>CM060945.1:443007700-445507700 GCA_030765085.1 Allium cepa
TCATACTAGTTTACGGTGGAGTTTACAGTGCTGTATAGTCTATAATGCTATATGAAATGTGTTAAAGGGGACAGTGGTAACGCCTTAACACTATTTTGAAATTTTACTTTACTGCTAGACATTATCTATTTATCGTACACTACTATGTATAAATAGTTTATCGGATCCTGAACGATGTTATTCCATTCATCTTTGAGTTATTGTTATTTGAACTTGAATCATATTATCTGTATAAGAATATATATCCTGATTCGAGTGCTTGTTTGTGCATATGCTCGGACCAAACTGAGGATTGCTGTTGCTATTCTGCTTGGAGCTGAAGATCGAAGACTATCATTATCTTATCTTATCAGTATTGCTATTTCTATTCAGACTATTGGACATCTATGTTGTTTTGTTTTATTTTATGTGAGACATTGTTGTATTTATGGGTAGCTTCATGAACTACTCTTATGACTATGTTGTATTTCCGCTGCACTATTCTGTGATGTTATATTTCTGTGATTCTGTGATGATTCTCGTTTATATATATACACTCCATTAACGATTCATGTTTTGTACTATTTAAGTTGACATATGTGGGTTATTGTCAATTTAAATGGTACAAATATACTGGTTGTTACAGTTGGTATCAGAGCTTTGTTTCCCGATAACCGTAGCCTGTGGAGTTTTAAAGCTCATTAGAGATAGGGTAAATATACCCTAGAATGAGGAGAATCATTTCAAAATCCACATCCTTTGATTCATCTTTCTTATTGAATTCGTTTGAGTAGAATTTCCTTAAGTTCTATAAATTCCTATCGTTGATTCTAAATCACTTTTGGTATTCCAGGATGGCTACCAGAAGAAATGTTAGAGGAGGAAGGGGTGGAAATGCTCCTGGTCCACATTCTCCAGCTTCCGCAGTCCGATTCTCCACTCTTAGCAAGGAGTACACTCAGCTTGGCGGAGTCGAATTTACTAGCTTCGAGATTATCATCGAAGCACAGCAATGGCTAAAGAGTTTGGAGAGGATCTTTACTGGCTTGGAGATCACAGATGCTCAGAAGTGTAAGTTGGCCGCTTGGCAGCTTCAGGATGCTGCACAGGATTGGTGGGAATCCGTTACTTCTCGTACCGATGAGGAAAACATCACTTGGGCCCAGTTTAGGAAGAATCTATCTAAATTGCATCAAATAATTTCATTCTATCTCGTTCAAATATTGACTCATCTTATATCACTTGTAAATAGGGATTCCTTTGTGGCTCAATGGATGCCAGCTGCTGGGAAGGCCCAACTCTATAGGTCTTTTATGGATCTCAAGCAAGGCAACATAACCTTCACTGAGTATGAATGGAAGTTCAACGAACTATCTAAGTTCGGACCCGGTTTGATCGACACACCTCTGCTTAAGAAGTTCATACACGGCACACGCCCTTTGTATTACGAGCTCCTCACTGCTTATGTCCATGGACTTTCACTGAGTTGATGGACTTTTTCCTTCGATACGAGGGATAGCCAAAGGGCACATCTGTCCCCAAGGCTCCAGTTTCTCAAGCATCAGCTAGTCAGTCAGGAAGAGAAAGCCAAACTTTGCACAACAGAAGAAGAATTGGCAGCAGAAAACAGGGCTTGGATACTCCCAGAAGAAGCCCATTGACATATCATCTATTGCTTGCTTCAACTGCATCCAAAAGGGTCATTATGCTAGTAGCTGCCCATCTCCAAAGGGCGCAGCTGTTCCGCCACCGGCACAGATGACTAGGAGGGATTTGTGTCATGTCTACTTACAACCTGGACACTTCAAGAAAGACTGCCCAATACAGAAGCGTGGTACACCATCTGGAGTCTTTGCTCTTTCCACACCTGCCCCGGAAGTTCCTGCCCGGGAAGTTCCAGATAATCAAGGTACTTTACAAAGTACTTTTATGTTGAATACCTTGCCTGTTAGAATTCTGTTTGACACCGGAGCAACACATAGTTTCATATCCATTGATTTATGTAATAAACTTGGTTTGGAACCCACTCTTGCATCTATTGCCTTATGTGTATCTAACCCTATTCGAGGGCACGCTAACCTCAAAAGGGTTTGCAAATATGTCACTCTTATGCATGGAATTCACCGCTTCACTTGGGATTTCTATGTCCTTGGATTCGAAGAATTTGATATTTTATTATGCATTGATTGGCTACGAAAGTTCGAAGCCGTTATCTCATGCAAAGCTCGAACAGTCTTTCTTATCGACGACAAGAGTATGCCTTTAGTTGTTAAAGGCAAATCACCTCAAGAATGTGCTGGGAGTTTTATATTCTCTCTTGACTCTTATCCAAATGAACTAAGCTCTACTCCAGTGGTCCAATACTTTTCTGATGTATATGGAGAAGTCAATTCTCTACCACCTCCGCGGGAAATCGAATTCCGCATTGACCTTATTCCTAGTGCTCGACCAGTAGTTCTTCCTCCTAGGAGAATGGCTCCTAAAGAAAAGGCAGAATTAAATGTTCAAACTGAGGATTTATTTTCTAAAGGCCTGATTAGGCAGAGTCATTCAGAATGGAGCGCTGCAGTTGTATTTGTCACAAAATCTGATGGATCGCTCAGAATGTGTGTGGACTATAGGGAGCTAAACAAGCTCACACACAAGAACAGATATCTGATGCCTCGCATCAATGATCTATTCGACCAGTTTCATGGAGCCAAAGTTTTCTCCCAACTTGATTTGGCTACCGGCTTTCACCAACTCAGAATCGCTGAGGATAGCATTCCTAAAACAGCATTCCGCACTGAAAATGGATTATATGAATGGCTAGTTATGCCGTTCGGTCTTACTAATGCTCCAGCCTATTTCATCGACTTGATGGATAGAGTTTTCCGAGATGTTCTTAACAAGTTCGTTCTTGTTTTCATCGATGATATTCTCGTCTTCTCTAAAGACGATAAAGAGCATAGGTCACATTTGGCTTTTGTTCTTGAAACTCTTCGCAGTCATCAGCTTAAAGCCAAGTTTTCGAAATGCCACTTTCGGAAAGATGAAGTTCGTTTTCTTGGCCATATTGTTTCGGAGAATGGAATTTCGGTCGATCCTGCTAAGATCGTCGTAATCAATGTAAGTTCTATTCTTACCTGTCAATTCTATCTAAACAACTTATCTATGTCTATATTCAAATCCTTGGAATTTATAGGATTGGGAGACACCCAAAACTCCTACAGATATCCGTAGTTTCTTGGGTTTGGCCGGTTATTATCGCAGATTCATAGAAAACTTTGCTCGTATTGCTGCCCCACTTACCGCACTGACCAGAAAGAATGTGAAATTTATTTGGAGTGAAAAGTGCGAAGCAGCTTTCAATGAGATGAAGCGAAGATTGACATCTGCCCCAGTTCTTACAGTTATTGACGGTAGCGAAGGATTGATCGTCTATACTGATGCATTCCGGGATGGATTAGGAGCAGGCTTAATGCAGAAAGGAAAGGTTATTGCCTATGCGGGTCGTCAGTTAAAGACCCACGAAGCAAATTATGCAACTCACGATTTAGAGCTTCTTGCGGTTGTATTTTCTCTAAGCTATGGAGGCACTATCTATTGGGAACCAAATTCGAGTTATTCACTGACCACAAGTCATTGAGATATATTTCTCGCAAAAGGATTTGAATCAGAGACAAGTCCGATGGCTTAAATTCTTAGCTACATATGATCTTGATATTAATTACACTCCAGGGAAAGAAAATGCCTAGCCGATGCTTTGAGTAGAAAGCAAGCAATAACATGTTGTAATCTTGTTGAAGGAATGTTATTCCAGCTTTCCGTCTCTCCAGCTCTTATGGATCGTATTATAGCCAAATAATATGAGGACACTTTGCTTTATCGCATCAAAGAAATAGTTCTCGGTAGAGTTGGAAATGCTAATAATAAATTGGGTGCACATGTGGATAGTAATGGAGTCTTGAGAATTGATTATCGCATTTGTGTCCCTAATGTTGATGGTCTTAGGCAGGAAGTGCTGAGAGAAAACCATCAATCTTCACTTTCATTTCATCCCCGTGTCACAAAAATGTACCAAAATATGAAGAAGTTATATTGGTGGAGTGGGATGAAGCGCGATATCTCTACATACGTTAGCAGATGCACAACTTGCCAACAAATTAAAGCTGATCACATAAAGACAGCTGGTTTGCTTCAGCCACTGGAGATTCCAGGATGGAAGTGGCAGCAGATTTCTATGGACTTTATTGATGGGCTGCCAAGGACTAGGAAGGGAAATGAATGCATTTGGGTAATTGTCGATAGACTGACGAAATCCGCCCACTTTATTCCAGTCCAGTCCACTCGTACAACTTCGAGTTTGGCCGAGATATATATAAGAGAAATTATTAAACTTCATGGTGTACCATCCAGTATTGTATGCGATAGAGATCCTATTTTCACCAGTAAATTATGAAAAGCATTTCAGGATACTTTGGGCACCAAACTAAATCTGAGCACGGCTTATCATCCTCAGATAGATGGCCAAACTGAGAGGGTGAATTAGATTTTGGAAGACCTTCTCCGAGCTTGTATTATTGACTTTGGTGGATCTTGGGAAGACCATCTTCACTTGGTAGAATTCACTTATAATAATAGTTACCAGGTAAAGAAATTGAATTTCAAATTTGAATAAGTATATTTGAATTTGAATTAATTATCTTTAATAAACCAGGCAAGCATTGGTATGGCACCGTTCGAAGCCTTATATGGTCGGCCGTGTAAATCGCCAGCTTGTTGGATTGAGTCTGGTGATCGATTAGTGCTTGGTCCAGAAATAATTATGGAAGCTTCTGAAAAAGTCGAAGAAATCAGAAAGAAGATAAAGATGGCTCAGGATAGACAGAAGAGCTACGCTGACAGAAGGAGAAGGGATCTCGAATACAGTGTAGGAGACAAAGTATTTCTGAAAGTGTCGCCTTTGAAGAATATTGCTCGATTTGGAAGGAAAGGGAAGCTAGCTCCAAGATTTGTTGGTCCGTTTGAGATCACAGAAAGAGTTGGTACATTGGTCTATAGAGTTGCATTACCAGAGAAGTTTGCTGGTGTGCACAATGTGTTCCACGTCTCACATCTTCGTAAAGTTGTGCACCATCCATCTATGACCATTCCTACTGCTCAGTTGGAGGAGATTGTTATCGAGCCTGACTTGACTATTGAGCAAAGCCGCTTCGGATAGTTGATCGTGAGACAAAGCAACTCAAAAGGAAGTCGGTAAATCTCGTCAAAGTACAGTGGAGTGCAGATGAGCGAGATTGCACATGGAAGACTGAGGATAGTATTCGGGATTCAAACCCTGAATTACTAATTTCAGGTATAATTCAAATTTCTTAAATCTATTTTGACTTTTCTGCTTATTTCATTCCTACTTCACTCGTATCGTTCCTTTTTCGGGATGAAAAGTTTTGAGTGGGGGAGATTGTAACGACCCTGATTTTTCAGCCCAATTTAAATCTTAAAATCCATCGTTTTCAATATAAAATTTTGAAAATTTATAAACGATCTCAATTAACGTCCAAATTTTTTTATGAGATACGTCTAGTTAGATATGAATATAGAAAAGTTTCATTGTAAAATATTACAGTAAATTTCGTTCGCGTTTTACTGTATATCAGTGCATATAAAGCTGCATAAAATTTATCTTTCAAATCCAAATATTTTTACACAGTTATGTTGTAAAAATTATTTTGATCAAGATTATGTAATTCGTTTCGTCAAAAACTGTCATCGACTGTTCCGTTTAAATTGTTTTCAAATCATACAATTTAGGCGGCATAATTCGAATTTTTATAAAACCATCGTATCGCAATAATATGTGTACCATTGGAAGCGCGTCGTCGCACTGATCAAAACAGTATATTTATTCGTGCCAATCTGAGTCCGAACGTAAAATTGTCGCGTTAATTTAACCGGTCTGGACGGACCAGTTAAACAAATATCAACCCAAATTTTAGCCGTGTCCACTAGAAATTTGAAAATATAAATCAGCTAATTAATACGTTAGTTGGGAGCTGGAAGCTAAGAGTTGCTTGGGGAATACACGTGACACTTGGGAAAAAGAAAAAATTAATTATTGTTACTAAAATTTTAAAGTTAAAAGAAAACACTGTTTCATTCATTCTCATTTTCACTGTGTAACGCTTCAAGCTACAGGTAACACTCCGCATCTTCTTCTTCTTCTTCTCATTTCTTTCTGTAAAAAATAAATGATGGCCGAAACAACCCACTCCACCTCACCTTCCTTCCACCGTACGCTGTCCACTTCCTTCTCTCTTCCTTGCCACCCTCCACCAAAACACGAACCACACCTCGGCCACGTATTCACCACCTCACATGCCTCCCTAACCCGGCTACACCCAGGCCTGTGCACGCATGAGGTGTACACGAGAGTACACATGCATGAGCTACATATAAAGAAATATACATGCGTGCGTGAGAGATGGAAGATGAAAAGAGAGGGGAAGGTGGATGGAGCATGGACAACCTGTACATGCATGCGTGAGTTGGGGAGGAGGTAGCAACGTGATGAAGGGGGAGGATGATGTAGGCTGCATTTTTCTAGTCTCGGCCAAAAAAAAAGAAAGATAAAGTGCGTGCGTGCATGTGTTCCAGTAGGTCACGTGTATTGTGGTGTTGAGTTATAGTGCGTGTGTGTTTTGTTTGTAAAAGAAAATGATGAAGGATTGCATGCGTGTGTGGTTTGTGTGTGCGTGTGTAGTGTGGTTGCGTGTAGTGTTGTGTTGTGTTGTGCTTTGTGTGTGCTTTGTGTTGCTGTGTTTTGTGTGTGCGTATGAGTGTAGTGTTACTGTGCTTTGCGTGTGCGAATGAGTGTAGTGTTGCAGTGCTTTGTTGTGTGCGTGTGTTTTATTAAAATAATAATAATAATAAATATGAACTGGGCCGTGTACGTGTAGCGTGCGTGTGTGGTTGCTGGGAATACATGTATGTAGTGTTGTTTAGCTGAGTGAAAATATGTGCGCATAAAAGTATGCGTGTTACAATAAAAAATGAAATTGAACGGTATCGATTTGTTGAGTAAATAGTAACCGTTTTCTTTTTCCCTGTTGTTGCAGCAACCAACTAAGTTTCTTTCGCAGCAGCATCAATCTCTCAGCCTTCGTTCTTTCCTTTGTTACCTGTAAGCGCAGTTATATAATTTTACAATTATATATGACGTTCATCGTATTAATATCGTTTTCTTTGTCGATATTACAGTGTTCGTTGTTCGTGTTGTACCGACTTCTTTCGTGCTCCTTCTTGCTTTGCCATCAATTTCTTTATCCACGAAAGGTGAAATAAATTTTCACGATATATATTCTTATGCTAGTTTGGTTGATAACTAATTGCTATGTAATAATTAAATTGAATGTTGATTGCTATTGTTAAGTGATAAAATATGCACGTTGAAAGTGATATAGGATATTTAACAATATTAAGTGAATTATATATGTTGAATGTTGATTAACTTGACCCCCTTATATGCTGAATATGGACTAGTTAAATATGGCCTCTTTTAATTGTTAAGTTAATGGACAAGTAGAAAACGTATATTGGATTAATTGTTGTAGTATTGAAATTGAATTGAACGACAAGTGAAAAACCGTAACGTAATAATCTTTAACCTATATGAAATGATAGTGTAGATTCTAGGAATAATTATATTAATTTGCAGAAATAACAAATGTAAATTAATACGATTATTTCGAGATTATTTAAATAAATTGTTGAATTGTTATGTATGGATGTTATTGCTTGTTTATTTACTTTGACACCATCCCAGCTATCACACTGCAAGTTCCCTTTGTATGCTTTGATTTTTGAATTGAAATGGAATCGGGTTGAAATGATAAATACCCAAATAACTTTGACTTAGGATAGAAAACTAAATTAAAACCGATTGGTCAATGTTTTAACTTAGAATAAAATAAAGTTTTATTTGACTAATAACAAGGTTTTGAATAAAAAATTGGAATTGGAATTCGAATGAATGTAAATGTGAATATTTAAATTTGAATTAAATATGAACATCGTAACTGACAAAAGAATACTGTTTAAAATTTAATTATGCAGTAATTAAGTTTAGAGTTAATTGATAATTAATTTTGGAGTTATTAATAATTAAGTTGAAATTAGTAATAATTAATTTTGAACTATTAATAATCAAGTCTTGTAATTCATTAATAATTAAATTTAGAATTATTAATAACGAAGTTTGAAATTATTAAAAATTAAGTTTTGAAATTTTTGATAATTAAGTTTTGGAATTATTAATAATTAAGTTTTGAAATGATTAATAATTAAGATTTGAAATTATTGATAATTTGAATAGATTGAATTATTTAATGATTAAATTAAATTGAATTGGATTTTCTTATTAAGAGAAATCGAATTTTAAAAAGGGAAACTAATTTCTTTAATTGAGTTTTGAAATTGGTAACGAAGGTAAATAAATGAATGAATTGAATTTCTTTAATAAGAAATAGAATGCGTCTATCGAACAAATGAAAGATTTGAAAGTTAAGGAATTGGATTTGACAAATGTAATTTGTAAGCTTTAATAATGAAGTGGAACTTAAGAAAGTAATGTAATGAATTGGAAGTTTAATTGAAATTGTTTAATGATAAATTAATATAATGAATATCGAATGAAATCGATAATTGGGTTTAAATCGATTTGAACGATAAGTGATTTTGGAATGAACTTATACATGAAATTAAATGAATGTTTGAATTGGTTTAAAATTGAACTTTGAAATTGAATTATAGAAATTTGAAATGAAGTTGTGAAGTTATGAAACGGAATTTCGAAAATTGATTTAAAAGACCGACGAAATGTTGATTTACGAATTCTAATTGAAATTGAAAATGAAATTGAATTGGTTTTGAAATATATTAAGCGACCAATCGGAAAATTAATTATGAAGGTTATTAAAGGAACCAGAATCGGTTAGGGACATACTCACTGTCTAAACCGAAAACCACTTTAATAACTATACGCGGAGTGTGACCCAGAATGAAGTGGTTGAAATGGCGTACGCGATGACTGAAGAAAGAGATCGATAATGGATAGCCTTGACACTTGTGTCAAATTGGAAATGACTAAAACAGGAGCCGTGCCGGGCCAAATGGGGTTAGCTACCTCGAGCGAACACACTTCTTCGTAAACTACTCATTTACTTTTGTGATTGATTGTTGCGCACCCTTGAATTTGGAGTGTTGTTTTGCGGGGTTGCGATCGTTGCGGCGATGCGTTCTCACCAGTCCGGATCAGGCGAACGGTAGTTTCACTACCTTGTGTATTGCCTCATGTGCCTTGTCATACTTGTATTCTCATATACGCGACCACTACGATTTTGTTTTGTATTATACCTATGGAGTACTCCATGATATCATACTAGTTTACGGTGGAGTTTACAGTGCTGTATAGTCTATAATGCTATATGAAATGTGTTAAGGGGGACAATGTAACGCCTTAACACTATTTTGATATTTTACTTTACTGCTAGACATTATCTATTTATCGTATACTACTATGTATAAATAGTTTATCGGATCCTGAAAGATGTTATTCCATTCATCTTTGAGTTATTGTTATTTGAACTTGAATCATATTATCTGTATAAGAATATATGTCCTGATTTGAGTGTTTGTTTGTGCATATGCTCGGATCAGACTGAGGATTGCTGTTGCTGTTCTGCTTGGAGCTGAAGACCGAAGACTATCATTATCTTATCTTATCAGTATTGCTCTTTCTATTCAGACTATTGGACATCTATGCTGTTCTATTTTATTTTATCTGAGACATTGTTGTATTTATGGGTAGCTTCATGAACTACTCTTATAACTATGTTGTATTTCCGCTGCACTATTCTGTGATGTTATATTTCTATGATTCTGCGATTATTCTCATTTATATATATACACTCCATTAACGATTCGTGTTTTGTACTATTTAAGTTGACATATGTGTATTATTGTCAATTTAAATGGTACATATTTACGGGTTGTTACATGGGACGTAGCCATCTAGGTGTGTCGATGTTTCTTTATGCATGGGACATAGCTTTCTAGGTGCGTCGATGTTTGTTTATGCATGGGACGTAGCTTTCTAGGTGGTCGATGTTTGTTTATGCATGGGACGTAGCTTTCTAGGTGCGTTGATGTTTAATTATTCATGAAGCGTATCTTTCTAGGTGCGTCGATGTTTGTGATGCACATGTTGGTGAGTTATCATGCTACCATTTATTTTAGGCCTCCCCCTTTTTGATTTCTGGATTACTAATTAATGATCTCTGGAATTTTTGTTTCACCAACTTTTACAATTGGCATTGATCTATATGTCATTAATTGTGCCTTGGTGAATTAAATAAATAATATGACATTCTTTTTGATTCTATGAGATTCTTGAGATATTGTATGACTTTTGTTGATTTTCTAATGTATACTTGTCTCAGTATGACAAGTTTGGTTATCATAATTTTTATTATATCTCTTATCCTATCTCATTTTATCTGATAATTATAGCTACACTGATCCGATTATTATTTTCTTCTTAAATAATACTTGGGTCAGACTGAGATATTACAGGTGCTTCCTCATGACTTCTTATCTGGGACCATCATTTGACTTTTGGCTAACTACTTAGCTTGTAGTTTTTGGTTGTATACATTTGAGATAGAGACTCCTTGATGTATTCATATTATTTTGCTAGCACTTGTATATATTCTTTTGTGATATTGTGGATCTTGTATGACCACTACTCTGATGTACACTTTTAAGTGTTATATATTCATATCTATTTCCGCCTTTGTGATATGGATATCTGTGACTGATTTGTGTTATACTTATTTGTTTCCGAATAACATATAGCCAATGTGTAGTAGCTTTGAGTTTGTATCAATGTGTCAAATTTCCTCTTGAAATGAAATGCATGTTATACTACCTAACATATTGGTGCTCGCACAAAGCAATTACACGGATGGTCGCTCCTCAACAGCTTTATTCTTCACGCTAGTTGACGACATTACTCCGTAGTGTCCTTGGCTAGCGTGAGTATAGAGGTGGGGCGCCACAGCATGGTATTAGAGCCAAACTTCGAAACAAAATGGAATATTATAACAAGGATCATCGTCTTAAGTCCATCTTAGGAGTCGTGCCTTAGGATTTTATTCGAGTCATTGGACCCGTTCCATCCTATTTTCTTTGTGATGCCTTATTATATCAATCGTTATTGTTTGATATTCATTTTGAGAATAACTTTTTCTCCTTCATTCTTTCTTTCTTAAAGAAGAGAAATGGTTAGATCAAATCGTCCCAGTGCCGGTCAATCCAGTGCTACTCCTCAAGATGGAGTATTTATGTCTGTCCAGCATCTGATCTTGTAAAGAATTCTCAAGCTGTCGGACCCATTCCCGAGCCTACACATCCTAGATCTGGATTTTCACGCTTGTGCAGAGAGTATACTGATTTGGGTGGAAGGCCATTCAGGGGATCCGAAAGTGTTATTGAAATCCAAGCTTGGCTTAAATCGTGCGACCACAACTTTTCTCGCATGAATCTTGTTGATTTACATCGAGCCCAAGTGGCTTCTAGCATGCTCCAAGAAAGAGAATTAGATTGGTATGAACTCTTGACTTCAGAGATTATCGAAGTGGATCTTACTTGAGAGCAATTCCGTGAAAGATTTGAATCAAAGTTTGTGCCGGAGGCTGAAAAAGTAACTTTGGCCCGATGTTTTATTGAACTTCTTGAATCTTCTATGACGGATTACATCACATCTTTCGAATCTCTCTAAGTATGGGGTCGAATATATTAATACCCCATTGAAGAAAAATCAGAGGTTCGTCTATGGGTTGAATAAGAACCTCAAGAAGCCATTACTTCTGAAACTGGAAGTTTCTTTTGATCAGCTTATTGATATCACTCTTCGCCTTGAAGAGGCTGATAAAGAAAGCGATGTTGAAGTTGTGGGTGCCAAACAAAACTTCAACAATAACATGAAGAGGCCTATTAAATTCAAAGGCCCCAATCCCAACAAGAAATGGAAACAAGAAACTCCGGTAGCAAAGACTCCTACCTCTAGTCGTGGACAATGCTACAATTGTGGTTCCACGGACCACTATGCAAGGGAGTGTCCAAAACCTCTTTATTACCGTTATTGCAAAAATTCGGGTCACCATATAACTGCGTGTCCATACTTCAAAGTAGGAAGGAGGGAAAGCTCAATGTAGTGCAAGCCCCTAGTAACACTTCTCGTGATCAAGGTATTTCTCATTTAATCCTTGATCACATTTGTTTTGTGGTTATCCTATTAGAGTTCTTGTTGATATGAGTTCATCTCACTATTTTATATCAAAAGAACTTGTTGATCTTTTTCTTTAAATATTTTAGGCTTGATGGCTTCTTTGAGAATTGCGAATCCGGTTGGCGGAACCGCGACACTCGGTCTGCTTTGAAAAGATGTTAAGATTATTTTATGTGATTGTGCTTTCCGATCCGTTTTGCATATTATTACTACTTAGGTTTCGGAATTATTTTTTGTATGTGAAAGGATTGGCTTAATCATTATGAAGCCATATCCTAAGTCCTGAGTGGACTATTCATCTTCGACATTTTTATCTGTTAAGCAGATTTTTTTTTGTGATTTCAATTCCAATTTGATGACATCATTTTTATTATTTAAACCCACATGATGAGAAAGATGTTATTCTCCTCATTTGGGTAGTTTGTGAAATTTTACAATATTTATTTTTTGAGCTTGTCTTAGGATTATCACCTAAGCAATCTTTTGAGTGGTGTTAAGATCTTTTCAGCTCGACCTTGCCACCGATTTTCATTAGTTACGAGTCGCGGAAGTCCACATTCCGCACTCGTTATGATTCTTATGAATGAATTATTATGTCATTCAGTTTGTCCAGCTTATTTCATCCATTTTATGGATCGAGTATTCTACGAATATCTCGATGACTCCATTCTTGTATTTATTGATTTTGGATGGAAACAACAATTTAAAATTTTGCAAATCTTTTTCATAAGATTTATTTATAACTATGACTGGATTTTTTTTCTTGAAACGAACAAAGAATATTGGTAAAGTTTTTTAAGAGACATTTTTAACCTATAGAAGATGATTTTGTGATTGTATTGCCCATTGAGTGCTTTAAGAATTCTGGTCGATGTGTTTGATCAACGTTATCGATAGGAATCCCCTAAACGCTTTGATGAGACAATTTGACACGATATATTGACTTGTATAAAGTAAAATTTTCTAGAAAGATTATTACATAAAGATAATTGTAATTTTGAAAGTTTTAGCTTTTCGGGAAAGAAGATTATTTAAAAGAACTTTTTTTCCGATACTCTTATACTTGTGATTCCCGAGGGGAACCAAGACTTTATTGTTTATACCAATACTAGTCATATTGGTTTACGTGCTATGACTTTTGTTTCTAAATAATTTAAGCCGATCGAGACTAGGTATGCCGCTCATGATCTAGTGCTCACGGCTATTGTTGTCGCTTTTAGAGTTTGGCATCATCATTTATTTTTGGGGGAGAAATTCGTTCTCCACTCCGATCATAAATCTTTGAAATGTTTATTTTCTCATAAGGAACTTCATGTTGGCACGAGTTTCTTGCATCTTGTGATCTTGATATTCTTTATACTCCCGAAAGGGGAAATCGCATTGCCAATGCCCTTAGTCGTAAGCAACAAGTGGTTGTTTCTTTGATGATGTCCGAATGGAATGATCTTTTTACCAAGTTCATCGGACGTTTCGATATACCTCGTTTTATTGAGCTTATCTCATTTCTTTTATGGACTAGCGTTCGATGTTTTTTATGATTTTCGGTTCATTTGACGTACCGTTTGTGCTACGTCGATGTTTCGAATTGTATGGTTTTCGGTTCATCGGATGTACCGTTATTGTAGTACATCGATGTCCCGGCTTTTTGGTTCATTGGACGTACCATTGTACCGTGTCGGTGTTTCGAATTATTCGAGATTTGGTTCATCTGGCATACCGTTATTGTACTACGCCGTTGTTCCAAATTATTCGAGTTTCAAGTTTCTCGGGCGTACCGTTAATGTACTACGTCGTTGCACCGGCTCAAATTTTCTGCTATTCATGACGTTTTCCATGTCTCTCAACTACGAAATGCCTTAGGGATTTCGATTTTTATTTTTGAGCCCGGTGTTAATGAAGAAATTGAAGCTTCGCCTAATTTGACTTATGAGCAACACCCTAATCGCATCATTGCTTCGAAGGTTAAACGCCTTCGAAATGAAGATTTCCCTCTTATGAAAGTTCAATGATTCTCAAATCCTAAGGATTGCACTTGGGAATTCGGAGAATTCATTGAGGGAACACATCCGGACTTACTCTCTCGTGCTCTTTGAGGTGAACTTCTTATTTCAAATTTCTTTTGTGTTGACTTGCTTTTATGGTTATTACTTTTTATTTTCTTCTTAAATATGGCGAGGATGCAATTTCTTTAAGGAGGGGAGTCTGTAACAACCCGCATATTTTACGATGAATATTTAAATATTTTATTTAAATAGTTCATCGTTAGTCGAATTATAGTCCGAAAAGCTACCTTTTGCAAACAGTCAAATTAGAACTAGAGACCACTTCCATTGAGTTGAAAATTCCATTTGCAACCTTTTTGAGTATAAACATTGATATGTTTTGAGTTGAGCGAATTTTGCTATTTTTCACTTAGGGCTTTGGGTTTGGGTTTGGGTTCAGCCCACTAACCCAACTCATCTTATATCATTGCTCCATCCCCTCTCCTCTTCATTACTTCACTTTCATTTCCTAACACTCAAGCTTCATCAAAAATGGAGGAAGAGATTGGAAACTAAAATCCTAAGCCCTAGGTTCTTTGAAAATTCAAGTTATAGCTCCAAATTCAAAGAGAAGCTATTGGTAAGCATCCTCTTCTTCTTCTCCAACTCATTCTACCTTCAATTTCAGAAACTCCTAAACCTAATTTAGAAAATGTTCTTCTTTTGAGCTTAAATTCAAGCTTCTTGGGTTAGAGTTGAAGGGTGATTGTTCTTGCCTTGCTCTATAGCTTCTTCTTCATTGTTTTTGAGTTAAAGGTGAGATTTTTATCTCACATCTACGTCTATAACTATCTTTGATTCTTGGATTTGAGTTCCTAACACTTATTCACGTGCATTTTCTTTTGGTTTGGATTGAGTTGGTGAATATTTCAATTTTTGGTGTTTTGAAGTCAAATCTTTAAAATTCCTAACTTTGAAGTTTGAAGATGTTTTTGGAGTGTGTCGAGGAGCCTATAGGACTGGGTTGTTGCGTGGCATAAATCCCTAGTTGCAATTGCTCGACTGATTGGCTCCGTTTGGATTCTTGCCCCTTTGGGGAATAGGCTGGAAATGTTGGGTAACAGGCACCAGTCGACTGGCACTCTGAGTCCAATCGACTGACCTGTAACCTGAGAGTTTTTCAAGGTCCGGTCTACTCGACTGTTCTCAGAGAGCTAGTTGACTGAACTGCTTGTATTCAGCCTACTTTGCCTATTTCGCCTATTGTGCTTGAAATTCCAATTTTTATCGATTCGTGGTTTTCTGATATGTTGTTATAGTTTATTATCGACTTTGATGACTTCTATTTTGGAATTTTTGGGTATATCCATTTTGATGGATTTGATATCGATTTCTTTGGATTTAATTTACGTCTTCGAATGTGAATTTTGGTGATTGATTGTTTCTACAAATTGTGATTTGTCACTTCTAAATTCAAAGGTTTACATACTAGTAGTAAATATTCAAACTCTTTCACAAAGATGATTTCAACTCTATTTTCAATATCAAACTCGTTTATAAAATCATTTTCCAACCTATTAGTACATACAAACCTTTACCTCACTCGTATGAGAAATCTAATTAAACAGCTTAGTAAAACAAGTGGTATGAAACGCTTGCGTTTACTTCGTCGGTTAATTCTTGGACTTGTTCGATTAAATCTCTTGTGACAATTTTCTAGTGGGGACTTACAGTTTGTTCGTAAATATTTCAGTTAAGCCAGTGGTTATGGGACATGAAGCTAAACTCATTTATTTACTAGCTTAGTGCAATTGACACTTCTTGATGATTGATGATGATCATTTTATGGTTTAGACTAGCAATGTGCGATGTCTCTTTGTCCACGTAGGGGACTGTACCTCGTTCTATTGAGCTTCGTCTCATTTCTTTTAGGGGCTAGCAGCCCATGGTCTTTGGACCGTTCGTGGAGCAATCGTCTCGATAAGTCGAAACATGGGACGTAGCTTTCTAGGTGCGTTGATGTTTGTTTATGCATGGGACGTAGCTTTCTAGGTGCGTCAATGTCTGTTTATAGCTTTCTAGGTGCGTCGATGTTTGTTTATGCATGGGACGTAGCTTTCTAGGTGCGTCGATGCTTGCTAATGCATGGGGCGTGGCTTTCTAGGTGCGTCGATGTTTAATTATTCATGGAGAGTATCTTTCTTGGTGCGTCGATGTTTGTGATGCACGTGTTGGTGAGTTTTCATGCCCTCGTTTATGATAGGCCTCTTCCTTTGAGATTTTTGGATTTCTAATTGATGATTTCTGGAATTTGTGTTTCACCAACTTTTACAATTGGCATTGATGTATATGTCATTAATTGTGGCTTGGTGAATTAAATAAAGAATATGAAATTCTTTTTGATGCTATGAGATTCTTGAGATATTGTATGACTTTTGTTGATTTTCTAATGTATACTTGTCTCAGTATGACAAGTTTGGTTATCATATGTTTTTATTATATCTCTTATCCTATCTCATTTTATCTGATAATTATGGCTAGACTGATCCGTTTATTATTTTCTTCTTAAATAATACTTGAGTCAGACTGAGATATTACAGGTGCTTCCTCATGACTTCTTATCTGGGACCATCATTTGACTTTTGGCTAACTACTTAGCTTGTAGTTTTTGGTTGTATACATTTGAGATAGAGACTCCTTGATGTATGCATATTCTTTTGCTAGCACTTGTATCTATTCTTTTGTGATATTGTGGATCTTGTATGTCCGCTACTATGATGTACACTTTTAAGTGTTATATATTCATATCTATTTCCGCCTTTGTGATATGGATATCTGTGACTGATTTGTGTTATGCTTATTTCTATATTTGTATTCGAAGATCATATAGCCACTGTGTAGTAGCTTTGAGTTTGTATTTATGTGTACGATTTCCTCTTGAAATGAAATGCATGTTATACTATCTGACATATCGATGCTTGCACAAAGAATTACACGGATGATCGCTCCTCAACAGCCTTATTCTTCGCGCTAGATGACGGCATTACTCCATAGTGTTCTTGGCTAGCGTGAGTATAGAGGTGGGGCGCCACACAAAACCCTGTATCTCCGCTCCATCTTCGAGCATCTCTACCTCCTAATCCCTCGTGCATCCTTGCATATCTCTACCTCCACATCATGCATCTCCACCTCCAACCTCAAGCTAAACAACATTGCCGCTAACCCTCCAGCTAATTCGTCTTTGCCTCCACTTCGTACGTCTCCGCGTCCACGTTTAAGTGACTGGATGTAATTCATAAACTAACTTATGATCATCCTTACAATTTATATAACAATTCTAAAATAAAATTTTAATTATTATATAAGTTCTTAATTTAACTGAATAAGACTGCATTAGATAACTTAAATACATATATAAAATCAGAAACAAAAACCAAAAAAATTCAAACATAGATGTTTTATTTACATAAAAAGAAAGTCCAGTGTTATAAGCATACAAAACAAATACCAAGGAAAGTAACACATACCTAGTACATAACATCACCTAAGTGAAATACACTCTCATAATTAAAATATGCCATCAATAAATGACGAAGACACAGCTCAAACCCACATTTCTTCCTACTTCCAAGACATCGGTCCCATGGATTCTTTTCTATCACCATATCAAAGTAAAGAAATAATCTTTGAACAAAGAAGCAAATTGCTCTTTCCAAATCATGGAGATCGAAACAACAAACTATAAATCAGGGATGATAACCTCTCTCACTCTAAAAAAACATGAACTGAAATATACATGATATTTTCAACGACCTTAACTTAAGTCACCTGCATCGCCTAACCTTAAGTCACCTACTATAGGTTGCGCCAACCTTAGGTCGCGCATCAAGTTAGGTCACACCAACGACCTTAACTATAAGTCGCCTGCATCGATAAGCGACTCAAGGAATCAAGCCCGCATCACTAAGTCGTTTCCTGAAGCCGCATCACTTAAGTCGTGCATTCCTTAGGTCGCTCAGTTAGGTCGCTTGCATCTTTTTTAAGTCGCTCAAGTTCTTAGGTCGTTCACTTATGTTGCGTCCTTAAGTCGTTCATGCATCCAAGGCCGCATTGTTTAAGTCGCTTCTAAAGCTTAAGCCGCTGATTTCTTAGGTCGCATGAAGCTGGGCTATCTGTGAGGTCGCATGGTTTTAAGTCGCGTAATGTTGTATTATGTTAAGTCGTGTAATGTTGTATTCTTAAGTCGTGTGTTGATGTGTTGTAATTTTCCTTATGTTTGTTAAGTCGTATGTCGTTGTATATATGTTAGGTCGTATACTGTTATGTCGTAAGTCGATGTTGTAAATCATTAAGTCGAGTATGTTATAACTCGTGGGAGTTAGGTCGTAGGTCGCTTTCCCTCGACGAAATTCTATCGGTTTAGAAAACCGTCGAACGAATTTAAATTTAAAAATAACCGCAAGCGCACGGTGTACGAATGTAGCACGTGGCGAATACGGGTCGATCCATAGGGAATTGATGATTTTAAAATTCTATTCAATCAAATTATACCGAAGTCGAGAGTGAATAGCTAGAAATGTAAGAAACTAACAAAAACTAGCAAAAGAAAATGATAAAAATATGAGAGTTAAAAGAACAATTTAGAGACAAATCCACTCTCTAGATCATATATATCAACAAAATGAAGTTATGATCTCTCTTTTCTTGTCATTAGTGAATTAGTTGATGTGCTTATTGGTTTGATATGTGCAGTTTTTTTTCTTTTTTTTTGATGGGGAAGTTCTATTGACTACAGTAAGAAGTCTGTAGGCAGTAGGGGTGTTTGCTAGACGACGGGTGGTGTACTGCAGTTTGCAGTGCTCGGTGGTGATGGAAGATGTCGTAGTTAATGTTGTTGGCCGATAGATGATTTATTAATCAGAGAGGATGGCAGGGGTGTAATGTTTTGATAAACTGAATGTTTGTGAGGTAGTGGGAGAGGCTGGAACAGTAAGAGGCAGAAGGTGGTAGTAGTTATGATTGTGAGTGGTGGAATTTTGGAGGTCAATGTGAATGTCAGTGGGTGAATTTTGGAGGGGGAAGTCGATGTGAAAGTGATGATATGTAGATGACTGCTAGTTTGTAGTCGATGGCAGTGGTCAGTGAATTGAAGTGGAAAGGGGTGTGTTATGATTGTTGAAATGACAGTGGCTTGCAAGGGGATGATTGGTGGAAATGTAGATGGTAACAGTGGTGAAAGTTTGTGGAACTTGCGGGAAGCAGTGAAGATGCTTGCTGCAATAAGGTTGAAGCTGTTGATCAGGGAGGTGGAATGATGGTAGATGGTGGTTAGATGAGTGGCTACTGCAAATGGTTGGTTGACAGTAATGAACTGAAGTGTTGTGGAGAATGAAATGTTGAATGAAGCAGTCTGTAGTTGTTATGGTGGTAGGGAATTTGACAACAGTTTGATGATGGTTGAGGGGATGTTAAATTGTTTGGCAGAGGGTCGCGTGTGGTTGCAGGCAACTGGGGTGTGTGGTTGATCACTGCAGTTGATAGTTTGTAATTGTGGTTTGATGAATGTATGAAGTGCAGTGGTGGGCTGTTGACAAGGTAGTGATGTTAGGGGCGATACCAAGTTCTGGTATTGAAGCAGAGATATGTTGTGGAGTTGTTTGTATTAAAGAGTTGATGGAAATTGGGAGTTGGGAGTGTTGTAGAGTGGCAGTGTATAGGGTTGCAAGTGTTGAATGCAGAGGTGGGTTTAAGAGATGACAAGGGGAAGAGAATGGTTTTGAAGGCAGTGCACAGTTTGCAGTGCACAGAAGCTGTAAGCACATCAATCACATCAATGAAACAAGTAATGTATGCACAGTGTAAACCAAAAGAAGAAAATGAAGAATGTAATTGTAAATTAAAATTCGAAAATGCAATGGAATTTTTTTTTCTTTTTGAAATTGTATATGCTTTTTTTTTTAAATATGGAAATGCAAATGAAAATAGGCTACAATAACGTGCACACGAACAAATGTAAACAACAAACACATAATTTTTTTTTTAAATTGCAAACGAACACACAAAATAAAACACACAAAAATCAATCAAAAATAATCCGAAGAATAGAAAATTAAAACCAAGACAATCCCCGGCAACAGTGCCAAAAACTTGTTCGTCGACGGAATTCTATCGGTTTAGAAAATCGTCGAACAAATTTAAATTTAAAAATAACCGCAAGCGTACGGTGTACGAATGTAGCACGCGGTGAATACGAGTCGATCCACGGGGAATTGTTGATTTAAATTTCCTACTCAATCAAATTATACCAAAGTCGAGTGTGTGTTTAAGCTAGAAAATGAGAACATGAACTAACTAACAAAACGAAAAGAAATGCAAATATGAGAGTTAAATGACAATTTAGAGAATAAGTCCACTCTCTAGATCATGTAGTTCAACACATGAAATCATGATATCTCTTTTAAGGTCATTAGTGTTTTAGTTGATGTGTTTATCATAAGTATGACATATTTGAGCTATTAATTAGCCAACATAAGTCATCAAACTATAACACAACCCTTAAAACACTTACTAACTTTCATGAAACTTGACAAAGAAAATAAAAATGAAATCTATTTTAAGTATGGCCTATTAACTATTGATCAAGAACATAGACCATCAAATTTTAATTTCAAATCACTTTCTTATGCCATAATCATATGTTGATGAAGAGACATTTGTGTTAGTGATTGTTTAAGCATAGCCTATTTGGTGTCAACAATATAGACTATCAAATTCAAAGAAAAAACAACAAATTAAACCACTTCTATCATCATCATAAAGCACAAAAAGAGAGCATGAATTAACAAAATGTTGAAGCTACATTAATTAGAGAGCTTCATTACCCCTAAATTGAAGGGGTTTAGCTTCTCATATTTGTCATTTTATTAACAAATGTAGCTAACAACATGAAAGCAAAATGAAGAGGAAAAAGAGAGCAAAATGAAAAGATAAGCTAATTAACTTTCATAAAAGAAAAGAGATCTACACTACAACATGAAAGTAAATAAACATGAAAAGGAAAGAGCATGTATTAAATTGCATAAAAAAAAGATTACATAAAATAAAAATGGCTAAGTAGCCATGAAAAGAGAAAGAGAGCTTTCATTTTATTTTTGATCTAAACTAAACTAAAGAGAAGGAGGCCTAAGAGAGACTAAGAGAAGAGAGTAACTAAGGAAGAGAGATTACATGAAACATAAGGGGTATTTATACAAGTTAGAAACCCTAATGCATATTTTTGGGGAGTACTCCAAATGCCTTTGGAGGAAGTATGGTGGCCAAGTTATCATTAGCTTTAATAATCCCCCACTTAAATGTGCATGAAGCTTTAATTGTCTTTTAGCATGTGCATTAGCCTTTAATTTGTACATTAAGGTAGTGGGTAGGTGGGGTCCTCCATGTTCTTCACTTTGAATCATTTCCATCTTCATTCCTTTGTATTCATTTTGTGCATGCATATTCCTTCATGAACCCACTTGTAACTGAGTGTAATTTCCTACAAAATAATATAAAAACTTCCAATTAAATTTTCTCAAATTAATATATGCACAAAAATGACCATTTTGCCCCTGGATGAAGATGAATATGTGACAATTTCAAATAATATGAATTTTGGTTTAAACAAGTTAACATACCCAATATGATCATTTATTTAATTTAAAAAGAATAAATATGGTGGTAAAAATATGCACATTTACGTGCACATCAGTCGCCTGTGTGTTGAGTCGCCTGTGGTGTTGTAAACTTCTATAAATAGGGATGTGTTGTCACTTGTAGAGGGTGGTTGATTTTTGAATAAAATTTGTTATGTGCTTTTGCCACTTTGTTGAAGTTGAGTGTGATCTCCTTCTTCTTCCATCTTCGGATATTCGAGTGCGCTCGAATCAACGAATTTGAAGCCGATTCATGGAATCTCGTGCACGAGATCAACTTCGAAGAATCGTAGATCTTCTAACGCGGAATCGTGCGCGATCAACGTGTTGAAGATAGCTAGAATCCGGTATCTCAAGAGATCAGCGGATTTGAGCATTTATCGTCCTATCGGTTCACTTGACACGAAATCATTTCGTGAGGAAGAAAGTGCGTCTTTTTGTATCAAAGCATTATTAGTGCGTCAATTTGATATATCCGTTGCGTCAACTAGCCATTTCATTTGTTAACTCTTAATGGTTGTAAAGTTTGCATCGGTCCTAAAGTTGGGTTACCTGTTGTAAAGTTGTATGGATTTGTTTCTGTACAAAACAGTACATGTACCAAGTGCTATAATTCATGCAGCACTATGTTACTAGTTAGCATTATGTTATGATACTTGAGAAGGACTGAAAATAACAATCAGTTAAGGATGTAGCGTGTTATGTTTTCCAATTCACCATTTGGTGAGGATGGATATTTGTAGCAGTTTCTGAAGCTGCAAATACGAAAGAACATGGCTGCCATTATGTAGAACACATTACAATGATTGTTGAAACTGAAGGCTTAATTGAAGCAAAGGTTTTATATTTGAGGTCAAATTGAGCTAATTTCATGAGAGAGAAGGGTGGATAAGGATTATAATGAGATTTACGTGATTATAATATGGTTGTATGAATCAAAGAGATGAATAAGAAAAATAAGATTATGGATTTGTTTTATTGCAAGACAGGGCTTCGTGATTTTTAATGGGGAGGGTGGAGAAGTTTCGTAAGTGATGAAGCTTAGTATACAGAACATGCAACTTTAAATTCCGTTAACAAATTAATTTAGTTTGTTGGAATCTCAAAGCTACGTCACGGATTACCAATTTAGGCCACTAAATCTAAAATAAAAACAAAATCCTTAATCATTACATCATTAGCCATTTAATAACTGAACAGAGACTAAAGGTCAGTTTTAAAACAGTTACAAAATGTAAAGATGGAATAAAAATTATTTTTCAGTCTTTAATATTAATAATTGCTGGAATGAATTTTTCAATTATAAATTAGTCTTTCTTTAAAGACTAAAAATCTTCACTTTTAGATTTACAGTCTCTAGTTGAACTTTATCTTGTAGCGAGATGTCGTTTTTTGAACTCAAAAATAAATTTTAAACCCGGTATATATTTTCCAAACTCATATGGTGAACTAAACAATATTTTTCACTCAAATAGTATTTTATAAACTCAAATAATGTTCCTTGAACTCAGAATATGTTTTTTAACCATATAAAATTATTTTTACATTTAAAAATCTTTTTAAAATCGGAAAATGGTTTGCTAAAAATATGTTTCCCAAACATACATAACGTATTTAAAACTAAATAATGGTTTTTAACTTAAATATTGTTTTTAACTAAATATTGTTTTTGGAAATTTAAATTTAAATTTTAAACTTAATTCTTTTAAACTTGCATGATGTTTGTTAAACAAAACAATGGTTTTTTAACTTAAAAATATTTTGTAAACTCAAATAAATTTTTTAAACTCAAAATATGTCTTTTAACCTTATAAAATGGATTGTACTTTAAAAATGTTTTCTAAAATCTAAATTTTGAACTAAAAATATGTTTTCAAACTTACACAATGTGCTTTAAGCCAAATAATGTTTTTGAACTTGATTATTCTTTTTTGAAATTCTATATTAGTTTTTGAACCCATAAATTAAATTTTAAATGAAAATAATTTTCTAAATGCGTATGATGTTTCTTGAACTGAATAATGATTTTACTCAAATAATATTTTGTAAACTCAAATAAAGTTTTTCAAGCTTCAAATATGTTTTTTTACCTTATAAAAATATTTTTACAATTTACAAAAGTTTTTAAAAATCAAAAATCACTTTGAACTAAAATTATGATTTTTGAACTTATCTTTTGTTTTCCAACTCAAATAATGGTTTTTAACTTTGCTAATGTTTTTTGAACTATAAATATTGTTTTTTGAACTCAAAAATTAAATTTTAAACTCAAAAAATGTTTTCCAAACTCATATGCTATTTTTTGAACTAAAAAGTGGTTTTCAACTGAAATAACATTTTTTAAACCCAAATAAAGTATTTTGAACTCAAAATATATTTTTAACCATATAAAATGGTTTTCGCACTTTAAAAAAGTTAATCAAAATCAAATAATGTTTTTTAACCTACAAATATATTTTTCAAACTTATACATTCAAACAACATTGGATAAGGAGCTATAATTTAAAAACACACCCTATCAATTTATCAACTACTTTCTTTTCTCCAATTATTGGCTTATTAAATATTTGCAATGTAGTGTATCATGCAAATATCCTTTTCTCCCTTTTTAGTTTTTTTTATTCCCTATCTGATTCTTGATACGTAAGGTACATTGAGTTTTGATTACAAAATTATTTGTTGCTAATTTTATACTATATACTATATTAGCACATCTCACACGATTCCCTTCCTATTTTCTTAGAGTTTTAGAAATAAAATACTACTCACTCCTTAATTTGCCTCTTTCTTCGCACTATAGTCCTCTAACAAAAATGTTATTCTTATGCTATCTATTCTATTATTATACATAAATAAAGAGAATATGTGACCTTTATTATACTCTTTCCACAATTCTTCTCATCCTATATACCATTAACATACATGAAAAATATTAATGATATCATTAATGCATTGAACATAATGAACGTTCCATATATATATTTATATATAAATATCATATAATTATATAAAATATTTAGTCCTTGTTAATTTTATTCTTATTTTCATCATAATATATAAAATATTCAATCTACTATTGTCTCTCAGGATTTCCTTCCTATTTTCTTAGAATTTTAGAAATAAAATACCACTCTCTCCATAATTTGTCATATTCTTCGTAATATAGACCTCTAACAAATATACTATTCTTATATTATCTATTCTATTATTATATATAAAAGAGAATATGTGACCTTTAGTATACTTTATCCATAATTCTTCTCATCCTGTACCATTAACATACATGAAAAATATTAATGATATCATTAATGTGTTTACCATAATGAATGTTCCCTATATATTATATAATTATATAAAATATTCAATCTTTGATTATTTGTGTTCTTATTTCATATATATTAATCCTTCAGTAATTATTTTTAAATTTACTCTAACACTTCTCATCTCCTAATTATTTTATTTCCGTTTCGTTCTTTTCTCCTAATTTTATTTCTTCCTATTTTCCAGTTTCATATGTAAGCTAAAATTCAAAAAAATTATTCTACTCCCAATCAAAATAAAACTGAAGATACCATCGGTCTCCTTAATTCATTTTTATTGACGAAAAATTTGATTGATTTCACCAATA
Source organism: Allium cepa (assembly GCA_030765085.1). Classification (NCBI taxonomy): domain Eukaryota; kingdom Viridiplantae; phylum Streptophyta; class Magnoliopsida; order Asparagales; family Amaryllidaceae; genus Allium; species Allium cepa. The sequence continues at coordinate 443,033,309 of CM060945.1, forward strand.
TTTTTTCCCTCCCGTAATTATTTCACTTCCGTTTCATTTTTTCTTACAACTTTATTTATTTCCATTTTCCAGTTTTATATGTAAGCTACAATTCGAAAATAATATTCTCACTACTGGAATTACTGTTTATCATGACGGCCACCGACGGCTGCTTCTAAAGGGTAGGTTTTGCCGTGGTAGTTCTGTAATAATGGAACTTTTACCGTCGAAAACAGTCGAAGCTTGCCGTCGACGGCCGTCGCAAACTGATGCACGTTGTGAATTACCTGAGTCGGCAGGGGGATATTTTCATTATCTCCTTCGTCTAAATCTTCCTCCAAACCGTCCCTCTTCCCCCAAATTCGCCCACCTCCGACCGCCACTGCCCTGCCACCACCAAAAACATCTCCAACTTCTCCTCTTCGGTCTCCAGCACTTCAATTTCAACGAAAAGATGTATTTTCTCTAACTTCAATTTACCCTAATATGTTAAATTAGTGTTAATTTGTAGTTGTATTTGATGATACTACCACTTGATTGTTTGCAATTGTATGTTGATTGATTGTGATATGTTAGTTACGGTTATAAGTGTGTAAATTCGATAACTAAAATATAATTATGGCCAAACTTAGGTTAATTATTTTTTGTGTCTAATTAATGATATAATTTAGTGCTAATTACTATGCTTAAGTGTTAATATCAATTTAAATATTACTATTTAAATTAATTGTCGGTTGTAGTTTATATAACAAATCTTGTTCACTTGGACATCGAATCCGAAAAATTAATAAATAAATGAGTGCATAATGAAGTTTATTTTTTTGAAATAAATTATTATATACATAATTTATTATGATTGGAAATATATAAGAATTTATAAAAAATGGAAAAATTATATGTTATATAATTATCAAAACGTTACAATGCATAAATGAACTATATATGCTAATATATGTTATGTATATAATTAATATCCCTCAAAGAGTTTTTATCCCCTTCCGATAAGTATTGTATATGATCGTTATATGTAAATCATTTCATTTTAAATGGTTTATAAAATTTTGACATCACTTCCTTTTCGTTCCCCATGTACGTGCATTTGTGTACGATATAGGGAACAAAAGGAAGTGATGCCAAAATTTTATTGAATAGTTTAAAATGAAATAATTTACAAAATGTAATTACTACTGTGTTTGTAATGGAAAGTAGGATGACCAACCATCAAAGTAGAAAACAATAGACTAAAAATTTATTATTTTATTCCTAATTTGCGTCAGTCCCTAAAATGCATAAATGGATATTAATTAATAAATGATTTGAAAAATTAAATTTCAGTCCATAAAATGATTAGTACTATTTTTAATCTATATCATGTTTTTTAAATAGGAAAAATGGTTGATTATTTTGTTGACCGACCTCAATGTATCACCCTTGAAGGTAAATGGGAGGGTCAATAAGGAAAAAAATTCATAGTGGTATAGTAGGTGCAAATTGTTGAAGCATTTGGTACCGGATATGGTTACTCCATTTGTGCCAATAAAGTTTTGTGTCGAATTATCTTATGTTGGATCATCAAGGAGAACATGTAGCATCTAATCCTGTATATGCAAAGGAGGAGGTGAGTAATGAAATTGTTGCGACGAATCTCATAGAAGATATGGTTGATATGCAGCATGATCGATGCTCCCTACTTTTAAAGTTGATGATGACGATGTTAATGTCGAAGAAGAACCAAATATTGGAGCAAAAAAAATCTTTGATTTATTGGATGCTGCTAAGAAACCTCTTTGGGATGGTTGCACAAGCGGTACTTAGTTATCAGTAATTGCAAAATACATTGCGATGAGTCCAAAATACAACTTCACGGAAGCCGGATTTACTGCTATTGTACAAGCTGTAAAATGGCATATGCCACCCGATAATTTGATGTGCGAAAATTATTATGAAGCGAAAAAATTATGTCTTCTTTTGGTTTGACGTATCAAAAAATAGATACATGTTTAAACGGTTGCATGTTGTTTTGGAAAGAATACATCAATATGCAGAATTGTAAAATATTTAACGAGAAAAGATACAAACCAACAAAAATGAAGGAAAAGGAAGTCCCGTTTAAGCATATGCATTACTTACCTATAACTCCTAGGCTTCAATTGTTATACGCATCTTCTGTAACCGTGCATCATATGAGATGGAACAGTGTGAGAGTACAGGAAGAAGATATGTTAACACACCTTACTGATGGAGAAACATGGAAGCATTTTGATAAGACATATCCTGCTTTTGCAACAGAGGGCAGTAATATTAGACATGGTTTATGTATGGATGAATTTTCACCATTCTCTCAATTTGGTTCTAAATATTTATCTTGGCCTATAATCGTTACACCTTACAATTTACCTCCGTGAATGTGTATGAAAACTTTATATATGTTTCTCACTATTGTCGTCCCTGGCCCTGATGATCGACACGTGGAATCGATGTTATTTACAACCGTTGATTGAAACATTGTGGTACGAAGGAGTTGAAACATACGACATTTCAAAAAATGTCAAATTTCCGTATGTTTGCTTCTTTATTTTGGACTATTAGCGATTTTCCTTTGTATGCAACGCTTTTTGGTTAGAGTACGGTCGGTCGCCTAGCTTGTCCATATTACATGGAAGAAACACGGTTATTTTCTTTAATGCATGGAAAGAAAATATCATGGTTTGATTGTCATCAGTGTTTTCTTTATATTAATCGTCCTTTTAGAAAAGATAGAAATTTTTTTATAGCTAATAGATAAGAGACTTTGCGACTCCATTGATTTGGTCAAGCGAAGATATATATTAACTTGTAAAGGATTATCCGAAGATACATGAAACCAGAAAGCAAATTGAAATTCACAGTAAATCAACAGTTCATAATTGGTGCAAACAAAGTATATTTTGAGAATTGCCTTATAAGAAAAATATCCAAATTCATCGTAATATTAAAGTGATGCACAAGGAGAAAATTTTGTTTGATAATGTTTTTAATACAATTTTGAATTTTAAAGGGAAGACTAAGGATGATTTGAAATCAAGACGTGATATCCAAGCAGTATGTAATCGTCCTGAGCTTCATATCAAGCTGTTAACCAAATTTATGGTCAACCCCACGAAACTATTCTAGCTAATGTGATTAGTCTGGTTTGAATGAAGGGCTTGATAGCCTTAAGGATTGCCTTTGTGATTCACTTGTATATATTATTCGAATCAGACCTTTCGACGTCGTCGAAAGGTTAGGTATTTGCTTGAATTTGATTGTTTTCGTCCTGGTCAAACTTGTATGTGGTCTCCTTATGGGATAAATTTGGTTCCTCTGAGTTTATCCTTTTAAGGGTGGAAGCTACCTTAAGGTTTAAGTTGGTTATCAAATTCCATGTTGAATAGTTTGTAGCTTTCGACTTTGTCGAAAGTTTTGTTAGCTTTTATTAAGTTGGATTCAACCTAGTCGAAAGGTTTGTGAATGATCTCCTTCAACTTTGACCTTGCCGAAAGGATTGATGACTGAGACTATAATGTCGAAAGGTTATTGGGATTGTTATACTAAAAGAGAAGTCGGCCTAGTTGGAAGGTTTGGGGCTCTAAGTCAATAACTTCGAAGGTTTGAAGTTGGTATTTGGAATAGACGCATTATTAATCTCATCGATAGGTTTAGTCCTTTTATTCAATGATTTTGGAAGGTTTAACGACTGTTGAACTGATTTGGTCCTCAACCTAGTCAAAAGGTTCTGGTTGGAGAGTTGGAGTCTTCGAAGGGTTGAAATAGTTACTTAAGATAGAAGTGTTGTTGATCCTATCGATAATAACCTTCCGCAGAGGTTTAACCTAAAAATACGAGTTAATATAACAATGATTCAAGTAAATAGAAATGTAATTAACCAAGTTTAGGTCTTCCCTCTTTATCCAAGAGAAAGTTTTATTTACTAAATTCTACAAATCAACATTCAATTATGGTTATAATGCTCTAATTAAGAAGATACAAGACTAGAATGGAAGAAATCGGATTCCCAGCTGGACCCCCTTAGGTCTTATTTATAGACGCAGGCGGTCCTCCTTTGGTCTTCTTGCTCTCAGCTGGATCAGAAGGTCTCCCTTTTATATGCCACCTTAAACCCTTCGTCTTCATCGAATGGTTTGCTTTTTCATCTGCTATTATAAACCTTCCACATTTATCAGAAGGTTTGTTACTCTTATGTCTCCATGATCCTTCCGCCGTTACCGAAGGGTTTGTCCTCTTTTATGTTGTTTATAGTGAATCTTTCGACTTTTTGTAAGGATGCTCTTCTCTTGTTCACTGTGAACCTTTCGACGTTGTTGGAAGATTGTTCTTCTTTTGTTTTTTATGAAACTTTCGATGTTGTCAGAAGGTTTCTCTTCTTCAATGACGTCGAAAGGTTTTCTTTCGTCCTTTGTTAGCATGCGAATGTTGTTTTCTTCATAAACCTTCTGTTTTTGTCGCAAGGTACTTTAGATGTACTTCAATTGGTTCGAAAGGGTTATTATGCTTTCGAAAAGGTCATTAAATACTTGCTCACACTTGCTTTGACTTCTTCATCCCCTTCGTTAGATTTGAACACTTTCAATGCTAAGGAATGAAGCCTTTTGACTCCTTTGAAAGGTATGGGACTGTTATACACTGTTGATTGCATCCCTTCGACTTTTCAAAAGGTTTGAACTGAACTTCTTTTCTTTAATCTTTATTGGGAGACCTTTCGTCTTAGATGGAAGGTTGATTTTTAGTTTAACATTTGCCCCTCCATTCGAAGGGATGCTCTTGACTTTCCAAGTCATCTTTGTCGACAGCTACAAAATTTTCCCGCCTCTTGGCCTTCCCGCACTGATTTGGAACATCCATTTAAACCTTGATCTAGCAGCTGAGAATTTGGACGACTTTCCTTATATAATAAGCTTCTTCTTTTTCTTCCTCTTTTACCTGAAATTAAAATTAACGCACGCAAGTAAAAGAGTTCTCCAAAGTTTTCCAGATCTCATTTCAAAACAATAAGGAAATCTCTTGAATTTGATTCGTAAATATTAGTCTAAACTTCACCCTCATCGGTTTTCAGTTGAATTTCTAATTTTTATTTTCAAAATTCGGATTTAATTTCAGATAAATTCTCTGAAAAAGTTTCCTTTCAAACTGGTTTCTAACAATGTTCGTTTATGGTTTTGAATTTGAAGTCGTATAGTGTTTGATAAAGGAAAAACCAAATTCGAGATAAACTTTTGACCTAAAGTCCTTAATTAATTTTTTTTGGATTTCGATTTGTTCATAGTTTTTGTTACTTTTCGAAACCGAATTAGATTGATTTGAAACAAAATCAATTTTGTTAGTAGGTTTTTTTACTTGTTTTTCAAGAAAAGTTTGAAAACTGCATTTATTATCGGGTTTGGGTTTGGTTAAACCCAATATGATAACCTGGAACCTACCCGTGTCAAATTCGATTACACAAAATGACTTTTCTACCTCTACTAAAGGGATTAAGGTGGCAATATTGAATCTGCCCTCTTTATACCTTTCGATAGGGTCGAAAGGTATTATAATGCTAATTTTACCTTTGCTGTCGAAAGGTTAGGTAATTAAATGATCTAATCTTTCGATAACAAGCTTTCGTCAAGGTTGAGGAGTTTCAAACCTTTCGACTACCAACTTTCAGCAAGGATGAAACTCTTCAACCTTATTGCTGCTTCCACCCATCTTTATCGAAACGTTTAAAGTACACATGAACCAAACCTGAAACCTTTTGACTTCGATCGGTTGAACACGTTTTTACAATATTAGCCAGATCTTTCGAGAACATCATCAGCACTAATATTTTTACTTTGGAACTTTGAATTATTAGTTTTTATCATGTCGAAAGGTCTTGCTATTTAACCTTATGTTACATTCGAAGTATATTCAGGCTTCCATAGATCTTTCGACGTTGTCAAAAGATGATGAATGGATTAATGTTTAGTCTTTTCCTTTCGACTTTGTCGATAGCCTATGGAATTCATATTATTAATTAATTACTCCTTAAGGCCTAAATAGTATCGAACTAGGAGAGCTTAGCTAATGCTATCTCCTTTCCAACATTATCGAGAGCTTGGGAAGCTAACCTTTCGACTTTGTCGAAATTTTGAATTGTTGACCTTTCAACAACGTCGAAAGCTTATACTACTTATTATTTTCACCATTTTAAGATTTCATGTATGTTTTTATGCTTGACCTATTTAAGTATTTTTTTTAAGTTCATAAATAATTAAGATTTTAACCAAAACATTTCACCCGGTAGAATAATGAGTTCTCCTAAAGTTGAAGCTATTACCAAGCATTCTTCTATTGTATCCTAGGATGAAGTCGATGCTATTCTTAAAGATTTCGGCATTACTGGGATCGAAGCCATCCCTCCACGACCATCCAGTACTATTGATAATCCTCCAGAAGGGTATTTTGCTTATATGGCTATCTACATCTGGCATGGCGGATTCCTTCTCTTTCTTGAGTTCATGCTTTCCTATCTATCTCATGTTGGAGTTGCTCCGATACAATTATCTTCGAATGTTACACTCAACTTCTATCCTTGGAAATGTTGGCATTGGAGTCTGGAATTCCTTTGCTTAATGCTAAAGTTCTGAACTCCCAACCAAGTTGGCAAGGTTAGGTAATCTCAACAAACAAATTTTCAGAGTGAATGTGTACAAGAAGCTTATTTCAGAAAGCATTAACAAGTTCAAGGACCGAGAGAATCAGTTCCTTTTTAACAAGTGCTTCGCTAGTGTTTGCATGACTTTTTCCTTCCCTCGTAAGTGTGTTTTAATGTCATCTTCATTTTCCTTCATGTTTTTTGCGAACTAATCTCTGATTTTTTCAAATGAACCTCTTAAGACACTTAGAGACGTAAACCAAAGAATCATCAATTATTTAACCACTGCTATGTAACAACTTAGGAGTATATTAATGCTCCTAACCCTTTTGAACCTAAGGTAGCATTCTTTGCTTCCAACTGGCCAAAGGATTTTTGGCATCCCACCAGTCATTATGCACAATTCCCACAGAAATCGCTTCTTCTCCTCAGGTGATGCTGAACATTTTACTTCACTATCGCCCATTCGTTCTTACGTTTCAGGTAATCTATTAGCTTATTATTCTCCTCCTTTTGTCTATGTAATTCTAAAATGGCTCTGGCTGATTTTATATCCGCTTGAATTAGTCTTAGCTCCCTCAAAGGCCGCTGTTTCTTTTAAGTGATGTTGCTCTTCCTTCACCATCTTCAGATGTGACATCAGTCTTGGTGTCTTTTGCTAGATCCAAGAGATCCTCGAAAAGGAAACCAATATTGCCTTTCGAAGATGCTCCTCTAGCAAAAATAGCGAAGGTGACTGATGTGGAGGAGGAAGAAGAATGATATCACTTGGAGGAGCTTCAAAGAGCCCAACTCTTAAGGCTACAAAAGACATGGTGGAGTCAATTTCACCTTCTCCTGCTCCCCTTCCTCATATTACAATATCATACTCTCTGGCTGAGCTGGCACCGATGCGACTTGCTCTTTTTAGACTCCTTCAAATTCCCATACCCTTTTGGAGTCCTCGTCTTTCGCTCCTTCGCCAACTAATTTTGACAAACTCGTCAAGCTCATTCTTCATTCAGAATCTTTTACCTCTTCCTCTCTGTCGTCATTTAGCCTCGACTTGGCCGAAAATCACAGCTCTCTCATGGAGCAACAACTCTTGGTAAGCCCTCATCCAACTAATTTTGTCATCATTGGATATTTCTAATTACTAAACTGTGTTTCTTCTCTTGTTGTAGATTTCCAGGAATTGGATTTCTCTTAACGAACATGTTTCCAAGCTCTCCTCTGGATCCTCCAAGCTACAGGAGGAGAATGTTGAATTGAAAAGTCAGCTAGCCTCATTGATGTCTACTCAATATGCCACTTCCTTTGAACTAGAGCGAATTAAAGCTTTCCTTTCTTAAGTTGAGAGTAATCTTGAAGCAGGGAGGCGAGCCCATCAACTTACCACTGATGGGAAACTCGCAACAGAGCTTGCCTTAAATGACCCAGAAGATGAGAAAGCCCGTTTGATTTCCAAAAATACTCTACTGAAAGATAAATTCAAAAGGTCCAGAGCTTCACTAAGGCTAGCTGTTCAAACCCTTTTTGACTTCCAAAAACATGTCTCTAATTTTGTCGACAACACCTTGGGGCCCATGATGCTGAATCACTACATAGATGCCCTCACGCTTGCATATGCTAACAATCGTGACAAATGTACTGACTTTGGTTTTCCTTCATTTGACTCAATTCTGCCAAATTAGTTATGGACAAAATTGAGCGAGTTAAGCGGGGTTAAGACCCCGAAGGTGAAGAGGAGACTATTGATTTCAAGGAAGCTCTTTCTTTTGATATCCCTTCTTTTGACATTGAATCGGACTCGGAAGAAGAAGATGATAAAAAGGAAGATCCTAAGGAGAAGAAAGAGGATGACAAACTCAATTGGGATAGTCACTCTGATGATGATAATGATGATAATCCCTCTGGGGACCAAGGCCATGGTGGAGATAAGGGGGACCTTCCGGCACTTCAGGGATGGATAGCGGAGATCAAGATAAAGCTCCCAAGCTAGAGCAATCCCCCACAAAAGATATGCCAACAACACCCCTGGTTCAACTACTCCTTCAAAGGGAAAACTGCTCCAACACTTCTCAATGATCCATGAGAGAAGGAACAACCTCCCCAGGCTTCCGTTCCAGTTTCGCATGTATGGAATTCCCTATTTGAATGTCTTATACCTCAAAGATAATAATTAGTGGTAAATCATTTATCTTAGATAAAAAGGAAGTCAAATCTTCCCTACTGAACAAATTAAAAGCAAATTGGTGGAAATTAACAAGTTTTATAGGGAGTTAGACAAATTAATAAAGGAACACAATGCTCTATCTCAGAAATATCATAGTCTGGACAGGAGCACCTCCATTCTAGCATATTAAAATAGAGAATTATTAACTCTATTCTTGATGATGATGGAAGAGAGAGACATTTTAGTCAATTTTTATAAAGAATGTATCATAGATTTTTCATGCATAGTTGAATTCAGTAGGGGTCTAGTTAGACGTTTCCACAAAAGATATTTAGATGAATTTGGTTTTGACCCGCATCCTGGAGCTTGCTGGAACTTACCATGGGTCAAACCAATTCCTTAAGATCTCCCTACTGAAAAGCTAAAGTATTACAAGAGTAAATTCATTTCTAAATTCTTTTCTAAATCTATTTTGTATGAACCGGATGAATGACTGTAAATATGCAACAAGTAAATGATTTTTGAATATATGATTTTTTTATGCTTTTTATGCTTAGTTTATTTTTACTGTGCTATTTCAGAATACCAGCTCTTTAGGTCAGGTTATTGTATGAGAACACTTAAGTTAGTACGTTAATCTAAGGAGAGTTTACTCTAAATATGGACCAATTTTAAGGACTTCGAAGTTAGCAAGATATTGCTTTCTTTGGGATTTGCAAAAATCATACTTGGAATACCCCCATCTCCGCTTCGACTTTCTCGGTGAAGAAAACAAATTATTCTTAAAAGAATTCAGAACATTCCATTCCAAATAAATTTGTGATTGTAATAGTCCATCGGCCGAAAAATGGATTATAGTAAATGTCCACCGGTTATAACTCCGGAAGGATTCACTTTACCTTTTGACTCAACGGTTATACTTTCAATAAATAACTTAGGAAAAGTAAGGAACGTTGTCTCTCAACTTTAGATGTGATGATTGTTGTATCCACTTTGCTTCTATTTTGAGCTGTAATACGTTACTATAGTAATAAAGATATATTATTTTTCCTATCTGAATTCTGGTTTTTATTTATTTCCTTTCTTTAATAGGAGCCACAGTCATTCGCAAATTCTCTTGCTCAAAGCATAATATCCCATGTCAACGTAATCAAAGAGATATTATTGAAAGAGAGTGGAGCAATCATGATTCGGGATAAAACATTACTGGAATGTTTTGGTGGTAATGTTGGAGCCATGAAATGGAACAAAAGAAACCTTACCCAAAAAACCATAGCCAGCAATCATAAGGATCGTATTGACTATCTTGACGTCAAGATTAAGAGAAAAGATGAAGCGATTATTATTCTTAAATGACAAGTGAAGTTAAATCCTACAATCGAGTTCGATAAAAGGATGTCTGAACTTATCCAACGGATAAGCGATTTAGAGCTAAAATTGAAAGACAGTCAAGGTCAATGTGCCTCTTTAGAATTCCTCGTCGGGGAAAATTCTCCAAACAATGATCCTCTGGTCCCTTGAACAACCCCTTCAATTGTCAAGCCTACTGGATCAAAACTTCACACGGCTCAGAAATTTCCAACCATGCTGAACCGTCCTCCAAATTTAGATGATAATGTAGTTGGAAACTGGTGCCGAAGGGTGCAGTTTGAAATTGCCAAAAAATTTGACGAGCAGCAGAAGTCAACGTATTCTCAGACTATCAATGACCACGCCGCCAAAAATGAAAAGCTTGAGCATAATATTTATTTCCTCGAAAAACATGATGCTGAGTTAGAAAGGGAAAACAAGACCCTTAGGGCCGTTGACCGTGCTTTGAAAACCAACATCAAGGTAATTGATGATGATAATACAATTAGAAGAAAAGAGAAAAAGCTTAAAGAAGTTCTCCACGCAGCAATTAACCATGTAGTTAATCCTTCCATGGCGGAGACCCTTAATAAAACATCTCAAGATTTGTAATTTTTTTTATGTATTTGAGCCACGTAAATTTATCTTAGGCATGATTTTTATTGCTTGTAAATAATTACATAATTTGTGTAAATTATAGAAATTTTGTAAATATCACCTATTTTGCAATCCTTTTCTGCAGTGTAACTTTTTGATGTACCTTCGGATTGCTCATTCAACAACCCTTTTTTTGAACTTTTGTCCTTCTTGGGAAACATGTAGCAAATAATATTTTTAATTGTTAGCTTGGAATTGACAGATTCGTATATGTATATCATTTCCAAGATAAGCAAATCATCTTGCCAATTGTATAAAAAGTAATGTATTCAATATATTAAGATCTTATATTTGACCATGATGAGAAATGATTATGGATTTAGCTCTTTCCACTTATTCGGAATGCATAAGACTTGTTGGAAGTAAATCCTGCCTAATCGAACAATAATGAATGTTAGAATTATAACTCTCATTAAATGAACAACCTGATTCAGAGGTTCATGTCTGAACTTTTTAAAGTAGTAACTTTCTCACCCATAATTTTAACATAGTTAGAAGCCTGTATTCCCCATTTGGGGAGTCTTAATGGTATTCTCTTTGAGAATATTTTTTGGCCCATATTTGAGCACTCGAGATAAATAGAAGTCCATAAATCTTGTCTCTAGACTAGGACTTAATTAATCAACAGTCTTGATATTCAGATCCAGATATAATACATTAGAGATTGATAATGACTCAAAACCCAGATTCGGGTATTCAAATGACGAGATATATAGAAGACCCAAAACTCATGTTCGAGTTTTAATAGTGAAGTTCTGAAACGAGTATCACAAAATCCAGATTTGGGTATTAGATTTTGAAGTTCAAATATATGAGTATCTTGAAACCCAGAATACCCTTTCTGGCAATGAGTGATAATAGGCTATAAATCCACATTTACTAATCTCGTATTAATAATAGAAGACCACTTTCGGCCATAAGTAATAAGAGACTAAAGAATTAATCCGGGAATAAGTAATAACAAACCAAAATACCATTTCTAATAACAAGTAATAGAAGACCATAACACCATTTCTGGCAATAATTAATAGAAGACCATAATATCATTTTTGGTAATAAGTAAAAAAAGACTAGAATACTAATCTGGCATATGAAGTCGATGAATTCTTTCCGGTTCTCTTGTCGAATGTGCCAACTTCAGGCTTTGATTATATTTTGCATGTTTTTATTTTTCAAGCCCGAGTTTCTTTACTCGTTTTTTTTGGCCTATTTTAGGCAGGGACTCTTTCGTTCAATTCTTGCGCTTATTTAAGCAGTTGCCATTTTAGGCGATGCCGATTTCTGGCAGTTGCCCATTTCAGGCAGGGACTTTTCTTAGTTCGCCGGATATTTCATCTAGGTTTCCGGTGTGCTCGGCTAGCTTATTCTCAAGCAAGGTCCAAGGACTTACCCGTCCTTCCTCTAGGAGGCACCTTAACCTGGCCATAGTGTGATGCGGCTAAGGGCTCGTCGGCACCTTGGCCAGGCCATAGCGTCGTAGGACCAAAGGATTACCCGTCCTCCCTCCAAGAGGCACCTTTCTTGGCCATAGCATGACACAGATAAGGGATTATGATGCTTTAACCTGGCCATTTCTGATTTTGGTGTGGCTTAAGGGTTACGCCTTCCCTCCAGAAGGTGCCTTGACCTTGCCATCTAGGCGTGACCAAGGAGAATTTTACTCCCGATCATGTGGACTTCTCTTATATTGAGAATAGAAATTTCATTCCATGACTTGTTCAATTCTTTACAAACTGTTTAGGTTTTCCTTGTCTTAGGAAGTGTAGGACCATCTTTTCAAGCACCTTGCATTGATTTGTATTATGTCCATTTATTAAATGAAAGTTGCAACATAATCCCTTTAGTTTCCTTTCAAATTCCAGCTTCTTTTTCTAAGAAGGCCAATAATTCAGTTCTTCTTTGATTCAGATATATGTCTTCGGTCGAGGTAGTAAGATTATATTCTTTAAGAAGTCTTGAATTTTGATCCGTCTTTGACTGGCATCTAATTCTTTTGGGACTTGGTTCAAGTACTTCTTCTTGAGGAGTAGGTTCCCTTTTCTTTGTTCGTTGATCCTCTTTCATTGGCCTTTGTTTCATTCTTAAGGTTTCGGTCGGAAACTTCTTGGTAATCTCTATGTTTCCACTTGGTAATTCCTTTACTATGCTCAATTCTTTTGTTGTGGATTTTCCTATATGTTCGTGGTTTTCCCTTGAATGGTGTGCCTCATTTATAATCTTACCTCATTTATACGCAAAACTGTCATAATCCTTTGTCATTTCCTTTTCAAAAATAGTCCTATGGAAATATGAGTGAATGGTTCTTCTCATTTGTAGAAATAGATCTTCTTTGCTCAAATTCTCCATTTTGAAAGCAAAGATCGGGGTTGATCTAAAATGGAATGGGTTGATACTCCATTTTAAAGGGTCATAGTGCATAACTTGCCTTTTGCCTCTTAATGACTTGTAGAGCTTGAAGATGGTGGGTTTTCTCTTCAAGTAAATGCGAGTTATAATCCACCTAACAATTAGACCTTACTTCCAAAGGTTCCGCGGATCCTTGAATCGATTTCCTTTGCAAAAACTTTCTCTTGTTTTGAAAATTGAATCTATTCCTTATCCTTTAAATGCATTTAAAAGAATTGTGAGTTTTTTGTCTAAAATAGATCGTTTCTTTTTCAAAAGAGGAGTTGATGAGCTTTAAGAAATTTATCCAAGTGGAAGAGTAGGTGTGGAACTCAATAAGGTCGAAAGTATGAGCCCTTCTTCTAGCGCCAAAATGTTAACCAAATTTATGGTCATCACCCTAAAACTATTCTAGCTAATGTAACTAGTTCGATTTGAATGAAGGGCTTGACAGCCTTAAGGATTTCCTTTGTCATTCACTTATATATCTTTCGAATTAGACCTTTCGACGTCGTCGACAGGTTAGGTATTTGCTTAGGTTTGATTCTTTTCGTCCTAGTTGAACTTGTATGTGGTCTCCTTTTGGGCTAAAATGGATTCCTCTGAGTTTATCCTTTTAAGGGTGGAGGCTAACTTAAGGTTTAAGTTGGTTATCAAATTCCTTTTTGAATAGGTAGTATCTTTCGACCTTGTCAAAAGGTTTGTTAGCTTGTATGAAGTTGGACTCGAACTAGTCGAAAGTTTTGTGAATGATCCCCTTCATTTTTGACATTGCCGAAAGGTTTGATGGCTGGGTTATAATGTCGAAAGGTTATTGGGATTGTTATAGTAAAAGAGCAGTCGGCCTAGTCAGAAGGTTATGGGCTCTAAGTCAATCACTTCGGAAGGTTGAAGTTGGTATTTGGACTAGATGCATTATTAATCTCATCGATAGGTTTAGTCCTTTGATTCAATGATTTCGGAAGGTTTAATGACCGTTGAACTGATTTGATCCTCAACTTAGTCAAAAGATTCTAGTTGGAGAGTTAGAGTCTTTGAAGGGTTGAAATTGTTACTGATGATAGGGGTGTTGTTGATCCTATCGATAAGAACCTTCCACAGGGGTTTAACTCGAAAATATGAGTTAATCCAACAAAGATTCATTTAAATAGAAAAGTAATTAACCAAGTTTAAGTCTTCCCTCTTTATCCAAGAAAAATATTTATTTATTAAATTCAGCAAATCAACATTCAATTACGTTACAATGCTCTAATTAAGAAGATACAAGATTACAATGGAAGAAATCAGATCCCCCAGCTGAGCCCCTTAGGTACTAGTTATTGATGTAGGCGGCCCTCCTATTGACTTCACGCTCTTGTCTGGATCGAAAGTCTCCCTCTTATTTGCCGCCTTAAACCCTTTGTCTTCATCGAAAGGTTTACTTTTTCATCTGCTATTATGAACCTTCCATCTTTGTCGGAAGGTTCGTTACTCTTATGTCTCCATGATCCTTCCGCCTTTACCGAAGGGTTTGTCCTATTTTATGTTGTCTATTGTGAACCTCTCGACCTTGTCAGAAGGTTGGTCTTCTCTTGTTTACTGTGAACCTTTTGACATTGTCAAAATGTTGTTATTTTTGAAACTTTTGACGTTGTCGGAAGGTTGCTTTTGTTCAATGACGTCGAAAGGTTTCCTCTCATCCTTTGTTAGCTTGTGAGTGCTGCTTTCTTTATAAACCTTTCAATATTTTCGGAAGGTACCATGGAAGCGCTTCAACCAGTTCAAAAGACTTATTATGCTTTCGAAAACGTCATTAAGTACATTCTCACACTTGCTTTGACTTCTTCATCCCCTTCGGAAGATACGAACATTTTGAATGCTGAGGAATGAAACCTTTTGATCCTTCGAATGATTTGGGACTACTATACACTATTGACTGCATCCCTTCGATTCTTTCGAAAGGTTTGAACCAAACTTCTATTCTTTGATCTTTATTGAAGGACCTTTCATCTTAGATGGAAGGTTGCTTTTTATTACGACACAAGCCAAATGACACTAAAAAACCTAAAGCATGCTATGAGATAAATAGTAACCAAGTTAAAGTTCTGTTAAAATGGGTGGAAAGATTAAAATTTCCTGATGGAATTTCTGCTAATCCGCGTAGATGTGTTGATTATAAGAATGGTAAACTGAGTGGGATGAAAAGCCTTGATTGTCACATAATGATTGAAAATTTGTTACCAGTCGCTTTCAAAGAATTTTTACCCGTAAAAGTTTGGACGGTTATAACGGAACTCAGTTTGTTTTATAAGGAGCTTTGTTCGACTACTTTAAAAGCTATCATCTACGCAAACTTGAGGAAGAAGTTTCCATACTACTCTACAAACTGGAGAAAATACTTCCTTCAGGTTTTTTAATGTAATAGAGCATTTACCTATTCATCTTCCATTTGAAGCACGTCTTTGAGGTCCTGTGCAATATTGATGGATGTGTCCATTTGAGAGGTATTATTTATATTGCGTATGTTAAATATTAGTTTAATTACATATATAAGTAAATTTTAATTTGAAATAATTTTTAATAGTTACTTAAATCATCTAAAGAAAAAAGTTGGACAAAAAACACGAGTTGAAGGTTTGATTTGCAAATCTTATATCGAAGAAGAAGCTTCATTCTTTCTCTCATTATTTCGGTGACTATGTTAACTTTCTAAAATTTCAGTGACTATGTAAACTTATCATTTGAAAGTACTATGCATAATGATGAAAGCGTTGAACAAGAATTTTCTTAATCAATGTTATCTATTTTCAGACAACATGGCTAACCTACTGGAAAATGTGTGGAAGTATGGTTAGATGATAGAGATTATCATGTATCACACACATATATTCTTCGTAATTGTGTTGATGTTGTACCATTCACTAGTTATTATTTAATTATAAGTTTGGATATTTTTTAAACAATACGCATTTACATTTATTATAATGCAATATATTATCTACATCTACAATGTTTATGAATCACAACAACCAAGCGTCGATATTATTAAAGAACTCGCTAACTATTTTTCAAACTGCGTTTTTGATCCGAGAAACTATATGGTCGATGAAGGATTGAAACATCTTGCAATGGGACCAAAAAATATCAAGGCATATCAAATATTCTTCGTCAATGGAAATAAATTCAACACTAAACAATATGGTACTGAAAGATTAACTAATAATACCGGTGTATTTGTTAGGTTAGTGATGATCCAAATGATCATATAAATGATTTTTATGGCATGTTAACCTAGGTTTTGCAATTGACATATTTCACAAGACCTGCGGAGAAAGTTTTACTGTTTAGATGCGACTAGTTCAGCAATTTTCTAGGTTCTAGAATTACCGTGCACCGAAAATATAATCTTATTGAGATAAAACATATATCGTGTTATCATAAGTACGATCCTTTTACACTAGCCAAACAAGCCCTACAAGTTTATTACGCTCCTTATCCATCTCTAAAAAGAGATAAAGCAGATTGGTAGACGGTTTTTAAAATGAAGGCTAGATTTACTTCTGATGGAAAGAGTATTCCAAAGGATAGGCTTATCAAGCAGATATCGAGGAAAATAGCGAAATAATAATCATCGACGATTACATCGATTTTTGACCTCTAAACGATGAATCAAATGTATTAGTAGAAGCATGTGAGACTGCAGAGGAAAACAATATAGAGTACGAGACCGAGTCTGAATCAGAAAATGACGAGGACTGATTAATAATGTACATTTTGATAGAATGCAATTCAAGTGATTATTGATGTTACATTTTTTATTATAAAATAAGATATGTTTTCTCATAATTAAATGATATGTTCTACAATAATAAAATGATATATTTGTGATAGGTACTATGCCTTTTTTCGATGTCGTGGTTCTACTCAGATTGGGAGGGATGAAGGAGGAGATGGCAGCAGCCCATTAGAGCAGCGACCACTTATCGTAATAAAGCGACAACCAAAAGCGAATGGGCTGTAAGTATTAAATTTACTCCATCGTTAAAAATATTTTATATATGATATATTAGTCATTATTTATTAATGGCTTGTCTCATATTTAACACATGAGGTTCAAGCTGGAGCCGTCATAGATTGGTTTTTTGTATTTCGAAGAAAACGTATATGCGAAGGATGACTAATCATTGACCTAGGTGGGGTAAGATCTCAGACCACATCAGAGAGAGTATCTGGCAGGAATTCCTTTTAAGTGTAAATTTATATATCATTTTATACTATCACTTTATAATTTGCTGACTAAGTATAAATGTATAACTTATATTACTTCAACGCACAAGGGGTGGTAGACTTGCAGGAAGAAGGCCTTGACCTTTAGTAGCATCACTGGGCTTCTAAGATGTCTAAGAATTTCCGGGATACATTGTCTGGCATAAGAATATTGAGAATGAAATCTGACTGAATGAGCACTAGCGTGTGGGATGCTTGAGTTGCTTGGTGGAATAGTGATGAGTTCAAGATAAATTTATCATATATCATTTTAATTTGTTCCCGTATATAATACATAATTTAAAGCTGAAATATATAATGTCGCAACAAGAGAAAAATAAATTTCCGACGGTTAGCGACCGTCGGCGGCCATCGCCAGCCGTCAAAAATGCCGTCGGAATACGGACCCTGCCTTCCGTCCGATTCCGATGGCTTCGGTAACCTAATAGCGAAGGCTGTTCTGATGGAAATTCGGAGGGATGTTATGATGGTTATGACATTCATGTGGCATGGAAATTTTCCACTAAGCCATCACTAGCCGTCGCTATTTTCATCCAGATAGTCGTTGCTCGCCGTCGAAAAAAATGGCCAATAGACCGTCAGGAGCCGTTGGAAATCTAGGAATTTTTTTTTTCTACAGCACAAATTCGCTTCCATTCCAATTTATTACACAACTCATCAAAATCAATATATAAGCCACATATATAGGCTGAAATCAATACCAATATCAATATTAAACTCAAATATCATAATATCAAAACACGAACACCATAATATCAAATGTAGACGAATTCAATAAGTACAAAACAAACATTAGATTATCACTCTCCCCCATCCAACTCCAATATTTACATCCAACATCAAACTCCACATATGAACTCCACAAATCGACCACCAAATGAATGTCAAACACCACATATCCATAAATTAACCTCACCATCACTCAATGTTTATATACTCCAACTACATCCAACATCACATGCCACAAAAAAACAAAAAATCGTACATCAAGACTCATCGTTAGCTCTGGAATCACTGGATGAAGGAAATGTTCCATGACGCTCCATCTACTCGACCAAATGCTTGTTGAGCTGCTCCATTTGTACTACTCGGAGGCGATCCCGCTCCAGCAGTTGTGCAATATGCTTTCTAAGCTCATTAATCTCCATGTTGTCCTGAGCCTTTTGGTAAGCCCTTTGTAATGTCCGATGTTCAACGGCTAATTTTCTATCGTGTTAGAAAATCATTGAAATTTTTTGAAATAAAAATTACCGCAAGTGCACGACGTAGTATCGTAGTACGTGCCGAGTACGGGTCGATCCGCAAAGAATTATTGATTTTAAATTTCTATTCAATCAAATTAACCAAAGATTTAGCGAGTGATTAGCTAAAAAATGAGAAAAATGAGAAAAAGAAAGTGATAAAAATATGAGAGTAGAAAAACAATTTAGAGATAAATCCACTTTCTAGATTACATAGTTCAACAGAAATGAAATTACAATCTCTTTTTTTATCATCAGTGAATTTAAATGACGTATTTATCATAAGTATGGCTTATTTGTACTATTAATTAGCTCAATTTAAGCCACCAAACTATAGCACACCCCTTAAACCACTTACTAACTCATGAAAATGACAACAAAGTTGGAAATGAAATCTATTTTAAGCATGGCCTATTAACTATTCTTTAGAAATATAAGCCAACAAATTTTGATTTAAACATTCACTTCTTTGCCATAATCATATATAGATGAAGAGGCAATTTATGATTCATATGACCAAGCATAACCTATTTGCTTTGAACAACATAAGCTATCAAACTCAATACTAAACACAAAATTACATAAACATCATTTTTCCATAAAGTACAAAAAGAGAGCATAACATCAAAATGTTGAAGCTACATGATTAGAGGCTTCATTACCCCTAAATTGAAGGGTTAGCCTCTCATTTGTGTTATCATATCAATACAAGCAGCATGCAACATGAAACAAAAAGAATGGGAAAAAGAGCTAAATGAACAAGAAATAAAACTAATCTACTTGCATTAAAATCAAACTACACTACTAGCATGAAAGTAAATAAGCATAAAAAGGAAAGAGCAATGTATTAAAAATTGCATAAAAAAAGATTACATAAAAGAAATGGCTAAGTAGCCACGAAAAGAAAGAAGAGAACTTGGTTTATTTTTGTGCGTAAACTAAACGCAAGAGAGACTAAGGAAGAGAGTTACATGAAACATAAGGGGTATTTATACATGTATGAAACCCTAATCCATTTTTTGAGAATGCCCAAAATGCCCTTGTAGAAAGTGTAGTGGCCAAGTTATCATTAGCTTCAATAATCACCCATTAAGTGTGCATGAAAGTGCAATGGCCATTAGCACGTGGATTAGTTCCTAATTTGTACATGAAGGAAGGTGGGAATTGGAGTCCTCCATGATCATCACTTTGAATTATTTCCATCTCCATTCCTTTCTATTCACTCTTGTGCATGTATATATCTTCATGAAGCCACTTTTATATGAGGCCAAATTACTACAAAATAATATAGAAATTTCCAATTAAATTTTCTCAAATTAATATATTCACAAAAATGACTATTTTTCCCCTATATGGAGTTGAATATGTGATAATTTGAAAATAATTTGAATTTGGTTTAAACAAGTTAAAATACCCGATATGATCATTTATTTAATTTACATAGATTAAATATGGTGGTAAAAATATGCACATTTACGTTCACATCAAATACCCCCACACTTACCTTTTTATTCATCCTCGAATAAACTAAGAACGAAGATAAATCCGTTTTCGTAAGGAGCACGATTGCATTGAGCGTATGCAACAAGCCGCTAAACCTTTGGGTTTCCCCAGTAGGATGAGTGTTGTCTCGTGCCGGTTTTCAACGGATACTACCTACAAAATCCAAATGTAGGATGAAAATATTTATAAAATACAAGATTTATTTACAAAGAGATGAATGCGAGTTTTTGACAATATTTACAAATGAAAGATTTACTTTTAAATAGACACAAATAAGTTAAATATAAGGTTTGGTCAACATATTAAAAATTTAAGTCATTTACTCGTCAAAATTTCCAACAAAAATCAAGTTATAGCAAATAAACTATAGTTTAACTCGTTGTTTTGGTTCATAACACAGTGTAATTATGAAATGGATCCTTAGTTGATTATCAAAGTTTTTCAAAATGGTATTTTTCATTTCTTTTCAATAACAAGTCAAATTAAATAAGTTAAAATAGTGCTTGGATTTCATTTGCTTACTCTCTCTATTTTTTTTGAAAATTTTATTATATTTAAAATATTTACATATGCCTAACTCAGATAAACAAAGGCCAGATTAATTACCCATGCACTGCCTTGCGGACGGATGTGAGGGAAATACAGAGTGTGGCGAGTGTACATACAAGTGTGAACACTTATTGACTGTAGGCGTTATTAGTAAAATAATTTTTATATACACACACCTAATCTGATAAACGAAGACCAGATATACTGATCGTGCACTGCCTTTCGGACTTACGTGAGAAGGGTACAGAGCATGACAAGTAAACACACAAGTGTGAACACTTATTGTCTCTAGGTGTTTATTAAAAAATATATACATATATACAAGATTTTTTTTTTCTTATTTGTTTTTCATTTTTCATTTCTTTTTTTATTACTTTTTTTTATTTGGAGATAGAGTTTTGTAAAATCATCTTAGCACCATTTAACTTAAAAGACAAAAAAATGTTATATCCTTTACTTTAAATTCACCACTTTTTAGAACGAAGATTTTCAATTAGGATGTATTTCATCATTAACACGTATGAATCTACCTATATACTTGTTAAACCATTGTTATTTGTAATCAAACTTCATTTCTGTTTCCGTTAGACAAATAAATTTTCAAAAATTTCAATTTAATAAACCAAAACCAAATATTTATCCTATAGTGTTTCTTTAAATATAAATTAAAATGCATAATTTTTTTTTTGAAAGTTTACATATATATATATATATATATATATATTGAGTTTTGGAAGAAAAATGAAAAATTAATCATGAAAAATCAAAGAGAAAATGAGTCACCCCTCACACTTGATTTTAACTGTGTCCCCAAAGTCAACCCAAGTGAAAGGAGAAAAATAAAACAAAATAAAAATGTGACCAATATTTACATGAAGGTGAATGGTATTAATATGAAATTAGAAAGTATATCGTCAAAGAGTAAATGAAACGGTCTTCCAAAAACCGATTCATTTGTTTCATCAAATACGTGAGACACAGTTTAAGCACAAAAAACTAAACCATAAAGGATTTCAAAGTTGAACGTTGATTTGGAAAAACGAATGCCATTTTATTAAAAATCGTACGAGTTGTTTTATTTTCGATGATTTTTGGGGTAGATATAATGATTGATTGAAATTCAAGTTTATTTTCACCAAATTGAAATTCACGTTTGTCATTGAAAAATTCTTCAAAATTATCGATTTCAAAATCAAAGTGGTGATTTAAATCTTTCCCATCAGAATTTAATAACTCATCATCGAATAGTTCAAAGGAATCTTGTTCGTTAAACTCGTCTTCCTTTGTTCGATTATTAACAACTTCATAGTGCATATCATTTTCAAAGTCTAAAGTTGTTGTATTCAGATTTTTGAAATTGAAAAAAGGAAGATCAAAGTTTAATTCAAGTTTCTCACCCTCAAAAGAATTGAAATTTAACTCAATTACCATGTTTTCAACAACTTCATTAAGATCATCATTTTCAGTTTCAAAAGTTGTTTGAAAATCATCGATTTGGGTAAAAGATGAATTGTTATTTGACCCGTCATATGTTGGCATTTGGTTTTGTTTTTCACTTTGTTTCATATATGTTTCGACCAACAAATCAGTATGATCATGATAAATCTCGTCCATTTGATCAACAAAATCTAATTTATAGTTATTAACTTGAGAATTTCCAATTTGTATTTGTTGAGAACAAAAAATTTCAATCGCATTGTAGTCGAAATTATTCCCACTGCCAAAATTATTTGAAAAGTGGATCATATTTTCGTTTTGATTTTGAAATTCATTTTGGAGGTCGGAATTGAGTTTGCATAGGTTATAATCGAAACCGCTTAAATTTTGAATTGAATTCAAATTTTGAAATCCTTGACTTGAGTTATTACATAAATATGAATACACAAATCATTTATATTTTGATTTTTTTTGTGTAGAGAGTTCAAGTATAGATGAAATGCTATTTTCAAAAGTCGAGGGTTGGTCATCATTTTGAAAACTTTATTGTTCAAAATTCGAATTATTTACAGAATAGTTTTCGTTAAAATATCCATATGAATTTGGAGTGAAATCATATGGATTATATTGACTATCACAACTATATTAAAATTCACGTAAGTGGGGAAACTCGGACATTTTCAAGAATATTTTTTTATATGTAAATAAAAAATATTTGCGGAGAGAATTTGTTTTTCAAAATGGAAAATTGATTTTCGTTTTGTTTTTGGATTTTCTTTTTTTTTTGAATTTTTTTATATTTTTTTATTTTTGATTTCCTAAAAAAACTAAGTAATTTTTTTTGGATTTTTGGTTTTGATAAAAAAATTCAAAGGAAAAGGATTTAAGAATTTCAAAGGAAAAACAAATATTTACAAATAATTTTTTTAGTTTTGGATTTTGAAATTTTTATTTAAATATGCACGAACTAATGCAACTAAATGAATGCAAGAGTTAATTATAAATGAGTTATTCAAAGCTAACCCAAAATTGTATAATCACACGTTGTCTTAAATCAACAAGATAGTTCTCGGCCAGGTAACGCGCAGTATTTATCAGTGCACCACGAATCAGCGTAGCAATGACACCGAAGGTTCAAGTACCTTTAGAGACTAGAATATTTACGAATCACTGTAATATTTATAAATGGTTATTACTCTACCGTAACCTAGACACCAAGAAAGTAAATTGTTCAAAGAAGACAATTTGTCAATATAAAATTAAGTGCGTTCGTTACTATTAATCAAAATTCTAAGATGAAATGCGAAACTTAAATTAAACATACATAATAATGCAACTACGAATGAATTTGTTTTTGTTTTTGAAATTCTTTTATGCAAATGCAAACAACCAACAATGTTGTGATATTTTTTTTAAAAAATTTAAACCACTTTTGTATTTTATTTATATTATTCAAATATGCTTACTTGAATCAACCTAATCTCAAACCACTTTTAAGCAGTAATTTGACAACGAACAATGAATTTGTTTTTTTTGAAATGGTACTTTATATAAAACAAATCATTGCGACAACATATCCCATATCAATAAACGTTCAAAAGCAAGTTTCGAACTTGTGACCTTTTGCACCAAAGCCGAACCAATTAACCACTTGGACAATGGTGCTTGTCAATTTGACCACCTTGTCTAGACGTTAGCCACTACTGCCAAATATTCAAACGCAGTAATTTGAAGCAGTGACACGTTACTACATGTTTATACAAAAATCAAACTACAAAATTTTACTAACTCGGTTTTCTATTTGGAATTTTCAAAAACACATTTTATAAAATTGTGTAAGTTTTAGAACTTATTTTCTTTTTACATGAAGTATAAGAAAGAAAAGTAAAGGGGGAAAAAATAAATAAAAAGTTAGGCATGTAAATTATCGAAATTTAAAGAAAATGCTATCGTGGTTGTTTCGGAGAAAGAAAATTTTCTAATTTAATCATTATGATTAAATTTTGGCACTTTATGTTATTTTACAATCTAGAATTTTATAAGGAAATTACCTCATGGAGAGTAATAACTATAACAATAGCCGTAGTTTTCTTTGCTGTAATAAACTTTTACTTGTTGATAAAATGTTGGCATTTTGTGTTATTTTACATTCTATAAATTTGAAAGAAAATTATCTCATGTAGAATAATAACGTGGCCATAGTTTTCTATACTATAATAAATTTTGCTGAAACATGTTCAAAAATAGTTATTGCAGCCACATATCTTCAAATTTTAGTATATTAGGAATTGTGTTACCTTCTTCGACATGTCATTAACATAATTGGGGGCCTTTGCATATTTAGTATTTCCAAATTTGCCTATATCAGTTGTTGTTTCCTAAAGTTAATCTAAGAGCGTGTTTTACAACCAATTATAAGTCAATTATTGTAATTCACGTGTTTAAAACCTCCTTATTTTAATTCAATTGCAATAATTGTAATTCAATTATTGTAATTGCATATGAACAATATCATATGTACCACACGGTTTAAATCCAACCCATTCAATCCATCGACGAACCTCTACTAGATGAATCCGTCTATAAATACATATTGGTACACAATATAAATTTGAATATGATGTATCCCTAACAAATTGTAAAAAAAGAGCAAGTGATAGAAAAATTATTTTCCTTGGGGATTTTTAGATAGAAATATATTTTTACATGTTAAAAACACATGCTTACAAAATGGGCTATTTGGTATAGTGCTTGCACCTTTTAACAGTTGAATGGTTCATTATAAATTTAATGAAAAAACACCACACTATTTAAGAATATTGTCTACCGGGGTAGCATATTTTAAGTAAATTAATTACTTCAAGAGGATGTTCTGATACTGTTAAAATATGTTGTTGTTACTTTTAATAGGTTATTATATATCTTGCTACTGAATTATAATGTGATATGCTTAGAAATCATCCTCGCCTTGCAATTTTCTCATTCATGCAATCACCATATTTTTGGTGTGTAATTCAGCTGCATTGTCAGCTAAGCTATATTGGATACGGAGTATCTTTTAAACAATTTGAATTAAAGTGTATATTGTCCAATGCAACCAAAAACTTGAATTTTTGTAACACACTTGGACAAAGTCTTGATTTTAAAAGTATAAATATACCTATATAATATCAGTATAAACACAAAATGTAAAGCTAAAAGTTTGTGACCAATATTCTTTGTAATACAAATGACTACTATGGAAAAGGATGCCATAAAATGGAAAATGACATGATTGAGTATAAACAGTTTCATCTTTCATCATAGGAAGGTTAACATGGTTATAACTAGAGCAAATAATTAGATGAATACGCCTAAGTTCATCAAACATCAATAAAGTCACAAAAAATCATCAGAGAAAATCCTTTTTTGTAATGGATTCCGTGTTAAGTTTAAATCCAATGAATTATATTTAATATCAGGAATAATACACTTGCAAAAGATTATTATGTTACTATGGCACTTCACCAACAATTTCAAAACAACTACCTTCCTACAAAGGAATAATTTATATTTATTTATTATCGCTCCGTTGTTACCACAAATGATCAACTAATTAACCGTGTATTTGCTAAATATATTGATTATAAAGAAGTAAAGGAAAATTATAATACCTATAAGGCAAAAATCAATCTTCAAATAATCAACAACCGAGCTTATAATGCCTGTAAGCAAAATAAAAGGTAATAAGTGGTTAAATATGACTGCTATTTCTAAGAGATTTACTATGTGAGAGTCTCCAGACTGGTTTTTCTCCAATACACAAAGAATTATGATACTCTTTCAATGTGCAGATGAGGTGTTGAAAAAGTACAAAAAAGAAAAATATAACTTGCGAGAACTTAAAAAATATGGTGCAACATTTTTATTAGGCATTGACGTAAAATACGTGAGAATTCAATGATTTGTGGTCGCGAAAATTTGATAAAATTGTTTTTAATTTTCCTTATGCTGGTTTCAGCGAAAAGGAAGATAGCTTGCGACTAATCATGTATGCTTTATTTGCTCTATGCAGTCATAAATTTTATTATGCTTGCATGTTTTGTTTTGATTATTGTTATCATAAAATGTTTGTTGTTTATGTTATAGATTGCATAGGCAGCTAGCTTTTGGGTGACTGCAAAATTTTCAAGTTTAGAAGTATGAACATGCATACTATTTATATAAGTTGTTTTTATGGTGGATTCAAGTTCTTTTTTGGTTTATATGTACCTGTATTAGATTCTAGTTGTTCTTAGAATTTAAAGCTTAAATTTTGTATCTACTTTATTTCTTACAGCCTGTTCCAACTTTTAGCTTTATAGTTCTGCTTGGTACCAAACAAATAATAGTTCATGGAATACACAGAGAATTCACTTGACATAGATTTTTGAAGGTGGCGAGTATGCATATTTTTTTAACTTCCAACCTTAATGTTTTACATATTTACTGAGAATATTCTTCATAAAGCAACTTTGACAGAGTATTAATACAGCCCTGGTATTCTAATTTCTATGTTATTACATCAATACTTTCTTCTTTTAAATTGTTTGCTGTGAAAAAAATAGAAGTAACATTTTAAAATCTATACAACATGATATGGCACAATCTCCTCTAGTTGTTGCATCTAAGCCTCGGTGTAAGAGAAACACCACCAGGCCATCAAGTTTTCTTGACCGAAGCTATCAAACTTATATGCGCACTAAAACTCAAACACTCTGTTTTATTTCCAATTTGCAGTATCCACTTAAAGCTAGACACATGCCTCTGTTTGCATAATAATAGAGAGCCTCATTTGAACTTAAAAAACAAAGTAATATTGAAATAAAACAATGCAAAATATATAATAGAACGTGCAACTCAAAAATAATGCAGTCATACAGAAACTCTGCACAGCACACGCCTACAGGTATCACACTACAACAACCACACAAATATTACACACACTAGTTCACATTGTTCATGCCTACGTTAGACTCTGCTACAGAGCGCGCGTGTGCGCGCACACATTGAAACACCTATATCTCCAAGCACACATTCATGTTGTTACGGTTGCACCTAGGTGACCAATAGGGCTTAAGAAAAGCATCTAGAAACCTACAGGTTGCCGTAGTTTTATGATTCCTAGAATAGACAAAGACTAAAAAGCTCAACTAAATCTTAGGAGATTATTATATGAAAGAATGGTTATAAGTAGTGCGGCAATGATGTAGTAACAACTAAACTTTCACAATACAACAACCTAGCAGCGTATGTGTGTTACCTAAAAACTAATGCATAGAAAAGCAAAAGAATGAATGAAAATTTCATTCTGTTAATCTATATCTATCCTCTAACTAGATTCTTCTATTCAAACATTACTAATAACTTCTCTTTAATTATTTATCAACTTTAATTTATATTGACTCATAAAATATAGGCATGTAGAATGTTAAGTGTATTTGTTACATTTCCTACTTATATAAACATAGATTCAAGTTTAATTATAAGTAACAGTGATATGCAATCACTTAGGCATATGACAAGGAGAACACATGTGTACCAAAAAGAACACAAGCAGACCTAAGAATCACAATGTACACACACATACGTATGATTATATATATATATATAACACAACCATTCATATTTCTATATAGTATGCGATCTACTACATAAACATGGACAAAAGCATAGAGTTGGATTAAACACTCATGTATGGTAACAAAACTCATACAAAAAACAATCATTTGTAAACATAAACATAATACAAAATTTATCCACCAATACGAAAACCAAGAATGCCTTTAACATAGCTTACAAGAAAGGTGGCTATGGTTCATGTCAAATTTCATCATCAAAAAATGAAAAAAAAACAAGGAAAAAATACGCATAAAATAAGAAAGCTCAAAAAAAGATTGAATTCATATTTCTAAAATGATTGCATTTCCACTGTCAGTTGCAACAAAATAAACTCATTTCTATAACATAAATTCAGAGCGCTAACTTTGAAATATTAAAAATAAAAATGGAAAGTGAAGTTTACATGTAGAAGACATGCTAATTTAAAACAGGCTCAAGTACAATCTCCATCTTTGATGATTATCTATAATGACAACTTATACATACCATAATCGCTAAGAATTAAGGAATTTACATAGGTTTGACATAATAAGGTACCTTTAAATTTAAATAGAAGCAAGTGATGAACATTAACACAAACATCTTTTGATAGCAAACTCGCATCGAACGTTATTCCATGATAGGTTGGAATATTATCCAATTAATTTTTGCAAGCAAATAAATTTGGCGTAAGGTAAAATGTTTTCATGATGTGTTTATAACAATATATAGCTTATGAGTTCACTATAAACAAAAATAGTGCACGGTCCTGTAAATATTCAAGAGAGGGGTTATGAGTTTGAAAATGAGAACTTTTTTTTTACTAACGTCTTGCATAAGTGCTTGGCATAGACTGATTATAAGGAGTGTAAAAATAAAGTGCTCCGAATAAATCTTAATCTACATGTTCTTTTAGCAATTTCTTGTCGAATAAAACACTTTAAGCAATGATTTCATAAAGCACGTTGGTAATTTCACTCATGCAAGGAATCCATCTCAAGGTACAGTTTAACAAAAAAGGAGCATGAGAAATCATAGACGAAAAAGAAAATTCATTATCTGCATCAATTGGTAAGACCAATTTCTAGCCAAACGAGGGCATGATTAGAAAAGTAAATTCTGAAATACAACAAAATTGCAAAATCATGAAACGTACCGAATTTGCTTTTCCAATCGATTTTAGAAATATAACGCAAGCCCAAACCTTCTTTTGTCTTCGTCAAATTGGTGGAAAATAAACAGCAGAGGCAGTGGAAGAATGAAGGAGGTAGTGGCAGAACGATGGAGGCAGCGGTAGAACAAATAGGAGGGACGCTAACCCTAAATCGAATGGGGAAATAAAAAGAAAAGACAAAATGTTATGTGTGACTTTGGGATAGGTAATAACAGAAGATAAAACGACAATTCTATCCATAGAACTTTAATATTTACGAAATTACCAGATTTAGCAATGCTACTAACCGTGGTAAACGTTCGTCACGGAAATATATGTTTGAAATTTGTAACGGCTACTACCGTTATAAATTGAAGTGGAAAAGTATTACAAAATGAGTTGTTCGGTATAGTGACTCTAGTCTTAGCGAGTGTATCGATATCCCGTTTTGATACATCTTGATTGCGAATATTTAAATTAATAAAATATTTTTAATGTGATAAATTTATAATGACTACAACACATTGTAATTACTATCTCAATACATACCATTATGGGACTTTCTGTTTAATACTTTGAATTAATACTTAATTAATTATATCACAATATAACAAGTATATAATAAAATGAAAGCACATTTTATTTTGAACAAGATTTGTCATAAAGTTAGATACATGTAATAAATTACATAATTAACCCTAGAGTATACTTGTAAGTCTGTCAATCATTGATGGTTTAGTTATAATAAAGATAACGAATGTTATTTTGATCCTTTGTCAACAACGTAAACGGGCGAGATTATTTCAGATACGCCTTAGTAATAAGTCGCAAATTTTGCAACCAATAAAGTTGAACAAATATGCAAGGTTACGATGTATGAGGCTCGGGAAGGGGGATTGTTGGATAATTTCAACACCTATGCCATATATGTAAGATTAAACGTGTTATTCTATTTTAGTGTAAAACTTAATTAACGTGATCGTATAAAATAATAAAATATTTAAGGCATAAAGAGTTAACTGCCACGAAAGAATATGTAGAGACTAGAGTGATTTTTTGTTTGTTCAAAGGTCAAAACGTAAATATCGCACTATTATATACATGGGATTACGGTCCCCAAACTGCATAATTTTAATTTTTCTTCTGACGTATTTCTAAAAGAAATTGCAAATACAGATGCGGACTTATGGTAATTTGAAAGATCAGATTCGATCTTTTTCTTCAGTTTATCTTTATTTCTTAATCAATTCATGAAATCAGAAATGACTTTTGCCAGTACTTACTTTATATTTGTTCTCGTTGAAATCAATATGCTTCATTGCTTTCACAATCAGTATTTGGTCAGTAGTCCATTTTAAATTGATTCATAAAGGTTTGTACCATCACAAATGTTTGGTTTGAGTTGGCCCTATTCCTCCTTTCACATGGAAGCAATTTAAATTTGTTCATGTAGCTAATTATCTTCATTTTCTGCTTAAACATATTAATGTTTAAGACCTTTCTTTTAGGAAACTTGATGAACATATAATATGTGTTAAAAGATTTTGAATTCTATTTACATAGCGAATTAAGTGATCACAAAAAGAACACCCTAAAGTGTGAGGGCTGTAATGAATTACAATGGGGAATTTGCGACAAACGGAATCGAGGTATTCTAATGGGGCATTTGAGAGGGGAAGATTGGTGAACGGAGAGTGTGTTTGCGGCTATGAACGAGGCATTTTAGTGGGGAATTTGAATTGTGATTTTTTACTTTAATTGATTTAGAGATAAATAATTATTTGTTTGTTTTTAATAAATAATATGCATCGATAATTTATAAAAACAGATAGATAAATAAATAAATTGAAAATTTATAAGTTACTCGGATTTGGTTAAAACCAACTTATTATTGTAGAGTATGTTGGTACGGTCACAATGCAAAAACAATTTTTCAAATGGACCATATTTGCACAAGTTATTAATTTTTGAAAGTGTAAATTAGTTTGGAGGACTTCTCGTTTTAGACTAATAAGTTTTAAATATAACACTTCTGAAAATTAGTTTAAAACACAATTTACAACAAATTAATAAATTAATATATCTTTTTAAGTTATACAAGAAAAAGATAAATTCATTTATCATTATTTCTATATAACTGACATTGACAATTTCGTTGATTTTTTTTCTATAAATTGTTCTTAAAACTAATTTTTCTAAAAAGCCGTATTAAAACTTATAACCCAACCTAAAGAAGACTTTTGAATGAAATTACCCTTTTGTAAATTTAGAAAAATATGAATTTTGTTAACTATATTATTTAACATAGCAAACACAACACCTTTCACCGTTCACCTGAACAGTGAACAGGGTAAATTTCCCATTACCGTTGCATTGCACGTCTGCCAGCTGCACCAATGTATGAATATCTTATACTATATACATGAATGAATGTTTTTAGTAACAGCAAACAATCCAAAGCGGAAGGGTCCCATGGCAAATTATGTATAGGAAACTTGAAAAAGGTAAAGGGCAAAGGGTAAGGGTCATATCAGTAAACTTTGTTAAGTCCTCTAGTCTAAATTGCATTGTGATGACCCTCTGTTCTTTCATATATACTTGCAAACATTACGACCTACTTCCATACGGAATAATGCATATAATTTGAGAAAATGGTTAGATCCAACACCATAAATGGATCCTTGCACCGTAATATCTTTCTTAAATATAGTACAAAAACATTCATCATATCGAAAATTATGGATTACGTTTCAACTTATCTTATTGTCGCATAATATAATCACTATTAAAGTATTCAGCGAAATGATATATTTAACATGCAAATTTAGATATGTTTAAGCATCTAAAGATTAGTAAATATTGACAAGGGACAAGTCACTCATGATGTGCTCTAGCGTTCATTATAAAGGATAGCTTGTTATTTCAAACCTATACATATATAAAGAATATCTTGAAACCTAGGAGCGAAACAAATATCGATATGGAGAAAAAACATAAATGCAAGTTATTTGCCCAGTAACCACAAAGGCGGCTGGGCTTATTTGCAGGGTAAACATCTATATTTTCCATGTTATTATCATTCTTACAAAAGATGAGTGAACTCCAATATTATTATGGTTCAACTAATAAGTTTCATGATTTAGAATATCAAACTACTAGATTCTATGTTAATGTTTAATTATGCTGAAAGAAATGCCCAATGTCAGTTCTTGTCCGAACGTACAAAGATAACATCATGGCCTTCACTTATGAATGATCATAATGGATTATATGTTAACATTTTTGTTGTTTTAAATTATTTGGTTAATTCGCTGTACGATTGGTTAGTTCTTTAGTTGAAGTTACTGTCTTGCGGTTATGGGTAAAGTGGAGTTCAATGCTTGCAAGATTTGATGGTGAAGTGAATGGAACATGGCCCAATGAGGAATGTAAGGGATGGTTCAGTAAAAGTTATGTTTAATTTAAAATACTACATTTTCAATTTTGATTGTAGAACGTTGTACATTGCTTGCTGATTTTGTTATTTGTTTTGACTTATAAACATTCTATTTGGTGATATGATTATTAAAATAAATAGATATTTGGATAATATTATCATATTGCGTTAGTTTATTACATTATTAATCATCAAATGTAAGCCACCATTTGTTAAACATCAATGTTATAAGAGATATAAGGTAGAAATTCACGATCTTTATAATACAGTTGCTGTGATGACGTACATACGTGGCAAAAATGAGCTTTAAAATGAAAATGCAAATGTAAGTAAGCAATGAGAAACTTTCTTACTCTTCTTAGTATTTAGTTATTCATAAATGAATTCAAATTAGAAAGTTACCCCTAATTTGTAAAGCGTACAAAGATATTTTTAGTAAAGCTGATATATTGGGATTATCTTTCCTGTTGGATACATGTTCCAAATGTTGATATATATTGGGGTTATCTTTCCTATTGGGATACATGTTCCAAATGTCTCTATCATATGCCATTTTTGTAACCATCGGCGAAAACAACGATATGGCATATTAACATGACCGAACTTTATCATATATGAATGTGATGTTTGCATAATAAGCATACCAGTTATCCCACATCTTGGAAAATTATATAGGTTATAAGTATATAATTGAACTTGTGATAATTTAAAATAAGTATTCTACAAATCGAGTGATAATATCAAAGTCCATCATAATGCACTTTGGGCTACCGCATTTGCTGAATTGCTATGGTTATCACTCCTGTTGTTTCAATACTTTTTAAAGCTAATCATAAGTTGAAATTTTAGTTTACAAAATAGCTAAATTAAAGATTTAGACGGTTAAATAAATTGCAAAATATGTTTAAAATTTAATTAATAATTATTTAAATAGTTGAATGAATTGTAAAATATGGTTTAAAATTCAATTTGTAGTTACTAAAATAATAATTTGTGTTTATGTATTATTGGATGTAGTTTCTAATAAATTTCTTTTATAGAAACTATTCTACTAAAATCGATTTATAAAAATTAACAAATAAATATAATGTTTATTTAAAAATAATGGTTAGATATTATTTTAACAAATACGGTCACAACAAATTAAAGACTTTAGTCCCAAAAGGATTTAATTCATTCTAAATAATGCAACAACATACCAATTGGATGCAAAGTTATGCATATACTTTCTAATAGTGAAGTGCTGTTGAAATTTCAAACATATATTTTTAAATGAAGGAAATTGTTCAGTTATTTTGTAGACCGTACGTGGATGTACGAAGAGCGAACTGGTATGAAAGGTTCGATGAAAGAACATTTCAACGATGGCAAATTTATTAGATTCGCTAAATCTAATAATGAGAAAGACGAAGAAATTTGTTGCCTTTGGCGTAAATGCAAATACTTGAAGCAATGGAAAGTGGATATGGTTATAGTATATTTATGTCAAGTTGGTTTTGTGCCAGATTATTATTTGTGGGATCGTCGTGGAGTACTTGTTGCACCTAATCCTGTAGTGTTAGAGGATGAGATGAATAACGATTATGTTATCCTGAATCTAACAGAAGGTATGATGGAAGATGCAGCACAATCAATGTTTCCTACCGCTTATGTTAATGATGAAGATGCAAATGTCGAAGCACAACTGAATGTGGGAGCCAAACGAATCTATGATTTATTGGATACTGCTAAAAGGTCATTGTTGGATGGTTGTAAAACGAAACCAAATTATCAGTAAATGCTGAATATGTTACCATGAAATCAAAATTCAACTTTATAGAAACTGAATTTACAGCAGTTGTACAAGCAGTAAACTGTTGTAAAACGATATACGCTACCTAATAATTTGATGTGCGATGGTCATTATAAAATGAAATACTTATGTCTGCTTTCGGTCTGCCATACCAAAAGATAGACATATGTATAAAAGGAAATATGTTGTATTAAAAAGATGATATTAACCTTAGGAAATGCGGCACATGTAATGAGGAAAGATACAATCCAAGAAAAAGAAAGAAAAGGAAGTTCTATATAAGAGAATGCATTATTTATCCATCATTCCTAGGCTTCAAAGGTTATATGCGTCTTTTGCTACCTTATCTCATATGAGACGGCACAGTTTGAACACAGTAAGAGGAAACTTTGAAACATCCATATAATAGAGAAGCATGGAAACATTTCGATAAGACTTTTCCCACGTTTGCTGCATAGATCCGTAATTTTAGACTTGTTTTATTTACGGATGGATTTTCACTATTCTCTCAATTTGGTAGTAAATATTCATCTTCGCCTATTAGCTTACACCTTATAATTTACCTTCACGGATGTGTACATATTTTTCTCACTATTGTCGTTCATGGTCCTGATGATCCGACACAAGGAATCGATGCTTATATGCCACCATCGATTGAAGAGTTGAAAACATTATGGCATGAAGGGTTTGATACATATGACGTTTCTAAAAAGAAGTTTTCGAATGTTTGCATCTTTGTTATGAACTATTAGTAACCTTTTGACTTATGCACTACTTTCAGGTTTGAGTACAGCTAGTCGTCCAACTTGTCCTTATGGCATGGCAGAAACACAACCATTTTCACTACCGAATGGAAGAAAAATTACATGATTCGATGGCCATCGGTGTTTTTTTCCATGTTAATCATACTTTTAGAAGAGATAAATGAACTTTATAGCTAATAGAGCAAAAACTAGACAACCACCAATGATTGGTCGAACGCAGAATTATACTGTCTTGTAAAGGAATATCCAAAGAGACAAAACTGGAGTATGGATTAAAATTCCATATGAATTGATAGTTCATTATTGTTGGAAAAAAAAGTATATTTTAAAAGTTACCTTACTAGAACGATCACTTAGTTCAACATAATATTGATGTGATGCACAACAAAAAAAACATGTTTGATAATGTGTTAATATAACTTTGAATGTTAAGGGGAAAATTAAGGATAGGCTGAATTCATGGCATGATATAGAGGAATTATGTAAACTTTTCAAACTTCGTATGAAGTCCAATGATAGTAAAAAAAACAAAAGCATGTTATGTGCTAGACAGCAAGCAAGTAAAACTCGTTTTAAAGTGGATGGAAGGTCTAATATGTCCTGATGGGATTTATTTCTAATCTCCGTGGATGCGTTGACTGTAAAAACAGTAAACCGAGTGAAATGAAAAGTCATGATTGCCATGTCATGATGAAAAATTTATTATCCGTGGTTTTAAAAGAACCGTTGTGCATAACAGTAGGAGTGTTATAACGGAATTATGTTTGTTTAATAAAGAGTTTTGTTCGATCACACTAAAAGACGAGCGTATACATAAACTTGAAGAGGATATCCCTATACATCTTTGAAAACTTGGGAAAATATTTCCTTTGGGATTCCATAATGTAATCAAATATTTACGTATACATCTTTCATCTGAATCACTTTTTCAATGCCCTATGCAATATGGATGGATGTATACATTTGAGAGGTGATATTGAAAATCCGTATTTTTAATTTTAATTTCAAAACTAAAGTGAATTAATTTTGTAATACATAGTTGAATCATCTAAAGAAAAAAGTAAGACAAAAAGAACAAGTTGAAGTTTCGATTTGCAAATCATAGCTTGAAGAAGATGCTGCATTAGTTTTCTCTCATTATTTCGGTGGCCACATGGACTTATCATTTGTATGTGTTCCTCGTAATGATGAAGCCATTCAGTAATAATCTATTTTTAGACAATATAGCCAACCTATTGGAAAATTTGTAGAACTATGGTTAGGCGATATAGATTACCATGTAGCACGCACATATATTCTTCTTAATTATGCAAAAGTTGCACCATTTATTAGGTAATATTAAATAATAATTCTTGATATATGGATTTCCAAATTCGTATTTATTTCAATTATACATACAGATTACAATGCACTATATTATATGTATTTTCATTATTTACGAATCACAACATCCAAAGGGCGATCTAAGTAAGGAATTCGCTAATTGGTTTCCAAACTATGTTTATGATCTAAAAAATTATGTCAGTGATGAAGGATTGTAACGACCCGCTATTTTCAACCATTCGCATCTGCACGTATCGGACTTGAATTGCTCAAAATACCTGATTGTTAATTTAAATTTTGTAGAACTCAGAATATACAGTAAAAAAATCAGTCACAGAATCGCAGATATAGAGTATATAATATTAATGCAGTAGATAAATAAATAGTAGTTCATGAAGCTACTATATGAACATCAGAGTTAGAAATAAAATACAACAGAATATCTTAAATACAGTGAAGTCTCCAGTACAAATAGATGGCCTCTCTGAACAAATCAACTGGAGAAGCTGAAAGCTAAATCGATAGTTGGATCTCCAAATGAAGCTCCAAACTCCAAAGGTGAGTCTCAATTGCTGTATCACTCAGTCTGACCCGAGTGTAAAGCAAAACACAAAACACTCGAGTCAGGATTAACATTCTTATATCAATAAAGTCAATTCAAGTGAAATATCAACTAAAATACAAGTAACTTAAAGGATCCTTGGGATACCCATCCTCCAAGGATCCATGGAACTATCTACAATGTAGAAATATAAATTATAACACCGTGGTCATTTCAAATTAATTTAAACTTCAAAACCAAAATATCATTTTCATTTCAAATATATCTATTTCCCAAAATAGTATGTATATATATATTAAATAATTTATAGAGTGAAGTATTTGTAATTTCAACACGACTTTTCCGTTCAAATTTAATTCAATCTCAATTTATCAATTCCCATTCAATTCAATTTCTGACTAAAATTCAAATTTTATCGGTCTCAAATACATATTTGAACCACGAATAAACCATTTAAATCTCAATGAAATTCAAAGTCAATTTATTTCGAAGCTTTAATTATTCAGCATTTCAAAGACTAAATTTCATAATTGCATTTGTCTCCCAATTTGACTTCGCTATTATTTAGCTTTGAGATATTCACTTAATAAATTCAATATTATTTATATAACCTTAATTTACCTTAAACTAAATATTCCTTTCAATTTATTTTTAACTTGAAATATCCATTTAATCACTCACTTTAAGTCAGAAATCAAGTTACAAGATCAAATCTTAAAATTCAAATTCAATAGTTCAAATCAATTTAATTTAGTAGAATTCTTAACTAAATACAATTTCAATTAATTCAACTTTATCTTCTCAACCTTAACTTATTCAAATTATTACAACAATCTATTTTCATAATAAATTTAAATAAATACTTAAACATTTTATATATATTAAATCAATCTCAATAATATTAATATTAAATCTTTATATAAAATTACCGCATATATAAATAATATTTTAAGAACCAATATTTATTTAAAACCATATATTTCTTTTCAAAACCATAGAAATTATTTTCAAAGCATTTATATATATATGGACCAACAATGTCTGTATATATTTTTCTATCCTATGGTCAAGTGATACGGATATTTATCATTTTAATCCGTAATATACACGGTTAGACATCATTTCAACCTGCAATCGCAAATTCAAATCAAATGAAAATAGCTTGGGTCTATCATTTCAACCCATAATGATTTTCTCCTATTCTAAAGTCCGTTCGGGTATGTACCATTTCAACCCATAGTGAATCCTATACTAACAGGGAACTTGCAGAGATATCAGGTATAGTTTAACATATAACAACAGGCATATCATTAGTAATTAAATAACATATAAACAACGAGATATGGTGTCATATCTCCCAAGTGACAGATATAGATAATAGCATAAATAACAATTTAAATAACTACAGCTGCATATTTCAATTGTCGTTTCAATTGAAATCAAATTTAGTAAATACAAAAACGTTAATCGTGAGTGATTGCTCACCTTTCGTGGCTAGAAAGATTTTGACGATGAGATGAATTACGAATCCAAGCATGAATTTCAACACAAAGTGGGATGGGTACGAATGATGGATAAAGATGATAAATAGAAATGGACAAAATCAAATCAGAACTGGATCGATGATGATAAATGGTATAAGTGAATATATATATATATATATATATATATATATATATATAACTACGTATAACTATGTATACATTAATCATATTCTAAATTTAATCGTATATTATATTAAATATACATATTTCAAAATCATTGTTTTTTTTCTTTTTTTCCAATTTAAAATACATATATTAGAATCAGACATACATACAATATATAGTTTTAGATAAATACAGATAAAATGCAATACACTTATATGTATTTCATTTACAATAACTGTATATGTATTAAATAATCAATTCAACATATATCTTAAAATGATTTTCCTAACTTATATATATAAACAAGTATATACACAACTAACACGTAATAATATACTGCCGTAGCACAAATGGGAAGTTTACTATATGTAAGTTGCTAACATAAGCTAACATAAGCGTTGCCTATTTAATTAAGCGTATATGCAGACCACCCATTATATATATTGTACTTATACACATATACAGAAAAAGAAAATCGATACTCCTATATACAATCACATAAAACTATCCGATATAAATAGACTAATATAAACAAATGAAACCACCATTGCTTCAGTTATACAACAGTTCAAATCCTTTTTTTCATAACAATATACTAACCTTACTCAAATATACATATGACAACAGACTCATTTTATAAATATACTGAAACCTCTTTTATAAAGCATGAATTTGATGTATATATATAAGAAGTTAAGCTCATATTATAAACCCACCTAACTCACTCAAACTGTCTTATAAATACGTTACAATATAAAATACGAACTGTTGTCAGGTTGAGCAGGTTTAGCAACTAAAAAAAATGCAAAGCACAGACATTATAGTAATATATTTACAAAATTAATAGTTTTTTATTAAACAATATAACTGACCTTGTTTTTTTTTTATTTTCTCTTCTTTTAACCGAGAAGATCAAGGAGAAGAGGGGGGCGGACTATTAGCGGTGAAGAGGTGGAAGGCGGGCACGGAATGACGTTGGCACGGAGGTGGTCGGCGAGGCTGATGTGGGCTGTATGGACGTGGGAAGCGAAGGAAGTAGAAGGCGGAGGGAGTGGGAATGAAGGTGGATGGTGCTCGGTTTGAGGATTGTGGAGAGGCACGGTTTGCGGCGACGAGTTTGCTTGGTTGGTGCCACGCCTGGTGGAAGGAGACGCATGCAGGAAGCACAACTTTATTATATTGTTTTTTTGTGAGTATGGCCAAAACCAAGGGAAGAGAAGAGGGTGATATACAGGAAAAGAAATGAACAGAGGAGAAATGGGAGAGGAAAAGAATCAATAGCGTACCGGTTTATAATATTTCTTGAGTAGTGGGAAATGCAACGGTTGGCTTTGATTCAGCTAAATAATTATGAAAATTTATTGCTTGCGTGGGCTACACATTTCAAATTTGGAGAGACAAAGGAAACAAAAGGTCATAAATTTCGATACAGTACGACGCATAGTCTTCCCATTTCCGTCGCGTACTAGGGCTCAAAACACAGAATTGAATATGCCGTAGAGATCAGAATGACGAGATGATCAAAACGGTATACAGATATCAGTGATATGATTGAATTATAAAAATTCGAATTTCCGCAAGCGGAAAATGCAGCTAAAACGCAGAAAATAAGATTGATAGAGCTATAGAAGTCTGAATTTGATGAAACGAAATTTGACGTCTCACTCAGCGAATGATTTACAAACTTTCTGTACAAAAATATTCAAGGCTGGAAATTATTTTGTTATCATCAATATTAACTGATTTGAATTGAAATAAAATTTCGTAAGAAAATAAACATCAATATTATCATATGAAAATTTACCAGTTGCTATGTTTTAGTAGACGCATTCCAAATCATAAATTTTCATTTTCCAATTTCATTGTTTACAATTTCACAAAATTATAATTAATTTAATAAATAAAAATCTCTAAAATTTTGGGTCGTTACACTCTCCCCCACTCAAAACTTTTCGTCCCCGAAAAGGAAGGAGGTAGGAGACTAGAACAACCTGAAATAAGAGTAGTAAACAATTAAGACAAAACTATATAAATTTTACCTGAAATATTTATTTGAAAACTTCATTTGCAATTCAATTATCTTCAATACTTTAAAACCTTTCAAAAGCCCATTCATAAAATTTTCTTGCTTCCATTATAAATACCATTTATATCTTTATAAATATACAGAAATTATTTGGAAATAATTATTTACATCATTACTTATATTTACAAAGAGGCTATTGAAAACATTAAATCCATAATTCATTAATTTATCTCAAGATACTTTCCAAACATATTTAAAGAAAATGATTATTGATTTATTAATAACTTCTAAAATATTTATAACACTAATAATTTACTATTAGACTATGTAGTATATAAATAAACAATATTTAAAAAGGATATAGTCAAAAAGGAAAAGAAGGTAAATTCGAAAAAGTAGAATATAGGTAAATAAATAAAGCTGAGCAGATAAGGTTGATTCAAAAGAATAGTATCAGGCACGAATTGTTAATTCAAACCAAAAAGATTTCAATTTCAAATATTAATACAAAATTTCCTTGCTAGAAATACTTTTATAACAAAAATCCTTTATTATAAAATACTTTTATATCAAAATAGATTTTCCATTCGAAAATACCTTTATAACTCGATGTTTCAACAAGTTTATTCTCATTCTTGCAGACTCTGGTCATGCGTTGATCAGGCTTAAAGCTAGAATTCTTCAAGTACTTAGTAGACCTGTTTCAACATCCAGTGAAAATACTTGAAAAACCTTCAAAACAGATATGGAAAGTAAAATCCAAACAAATCACCTGGATTGCAGATACACAATGGTTACGTCTGGATCCCCCCGGAAACATCCGTACCTCTAAGCAATCACTGCCTTGCGAATTATGCCATGATAACCAAAACCCGTGGACCGCAGGATACACAATGGTTGTGCCTGAATCCCCCAGGAAACATCCGTACCCTTTAAGCAATCTCTGCCTTGCGGATTACGCTACAACAACAAAACTACCATGGGTAACGCCATGGAAGGACACTCGAGTATCACATCCGAAAAAACAAATCAGAGAGAATAATATCGATAGAATGAATCCACAATGTGGCCACAAAGCGGATATCAAGCAGAAGGCACTTTTTATAATTTTACTTCGAAAATATGTATCATATAGTACCTTTTTCAAATCAATCTCAAATATCATACTTATATAAAGTCCATTATATAAGATATCATTTTCAAATCGAATAATTTCCAAAACAATAGTATATCAAAGCACACTTATATAGACTTCGATTATATAAGATTTCACTTTTCAAATTGAGTACATTTTCAAATCAATAGTTTTCAAATAAACTTCATACTTATACAAATCAATTTTATATAAATTCGATAACTTCCAAATCAAGAATTTAGTAAAGCAAGGTTCTCAATTTAAATATATATATAGGTTCATACCAAAATAATCTGAAACTAGAGGACCGAACACCAGGCTCACTTCAAATAGTTTCAAACATATATACATATATCTTTCGAAAATCAAATCATCCTTTGGACTTCGAAATCAAAATTGGTTTCAAAAAATCACTCGCATAGCAAAGCTACTAAAGTGACCTCTCCCCCACTCTGAAACTCAAAAATCAATGTCGATGATGCATGCACTCGTCACCGAAATTATTTTCCCGCGACACAAGTGAGTTATGGACTTCTATTTTCTTGAAAACATCTTTGAGATTTCTTCGAAATCACTGGAATTCATTTGAAACATTTCCTATTCGGGAAATACTTTTAAGATCATATTATTGTATATTTTCAAAATTTTAAAACCAATTTCAAAACACTGGAATTCAACTCCTCGAATTTCAAATTTAAAATCCTTCAGCTGTAAATCATTTTTAGATAAATCAAATTTCTTATAAAATTTTCAAAATTTCAAATCCTTTTGAAACTTCAAATTCTAGTTTTTTAAAAGGTATATAATCCTTATCGAAAATATTTTCACTTTTATAAATATAATAAAATCAACCGTATCAAAATAATAATTTCGGTATGCATGAAGAAATTTCTAAAATACAACTAACCCGATTTTTCAAAGGATGATCCAAGAATGGATTCCAAATCAAAGATAGAGATTCAAATTAGTGGGACTTTAATCAAATAGAGTTCTGAATCGAAGATAGGCTTAACGAAGAATGAGATAATTAGTTTACAGAAATAGAATATGGATATACTTATACAAATCGGAGGTGACCTTAACCGGGTCAACCGTGACTTCAAAATAAAATTGGTGCAGAATTCTAAGGCAAATCAACATTCGATCGCAAAAGGTAGAATTCGGCATAACAAGAGATAGTAGCATCTAAACCGAGGGATATATAAATCTTCGGTGAATCTATGCTAGTCGTGAAGGAGTTTCACCCCTTTACAAATCATTCAAAGATTGGCGGGATCGCATATTCTTATAGAGATTGTTCGAAGTGGAGTTATGTGATACTCCAGAATCAAGAAACACGAATAAGGAGAGAAGATAATGGATATTGGAACCGCAGGGAACGTTCCAAAGTCCAAAGGAAAACCAAATCAAAGAGGAAGAAATTCAAGCTCAAACAAAAGTGATTCTGCAAATAAATTTACTATACATGCTAAGTTTGCCTTGAGCCAAAGCTCTGATACCAACTGCAAAGACCCACTATTTTTAACCATTCGCATCCGC
This sequence comes from Allium cepa, assembly GCA_030765085.1. NCBI lineage: Eukaryota > Viridiplantae > Streptophyta > Magnoliopsida > Asparagales > Amaryllidaceae > Allium > Allium cepa. The sequence continues at coordinate 443,076,481 of CM060945.1, forward strand.
ACGTGTCGGACTTGATTTGCTCAAAATACCAGACTGTTGATTTAAATTCGGCAGAACTTAGAATACACAGTAAATAAATCAATCACAGACACAAAGTATATAATATTAATGCAACGGAATAAATAAATAGTAGTTCATGAAGCTACTATATAAACATCAAAATTAGAAATAAAATACAACAGAATATCTTAAATACAGTGAAGACTTCGGTACAAATAGATGACCCCTGTGAACAAATCAACTGGAGAAGCTGAAAGCTGAATCGATAGTTGGATCTCCAAACGAAGCTCCAAACTCCAAAGGTGTGTCTCGATTGTGGTATCACTCAGTTTGACCCGAGCGTAAAGCAAAACACAAAATACTCGAGTCAGGATTAACATTCTTATATCAATAAATTCAACTCAAGTGAAATATCAATTGAAATACAAGTAACTTAAAGGATGTTTAGGATACCCATCCTCTAAGGATCCATGGAAATATTGACAATGTAGAAATATACACTATAACACCGTGGTCATTTCAAATTAATTTATACTTCAAAACCAAAATATCATTTTCATTTCAAATATGTCTACTTCCCAAAATAGTATATATACATAAAATAATATATAGAGTGAAGTATTTGTAATTTCAACTCGACTTTCCGTTCAAATTTAATTCAGTCTCAATTTATCAATTCCCATTCGATTCAATTTCTGACTAAACAAATTCAAATTTTATCGATTTCAAATACAGATTTGAACCACGAATAAACCATTTAAATCTCAATGAAATTCAAAATCAATATATTTCAAAGCTTTTACTATTCGGCATTTCAAAGACTAAATTTGATAATTGAATTTATCTCCCAATTTGACTTCGCTATTATTTAGTTTCGAGATATTCACTTAATAAATTCAATATTATTTATATAACCTTAATTTACCCTTAAAATAAATATTCCTTTCGGTTTATTTTAAACTTGAAATATCCATTTAATCACTCACTTTAAATCAGAAATCAAGTTATAAGATCAAATCTTAAACTTCAAATTCGATAGTTCAAATCGATTTAATTTGGTAGAATTCTTAACTAAATACAATTCCAATTAATTCAACTTTATCTTCTCAACCTTAACTTATTCATATTATTACAACAATATATTTTGATAATAAATTTAAATAAATACTTAAACATATTATATGTATTAAATCAATCTTAATAATATTATATATATATATATAATATTCTAAGAACCAATATTTATTTAAAACCATTTATTTCTTTTCCAAACCATAGAAATTATTTTCAAAGCATTTATACATATGGACCAACTTTGTTTGTATATATTTTCCTATCCTATGGTCAAGTGATACAGATATTTATCATTTCAACCCATAATATATATGGGTTGATATCATTACAACCCGAATATCGCTTGGGTCTATCATTTCAACCCATAAAGATTTTCTTCTATTCTAAAGTCCGTTCGGGTATGTACCATTTCAACCCTTAGTGAATCCTATACTAACAGGGAACTTGCAGAGTGATATCAGGTATAGTTTAACATATAACAACAGGCATATCATCAGTAATTAAATAACAGATAAACAACGAGATATGGTGTCATATCTCATAGGTGACAGATACAAATAATAACATAAATAATAGTTTAAATAACTACAACAGCATATTTTAATTGTCGTTTCAATGGAAATCAAATTTAATAAATACAAGAACGTTAATCGTGAGTGATTGCTCACCTTTCGAGACTGGAAAGATTTTGACGATGAGACGAATTACGGATCCAAGCATGAATTTCAACACAAAGTGAGATAGGTACGAATTTGACGGATAAAGTTGATAAATAGAAATGGACGAAATCAAATCAGAACTGGATCGATGATGATAAATGGTATAAGTGAATATATACACATAACCATGTATAACTATGTATACATCAATCATATTCTAAATTTAATCATATATTATATTAAATATACGTATTTGAAAATCATTGTTTTTTTTTCTTTTTTCCAATTTAAAATACATATATTAGAATCGAACATACATACAATATATAGTTTGAAATAAATACAGATAAAATGCAATACACTTACATATATAATGTATTTCATTTACAGTAACTGTATGTGTATTAAATAATCAATTCAACCTATATCTTAAAATGATTTGCCTAACTCATATATATATATATATATATATATATATATATATATATATATATATATAAACAAGTATATACACAACTAACACGTAATAATATACTGCCGTAGCATAAATGGGAAGTTTACTATATGTAAGTTGCTAACATAAGCGTTGCCAATTTAATTAAGCGTATATGAAGACCACCCACTATATATATTGTATTTATACAAATATACAGAAAGAAAATCGATACTCCTATATAAAATCATATGCAACTATCCTATATAAACAGATTAATATAAACTAATATAACCACCTTTGCTTCAGTTATACAATAGTTCAAAACCTTTTTTCTTCCCTAACAATATGCTAACCTTACTCAAATATATATGACAACAGACTCACTTTATACATATACTGAAACCTCTTTTATAAAGCATTAATTTGATGTATATATATAAGAATTTAAGCTTATATTGTAAACCCACCTAACTCACTTAAACTATCTTATAAATATGTTGCAATATAAAATACAAACTGCTGTTAGGTTGAGCCGGTTTAGGAGCTAAAAACAAATGCAAAGCACAGACATTATAGTAATATATATATATATATATATATATATATATATATAAAATTAACACTTTTTTTATAAAACAATATAACTAACCTTGTTTTTTTACTTTTCTCTTCTTTTAACCGAGAAGATCAAGGAGAAGAGGGGGTGGACTGCTAGCGGTGAAGAGGTGGATGGCAGGCGTGGAAAGACATTGGCAAGAAGGTGGTCGGCGAGGCTGATGTGGGCTGTACGGACGTGAGAAGTGGAGGAATTAGAAGGAGGAGGGAGAGGGAATGAAGGCGGGTGGTGCTCGGTTTGCGGGCCGTGGAGAGGCACTGTTAGGGGCGACGAGTTTGCTTGGTTGGTGCCGCGCCTGGTGGAAGGAGATGCACGCAGGAAGCACAGCTTTATTATATTTTTTGGTGAGTATGGCCGAAACCAAGGGAAGAGGAGAGGGTGATATATAGGAAAAGAAATGAACAGAGGAGAAATGGGAGAGGAAAAGAATCAATAGCGTACCGGTTTAATATTTCTTGAGAAGTGGGAAATGAAATGAAATGCAATGGTTGACTTTGGTTCAGCTAAACAATTATGAAAATTTATTGCTTGCATGTGCTGCATGTTTCAAATTTGAAGAGACAAAGGAAACAAAAGGTCACAAATTTTGGTACGGTACGACGCACAGTCTTCCCGTTACTGTCGCGTAGCGGGCCTTAAAACACAGAATTGAATATGCCATAGAGATCGGCATGACGAAATGATCAAAATGGTATACAGATATCAGTGATATGATTGAATTATAAAAATTCAAATTTCCACAAGCGGAAAATGCTGCTAAAACACAGAAAATAAGAGCTACAGAGCTATAGAAGTCCGAATTTGATGAAACGAAATTAGACTACTCACTCAGCAAATGATTTTCAAATTTTCTATACAAAAATATTCAGGTTTGGAAATTATTTTATTATCATCAATTTTTAACTGATTTGAATTGTTATAAAATTTCAGAAGAAAAAAAACTCAATATTATCGGATGAAAATTTATCAGCTGCTATGTTTAAATAGACGCATTCCAAATCATAAATTTTCATTTTTCAATTTTATTGTTTAAAATTTCATAAAATTTCAATTAATTTAATAAATAAAATCACTAAAATTTTGGGTCGTTACAAGGAATGAAACTTATTGCAATAGAACCAAAAAGAAATGTCAAGACTTATTCAATATTCTTCGTCAATGGATTTAAATTCAACACCTAAGAATATAGTGCTAAAAAATTAACCTATAAAAGCAATGTATTTTTCAAAGGTAGTGATGATCCAAATGAACATATAAGTTAATTTAACGGCGTCTTAACACAGGTTTGAAAATTAACATATTTTTTACGACCTGAAGAATTTTTTTAATTCAAATGCAATTGGTTCAGCAATGTTCCGATTCTGAAATCAACATACAAAAAGATTATATGCTTATTGAAATGAAACATACCCCACATTATTATAAGTATGATCCTTTTGTATTAGCCAAACAAGCATTAAAAGTTTATTTTGCATCGTAACCATCCCTAAGAAGAGATAAAGCAGATTAGTCGGCTGTTTTTAAAATAAAGGCAAGATTTACGTTTGACGGAAATAATATTCCAAATTGTTGGAACTGGACTAGCCCGCAGTGGAAGTTATGGGTGAATTTCAAAAAATTTACCCTATTAGATCTTTAATTGGGCCTACAAAGTCTAACTGAATTAGAAAATTTCTAAATTTCATTTAAATAAAATCATTTATTTTATTTAAATTCTAATATATTAAGATATGAAATTAATTTTATTTGATTTAGTTTATATATAAATGTATCTTATACATATATGTGTGAATGCATGTGTAACATAATAATCCGTGAAAGGTATAATATGCCCATATGTAGATGTTGGGATTTACATCGCAACAGACATATTAGCTCATTTTGTATGTCATGTATGTTGTCCAAATATGTGCTTGTATATGTGTTACGAAATATATATATACATACACACACATACACACATAAGAATGTATAAATATATTATACATAATATATATGAACATAAAACATTTATATATATGTAAATATATATATATAGAAAGAGAGAGAAAATTATTAAAAATTATTTATAATTCAAAATTAACTTAGTTTTGCAAACATAATAATTTTAGTATTTTAATTGGTATATATTGTGAATAAAATAATGTTTTCATCCATAAATAAATAGCATAAAAAATTTTATTGATGAAAATTAAAATTTTATAATTTTCGAAAATCTAGGATCATAAAATAGAGTTTAGGAAAAACCTAGAGATTTTTCAAAGTAGAATTATTATTTTTGAAAACAAATACACTGATTTCGGCAATAATTATTTAATATATAATAATATATATATAAAAATTCAAATTTAAAAATTTAAATTTTTTTTCGCATAAATTATTATTTTTGATAAATCATAAATAGTTTTCTGAAATAATATTAATTATTAATAGTAATAAACTTTATTGAAAAATTCCTAAAAATTTTCCCTATGTTTCTGAAATGATATAATAATTTTTTAAATATAAATTGAATTTTTATTGTAATAATTATTTTATATATAATAAACAATTCAAAAATTCAATAAATGTTAATTTAAGAATATGAATATATGTATGATAATTAATTTTCGAATTTGTAAATTCATATTGTATATAAATAAGTGTGCTAAATTTCTTAAATCATATATATATTTTATATATGCATATATAAAATATGAGAGAAATATACACTAATACATATATATATGAATTTGTTAATAAATATATATATATATATATATATATATATATATATATATATATATATAACAATTATTAATGACAAAAATTGATTTTGTACAGTAAACAACATTTGTCTATACATAAATCAAATAGAATAATAAAGAAACTACGCACATAACCAAACTAATTTGTGACAACCATATCTACTTACATCTCACCTAACTAAATATATAATAGCAATATATTTAAACAGATATGAGATTGCTTATTATAGGATCATGGAATATAATTTAACTACTGTAATATGAATTAAAATTACCAATTTAATGATGCCTTTGAATCCACGTTGAAGCAATGACTTCCCTTCCTTTTACTGTTATTGATTCATTAGATTGCAAGTCCGGAATCACCGACCTCTGACCATCAAATAGTATTATTTTAGTTTGAAATATATTTGAGAATTGTGGAGTGGATTGTGAGTTATATTCTAACTATAGGTAATAACGGCCAAAAAGGTTAGTAAATGTTTTTAGATATATATACACACACATATATATATATATACTTATATATACATACATATATATACATAATATACATACATACATACATATATACATATATACATACATATATATATATAGACACACACATATATATAGGGTTGTATTAGGAAAACCTTCTTACGCATTCTCACCTTATCTCAACCCATTATCTCCAAGTCAATTGCTTATGTTTCAGCCACCCCTAGACCTTCCCAAAGCCAAAATTTTGCAGCCTTAATGATGGGCCTTAAACCTATCTGAGCCCAAGCAAAAATACTATGCAACTAAATCTAATTTAATCGCTTATAGATATTGTATATTGATCGATATATTCATAACTATTATAAATATATATAACATTATTTATTTCTCAAATCATATTCAAATTTTGTAATTAATATTTCATAAATATTAATTAATTTAATTAGTTTATAACAATTATAAACTACTTAAATCGTTTGGTCTTAAGGGAATTCATCATTTTGGTTGTGTAACTCTTTTGTGTAAATTTGGTCAGCGATTAACATCTATTCTAATGTTAACGTTCACACATCACTTAGCAGGTGATGTGACATTATGGCTTAATTTATCGCTTACTCATTTTCGGTAAAATCCAATTTTAGTTTAATAAGCGTTACCCAGTTGTGAGATTTGTTTACACCAATTCTCTTCGTCAAAACTACATCACTGTGGACTTATGGAATTTGGTAATGGTCAAAATTCCAACCTCATCCACATTAAACTTTGTAGTCTAAATACAAATTCCTTGGTTTAATAATAACAATTATTATTAACTGAAATGCTTTGGCGGAGACTCTGACTTTGAGTTGACCTGAGATGACCGTGATACTAACCGTATATAATCGAGGAGACGAATCCTCACTTGAATAGTGCTTCACTTCCAATACTGTCACTAGACCCAATTATAGTCACTCGATGGACGCCATGCCATGATTTGGCTATAATCAAAGCGGAGCTTTCATATTAAAGATCCATGGTATTCTTAAGTCGAGAGAACTATGTAAATCAGTCACATCGATATTTTTTACTTGACCTTAGTTATATTAACCAACATAAAACTATCGAGTGAGTCGTTCCATAGTTATCCAATAACTATTAGTATGTAACCCTTACGTTCCCCCAGCAGTCATGAGTAATACACTGCTCAACATTTGGAGAGCGTTACGTACTTCAGCCTCAATGGATACATCAATATCAAGTCTCGATGCATCTTTACTGGGAACATTTAAAATGGCGTATTTGTTTCGTTATGATAAATTACTCACTGTTACAACACTTTGTAACTACTATCACAAAATGTACCATTTATGGATTTTTCTATTAAATATACTTTTAATTAAGTTCATTAATTAATATAATCACATTATATCAAGTATATAATAGGAGGAAAATACCTTCGAACATGATTGGTCAACGGGTTAGATATATGTAACAAATTACATAATTGCCCCTAGGGCATACCCCTAACTCTATCAATCTTCCACTTGCACTTGGGGTCAATTATGGAATCTAATTCCAACTTCTCCAATCAGTTTTCTCAAAACCAATTAGGTCAGTCCCTTAGTGATTGGGTATGCTCTTATGTTTTAATTATCGACTTTGCCGATTAGCCTCTCTCTAACACTAATAAACTGTCTTCATCATGTGGAACGATTCGAAGTATGTCTTTTGAATTCTAGTGAGCTCTAAGTTCTATCATGACCAATTTCATGATGTTGTTGTCATATAACAATATTATGGGATTCTCAACATTTGGAATCACCATTGCTCAATTATAAATTTGTGCATTTATATTTGTATATGTTGGTTTATTGTAGCGCTATTCAAATTTTTCTCAACATTTCGAACTTTGAAACATTTTCAAATTAAAGATTTTAACTTGAATTTTATCATTGACATATTATACTCAATATCACTTATAAAAGTTTGTGTCCAAACATTCCATCATAATGAGTTCGTTGTTTCTATAAACAATTTTCTAGTATTTCATAAATATGCAAAAACACCTCAAACAACCATTTATTGATATTAATTTGGATTTCATATTTGCTACATGTATCACATACATAAACAAAACACGGTATCATACATAACATAACCTGTATGATAATTCCTATTTCTAATGCATAAGGAATCTACATGATTGTATATTGATTTGTGACGATCCTTATATCTTTTATACTCACCATAAAAGACATCATTTATAATCCAAAATTGAGTATTAAAACAACTAAAGTTGACTTTAATATAAGCATATTATTAAAATCAACAATGTGTTGTTTACTTATAGTTTAGAAATATCAATGTACCTTTTAACATTCTTTCTTATGAACACACGCTTCCTCTGCATTTTGATTGAAAATCAAACTATTTAATATTTTTATCAAAATACTTATTCAATCTTGATGCTTATAAAATGATACATTCATATGATTTCTTGGATCATTTCCGAAGGCTCACAAACCCAATATCGCTCCCGCTGACGTCGAGGCATTTTTAGTTAATATGTGTAAACGGCTTACTCTAAATCATTATTTAGAATTTTCTACTTCAATACATAAATACCAAACATTAAGTCTTATTGAGCGATAATTTTGTGAGTAAATCTGAATTAACTTGAGCATGTTGAATAATGAATGTGTTATGCTAAGTTGAACAATTGAAATTTGTGATATTATTCTTATCAACATTGCTTATTTAATTCCAACCACATTACTCTTTCTAATAAAGACACAATCTTGACCGATGGATCACATCTCCTTAGTTACGACCACCAAATCATATTTTGATAGTGTACTTGGAGTTCTTTCAAATCTGCGCGTCATACCATATAGAGTCAAGAATCTTAATGGTTTAATTGAACAACTAAGGGTAATATATATTTTCGATATTAATATGAAACTCATAATTTCTCTTCGATGTATGAGAATATTTATTAGACATTATAATGCTATGTTCTCATTTAGCTTAGTTAATTTCACTTCATCTCATATAATCAGTTCTATCTATGGATCAGATCCAATTCCATTTAACTAGCAAAAATTTCTCAAATAAATTCCTTCACAGTGAAGTTGGTATACCTTGAAAAAACTATTATTTCTTAGTGCAAGTAGAATAGGGATTCATAAATGCTTTATGAACCTTTTTATTTATAAAACTGATTTTAGTTTACAAAAGTTATGTTCAAAACACAAATATGTCATTTGATGACAGACCTTTCCAAAAAAACTTTTAGAGATTCATACAAGATCTCTCATGATCAATTATTACGTGCACTATGATCAATTATTACGTTCACTCTTTCGAATCGCATAACCTGCCAACTCTTTGGCCTAAGATATGTTGGGATTTCTTACAAACCCTTATTTTGTATGATTTTGTAAACTGTTGTTTGGATGAAATAATATCAACCTTGTGTACTAATCTTAAGTACACGACCTTATAGAAAGAAACTAACTCAACTTCACTCACAGTTAATTGTAAATTGTCCAACAATGTCTGATAACTCCTTATCGATGCATCATTGTGTATCACAAGGAGGAGTGATTTTGAGATTGAATCTATATTCATTTTTAGGTACATTTGGAACTCTTTCCAATTTAATCACTTATTCAACCAAATCAAATCATTTTATTCTATTGCATGTTCTTCTATTTACTTTTCTTTTTTATATTCTATGATTTTATCATAAACTTGCTACATGTGTATCTAATACACATATTCATGTTGGTAATAAATCATCGATGAATATGACTAAATCGTTGATGAATATGACTAAATCATCGTTGAATATGACAAAGTATGTGGAACCCTTTTGGTATTAATAAACTTGTGATTGCATACATCAATATGTATTAATTCAAAGAGTTCATCGACTCTTATGATGCTCAAATTGGATGGGTGCATTGCCATTAATTGTTTGAGATACAATTAACCTGTATCATATGATTCATAATTGTATAGTAAAATTATTTCTTAAAACTATGGCTTAGTCTATAAATTCAAAACAACTGTAAATAATATTAGATACATATGTATTTTTGTTGCTTCACTTTTACCATGAAAACAAATTTCATAATATAGTTCTTTTTCATAATGAATATTCATAATACTCATATTGAAATATAGTTATATTTATTTTTCATCCAATACTAAAAATAAACATTATTTCACAAAATAATGTACGGAACATTTTATCAAAACAATTTTCATAATTTGGAGCAATCATTAGGTGCTATATGGCATGCTCCTACTATTTCCACCATTATGATGATAGCGTACTAAATTTAGTGGTCCACCATTCACTTAATATTGTTAATATCGTTTACTTATTTCATATGATGCAACTAGTTTGCAGAGGAGAGTTCTTTTATCAAATATTTTGAACTCAAAGAAATAAATGTTATAGAAAACAATTTTATATATGAAAATACATTTCGGAATAAAAATCATATTTCATATTCCAATATTAAGTATAAGTTATTATTACAACTCTTGTTTCCAATGTTTCTCTAGGAAGCAAAAGTGATTCTTCATTCTCTTCATTCAAACTTTACCTTAAATTAAATATTTTCTTATGCATTCATTTTTCTTTCAAATGGTCAAAATATTCGAAAGAAAACCTTACTACAATATCATAACAAATGTTTTACAAAAGCGCATTCAATTATTCTTAACGTTTAAGACATCAAATATGTTGCACTTTATGTAAACCGATCAGCATGACATTTCAACGATCGAGTTCCTTGATGTGTCCCGCAGTTTATGGTCTTATGTTACATTAACACAATATGATCCTTTTGAAATCATTCAAATCGAATACATGATCTTAAAATACTATTTATTGGTTTACTTCGAATGAACTAACTTCATCGAAATATTTTACCCAACAAACTATGACTATTCACCATATAACATTTATATGTGAAAGTACATGGATCAAATATCCATAGTCTTGAATTGCATTTAGAGTTCAAAACCTCATAAAATGTAATACACGGTCTAAACCAAATAAACATATAAGTAACCAACTTACGAATGTATTTAGTCGTTGAAATCGGGCACTTATATGAGTTCTAGAAACATTATATAACATGCAATTAGAATTATTAGTAAGTATATATTATATTTCTATTTGTCAACTTTCAATTTAATTTGTTTATATATGTAAATTGACAAACGTTTTATCAATCATGTTAAATGCACAAATTTATCATTGTAGATAATTGTAACATTATATAGCATATGTTCTTACAATATTAGAAAGGTTAAATGTTACCATTTCATTTTTCTAATAAGGCTCCCACTAGTCTTTTATATTTCTCCAAAGCCTAAGATAAAATATAGAAGTCTAACAACTTCACTGGTGGGTGTTAGGACTCGTTTGTTTTGGTATTCTAACCTTGAGTTTGCTTAACAAATCATAGCCCCACAAACGATGGATAACTCCTCATCGGTTATACCATATACCACTGCTAACCCATTTTTCCTTGTTCTAATCTCATTTCGGCCTTGAGTTTGCTCAACAAATTGATAGAGATTATTCACTCCTACCTACCATATCGTGATGGCCAGAGTATAGTATATATACCTTGAGTTTGCTCAACAAATACATATAGTTATATTACCTTATCTCCTCAATATATTAATAATACTACGCATAACATCCCTAGCTTGAGTTTGCTCAACAACTAAGGAGGTAATATATATATATATATATATATATATATATATATGTATATGGTAGAAGACAAAACTATATTGAAGATTCATAATCTTTAATATATATATATATATATATATTGAGTGATATCAACTTATAGAATAATATATTTCTTATGAAATACCTCGGTGATTCAAGTGTCAAACACATCAGAAAAAACAGTATATGTACATTTACATATATATTTGTTTCTCAAGTCGATTTGATTTTCTTTATTGTTCTATATTTAGTTTATATACATATCTTATAAGCTTTATTGTTATATAACTTTTATATTTCATATTACTTATGATGGTCTTACGTATAATATATCATTGATTAAGTCTTATCTAATTAATTTTAATGAATTGATTCTTTAATTAAATTTAAATTAGTATTCCAATATAACTTTTATATTGGACATATTTATTATAACATTTATAGTGTACACTATAACATTTATTGTGTAACACACATATAACATATATACGCATGTTTTATTTAATTTATTAACCTTTAATTAATTTATTCAATTAAACAATTTTTATTAAAATTTATTGATTTCAAAATTTCTCTTGTACACATACACGTGTACTTATGTTATCTTAAACATTTAAAATAACATAACATATATCAATATATGTAATACATGCATATATACATTAATTAATTAACATATTCAATTAATTTATTTTATTAATCTTACTAATAAATTTAAAATTTGAAATTATATAAATATTTTCAAACATTTTGAAAATATCATTATCCTTTCAAACATTTTGAAAACTTATGTATTATAATAATTTTCATAATAAACATTTTCATTTTAAATTTAGCTATTAAATTTAAAAAAATTAACATTAATTTCCAAAACGATTTTGAAAATTAGCCTAAGGCCTAAACTAAGTTGGGCCTTTTCTATTAGGAGCAACTTTTGGGCTCACTTTACCTTTTGGGCCAGGCTGGTAACCATGTAGGACAGGGTACTTGATTACCCAATTCCAATCCTAGACATTACCTTTCTAGACATAGTACTAAGTGGGCAAGCTTAATTAGTTAGACCTTATATGACTAATTTAGACTGCATAGGTAATTGGGCCCCGATACCATTTTTAGAACTGGACTAGTCTACAGCGGAAATTATAGGTGAATTTCAAAAAATTTACCCTATTAGAACTTTTATTGGGCCTCTGAAGTCTAACTGAATTAGAACATTTCTAAATTTCATTTAAATAAAATCATTTATTTTATTTAAATTCAAATATATTAAGATACGAAATTAATTTTATTTGATTTAGTTTATACATAAATGCATCATATACGTTTTAGTGCGTGTATAACATCATAATCCATGAAAGTGATAACATGCTCATATGTAGATGCTAGGATTTACATCGCAACAAACATAATAGCTCATTTTATATGTCATATGTGTTGTCCTAATATGTGCATGTATATGTGTTACAAAATACACACACACACATATGTATGTATAAATATATTATATATAATATATGCACATAAAACATTTATATATTGAAAGAGAGATAATAATTATTAAAAATTATTTATAATTCAAAATTAACATAGTTTTGCAAACATAATAATTTTAGTATTTTAATTTGTATATATTATGAATAAAATAATGTTTTGATCCATAAATAATTAACATAAACTAATCTATAGATGAAAATTCAAATTTTACAACTTCTAAAAATCTAGGGTTATAAAACAGAGCTTAGGAAAAATTTGAAGATTTTTCAAAGTTGAATTATTATTTTTAAAAACAAATACATTTATTTTGGCAATAATTATTTAGTGCAAAACAATATATTATTAAAATTTCAAAATTTCAAAAATTCTAGGATCATAAATGAAAGGTTAAGAAAAAGTTTGAAGAATTTTTCAATTAAATTATTATTTTTAATAAATTATATATAGTTTTTTCGAAATAAAATTAATTATTAAAAATAAAAAATTTACTGAAAAATTCATAATTTTTTCTATATGTCTCTGAAATGATATATTTTTTTTAAATATAAAATTGAATTTTTAATGTAATAATTATTTTATATAGAATAAACAATTCAATAATTCAACAAATATTAATTTAAAAATATGAATATATGTCTGATAATTAATTTTCAAATTTTTAAATTCATATTATATATAAAAAAGTGTAGTAAAAATTTTAAATCATATATATATATATATATCTTATATAAGCATATATATTATTAGAAGAGAGAAATATACACTAATATATATATATATATATATATATAAATGTGAAATAATTAACAAATATATAAAAAATAATTATTGATGATAAAAATTGATTTTGTACAGTAAATAACATTTGTCTATACATAAATTAAATAGTATAATAAACAAATTATGCACGCAACCAAACTGATTTGTGGCAACCACATCTACTTACAAAATCCCACCTAATTAAACATATAGTAGCAATATATTTAAACAGATATGAAATTGCTCATTATAGGATCATATAATGTAATTTAATTACTGTAATATGAATAAAATTACCAAATTAATGATGCCTTTGAATCCATGTTGAAGCAATGACTTTCCTTCATTTTACTGTTTTTTATTCATCAGATTGCAAGCCCGGAATCACTGACCTCTAACGGTTGAATAATATTATTTTAATTTGGAATATATTTGAGAATTTTGGACTTAATTGAGAGCTATGTTTTAACTAGCAATGTTGAAGGTAATGGCAACGAAAAAGGTTAGTAATTTTTTTAGAGATACATATATATTTGGTTGTATTAGAGAGAAGTGAGGAAAACATTTTTACTCATTCTCACTTTATCTCAACCCATCATCTCCAAGCCAATTCTCTATGTTTTAGCCACTCTTAGACATTTCCAAAACCAAATTTTTTCAACCTTAATGATGGGCCTTAAACCCATCTAAGCCCAAGCCAAAATACTACGCAATTAAATCTAATTTAATTGCTTGTTGATATTGTATATCGATCGATATATTTATAACTGTTATAGATATTTATAACATTATTTATTTCTCAAATCATATTCAAATTTTATAATTTATATTTCATAAATATTAATTAGTTTAATTAATTTATAACAATTATAAACTAATTAAATTGTTCGGTCTTAAGGGAATTCATCATTTCGGCTGTGTCACTCTTGGGTGTAAATTTGGTCAGCGATTAACATCAAACTATTCTAATGTTAATGTTCACACGTCACTTAGCAGGTGGTGTGACATTATGACCAATTTATCGCTTACTCATTTTCGGTAAAATCCAATTTTAGTTTAATAAGCGTCGCCTGGTTGTGATATTTGTTTACACCAATTCTCTTTGTCAAAACTGTATCACTTTGGACTTATGGAATTTGGTAATGTTCAAAATTCCAACCTCATCCACATTCTACTTTATACTCTAAATACAAAGTCTTTGGTTCAATAATAAAAATTATTATTAACTGAAATACTCTGGCCACAGACTTTGACTTTGATTTGACTTGAGTTGACTGTGATATTAACTTCATGCAACTATGGTGACGAATCTTCTCTTAAATAGTGCTTCACGTCCAATACTTCCACTCGACCCAACTGTAGTCACTCGATGGATGCCATGCCATGATTTAGCTATAATTAAAGTGGACCTTTTATATTTAAGACCCATAGTATTCTCAAGTCGAGAGAACTATGTAAATCAGTCGCATCAATATTTTATGTTTGACATTAGTTATATTAACCAGCAGAAAACTATCGAGTGAGTTGTTCCATAGTTATCAAACAACTATTAGTATGTAACCCCTAGGTGCCCCCAGCAGTCATGAGTAATACACTGCCCAACATTTGGGAACCGTTACGTACTCTAGTCTCAATGGATACATCGATATCCAGTCTCGATGCATCTTGACTAGGAAAATTTAAAATGGTATATTTGTTCGTTGTGATAAATTACTCACGGTTATAACACTTTGTGACTACTATCACAATGTATACCATTTATGTATTTTTCTATTAACTATACTTTTAATTCAGTTAATTAATTAATACAATCACATTATATCAAGTATATAATAGGAAGAAAATGCCTTTTATTTCGAACAAGATTGGTCAACGGGTTAAATAAATGTAACAATTTACATAATTGCCCCTATGGCATGCCTCTAACTCTATCACAAATGAAGCAGCACATTAAGTAGATCTTGAGCCAAATAATGAAATAATAAGAACTGATGATCATACTGACTTAGGACCTTTGATCGATGAATCAAATGTTTTAATAAAAGCATTTGAGAGTGTAGAGGAAATCGATATAGAGTATGAGTCCGACTCTAAATCAAAAAACAAAAAAGACTGATTATTAATTATAGATAATGTAATAATGTATATATGATGGATATTTGTATTTCTTATATAATTTATATTTTGAGTTTCCACTATTATTAATGATGATGACTATGTGAGCTATGTATTGTTATATTTTATTAATTCTATGTAATTAGATCTTGTTCTATTTTTGTAGTTTTAGTGGAAGTTTTATATGATTATTAATCAGACATGTTTTCTAACAATAAAATAATTCGTTTTTTTTCATTATATGAATGTTTAAGGCAGCTATTATGTCTCGTAGAAGAACTTTTAGAGCTCATTCTTCAGGTTCTCCTCCTGCTGGGATGCTAGTGGCTTAGCTGATTTATGCCCAATGGCGAGTATGACTCCCAAAACATCCGGGTAAGTACCGAATTTGATTTATTGCAACGTCATTAATATTTAGTGCATGTGTATTATTTATAATTTATTAAATGTCCACACCAAAATTAATACAGGAATTTTGAGCTGGAGCCTTCCTACTATATTCTAGCTATCTTCAAGAAGGTGTATATAAGTCGAATGTTGGGTTGTTGGCTGGCATGGGATGAAATCCCGCCTTATGTTAGAGATATTATAGGGCCAACTTATTGGTTAGTATAAATTTATAATTCATCTGAATATGACATATTTGATCTTTGAAACTTAATATACTATGTATAATTCATTTTAATTTCAATGAGTAGAATGTCGTTGTTGTAGACAAGGAAGATCGACAGTTGTTTGGGAATCACTAGAAGAAGAAAATGAGGAAATATTATAGGACATCCTCTAAAGCGCAAAATGGAAAAACAAAAAACTATATTGGATGAGTGCTAATGTTTGGGTTGATTTTATCGAACATTGGAAAATTCTGCCATGAAAGTAAGTTTTCTATTTTCATATTTTATTACAATTTGTTTAAAGTTTGCCTAATTGCATTAATTTAGTGGATTATATATTTAAGTAGTTGCAAATGTATTTTTTATTTTAAATTTACCTAAGAGGAACTCGGCAAATAGGAATAAAAATCATGTTACACACCACGATGGATCAAAATCTTTCCAATAATATCATATGGAAATGGTAACTTTATAAATTGCGATTATAAAGTGGTTATAACATTGTTTAATCGTACATATACATTGTAGAATCATATATAATTTCAGATGAAGGAGAGGTGTCATGACCTACATATTTGGAGGTCTTCACTCGCACACACACCATCGAGCAGACCAATGAAGATGGCTCGGTTACATCTACTAGGACAGATCCTAAATTACAAGCTATAATGGAAAACATGCTTTAATTTTTTTTCTCTTGTTTCAAAGTACATAATTGTTAATTCAATATCTATTATGACAAAATTCTATTCCTAACCGTAGGATAGTTTTGAAATGGAGCGTGCTCGAGTGCTGGAGGTGATCAGCTGAGGAGTTGACCACTAAGGAAGGGATGGGATTTTTGTTGTTGTGACTGTTAGGCCTGCGCAAAATAGGTGATACAATTAAGGAAATCATGAGGTATTGTTTATTGAGTTTAACTACTTCATTAGCTAATTTATAAATTTATTTATTATTCCTTATAAATTATACTAGCTATTAACTAATTTATAGACGAGGATTTCTCAGGCCGATTGTAGCAAATCAGAGGTGGAGGAGGAGATAGCATGGCTGATAGCTCAAATAGCAGAGTTGAACGATTGGTGTAAGAGTGCAGGATTGGCTATG
This sequence comes from Allium cepa, assembly GCA_030765085.1. Classification (NCBI taxonomy): domain Eukaryota; kingdom Viridiplantae; phylum Streptophyta; class Magnoliopsida; order Asparagales; family Amaryllidaceae; genus Allium; species Allium cepa. The sequence continues at coordinate 443,094,325 of CM060945.1, forward strand.
TTGCTAGATGAACATATTACGGCGCAGATAGCAGAGCACGGGATATTTCCTTTCCATGGGTCAGGGAACGATGATTAGTAGGTATGGTTGGGAATTTTCATATCAGCTAATGACGGTTTGCGACGACCATTAGTGGTTACGGGAGTAAATATATACACATTTCTATGTAGGCTAAACTTTAGCTTTTATTAATTATTTCATAAGCTTCAAAATTCTAATTTTTCAAATAATCAATGTTTCCTACAACTAACATTATTTTCAACGGAACACGTATTATGCAATTCCTAACTATATATGTGTTGCAATTGTACTTAATTTAATTTAAAAGTGGATTTGTTGACTTCCTAAAAGTAAACGATTAAAAGTTTCTGACAATCGGTAACTTTTCATGGAATAATTACTTAAAAGCAAATTGAGTATAAACTACATTTTATGCTACTGAAAAAGGAAAAAAAGTGGCTTCATAACTACTTGTGCAATTGAAAACCAAAAAAAAAGTTAGAAAAAGCTTTCTGTTCAACCCCAGTGTCCATGAACATTCCGCATTGCATTCACGGTTAAACATTGAAGGGAAGTTGTTTCTTGAAAACTAAATAAGAAAATATACATAATATTTTTCACCCCTAATGTCAATAGTTTTTTCTCTGTATAAATAATGATAAAGGCATTCTGCATTGACTTAAACATTTTTCTATTTAATTAAAACTTCATTTTTATCGAAGGGAAAACTATGTAATTACATAAAAGAAAATTTATGTAATCAATAAACGTGTAAAAAAGTCAATAAGGAAAGGGTCATTAATAAATTTTGTTTATGGCTCTAAATTGCATGGAGGTGACCCTATTTTACTTAGAAAGTTTATTTCCAGCAGCCGTGTACTTTCATACAAAATACTGCATATAAATTAACAAAAAAAGTTGTAACCGCCCCGTATGTAGAAATTGAATTGAACATTAAATATAATTTTAAATTTACCAAAAGAATCATAATAAACAGAATATTACTTTCGGGTTTCTATTTTATTATTGAATTTTAAAGCAGGTCCTTTACCTACTAATTATATAAATATTGTGCCTGCTTCTCTAACACAGCGTTCGACATTCGCAAACTAATTTATTTTCAATTTTAAAATGTGATAACTTTTTGTAGATTAATTTGATTTAAAAATTGTTTTCAACATTAAATCGCAAATTTAATAAACTTTATAATGATACCGATTATTGATATTTTAAAAAAAAATTAAGTAGCAGTTTTTAACTGCATTTTAGTAATGCGGTTAAAACTGTATTTTTAATAGTACAGTTTTTAAATGCATTGCAAAATTGTAGTTAAAAACTGCACTTAACTGGTGGAGTTTCTAAGTGCATTTTAGAAATATAGTTAAAAACTACTGCTAGAATGCATTAACATTTTAGTAATGCAGTTAAAAATTGCTACACATTAGAGTAGTTAAAAAGTGTATTAATATGCAGTAGTATTTTTACAGCATTGCATAGTAACATTAATATATTGCTGTTTTAAACCGTGTTTATAAAATGCAGTTCATTGTTAGTCCTTAAGATGATGGTTTTGATCACAACAACCTTAGAATAAGATTATAAAATATAAATACTAACATTATAGTTTAGATATGTATGTATATGCAGGATCTAACCGTGTAGGTACCAAGAATGAAGACTGTACAATATAGAGATTCAAGATATCAAGATTAAAGACTCATGAGTATCAAGAATATCAATAGTTCAAGATTTCAATAATAAATAGTTTAATTAGGAATTTTGTTAAAACTCCTAGAAAAACACTGGCATCTTAAAATCCAATTTATTCGTGGAATGGAATCCACTTCGAGCCTATTAAAGGGATGGAACCCTAAGTAGGATGGAACCTACGAAAAATCTAGTGGAACATTGTTTTGTATCCGCTGACCTTTTATTCAAATGATTTTACAAAAATTATATCTTGTTTTCAAAATGATTTCAAAACTTTCCTTTTAAAAGAATCAAAAACATCTATCCTGGTTTTAATACTTTTAACCTCAAAATAATCTTTATTTTCAAAATCAAATTATTCTTGGTTTTAAACTATCTTTTAATAATAATATATTTAACTTTTAATTTAGATTTAAATATAAGATTATAGTAAAATTTTATATATATACCAAAATATTATTCTCTATATTTACTTATGTATTTTAACTATAGTTAATTATATTTATCAAGTTTAAAATAGTTTTAATACAAAATAGAAGTTATTTTCAAAGAAAAGCAAATTACCAAAAATACCTTAGGCATGTCGACATTCTTAAGTACCCCATGTCGACATGGTAGCAGTTTATTTCAAAAATTTGTATTTCAAAGGATGTATCTATTCGTCATATCCTTTCACGAATGGAAATGGTTGTTGTTCTACTATAAATTGGAGTAGTTTTGAACGAATTTGTATTCATATTTTTTTCTGTGATTTCACTCCTCTTCTTCTTCCATATTTCTTTATACACATTTTTACCATTACTCTGCCGAAATCAACATTGAATCTAACTAGATCATTTCTGGTTTGATTCTCTATCACTATCTCAATAAGATCTAAGTGCTATTCAGAGTTATAGGCTTCTTTTAATAAACTAAGCGAGAAAAGGTGTGATTGTAGCCTGTGAAATCAATCAAGTGAGAAAGGGTGTGATTGTAGCCTTGGAAATCAATTGGGTGGACTTGTTGCCCGTGAAATCAAGTATCTCTACCTAGAGGATTGTGAATCTGAAATGGTGTACCTCATGACCTTAAAATCGAGGTTCTAATTGTACAATTGCTTTTGAAATGAAATCCGTACTTGTATGCGGGACTGGATGTAGGGTAACTCCAAACCAGTATAAAATCCAGTGTGTTCTTTCTTTAATTGCTTTTACTTTATTTCTACATCTGTGTTTGATTCTGTGATCATATCTGTGTCCGAATATTGCATATGTTTATGTTCAAATTAACAAAAACTCAAAAAGATTAGTAATTCCTTTAAACACTATTCACCCCCCTCTAGTGTTAATCCTAGCGTTAAGATCCGTATTTCGCATCTCTTATATTTGGTATTAAAGCAAGGTTTTCAAAGTTTTCATGATTTGAATTTTGAATTTTTTTAAAAATGGCTACCAACACTGGTACTGTTAACACTACCAACACTGGTTCTATTATCCCTATCACTAGTTCATTTGTAGAAGGTCAGTCTACTGTCAGACCACCACTTTTTAATGGAAGTAACTATGCATATTGGGTATGTAGGACGAAAATATACTTACAATCTATAGGACTAGACACTTGGAATGTCACACAGACTGAATATTCTGAACCCACAACTGATTTTGCACAGTGGACTGCTAAGCAAAAGACTGTTGCACAAAATAACTCTAAAGCTATGAATATTCTGTTTTGTTCACTTGATAGAAATGAATTTAATAGAGAGTCAGTTTGTAAGTCTGCATATGAAATCTGGAAAACTTTTGCAAGTTACTCATGAAGCAACAAGCAAAGTTAAACAGACCTTCCATGCTCACAAAGCAGTTTCAATTATTTAAAATGAATTCTAACGAGTCTATTTCCGATATGTATAGTAGATTTCAGAACATTGTGCATTCTCTAATATCCTTGGGAAAGGAATTTTCGAAAGAAGATCAAGTCAGAAAAATCTTAAATTCTCTTACTCCAGAATGAGATCAAAAGACACTTGCGATCGAAGAGGCAAATGACATCAGTACCTTAAAGATAGAAGAATTAATTGGAAATCTAATGTCGTTTGAAGTTCAAATGATTGAGAGAAGAGAAAGCAAAGCATCTGAAAAGAAATCAATGGCGCTCAATGCATTGACCGATGGATCATACTCAAACAGCAATAATGATGAAGAGATAGCCCTTATGATCAAGAATTTTTGAAAATTCCTGAAATACAGAAAGATGAACAATCTCAAGAGAAACAACTATAAGAACTCTGGAAATCAGAATGTAGTTCCAAACAATATCAATTGTTTCAACTGTGACAAACCAGGCCATATAAAAAGAGACTCTCCGTATCCAGGTAGGCAAAATCTTCCTATAACCAATGATTCTGTAAAGAAACGAAACGTGCATTTACTGCTACTCTGGATGACTCAGACTCATCCTCAAGCGATGATAATCAGAAGACAGATAATTCAAATATGTGTTTCACGACAGTTCATGACTCCAACGAAATCAGAGAATGGACTCAGAAAAAGGTACATATTTACAATACAATTGGTTGAAATTGCATGCTTAGAATTGGATGCTTGATTGATTGATTTTGAATTGGTGTGTTGTTTGAATTTTTAATTTTTTAATTTTTTACTATTATTTTATTATTATTTTTATTATTATTCATATTTTTTATTTTTAATAGTATCATAATATTTTATGGAATATACTATAATTCTAGTAATATTTCAGATATATATGTATATAGACATTAAAAATAATATATATATATATATATTAGAATACTTAAGAAAAACAATCATGAAAATTCAAAGACACATGTCGACATGGTCCCCACCATGATGTCGACATGGGTACAGAAATTTGAAATTCAAAATTTGAACTCAAATATTGAACTTCGCTCCATCTTTTCACATCATTCAATTCTTTGAAAAGCTACCTTTTGACTAGAGAATATGTCCTTTGAGAATCTATTTATTCACTATCTTTTATCACAACTTTTCACTCTCATTTTCAAATTCAAACTCTTATCTCAAAACTTCAAGCTCTCTACTCTAATGGCTTCTTCAAGCAACCCCTCCACAATGAGAATTTCCAGAAAGATAAAAGAGCAACTCTATAATGAACCGGAGGCTATAAAAGCATATATCAACTATGCTAACTATGGAAAAGTCCCTCCCAGGAAGTTTGCTTTATTTCAAGATTTCTCTACTTATGAAATCGATTCACTTTTTGCAAGTAACCAAGTTCTTAGTCTTGTTGATGCTTCTCAAAATGATTTTGCTTGTTATCTAAGTCTTGTTAAAATTTTCTATGCAAATCTTAATCGCGGATTTTATAATTGAAATGATGATGAAATTTGAAATAGTGTCAAAGGCACTAGAATTGTTTTAAATGTGATCTTTTGGGTACCATTCTCAATTGCAAAAGCACGGGAATGGATCTTTCTAGTTTTAATATCGATGAAAATGATCGTGAGACATTTCATCACAATTTCGAAGGAAATGATAATTTTGAATTCAAAAATCGAAACTTTCGACCAAAAGCTAGAATTGTTAATCTTCTTTTACAACGTACTTTGACCCCAAGATCGGAGAATTTTAATAATCCAGCTTCAAAAGTTTGCAAAGCACTTTTTACTATTTTTCAAAATTATGATATTAATTGGGCGCAAGTTATTTTGGAAGAATTTCGTCTCAAAAATCTTGAAATGGGTGAAAACACTTTATATCATGGAATCTATCTCACTCGGATTTTTAACTATTTTGGAGTAGATTTCAAAGGAGAAGAATTTGTTTCAAGTAAGGTTTTTAATCACTCAAACATTTCTCTTATGAAAATTCCATTTGTTTTTCAACCTTATGAGACTCTTACCGAAAAGGAAGAGCATTTGGCTCATGAGGAGATGGAAGAGGAGGAAGCGGAAGAAGAAGAAGGGGATGAAATAGAAATAGAAAACGAAGAAGAAGGTGAAATATCTTTGGAAAGAATTGACTATCCTCCTAATCCAACCAACAAAACCTTACTCAAAAATCAAAAGACTATTGTCGAGAATCAACGGATTCTTAAATGATCTGTTTGTAAGAAATTGGATAAAATGTCATCGAAGATGAACAAGTATTTCTCCAAAGTCAGCAAGAAGCTTGGATTATCTTCATCTTCGTCATCCTCTAACTAATTCTACCTTTTTATGTCTCGTTGCATTTATTTTAGTTTATTTTGATTTGAATGTTCGTGTAGTTTTTAATGTTTAATCATTGCATCGTTCTATTATGAAATGAAATGAAATTACTTTTCTGTTATATAGCTTATCTTATCTCCAGAATAAATGTTAGTATATTATATAAATATATATATACACGCGCACACACACACACACACACACAATTATTCACAAAATCAAAATAAGTCATCAAAATTCACTGAACCATGTCGACATCCCCCTTTGACCATGTTGACATATACTGATCAGAAATGACTTTTCATTTTAAATTTGAAATTTGAATAATTACCTTTTGTTTATTCATTTCAAACGAATTTCTACACCTATAAATACCTGTTTCTTCCAGAATTCATCACTCAAAATCATTTCCTATCTACTTTATCTACATTTCTTCTCACAAACTCAAAAATGGCCAATCCAATTCATAATTTAACCGAGAATCTTGAAGAAATCCTTAATTCTTTCAAGAATATTCTCTCTTTCATTCTTTGTGACCAACGACACTTAGAGTTGAGTCAAATGCAAATGATCAAGGAGCAAGAAAAGCATTTTGATGAGATACGATGGATGATTTCCTCCCCGCACAAAGATGATAATGAAGCACATCCTCCTGTCTCTCTCACCAGTGATAATGAAAATTGGGATGCCATTAAAGCAGACCCAATATTTGGAGAAGAAGGATGGGCAGAAGTTCCTTGTAATGTTTGATTTGATTTGATTGCTTTGTTTGATTTTAATTGATTGCTTGGATTGATTTGATTTGATTTGTTTTGATTTAGTTTGGTATGGATTGATATTTGGTGTGGATTGATGTTTGGTGTGCAAAACATGTATAAAAACACATTGATATTTATATGATCTTTGATTAGTTATCAGTATAATTATCTCTTAATCAATCTATTATATACTCCATTGGGTATAATACTAATGCAGGTATATTAGTACAAGAATAAGGGGGAGTTCTATAGTTTGGAGTTAGTTTTTGTTGATGAGAATGGGGGTGAAGTATAAAATAGGATAGTTAGGCATAGATTAAGGGGGAGTTATTAGTTTTAGGGGAAGCTATTAGGATAGAAGTAATATTTTATAAATAAAGGTTGTAATCATCAAAAAGGGGAAGATTGTTAGTCCTTGAGATGATGGTTTTGATGACAACAACCTTAGAATAAGATTATCAAATATAAATACTAACAATATAGTTTAGATATATATGTATATGCAGGATCTGACCATGCAGGTACCAAGAATGAAGCATATACAGTATAGAGATTCAAGATATCAAGATTGAAGACTCATGAGTATCAAGAATATCAAGAGTTCAAGTTTTCAATAATAAGTAAATTTACTAAAACTCCTAGAAAAGCGCTGGCATCTTAAAATCCAATTTATACATGGAATGGAATCCACTTTGAGCCTGTTGAAGGGATGAAACCCTAAAGATGGAACCTACAAAAAATCTAATGGAACATTGTTTTGTATCCGCTAACCTTTTATTCAAATGATTTTACAAAATTATATCTTGTTTTCAAAATGATTTCAAAACCTTCCTTTTAAAAGAATCAAAAACATCTATCATGGTTTTAATACTTTTGGCCTCAAAATAATCTTTATTTTCAAAATCAAATAATCCTTGGTTTTAAACTATCTTTTAATAATTATATATTTAAATTTTAATTTAGAATCAAATATAAAATTATAGTACAATTATATATATATATATATATATATGTATGTATATATATATATATATATTAAATATTGTTCTTTATATTTACTTACGTATTTTAACTATAGTTAAGTATACTTATAAATTTTAAAATAGTTCTAATACAAAATAGAAGCTATTTTCAAAGAAATGAAAATTACCAAAAATACCTTAAGCATGTCGACATCCTCAAGTACCCCGTGTCGACATGGTAGTAGTTAATTTCAAAAATTTGAATTTCAAAGGAAGTGTCTATTCGTCATATCCTTTCACGAATAGACATGGTTGTTATTATAATATAAATAGGGGTAGTTTTGAACGAATTTGTATTCATATTTTTTTCTCTGATTTCACTCCTCTTCTTCTTCCACATTTCTTTACACACATTTTTACCATTACTCTGCCGAAATCAACATTGAATCTAACTAGATCATTTCTGGTTTGATTCTCTATCACTTTCTCAACAAGATCTCAGTGTTATTCAGAGTTATAGGCTTCTTTGTAACAAACTAAGCGAGAAAAGGTGCGATTATAGCCTGTGAAATCAATCAAGTGATAAAAGGTGTGATTGTAGCCTTGGAAATCAATTGGGTGAACTTGTTGCCCGTGAAATCAAGTATCTCTACCCAGAGGATTGTGAATTTGGAGTGGTGTACCTTGTGGCCTTGAAATTAAGGGTGTAATTGTATAATTGCTTTTGAAAGGAAATCCGTACTTATGTGCGGGACTTGATGTAGGGTAACTCCGAACTAGTATAAAATCTGGTGTGTTCTTTCCTTTATTGCTTTTACTTTATTTCTGCATCTGTGTTTGATTCCATGATCATATCTGTGTCCAAATATTGCATACATTTGTTTTCAAATTAACAAAAACCTAAAAAGATTTAGTAATTCCTTTAAACACTATTCACCCCCTCTAGTGTCAATCCTAGCCTTAAGATCCGTATTCCGCATTTCTCACATTAATAACTGCATTAATATTTTGCAGTTTTTAACTGCGTTTTCAATTGCAGTGAAATATCGTGTTATAATAATGCACTATAATATTGAATTTTCTAAAATTCGTATTTGAAAAAAATAAGTTTCTAAATTTTGGTTTTTATATATCCATAATACCTATTATTTAGAAAGATAATAAAATTTACGATTCAACAGTGAAATCAGTTTGTTAATCTAATGCCTCTAGAAAAAATTATTGCATTTTAAAGACTTATATCTAGTGGGGTGCAGATTTTAAATAAGAGTGTGAAATAACAACTATTCATGAAAGAAATGGATGCGTAGGGACCTAATTTACATAAACTATAGGTAGGGACGTTTTTGTTTGTTTTAATTAATGATAGAGACTATTCGCATAGATCCCCTCAATAAATCCAGTTAGGTGAGTTCCTTTAATAATAACCACAAATGGGCTCTGGTAATCTATGATAGATGACACTTTAGTCATGCATAATATTTTGCAAAAACTAGACCTTAAAGATATCCGTAATAATCCACCATTTTGACTATCGAGAGTCGACAACGAACACTACCACTGTGTTCCGATGTCGCGCATCCAATCGACAAAAGGATAGATTGCTAGGGTAGATAAAAGTAAAGAACGGAGCAAAACAGAATCTTATAGTGGAATTGACAACATATAATATAACAAGGACAGTAGAAACTATCGCTTCAAACATACAGAGTATACCAGAGTTAAAGAAAAACCTTATCGGCTGGATAGTTATAAAATCCTAACCTTACAAATGTTGATAGGGATACTATATAACACAACATAAAAAAAATCTACGAGAGGTGAATCTTCGGCTTCCATCCACGATCTCCAAAACTTTAATGACAATCTAGGAAATAATCTGTCTGACCCAAGCATTATAAATAAATAACATGCGAATCATTCTGGAAATACCAGCACAAGGTAACTCAAATAATGAGGAACATATAAAAGTTCTATGAGACCACACCGCCAACGCGGAATGGGTTTTTACCTTACAAGAATAACATTCATACAGGCTAGAGCAGAAGTAAATATTAGGAAACAAGTGCAGATAGAAATGGGCATAATTGATATTTTAACCAGACTTGAAGGAATGGAAATTAACTAAGTAAAATCCAAACTGGACAAAATGGATAGAACAAGAAAACGGTCCAACTTGATAGAGTGCACTAAATATGGTAAAAATCCAAACTTGATAGAACGGATATAATAAGATAACCATCCAATTTGAAAGAATGGACTGAATAAGGAAGCAGTCCAACTTTGATAGAATGGACAAAATCAATATTTAAATGTATGATGAGGAGTTTGCTCTACTCATGGCACTTTAAAGCTAAAACAGATTCAGGGTCTTCGAATCAAGCAAGGAAAGAAAATTTTCCAACAAATGACAAGGAGGGTTCATCTCCTTGAAGGAAGTACACTTCTAGCAATATACTTAAAAACCTCGAGAACTCCAAGCCGGACCCTTCCAGACCTTACCAAGAATTCGAATATTTCACGTTTAAAAACTCTTAACCATTTTTCATGTGACGGTACACAAAAATCTGGATGAGATTTGAAAATATCCTAATGGGAGCAACACCACATAAGTTGGCCCCCAAAAACCATGCGTTTTGGTTTAGTCATTTCGGGCAAAGGATAATCAATGCTTAACGGAGCAATAAATCATCTTAGAATGACATTAATAAAATAGGTGAAGTAAACGATGGTTGAGATACCAACAATTGAGGATATAAAACAATGGTTTATGGAAATTAAATCTTGTATACTTATCACTACACATTGAATTCAAACTTGTACCTTTTCTTGGTTAATAGTAATACCAGACAAGTCAAGGTAGTGTTACCTCAAAGTCATGTCCAACGATTATTCTTAACTTTTGAAATAGCGACAAGTTTACATCTTCGATGTTTAGTGAAAATTATACAAACAAGTCGTTTCCATATAAGTAGTTCACTTTATGGAATTAAATTGTTTCCATAAAAGAATCGAACTTTTCTCATTAAAAACGAACCGAACTTGTGCTAGATTTCCATATTTCCACATTGGTAAAACATTTTTAGAATTAATTACTGATTGTTAAAACATTAAGAGAATAATTTTCCAAGTGCACGACCCTGAAGGCCTAAACCAACATCAGACCGAACATCTAGAAGATTATCCAATTTAACATCCCAATAATCGAGTTCTAATTCCTTTTTATAACATTAAAACAATATTAATTATCCCGAAAGATAATTAATCACATTTAAAAATCATTTTTAAATAAAAAATCCATTATCTTTAATAAAATAGATATTTATTTCCAAATATTTTTATAACATTGGTAAATTAACTTTAAAATCTTTATTAAATAAGTTTATAAACTTTAAATCAGTTGATTAAAGCAATTTTATTATATTACATAATTTACTTAAACCACTTTTATTAAATCGATTAATTACCTTTAAATATCATTAATTACAAAGATTAATTAAATACAAATAATCATTAGTTAAAATGAATAAGTCATCTCAAACATCATTTACTAAAATAATAAGTATATTCTAAATCCCATTAATTAAAACAATTAACTAAATATAAAATAATCATAAATTATTTGGATTAACTAAATTCAAATTTCATTAGCTAAAACCATTAATTAAAACATCATTTATTTAAATGATTTATTTAATTATAAAAAAAATCATTTATTCAAATGATTTAGCTAAATTCCAAATATCATTAGTTAAAACAATTAATTAAAATCAAAACAATCATTAATTAAAATGTTTAACAAAATTTAAACATCATTATTTAAAATAATTAGTTACTTTTAAATATCATTAATTAAAATGATTCTTAACTTCAATTATCATTAATTGAAATAATTAATTTAATTCCATCATCATTAATTAAATAATTAATTAAGTTCAATACATTAATTAAACTCCATTATCATTAATTAAAAGAATTAATTAAAGTCAAATAATCATTAGTTAAAACAATTAATTAAGTATAAATAATCATTGACAAGTATGATTAATTAAATCAAAAAATAAACCAACTTTAAAACATTATATATTAAAATTGATTAATTAATTTCAAAATCATTACTTAAGATGATGTGACGCCCCACCTCTATACCCATGCTAGCCAAGGACACTACGGTGTAATGCCGTCGACTAGCACGGAGAATAAGGCCGTTGAGGAGCGACCATCCGTGTAATTGCTTTGTGCGAGCATCGATATGTCAGATGGTATAACATGCAATTCCTTTCAAGTGGAAATCCGACATGCTGACACAAACTCAAAACTACTACACAGTGGCAATAATATCTTCGGAAACAAATATAGAAATAAACATAAATCAGTCACAGACAATTCATATCACAAAGGCGGAAATAGATATGAATATTACACATAAAAGTGTATATCAGTGTAGTGGTCAAGTAAGATCCACAATAACAAAAATAATAGATACAAGTGCTAGGCAAAAGAATACGTATACATCAAGGAGTCCATATCTCAATAGTATACAACAAAAACTACTAAACTAAAGTAGTTAGCCAAAAGATCAGATAGTGGTCCGATAAGGAGTCAAGCAGAACCACCTGTAAAATCTCAGTCTGACCCGAGTATTATTTAAGAAGAAAATAATAAACGGATCAGTCTAGCTATAATTATCAGATAAAAATGAGATATAAGAAGAGATATAACTAAAAACGTATGATAACCAAAGATGTCATACTACGACTAGCATACATTAGAGAATCACGAAAGTCATACAAAATCTCAAGAATCTCATAACATCAAAAAGAATATCATATTCTTTATTTAATACACCAAGCCACAATAAATGACATACATATCAATGCCAACTGAAAAAGGTGGTGAAACATAAATTCCAGAAATCATCATATAGAAATCCAGAAATCACAAGAAAAGGATGGCCAATCCCATAAACTGGACATCGACACACCTAAAAAGACATGCCCCATGAACAGTCGAACATCGACGCACGTAGAAAGATACGCCCCATGCTCTAGCATCGACGCACCTAGAAAGATACGCCCCATGCATAAATAAACATCGATGCACCTAGAAAGACACACCCCATGCATAAATAAACATCGATGCACCTAGAAAGATACACCCCATGTAATGTCTAACATCGATGCATCTAGAAAGATACACCCCATGCAAAGTCGAACATCGACGCACCTAGAAAGATACGCCCCATGCATAGACGAACATCGACGCACCTAGAAAGATACGCCCCATGCCCCGACTTATTGAGCCGATTGCTCCACGAAGTAAACAAACATCGATGCACCTAAAAAGGTACACCCCATGCATAAACAAACATCGACGCACCTAAAAAGGTACGACCCATGTGTAAACAAACATCGACGCACCTTAATAGGTACGACCCATGCTAGAAATGAGACGAAGCTCAATAAAATGAGGAACAGTCCTCCACATAGACAAAGAGACATCGCACATTGCTAGTCTAAACCATAAAATGATCATCATCGATCATCAAGAAGTGTCAATTACAATAAGCTAGTAAATATATGAGTTTAGCATCATGTCCCATAACCACTAGCTTAACTTAAATATTTACGAACAAATTGTAGATCTCCACTAGAAAATTGCCACAAGAGTTTCAATCGAACGAGTCCAAGAATTAACCAACGAAGTAAACGCAAGCATTTCATACCACTTGTTTTACTAAGTCGTTTAATTAGATTTCCCATACGAGTGAGGTAAAGGTTTGTATATACTAATAGATTGGAAATCGGTTTGAGAAAATGAGCTTTGTAATAAAATAGTGTTGAAATCATTTGAAGAAAGAGTTTTGATATTTACTACTAGTATAGAAAACCTTTATATTTTTAAAGTGACAAATCATAGAAGTGATTATAGAAACAATCAATCATAAAAATTCACATTCGAAGACGTGAATAAAATCCAAGGAAATCGATATCAAATCCATCAAAGTGGATATATCCTAAATTCCCAAAGAAAATGTCATCAAAGTCAATAATAAATGATAACAACAAAAGGGAGAAAACACAAATCGATTAAAGTTGGAAATTCAAACGAATTAGCAATATAGACAAAATTGGCAAATAAGAGCAAGTCGGTCGACCGGACTTCCTGGGTCGGTCGACCGGACCAGAAAACAGAAATGCACGGGGTAGCAGGTCGGTCGACCGGACCCTGAGTTTGGTCGGCCGGACCTGTAACCTGCATTTCCAAACAGAGGCAGGGAAGTGCTCGGGTAACAGGTTCGGTCGACCGGACCCTGTGGTCGGTCGGCCGGACCTATAGCCAGCACCCCCATGCCCATCTAATGAACGCCAATCTCTTCCAAATTTCTATCGGTCGAGCAATGGCGCTAAGGGTTTACGTCAATCGACTACCCGGCCATAGAAGCTCTTTGGTTCATCACCAAAAACATGATAAAAACATCAAAGCTATGATTTCTAAAGAATTGAACCCAAAGCACCAAAAATTGGAATATTCACAAAAGCAATCCAAATCCAAATCAAATGCACATGAATAAGTGTTAGGAATTCATACCTAACAATCGAAGATAAATATAGGCATAGATGTGAGATAAAAATTTCACCTTTGAACCCGAATCAATGAAGAAGGAAGCTTGAAAGCAAAGGGAGAATCAACCACTCCTCAACCTCAACACAAGAAGCTTGAATCTAAGCTTAAAATAAGAACATTTCCTAAGTTAGGTTTAAGAAATTTCTGAAATCAAAGAGAGAATGAGTTGGGAAAGATGAAGAGAAGGCTTACCAATGGGTTCTCTTGAATTTGGAGCTAAAGCTTGGATTTTGCAAATGAAGCTAGGGCTTAGGAATTTCCATTTCAAATCTCTTCCCCCATTATTTTGATGAAGCTTTAGTTGTTAGGAAATGAAGAATGAAGTAATGAAGAGGAGAGGGGGTTGAGACTGAGTTAGTAAGTGGTTAATGGGTTCAGCCCAAACCGAAGCCCTAAGTGAAAAGGTGGCAAAAATCAACTTTCTCCAAACATATCGAAGTTTATACTCAAAAAGGTCGCAAACGTCATTTTGAACTCGATGGGGGTGGTCTCGAGTCCCAATTCGACTGTTTGCAAAAAGTAGCTTTTCGGACCAAAATCCGATGAACGGTGAAATATTTAAATAAAATATTTAAATATAAAATCGATATATATGTGGGTTGTTACAGATGATTAATTAATTTATATTATCATTAGTCAAAATGATTAATGAATTCAGTATTTCGTTCAGCGGAAACACAAGCCCAAGTTCATACATCATGGTTTTGGGATTGCAACTGATTAAATGACGGCATAGCGAAAATTGATATAATGACAGTCAAACTATTAAATTGAATATCAGGACTTAATTTCAATTAACCGTCAATAACAACATATGGATGTAAATAAATAATTTAAGGGCAAGAAACCCCTTTTGGGTCTCTCTATGGATTTTTGTTACAAAACAATGGTTATGGATAAATATAGATAATCTATGGGTTTATAACAATCAAATAATTATGTCATCCATTTTCCAATCGAAAGTTCAATCAAATAGTCCATCAGACAATTTAGTCAACATCCAAGCAATCAATAAATGTGTTTTTTATATCAAGATATGCTAACAATAAAATTTAATGTGAGTTAAACTCGATTTTGCCCATCGTCCCGTTGGTTGACCGATTTTAGCCTAAATTTTCACTTGCTCCAAATCCAAACAAATCAACTCCATCTTGAAGATCTCGATGACACGAGTTCAATGCAAAAAAACGACGTTCAAATCCGATCTCATATGAGCGAGATACAAGATTTATAAGTTATCGATAAGATTTAAATTTATAATTAACTTATTATAAATTACAGATACACCCCTCTACCCTTCTTCTCCCTCAATCCATCTCTCATGTGATGAAAATGCCTCCAATCCTCTGCCTTGTCCACACACATGCCCCATGAAGCCTCAGACCATGAAATCCAAAACGAACTCCACCATCGAACTTCTAGCCATGAAAGCATCTAATCCCCCCACCTCGTGTCGTGCTCGGCCGCTCACAGTTAATTGCGACCATCACCAGCAGGCCGCGACATGGGTCGCACCCTCCAAACCTTCGTCGCCCCTTGCCATTTCATAGCCGTAGGTGCTAAAATCTCTGACGAACTCAAATACAATCCTAGTTTTTCCCAATTCCAATTCAATCGATGCCAAATCGAAACCTTAGTAAGATCCAAAGCTCGGCCATGACAGCCGCACCCCCAAACTCAAGACGCAGCCAAGCAAAATCATGTCGAAATGAAGCTCTATAGAAAACGAGATTTTTAAAGCTTGTTTTCAAATTTTTATTTCATTTTATTTGATTTTGATTTTTCTTAAAGTTTGTAATAGCCTTCTTTTACGTTCCATCAAATGCTTATAAAGAGAAAGAAGGCAAGGGGTGAGAACATGGGTGGTATGCCTCAACATTAAGGGCATGGGCTAAATATGGTTATGGGTATGGCCAAGGCATGGTATATATAGATATATATACACAGACACACATATACACATATAGACACACACACATACATGCATATATATATATATATTATTTTAAAATTTAAAATTATTCAATAAAACATATTCGAAAATTTCGAACTCCAAATGAGACGTGTCACCTACCATTCTATATGTTATGCCCCTATTTCTAACGCAATGGAACTTGTCTTGAGGTCCAATTTGATCGCATGTAGAAGATAGGTTTTTAGACCCAGTTATGATATTAAATTTCCGATATTATTTTAAATGTGTTTCGATCTCACACGTCCAAGCGATACATCCAGTCATTACGTAACTTGATAGCGTAATATAATTCACTATTATAGATCCAATGAAACTGGATTCGTCAAAATGTGAGATTGTGCCTCAAAAGGCTAATTTCCCATATTTAAATATTTAACTATCGATATTTATCCGGTCTATTTACATTTATAAACAAATTTACAAGTTGAATTCACCAATATTATTTATTAATTAAAAGGAGTTAAATATAATTGCTAGATCCATTTAATTAACATTTAATTCACAATTCAAATATTTAATTACTCCCTATATTTGAATTATAAATTATTAAATTCCAAAATTTCAATTATTTAAATATTTACAACTATTTAAACATTTAAAATCAAATAACCAGAATTTTGGGTTGTTACAATATCCTTACATTATAATATCATTATCATTATTAGCATAGTAAAAAAACATTCATCGTATTGAAAAATATGGTTTATGTTTCGACTTATCTAGATGTCTCATAATATAATCATTCTTAGAGTATTCAACGAAATGATATTTTTAACATGCAAACTCAGTACGTTTTGAGCCTCTAACATTAGTAAATATTGACAAGTGACAAGTCAACCATGATATACTCCAATGTTCATTATAACGAATAGCATATTTTTTCAAACCTATATAGATATAATGGATATTGACAACCTAAAGGAATGTAACAAATATCAAAATTGAGAACTTTGAATTTCTAACACAAGCAAATTTTGAATTTCATTTACTTCTTAGTAGCGGTGTCCCATCACTAGTTATCTCTTTAGACCATGTCCTTATTTACTTTTAGAATTTTCCTGCAATATGCCTTTCCGTAGCATTTTAGGTTGCCGAACTTTTTTTCCTCTACACGGCATTGTAATTGACAACCATGTATACGTTTAAGGTATTGATGATTTCGTCGTAAAATAGCCAACCCAAACTTTGTGAGATTTGAGTTGGCGAAGCAAAAATCAATAATGGGAAATATCCGTTCCTTAATACAGCCTGCAATATGGAAGGTGTACGAACCAAAATATGCATAGGTCGACATTTTAAAAAAAACAACAAATTTAGAGAAAAATAAGGGAGGCATACATTAGTGCATAAAAAAACTCGGCAATATTTAACTCGAATAAGCGATGTAGAAACTACAAAATAAGAAGAAATTTTTGGTTAAAGAGTGAGGAAGTATGATTTGGTGAAGAAAAATGGAGGAGGAGGAAGGATTTCAAAGAAGAGAAAGGTGACCATTGCAATTTGGAAGATGTCATGGATGTGTTGTATTCCAGCCGTTTAGTTCCAACAATTTAACCAAACAGGGCAAAAACACGTTTTTATTTCTAACATGTCGGAATACTCAATGTAAAAATAGGGAAGGGGCCTATTAATATTTTTTTAAGGTTGCATTGTGACCATCCTATTCCTTTATAAACATATTTACAAATAGTCGTGTACTTCCAGACGAAATACCGCATAAAATTTACAAAAATGTTATATCCCTTGATTACTTAGAAATGAACTAGAACACGGGTTATAACTTTCATACTTATTCGAAGGAGGTAAATGAATCTAATTAGGCGATTTTCAATATTTTTTCTTTCTTCTAGTATAGGATTTGGTAATCTATGACAGATGGCCCTAATCATAATATAATGCAAAAATTAGATGTTTCAATGCATTATGAACAAGCTAGTAAAAGCATAATACGATCCTTAACAGCATATAACATATTCATCAGGTAAACAAATATTTGTTATGTTTCAACTTACCTAGTTGTCTCATTATATGATCTTTCTTAAAGTGTTCAATTAATTTATATGTTTAACACACTAACTCAAATACGTTAAGCCTCTAACATTAATAAATACTGACAAGTCATTCGTGATGTGCTCCAACGTTCATTGTAAAGTATATTTGTTTATTTCATACCTACAGATAAAAATTATTTTTGTAAACCTGAAGGAATGAAAACCAATATCGGTATTGAGAAACAAATATAAATGTAACCTGTTTGTCAAGTAACCAAAAAGTGGCTATGTCTTATTTGCAGGTAAACCTCTATATTTTCCATGTTTCTATCATTCAAATAAAGAATGAGTCAACTCCAATATTATTATAGTTCAACAAATAAGTTTCATAGCCTATAATATATATATAAACTAGAGTCTATGATATTTTTATGCAGAAAAAAATAAATACTGTCAATTCTTTTTCGAATTTATAAAGATACCTTCATGGCCTTGTCATTCATTTATGAATGGTCAATGGTTATTTATTAAAAAAATTGTTCTTCTAAATTATTTGTTTAATTCACTACCATTGGCTATGGGTTAGGTTGAGTTCAATGCTTGCAAGATTAAATGATGAATGGAAAGGAACATGGATAATGAGGGTGTGAGGGACGATTCAGTAAAGGTTGTATTGAATTTAAATTACCTAATATTTGGATTATATTATCGCAATGTGTTAATATAAAATTTGTAGATTACTGATAATCAAGTGAGATATGCAGGACCGATCCTAGCGGTTTTGGTACCTAAAGCGAATTATGAAAATAAGGCCCCGATACAAAACTAATATTATATTTGTTAATTAAATCATCGAGATAATTTGTATTGTTTATAAATAAAGAGAGAAAGAAAAAAATAACTTCGTTCGTACCAATAAATCAAGTCATACAACAAAACTAATACTAATTGATTATGATCATTTTTCTAGCCTTCTGACTTGCAAAATTACTAATAATATTGTCATATTCAAGTTCATTGACCATATCTTGTTCAATCGATAAAAGTGCCAAACCATTTAATCTTTCTTGTGACATAGTGGAACAAAGATAAGACATGTAGCTTTGAAAAACTTATTTCGGCCAAAGCAACTGTAACTGGTATAGTTAGAATTATTCTATATGCAATCCAAGCATTAGGAAAATTTAACTCTCTAGAACAATAATTTACGAAACTCAGCAACTCAATTGCTTTTGTTTTTTCCTTTGGCCAGATAACTTTTAATTCTTAAAATAGCTCTCTTCCATTAATATCAGATTGCAAATCATGTCTCAGATATTCCTTAAGTTTTAAACAATAACCTTTCAGTTTCTCATCATCTGTAGAAGTGAACTTTTTTAAATCAAATAAGAAGCCAAATCTGTCATCATATTCTTTGAATTGCTCAAATCTATTCATCAACGAAACTTGAGCTTTATTCACAATTTGCAAGTAATTGATTTCGAAAGACTCTTCCGGTGTTTGCATCTATTCTTCAACGTTCGTATCTTCATCGAACTGTTTCTTTCTACAAATAATTATTTTTTGAGAAAAAACTGGTTCAATATCTAACATTTGGGTTATCTCTTGGGCATCAACCATTGTAGAATTAAATTCCGTGTTCCTGAAATCTTTAAAAAATCAATAAGCTCGTGTAATCTAATGATAGCAAGATCAATTTGCATATCCTCGGTTTGAAGAATCGTGCTAACGGTGTTTACGTTTTTCAACATTTTTTACCAAATGCATAATCCGAACAAGAATTCAAAATTTTCAATCTCATTTGTTACAAGACTCCTAGCTTCACTTTTTTCCATGGAATCCTTCGTGCTATTTGACAAGGAAATTAGAGCATCTCTTATCTCCACTATTTGATATTTTATAGACTTTACTGCTTCAATGTGACTTTTCCAACATGTATCTGATAATGGCTTAACGGTACAACCTGATACACGGTCTTTAAAAATTTTCTATCTTTGTATGGATGAAGAAAATATCTTAAATATCCTTTGGATCACCCCAAAAAAGTTTGATGCTTTAGGACATGATTTTGCCATATCACATAGCACAAAATTAAGACTATGACAACCACAAGGTGTGTAGAAAGCTCTTGAATTAATTTCTAATAGTCTTTGTTGCACTCCTTTATGTTTTCCACTCATATTTGATCCATTATCATAACTTTGTCCTCTAACATCATAAATATCAAGCCTAATATTTTCTAATACTTCTTTAAGCTTGTTAAAAAGTCCAAGTCCAGTAGTATCATCTACTTTTAAAAATTCATTTAAAAACTCTTCCACCTTTGCGGGATTGGTTGAAACATTAACACTTCTTATTACAAGAGACATCTGTTTAACATGACTGATATCTGGAGTGCAGTCTAATATAACGAAAAATACTTGGCCTTTTTTATTTTTTTAAGAATTTCTTTTTTAATTTCATTTGCCAATGTGAGTATTAACTCATTTTGAATTTTGTGACCAAGGTAATGTATATGAATTTCTTTTTGTTCAATCTGTCGAACATGCTCCTGCATTACTGGATCAAATTCTGCTGTCATTTCAATTAATTTACAAAAAAGAATATTATTTTGTTCATAAAGCTTTTCGTTGTTTCCACGAAATGCAAAATTATTGGAAGCAAGTGTTTCCACAACAGCAATTATTCTTATCAACACTTTCTTCCAACGTTCTTTTTCCTTATTTATTTGATCTATTACACTCTGGTCTATGGTTGCTTTGACTTTCAATCTCGTTTCCAACTCAATCCAATTGCTCATATTCAAAATATGATCTTTGCTACTTTCATGTTGTTTCAGTTTAGTACTAAGACTGCGCCAATCATTAATTCCTTCTGTAGCAAGATGACTAACTGTTGTTTGATTTGTGAACAATTTGCAGCAAAAACAAAATACTTTATCAACTGAATTTGAATATACCAACCATTTTCTATCTTGTTTATCCCCATTAGACAAATGTCTGACATAAAAAAGTGGAGGAAAAATGTCTATTAATAGCATCTTTCAGAAAATCGGAGTCATTATCTTTTAACACTCTAAAAGGACCCTTTTCAACCAACAAGTCTCTCAATTTTTATCAATTTTTTTCCATGTATTAGGGTCATTTGACACTACACTAACATTCTCCAAATATAATGATGAATCAATGTTTGCTTTCTCTTCGCTCATATTTTCATTGTCATGTTCACTCATTAAAATATTACCATCAATATTATCATCATCCTCATCAATAAGGGGATCTTTATCCACATTCAAACTCGAACTTTCTACTGGACTACTTTTGATGAAAAATTTATTAAGAGTGCCTTTCTGTGAATTAGTGAGTTCCTCTAGCCTTCTTTTTCTAACCTTTTAGTGTGTCCATATTCTTGTTTACGCATTTCTAAACAGTAAAAATGTAACGTGGAATAATATTAATTATTATAATAACCACAAAAAATTAAATTACGTAAATATTATACTAATAACTCCATCGATTTTTGATGTAGTATTAAAAAAGTAACAAAAGATAGATTAATTTAACCATGGCAATGACATGGGTACTGTTTCAGAAGATCAAATCAAGAAGAAGCAAGGATGTGCAACCAACAATGTATGTAGTATATGACTGAATCACAAACCATTTTGACATAATTTATTTGAATATAAAGAATCATATTTTCACTTTAAAGTTTTAGTCTACCAAAGCCAAAGATAAAAATTACTTAAAATTTTATAAAGAGAAATTTGTTTATTTTACTCCATGTGTCATCGTTCAGGAATCAATTATTGACAATATCGCTCCTAATAAGTTAGTGACAAATGACAGCCCCCAGGCAATAGTTTTTTATAGGCATTCATATTACGCAACATACATACGTGTAGATAGTATATCCATAGGTTGCATAATTTGCTGGCATGTGTGCCATATATAGTATATTCTTAAATTGCATAATTTACAGGGCATTTTATTTTTCTTTTTGTTTAGGACTGCACTGGAAAACCTATAGCAAAAGTAGTTTAGTCTGAAAATTTGTTACAGTCATATACTCATATAGATGTTTAAAGTCAATCAACATTTTATTTGGTGCATTTATATGACTAGAAGAATCGTAGAAATTCCATCAACATTTGGTTTGCTGCTACTGCATTCATATAGATGTTTATATGACAATCATTTATTTACAGGAAATTGTACTTTTACACCTTTTTAGTGAAAAAACAAAAAATGACATTGACATAGAAGCTCAAACGAGCAATGGACTGGAGAAAACTAGAACAATAAAAACTATACCAATACCAATGCATATGAAACCGGAAACTAAGCCAAATTCGAAATTTATACAATTATGTACCTTCAATTCAAATTAATTTGTTTGTTCTTCTCTTTACTTTTCTGTGCGGCTGTGCCCTAACGGCTGCGGTAGGCGGCAGTTGCTGAGATGGTCCGATCGAGAGGATAGGCTACCGACTGGAGCCTGGAGAACAGTACCGCATAGCGTTACAGCGTAGATGGAGATGATTCAAGAAATCGTCGATTCAGTTTTTTTTTAATCGAACGCGTTTGATTTGGTAATTGGTGCCCTAGAGTTTCTGAGGCCCTAAATGACAGCTTCTGTTGCTTTAGGGATGGGCCGGGCCTGGAGATATGAAGAAGAAGTTCATGATCTGTCTAATAGAGCTGCTTTGATAGCGCACATGCAGAGTAAAAGAGTTTAAATATGATACAGCTAACGAAAGTAAGTAATGAGAAGCCTTTGTATTATATTTCAGTATTTAGTTATTCATATGTCAATTCAAATAAGAAAACTACATTGGCTTTTAATAGTAATGGTATTATGATGAAATCTAGTTTCGAGTAGGATCATACTCCAAATTTGTGCAATAACGATGAAACTAAATGGTATATTTAAATGACAAAAACCGATGATGCAAGATTGTGATAAAGTTTAGTTTTAGTACTAAAGATTGTGATAAAGTTTAGTTTTAGTACTAAGTCAGAAAAAATTACATAAATTATACGCACTCATATCAACTTATGATAGAGTTATAAAGTTACCGAGACATGCAAAGTGACTGTTTTAAGGCCCATTATAATCCAGTCCGATCTAGTACGTACTAATGCCAAGTGCGTTTTTATATTCCTTTCTATTTGATATGTCAACATTTTGATAACTTCTTAAGCTAATCGCAAGGTAATATATGTACAAATAATTTGTATGATTTTTCTCCGACGACGACCTGGATTTTTCGACGATTTAACTTTGAATATAACGAATATTAAAAAATAAAATTATTTTTAAAAATTAAAAATCTAACAGCGGAAACTAGATATTTGGAATATGTCCATTTAAATGAGACCAATAAAATTTGTTTCGTGTCAAAATTCGTTCAAAATCCAGTCACCATAATTTTTCTGGGCGAATTATCAAATTTTGACGTATGAATATTTTTACATAGAAAGATCTAAAAATTTCTCTGATTTGAATGACAAAGATCGTTCCCTCCAATTCTTACCTTCGTGGCTCCGTTTATCAAAAATTAATGTCATCGTCCAATTTCGAAGCGGTAACAACGACGACAGATAAAATTTTGCTACGAACGTCGTAGCCCAGATTTGACTACATCGTTGGATTCATCTCGTCGCATTGATCTCCGTGATATTATTTTTTTCGTGTTTCGGCTTCCGCGCCAAAACGCAAAATGGTTGAAATATTGATCTGTGATTTCATTTTCAACCGAGATTATTTATACGCAGACCAATTTATCGATTTCTCTCATTTTTTAGCCTCAATGCATTCTCTTCCGTTTTCTATTTTATGCGTGCTCCAATCCCTGAGGCTTCCACTTTTCACTGTGAACTTTGTTTTGAGAAAATATATGAACTTTCATATATATTTACTTCCCACCTAACTTCTCTTCCTCCCAAGGTATGAGGTATCGATCGGTACCTCGAAATTTCATTGGTACCGTACCGATGTCGACACCGACCGAACCAGAATCGAGCATAAAACTTGGTTTCGGTTAGGGTTTAAAAAAAAATCAAAATCAAAATCGAACAACTTACCCGGACTAGAATTGCAGCTCGAAATCAAAAAATATCGATCTGCCATCTTTTTTTAAGCTTTGGTGTAATAACCCGGATTTATGGAAATTGTAATTAATAATATAATTGGGTTAATGAATAGAAATACTGAATTTATAAATTGAAAATGAATTTGAATTTGGGTTAAAATTTAAATCTAAAATATAGTATCTCAAAATAAATTGGATCTAAAATAATGTTTCTAATTTTTATAGATATATATGTAAATTGTGAATAGGAGATCTTGTGTTTTAAATAAAGATGGATTTTCAAATTTGTAATATATATGTATGTATATGTTATAATTTGGATTTGTTTGAAATTTAATTTAATCCATAAATAATTTATATATGAATTGTAATTTAAAAGTTCTGTTTTAAGATTCAATATTTTTCAAAAGTTAATTTAAGATATATTCAAACTTGTTTTAAAAATATAAGATAATTGTTTGTTTTTAAATGTCAT
Organism: Allium cepa; assembly: GCA_030765085.1. Taxonomy (NCBI): domain Eukaryota; kingdom Viridiplantae; phylum Streptophyta; class Magnoliopsida; order Asparagales; family Amaryllidaceae; genus Allium; species Allium cepa. The sequence goes on from CM060945.1 coordinate 443,119,103, forward strand.
AGTTTAAAAAAAAAGGATTTAAACAAGCTTTGTTTTAAAAATGCTAAAATTAAAATGGTTAAATGATAAATATAAATGTTTTAGATTTTAAGTATATGTATAAGAATTATTTGCATTTTTATTATTTTTAGAATATTTTCTTTTAAAAGTGATATACATATATAAATAATATTTATTAAGTAACTTAAATAAGTAAGTTTATATTTACATTTGAAATTAAATAAAAATATATTAATACTAGAAAAAAAGAAAAAAAAAACATGTGTTAATACATTAGGACATCTCATAAACACTTGTTAGGCAATTAAGTATTGTATGTGACAAATGTAAATTTATGTGACAAGTGTCTTTATTCTTTTTAATAAACATAACACTTTTATTTTCTTTGTTATTCTTTCTTTCAAATTTGAATGGCAAAAACAGAAACTTCCTCAAAAACCTGAAATTAACCAGAAAAGTTTTTTTTCAAATCTGAAATTTAGAACCAAAAAGAAAAATCCGTAAATTCAAATGTTCTTCTCAAAAGTAAAACCTGCATTTCAAATGAAGGTGGAATCTGCAACTAAAACAAAGAATCAACCTGCAAATTGAAATGGACTTCAACCTATTATGCAAGAATAAGAATAAAGCAAAATTCAGCCAAAAACAGGAGTTAACAGTTTTCTGGAAAAAGAAATGGCTACAGGAAACTCAATTCTCTCTGTTCTTCTCTACAAAATCTGGTGAGCAAATTACCTTTCACATACTTGAATCTGATAGATGTTTAATGTTTAGGATAACTACTTCAAGTTTGTTAAAAATGTTTGTCTAGATAATCAATTTGCCTGCATGTTTATTTGTGAATGGATATTTATGTCTGTAAGTAGATAGATCTGTCTCTGTTCACATTTCAGGTTCAAAAACACTTGTAAAATGATAATAATCTATATCCCAATATACAGATAGATTCATGTGATAATTTTTATAGGAAAACATCTTGTACTAACTGAAATTTGATTTCAAAAATGTTTTTGAAGATAATTAGAAAATAATGAACTGTAAAATGGAACTTACAGAGAAAATTCATTCCTGAACAAAAATTCAGGTATTTTAATTTCAAGGGTTGATTGCATGTATGGATTCAAACTCGGAAAATAGGATTTTTGATAGAAATTTAATTATTTTTAACACTAAGATTTTCGAGATAATTTGAGTTGATCAGGATTCTGTTTTTTTGCCAATTTCAGTGATCAACGGCGAGTTGATCGTTGAAATTTCTACTGATGCCGGAATGGTAGTAGGAGTGTTAGGGAAAAATGTTCAATGTAATTCCAGTTCATCGTTGATGATGGATGACGCCGATCTAGGGTTTAAGGGAAGTTGTCGAATTATGGTCGCCGCATCAACTCTGGTGATGCGAGTTTCTCGAGGATTTGGGAAATGGCAGTACGGAGGGTCGGCAAGGTGTGGATGGAGTTGGAGCATTTCCGGTGGTTGGCGTGAGTGGTGCAAGGTGATTTGCTGGGAATGTTGAGTTCCAGGTTTGAACTGAATTACTCGATTGCAATTTAAATTTGGTATTGACGAATTGATGATTGCAATCGAGTTCTGTGACGATTTGTAGCTTGTCAGAGTCGATGAGGTAAGCCGGAACAGTGGTGAACGGTCGTGCATGTGCACAGCGATGATCTCGTGTGTCAAGAAGGTGGGTTCGTAGGCGACTCGAAGGGATGCTAGGGTTAGTGAAGGTGTGGCTCGGGTTTTATTTTCATGTTAACTGGGAAGCTCAACATCTGTTTTAACTTTAAAAAAAAGGGAAGAAGAAGAAGAGGATGGTGGGAAAACTCGAGGCAGTCTCGAGAGAGAAGCGGGTTTAACCTGAGGCAGGGAATGGGGGATTTTTATCATGTTTTAAATTGTTTAAAAATGCAAAGCTTGAATTTTAAATGAAAAATTGATTTAAAACTTTCCTTTAATAATTTATTTCCATTTGAAATGTTCTCTTAAGACTTAATTAAGGAATTATATGTAGGTCAAATTAAGATGAACTTAATTGTTTTTTTTTAATATAATTTAGTGATAAAGAAAGGTTAAATTATTTAGTAATTAAATAAGGATGGTGATTATCTTAAAAAGTAATTAAGATTTTTGATAATTAATGAAGTAATTAAAGTGGAATTAATTATATAAATTCTTGATTAAGGAAGTAATAAATTAATAATTAAGAATTATAAATTATTTAATTAAGATGTCTAATTACTTAATATTAAAAGGATTATTAAGGGAAATTACTTGTAAAGTAATTTGAATGAATGAATTACTCAATGAAATTAAGTAATTAAATGTGGTTAACATAAGTTAATCATTTGATGATTGGTTAAGTATAATTACATAAAGTAATTAACAAGGTATAACTACTTAGTATAAGTGTTAGATGGATAAGTTACTGGATGTAATTAATATAAGGAAAGCTACTTAATAGGAAGTAATAAAAGGTTAATTACGTAGGAGAAGTGATTAAGAATTAATTACTTGGTGTAATTAATTAAAGGATTAATATAATTTATTGAGGAGTTAAATAAATTTAGATAAGTAATTACAGTATGGTTAATTACTATTTATGATTGATTAAGGCTGATTAATGAAAGTAATTAAAGATTAATTACTGTAAATGACTTAGGATAATTAATTTGTTAAATAAAGGATAATTACTTTATGTAATTAAAGATAATAAATCAAGGATGATTAATTAAGATGGATGATTTAAAAAGTTGATAAATTATTTGATTTGTTATGATTAAGTAAAGGTAATCTAAGTGATTTAAGGTTAGTAATTGATTTAACTTAGAGATAAATTAAATTAATTTTAGGAATGATCCATCTTGCTTATGAATGATTTAATGATGACTAAATGCCTTGAATTGATTGATATCTCTAATATGAAATGTTAGGTGATATGATATGATTGGGTAGACAATGAAAATGTTGTTATCTATCAATATGAATTACTGTGTAAAATTGACATCCTGTATTTGAAGTTGAATTGTATTTAATAGAATAACTTGGGTTAAAGATGTCATTGGATTCGAAGAGACCGGAGTCGGGTATTAGTTAATACCCGAAACCACTTCGATTCTTATAGATTGATATGTGAAATAAATTGGTTGATAAGGAATGATTTAAGTAAATTTGACCTTTAAATCTAGGTTTGGTACTTAGAAATTGATGCGTAATGTATGTGATGTCTATAACCACTTGTGAAGTTGTAGATTGATATAGGATACCGCGGGTTCATATAAATTGTATGCTTTTTGTCGTTCATGTTAGATGGGTTTACTCACGCTGTTTCCAGCCTGACCCGGGTGTTACTTTGATGTAATGCTCGGGTCAGACCGAGTATTACAGATTTGCAGGTAAGGACGTTCTGGAGCTCTGGAGGAGAGCTGAGGACAGGAACGTATAGAGTGGTTATCCGCTGTGATATACATATTATAGTTTATTGGGACAAGTTAGTTTTAACTGTCCGATATCTGTGTAATGATGTAACTCTGATGTATAAAAATATAAGTGTTATGATACAATTCTTCTTTGTATAACTATTATTGATATTATATTTTATCCGCTGCGAATGTGAGTTTGTGTGTTCTTTTCTGTTCTTCTTCTTTCTCTTTCTTCTTTTCTCTAACTATCTGGAATTTTCTGAGTCGAAAATTCCGGGTCATTACATTTGGTATCAGAGCAGAAGGTTAAGCGAGAACCTTGGCTCTGGTGGGATTACTCAATACGGATAGGGTAAGTGGTACCCTAGGATGAGTTGAGTGTATATATATATGAGAGAGCGTACTTGTTATTTTCTTATATAAAGGTTTTTAAACGACTTCAAAAGTAAATGAATCTTATATAAGAAATTGATTATCTATTATATTAATGAAATTGGTTGTAGTATTAATTAAACTAAAAAGTAATAGTAAGAATTAAGAAGTAATATAATACAACCAAATTGAAATTAAATAAGCACAATCTTGAAATGGATTCAAACCGAAATTAAATCTTGAATTTGGGAAAGGTTGCAGGATAAGGATAATCAATTAATTTATGTCATTAATTGAACTTTATTTAATGAGATTATTTAATGGATAATAATTGGAATTGATAAATTAAGAGGAAGTTACACAATGAAGTAACTAGAAGTAAATAATTCAAAGGACAAATACTTAATAAAGGTAATTAGGAAATAAGTTAATTACCGAATGTAATTAATTGGAATTAATTAATGACGTAATTAGTTTAAAGAAACAATAAATAATATTATTTAATGCATTCGAATGAAATGGACCTATTTCAAACAAGAGTTGTTTGAAAATTTTAAAGGAAATTTGTTTGAATTGAAACCAAAGGTGGTTTAAATTTTAAAATTTGGCTTGGCAAGCCAAGAAGTAAATATGTATATGTATGGATATACTTAAATATCAAAGGTGGTTTGAGATAAACTCTAAATGTTGAGTTTTAAATCTGGAATGAGATATGATACCCAAAAGTGATAAGTTTTTTTGAACTTCATAAGTGGACAGATTATTAATGTGAAGTTTAGAATTTGAAATGGAAGTTCAAACTGGGTAAGGTTGATTGGATTAAGTGAATTGAGTTTAACTTGGGAAGAGTTAAATAAGTTGGAATGATCAACCTGATTTGAAAATTTTAAGATGAAATTAAGATTTAACTTGGAAAGTTAAATGGTGATTTGAATTAGGGAGTTTGAGTGATCTTAAATTGGGTTTGAGATCTGAAAATTGTAAATTGATGAATGGTTTAAGATGAATTAGATAATATCATCCTATTGTTGCTAAAAATCTTTAAGTTGTGGATTAGATTTTTTTAAATGAATGAGAAATGGAGTATGGTAATCCATTGTTGGGATAAAAAGGTAAATTGATTTAAAGGAATTAAATCAACATTTGAAGTATTAACTCGAATTTATATAATTCGAGATGGTTTAAAATTTGAAATTTGAATTAGTTCAAATTGAATTTGATTTGAAGTAATTGAAAGTGTGATTGAAGATGTATGAGTATAAAATTCAAATGGAAAATTTGAATTGGATTAATTTGTACTGATTTGAAATTGAAGAGGGTTCAATTTGAAATTAGTCCGAATTGATTTGAATAATTTGGAATTGTAATAAAAATTGAATAGTTTTAAATTCAAAGGGAATTTGAATTAAATTTGGGAGTAAATCAAGAATAATTTAACTTGATTTGGAAATGAAATTTGAAATTGGGGTAAATTCAAACTGGAGTTGAAATAGATTGGAATTGAAGTGGGTTCAATTGAAATGATATTAGTCCAAAGTGATTGGAATAACTTGGGATTGTAATTAAAGTTGAATATGTTTAAAATCAAATGGAATTTGATTTAAATTTGAAAAGGAATTGAGAATTAATTCAGCTTGAATTGGGAATAAATCAAGTCCAATGGAAATTGGAGTTATTTAAAATTGGAATTAGGTCAATTTAAATGATAGAGGAAATTTAAATTGAATTGATGAGAATAGAGATTGGAAAGTGAACAGTTTTGACTCTGGACTATTTTTAATATAAATTGTTTTAAAATAAACATATTTTTCCAAGCTATTCATTATATATACAACCTTTCTTTTAAAAAGCCGAACTATCTTATACTTGTTTTACAATTATTTTGAAAATGTTTTCCAACTTTTTTATAAACCAATTACTATATTTCAACTGTTTTATAAACTAATTACTGTTTTCAACTACTAATTTCTATTTTATAGTATTTTGCAATTATTTAAAATTTCTATGACTATTTAACTATTTTTAAATTATTTTACAATTACTGAACTATTTTACAGCTATTTTACAAACTAGTAATTATTTTTCAACTACTTATCTATTTTTAAATTTTCAAGCTATTTTCTAAATAAACTGGACGGAGTTTAAACTGTTATTGGTTAAATACCCAATCGAGATAAGAATAGAGGTGATAATCCAAATGGATTGAAGCAATTGTGAGTAAGTGAATGAAAATTAAGGTGAACGTGAATAGAAAGAGAATTAATTTGGCTAATAACCAGTAAAGATAAATACGTAAGGTGTACGTATGTTATTCTATTCACATAATGATTTGATCCAGTTTCGAGCACAGTATTTCGAGATAGTTATATCGATCCGAGTGGGATTTTTCGCTCGATTTTCGACGGCGAACCTGGATATGGATTGTTGATTGGTTCTGGATATTCTCTATCATAGTTATGACTATGCAAGGAGAATGTCGGTTTCCGATCAAGAAACCAGATCTGTGTCCGCACTAGGAAGTCGGGTGGACGACACTAGTTCGGAAATGAAATTGTGTTATCGAGTGAGCAATCAGATTGGTATAGCGTAAGGATGATATGTGTACATCGTACGGATTTGAATGAAATTGATATTGAAAGGAACAATCAAATTTGAATATTTGATTTTGAGTAAACAAAGTAAATATCTTTGTTTTATAAGATAAAACTCCCCTTAATGAATCTATTGCCAGAAGGAATGGATTTTGAAAATGTTTGAAGTATAAAAAGAGTTTTATACAGGTTCAAAATGATCCAAAGTTTGAAAATTATATATATCTGTATATATATGTACAAAGGATCTTATGAGGATTTTTGGAAAAGAGGTTTTGGGAACCTATGGATTTGGAAAGGCTTTTGATTTTTGGGTAAAATCAATATTGAATTTGGAAAGCCTAGTTTGAGAATTATCGATTTTGGAATAATCGATTTTGAGTAAAGGAGATTTGTTTGAGATCATACTAGGTGTATGATTTAAAGATACTATATATGTATAGTATAAAATGTTTTGAAAATGGCTCTGGGGAAAAAAGCGCTCCCTTGGAATGAACTTCTCAGGAGTACCATTGGGTGGTGCTGCCTTGAGCCCCAAGGGGGATTCTAAAGTTGATCCTGTGAGGAGTCCGGACTAAACTAGTTCCTGGGGATTATGAGTAGAGTATACCATAGCGGAAGTCGTGTGTGTCGCTGAGAGCCAAGGTCTACGTTTGATTTTATATCGGTAGACCGCGATCTATGGTATAACATAGCGGAAGTCGTGTGTGCCGCTGAGAGCCAACTGTCTGCGTTTGATTTTATATCGGCAGACTGCGACCTATGTAGGAGTGGCGAGGTTTCATTTCGATAGCGAAAATCAGAGGGCCGCTGAGAGCCTGCAGTTACATGGACTTTTGCTGCGACGGCAACGTAACCCTGGGTGTAACTGTGATCTGTTGTGTGGGCATCCATGGCGTAATCGAGAGGCCGTTGAGAGCCTGCAGTTACATGGACTTTTGCTGCGACGGCAACGTAACCCTGGATGTAACTCTGACCATGGATGGGGGTGATGATTTCCAGAGCATTCTCACCAAAGATATATCCTCTATTTTCAAAAATTGTTTTCTATATTTTCAACTAAAATTACTTTCCAAGTATTTTCACTGGGTGTTGAAACGGGTTTACCAAGTACTTGTAGATTTTCAGTCTTACGCCTAATCAACGTATGACCGAATTTCTATGAGAACAAAGATGGACTGGTTGAGACATCAAGTTATAAAAGTATTTTTATAAAACTATTATTGTAATACTATATAGGTTTTAAAAGTGTTTTAAAATAATCAAAGAATAATTTATCTGATTTTAAGCGTTTAATAAATTCTGGTTTCGTTCCTTTTCGAGGACGAAAAGATTCAAAGGGGGGAGGAATGTAATAACCCGGATTTCTGGAAATTGTAATTAATAATATAATTGGGTTAATGAATAGAAATACTGAATTTATAAATTGAAAATGAATTTGAATTTGGGTTAAAATTTAAATCTAAAATATAGTATCTCAAAATAAATTGGATTTAAAATAATGTTTCTAATTTTTATAGATATATATGTAAATTGTGAATAGGAGATCTTGTGTTTTAAATAAAGATGGATTTTCAAATTTGTAATATATATGTATGTATATGTTATAATTTGGATTTGTTTGAAATTTAATTTAATCCATAAATAATTTATATATGAATTGTAATTTAAAAGTTTTGTTTTAAGATTCAATATTTTTCAAAAGTTAATTTAAGATATATTCAAACTTGTTTTAAAAATATAAGATAATTGTTTGTTTTTAAATGTCATAGTTTAAAAAAAAAGGATTTAAACAAGCTTTGTTTTAAAAATGCTCAAATTAAAATGGTTAAATGATAAATATAAATGTTTTAGATTTTAAGTATATGTATAAGAATTATTTGCATTTTTATTAGTTTTAGAATATTTTCTTTTAAAAGTGATATACATATATAAATAATATTTATTAAGTAACTTAAATAAGTAAGTTTATATTTACATTTGAAATTAAATAAAAATATATTAATACTAAAAAAAAAGAAAAAAAAACATGTGTTAATACATTAGGACATCTCATAAACACTTGTTAGGCAATTAGGTATTGTATGTGACAAATGTAAATTTATGTGACAAGTGTCTTTATTCTTTTTAATAAACATAACACTTTTATTTTCTTTGTTATTCTTTCTTTCAAATTTGAATGGCAAAAACAGAAACTTCCTCAAAAACCTGAAATTAACAAGAAAAGTTTTTTTTCAAATCTGAAATTTAGAACCAAAAAGAAAAATCCGTAAATTCAAATGTTCTTCTCAAAAGTAAAACCTGCATTTCAAATGAAGGTGGAATCTGCAACTAAAACAAAGAATCAACCTGCAAATTGAAATGGACTTCAAACTATTATGCAAGAATAAGAACAAAGCAAAATTCAGCCAAAAACAGGAGTTAACAGTTTTCTGGAAAAAGAAATGGCTACAGGAAACTCAATTCTCTCTGTTCTTCTCTACAAAATCTGGTGAGCAAATTACCTTTCACATACTTGAATCTGATAGATGTTTAATGTTTAGGATAAATACTTCAAGTTTGTTAAAAATGTTTGTCTAGATAATTAATTTGCCTGCATGTTTATTTGTGAATGGATATTTATGTCTGTAAGTAGATAGATCTGTCTCTGTTCACATTTCAGGTTCAAAAACACTTGTAAAATGATAATAATCTATATCCCAATATACAGATAGATTCATGTGATAATTTTTATAGGAAAACATCTTGTACTAACTGAAATTTGATTTCAAAAATGTTTTTGAAGATAATTAGAAAATAATGAACTGTAAAATGGAACTTACAGAGAAAATTCATTCCTGAACAAAAATTCAGGTATTTTAATTTCAAGGGTTGATTGCATGTATGGATTCAAACTCGGAAAATAGGATTTTTGATAGAAATTTAATTATTTTTAACATTAAGATTTTCGAGATAATTTGAGTTGATCAGGATTCTGTTTTTTTGCCAATTTCGGTGAGCAACGGCGAGTTGATCGTTGAAATTTCTACCGAAGCCGGAATGTTAGTATGAGTGTTTGGGAAAAATGTTCAATGTAATTCCAGTTCATCGTTGATGATGGATGACGCCGATCTAGGGTTTAAGGGAAGTTGTCGAATTATGGTCGCCGCATCAACTCTGGTGATGCGAGTTTCTCGAGGATTTGGGAAATGGCAGTACGGAGGGTCGGCAAGGTGTGGATGGAGTTGGAGCATTTCTGGTGGTTGGCGTGAGTGGTGCAAGGTGATTTGCTGGGAATGTTGAGTTCCAGGTTTGAACTGAATTACTCGATTGCAATTTAAATTTGGTATTGACGAATTGATGATTGCAATCGAGTTCTGTGATGATTTGTAGCTTGTCGGAGTCGATGAGGTAAGCCGGAACAGTGGTGAACGGTCGTGCATGTGCACAGCGATGATCTCGTGTGTCAGGAAGGTGGGTTCGTAGGCGACTCGAAAGGATGCTAGGGTTAGTGAAGGTGTGGCTCGGGTTTTATTTTCATGTTAACTGGGAAGCTCAACATCTGTTTTAACTTTAAAAAAAAAGGGATGAAGAAGAAGAGGATGGTGGGAAAACTCGAGGCAGTCTCGAGAGAGAAGCGGGTTTAACTCGAGGCAGGGAATGGGGGATTTTTATCATGTTTTAAATTGTTTAAAAATGCAAAGCTTGAATTTTAAATGAAAAATTGATTTAAATCTTTCCTTTAATAATTTCTTTCCATTTGAAATGTTCTCTTAAGACTTAATTAAGGAATTATATGTAGGTCAAATTAAGATGAACTTAATTGTTTTTTTTAAAATATAATTTAGTGATAAAGAAAGGTTAAATTATTTAGTAATTAAATAAGGATGGTGATTATCTTAAAAAGTAATTAAGATTTTTGATAATTAATGAAGTAATTAAAGTGGAATTAATTATATAAATTCTTGATTAAGAAAGTAATAATTAATAATTAAGAATTATAAATTATTTAATTAAGATGTCTAATTACTTAATATTAAAAGGATTATTAAGGGAAATTACTTGTAAAGTAATTTGAATGAATGAATTACTCAATGAAATTAAGTAATTAAATGTGGTTAACATAAGTTAATCATTTGATGATTGGTTAAGTATAATTACATAAAGTAATTAACAAGGTATAACTACTTAGTATAAGTGTTAGATGGATAAGTTACTGGATGTAATTAATATAAGGAAAGCTACTTAATGGGAAGTAATAAAAGGTTAATTACTTAGGAGAAGTGATTAAGAATTAATTACTTGGTGTAATTAATTAAAGGATTAATATAATTTATTGAGGAGTTAAATAAATTTAGATAAGTAATTACAGTATGGTTAATTACTATTTATGATTGATTAAGGCTGATTAATGAAAGTAATTAAAGATTAATTACTGTAAATGACTTAGGATAATTAATTTGTGTAACTAAATAAAGGATAATTACTTTATGTAATTAAAGATAATAAATCAAGGATGATTAATTAAGATGGATGATTTAAAAAGTTGATAAATTATTTGATTTGTTATGATTAAGTAAAGGTAATCTAAGTGATTTAAGGTTAGTAATTGATTTAACTTAGATATAAATTAAATTAATTTTAGGAATGATCCATCTTGCTTATGAATGATTTAATGATGACTAAATGCCTTGAATTGATTGATATCTCTAATATGAAATGTTATGTGACATGATATGATTGGGTAGACAATGAAAATGTGGTTATCTATCAATATGAATTACTGTGTAAAATTGACATCCTGTATTTGAAGTTGAATTGTATTTAATAGAATAACTTGGGTTAAAGATGTCATTGGATTCGAAGAGACCGGAGTCGGGTATTAGTTAATACCCGAAACCACTTCGATTCTTATAGATTGATATGTGAAATAAATTGGTTGATAAGGAATGATTTAAGTAAATTTGACCTTTAAATCTAGGTTTGGTACTTAGAAATTGATGTGTAATGTATGTGATGTCTATAACCACTTGTGAAGTTGTAGATTGATATAGGATACCCCGGGTTCATATAAATTGTATGCTTTTTGTCGTTCATGTTAGATGGGTTTACTCACACTGTTTCCAGCCTGACCCAGGTGTTACTTTGATGTAATGCTCGGGTCAGACCGAGTATTACAGATTTGCAGGTAAGGACGTTCTGGAGCTCAGGAGGAGAGCTGAGGACAGGAACGTATAGAGTGGTTATCCGCTGTGATATACATATTATAGTTTATTGGGACAAGTTAGTTTTAACTGTCCAGTATCTGTGTAATGATGTAACTCTGATGTATAAAAAATATAAGTGTAATGATACAATTCTTCTTTGTATAACTATTATTGATATTATATTTTATCCGCTGCGAATGTGAGTTTGTGTGTTCTTTTCTGTTCTTCTTCTTTCTCTTTCTTCTTTCTCTTTCTTCTTTTCTCTAACTATCTGGAATTTTCTGAGTCGAAAATTCCAGGTCGTTACATTTGGCATCTGTTTTTATTCTTCTGGTTGCCCTAGTTGACATCTACTTACATTTCTTTGAGGCGAGCTGAAGTGAAGATGAAGAAAAGAGGCGATGAAGAGTTAGACGAGAGGAAGTTGAAAGCGGTTTTTCTTCTACTTCTAGTCGGCATCAATTTTGATGTATTTAGTCGAGCTGATTAAAACGAGAGGAATTGAAAGAGACTGCTGATTTAGGTTTATATATTGGGTTTAGATATTATTTGGGCCTGCTTTTGTATTAGTTTACAACAAATATACTGTTCATTTTACTTGGATCTGCTTGGTTAAGTTAGCCCGTTATAATATATTTTTTAATTTATGGTTAACTAGTGAATTATTATATTTAGACTTTTATTCTAATTCTAGTTGGTATGTCTTTACGTTTCCATTAAATAGTATAGAAATTTTCAAACAGAAACCTCCGAAACTTTCGAAATTGATCAAAACCATGAAAATTTAAAATGACCGAAACCGAGACCGAAACCGAGTTCTCAAACCTTGCTTCCTCCCTTCCTTTTTTTCCTTTCCCCTGCCCGTATCCTTCTTCACCTCACCTGAACCACCCTCCGCCACCCACAACATCACCACCTGCTTCTCCTCTGACCGCCTTCCCCAACCACACCAGCCCCTGTCGCGTCCCATTTTCCCCTGCCATAGCCCAGCCTCGCACTCCACCTCCTCCGACCAAACCGCCCGAGCCTCCTCACACCAGCAGCCTTACCCCGTTACCAGCCCTCCTACCGCTGCCACGCAACTATCCGAACCCGTGCCCGACCCTGGCACCAACCACTCGACCCAGCCACCTTCGGAACCCATTCGCCAACTTCCGAACGCCTAGCCCGCGTATCTAAAGCTTTGCTTCATATGTCGGCCACCTCGTTGAAGGTTCCATACGTAACAACGTTCACTAAAGGCTGCCTTCTCGTGTTGAATAGTTGAGGTCGTGCAGCGATATGGGTTTCATATGATGATGGAAGCAGCATGGTCAGCCACCTTCTAGACATGGGTGGAGGAAGCTGAGGCATGTGAGATGGTGGAGCTTGATAGTAGTTTCGGTGAACGTGTGTCGTACGCGCGTGGATGTACATGAGTCGCATATGGATGTGGAGGCTGGAGCTTATTTTTTCACGTGCACAGTTCTATTATCAGTAGAAAAAAAAGAAAGCAGCGGGGGAAGTAGAAGAGATAGTGGGTGTTGGGCCTTCTTTGGTTAATGGGTAATTAGTAAATAATGTAGTTAAGTAACTAGTTAAAGAATATTATTTAAAATCAAATAATTTATAAATTGAATAACTTGCTTGTTTTAAGTCCAATTCGAACGCGGACTATCATGCTTGGTTCGTATTTAATAGCATAATGAAATGGAATTGATTTAGTGACAATTAGAACTTGCAAAATTTTCGTCAAAATTCTGACACGTTCGAATTTAAATCGATATCAGAAAGCGAAAGCGACAATAGAAAATAAAAGTGAGTGTTTTATAACGCTCACAAGTACTAGAATATAGTTATGCTAGTTAAATTTGAAATTATGAAGAGATATGAATTTATTGATTGTTGTTTGATAAATTGCCTTCTAAATAGTCATTTGAATTAACTGTAGAAATTAAAGTTGACAGTTAGATTTGAAATTGGGATTGAATTGCCAGTAAAATACCCGATATTATTAACTATGAAATTGTTGTGAATTTTATTTTATATTTATACGATTGATTGCGATGGAAGCTATTGGTCGATATTTGGATGTTTGGATGTTTATTTGTTTATTATATCCTGTTATCACCATGTATATTATTTATAGTGTATAAAACTGTAAATTAAATTATTTCGAATAAATTAAGAAATGGATTGAAATGATATATACTGTAACGATCCCCTTTTTAAGTCAATTTTTAACTGGTAATTAATAAAAATTATGGGTTTATTTGTGATTTAATTTGAAATTTTCCAAAAATAAAACAAAATAAGCGTTTGTTTTGTATAATAAATAGATTATAAATAAATTTGATTTAAAATTCAAAAATAAATATCTTATAAAAATAAATTGAATTTAAATACTCTATATTTAATAAAGTTTGTTTTCTAATTTTTTGTGTGTATATATATAATATATACGTATATATATTTTGGAAGTTATATTTTGAATTTAGTATAATAAATTTTTCAAAACTATTTAAGGGTTAAAATTTATATTTTAATATATATATATATATATGTTTATTTGTTAATGATTAATTAGAATTTTAAAATCATTTTCTTAAGGCTATATAAATATTTATAAAAGGAAATGCAATTATTAAAAATAGAAAATATTAAAACATAAGATATATATATATATATATATATATATAAAGATAAATTGAAAATATAAAAAAATTATATAAAAACATATTTAATCAATTAATACATGCATTTAGGCAAGTGTTAGATAATTACTGCATGTACTTAACAAATGTAAACCATGTAACATGAAAAAAATTCAAGTATAAAGATTATAAAATACATAACAACAAGTGTAATCATTTTTAACATGCAAAATAACAAATGTCACTTATATTCTCATTTTTGAAAATAAATAATAAAAAGGAAATCAAAGTAATATATACCACTCTCCTCCTTCTTTCTCATTTTCTTTCCACTTAAAAGTTTATCAAAAATCTATGAAAAACTTAAACTTGAAAATAAAATCAATAATCAAAACCAAAATCAAAACCTGATTTGAGAACAAAGCTTGAAACAAATCAAAGCAAATATTTCCTCAAACATCAAACATTTCTCCAGATTTTCAAAATTCTAGATTTTTGTTCTTAAGCAAACTGTCTCTTTAAATTCAAAACCTGGAAGCTATCAACCTAAAAACCGTTCAAAGAATTTAAAAGTTGAATAACTCGCTTGTTTTAGGTCCAATTCGAATGCGAACTATCATGATTGGTTCGTATTTAATAGCACAATGAAATGGAATTGATTTAGAGACAATTGGAACTTGCAAAATTTTCATTAAAATTCGGACGCGTTCGAATTTAAATCGAAATCAGAAAGCGAAAGCGACAACAGAAAATAAAGGTGAGTGTTTTATAATGATCACAAGTACTAGAATATAGTTATGCTAGTTAAATTTGAAATTATGAAGAAATATGAATTTATTGATTGTTGTTTGATAAATTGCCCCCTAAATAGTCATTTGAATTAACTATATAAATTAATATTGACAGTCAGATTTGAAATTGGGATTGAATTTCCAGTAAAATACCCGATATTATTAACTATGAAATTATTGTGAATTATATTTTATATTTTTATGATTGATTGCGTTGGAAGCTATTGGTTGATATTTGGATGTTTGGATATTTATTTATTTGTATATGTTGTAACGACCTGATTTTTCGACGTCCGAAAATCGACATCAATACGTTCACTGTTTCTAATGTCGAGCTATCGAATGTTGGAAAACCAAACCACTAGGGTTAAAGAAGAAGGAGGTAGAAGGAGAAATATAAAACAATATCAGAATCTCACAAACGCAGCGGAATAATATATAATAGATAAATGACTGATTTTTTTATATAAAAAGAACTATATCTGTATATACATTACATCATCAGAGCACAACAAATTCAAAGCACACAACTGGACAGTCATCATAACCTGTCCTCACAATCATACTATACAGTTAATCATACACAACGGAATATTTAGCAAATACGTGTGATACGTCTCGCCATCCAGCTCGTCTCGTGGGCACCATAGCAGTCCATTCAGAATCTGTACTCTATAATACTCGGTCTGATCCGAGCATTATAGCGAAATAACACCCGAGTCAGTCTAGAAAACTAGAGTGAGAAAATACACACAATTGGATTATTAAAGTTTCCAAAATCCTTTGAAATCAATGGTATCTCGTAAGATCATGCCACCAATAAACATGCCGGTTTTTACCTTACGATAACCAAAACATTTTTTTTTTATAAAATCCTCTGATATTATAATAGTGTCTATATACAAATACTTATTCAAATAGCCGAAATTGATACATTATTAAATTCCAACTAATAGGTATATAAACAAAACCATAAAGGCACGTAGTGAGAATGGATTTCCATCAATGGCAGGGCTACTGGGGTACCTTCCATCACATACGTGGTTTGTATCATCATATCGAGGATCCACCCTGATCCCAACATCACAAGACCGGAGCAACCCCTTACTGGATATCCGAGTAAGTTCACCTCACGGTTGGGATCAGCAACCTCCCACATAGCGGAAATAAAGGGATATCTAGACAGAGGTGACCTTACCCTAATTGGCTGCTAGCCCGTTAGCCTTGTGTGCACCTCCTCTGTTTTAGCCATTCCCGGTTGATGAGGCTCGAAGCTATGCGTTACCTTTTTAGCACACATTCACTTAGAATGCTCATCATCCTCCTAACAATGTTCTGAAAGCATTCATCCATACAAGTCCGTTCGAGTTCGAACGGAACCGAAAGCACTACTCCTATTACAACCATTTTGGAGTCACCCTCAGGATTAGTAACGATTAGCCCTTGCACTTCAATGCTCCGTTTTCAACCCCAATCTCTTGTCTTCCTCACGAAAACGTTCAAACCGGATCGAAGTGGTTTTCAAAAAATAAATTCCGATCCCGGTCTCTTCGAAACGATCAACACATTGAACAATATTAATAGTCGGTTATTTAACTATCAAATAATATTCACAATAATCATCTGATTTTAAATAATTTTCCATACTTCAACATTTTGAGAACAGTTTCAAACCACCTTTCTTTCGTGGAATAAATTTTCCAAATATTGTTTATTTCCACTGAAAATCACCAAGTCAAAATACTATATATTTTAAAATAAATCACTTAATTCTAAAATATACTTTTAAAACATTTAATTAAAACTACTTAAACACTTTATTCAAAAATATATACTTTTAAAAATATTTAAAATAAAACTACTTTATAAAATATAAAATTAATTTTTTAAAATAAAAGTTAAGCCAAATTAAATTTTAAAATGAGAGTTACGAATTCTATACAAGTTTTTAGATAAAACTTTAGCCAAACTATTTTTAAAATAATACTATTTTATAAAAATATATATTAATACTTACCTTTTTAAAGCATGATACCAATTAACCTTTTAAAATAATTACTATCATAACTAATTTAATAAATATTTACCTTTAAAATTTTAACAACTTGAATAAAAATTTCTTAAAAACATTCCTTTAAACAACTTTAAAACCTTTTAACTTATACTTAAAATTTTGCTTTGAAAACACACTTAGTTTTTTAGGGAAATACACTTTTCCTTCACACCTTTAAAAATAAACCACTTTTAATTTTTAAATCAAATCACTTTTTCCTTATAAATTCTCATCCCGAATTTATACTTCCAAATTATCCTCCGATAAATATTTCACTTTATTTATAAACCTTGTTTATAAATTTCCAAATCTCATTCTCCTTTAATCCTAGTTCCAAACACTTAACTAGTTTCCAAATCGATTTCAAAACTAACTCCATTTTAAAATAATTTTTTTTACTTACCCAAAGTTATTTTAAAACCCCTTTTTATTCCATATTTACTTCTATATTTATGATTTAAATTCTTATTTTAAACTGAAATATCCACTTCATACTTGATTCAAAATTCTTCTTTTATTTCTTTCTAAACCATTTAAATCCTGAATTTAAAAATAAATCTTCATTTCGTTTAAATAATATTACTGAAATTTAAAATTTTATTTATTCTCATTTATTCCAAATCTGCTGTCTCATACTTGGAATTTTTTTATTAGAATTTAAAATCCACTTTTATCCTTTTCCAATTCATTTATCCAAACCTCTATAATTATTTGCTTAAAAATTCTCCATTTTATTTCCAATACTTGGAATTTACTTATTAGAATTTCAAAATCCACTTTTATCCTTTTCCAATTCATTTATCCAAACCTCTATAATTATTTACTTCAAAATTCTCCTTTTTATTTCCCTTCAAAAATCCAATCTATATATTTTTGATAACTCAGTATACCCATATATATTCAATCAAACCATAACATCCAATATTTCAATTACCAATACAATTTATCACATATTATCAAATAAACTATATCACAACATATTAAACAATCTAAATAATTTTGAGAAATCCAATTGGATCCCACCAACCTGTTTCCCTGCATCTACAGATATTAGCGCAATTGTCCCACCTTGAGGTGGGATATCGCGGTATAAAGGGTCATCCGCTATTTTGCGGGGCGCATGGGGTCTCGTCCGCTATATAATGCGGGAAATCAATCATTCCAATATATACTATTTTATACCATACCCATCCAATCAATTAAATCATTCAACCCAAAAATTTTAAATTTATTTATTTAAATTTAAAGAATAATCCAAATGAGTGAAATTAACTCACCTTTGATTTGTTTTGCAACCCTATCCATCTCGACTTGTTTCTTCATGATTTTAGACCTTGTATAAATATTTATACAGTTTATTAATATTTGAAATAATCGAACAATCCATTAGTATTAAATAATTCAATTTAAACAAATTCTCCTTAAATAAATTATTTTAGGTGGTTAAAATAATTAAATGAACCAAAAAAAACAAATTAATTATATTAGTACTTTGTTTTAAAATAAATTAGTTATATTAAAATATAGGTATGTATATTTATTTTCTTTTGAAACTACATATACCCTTTTAATTTTTTTTATAGATTCCAACATCTAATTTTATACAAACTTTCAGCATTTTTGAAACTCCTACTTTTATGTTCAAAACCATGTATATTTATCTCTCTTTTCTGTAATTAAAAAAACCAGCAGTTTTGCTTCACTGTAAAACTTTCCTTAAAATATGTAGATTTGTAAAAACAATTTTTTTTTCTTTCTCTATAGATTAAAACCTTACCTAACTATATATATTTCTGCTCCCATATATATATATATATATATATATATATATATATATATATATTTTAAAAATATAGTTTTGATCTCGCTAACAATTTTCTTTCCAGAATATATAAGAAAAAATAAATAAAATACCTCATGCAGAAACGGAAATCTAACCCAGCTCAACACGAATCGCCCAAAATCGATGCGAGCCCCAACCTCCAACGCTTCGACGCCCCACGCCGTGACCATCGAAATCGCCATCGCGGAACACTAATCTCGAGAATGCTGCAACTCCTGGTGGTCCTCCCCCTTCCAGTATGATCGTGAATCCCTCACATGCGCTCAAGCCTGGGCCCCTCCTCGTCGCCGAAGACGCTGAAATCCTAAAATCGCGATTGCTCGACACTTCACCTCACCACTGTCCAACTCCCCACTATGCCTCTCGCGACTCAACTTGTTCCGATTGATGAACGATGATTAAATTTTGATCGCCATGCCCCAATTTTTATATGAATGCGATTAGAGAGGAAAAGGACGCAAATGAATTTTGAAAAGGGATTTGTTGCGGCCATTAATTTTTTT
Source organism: Allium cepa (assembly GCA_030765085.1). NCBI lineage: Eukaryota > Viridiplantae > Streptophyta > Magnoliopsida > Asparagales > Amaryllidaceae > Allium > Allium cepa. The sequence goes on from CM060945.1 coordinate 443,138,494, forward strand.
CTAAAGTTGACTCGATTTTTTTGGTTACCGATGAAGAAGTGAAAGGGGGAAACTCAAATTTGAAATGACTGCCACCACTATCTGAGGATGATTTCGATCTGTAAACACATGCTGGGTAGTTTGTTTTAGAGGAGGACGCGTGTTCTATCAGGTGAAGACGTGTTGTCAGGGAGGGATTGTGAAAACATTATTCAAACTATATAAAATAGATATCAAATTTAAATTCAAATTTTAAATCGTCTCGATAAATGCAAATCAAAATCCTGACCTCCTATCGAGGCGTGCCGCTAGGCGTTCATAAGGTTATACCCCTATTTCAAGCACGACTGAAAAGGTTTCGAGTCTTAATTCGATCGTATGGAGAAGATAGCTTTTTGGAACCAGTTATTAAATTAAATTTTCGATATAAATTTCAGCGCGTTTACTTACCATACGGCCAAACGATCACTCTAAACACTACGACATTGAAATCCAATAATAATACACTATTACGGATCCAATGGAACTAGTTTCATCAGATTCCAAAACTGTTCCTCGGAAGGCTATTTTAACATCAACTTAAACGATATATGTTCAGAACTGAACAAAACACTGTTAAATTAAATCTTAACTCATTTATTATCTTCATTATTATAAGTATAAATTTCCCAAGCCTTTGAAATATTTTCAACTAGCTAAAAACCCAAGATTCAACATTTTAACCATTTTTCAATTATTACATTAAATAATTTAATTGCCAAATAAATAGTGATATTTGAAATTCAAGTTAAATTACCTTTCAAATATTTAAAATAAATTAAATATTTCAATTTCAAATATCCAGAAATTTCGGGTCGTCACATTCCTCCCTCCTTAAAAGAATTTCGTCCCCGAAATTACTAGTTTAGAAGAATGGTCCATAACCCACTTATTTTTTTCTAAACCAAATAGTTTTTAACAACCTCCCAAGCAATCTTTTATTTAAGACACACTATCACACTACTAACTTTCCAAACTCTTCCATATTTTCAAACAACATTACTTACTCAACAATTCAAATTTAAATTTAAAACCAATTTTAAATTAACAAAACTTTTTCAAAATTTTTCCGACTCCTTAAGTTTTCGAAAAATTTCGCCAGCGTTTCCTTTGTACGGCTAGCTCGGTACAACTACAAAATGCCTCTACGGGCCCTCAAATTTCAAAATAAAAAAAAAACACCAAGTGGTTGGACAAGAAAATCACCAAATTTCATACAGAACTTTAAATACATACCTTTTGTTGCAATTCCATTTATCTTCTGAAATCAAAAATTCTAATTTTCTTTTTGCTTTTAAACACCTATATCGTACTAGGCAATAATGTTCAATTACAACATTCAAAATCACTATACACATTTCTTTTACCAAAGTTCAATATTTGATTTACTTAAGTCGTACGATGCACATATATTATACGTACGTAATACCAACTCCGATCGCTCACTCGATCACACAATTTCTTTTCCGAACTAGTATAATCCACCCGACTTCCTAGTGCGGACTCAGATCTTATTTCTTGATCAGAAACCGTCATTCTCCTTGCATAGCCACAACTATGATAGAGAATTTCCACAATCAATCAAAAATCTATATCCATGGTTCGCCGTCGAAAATCGAGTGAAAAATCCTAACTCAGATCGATATAAATACCTCGAAATCCTGTGCTCGAATTTTGGATCGAATCGCTATGTGAATTAAATAATATACGTACATCCTACATATTTTGCCCCAATTGATTGTTAGCTAAATCCATTCTTCATTTTATTCACATCTATTTTGATTTCTATTTACTATTCACAACCATCCCATTTCCCAACTTCCAGTTTAAATTTCATCCAATTATTAACTTAGTATATTTTCAATACCAAATTTACTTAAGAACTTTCACCCTTAACTTTTCTTAAGTTTAATATTAGCATTTTATGTACTCTTATATTATTACTTTCACTTTACCACTTGGTTTTTATCTACATTTAATTAATTTGAATTCTAATTCCATATGGATTAAATTTGCATCAATTTACTACTTAATTTCAAATCTCAATACCTTTTCCCAATTTTCATCAAGATTTCCATTTTCAATTCTACTTGAATTCAATTCATCTTCAAACTCTGAAAATTGAATTTTATCAACAATCTTCCATTCACAACTGGTTCATATCATTATTTTAAATCAGTTCCACTTACTAATTTATTTTAATCTCAAATAAATTCTTTTTATTACCAAACTTTTATTATTTTGGTTCACTTCGAATTTAATTCTATAACTTCACTTTATTTTACACATTTTAAATTAAATATTATCCAATATACAATTCCAATTCATTTACTTACCCACTTGAATCAATTAGTTTACTGACTAATTTTATTTTAGTCCTTTATTTTATTTAGTCAAATCTTGAATATCTTCCATTACACACAATTCAAATTAATTCCCAATATTTATTTTAAATCCTATTTACTACAAATACACATTCACTTGTTTATCCACAATTTTATTTCCAACTTAACTTTTTGTTTAAGTAACTATTTATCTTAGTTTCCTTAGACTTTCTTTAAATTCACTTTTACTTTACCATATTTAGTTACACTCCCACTCAATTTAAATTTTAAACTTCTATAAGTTTTTCCCAAATTTAATTACATTTATTAACTAATCTTTCTAATTTATTTCATTTAATTGGTTTTCTTCACTAGCTTAATTCATTTTCAATCAAATTTAACTTACTAATTTTATTTATCACTTCATTTTCAAATTTAATTTCGAATCTCAATAAAAAGTTTATTTCTAAACTTTTACTTTTTTAGTTCCCTGTAACAAAATTCTACCATTTCCATTAAAAAAAAATTAAACTTCCTTTAGTTTCCAACTTGTTTAAATTCCACAAACATTTTAAATTAACTTCCAGAGTTTAAGCAATTCTTCAACATTTCAAAATAAATTTAGAAAACATATATATCTAAATCAAACTATTCTTTTGCATTTTCTAAATCAAACCCAATCTTCCCAAACAAACACCAATCCAAAATATCCGGGTAGCAATCCCTCTCATGGAAACTCGAAAATGAACATCGATGATGCTGAAGTCATCGCCGACGTTATTTTCCAACGACCGAAAAGAGTTCAATGCTTTTATCTCCTAAAAGCCACTTTAAATATTTTTAAATTCCAAATCCCACCAGGTTTCAAATTCAATTCAAAAATAATTTCGAAATAATATCACTATTATTTCTCCAAATCCTATGAAAACCATTTTCAAATTCAAAGGAATTTAAATTTCCTAAATTTTCAAAACTCAAATCCCTTCAATTTATTTTAAAATATTTCTATGGAATTCTATTTCAAATTATAAATCACATTTACAATTTACATTTACAAATCCCATTTGTATATGAATTTATTTCTTAGTTTTTAGTTACGATTTTAATTTCTTATTCAGATTTTACACAACAATGATAATAATTTAATATTATCATTCCTAACAATCAAGTAATCATAAATATAGCTATAATAATTTACAGAAAATTATTTCTTTTTTATACGAAAATAATTTGGGTAAAATTATTTCATTTACCTTATTTTTTAAAACAATACTATGTTGGTTTATCTTGTTTAAGAATTTAGAAATTCTTATCAATGACATGGCGTCCCGCATATCAACCAAAATCCATAAACACTCAATCGATAAGTTAATACAATATAAAAACAATTTTTATATTCACTAACAAATACACGCTTATGCCTATTAATACACTCAAACTCATTGTAAAGTACTATGGACTCTATTTCAATGTGTAATCCCCACCAGAGCCAAGATTCTCGCTTAAGCCTACTCTGATACCAAAATGTAACGACCCGATTTTTGGATGCCTGGAAATCGATATTAATACGTTCACTGTATCTAATGTCGAACAATCGAATGCCGGAAAAGTGAATCATTAGGGTTAAAGAAGAAGGAGGTAGAAGGAGAAATTGAAAACAATATCAGAATCTCACAACCGTGGTGGAACAATATATAATAGATAAATGACTGATTTTTTTATATAAAAAGAACAATATTTGTATATACATTGCATCATCAGAGTACAACAAATACAAAGCACACAACTCGATGGTTATCATAACCTGTCCTCACAATCTGCCTATACAATTAATCATACATAGCGGAATATTTATCGAATACGTGTGATATGTCTCGTTATCTAGCTCATCTCCTGAGCTCCATAGCAGTCCATCCAGAATCTGTGCTCTATAATACTCGGTCTGACCCGAGCATTATAGCGAAATAACACCCGAGTCAGTCTGAAAAACCAGAGTGAGAAAACACACAAAATTGGATTATTAAAATTTCCATACCCTTCGAAATCAAAGGTATCTCGTAAGACCACACCACAAATAAACATGCCGGGTTTTTATCTTACGATAACCAAAACATTTTTTTTTTATAAAATCCTCTGATATTATAGTAGTGTCTATATGCGTATAATTATTCAAATAGCCAAAATTTTCACACTATTAAATTCAAGCTAATAGGTATAATAACAACACCGTAAAGGCACGTATGGAGAATGGATATCCATCAATGGCAGGGCTACTGGGGTACCACCCGTCATAGTATGTCGTCTAGATCACCGTACCGAGGATCCACCCTGATCCCTTGCATCACAAGACTAGAGCTACCCCTTACTGGATAGTCGGAGTAAGTTCACCCCGCGATTGGGATCAGCAACCGCTCACGCGGCCGAAATAAAGGGACATCTAGACAGGGGCGACCTTACCCTAATTGGTTGTTAGCCACTTTGTCTTGTGTGCACCTCCTCTATTTTAGCCTTTCCCGGTTGATGAGGCTCGAAGCTATGCGTTACCATTGTAGAACACATTCACTTAGAATGCTCATCGTTCTCCTGACAATGTTCTAAAAGCATTCGTCCGTACAAGTCCGTTCCTGGTTCAAACGGAACCGAAGGCACTACTCCTACTACAACCATTTTGGAATCACCCTCAGGATTAGTAGCGATTAGCCCTTGTACTTCACTACTCTATCTTTGACCCCAAGCTCTTTTCTTCCTTACGAAAACATTCTAACCAGATCGAAGTGGTTTTCGAAAAATAAATTCCGATCTCGTTCTCTTCGAAACGACCAGCGCATTGTCTAATATTGATAGTTGGTTATTTAACTATCAAATAATATTCACAACAATCATCAGATTTTAAGTAATTTTCCAAATTATTTATTTTCAAAATATCTTCGTAAGATATTTTTCCACACTTCAACCTTTTAAGAACACTTTCAAACCACCTTTCTCTCATTGAATAAATTTCCCACATATTGTTTATTTCCCATGAAAATCACCAAGTCCAAATACTTTAGATTTTAAAATAATTTAAATCACTTTATTCTAAAAATATACTTTTAAAACAATGAAATTAAAACTACTTAAACACTTTATTCAAAAAATATATATTTAAAAATATTTATAATAAAACTACTCTATAAAATATAAAATAAATTTATTAAAAAAAAAGTTAAGCCAAACTAAATTTTAAAATAAGAGTAACGAATTCTATACAAGTTTTTTAATAAAAATTTAACCGAACTATTTTTAAAATAAAACTATTTTTTAAAATATAAATATTAACAATTATCTTTTTAAAACATAATACCAATAAACCTTTTAAAATAATTACTATCATAAGTAATTTAATAAATATTTACCTTTAAAATTTTGACAACTTAAATAGAAATTTCTTAAAAACATTCCTTTAAACAACTTTAAAACCTTTTAACTTATACTTAAAAATTTGCTTTGAAAACATTCTTGGCTTTTCAGGGAAATATACTTTTCCTTCACACCTTTTAAAAACAAACCACCTTTTATTTTTAAAAAAAATCATATTTTCCTTATAAATTCTCATCTTGAATTTATACTTTCAAACTATCCTCCGATAAATATTTCACTTTATTTATAAACCCTGTTTATAAATTTTCTAATCTCATTCTCCTTTAATTCTAGTTCCGAACACTTAACCAGTTTCCAAATCGATTTCAAAACTAACTCCATTTTAAAATAAATTTCTTTACTTACCCAAATTTATTTTAAAACCCCTTTTTATTCCATATTTACTTCTATATTTATGATTTAAAATCTTATTTTAAACTGAAATATCCACTTCATACTTAATCCAAAATTCTTCTTTTATTTCTTTGTAAACCATTTAAATCCTTAATTTAAAAATAAATCTTTAATTCGTATAAATAATATTACTTATGTTTAAAATTTTATTTATTCCTATTTATTCAAAATCTGCTATCCTATACTTGGAATTTATTTATTAGAATTTAAAAATCCACTTTTATCCTTTTCTAATTCATTTATCCAAACCTCTATAATTATTTGCTTAAAAATTCTCCTTTTTATTTCCCATACTTGGAATTTATTTATTAGAATTTAAAAATCCACTTTTATCCTTTTCCAATTCATTTATCCAAACCTCCATAATTATTTTGTAACGACCCAACTTCCAAACTCTAGGAAGTCGCATCGTTAAGAAGAAAGAAAGGGATAGAAAAGAGAAAGAAAGGAAAGAAAGAACAGACAACATCAGAATCTCACAGCGGAATCGAATAAATTATAATATATCACATAAAACTTTACATAGTATCTTATACATCAGAGTAATACAGCTAATACAACACAAACTAGACAGTTATAAACATCTGTCTAGCATTTACAATCCAAGTATATCAGAGAAACAGATACAACTCAAACACAGCGGAACTACTAAATATATCTACACGCTGAAGCCTCCTGCTCCATTATCTCCTCCAGAACTCGTCAAAGCAATCCTGAAACACTTGACTACTCATACATAATATGAGTACCCAAGAGTTTAATAAAACAGAAAATAAACACTTAGGTCAGACAGGGGTCTGGTGTGAGTAAACGGGTTAAAAGTTTCTTAACTTTAGAAAATCCTTTGAAAACAAAAGGTATCACGTAAGACTTCCCACACATAAACATGGAAAAGTTTTTACCTTACGCTAACCAAAACATTTGATAGGAAATCCAATGATATTATAATAGTGTCTAGGGTTTTCAAAATAAAATACAGAAATAGCTGGAATGCTTACATCTCACGTTCCAACATAGTTGGGCACAATCAAAACCGTACAGGCACTTATTGGATTATGGATTCCATCAATGGCAGGGCTACTGGGGTACCGCCCGTCACAGTACGTGGCCTAGATCACCGTACCGAGGAGCCACCCTAACTCTCCTGCAACACAAATCCGGACCCGTTCCTTACTGAACAGTTCCGAACAAGACCACCCCGCAGATTGGTCGTCACCAACTGCCACACAGCCGAAATATGAAGGGACCTCTAGACAGGAGTAAATCTTGCTCTCAAGTGGGGGCTACCCACGAAGCTTTGCTGCACCTCCCCTGTTTTAGCCATTCCCGGTTGATGAGGCTTGAGGTTACGATTACCTTTATAGGATATATAAATCTTAGAATGCTCATCGTCCACCTGACGATGTTCTGAAAGCATTCAATCCATACAAGTTCGTTCCGGGTTCGAACGAAACCGAAGGCATTATCTCGTTACACTCGTATTGGAATCACCCTCAGAGTTAACGACGGTAACCCTTGCACTCTAAATCTCCATCTCGAATCTATAAGTACTATTCCGTCAACTCATTACGGAATCACCCACAGAGTTGTACTGACGTATAGCCCTTACACCTCGAGTCTTCACTTGCTCCACTTGGATTAACGACCTAACGTTTAATTGGAATCGATGTGGTTTTCGGATATCCAAATATGGAAACCCGATCCCGGTCTCACCGAAACCAAATGCCATTTTAATGTCCAAGTTGTACTTAAGGGTTAAACAATTAACTCATTTCATTACTATCTATTTCACACAGATAGATAAACTACATCTAACAATAGAAAACCACATTCATATCATAAACAGATAATCTATATCATCCATAAACAGATAATCATCACAACCAAATAATCCATCACAAACCATCATACTTATACCATACATTCATATCATACAGATACGACTCATCTCATTTCTGAGATCACAACCATTCAATCAATAACATCCATAAGCAATGATTTATTAACCAACAATTATACTTATTTTAAAATGAATTAAATTAATTACAACCATCCCTAATTAATTTAAATTAAATTAAATTAATTAACACATTTAAATCCTGCTTACATCCATTAATTAATTAAACCAGTTAATTAATTCACTAAGTATTTAACTTGATTAAACAACTTTGATTAATCATTTACTAATTACAATAAGTAATTAGTCCTTAATTAATTTCATAAATTAATTAACCCTATTCATAAGTAATTAACATTTAATTACTCATTTATTAATTAATTATAATTAATTATATTTATCCTTAATTAATTACAATTAATTAACCACTTAATTAATTAATTATTACTTAATTAAACAATCCTTAATTACATCATTAATTATAATAATTAATGATCTCTAATATTTAAATAAATTACTTAATTAAAATTAATTGCATTTAGTAATTAATCCAATTATTAATCACCTTGTTTAATATTCAATTAAGTAATTAATTACTCATTAATTATAATTATCCAATAATTAATCATTAATTAATTCCTTAATTAATTACAAAAGTAATTATCCAAATTACTAATTACATTCCAGTAATTATCATTATTACTTCTCTAAGTAATCCTGCTCCACTAATTACAATAAGTAATTACACTCTTAATATCATCAAATGATTTATTTAAACTAAATTAATTAACTTAAATAAATCACATATCAAAATTAATTATAATAATTAATTAGTTCCTTAATTACTTTACAATTAATTATACTTAATTAATTAGATTCAATTAATCAATTTAGTTAATTATCAAAATTAATTACATTAATTAATTACTAAATTATCCTTAGATAATTATCACAAATTATTAATTAACATTTCATTAATTACATACTTAAGAAAATTTAAATTAGATTAATAATTCATTTCTAATTAATATTAATCTAAATCATTATTTAAAATCAAATAATTAAGTAAATCCTTAATTATCTTAAATATTTTTTAAAATAATTCAATTATTTATCAATGACTCATTTAAGTTCGAAATGTATTAAAACAATACATTTCTAAATTTAAATTCAAATTCCATTTAAAAGTCAAATATTTAAAATGTTTAATCATTAAACATTAATTCAAATTAAAATAATTATTAACCTTACAACAAAATGAATGTGTTCATTTCTACAAACTGTTTTGAATTCAAAACTGGTTTCCAAAGTAAATCAGAAAACTGATTAAACTTGATTTCAAACAGATTTAAATCTTGATTAAAACATTTGAGCTTATTCAATATTTAAATTTACAAACTGTTGTAAATTCAAATCTGAATTCATAGCAACTTGAAACTATATTAAACTTGATTCCAAAACTTAATTTAAATCTTGCTTTAGATTTTAAAATTTTCATTTTTAAAAACTTTGAATTCAAAATTACATTTGAATTCAGATTTAAGTTACACTTGAATCAATTCCTGCACGAAATTGAATTTCATTCACCATTTTAAAAACTGCAAAACTTCAGGATTTTTAAACCTGTAACCATACCCTACAACCCCTTTTTTTCTTTTTCTTTTAAAAAAACTTTGGATTTCAAACTTTATTTGAATTCAGATCCAACTTGTACTTGAATCAAGTTGTAACTTAAAAATATGAATTTCATTCAACAATCTAAAAACTGCAAACTCTCTCTGGATTAAAACCTGCAAACTGTTTTAAACTTTTGATTTAAAACAGAAATTTAAATCTTGATTAAATTTATGATTTTACTTTTAAAAAACTTTGAATTCAAAGCTACATTTGAATTCAGTTTAAATCTTACATTTGATTCAATTTACAATCTTTAAAATATGAGCTTCATTCAAATTTTTAAAAACAGTAAAATTATAGATTTTAAAACCTGCAACCAAATACCCGAGTAACCCCAACGTAAACTTCGAGTTCCTAGGCTACCTGCTCCGAGTCAAAAACAAAATCACCCGAGTTCCACTTCGGGTCAAAACCCTGCACACCCTAATAGAGTTCACCAGAACTTCAACCACTGTAAACCTGAAACTCACAACCACCCATAAACCAACCCAGTCAACATCAAAAAATCTCACCTCCGACCATCATCAACCCTGAGACTCCGGCAAATGATCCAGCTACATCCCCTCTACAAATTCCCAAAACCCTACTCCATTCGATACATTGCAGAAGCATGTGCAGAATCCAAACTTCATCACTGCAATACCAAGTTTGAAACATGGAAAACCCAATCCCCTCTCTCTGATTATCCATCACCAGTTTCCCCCTCATCCTTACATCAAAACTCCACCAACATAAAGCATCTAACACCTGACATACACTAGCTTAACAGATTTTCCAAAAATTTTCCTATTTCTGTTTTAAAACAGAAATCCTTTTTCCCTGACAGTTTACTTAAAACTGTAATATTTGTTCTTCTTCTTTTTTTTAAATTCCCAGTTTCAAATATGTATTTGATTCATTTCAATGATGTTTGGTTTATTTAAAAAAAATACTTACTGTTACATTGGTTTCAGAGGTAACCGAATTAATACTTATCTTAAGACAGAAATCTGTAGATTAGGATTCTGTAATCCAATACACATATATCTATATATATATATATTCACACATCATATTGATCACCATAAAATCATACAAACATTCCCAATCTTATATATTAATATGCAATCATATAGATTCAACTTCATGCAGTAAATAAATAAATATATAACAAGGCAGTTTTAATCACCCAGATTTTTTTTAAATTAATGAACTAATATTTTACTCAGGAAATTTATAGATTTTTAATTTAAAAGAAACTGTTTTTAAAACAAGAAGTTCACTCACCTTATAATTGAAGATGCAGAAACAAACTAGATGCAGAGCAATTAGATGCAGATCCAATTTCCCAGAGATGCAAATCTGAAGTTGAAGTTGCTTGACTTGTTGATGTATGCATGCAGACCCAAGACTTCATAAGCTCAGATTTAAAATTGGAGTTGAGCTTCAGATTTGAAGAAATTGAAGTTTGCTTTGCTTGTATTTTGAAGAAACGATTTGTAGATTTGAGGTTGTAATTGAGCATGCAGACTTTAGATTGCAGATTGGAGTTAAATGCAGATTTGATTGAAGATGATTTGTATTTGGTTTGTTGGATTTTAACATGCATATTGCTTTGGGGTTTTGATCTTACTGAAATTTTGATTTTTCAGGTTTTCAATTTTGAAGAGAATGTTTTGAACAATAATAAGTTTCTAAGTTTTCTTATTTACAAAAATTAATTTCAAAATATATTAACATGCCACTTGTTAACTTATTATACTAATTGTTCTACAAGTGTCTTCCTCTTGTGTTAAAAGTTTAACACATATTCAAATTTAATATAAAAAATAAGTTTCTTAGTTTATGCATGTGTTTTTAAATCTATCTAAAACAATATTTAATTTAATTTTACATGTTTATGTAAATGTTTATTTACAAGAAAACTTCTTTTATAAAATTACTCATTTTAAATGTTTGCTTGAATGTTTTCAAAATAATATTCTTTATGAAACTAAATTTCAAAAGAAAAGATTTTTAAAAATAAAGGAAAGGTTGAATTAATTTTATTAAGAGTTTTTAAAACAAATGTTATACTTAAACAAGAATGAACTAAATCTTATTTCAAAGAGAAAAACAATTTTAAAACAAAACAAAACAAAACAAACTTTTATTTAAACTATATTTTTTTTTAAAACAAAATAAATACTTATTTACTTTTCTATAAAGATATAAGAAAGATTTATAAAACAAATCCTTTGAAAATTTACAATACTAATTTAAATTTAAATCGATTTACAAATTATACAATTATATACAATAATTAGAAAATATTCTTTATTAAATATAAATTAAAATAAAAACCAAATCTCTCTAGTTACATGTGTAAACATTTATACATTATAAATAAAATATTTTAAAATCAGTTAAGAAAGATAAATTTATCACTTAAATATTTTTAACTTTGAAAACAATATCATTAACAAACTAAATAGTTATAAATTTTCAAAAGATAATTCCAGTTTGAATTAATTATTAAATCAATATGCCACATTTTAAAATAATTATCAATGAAATTATTAAATAATTATTGCCTAAATTTCCGGGACATCACATATTTACTTAAAAATTCTCCTTTTTATTTTCCTTCATAAATCCAATCTATATATTTTTCATGACTCAGTATACCCAAATATATTCAATCAAACCATAATGTCCAATATTTCAATTACCAATACAATTTATCATAGATTATCAAATAAACCATATCATAGAATATTAAACAATCTAAATAATTTTGAGGAATCCAGTTGGATCTCTCCATCCTGTTTCCCTGCATCCATAGATGTTAGCGTAATATAAAAATACCAATCCCACTTCAAGGTGCGATATCGTGGTACAAAGAGTCAACCGCTATTATGCGGGACGCATAGGGTCTCATCCGCTATATAATGCGAGAAATCAATCACTCAAATATATATACTACTATATACTGTACCACATCCAATCAATTAAATCGTTGAACCCAATATTTTTAAATATATTTATTTAAATTTAAAGAATAATCCAAATGAGTGAAATTAACTCACCTTTGATTTGTTTTGCAACCCGATCCATCTCGACTTATTTCTTCATGATTTTAGATCTTGTATAAATATTTATACAGTTTATTAATATTTGAAATAGTCGAACAATCCATTAGAATTACATAATTCAATTTAAACAAATTCTCCTTAAATAAATTATTTTAGGTGGCTAAAATAATTAAATGAATGAAATAAACAAATTAATTATGTTAGTACTTTGTTTTAAAATAAATTAGTTAATTTAAAATGTAGGTATGTATATTTATTTTCTTTTGAAACTACATATACCCTTTTAAAAAAAACTTTTTATAGATTCCAACATCTAATTTTTAAAAAAAATTCAGCATTTTTGAAACTCCTTCTTTTATGTTCAAAACCATATATATATATATATAAATATATATATCTTTTTTGTAATTAACAAAACCAGTAGTTTTGCTTCACTGTAAAACTTTTCTTAAAATATGTAGATTTGTAAAACAGAAATTTTTTCTTTCTCTGCAGATTAAAATTTTATCTAACTATATATATTTTTGTTCCTATATATATATAAAATTTTAAAAATATAGTTTTGATCTTACTGACAATTTTCTTTCCAAAATATATAAAAAATAAATAAAAAAATACATTGTGCAGAAAAAGAAATGGAACCCAGATCAACACGAATCACCCAAAATCGATGCGAGCCCCAATCACCAGCGCTTCGACGCCTCTCGCCGCGACCATCGAAATCGCCATCACGGAACACGAATCTCAAGAATGCCGCAACTCCTGGTCATCCTCCTTCTTCCAGTACGATCGTGAATCCCTTGTGTACGCTCAAGCCTGCGCCCCTCCTCCTCGACAAAGACACTGAAATCCCAAAATCGCGATTGCTCGACACTTCACCTCACCGCTATCCAACTCCCCACGGTGCCTCTCGCGACTCAACACGAGCCAATTGATGAATGTCGATTAAATTTTGATCGCCATGCCCCAATGTTTATACGAATGCGATTAGAGAGGGAAAGGAAGCAAATGAATTTTGAAAAGGGAATTGTTGCGGCCATTAATTTTTTTAAAGATGACTCGATTTTTTTAGTGATGAAGAAGTGAAAAGGGGAAACTCAAATTTGAAATCACGGCCACTACTATCTGAGGATGATTTTGATCTGTAAACGTGCTGGGTAGTTTATTTTAGAGGGGGATGCAGTTCTATCAGGTGAATACGTGTTGTCAAGGGGGGATTATTAAAACGTTATTCAAACTATATAAAATAGATATCAAATTTAAATTCAAATTTTATCATCTCGATAAATGCAACTAAAAATCCTGACCTCCTATCAAGGCGTGTCGCCAGGCGTTCATATGGTTATACCCCTATTTCTAACACGATGGAAAAGGTTTCGAGTCCTAATTCGATCGTATGGAGAAGATAGCTTTTTCGACCCAGTTATTAAATTAAAGTTTTGATATAAATTTCTGCGCGTTTAATTATCGTACGGCCAAACGATCACTCCAAACACTACGAAAATTGAAATCCGATAATAATACACTATTATGGATGCAATGGAACTGATTTCGTCAAATTCAAGAGACCGTGCCTCGAAAGGCTATTTTTAAATATCGATTTAAATGATATATTTTTAAAACTAAAAAACATGGTTAAATTAAATTTTAACTCATTTATTATCTTCAGTATTATAAGTATAAATTTCCCAAGCTTTGGAATATCTTCAACTAGCTAAAAACCAAAGATTCAACATTTTAACCAATTTTCAATTATTAAATTAAATAATTTAATTACCAAATAAATAGTGATATTTGAAATTCAGGTTAAATTACCTTTCAAATATTTAAAAAGATATTAAATATTTCAATTTCAAATATCCAGTAATTTCAGGTCGTCACATATATCATGTTATCACCATGTATATTAATTATAATATATAAAACTGTAAATTGAATTATTTTGAATAAGTTAAGAAATACGTTGAAATGATATATACCTATAACATCGTGACTTGGATTGAAATGATATATATCCATCCTTGAAATTAAATTGTGATAACCGATCACTTGGCTAAAGGATAGAAAATTATATACGGACAACGGATTGTTAAATTAAATGATTTTAAAATTCTTGATTTGAAATTATTTAAATGGCTTTGATTTGAAAGAAAAAAAATCAATTTTGTAGAAATCAAATTATTTTCGAACTTGAGCCCAAAACGTTGAAATTTAAATTTGGTAATCGAAACTGTTTAAAAAATCAAAGTGGAGATTTTGAAGTTATAATCGACATAAAATTTGAATTATTGGAAACCGACTTGTTTTTAAAAGATGGGAAATTTATTCGAACTTTGAATATTGCTAATTTAAAGGTGGTATAAATGATATTTCGAAATTGAGCTCGGAATTGAATTATATGTGAAATTTGGATTTTAAATTGAATATTGAAGGATATTTGGTTCAGTGTTTTTAATCGATATTTTGATAATTGAGATCGAAATCGATATAAATTGAAATTCAGATTGAACTAATTGGATTTGAAAGTAGAATTTAATTTGATTTGAAATCAAAGTCGAAATTGATTTGAATTGAAATCGAAATTGAATCGATTGAATGGAAATTGGAATTGATTTGAATCGGGAAGTTGGGATTGATTCTGTTTGACTTTGAAACTATTTTCAAGTAAATTATTTAATATAAAAATATTTTTATCATTTTAAATATACAAATTATTTTGGTTTTCCAAATTATTTTGCTATATATACCCTTTTAATACTTAAACTACTTTATTTTAAAATATCTTAACCATTTAAACTATTTTTAACTATTTTAACCATTTACACTATTTTTAACTATTTTAATTTTTCAAACTGTATTAAACTATTCAAAATGTTTTCAAACATTCAACTGGTCAGGGGAGGAATGTTATTTTAAATCATGGGTTTAAATATGAATTAGGTTAAAAGAAGTTATAACCCAAATTGAACTTCGAAACCATTTTGGAATCGAAATCGGAATATTGAGGCGAGAATGATTTTGAACTGAAATAGTATATTTTCAGAAAATATGATGATTTCGAAATGAATTTGATTTTGAAGCAAATATGATATTTTGATATCAAGTGTGAACTATTTTTGAGGTGTAAAGTACCAACCAGTGTGTAAACGACGTTTGGTTGCCAAAAAGAACGGAGCCGGATGTAGGCATACTCTTTGTCGATATCGGAACCACTTTAACAACTATGTACGTGGAGGAGACTCCAGAATGAAGTGGTTGGATTTGGCGTCGTTTGCTGGATTTGAAGAAAGAGAATGATGATGGATTAGCATGACACTTGTGTCAATTTGAAATGACTAAAATAGGAACCGTACCTGCCAAGTAGGCTAGCTACCCGGAGCGGATGCACTTCTTCGTATTACTGTAACAATTCGATTTTTCGACGCCTGAAAAATTGAACCATTAGGGTTAAAAGAAGAAGTAGGTAGAAGAAGAAAATATAAAACAATATCAGAATCTCACAAACGCAGCGGAATAGAATATAATATATAACATCGAATTTAAATACAAAGAATCTATATCATCGTATTTACATACATTTCTCACAATCATTTCATCAAATCCGGACAGTTCTATAACATGTCCTTACACGGCGAAATATTGATCAAGTATAGAAGTAAGTCTCACCATCCAGCTCGTCTCCTGAGCTCCACAGCACCATATCCTGTATTCTATAATACTCGGTCTCACCCGAGCATTATAGTTAAATAACACCAGAGTCAGTCTGGAAAACCAGTGTGAGAAAACACACCCAAATGGATTATTAAAGTTTTCAAAATCCTTTGAAATCAAAGGTATCTCGTAAGACCACGCCACGAATAAACATGCCGGGTTTTTAACCTACGATAACCAAAATATTTCTTATAAAATCATACGATATTATAATAGTGTCTATATACAAATACTTATTCAAATTGCCGAAATTGTTACATTATTAAATTCCAGCTACTAGCCACAAAGTGGGTTCTACAAAAAAAACTGTAAAGGCACATAGGGAGAATGGATTTCCATCAATGGCAGGGTTACTGGGGTACCGTCCGTCACAGTACATGGTCCAGATCACTGTACCGAGGATCCACCCTGATCCCCTGGATCACAAGACCGGAGATACCCCTTAATGGGTAGTCCAAATAAGTTCACCCAACGGTTGGTATCAGCAATAGCCACACAATCAAAACAAAAAGGGACATCTATACAGGGGTGACCTTACCCTAATTGGTTGCTAGCCACTTGGCCTTGTGTGCACCTTCCATGTTTTAGCCATTCCCGGTTGATGAGGCTCGAGGCTATGCGTTACCTTTTTAGCACACATTCACTTAGAATGATCATCGTCATCCTGACGATGTTCCAAAAGCATTCGTCCATACAAGTCCGTTTTGGGTTCCAACGGAATCGAAGGCACTACTCCTACTACATCCATTTTGGAATCACACTCAGGATTAGTAGCTATTAGCACATGTACTTCACTGCTCTATCTTCGACTCCCAGCACTTGTCTTCTTTACGAAAATGTGCAAACCGGATCGAAGTGGTTTTCGAAAAATAAATTCCGATCCTGGTCTCTTCAAAACGATCAGCGCGTTGGCCAATATTGATAGTCGGTTATTTAACTATAAAATATCAATTCACAATCAATCACTAGATCAAATAATTTTCCAAATTATGTATTTCAAATAACTTCACAAGCTATTTTCCATAATTCAACCCTTTTGAAACAGTTTCAAACCATCTTTCTCTCACGGAATAAATTCCCCAAATATTTTCTATTTCCACTGAAAATCACCAAGTCCAAATATTTTATATTTAAAATAATTTAGATCACTTTACTCTAAAATATACTTTAAAACATTTAAGTTAAAACTACTTAAACACTTTATTCGAAAAATATATACTTTTAAAAATAATTAAAATAAAACTACTTTATAAGATATAAAAATAATTTTAAAATAAACGTTAAGCCAAACTAAACTTTTTAATAAAATTACTTTATAAATATAAATATTAATAATTATCTTTTTAAAACATAATACCAATTAACCTTTTAAAATAATTACTAACATAATTAATTAAATACATATTTACCTTTAAAATTTTAACAACTTAAATAATAATTTCTTAAAACATTCCTTTAAACAACTTTAAAACTTTCAACTTATACTTAAAAATCTGCTTTGAAAACGTACTTGGCTTTTCAGGGAAATACACTTCTCTTCCACACCTTTGAAAATAAACCACTATTTATTTTTAAAACAAATTACCATTCTTTTATAAATTTCCACCGTGAATTTATACTTTCAAATATCCATTGATATCCATTTCACTTTATAAACCCAGTTTATAAATTTCATAGTCTCCTCTTCTTTTTAGATCACCATTTCAACACTAAATCAGTTTCCAAATCGATTTTTAAATCTAACTCCATTTTTGAAATAAATTCCTTTACTTAACCAAATTTATTTCAAACCCATTAATTTCAGATTTACTTCTTTATTAAAATCTTATTTAAACTAAAAATACAAACTTCATATTTATTTCAAAATTCTTTTTTTCCTAAACCATTTAAATCCTGAATTTAAAATTAATCCTTTATCCCCATAAATATCAATTATGTCTAAAAATCAATTTATTCCTATTTATTCAAAAAATTCCTTTCACATACTTGGAATTCATTTATTAGAATATAAAAATCAACTTTTATTCTTTGCCAATTCCTTCTTTAACTTATCCAGATTCTCTATAATTATTTCACTTAAAAATTCTCTCTTTTTATTTTCCTTCAAAAATCCATCTATATATTTTGATAACTTAGTATATCCAAATATATTCAATCAAACCATGGTATTCAATATTTCCAGTTACCATTGTAATCTATCACAGATTATCCAATAAATCATAACACAGAATAGTTAAACAAATCTAAATATTTTGAGGAATCCAGTTGGATCCCTCCAACCTGTTTCCCTGCATCCACAGATGTTAGCACAAAATAAAATACCAATTCCACTTCGAGGTGGAATATCGCGGTATATGGGGCTATATTATCTCATTTGTTATTATGCGACGCATAGGGTCTCATCCGCTATATAATGCGGGAAATTAATCACTCCAACATATACTATACTACTACATAATAAACCATATCCAATCAATTCAATCATTTGACCAAAATTTAAGATGAGTGAGATTAACTCACCTTTGATTATATTTGCACTACGATCCAACCCGGCTCGTTTCTCCATGATTTAAAACCTTGTATAATAATTATTTATACAATTTATTAATATTCGAATTGAATCGAACAAATTAATTATCATTTAATAACTTTAATTTTAACTAATGATTATTTAAAAAAATATCTAAATTCTAACTAATCTTCTTTTTAAGATATTTTAGTAACTAAATAAATTAAATAAGAAATTATAAGTTAATCATCTTAATATTTATCTTTTAAAATGAAATAGTAAGTGAAAAAATATATTTATTTATTCTTTTATTTTCTTTTAAAACCACATATATACTTAAAAAATAACCTATATTAAAAAATCAAATTTTTAAATAATTTTTTTAACAATTTAAAATTCCTATATATTTTTCAAATCATATATTAAACCCTAAAATATATAAATTTTCTTTCAAATTTATATATTAAATAAAAAACGGAATTGTTAAATATAGCTTACTGTAGAAAAATTTAGATATACTTTACTTTTAATTTTATCTTCCACTGTAAAATATCTATCGAATATATATATATATATATATTTAAAAATAAACCAGAACATCTAAAATGTGTGTGTGTGTGTATATTTATTTTTATTTCTGAAACTTCATATATATATATATATACTTTAAAAATAATCTATATAGATTTTATAAATCTAGTTTTATACAAAACTTCTCAAATGTTTAAAATTCCCATTTTTGAAACCTTACCTTTACATATATATATATATAATTTTAGATTTAAATTAAATTAAGGTTAACTTTAAAATTTAAAAACTACTTAAAACCTTACCTTACTGTAATAATGTCTTCTTTAATATATATACACATACCTCTGTACAATAAAATATGATCTTAAGTTTCTTTCTTTAATTTAAACACTAAGTGTGTGTGTGTGTGTGTGTGTCTATATATATATGTATATCTGAACCTATCCTAAATATATATTTTTCTCTATATATTTTTAAAATTTGTAAGTGTATAAATATTTTATTAAGTCAAAATAAAAAAGGAAAGTACCTCATAGACCACACTCTCAACCCAACACTGCTCCCACCAGTGACACCCTCAACTCCGATACTCCAACTACGACTGCCACGACCAACCCAGACTTGATGACGACCTCCTCAAACTCGGATCAAATCCTCACTGCCAATGCCGCTGCCCATCCACGAATTCGAGTTCCACGAATTCTTCACCTCCATGTCACGCTACCCCTAAGACATCTCGACTTCGCCACAGAACCTAGCACTCAGACATGCTGTCCTCCCTTCCAAAATCGACTTCGACAACGCCTTCACGGCCTGGTTGAGCCTCCGTGCCCAAATCAACTACTTCAACCACACACGAGCTTCCCTTGACATCGATTGTCGAGGCTAAATCTTTCACCAGCATCGCATACCTTGCAATTTTTTTGTTAAGTTTATGGATCTGAACGGATCAATATGAAAGACGAAGGCAGGGATTTGAGACGAGGAGTCAAAAACGGCATCGGGTTCGAATTCGAACGAGAGATAATGGGGTAAAAAATTTGTAGGACAGAACGTCGTCGACCAATCTCCCCAATTTAGATTTGGACGAGATTAATTGATTCATTTTAATTTCAACCGAAGGTGACGAGAAATTTTTCTTTCTTCAATTTATTATACATATTTTTTTAAACAGAGACGCATGTCTTCAATGAAGACACGTGCAAATAAATTATGAGATGTGTCTGCAAGTTGAAATGCACTTATATTATTTATTTAAATTCAAACTGAAATAGTCTTGATTTCCGCACACAAGATCTCGATCTCCAATCGAGGCATGCCGCAAGGCGTTTATAATGTTAAACCCCTATTCCGAACACAATGGAAAAGGTTCCGAGTCCTAATTCAATCGTATGGAGAAGACAACTTTTTGGACCTAGTTATAATTAAATTTTCGATATAGATTTCAGCGCGTTTATCTACCGTACGACCAAACGATCGGTCCAAACACTACAAATTGAAATCCAATAATAATTCAATATTACAGATCCAATGGAACTGGTTTCATCGAATTCCAAGACTGTGCACCGGAAGGCTATTTTTAAATTCAATTTAAACTATATAATTTCAAAACTGAGCAGAATACTTTCAAATTTAGTTTTAACGCATCAGTTATCTCTAGTATCACTATTTTAAATTTTATAAACTTTCAATTTATTTTTAACAAGCCTGAAATTCCAGATTCAACAATTTTCCCAATTTCCAATAATTTAATTGCCAAATAAATAGTGATATTTGAAATTGAAGTTAAACTAGCTTTCAAATATTTAAAGTCAATTAAATATTTCAATTTCAAATATCCAAAAGTTTGGGCCATCACAATTATCATCATTTACATTGTGATTGATTGGTGCGCACCCTTCGATTTTATGGGAGTGTTGGACGCGGTTGGAGATCATGGCTATAATGCGTTACCACCAGTCAGGAAGGGTAAAATGGTAGTATCCTACTATGGGCATTGCCTCACGTGCCTTGTTGTACTTTTATCCCTAAACGAGACCCATACGATTTTGGTTTGGTGTTGTCGTATCACGGTGCATCCTTGACTATTGATGTTCTATTCGTTGTGTCGAATGCAAACCATATGACGGTGCATAAAAACGCATTAAAGGGGAATATTGTAAAGCCTTAGTGCTAAGAAAATTATTTATTTTACTAACTAAACATTATATATGTAGCGTATTTTGCTACATATGAATATTTTGACGGATCCTTAAGAGATGAAAAATTCTGTAATATCTCTTGAATTATTGCACGCACATTATACACTGCATATGAGATGTGAAAACCCATAAATATCTCCGAGGCCGTTACACTCGCGTTATATGCGATATCGATTTAACTTACATAAGGATATTTTAGTCCTGACTCGAGTGTTTTGTATTTTCATTGCGCTCGGGTCAGTCCTAAGTTTTTCAGCTTATTGAACATTTACTTTGGAGGACAAATTTAAAGACCCGATTTTTCGACGCTCGAAAATCGACATTAATATGTCCACTGTATCAAATGCTGAAAATCGAATGTCGAAAAAATAAACCAATAGGGTTAAAGAAAAGGAGGTAGAAGAAGAAATAGAAACAATATCAGAATCTCACAATCGTAGCGGAACGATATAGAATAGATAAATGACTATTCTTTAAACAAAAGATCTATATCTGTTTATGCATTACAACATCAAAGTACAACAACATCTATAGCACACAACTGAAAAGTTATCACATCCTGTCCTCACAAATCTGATTATACAGTTAATCATACATAGTGGAATAATTATCAAATACGTGTGATACGTCTCGCCATCTAGCTTGTCTCCTGAGCTCCATAGCAGTCCATCCAGAATCTGTATTCTATAATACTCAATCTGACCCTAGCATCATAGTTAAATAACACCCGAGCTAGTTCGAAAAACCAGCGTGAGAAAACACACTAAATTGGATTATTAAAGTTTTCAAAATCATTTGAAATCAAAGGTATCTCGTAAGACCACGCCATAAATAAATATGCCGGGTTTTTACCTTATGATAACCAAAACATTTTTATCAAATCCATTTGATATTATAATAGTGTCTATAGAAATTAAAATAGAATCTAGCTGAAATGCTTGCATCTCATGTTTCAGCAAAGTTGGGCACAATCAAAACCATACAAGCGTTTATTGGAGATGGGATTCCGTACAATGGCAGGGCTACTGAGGTACCGCACGTCATAGTACGTGGTCTAGATCATTGTACCAGGATCCACCATGATCCCCTGCATCACAAGACCGAAGCTACCCCTTACTGCATAGTCCGAATCAGTTCACCCTGCGGTTAGGATCAGCAACCTCCCACACAGCCGAAAAAAAGGGACCTCTAGACAGGGGTGACCACACCCTAATTGGTTGCTATCCACTTAGCCTTGTGTGCACCTTTTCTATTTTAGTCATTCCACGTTGATGAGGCTTGAGGCTATATGTTACCGTTTTAGCACACATTCGCTTAGAATGCTCATCGTCCTCCTGACGATGTTCTGAAAGCATTCATCCATACAAGTCCGTTCCGGGTTCGAACAGAACCAAAGGCACTACTCCGGCTACACCCATTTTGGAATCACACTAAGGATTAGTAGCGATTAGCCCTTGCACTTCACTGCTCCATATTCGACTCCAACTCTTGTCTTCTTCATGTAAACGTTCAAATCGGATTGAAGTGGTTTTTGAAAAATTAATCCCGATCCCGGTCTCTTTGAAACGATCAGCGCATTGGCCAATATTGATAGTCGGTTATTTAACTATCAAATAACATTCACAAACAATCATCAGATTAAATAATTTCCAAATTATTTATTAATCTCAAAATATCTTCGCAAGATATATTTCCACTTTTCAACCCTTTGAAAAATAGGTTTCAAATCACTTTTCTCTTTCGAAAAAATTTCCACCCAATTGTTTTATTTCCACTGAAAATCACCAAGCCATAATATTTTAGACTTATAAATAATTTAAATCACTTTATCCAAAAATATACTTTAAAGTACTTAAAATAAAACTACTTAAAGGGCTTTATTCAAAAATAAAAGATATGAAAGGGGCGAACGAAAGGGGCAAACAAGGGGCTAGGAAAGGGCAATGTGTTCTTTTTACGAAAGGGGCAAAATTATTATTTATATTATTATTTAATTTGTGTTAATTATTTTTATATAAAATAGATATATATCTAATACAGAATACATAATAACGAATACATGGTTCAGAATTCAAAATGCAAAATACGAAATACGAAATACAAAGCAGAATCTACAAATACAAACTGCTGTGGTGGATAAGTAGGTAGAAAGTTTGGTGGAAACGTAGGTGGTAATGCAATTGGAATGGAAGGTGGTGACAAAAACATCATATACTATTGGTATCTGATTGTATGATTGCATTTGTCGATCTCATACAACAACCATTCTCGGGCTTCGACGTCTTCCAAAAGTGTGAGCGTATCTCTATTTTCCTTAAATTGGAGTAGTGAAATTGCTTTGGAAAGTTGAATAAATTCAAATTTCTTCACACTCTCAATTGTATCCTTCAAATCCGAACATGGGGTTGTGGACTGTGGGCTTGCATTAGCATAATGGGAGCTACTAGCATTAGTGGATAGATTAGAGGATGGCCGCCAACTTCGTGTGCCCAGTTCGTCGTAAGAATGGTACCATATTGTCAAATCTTTCCCGAACGTATAAAGATACCTTCATGGCTTTGTCATTCATTTAGGAATGATGATCTATTATTAATTAAAGTTTTTATTCTTCCATATTATTCATTTAATACACATCTATCTTTAGCTTAGGAGGAGTTCAGTGCCTGTAAGATTCAATAACGAATAGAAAGGAGCATGGATCAATGGTAGGGTAAAGGATGATCCACTAAAATTTGTATCAAATTTAGAATAATAAATATTTCGGATAATATTAATGGTAATGTGCTAATATTATTTTTGGTACATTATTAATCATCCAATGAGATGCCAGCATTTGTTGAACTTCAATATTAGATATGATGAAGAAATTCACAGTCACTTCAATATATCTACTTTGATGACGTTCTTATGTAATAAAAGAGTTTAAACATGATAAACCAAACTGCGAGTAAGTGATAAGAAACTTTCATACTATATTTCAGCATTTTGTTATTCATACATGAATTCAAATAAAATAAATAAAATTAATTTATAGTGTACAAAAGCTGTTGTTAGTAATGGTGATACGATGAAATCTAATTTTGGACTTGGATAATACTTCAATATATCCAATCTTATGCTCATTTTGTAAATCTCTATGAGATGAACAAAATGGTATCATGATAGAACCTGATGATGGAAGAAAGAGACATTTGCATCAGAAGTTCAAGGTTAGTCCAATATCGAAAAAAAATGTACTAACCATATGCATACACACACATACACACAAATATATATATATATATATATATATATATATTAATGTTTGATTAATGAAATAATTAAAGTTAGAGTGGATTGTTAGCATGTTTTGATTAATATTTAAATCTAATTTAATTTTTTTAACTTATTTAGTGAGTTAATCACAAATTTGATGTATACGTGCATGCACACATAAAGAACTAATTACGCACTTATGATGTGCGATTATGTAACTATATCATTTTGTTCATCTCATCAAGAGCTACAATATGGACATACACGTTTGAAGTATTAGTCATTCCCTACTTGAACGAGTATGCATATAATTTGTATGATTTTTTCGATGTAATACTAATCCCAAACCTGTGATGTGAATATCTCATTTATATGTCATCTGATTTAGTTATGTAAATATACCATTTTGCTCATCCTATTGAGATTTACAAGGTGAACATATGATTCAAAATATATAGAGTATTAGTCCCACTCGAAAGTGGACCCAATATATCAACAATACTAACAATCCTATTCATGGATGGATATTTTGTTGAATCCGGTCCAACACGCAGGCAGGTAAATGTGTAATTTAAAAATAA
Organism: Allium cepa; assembly: GCA_030765085.1. Classification (NCBI taxonomy): domain Eukaryota; kingdom Viridiplantae; phylum Streptophyta; class Magnoliopsida; order Asparagales; family Amaryllidaceae; genus Allium; species Allium cepa. Next base: position 443,164,064 of record CM060945.1, read on the forward strand.
TTATTATATTCTGAATAAATTTAGATCTGATCTAAATTGATTCCAAATAAAATCAATATTTTATTTTATTTGTAAAAAACGGTTAATTTAATGTTATAATTTATATAATATATGTAATGCCTCTAATTTTAAATAGCATTATTCAGGAGTATTAATTAGATAAATTAAATAAAATAATGTAGAGACTAGAGTGACAAGCGAATTGGGAATTAAAAACTCATAAAGTTCGTGCCTGAAGTAAATTAATTAGTGAGAAAGAATGATGACTTAAAAACCTAAAAAATAAGGCAAGGGCAATATGGGAATAGTCGAACCCCCAAAACTCCTAAAACCACTTACCAAGTTCTCATTCTCATTTACATTCATACAAAAAAACATAAACAAAAGAAAAGAGCCAGCCATAACCTTAGGAGAAAAGGAGCTCAAAAATTAGTTGGAGGCTAAGATTCAAGGTAGGAAGATTAAAGTGTAGAACAAATCTCAAATTTCTTATCCAAACAAGATGAATAATGAACTAAACCATCTCATATAAGTCATCTTGAATGTTTTAATTTGGGTTTGAGGTTTAAAACTGTATGATAGGACGAGTGATGATATGTTTTGATTTAAATGCCATGTTATAATTTAAACAAGGATTATATGGAATAATGTAGTTCGGTTTTAAGGATAAATTCATGCAAAATGATTTCCAAATGCCATATGTTTTGAATATGTTATGTAAAACAATGTTCTAGAGATGGATTTAAATTTTCGATGGGTTTAAATTTTCATAACATTCCAAAATATGGTTAATTTATTATGAATTTTTGGGCGAAAGAAACTGTATTTTGTGTTTTAATTAATTGAAGGAATTAATTAATTATTTTCAAGAGGTTAATTTTATATGACAAAGATATACTTATTTTGGAATTTATGTGAATTTATGAGATTGTTCTCAAGAGATTTGGATGAGTTTTGGATTTAATTAGAAAGATTAGTATTTAATGATTAATTAAATACAAGGGGTTTGTTAATAATTTCAATTAAGTATTGGAGCATTGGGGGGTTACATGCGGCAGCAAACTATGAAAAGAACTTTATAAAAGTTTTTTTATTCAATAAAATTTTACGACATAAGGGGTAAGGTAAAAAGAAATTACTTTGCTTAGTTAAAAATCAGTTTTTATGATAATTACAGAGACCCTACTTGCCTTCGAAAGCATTGATGCCTTCAAAAGCATTGATGCCTTCGAAAGCATTGACTCCACTTCCCTCATAATACAAAGGGGATAGGGGCGTCACTGTAGTTAACATATACTAGAATGAAGGCGGAAGGGTCCTTGTGCCCCCAATCAATAGTGTCAAAGTGGTCCCTCCACATATATACACTTTAATAAGTATGCACTGCTGCATTAATAAAAGATCTATTGGGAAAAGCTTCCACAAAACAAAGTTTTCACAACAATTCCATAATCATCCAGTAATTGTCATTACATAATCCCTTTGGTGCCCAGACGGCCAGGAGTAATACAGTACCCAATGCTTGGAGAGGATTACGCACTCTAATCTCAATGGAAGTATCGATATCCTATCACAGAACATCTTGACTAGGAATATTTAAAATAATATAAGATTTCTTAATGTGATAAATTTTTCATGATTATAACACATTGTAATTACCATTTCAAAACATATCGTTTTAGGATTTTCTATTTAATATACTAGAAATTAATTTCTTAATTAATTATATCACAATATAATAGAACGAAAATACCTTTTATGTCAAAAAAGGTTGGTTATCGAGTTAAATATATATAATAAATTACATTATTGCCTATAAGCCATACCTAACTCTACCAATCATTGATGATTTAGTTACTATAAAGGTAATGAATGTCGTTTTTATCCTTTACAACAAAGTTAAATGGTGAGATCGTTTCAGACACACTTTATGTAATAAATAGCAAAATTTTAAGCAAACAATAATAAAATAACATGCAAGATTATTACATATGTTGTCCTAGCAAAATTTTAAGCAAACAATGTTAAACAAAAATGCAAGGTTATTACGTATGTGGTCCAAGATCATATGTAAAATAAAATGTGTTATTCTATTTCAGTGTAAAACCTAGTTAACGTGATCATATAAAATAATAAAATATTTAAGGCATAAAGATTTAACCGTCACGAAAAGAATGCATAGAGATCAGAGTGATTTTTAGTTTGTTGAAAGGCCAAAAATAAAATATCAGATATTATATATATGGGGTTATGGTTTCCAAATTGCATAAGTTTTATTTTTCTTCTGACCTACTTCTAAAAGAAAGTACATATGTATACCTGTGGTAATTTGAAAGATCGGATCCACTCTTTTCCTTCAGCTCTGTCTTTTCCTCTTAATCAATTTGTGAAACATATAATATGTAGAAATCCAGTCCGCACATCCTTACGCATGGCAACATATGAGTTTGGACAATACTTTTTAACAAAAGGAGTCATTTGTTGTTACATGCGAACAAACTTATATATATACCACTCCACCTCCATTATTTGTCACGACGTGGGACTATTCTTTTTTTCAATGTGCGCTCATTACCCACATAATGCGAGACACCCCAACAGATCTCCAACTTGGCTCGCATTCATATATGCATCTTCCAATACGCATATACGATACATGCACCCTATCGAGACTCTGCTTCCATTCCATTCTACCAAATCCAACGTACTATGATTTAGGTCCACCTTAAGTCTGATTATCTAAGCCTACACTGCTAACCACCATGCTTAACAGATCACTTTCGCATTGTTCATTGTCATGTGCATTACCATAGGCTCCGATACCATGTTGGTGGTAACATATAAGTTTAGCCAACACATTTTAACAAAAAATCCCTTGTTGTTACATGTGGCCAAAATCATATGTTGTCCCATGTAGGGATGTGCTGACATGATTCCAACATGTTATGAAAGCCGATGGTAATGCCTAGGAAAATGGATAATTCGCAAGAGATCTATAAATCGTGATGGCTAGCATTGTAGGCTTAAGTAGTCAGACTTAAGGTGGAGCTAAATCATGGTACTTTGGATCAAGTAGAAGGACACGAGACCAAAGTCTCGATTTGGTGCATGCATCGCCTTGGCATATTAGATGATGTATATATGGATGTGAGACAAGATGAAGATTTATTGGGGTGTCTCGCATTATGTGTGGGTCATGGGCACACATTGAAAAGTAGAATAGTCGCATATCGTGAAAAATAATGAAGGTGGGGTGGTATACATACGAGTTTGGTCGCATGTACAAACAAAGAATTCTTTTTGTTAAAAAGCATTAGCCAAACTCACATGTATGTTGCCCACACGTAGAGATGTGCGGATTATTTTTTCCAATGTGCATCCATTACCCATGAAAAATGCTAGGCATCCCAACATAACATGTCTGAAAAGATCTAGAATTCTATTTAATTAACAAATTAAGTGTAAACAAAGTAAATATCCTAATCTTTGAATGGTTGTAACGAAATTACATTATACGAATGTATCATGTTATAAAACCAGAATAATTGTTTTTAATAACAATTAAAAACCAAAAAAGGCATGGTCCCGCTTTGTAATTTTATGTGGGAATCTAAACTGCAAAACGAAAGGGTCCCATTCGTAAACTTTGTTTAGTACTGTAATAAATTGCTTTTGTGATGACCCAGCTTTTTTATATATATTTGCAAACAGTAGTTACAATACCTGTAATTCCATATGGAATAATGCATATAATTCTAGAAACTGGTTAAACCACCAATTAATTAGAAATAGAAAAGAACAATATAATTTTATATTTTTCTTGAAGAAGCTCAATAAATCCAAATAGATGACTTTCTTCAACAAAAGCTACGTATGGACTCTGGTAATGTATAATAGATGACACTATAGTCATACGTAATATTTTGCAAAAACGCTAGATGCCTAACATAGTAAAAAGTTTTACATTCATCATATTGAAAAATATTAGTTATGGCTCAACTTATCTAATTGTCCCATAATATAATCATTCTTAAAGTATTCAATGAAATGATATGTTTAGCATGCATAACGAGATACGTTTCCTCTAACATGAGTAAATATTGACAGGTTACAAGTCATTCATGATATATTCAAGGTTCATTATAAAGGATAGCGTGTTTATTCGTATGCTTATAGATAGAAAGGATTTCGGAAACGGGAAGAGTGAAACTATCATCAATATTGAGAATTTTGAATTTCATTGACCATCAAACAGTGAATGAATTTCCTGTACTTGTTTACAGCGGGGTTCCACCATCAGTTATCTCCTTTGATGTGTACTTCTCCGCATTTTAGTAACTGATGTCAATCTGCATTAGCCATTTCTAGTTGCAGTAGTTTCGGTAGCGCCTTAAGTTGTCGAACTTACTTTTCTTATCTAACCGGTGTTTTAATTAGCATCCATCTATGTATTGAAGTTGTCGGTGACTTCATTGTAAAAATAGTTAATCCGATCTTTACGAAATTCGATGTTAGCGAAACAAACATCAGTAAAGGCTAATGTCCGTTTCTTAATCCAGCCTACAATGTGGCGGCTTTACGGACTGGTATATTTATAGGTCGATGTTCTGAAAAAAATTGAAAAAATACGAGAAAAATATCGAAGGTAGATATTAATATGTAAAGCATAAATTCGACCGTAACTAACTCAAATAAGCTATATGTAGATGCAGAATAAGTTAAAAGATTTTCGGATCGAAGGGGAAGAAGTAAATACGTGTACATCATTTTTGACGCATCGGAGATTGACGTAAATTTTAAATGGTATTTTTTGTTGCGAAAATTGCTTTGGTATTTATTTATAGTGAAATTACATTGTGTTGTCCATCTCAAATTCGCAACAAGAATGATAGGTTTTAATATCTAACGTAAAAAAAGAAAAAGCGAAGGGGCCCATTAGTATAATTTTTTTTAGGTTGCATTGTGACCATTTTGCTCTTTTTTAAATATAGTTGTGAATAGTCATATACTTCTAGCCGTAAGATGCGTATAATTGGAGGAAATGTTGTATCCAACATGTACATAGAAATGAATTAATAAATTACGCGAAGAAGCTCAATAAATCCAGTAAGTATTTTGTATTTCTTTTAGTATAGGATTTGGTAAACTATGATAGATGGCCCTTATCATAATATTGTGCGAAAATTAGATGTATCAGCGCCTTATGGTCAAATTAGTAAAAGCATAATGCCACTCTTAACGGTAAACAATATATTCATCTTGTAAACAAATATTGGTTATGTTTCAATTGATCTAGTTGTCTTATTATATAATCTTACCAAAAGTATGCAAAAAAATTATATGTTTAGTATGTTAACTTGAATATGTTAAAGCTGTAACATTAGTAAGTACTGACAAGTCATTCCTAAGGTACTCCAACGTTCATTTTAAAGTATTTTTTTTCATATGAACATATATAAAGGATATCCGTAAATATAAAGGAATGAATGTCAACATAACCAATAGCTTTTATTGAGGGCCGATAATGGCCGAAATGACCATTGGGTTGATTGTTGGAGCCACCATCTTGTCTACATCTCCGGTTTGAAACACAATATCATTTGTCATTGTATGTTGCTGTTTTGTTGGAGCACCATCTTCTGTACATGAATAACATTCAAAACTCACATGCTTAATCATGCCTAGCGTAGCGCTCCATCTCGTGCCAACTTTTATTAATCGGATGTGGTCCTCCAACTAATATATTGATTACCAATCTTTTGCCAGTCCGCACAGGCTCCTCGGCCTTGTGTAGTGCTTCTTCTTAGTGGGGTCGAATGTCCCCTGTTGACGTCCTGCAAGGATTTTACGAACTGATATAACTTTCTTTCTCGAATTGGCTTTTCGATAATATTTTCAAGATGCTTGCATTCATTTGTGTTATGACCATAATATTCATGAAATCGATAATATTTTCCGGGATGTTTCTGCTTCTCCGTTGATTCTTTCGAATGTGGCTTTCCAAACTGCATGACAGATATTCTTTAGAGATGTATTCAGTGACACATAAGTATTATAGATTTCTTTAGAGGTGTATTCTTTTGGAGGCCTCTATTTCACTTTAAAGTGTTGAGAAACAAATCTAAATGTAACATGTTTGCCAAGTAACCAAAAAGCGGCCATGTCTTATTGGCAGGTAAAAATATACATTTTCCTAGTTTCTATCATTCACATAAAAGATGAGCGAACTCCAAAATTATTATAGTTCAACAAATAAGTTCCAAAACTTTATAAAATTACTGGATTCTATGATACTATGTACGTTGAAAGAAATGAATAATGTAAATTCTTTTCCAAAAGTATAAAGATACCTTCGTGGCGTTGTCATTCACTTATAAATGGCCAATGATTATTTATTAAAAAAATTATTCCTCAAAATTGCTTATTTTATTCACTACCATTGGCTATGGTTAAGTTCAATACTTGCAAGATTCAATGACGAATGGAAAAGAACATGGATAATGAGGGTGTATGGGATGATTCAGTAAAGTTTGTTTTGAATTTAGATTACTAAATATTTGGATTATATTATCGCAATGTCTTAATATAAAATTTGTAGATTACTAATAATAAAATAAGACGTTACATTTTGTTAAACGTCTATATTGTATGAGATATGATGAAGAAGTTCGTGGTCTGTCTAATAGAGTTGCTTTGCTAGCACACACGTAGAGTAAAAGAGTTTAAATATGATACAGCTAACGCAAGTAAGTGATGAGAATCCTTTGTATTATATTTCAATATTTAGTTATTCACACGTAAATTCAAAATAAGAGAACTACAGTTAAATTAATTTGTAGTGTGTACAATGGCTACTGCTTGTAACGGTGATATTATGGAATCTAGTTTCGAGTAGGATCATACTCCCAACGTGTGCAACAATGACGAATCTAACAGAATGGTACATATAAATGACAAAAACCGATGATGCAAGACTGTGATATTCCAATCATTAGTTCGGTTTTAATGCTTAATTGGTAAAAATTACATAAATTATATGCAGGGCGGTTCTATACAATAAGTTGCCCTAGACGAGGAAATTTTTTGTTGCCTTTCACAAAACAATAATAGTAGTAATAACGTTATGAACATCATTTCATTAATCTCACAAAAATGACAAAACACACTCAAAATACAGATAAAAACAAAAACATCAATCCAAGGTTGTTGTAGCCTTCTATTGGAATAATCAGTTAACTCTTATAGTCTTATTTACTAAAAAAATTATTTCTTTTAAGCTTTTAAAGAGTCGGCAACCAAAATTTTGATATATCAGCATTAGAATCGTTAATTCGTCATTACCTTGAGCTACAGGCTATACCAGCCTTGGAATTGAAACTAAAGGCTGAAGCTGAACTGGTCCGATTGGAGTGGATGTCCAGAGGAGAAGGAGCTGTGAAGCGCCATTGCCGTGGATGGGGTGCGGCCGTGCGGAGGCGATGGAGGCGGTCAGGTGGGTTAGCATAGGTTTCTTTGTTCGGTCGTCAGTGAGTGTTGCAATATCTCTGTGCACAATTTTGAAATTTGAGCTAAGGCTTTTTTTTTGTTTGCCCCCGATAGGGTAGGTTGCCCTATTCTATAGTCTAGCCCGCCTAGCCCAATAACCGGGCCTGATTATATGCATATATATCAACTTATGGTAGAGTTATAAAATTGCCGAAACGGTGAGAGTGACTGTTTTAAGGCCCATTATAATCTACTCTGATCAAGTACTAATGCCAAATGCGTCTTTTTATTGCTTTCTATTTGTCACCCCTACACTTTAGCAAATTATTAATTTAATCATAAGTTAATATATGTACATATAATTCGTTTGATTTTTCTTCGATGTGGAACTAATTCCAAACTTGTGATAAAGATATTTCATTCATGTAACATCGGATTAGGTTGTGCATGTATAATTTGTATGATTTTTACATTTCATTGAGAACTACAAGATGGATACACGATTCATCAGGTTTTTAGTATTAGTCCCTCTTGGAAATGGATCCAAACATATAGACATTACTACACTCAAAAGTGGATCCCAGCGTATAGACATTACTAACAATGCTCCATATGACATGGGACTAATTTGCTACAATAGAATGATTTTTACTATCACTAAAAAATCATTGTAAAAGCTTTTCATACTGTTTCATAATTTTTTGGCTATTTGTATGCTCAATAGCTCCTTAATACACTATAATAAAGACGTAAAACGATTACTCAAACTTATAATACGCAGATCGAATTGCCAATAAAAAGCATAATTGAACACATGTAACATATTAAATGCAACAACTGCCAACAACATTGATCAAAGCAACAATCTCGTATTATGACACTAAGAAGTAATGTTTGCCACTAAAAAATTGATAAATTTCAAAAATTTATTTCTTTTTAGATTTAATATCATTTTGCAATTGAAAACAACATTGTAGTAATAATAACAAAAATCATTCACGTTTACTAAAAAATAGCATGATAAATTCACATTCCAAAAAGAAAAAAATAAGTTATAAATTCAAATCATTCATAAAGTCTTAATATTGTTACAAATCATCGTAGTTTAAGCCAAAATTAATAATAAAAAAATAAAATACAATTGCATTATAGCAAGTATACAAATGATGATTGTCACTATATTCCGTAGTCGGTAAATAAACCTCAATGACAAGTTTGACACCAATTTCTTTAGATGCATGAGTAGCAGCATCCGTAGTAGCAACTCTTCTTAAGATCAGATATTGAACATCACAAATGAATTCACAATTAGATTCATAACTTATAGTAAATGAGAACACGATAATTTTATTTTCACAACTTGTAGCAAAAGAGAAAATAATATTTTTTTGGCAAAATTTCTTAGTTTGTATTGGACAATTTCTACATTCAACGGATTCAATAAATTTACAACTTGTGAATATTATGTTACTTAAGATTTTGGCGGTAATATGTATAAAATAAAATACTAGATTTAGAACATTATTGACAATGGCTTTTACAATATTCCATTGTGGACACTCGTGCCAGTTTCGTAATTTCCTTACTCCAGGCCATACTACTTTATTTTGTATCCCCAATGGTCTACATCATGATTATACTACACATATATAGTTATATGCGAATAAATTGCATTGATAAGTAAAGTAAATTAGATTTTTACAATGTACCCAAAAATATGGAGGAGCTGTTGCAATTAAGTAGAGTCTGTTTGGAGTTGAAGTCATAAGAACTAGTAGTATATCCTTCAAATCACCATCTTCACCTTGCTTAAATTTGTAGGCAACGCACCTTTTCAACACCTGACAGATTTTGTAAATAATGTACGTGAAAAAATTTATGAACATATATTTTCATTTATTGGTAATATCAATTTAGTTTAATTAAACAATACGATGAATGTTGAAAATTGAATTAGCTTGCTACAGAGCAAGGCACAATAAAAAGAAGCATTTTTTTATTCGAGTTCAAAATATCGAACCAATTTAAATTTATAAAAACACCACAAAAAACAAAGCATTTTTCGACGGTCGACGGCTTCAGACTGTCTTGCTCAGTTCAGACCCGATGAAGCAAGGTACATGTAGTGGCTGGACTCTAAGAAAAAAAATTCAGTTGTGTATGTTTCTTTTGGTAGCATAGCAGTGTTGAAAAGGCAACAAGTGGAGGAGATGTTAAAGGGGTTGAAGGCAAATGGAAGGCCATATTTAATAGTGCTAAGGAATAATTCAAGATATGAAGGTATTGGAACGGAGGAGGAAGATGAAAATGGAATGATTGTGAGTTGGTGCGCGCAAGTGAATGTATTGAGGCACCAATCTGTGGGGTATTTCGTGATGCACTGTGGATGTAATTCGATAATGGAGAGCATGGTGAGTGGGGTGCCTATAGTAGGGTTGCCACAATGACAAGATCAGTTTACGAACGCAATGCTTGTGGATAAGGTGTGGGAGGTGGGTGTCAGAGGAGAGGCGTGTGAGAATGGTTTGTTTGAAGGTGAAGAGTTGAACAAGTGCATAGACTTAGTGTTGGGTGATAATGAGAGAGGTATTAGGATTAGGAAGAACGTGGAGTTGTTGAAAAAGAGTGTAGTGGAAGCTGTTAAAGACGGTGGATCATCTGATCTGGACCTTTGCTGAGCCCAATCCTCTCACTCCCTGGCAAGGTGACTCAACGATAAATAAGCTCATCCAGTCACTTTTCTGTAAAGTGACCAATCTCTGGCTCTTTGGTGCCGACTCTCCGATCAGAACTAAACATGATCAAAGTCTGTGGTGTCTCCAGACCCTTGCAGAGCCCAATTCCCTCGCTTTATGGCGAGTGGACTAAACGGAAAATAAGCCCATTTGCTCATGCTCTGGTTAGCGGACTTACTTCTTACACTCCGGTCTTGACTTTCTAGAGGGGGCATTATGGCAACTAATATCGTGCAAGTCCATCCGTTCGCTTTCTAATGAAAGGACTTGCATTTTTCATACAGGCATCGTGCTCCGGATGGGACTTTAAAGCAATCAACGTCAGACATCGCATTAGATGTGGAATGCAATAATCAAATTCAAATATCAAAAATAACATAAAATCTAACACCAAGGTAACTGTCTCTTTGGGTATTACAGTTTGGCATCTAGCCCAGAGCGTACCTAGGGACCGTTTGGGATCCCATACATGAATAAGTGACTAAATTGTAGTATTGCATGGTTTATTAAAAAAGGAAAATAAAGTGTGATAATCAAACCTGTTTCCTGCCGTCTCGATCAAGAGATGACTATCCTTGACCTTGATTCAAAGCCATCTCCATTTGATGTGGTTGATGGCTGCTTCTGTTCCATCATCGTAGTTCGAATCCTTACATATTGCTATGACCGGTTATCTCTGACCTATTCCTCAATCATATTTTGCCGGTGCCTACAATCATTTGTGTTATGCCCATCCAAGTCATGGAATAGGTTGTATTTTCCAAATGCCCTTTCACACTCCATGGGGTCTATTCTCACCAATATCCGATAAGGGATATATCCTCGGTATCTAGATAAATATGCTCTGGGTTTTCTTTTAAGTCCATGTAAGAAGATAATTTTAGTTCCCTCCTTGTCACTTTGATCCATCAAAGCGGTCATCCCTCTTCCTTTTTCCTTTACTAGATCCTTCTTCGTGCAGTCCTCTTCCATCCACGGTATTAATTTCTTCCTTATCGGCCTCGGTATCCACCTTATGCAGGAATCTTTCAAACTCATGATAAAACTTTACGAGATCCGTCGAAGGATACTGTTCAATTGCAATCTTAAAATCCGTCTTAGCAGCCATTCCTGAAACTACCACTATCAAAACAATTGATGGGTCTGGCGTATCAACCACGGCAACCGCCGCATTGAATCTTGTTAGAAAACTTCTGAGGATCTCTCTGGCCATTTGCTTAATACTTGCAAGTGTCACCACATTCTTAGGTCGTGAAATATGGACCCGAAACATCTTCACGAATCTATTCACTAACTTGGCCCATGGGCTAATGGAACCGTTCTTTGGTTGTCTAAACCATTATGCTTCCAAACCTGTCAAATATATAGGAAAACGCTGTCCCATTACCTCTTCAGATGCACCCAACACTTCCATGTGCCAGATGTATCTCATTAAATGAACTATTGGATTTGTCGCTCTGTCATATGTTTTTGACATTGGTAACTTAAAATCGGGTGGATTTCTAGCGTATCGAATATTCGGAGTGAGTGGACGTTGGTTCAAATCTTCCATGCTCTGACTAGGCAATCCAACCCTCATAACTCGCTTCACCATCTCAGTAAATCTATCATAATCATTAAAAGGAACTCTAAGGTTAGTAGTCTCAGCCTTTCCCCTAACTGTACGAGGGAATTCTGGTACATACTCCTCCGATCACATTTCAACATTTTGATTTAAGTTCATACGCTGTGCATCATCTCCAAGACGTATGTCCTTCCTTCCAAGGCCAGGACGACCCGTGCCATCAAATTCTTGGTGGTCAGACCGATCCTAAGGGATGGTTCGGTACCGACCCATATGTCTGGATTGGGGTTTGCACTTGGTCATTGTACTCCAACACCAGCTGTTCCTATCTATCCCTTCGTGGTAAAGAAGTTCTCCACCATCTTTTCATTGCAAGCGATCATCCTTTCCTACAATCTGTTCATCATTGTTTCCATCTCATCCTTGGTTATATAGATTGATAGGTACCATCAACTCCAGCACAATATATCAAAAGCATACATTAGATATGGAGTTGATCTCCTACACCCTTAGGTTAGCTAAATCCAAGATTATGCATCCCACTTTATCTTTATTCATATATCAATGTTGAGGTTAAGTTCGGCATCTCTCACAACCATCTTCACGTTGAACACAACAAGAATCCCCAAATGAACTCCAATTTCTCGAACAGATCCACATCCAAGAGGTAGAACACGTATCTCAGTCATCAAGTTATTTTCGATAAGTAAAACACTTACCGATCTTAGTCTCTCCAATATTGAATCGACAAATTTTTGGTTAAGTCAATTCCAGTTCTTTAAAAAGTAAGTGAAAGCTAGAGATGTTACATATGGAAGCTCCACCCTGGTTGTTTTCAATGAATATAGGGCTATGAAGCTATTTATCACTTCTTAAGTTGATTTTTTGACAAGAAATGATCGCATATGGAAACAAAGTCCTGTATACATATCACATTTGCAACATTTTCAACTTCTACTATCCCTCGGTCAAGATGGAAGTTAGTAAGTTAGAACCCTATCACTCCATCCTTACTCGAATATCAATCTTGACTCTCATAGATAGATTCAAGTTACTTTGTTGGATTTTAGAGCATAGTACAAGACTAAATGTTTTCCATATATAAGTAATCGCAAAAAGCATGCTAAACACATACAAAGCACGATGAAGTCGCATGAATGACTTTTAATTTTTTTTAATTTAGTTAATCTTTCATTAATTAAAACCTCTTTTACTAGCAAAACATCTTTTATCTAATAAAACTTCTACATTTAGTTGAGATTTCTTTTTAATTACAAAGCATCTTCCTTTAATTAAAACTTCTTTTAATTAAACATCTTCCATTAATTAAACACCTTTTTTAGTCAAACTTTGGTGTTATTAAACTTCCTTTGTTAATTTAAAATTCACTTATTTTATTAGTTGCTTAACTTATTAATTAAACTTCTTATTAAACTTGTATGTAGAGTTAATTTATCTTTATAAAAGATATATACTTGTATTTTACTATTCGTGCGTTACTATTTATGTATTTTACTATCCATTAATATTGTATTTTTCTATTCAAAAATATTCTATACTTACCTCAAATGGTATAAGTATATTGATTAATCATTAGCATGATTTTCTTATTTGAAATATAATCAAAGAGATTAAAAACAAATTTTGTTACTGTAAACCTCCTATTTTATGAGTTAAAATTTAACTCTTCTATCTTTTTATAAAAAGGTTTCATACTTGTTGTTGTCTTTAAAACTTCATTATTCAATATCTTAGTATTTTCTCAAGGGTTAAAACAATTGTTAATTAAACAATGCACAGCAAACCTACAACCATTTACTTATTCTTATCTTTAAATCATTCATTATTAAATATCTAATTATATACTTAAGTATAGTTAATAATATGGGATAAAAATAAATGTTACTTAAACATTGTTTACTACAACCCAAAACCATTTTAATACTTATCATTAACTTTAAGACATTCATTTTAAAGATCAAAGAATATCCTTACGTATTAATTATGATAATACACTTTTAATAGTCTGCGGGTTCGGCGCAGTGGAAAGGAGGCTTGGGTTCTGGTAACAAGGCCAAGGTTCGATTCCTACCATGCGCTTCCCTATCCTATATAAATTTACCCGGGGGTATGGGGGCTTGGATCAGCGGATGGCTTTACTATACCCTTCTCAGGAGTTCACTGGCCCGCCGGGTTCTCCTGGGTTTTCAAAAAAAAAGTAATACAATTTTAATCAATTTCATAAAACCATTTATTTTAAATTAAGGGTTAAAACTCAAATTTACTTTATTATATTTATAAATTACTTAGTTTACTGTAAAAAATATATTCATAGAAATACCTTTAAAATACTCATTAATATGTTAAACACTTTTAAATGACTTAAAAGTATACTATAATTATTTATGTAGAATATCATGAAAAAGTAATAAATTTTGAAAGAAAAATCAAAATAAACATGTTTTTTTTAAAATCCACTTACTTTAAAATTTTCTAATCAATTACTAAAAATATATTTAAGCTTGAAACTAATTTTAAAACAATTTAATATAAGTCAGAGAACAACCCTAAAAGAGAAATAAAATTAGTTTAATTATCATTTTTACACAGTTTAACATTTCAAACAACAAAAATAGCTTTTCTTCAAATGCTACAAAAAAAATCTGCAAAGTTAAAAGGTGTTTTAGAAGGAAAGACAACATTCTAGAAATACTATCTAAAGTTCTGGGCCGTTTTAATTGTGATTTTTCTATAACTTTGCACCTAATTTTGACACATTAACAAATGGTTTTTGATCCATTATTTTTATATTAGTTATTCTACTTAGGGTAAATGTAATCCATGAGGAAAAATCCAAAAGACTATCTTTTAATTATTTTATAGAAATTTCCAAAAATAGGGTATTTTTCTATAGTGATCGTATAACGACTATTTCGCTATAACTTTTGCCACTTCATTCAATTACCTATTAAATTATTTAAGCTTCCAATTTTTTGCAAGAAGAATAATATATAATTTACTTGCTAAAATAGTAAAGAAAAGGCTAAGGAAGTGCCTACCAAAAAACTTTCATTCCTAAAAATTGGTATTTTAAAACTATCGTTATAGTGACCTTTTGGTTTCAAACTTTCTTAGCTCTGTTCAATATTTTCTACAACTTCTCTAACATACTTGTTGCTGTATAAAACACTCGTAGAAGTATAGATAATAATTAAAATAAGTTATATTAAGATATGCCCATAAATCTCCAAATAAGTCAAGTCAAAGTTAAGTGATTTCAAAGTGCTTTTATAGCAACTTTCTCACTTCAAACATTCACAAACACACTTTTACATCATATACAACATATCCAAGCATGTATGCATCAAGTCATGGCCAAGTTACAAGTTTTAAAGGGTTTATAAAAGATATTATAATATATATCTATGTATGTATGTATGTATATGTATGTATGTATGCACGTATATATGTATGTATGTTGTCATTAGCTTTCAAAAGCAAGAGGGAGCCAAAAAGTTATAACTTGTACTGTTTTCCAGTTAGCATTTATTTTTCAACAATCAACAACTTATAACACAACATACACTCATTTCATTGAAGATAACTCACCTATAAACTAAGCTAACAACCATCATAAAGCTCTAAAACCTAGGGGCAACTTCCCACCATCACCCGAATCTCAAAGCTTTTACCTTTAGCTCCAAAATCACAACACGAAGCCTACCAAACCACTTAGATTCTCACGGCCTTGGCTTGATTTCGCCCTTTCTCTAATAATCTTTGAATTTTGACATGATATAAGGTGTTCTAATGATGACATAATGCGTTTGCCAAAGTTTCATGGAGATTGGATTTGATTTGCGTAATATCTAGAAAGTCAGAGAGGAGAAAGAGGTATAAAAAGGAAGTCATTTTTTATTTTTCTTTAGCAAATGAAAATATGATGTTATAAATTTATTTGAATTTATATAAATTAGATAAAGTAACCTTTTACCTTCTTTTGAATGCAACCACATGCTCCTTTAATGATGCCACTTTCCATGTCATGTTTCTCGCCTTGTTTTGCTCCTCAACACATGCCTTGATTCAAGCATTATTTTATGCCATGAATCATGCCTTAACATCATGTCCTCTTTATCCCCTTAATTTACTTATGTTTAATTAGACATTATTTATAACATAAGATGATTTTTTTTTTTGAAAACCCAGGAGAACCCGGCAGGCCGGTAAACTCCTGAGGAGGGTACAGTAAAGCACTCTGCTAATCCAAGCCCCCATACCCCCGGGTAAATCTATATAGGATAGGGAAGAACATGGTAGGAATCGAACTTAGGACTTTTTACCAGAACCCAAGCCTCCTTTCCACTGCGCCGCACCCACGGACATTTATATTGTTGTTACTGTGTATATATGTTCTACATAAGTTCCAAAAATATTTACACAAGTTTTAATGAACAAAAAGTTTATTTTCAACAAAAGGTCTTTCGTTCACATTTTCAATATTACTTCAAAGTATACAGCTTTGTAAACTCATTTCAAAAATATTAGTCTTCTATCATTAGATATTAAATATAAAGGGTTTAATAAGGTTGTAAAATCATATTTATTTACATTAAATCCTAAACAAAAATATTTAAATAATTTAGATATTTAAATACATAGTGTTCAAAATTCTGGGTCATTACATTCTCCACTCTTAGATTATTACACCCTCAAAATTCCAATGCAAGCAACCAAAGCAACAATCACACAACAATAATTAATAGGAATCAAATTAAACAGCAAACATAGCTCACGTTTTGCTCGAGCTCAAGAATCTTGTCATCCCAAAAGGACCTTAAACAACCTACTGAGCGTACCATTCGCTCAACAGCCTCAGGTTACAACTTAGTCGATTATCCATAAAACCTTACACAATACGTAAAGTCCCTTCCCAAATTCTCCATAAGCCAACAAAATAGTACTTAAGTATACTTAAGCCCGTACGATATACATGGATCATCCATACACAATATCAAATTTAATCACTCGCTCGATCACATAGATTACACTTCCAAAGTAGCATATCCCACTTGACCTCTCTAGTATGAACTCTGATCTGGTTCCCTGATTAGACACTTACGTTCTCCTTACATAGCCATATAGTATGAAAGAAAACTTCAGAGCCATATCAAGAATCTATAACACTTGTTCCCCATTAAGAATCTAGTGAAAAATCCTTTTTTAGACCGATGTAAATAACCTTTAAATCATGTACTCGAATCCTAGATCAAGGACCGTCATGTTAATAAAATGATCGTCTACGTATAACTTACATACTTTGTTCCATTGATTTCTTAACTACACTAATTTCTTTACTTTCTAAATCATATTCATTCTCACACATAGTATAAAATCTTTTTAAAATAAAATTCATAAAACAATACTTAAGTTCATAAAACATTTTGTAGAGACATTTCTTTACCTATAGAAATTTCATTTAAACACAATTTCATTTCTAAAACATTTTAAGACATAAGTTCATTATTTGCATAATACTCCACTACATCAAAGAGTACACATAAAACAACCATATTTATGTTACTTAACAAGGATGTTCTATAAATTTTTAACTTTCATTACTTATTATCTTTTCAAATTAAGAGTTATAAAAATTAATTTTTATTCAAATATTAAATTTCTTTAAAGAAAATTTTAGAACTAAACACCGGATTTTCTTTCATTTCAAAACATTTGAAATAATAATGTATACATATTTATTTTGTATGCCAAATCACTCTTTTTGAGTTTTAGCCAAAAATCAATTATCGAACTATTTTCATTAAAATCCATAGAAACTAAACGTATATATCGAGTAACACAAAAATGATGCAACGAACTGAGTCCTGTAAATAGTATCATAAATTCCCTTACTAAGAAGTGCAATACTCAAAAGAAATGCTTACCATCCAAAAAATCTCTCACCTTTTTGTAGTAACTTTCGAGCCACTCAATCTAGCTATCATAAAAGTATTTTATACCGGAATTGACTTGTCGATTCTATGAGCAGCCACAAATTCAAAGAAATCTTAAAACTCTTTTAAAACATTTAGTCTTTTAAATACAATTTCAAATAATAATATAATTATGTTCTTGAAAACCATTGAATTTTTTTTCAAAAACACCTAGATTTAAGTTCACAAGTTCTCAATTTAAGTCTTCTTAGTTTATAAATTATATTTATATAAAGTATTTTTTTTATATAAAACCATTTCATAAATATTTATTATCAAAGTATCTTAGCTTTCTTTTATTTTATAATAAATTACTTTTATAAAGTTAGCTTTTAACCCAACATTGTCATCTAATACCTTATAGTCAAATTTTAAAACTTAATATACAATGTGTTCATTTCAATGTTCCCACAATTACTATCTATCCAAAACCATATTGTAAAAAGATAAAACTTCTCATTAGTCGGTTGAACACTAATCAGAAATCAACAAACAATAGTCAATGTTTAAAAACTGGACAAGCACGACTGATCGATCAACAAATAACAACAATGCTCATAAACTGGCTGAGCAATATTTAGCTAATAATTCTACAAATCATAATAATGCTCATAAATTGGTCGAGCATGTCAAACCATTCTACAAAGGATAGAAATGCTCATAAATTGGTCGAGTATGGCTAATAAATTACACTACAACAAAACAGTCATTTTACATTGTAATATGGTTTTCGCAATGGGCTTGTGCCCGTTGTAATAGGCCTCGTTGTAGTAGATCCACCACATTTTACAACAGGCAAAGCATGTTGTAAAAACCGTTGCAGTATACCTTTTTACAATGGGTTATGACCATTGTAATAGACTATAATACAACGGCCATTACCCGTTGCAATAGACTAACCATACTAGCTGCATAGCCTGTTTCCCAGCATGCATTGACCGTTGTAAAAAGCATATTTAACAACTTGTGTTGCTCGTTGCAATATACTATAATACAACGGCCATAACCCGTTGCAATAGACTAACCATACTAATTGATGGGATCCATGCAACGCATCCATACTAATACTAAATATTGTCGTAAAATAATTAAAATCACATACGAAAAGTTAGATAAGTTTACATATCTCAAACAAACTTTTCATTTCATCACATTCTATTTACATTCACAGTTTACACGTTTGTTCACATCATTTTCTACATTTGAATTCACTGTTTACATTTATAGTGCTTTGCATTTCAATTTCCCTTCTCTCTGTCTCTCTGACAACAACAAACCACCATACAATAACTACACAACCACAGTCAATACCACCACACAGCCAAACCATCCCCTTAACACCTCTGTACATACTCCCCAAACCACTGCTCACAACCATTCTCCCACTCCTCATTACAGCAACCAATCCCAGTCATCATCACTGACATCTACCGACGTCCCCCCCCACAGCCACAACTACCATCTCCTCAGTCTGCAAACATCCCCTGCACTACAACCCTAACAGACTTCATCCCCACTGCTATCAATCAAACAAATTCCTGCCATCAACCTATACTTCTACATACCATCTCCATCCTCATCAACGCCACATCTACACAAACATCCTACCAACTTTCATCAGACCACCCCCTGACCATAATCACATCAGTGCCTCACACTGTCAACTGCCACCTTACTACCGCAAAAACTACCACTTAATACATACCTGAGCTAGCTCCTGCCACTTTTGCCATCAACTTGATATACCAGTCATCACCATCAAACAAACCACTTCTGCCATTTACATTAACCCTCCAAAACATCGCACATATCTACCCTTCATCACCTGACAGTGCTCTTCAACACATATTCATCTCTGCCTTTCAGCCTCACACACCACTTCAACATCTTAAAAAAAATCCCCCTTCACCTCTGCATTCCACTTCCATGCTACAACATCATTTCATTCTCACTACTACATTCCCATACTCATCATTAACTCATACACCACCACTTCTGCTGCTACCCATCACTTTTGTCTGCACCCTTTAACAACCAACCCATTTCAACCTATCACTGTACACTACATACATAACCCTATATCACACTGTCAACCTTCACTTCTTAAACCAAAACTATCACCTCACTGCAGCCCCTTCCTACTTACAAACATCACCAGTAACCTTACACATATGCCACCCATCTGCCTATACACTACACCCATATCACAAAGTCCACCATATCCACTGCCATCCCCTACTAGCGCATCTCCTTAATTCACCATCGGTCTTCCATCAGACATCATAACCACATCACTACCTAAACTCAAAATAGTTCATTCCCACTTCAACCACTGACTTGCTTTCAACCATCACACTCCAACCTCAGACCATCACCATTCCCTGAAACATCCACAGTCATCACATACACTCATCCTTGCTCCATCACCACTCATAGAACTACTGCACACCAGACAATTACCTGCCATAACACAAGCTTCATCAGCTTGCTTTCCGTTCCATACCTTTCTATTGCTACCACACAATGTCTATTTCCTTACTGTCACCAGTTGCACATCAGTAACCACCTACCTGCACATCAGTAACGAACAAAGTCAATATTATTAATTTTAGGAGATGAAACAAGAAGAATTTTGAAACATTTCATGGAAAAAATAGGTATTGAAGTTAACATAGGTGAAAGCTGGGAATAGGTTGATCTCACAGTTGTGGAAAGCGACGTGTTATCAGTAAAAGATTTAGAAGTAGTGGATCTTCAAACAAGATAACAGCGTCACACACCAAAATTAAAGACCAAACTCTTCAAGTCAGCTCGAATGATATTTTGTGTACCAGTAAAAGGTTTAAAGATTTTCCATCGCCCATTTTCATTTTGATTCTCATCAACATCGATAGCCGTGAAGGTTTCTCTAATATGTACTCAATCTTAGACAAATTTCCAAAGTTCAAATTTGATAATAACAACAAACTATCATAGTTTAAGATTGTTTCTCTAGTGAATCCAAATACACATAGTGCGATACTTATATACGGATGATAAAATAAGTGTGGTGGCATAAAAAAGTTGTAATATGTCTTGCTATCTATATAACCTACTGAGATAACAGAAGCTCGAACATGTGGATAAACTGACATAACCTTATAGATGAGACAAACTTTAATCATATTTTGATACAAAATGGAAGTAATACTTGAATCAATATGCTTCAGAATATAGCATTGTTAAACATCTGATATGATTAAGTTGAGATTTGGAAATATAACGAAGAGTAGAATGATGAAATAAATATAAATTACAATTAAGGTACTTCATGAGCAGGAAGCAACTGCTTCTAAGTTTGGTGATTAGTTAAATTCCATAAAAATTGATTGGCATAAATCCTTGTGCAATCAATGCAAATTTGTTACAAGTGGAAATTACAGAAGCCCATGGAAAATACAATGATCTACCAACATGCAATTGTCATTACAGGAAACAAAATAAAGCATGCTTACCAGTGCAACTTTAGTGAACATGGGATAGTTACAACACAAACAAATATTTGTATATACAACTAACAAATTTTATAGCCGACCATCAACGCAGTTGAATATTTAGAACAACATAAAATAAGTTCATGATTTACGATATATATTAAAAGAACAAAAAAAAAATAAGTATGCAATTTCAGACAACAAATGCCCAGTAGAGTACACAATGACATGATTAAAGGAAGAAAATCAATGCATTAACATGGGGCATATATAATTATTCTACAAAAAGACAGGACATATATCACATTCACAGTAGGAAAGCAATTCAATTTGATTGAAAATGCTATGACAATTTTAAAGAACCTCATTGAAGTTGCATGTACAACGGATCTAGGAAAAAGTCAAACTATGTGTAAGAGGGCAATGACAAACTAAATATTTAAAGTTGCTGCACCTGCTATGAAACCAATTGAGCCTGTTAAATCATTGATCTGCAAATAACTGGAATTTTATTACTGTTAGTAAAAAGAACAAGAGATAAAATATTGTATTGTGGATGCATGTTTGTTAGTACTGTTTAGAACTTACAGAGCATGAAGGTTCGTTAGAGAAGCAAAAAAGCTAGGTAGATCACCAGTTAAGTGGTCAAATGACAAATCCCTGAAACGTGTATCCACATATCAGAACTGACTAATATCATTTAGCAATAGAACTGACACAATAACAAGAAGCAGAGATATTAATCTTACGGTTTATCCAAGTTCGGCATATCAGAAAACACATCACCTATAGGACCAGAAAGCCCATTGTGGCTTACATTCCTACATAGATAATTTACCAAGAAAAGGCACGTTATTCAACTGGGTATTCCTTGATAGAGGTAGAAGTTTTACTATGACAACTCACAGGTAAATGAGAGCCCTAATAGAAGGCAATGGGTAAGCAAGATTGTACCCGAAACTGTTGACAGCCAAATTTCTTAAAGTAAATAATACAAAACGATATTTTCAGTTGGATGAAAAAAAAAACAAAACAAAAATGGTACTGAGTTGCTAAAAAGTAATAAAACACATACATGTAAGTAGCATTAGGTGGCAAACCAAGAGGTATTTCACCAACTATACTATTGTAGCTCAAATCCTTGCATATACAGGTAGGCCATTGCATCAGCGTCTAAAATCATAGTTAAAGCGATAAACAGTTTGATCATATAAATCTTACAGCTCACGCAATGAAAGAAGATTGGATATTTGTGGACTTAGCTGTCCACTCAATCCTGATCCATTGATGTAAATGCCATACAAATGAAATCTTCACGCAAATATTAAGTAACCAGAAGACATTAGTGTGAATTGGAACTATTTTAATTTTGCAAGCTACATCATACAATCATGGTTCACTATCTTCATCAAAATAAATAATTCATACATGTTCATACTAATTTACCAATTATTATTGTAAATGGTTATTTAAGCCAATTTGTGATCTCAAAAAATGATTAATTCACTTTTGGAAAAGTGTATTAATACAATAGGGACATAATGTGAAATCATATATTTTAGGGTTCGACCCGTAAAATTTCTCAATATAATTCCAAGAAACGTATGTAAAAAGGTGTATATAAACAACTCACATGGAAATCACAGATTGATTTGAGCAAGCCACTCCTTTCCAAATCTGAGAAGTGCCGCAGGGATCAACATCAACAAAATTCCACCCAATTAATTGGGTGGGATTATTAAGTTCTTCAAACACTGCTTTTAAAGCTTCCACTAAGTGCCAATGGTTTAATCAAAAATCGTTTCATAAACCCTACTTATAATTTCAAATTCAATGTCAGCCAAAACCCTTGTTTTAAGACCAAGAACCAATCTTGGGTTCAAAACCACAAAAAAATAAAAATTGATGTTGTTGTAATAATGTAACAAAAAACTTACGATCTAAAGGATCTGTTGTTGAAATTGCCAAGAATGGAATTTGAAATAGAATAAGAAACGCGAAAAGGAGAGGCAGTCGATTAAGTTGCACCATGATTGTTATATTCCTCCTTTTTTACAGTTTAGTCTGAACGAAATAAAAGAAATAAAAGGGTTGGCGGCTTTAGTATAATTGAAAATTAGGGTTTTTCTGCGACCGTTGTAATTTCATTTTGCGACCGTTGGCCATCTATTACAACGAGCAACCAATGCCATTGTAAAAAAGGTGTTGTATATGGCATCTTTTACAATGGGCCTTAATGGACCATTGTAACAACCTTCCGTTACAACGGGCAACCAATGCCCGTTGTAAAAAGGGCGTTGTAATAAGGTATTTTTGTTGTAGTGTTAAGGGGTAACGAATGAACACCATTAATCAACTACACTATCAACCTACACTTATATATTAGTAATATATATCAAATACATATACGCTCTTAAATATATAATACACTCAACTCATAATAGGGCATTCCATTACCCTATAACTTAATGAGTTATACCCAAACAAAGCCAAGGTTCTCACTTAACCTTTAACTCTAATACCAAATGTAAAGAACGACCTATTCGACCTCTGAATGTTGACACTAACAAACCAATGATATTCTTATATAGAGCAGCCAAATGCTAGAAAGATATAACATTTGAGTAAAGAAAAAAATAAAAATAACAAGAAAGCGGAGAAGTAAAACATCAGAATCTCACATTGAAATTATAACATATAATATCAAAAGATAATACACAACGCTACTCTAATATACATAGTATCAAAGTACTTTCATCAGCCTAGATAGTTATAAAAGAATGTCCTTACAATTGCACACATATATATACGTAAAGTTATGCACGGAAATAAATACTATGATAGGTAAAATATCCAGCTCCTCCCTAAGAGATCAATGAACATCAACCAAAACCTACTTTTCTCGGACTACTCAAAAGGGCATCCATGAATATAAGGGAAAATAAAACACGTGTCAGACAAAAGTATGGTGTGAGAAATTCAAGAAATATGTAGCCAATATATTGTACTTTTGAGACCATATGCAATGCCATAACGGCTATCGCCTCAAAAGAACCACCATCCAGTAAGTACATAAGGTGATAACAGATAATGTCTGGAATAAAGAATATAAATAATAAAATAGCCGTGCTGCGTGCATCTCACGACACAACAATATTGAATAGGCATACAATCAAAATCGCAAAAGTACGTTCGCAAGTAGATTTTCCACGAAGACCTACCCAGTAAAACTCATAAATTAAACTATGATTGATCTCCTATGATAAGGATTAGAACATACATTTCGAGCTACATATACCTCTAGATAAAATATACCATAAGCCAAGCACAATAAGCCTAACATCTGAACACTTTCGTGAATAACATGAACCAAATACCATCAACTCCTATGTGCAACATATCGAATGAATAATTAGATATTATGTTGATTGCCTACCCCATTGGGCTAGCTAAACCCAGGATTATGCAACCTACTCTGTCTTAAGTCATGTACTACTGTCGAAGTTACATTCGACATCTTTGACAAGAGTCTTCAAGTTGAATGGACCACGAATCACCAAATGGATTCCTGCATCTCGAATTGATCCACTTCCAAGCGTTAGAACATGTATCTCATTCGTGAAGTGGTTTTTGATAAGTAAAATACTTATTGATCCTGGTCTCCCCAAGGCTGAATCGATGGATTTTTGGTTAACTCAATTTAGGTTCTTTATAAATAAAGTGTAAACTAGATACGTTTCATATGAATGCTCCACCCCAGGGATTCTCAAAGCTTATGAAACCTTGAATCTTTTTGTTACTTCTTAAGTTAGTTTGGTCATAAGAAACGATCGTATATGGAAGCCAAGTCTCGTATGCTAATCACATTTGAAACCCTTTCAACTTCTACTATCCCTCAGTCAAGAGGGAAGTCGGTAAGTTAGAGCACTATCGCTTCATCCTTACTCGAACATCAGTCTTGACTCTCACAGATAGAATCTAGTCTTCTTCGTTGGCTTCCAGTGCTGAGTACATGACTAAATGTTTTCCATATACAAGTAATCATACAAAGAAGGATTAACAGATACAAAGCACAATCAAGTCTGATGAAGGACTATTAATTCCTTTTTTATTTAACTAATCTTTTATTAATTAAAACCTATTTTGTTAGTAAACTCCTTTTGTCTAATAAATATTCTTTATTTAGTTGAATTTTTTTTTAAAAACATCTTCCTTTAATTAAACTTCTTTTAACTAAACATCTTTCATTAATTAAACACCTTTGTTAAACAAAGTTTGTTGTTGATTAGGCTTCCTTTGTTAATTAAAAATCCACTTATTTAATTAGTAACTGGGCTTATTAATTGAACTTCTTATTAAACTTGTATATAGATTTAATTTCCCCTTACAAAAGATATATACTTGTACTTTCCCATTCATGTATCTACTATTCAGGTATTACCATGCATGCATTTACTATTCATTTATACTGTATATTACTATTCATAGTATTCATATCCTTACCCCAAGTGGTATAAATATATTCACAAATCATTAACATGATTTTATTATTTAAAATATAATCAAAGAGATTAAAAATAAATGTTAGTCAACATTTTTACTATAAACCTCTTCTCTTTTATGAGTTAAACTTTTACTCTTTTATCTTTTTTTAAAAAGATTTCATACTTGTTATTATCTTTAAAACTTGATTATTAAAGATCTAAGTATTTTCTTACGGGTGAAAGACAATTTTTACTTAAACAATGTCATAACGAACCCACAACTTTTTACTTATAGTTATCCTTAAAGTATTAATTATTAAATATCTAATTATATACTTAAGTATAATTAATAATATAGGTTAAAAATAAATATTACTTAAATATATTTTACTGCGACCCATAACTAGTTTAATACTTATCATTAACTTCAAGACAATCATTTTAAAGATCGAAGCATATCCACACTTATTAATTAAAGTAATACACTTTTAACTAATTTCACAAAACCATTTATTTTAAATTGAGTGTTAAAATCCAAACTTCCTTTATTATATTTATAAATTATTTAACTTACTTTTTAAAACATACGTATTATCAATTGGGTTTTTAACTAAGCATAATTCAATAGAAGTTAGAAAGTCGAAACAAAGACGAAGCGACTTGAAACTTGGCAGGAATTCTTAGAAAAGAGAAAGAAGAGGTTCTGGAAATTTTCACCTCCAAATTGTCTGAGGAAAAACTTGAAACCTAGTCATTTTACTCACTGCCCGGTCATTTTATGATCCCAAAAAACATACCAAGTTCATGCGGGTTATTTTCTACTCACCTCTAGCTTATGCTCAAGTGTTTTCATAAGGTCTGGACGGACAATCGCCAATTGTAGAGAAGAAAATTCAAATAGCCAGACAATCCAAGTAGCGAAGGAACTATCGCTAACACCAACCGAATTCCTGGAGGAAAGGAATGAAACAAATCCAATCGAAGATGGAAAGGAAGTTCAAAATGGGTGGAGTTATTTCCACCTAAGGAAATGACTCGGTACCGAATCATTTGACTAGGTACCGAGTTACTTATTCAGCTCAAGAGACTTAAAGTTTTCTTGTACAACCATAGGCCAACTAGTAGACTCTGCTGCTAACAGGCTTTTGATACAATACCTCCTCTACCTCTATAAATAAAAAACATAGAACAACAAAAAAGGATCTTGCTTTTTCCATCACTGCGTGGAATCTCTTCCTCTTATTTATCTTTTACCACCCCACAATGATCACCAAGGAAACTACCATGGCCAATTCTAGGACTTAGAATCTATCTAAACCCTGCATTAGTGATTTATTCTCTTCCAAATTTCTTATAATCTCAAACGAACTACATCAAATCTATGAGTAATAAAGCTATAATATGGATGTAGGCCATAGATTCTCGAATCATTAGAAAATCCCATGTCTCACTAATTTATTTCTATTATTTTCCTTTTATTTCAACCATTATCTTCTAGATCTAGGTCACACAGGTTCCTTACAATCAATTCTTGAATGTTGACATTTTTGGCATCAACATTTTGGTGTATCCATTGAGAAAATCGAATCTGGGCTTTGATCTAGCTCTCTACTTTAGATTACATTCGATCTAGAAGTTAGGTCCGAAAAGTTTGCTTGGAGAGATAAAGATTTGCTATTCTAAAGGGTCCGAGGAAAGGAAAATCTACATCTAGAATAGCTATAGGAGTAATAATTGGCGGTAATAAAGCGAACACCCACTAAGTAGAAGTAAACAATGAAAATCCATTACTTGGATCTTCTGCTTAATAGGACTTTGTTACTAATTTAATCAAATTATCAATGATCTTAACCAAAAATTTACTGACATTCAAAAAGCTCTAATGGATAAGATAGATGCATTGCTAAATTTGCAGCCACCAATAATAAGAAGAACTAGAAAGGAAACCTCTCCTATAGTAAAAAAGAAAACCCCTCTATTTCTAGCCTAAATCGACGGGATTGAAAGAAAAGACAGAAGGAAGCAAATGGTGGAGTTGTAAAGGATGTTGTAGGAGGAAGTAAGGGGTTCCCATTGTAAGGAGACAGGTAGGTATCGAGCCAAAACAACTCAGTACCTTCTTAAACCTTGGGGTGAACACTCCTTAGGAAGGCAATGCAGTGCTCGTTTCTGACTCTGAAGATGATTGCAGCTTGATGGTGGAAACTTGGAATTTAATACTAGTATTGACGAACAGAATGCGTGAGCTGAAGCTCAAATTATTGTGAAAAGACAACTGCACACCAACGAACGCTATGGCAGTGTTTCTATTGGAGAATGGAGAATCCATGCTCAATTGGCAAACCAAGATCATTTTTGGAGTCAAAACACTTAGGGTAGCCCCTGACAGCTGACTTACAGTTAACCATGCCAGTAAAGAACACAACGCTTATATGGTCAAACGATTGATGAACGATATTAGGGGCAGAAAAAATGAAGACTAGGGTTCTGCGCTGAGACGAACCCCCTTTACTGTGAACATTCTGAGAGAAGAGTACACCCGAAGATTCACCATGCCGAATATGTCATCGTATAATGGAACAATGGATCCTAAAGAGCACTTGTTTAAATACGAATGGCATATGGATGGAGCTCGACCTACGGATGCTATTCGTTGTAGGCGTTTCACTATCTTTTTGGAAGGAGTCGCTTCTATGTGGTTTACAAGACTCCCATCGAAGTCTGTTTCAACTTTTGATGAGTTGGCAAGAAAGTATCTGGAACAAATTAGACTATGCACTGCACGACGAAAGGACATAATATACTTTTATGGCTTTTCTCTAGGGCCCATTGGGTCACTAAAAGATTTCTTGAATCAATTTAACATCATGGTCATTGAGATGAGCAATCTAAAGGAAGATATGGTATTTAAGACATTGGTCTGAGCTATTCATCAGAATACGGATTTCGGCGGAAGAATTAAAATGAAGCAACCGACTACCATGGAATAATTCCACCGAAGGAAAACCAGTTTCTAATGCTGGAAGAAGAAAGTATGATTGAAGGCAAAACGACGATAAGCAACCGAAGGAAGTGATGCGGAGTAATACTGCAGTTAAAAATTATGGAAACAGTTCTGCAGCAAATGTTGGAAGAGTAGAAAAGAATGTGAGCCAAAAAAGGAGGAGCCAAAATTATGGTAGGCATGATAGGAATTGACATCGTCTGAGAAATATAAGGCCTAAAGACTATATACCATTGAATGATAGTTTAGGAACATCTACCTTGCCACTCAAGGAACTGAGCGGTACAACAAACCACCCAAGAAGGAAGCGTCCGAGCAGCAAAAGAGATTAGGGAAGTTTTGATGCTTGCACAAGATTAACGGGCATAACACAAATAAGAGTTGACATCTGAAGGACTTAATTAAAGAATTGATATGAAACAATACACTCCAGTAGTCGTGAAGAAACTACAAAAATCCTGATCAATATGCTGAATCCCAAGCACCAAATGTTTAAGGAAATCAGTTATGCCCCAGAGGAGAAGGGCACAGGCGAACATATCAAAGGCTGGTTATAAACAACACCACTGGCAGACCTCATCCAGTGCAGAAGAGTTGGGGCGAGATGGAAAGATATGCTAGTTCTCTAAAGCATGCCCCTTGAGAGAGTTTTTATGCCATCGAAGACGGATCTCCGATAAAGCAACAAAAAATGATCACCGATGATATTATGTTCCTGAACGAAGATATTAAAGGCATGGAAGCATCAACTCTTGACCCGATGGTAATAATGGTGGGACTTGTTCTAGCAATTATGCATTGAGTTTTGGTTGATAGTGGAAATTCAATCAATATGCTATTCTAGAAAAAGGTTTTACCATATGAAAAATAGCAAGAAGGATGTGACTGCCTGTAGAACCAAGATTCAGGGATTTATAGAACCTAAATAGCCGGTCGGAATAAACTTACCTGTAGAACCCGAAGAAGGAGAACGAAAGGTGGTTCTCATCCAGACATTTATAATCGTTGATGAGTATTCTGCTTATAATGTTTTCTTAGGTCGACTAGCCCTTGCCGACTTTAGAATCGTTTTGGCCCTATGGTGCCTCGTAATGAAATTCCCAATGGGGAATGGGATGGGAGTAATAAAAAAACCAAAGCGCTACAGGAGAATGTTATGTTGCTGAACTACGTGAAACGAAGCATCGTGAAAAGGGAAAGGATATGGGGAAGAACTCTTCACAATGGTAAACCGCAAGCATAGAAATTACGAAACACCCCTTTACTCAGGGACCGTACTCGCTTTTACAAGGCTATGGACCCTAGGAAGAAGAGTTCAGTGAAAATGCAAGCAGCATCGGCCGAGGTTACGATAGGTATCCCTGTCGACATGGGAGACCCAGCTCTTATTTGGAAAATAGGTTCGTAGCTTGGAATCAGGATGCAAAAGGAATTGATAGCCTTTCTTAGTGCCAACATGGACACTTTGATGCATTCTGATATGTGCAGGATATGGCCATAGATAGCATGTCGCAGACTTAACATCGACCCGAAATTCACACCATGTGGCAAAAGAGATGCAATCTAGTATCGAAGCGATCCGTTGCACTAAAGGAGGAAATGGATAAGCTATTGGTCAATGATTTTATCATTGCTGCAACATATCCTGAATAGGTATCAAACCCTATGTTGGATCTAAAATCATTCGAAAAATGGCAAACATGCGTTGATTATACAGATATGAACAAGGCTTGCTCAAAGGATAGCTTTCCCTTGCTTAAAATTGACCAACTTGTTAACGGAACTAGAGGGCACAAACTGCCTTCATTTATGAATGCCTACTCAGGGTACAACCAAATCATGATGCACCAGTCCGATCAGGAGAATTTCAGCTTTACAATCAACTTTGGGATACACTACTAATGTGTAATTCCATTCGGTCTGAAGAACACCAGGGACACTTTCAAAGATTGGTGAGTACAATGTTCTTGGATCAGATTGAGCGAAGGATAGAAGTGTATGTGGATGACATGCTAGTGAAGTCGTGAATACCTAGAAATAATCTGGATGACTTGATGGAGATGTTTGAGATCCTCCGAATGTTTGGAATGAAGGTGAAATCGCTAAAGTGTTCTTTCGCCGTTTCTTCTGGAAAATTTCTTTGATTTATTGTGAATGCAAGGGAAATCGAGGCCAATTTGGAGCAAATAACTACCTCGAGGAATGTTAGAGCCCGTACAACTAAAGGAGTTACATAGTTTGAATGGATAGATCATAGTATTGGGTATATTCATCTCCAGAGCAATGAATAAGTTCATACCATTCATTGACGCGTTAAAAAAGGGTAAGAATTTTTTGGATGGAATTAGGACTGCCAGACCGGTTTTGAGGAATTATTGCGTCGTAGGGAAACATTGTCGGTTCTATCTAAACCACCGGATGGTGTGGAATTATTCATTTACGTTGCAGTATCTACCCACGCATTAAGTGCGGTACTTGTGCATGAGGAAGCTAGGATTCAACGACCCGTACACTATATTACACCGAAGCCGAACGAAACTGCCTGAAGTTGGAGAAGCTGGAATACTGCTTATTGATAGTGTTAAGGAAACCATGGCCATATTCCAAAGTTCTCCCAATCAAGGTATTGATGGGTTAACCCTTGAAATAGGTGGTCTACTAGCCTGGGACTTCGAGATGGCTTCTAAAATGGAACATCGATTTAAGCCAATACGATGTAAATTATCATCCTTGGTAAGAAATTAATGGATAGGCATTGGCCGAACTTCATCATTTAATTCACAATTCGAGCTGATGTGAAGGAGGACATTACAGTCATGGCATAGCAATAGAGATTGTTTGTCGATGGCGCATCAAACAAATTCTACTCAGAAGTGCAAGTTATGCTTGAAACTCCCGAAGAAAGATAAATTTGTTATGCTTTGAGGCCGAAATTTCATACTACTAACATCAAGGCAAAGTACGATGCATTAATAGCAAGATTAATGATTGTGGAGGAATTAGGAATAAAAGTTCTACACATCTACGATGACTCACAACTAGTTGTCTGTCAAGTGAGAATGGAATATCAAGATACAAGTGCAAAACTCGTGCCTTACATGACAAAAGCAGGGTCATTTCTCAACGATGTTGAAAATTACAAAATAACTCATATTCCCAGAGAGCAAAACATGAAGTCTGATCATTTAGCCAAACTGGCCAATTCCAAAGATGCACGATTAAGGGAATTTGTTCCAATACAAGTATTTGCTGCTTCTAGCATAGATTAAATGGATATTGATTGGGTTGTCGAGATCGCAAAAGAGGAGGAATCATGGATGATGCAGATCAAGGATTACCTACTCAAAGTAATACTCCCCAGAGACCATAATGGATGAAATAAGCTCCTTCGAAAGGCAGCACAACTCGTAATGCAGGATGCAGTGATGTAAAGGAGAGGATTCTCCTCCCCATGCTCGGGTGTGTAAACAAAAATGAAGCTAGGAAGATCTCATGGAAATTCACGAAAGCAGGTTCAGTGATTACACCAGGGACAAATACTGGCGAAAAAGGCTCTACGTTATGGATAATTCTGGCCGATAATAAACCGAGATGCGGTAGCTGCATGGTGTGATCAATGCCAGAGATCTGTGAAGATTCCGCGAGCCCCATCTTTGGAACTTACGCAAATGGTAAGCCTTTGCCCATTCGTGGTATGGGGAATCGATTTAATTGGCATACTACCAATAGCAAAGAGAGGAGACAAATACGCTATCATTGTAGTTGATTGCTTTACAAAATGGACTGAATCAGAACTGCCTTCAATGATTATTATTAAAAAAAGTTATTAACTTTGTAACGAAAAATAATATTTGTAGGTTTTGAGTACCGCAAAAAATCATCCCAGATAATGGAACTCAATTTGAGAGTGCAAAGTTCAAGGACTTCTGTAAGCGCTATCGGATCGAGAAAACCTTCTCTACAATAGCGCATCCGTAAGGAAATAGGCAAGCGGAAGCAGTGAACATTATTATTAAATCCACCATAAAGAAGCCTCTGAAGAAAGCAAAAGGATGTTGGTTTGATGAGCTTCTATCTGCACTATGGGCTTATAAAACGATGCACAAATCTGCGACCGTACACCCGTCGTTTGCTTTGGCATATGATTCAGAAGCTATGATCCTGGAACAACTGGAAGGCCCCTCTCATCATATAAGACATTTCAATCAGAGGTAAAATGAGTAACTCCTCCATGAATCACTCGACAAGATTGATGAAAAGTAGGAGGAAGCCGAATTGAGGACTGCTACTCGCTAGAAGACATTGGCATGATAATTCAATGCCAAGGTTCACAATCGTACCTTTGAAGTGGGAGGTTTCATTTTGAAATAGATCTTCTGTAGTAGAGGAGCATTTGGCCCAAATTGGAAAGGAACCAATATGATCGACTGGAAACTTGGAGATGGAACATTTAAGTTAACGACTTGATGAATTACAATTCCACGTGCTTGGAATAACGATTCGTGGTGGGATTACAACATTTAATACCTATCCATATATTTCCTATTTTCGCAAACACGGCATCCAGGGACACTAGGGCATTGAAACTAGGCAGGACTTGCCTTTTCCCTTCTATTTCATCAATAAAAATAACTTCTTAAACCAACGGAACCGCGTTCTTGTAAACAGGCCACCAAGTCAATGGTGAAAATCGACTCAAACAATCAAATAAATGGGGAAAATTGATCCGAATATTCTAAGAACTGACATTGCCTTGGCAATGTCAGGAAGATTCAAAGCTGCTAAGTCTATGGGGAAAATCGACTCAAATCGTCGGATTGACAAGGTAAATCGATCCAAACCACTTGAGAGTCGACATTGCTTTGGTAATGTCAAGAAGATTCAAAGCCGCTGTGTCGATGAGGAAAATCCGTCGAAATCGCCAAATCAACGGGAAAAGCGATCCAAATCTTTCGAGAAAAGGCATTGTTTGGCAGCAACGGGAAGGCCCATATTACTTTGCACCATACAATAAGTCACACGACACTTTCAAAAATAATGGAATCGCATTCTCGTAAGCAATAGTCTTGTTTGCAATTCAATGAGCCACACGACCGAGAAAATATTTCTTAGTCTCCGAACAAGAAGTTAGGCTTCTAAAACTATTGGGTCAAAAAAAAATTGATCCCAATTTCCTAAGTACCAGGATTGCAAAAGCAATACTGGGAAACCCTTCTATTTTCCAGTCATCTATGTTACTTCGGCAACACTAAAAGACTATCAAATTTTCTAAGTTCAAGCGCTACCTTGGAAACGCCAAAAAAAATTCCAATTGTAAGATTGGATGAAAATCAATCCCCACTTTCCAAGGATCAGCGTCGCTCCGACAACGTTGAGGAAAATTTAACCACCGGGTCGATGTAGAAAATCAACCCCAGCTACATAGGATCTGAGTGTCGTCCCAAGATAGGCAATAACAAAAGGTCTAAATTCTCGTAATCGAGCGACGAAACCACAAGTCCTTAGAGATAGAGACTACCACATAACTTAGACAACAATAAAAAAATACCCTTTTTACCATGGGAAGTACCCGTTGCATTAGAGGTTTCGCAACAAGCCAGCACACGTCTTATTATACAATGTTGTAAAAGACTCAAAATATTTTGAAACCATTTAGAATCATTGTAAAAGCCCATTATAGAAAACATTTTTGCAATGGTGAGCAGCATATTTTTTACAATGGGCATGGACTATTGCAATATTCCCCATCCACAATAGACACCATTGTAAAAGATGTCATTGATGACTGCTTTTGCCCGTTGTTAAGAATATGCAAAAAAATTAAAAAAATTAGCGCATTGGTGCCTATATCAGTATTGAATACATTAATTTCACATCTAAATGAGCATCAATTGATAGGCATGCCCTGTAGATTTTGACATGATCAACAAGCAAACTACAAAATAAAATAAATAATATATGGTAAAAGGAGGGGGAAGTGATCTGAGTAAGAAGAAGAATATTATTACAATAGAATTGTGCATAAATAACCTTATTACATTAACACCAAATCTTATATAAATTGAGATCATATTAGAATACAACAAAAGTGGGAAAAAAATCATAGGTGGGAACTTATATTGAGAACTGAAACAATAGACGTGGAAAAAAAACTTATATTTGGAGCATCAAAGCCATTGCCTGAGTAATCACCTTTCTAACAATCAGTTAGAGTTGATGGCACAGCCTCCTTGTCTGAAGCGGCAATTTTGTACCATCTTCAAATGACCTTATCTTATGTTTACCAGCCTAAAGAAAAAGAAACATGTCAATTTACAATCTCCAAGTGAATGCACAAAAAGATATATTCACAGTTAGAGTTGTCTTGTTTATTGATAGTGAAATCATTTGGGAATGTTTTGTAAAAACATATGTTAACATATATACTTATAAGGATATATGTCAACTAATACCTATGTTAACATATACTTTAAAGGACATATGCCAAAGCATACCGCAAAAGACATAAACATGGGATTAAGCTAATTTTTATAGTCATCATATATACTGCTATGGATTTTATATATTGATAACATGTTTAAAATCCAACAAAAGGATAACATGTGAATAATAAAACCAAACACGCTTTGCATACGAATACCCATTTTAACAAAAGTTACCTTTTTTGAAGTCGCATGGTATTCTTCATCATCAGCATGACTATCTTCATCGATGTCCTGCATTGAAAGATCGAGTTCAAAGTTTTACAGAATTGAGTTGATAAAGAAGCAGCAATAGTATAAAATAATATAACATTTCAATCATTGTGGCTGGCAATACAATAAGGGTGTTGGAAGTGAGGACATCGAAGTCAAAATAACAAAAAGAATAAACTAACCTAATAATTATGCCTTAGTAAGCTAACCTAGCCATCACATGCAATCCGGTAGATAATACAACGAATAGTAGCACTCTTAGAATTGTGAAACACTCCAAATTGTTTATTAAAATTTAGATCGCAAGCTATTTGAAACCCATTCTCTGCAGAAAGAACTCCAATAGGAAACTTCTTATTGTTGTACATAGCATGAACAACTACATCCATGGAGGTGTTCTCTGAACTTCCAAGTGCAACCTATATTGAAACAGTATACAAGGCAAAATATAGAAACATTGTGCTAATAAGAAAAGAAAAACTAACCCTAGTAAGATGGTACACTTGCTTAGGGCTTGGGTAAAATAATTCTTTCCATTTGGCTCCATCTTCAAAATTTGAATTCAACAAAACCCTAATATAATTCAATTCAATAAACATGAAAAGTTAATTAAGCGGTTCAATAGTTATTTTAAGAGTAAACTGCTTTGGCATGTCTTAAAGGGTACCGTTGCACATGCAAAAATTGGCACTTATATACCGAATCATGAGTTCAACTACTTCGATGTAACTCTCGAACAAAGAAAATGAAATATCATAAATATATTGACTTAAATGAATTCTCGGATAAATATTAGGTCAACTTACTCGATCGAAGAAATAACCCCCAGACTCCACAGAAGTTGATGAAATACGAGCAAATATGCGGAGAACGAATGTGTGCCAGTAATTTATGAATAAAGATGGAAGTGAAACCCTAACTTTGGTAAGTTTCCACCGTCCATTTTGATAACTATTCAGTAAATTGGGCCTGTTATTACATAATTGTCCTATGTTCTCAGCATATTATTCACGTCGCCAATGGTTGATCGTTGTTTGTTGGATCTTGTTCGTTGAAATTAGACGAATTTCCAATGGCTGACATTCCATGTGTCAACACAGGTGTTGTCTATTTGTGTTTAAATAGATTTTTTCATTATTCTAACATTGAAGCAATTAACAAGTAAATATGCTTTCATGATAAATTTAAAAAATTGTAAATTTAATTATTATATAATAGTAAAACAACTTTTAATAGAGAAAACATACGATAAACTTTGGAAAAGAAAATAGAATGAAAGATAGCAAGTTTTTTTTGGGCAGAAGGACAATACTAATTATAATTAGCATTCTTTATAACACAAAAACTAAATATAATGCTACTTATTTATAATGTATAAATTGAATATAATGCTAGTTATAACTAGCATTTTGTCCTTCAACCCAAAACCAAAACTTGACGTCTTTCGATCTAACTTTCTTAAAAGTTTTTCATTCTCATTAATTCCCTCTTTTAGTAATTGTTTGAATTTTCTATCATCTCCCATATTCACTCTAGATAATTTATTTTCAAATTCTATAATTTGTCATTGTTACTAGTACAACCATAAAACGTTGGGGAAAATGACCTTTTTGAATGTAAATCCACTCAACCAAAGGACGTTTTAAATATTAAATAATAACCAGAAAGTAACATTAAATCTATTGCAATACTGATTATATCCTACTACGACTTCTAAAATAATCGAAGGTAATAACTACCAGTGGGCAAGAGTTGTTGAAAATTGGCATATATTACAACGGACAGAAGAAAATAGTTGTAATATACATTGTAATGATCCCAATTTTTGAGTCAATATTTAAATTGATAATTTATATAAATTTTTGGATTAAATTGTGGATTTTTTGAATTTTTCAAACTTAATAAGATATATACTTATTTATTTTAAAATTTGAATTTGGAAACTCAAAATAAATATTTTAAATAGAATTAGATTATAATTATAATTTTGATTTGGAAATTCAATATGTATTGAAAATGAATTGGG
Organism: Allium cepa; assembly: GCA_030765085.1. Taxonomy (NCBI): domain Eukaryota; kingdom Viridiplantae; phylum Streptophyta; class Magnoliopsida; order Asparagales; family Amaryllidaceae; genus Allium; species Allium cepa. The sequence goes on from CM060945.1 coordinate 443,201,523, forward strand.
TTTAAAAGTTATAATTTGAAAAATAATATGTATGATTATTTACTAAATGCATAAATTGTGTTTCAATTCATTTTCTTTAAAAAGTATAAAAATTATAAAATAAGATGTAAGAAGAGATCAACATTCTTTCTTTTTAAATTCTATACTTGAACTAAGTATAGTTAGTAAATATAAAACATAAATACTTAAGTAAACAAGGGCTAAAACATAGTTTCTATGTAAATTAAGTAATTTTTTAATTAGGTAAGGGCTTAAAACAAAGTTTTAAATTTAATGCAAGGGTTTAGACACAAAAATGCTCAAGTGTAATATGAAGATAAAAGATTATTACAAGTGTATGGTTTAATTTAACAAGTGTCAAAAGAATGAGATTTCCTTTTTATTTGAATAATATGAAAGCATATTTGAAAAAGAAACAAGGTTTAAAATATTCTCTCATCTTCCATATTCCAAAAAAATCCGGTAACAAAGAAAATGGCTCAATCCAGAAAAACAAAAACCAAAACCTGAGAATACCCAAGAAAACAAATGCCAGAAATCAATAGCTTTTTTTCAAAAACTTGGAAATGAGGATCAAGCAACCAAAACAAAAATCAAAACATCATCAAGCTTTAACCTGATCTGGAGCAATTCAAAGCAGTTTTCAGTTTTAAAAGAAGATCAAAATCTGATCAAGCAATTTCTAGTTTTTGAATAATCAAAGTACAGATCAGTTTTTAAATTCAAAGATCAAATCAGAGCAATGGAAAGTGGTTCAAAAGCAATCAAACAAGAAATCAAAATAAAAGTGAAGTTTGTACAGCTTCAAGTATTCAAAGATTTCAACCTGGAAAAAGATTTGAGCAAGCAAATTAAAAAAAAAATCTGGAAGCTTTAGAAACAAAACTGGAAATCAAGCAAAAACAAAATCAAGGCTAAATCAGATCAACCTGTAATTAAGTTAAAAAAATCAGAGCTCAAGCAAAATCAAATGAATGCAAAAGATCAAGCTCCAATGCAACTCAATCAAATGCAAGCAACAGATCCACTCAAATTCAAATATCAAGTCCCAGTTTTTTTTTCAACGCCTCTCTGTTTTCAAACCATTCATGGTGAGCAAACTTTCTTCTCTATGCCCATATTTTTTCTGATATTGTGATGGATGCATGAAATAAGATCTGGGATGTTGCTTAAAGTAAAACTATATTTGTCTAAACATATAAATATGTATATATGCTTATGCATGTCTGGGTTACAGACAGAAATATTCTTGCTTCAGGTTTACAGAGTCAGTTAACTTCTAAAATTCAATTCCTCCCTCTCAAACTCTTTTAAGAAGTTAAGATCAAAAGAAAACGTGTTTAGATTAACAAGATCTTAATTTTAAAAATCAATTTTTTTTGTTTGATTAAGTTGAGTTCATTGGGAAATCAAGTAAATAAAGATGAACATAAAATATATCAGAAATTTGAAGGTTTGAATTATTTGTTTTGATACTGCAATTTGGTGAGTACTCGAAAATGGTGGTTTTTGATTTTGGTTTCAATATTTTTAGTTACGTGGTTGCCGAGTTACCTGGGATAATAAGAAACGTTAGTTTGTCGATTTCTAATGGTTGGAGAGATGATAAGCTTCAAAATTTACGTTGTAGGTAGCTCAAGTATTGGAGATTATTGGAAAAATATCCAGATATTTTTTAGTTGATTAAAGTGATGGATCGAAATTGAATTAGGGTTGAAGTGCACGTTTTGATCAATGTTGACACAGAGAAAATTGCATGGCCATTGGCAAACTAGAAGCGATCGCGAGTGTAGGAGTCGTCACAGGGATCGATGACGAAGCTTTGGACGAAGTGACGATGTCTCAAATGGTTGGCGGTGATGGCACGGTGAAGTTGTTGTTCGATGTTTTGGGTTCTGATGGTTCGAGCTTTCTCGATTTTGATTCATAGATTGATTCGAAAATTGGTATGGTCCGAGGGCATGGGGAGATCGTCGGTGATGTGTTGGCAACTGCAGGGTTGGTCGGCGACGATCCGGTGAATCGTGCACGTGCACGGTGTACGTTTAAGTTCTGGCAAGTTAAGCTTTGGGGAAGAAGATGCAAACTCGGGTTAGTGCTCGAGCTACTTGCGTTGGTGACTCGAAGAAGGGAGGAAAAATGTGATACCCGAAGTCAAGCTTGAGTTTGGCCCGAGAAGATTTAGGGGAAAGCTCGTGTAAAATTTTTAATTAGGTAGCAGGCATCAAAAATTATAAAAATAGGGAAATTTGTTTTAGGTTTAAAACAAAAGAACTGGATTCTACAATTGTTTTCTAAGGTTAAAGGCAAGGTAAAAACAAGTTTTGACGATATGGAAAACAATTAGTTTTCATAAATTCATATTTAACAAAGTTTTAAAAATATATTTAAAATTAACAGATTTTAAATAATTGTTTTGATTCAAGCTTAAAGTTAATAAAGAAGTAACTAAGAGTTATGGGATCACTATTTATAAATAACTCTTAAATTATTTTAAATCAATAATGAAGTTAAAGAGTTAATCAAAAGAAATGTTTTTGAATCATTAAATTGACTTAAATTCCTAAGTTAAATTTTATGTTAATGATAATTAATTACAAAGATAGTTAATTAAAGATTTTTTATGACAAGTTAGTGATTAATGAAAAGATAATTACTTAGGGGTAATTAAAAATAATTAATTTCATGATTAAGGATAATTAGTTACATAATTAAGTCCAATTAAGTATTGATTAAAAAAGTAATTAAGTAATTAAAGTTGATTAAGTGATTAGTGATAATCACTTACATGGTTTTAAATCTCCTATGTCTCGCCCGAGATCTCGCCCGAGATCTCATTTTCACACTTAAACGAGACGAGGAATCAAATCTCCTCCATATCTCCCTCGACACTCATCTCGTCCGAGATTTTCAAATCCCACCCGATATATGGATCAAAATCTCAATTCGAGATCACACCCGAAGTTATACATTTTTCTTATTTTCCATAATAATTTTTATTTTCATACTGATTCAAAAGAAGCTACTCAATCCAATTATAATTTACCAACCTCTTGAACATATTCTTTGCTTTTTATCTTTATGAGTCATAGCGAAAGGTTTTAATTCTTTATTACGTTCAAATAAAAGGATATTATTCAATCATTACCAAATAAATTAAGCTAATCAAGCTACTACTCTTCTAAAAATATTTCTTTTCCATGTAAATCAAGTATGTTACCATTTTTAGTTTTACTAAGAAAGTTATAATCGTTAAATAAATTTTTGACACATCAATTTTAAACACATAAGTACATCCGAGATATTCCCGAGATGCATTATAAGATCGAGATGTCAATCCGAGATGTACACCCGATATGTACTCATCTCATCCGAGATCACTCCCGATACGAGATAACTTGTGCAAAAACTCCGAGACGAAACTTGACCGAAATTCGATATTTAAATCCTTAATCACTTATTGTAATTAATTAAGGATAATTAATTAAATGGTAATCAATTAGGGATTAATTAATTATTGTAAATTACTGATTTGATTAATTAATCAAATAATAATTACTCAATGTAATTAAGTAGTAGTTTGTAAAATATAAGTGATTAGGAATAATCACTTATTGATTAAGGATGATTAAGGAATGATAATTAATTAAGGATTAATTAATTTATTTAATTAATTAAGAATAATTAATTAAAGAATAATTAAATAATTGAGGGTTAGTTATTTAATGATTTAAAGATTAATTAATTAAATGTTGATTATTAAATGATTAAAGGCTAATTAATGATTAACGTTTGTAATTAATTAATGTTAATTAACCTGGATTAGTGATTAATCTGGTTTCAATTAATCAGATGATCAATTAATCTTCCTTATGGATGACTGTATTCTATTGAATGCTGTGAATTGTCTGATATCTCTACTATGTGATGCTGTGTGATATGAATTGTTTTGATTCAAGCTGTGAGAATGTAATTTATTTATCTGTGATAAAGGTATATTATTTTTTTGAGTATCTATGAATCAAAGATAAGCGTTATAAGATTTTACCGCTTATCGATATTGATATGCTTGAATCTGTGATGATTGATGATGTTGCACTACTGTGTAAAGCCCATGGAATACACTATACACACACAAATATGGATTTCACGAGGAAATCGGTTATGTCGTAGATTTTTGAAATGGTTTTAAAGTTGAATTTTGAATTCAAATGGTTTTGGAAATGGAATTGGATTAAATATGAAATACTTTTAAAAAAGCGTTTTTAAAAATAAAAGTTATTCTGAATAACATAATAAAGTTTTGAAATTTAAATAATTTGATCTGAATTTGAATTCAAAATTTGAAATTGAATTCTATGTTTGGAAATTATGACTTAAAAATGTAATGCAAGTTATAAATGTGTTTATATGGGTTTTAAACCAATTTTAAAAGTATTGTTTGGGAGTTAGAATTTAACCCAAAGGCCTTAAATTGTACAAATGAAATCGGATTTTCCAAAATGAAAACTATTTGTTTTCAAATAATAATGGCTTTCATATGAAGAAAGGATTTCCAATTTGTATGGAAAGATTTCAAGTTTGAAATGGAACTGAAATAGTTTTGAAAGCTATGAATAAATCTTTGTGAAAAATAGTCGAACCTTGTTTTGAAATTGAAGTAGATTTTGAATGGTGTATCTTTTGTACAAAAGATTTGGAATGGGAATTGTTTTAAAAGATATGAATGGATCTTTAGAAAGGGTTTTGAAAGGTATAAATAGAGTCTTTGATTTAAGATTGGATGAGTAATCCAATTTGAAAAGAGATTATTTTGAAAGCCGTAAATGAGTCTTTGTGAAAGATGGGTGAACTTTGTGAAGTAAATTTTTTTGTTGAAGATTAAAATGGTAATTTGTTTAACCATTTGAAAGAAAAGTTTTGGTTAACAAGTTGTGACTTAACTGAGATCCCAGTATCCATATGTTTTTAAAATATTACACTCACTATTCGGTTTAGCCGGGAGAGGACTTTGTGTCATATAACTCATAATAGTGATACGACGAAATGGATAGCAATTGAAGACGGTGGTGAAGACCGGGTGTCTTCAAGAATGATAGGATAACCTGTCGAATGACTCTGCACTGAGTTGCTCCGGTATAGAGATCTCTATATGTGATGGGGAGTCGGATCGGGATTGTGGATACCCGGGTTGCTTCTTCCTTTATTGGACGAAGTGCCTTCGGTTCCGTTTGAACCCGGAACGGACTTGTATGGTTGTATGTCTGACATTACACTTTGAGATATAAAACTGATCTCTGTCAAATACATTTCCGTTTGGTGGTGGAGAATTTATTCTCTTAGATTAACACCCTTCTCTAAGACGTACGAACTCAGAGGTTATGTAGTTGTTAGTTATCAGTGATATACTCCCAATTTGGTAGTGTGCCATGCTGAGTGTTGTTGTGTATCATTGTATATCAAAGCATTGCTTTGTGAAAAAGTGTAGCTTTGTGGAAGGGACTGCATCAAGACCTCACACCCCGGAAATGATCGAAACAGGAAAGATGCGGCAAGGTTATGAGGATCGCACCCTTTAGGGTGTGTCATTCCCTTCTGGAAAAGGGTGGTATCATGGTTTGGAGCCCAGATACTTAACTTGTGTGGTCACTACAAATCTATTACTTTATGATTGCTTTGTGGTTGCTGGTTAAGAGGCGCCTCGGATAAAGGTTGCAAACGACCGGGAGATGGCATGCTCGAGTAGTAATTACCTAGTTACAGAGGTAACCCAGCCTTGTGTTGGCAGAAAGCCGGGTAGGTTCTCGGGACATCTGTAACGACCTTGGATTTTGGCCCTATTTATTTTAATAAATATTTAATCCAACTAAATAAAAAGTAAACTTATCATTTTAACATGATATGTCTTTTGGAATAATTGCCATTTGTTTATATAAATTTTTATTTTGAAAAGGAAATTTGATTTTGGAAATTTAAAATAAAATCTCTCAATAAAATTTATCTTATATAATTAAATTAAAATGCTTACCTTGTTAACATCTAATGTTTGAAATAAAATCAAAGTCTATCAATATAAAATATAAATATTAAATATAAGTAAGTAAAAGTAATGAATCTAATTTAAATATTGATAGTTAAAATACAAATAGAAATAAAATCAAATTCTATCACTATAAAATGTAAGTCGACCATATGAATATTGATAGTCAAAATAGAAATACAACATAAGTTGAAGTTTTGTAAGAACAAATGTATAAAGTGAAATACAAAATATAAAATAAAATAAGACAAACATTTGTATATTAAGCAAGAAAATAATGAAACAAATTATCTTCATATACACACAAGACTAAATATCTACCGGCAAAGTGATAGTTAACAAAACAAATGATTTTATGCAAGATATCTTCACATACAAGCCATGCCTATCTGCAAAGTCTACATTTACATACAAAATATCTTTATGCAGTAAACATGATAATAATTATGTAAACATATTGAGAAACAAAGCATTTAATTGCTATCGTCTCAGCTAAATTTTTGTCGTCTCAAATCTTTCCATCTTCAGTAAATAAAAATCCGCTCATATCAAAATAAAGAAAAAGAAAACAACTTTACCCGTTAAAGCCTCCTTTAAACATCCTGTTCCTTTTATATATATGTATGTCTCCATTTTTTAGTTCGTTCAGCAATCATATGAGAAAAACCTGAGAAAACAGAAAGAAGACAAAGGATGTAAAATCAAATTGAATTCAAAACAAAAAAAAGCACTCAAAACAGATTCAAGGTAGTTCCTACTACAGATTTTCAAAAGGGAAACAGGAATTATTCTTTGTTCAGCAACTTTGCTGGTGAGTAAACAAAGATTTTTAAAGTTTAAGTTAATTAAAATAGTTCATGATTCATTAACAGTATAGTTTGTATATACTTTATCTTTGGATATAATTCTGTGTGTATTTATGTCACTCTGCATATTGTTCTTCTCTGTTATGAGTCGGGGTTGATTATCACTCAAATTTAAATTGTATTCAACTGAATCATTGTAAAGTTTTCTTTTTTCAGTCAAAAAAGAGATTTAAACTTAAATTAAGATTTTTAGAAGTTGATTTATACCATGTTGTAAGGATATATCACTAAAATCTGTTTATAGGTAATTAAGTCATATTTTGATAAAAATAGATTGTTGTAAAATATTAATTCAAGACCATAACCCGAATCCTTACTGCAAAACATGATTTTTGAAACAAAAACAAAGATTTTTAGTTTGGAGTTTTAAGAGCAGTTTATATGTGAAACAAAATTGCATTTTTTCCATTTTCGAACCATTAAATCAATTTTAAATGTTGAAATTTGTGTTGAAGCAAGTTTAAGCATCTGTGATTTCATGAAAATTATCAGAAAATTTTTCTATTGAGTAAATTTAAGAAACAAGATCCTATTAGGGTTTTTGTTCGAACTTGTGCACATGTTAGTAAATGAGGCGTGTTCGTCGATCATGCGCGATCGAGTTGCACGAGTTTTTGGAGGAGGGTAGATTTGCGTGTTGTCGTCATGTGGCCGAAATCTGGGCGACTTCGGAGGCGTGAGTGATGGTGGCGAGGTGGAAATGCTGACTGTTGTGATGTCCCGGAATTTTGGGCAATACTTATTTAATAATTTCCATTTATAATTTATTTTAAAATATGTTATATTGATCTAAAATCTAAATTAACCATATATTATATATTCAAAACTAATAATTAATCTAATTTAACTAATGTTATCTTTTCAAAATTCAATGATAATTTAATTTGAATGTTTATTCTTTTCAAATTATAATAATATATGTGCGTAATTAATAATAATTGATCTTTTAAAGTTAATAAAAATATTCTATTTGTAATATATATATATATATATATATATATATATATATATATATGTATGTATACCTTGTAAATAGGTAATTGGTTCAATTTAAATTTAATAAAAATATTTTCAAATTATGATATATATGTTTATATATTGTGATTTGTAGTTCTGTTTTAAAATTCAAATAATTTATGAAGTTAATATTTAAGATATTCAATTTATAATGAATATTTATGTTTGTATATATTTATTGTAAATAGAAAATAATTGGTTAAACTTAAATAGAAAATATGTTTTCAAAATTTTAATATACATAAGTTTTTATAGTAATTTGGAAAGTTTTGATTTGGTTTAATAAAAATGTTTTTCAAAAGCAAAATAAAATTTAATTTTATTTATAAAACACTTAAGGGAATTTTTTTTCCAATGAATAATGGATTGAAATGTAGTACATTATTATAAAGATTTAATTTGTTTTCCTTTAAATTGATTTTTGAAAACAAATTTAGATTCTTAATATAATATTAATGTTACTTATATTAATTTATGATTAAACGTTTACAATAAAATTTAAATAAATGTTACTTTCTTTTAAAACTTATCTTTAGGAAGTAAGTTTTAAATAATTATAAACTAAATCACAAGGATATAAATATATTGCATTTCATAGTTATACATTTATAACATAAGTATTAGGATAATATTGTAGTTAAGGTTTAATTCAATTGTAAATAAGTAACTAATTTAATAATTACATCTTAAAAATCAATTATAAAACACACTTGTATACAAATTTATAAAGGGCTTGACATTTGTTAATACATGGTTCATTCATGTAACAAGTGGCATCTTTGTTTTAAAAAGAAAGTTTTGTTTTTAATTAAAAACTCAAAAGAAAAAAATATGTTTGTTTATTTTCTTCAGCTAAACTTCTTCAATCTTCTTTGACTAAAACAAAGAAATCAAATGCAAGAAGATTCAAACTGAAAAGAAAAGGAAAACAGAATTCAAATCTATAACTAATGGAAGGAAAAGAAAATCTGAAGCTATACAACTTCAACCTGGAAACATGCAAATTCATCAAGAAGATTCCAGGAAAAAATTTCAATGTTCAACAGGAAATCAACATGCAATTCAACCTGGAAATCTACAACAATCAACATGCAAATGAAAAGGCAAATTCAATGTTTCAACAGCAAGTTAAAATGCAAAAGCAAATTTAAATCCCAGGAATCAAACTGCAGTAATGCAGTGTTCTCTGCTTCAAATTTCGGTGAGTAAATTTCTTTTTAAAAACAGTTTTGAATCCTTTATTTGTTGATCTGTGAAATGATTGATATGGAAAACATAATATAAATGTTGCATGCTTGGTTTGAAGATTTAATATATGTTTATTTAGCTGTTTGAAAAACCTGTAGTTATGAAGTTTTAAGACTCTGTTCTATTCCATGTTCCAGTTAAAAATAGAAAAAAAATTATCTTCTTAGTTGATCACTAATGTTCATTGATCATTGAAGGTAATTTGATTATAACAATGAAATCTTGTTATTAAAAATAAATTTAAATATTTATATTGAACAAATAAACTGTAAATTTTAGATTAACAGTGAGAAATCAAAATTTGATGAAAATCAATCTCCACAATTTAAATTTCGAAATATATAACCTGAATTGATGTTCGAAATTATGAATTTTATATTGAAGTTTGTAATTTTTAAATTGGTATTGGAAGAGGAATTTGGGGTTTTATGAATTTGGGAATTTGGTCGATTTCTGTTGATTGGGTTTGAGTGGGAGGTTGAGCTTCGGCATGGAGGTGGTCTTGGTTCTGGGTGATGCAGGAAAAATGGTGGAGGGCTTTTATGATGGACGTGGCGATTGGGGCACGGCATAGTAGGGTTTTGGTTTGTTTTCGGTTTGGGTTGGTTATAAGCGCAGTTCGTCGTTGACAGTGCTCCGGGGTGAATCGCGTGGAGGGGGATCGCGTCGTCGAAGTGCAAGGCGGCTCTGGAAGTGAAGCCGTGGTCTCCGGCCATCTAGTTCATCGGCGTTTGGCATTTGTTGTTCGTGTGTTTTTTTCCTGATGAGGCGCTGATGCTTTTTTTTTCGAATCAATGGAAGATTCGCCATTTGAGGTGGCCGTAGGGGTTGTCGAGGTCGTTGTGGGTTTGTGGAGTATCGCGACATCGTTCGTCGTCGTCCATGGCCGGCGTGCACGTGCACAAGGCCGGAAACGTGCATGTGAGAATTTTTTTTATGGAAGAAGATTAGTCTAGTGGGTTTTGTTGTTTTGCTCGAGGGTGGTCTCGTGCTCGATCGCGTGTAACTCGAAGGGTTGTTGCGTGAGTGTTGGGTTTCAAGTAGCTTGGTTACAGGAATTATATCATGTTCAAATTTTAACTGTGTTAACGTAACAATCGAACGCTAACACCTCAGTGTAAGTAGAGTAAGTGTGAAAGCACCACCCGTTCGCACGGGAATTAGAGATAAGCAGAAAAATCACAGAAAAGCAGTAAAAGACACAGAGTTTATAGTGGTTCGGCTTATAATCAAGCCTACGTCCACTTCAATCCTTTTTATTGCTTATATGATTACAATCCTTTACAATTTCCTTCAATTACAATTCACTTCGGACTAGTAGCTCAAACTTCGAAGAAGAATAATCTCTCGAGTTCATGTTGAATGATGTCGATTCTTTCTTGAAGTTTGTAGTAGCGTCCTTGATGTTAGGAATGCTTGAAGTATGGCTCGAATTGATGAAAATGACAAGGTATTGATGCTTTGAAGAAATGATCCCCCCCAAAAGTCCTTTCATGTTTGGAACCCAGGCCGTATTTATAGGGAATTCTGAACAGGCCTTAAGTCGTTTACGACTTAAAGTAAGTCGTAAGTCGTAAGTCGTGGGTTACGACCTAAGATAGGTCGTTGGCAGTCAGCGAGTTAAGGGGATATGAGTTACGACCTAACTGGTTCGCACTTGGCCTTCTGAACTAACTGATAGGTCCTCGCGGCTTATGGAAAACTGCATAGTTAAATCACTAAGTGCTAAGTCGTGGACGACTTAAAGTAGGTCGTGAAAGCATTTGGTCGCTGCCGCTTTAACTCTTTAGGTCGTGAAGCACTTAAGTCGTTAAGTCGTGCCATCTCTTAAGTCGTTAGGTCGTCTAATCCATAAGTCGTCCAATCCATAAGTCGTGAGGTCGTCCAATCCTTAAGTCGTTAAGTCGCTTCTCCTGTTAACTCGTTAACTCGGTTGAGCCGCTTTATGCCTTAAGTCGCTGGTAGGTTAACCCGTCCAGCTTAGGTCGCGAGGTCTTCTTAGGTCGCGAGGTATTCTAACCCGTTAACTTGTTGAAGCTTTAGGTCGTATACCGTTTTGGACGGAGCGCTGCCCCGCACCCCGCCGGGGGCGCTGCCCCCTGGACCCCTGCGACCTGACCGGGTAGGTCGATCACCGTAGCGGTGGCGTTGCCCCCGCACCCACACCTTGGGGGTTGGCACCCCCCCCGGACCCCCCCTCCGTAGGGGATCTTATCTGAAAAACCATTCAACAGAATTGAGACGAACTATGATTGGCTTCTCGGTCGATTTTTGATATCATGGCCTTGCTGAAAAAGTGGAGTTAACAAACTGCAAATTGATATTTCTGAAATTTAAGAAAACCAAACTCAGTTTTTAAAACAAAGCTTTAAAACAGTTTTAAATATTTTTAAAGTGTTTTAATTTAAAACTTTGTGTTTTAATAACTCAAGTTAAATTTGTTTTTAAAATAGTTTGTTTGTTTTAAAGTTTAGTATTAGCCGGATTTTTTATACTTTATAAAATGAAGTTTCAAATTTGAAAGCAAATTGATATTTAAACAAAGTGTTTAATTAGTTGTATAAAGAATGAATGTTTGGCTTTAAAAGAATTTTAGTTTTAAAAGTTTGGACTTTTAAAATTTAAACTTTTGTTTAAAATAGTTTGTTTCAATTTTGTTTGTTTAATGATATAATAATATTTTCAAATAAAATTGTATTTGAAGTAATTTAAAAGTGATTAAGGTAGGGTATTTAATAATGTTAGATTAAATGATGATGTTTTAGTATAAACCAATTAAAAGCTTTTGAATTTAAATACTTAATTTCAAAATAATTTATAAAGGTTAATGAAAGTATGGTTTATATTAATCAAGTTTTTGATTATAAAGATAATTAAAGTAAATTACTTAATTAACTTAAATTTGTTAATGTAAGTAATTAAATTGAGGTAAATTAGTTGTATAATTAATAAGTGTAATTAATTACTTAAATAAAAAAATTAATTAATCAAGGTTAATTAATTAAGAAATAAATTAGTTAATAAGTAATTAAGAAGTTAATTACCTAATGATTAAGAAGAATTATTTAAACATAATTACTTAATAAAGTAATTAAAGCAATTAATTACTCAAAGAAATTAATTAAGTTAAGTATAGTTAATTTTTAGTTAATTAATTAAGTTTAATTAATTAAAAAGAATTACTTAATGACGGGATTAAGTATAATTACTTAATGTAATTAAAGATGAGTAATTACTTAGTGAAGTAATTAATAAATAATTACTAAGTGTAATTAATTAACAAATTACTTGATGAATAATAATTAAAGAAGTTTAATTACTTAAGGGAAGTAATTAAGGATAATTACTCAGTGTAATTAAAGAGTTGATTAATGTAATTAATCAGGGTGATGGTTTAATTAGTGAAGTAATTAAGGAAGTTAACTACTGACTTCGATTTAATCAGGTTTTGATTAATAATTGTAATTAATTTCATTAATAAATGTAATAATTGATTAATAAAGTAATTAGAGTTCGTTAATGTAATTAATGAATAATTAATTGGTTAATAAATATTATAAATGTGATTAATTATAAGATAATTAATCAATGAAGTGAGAAAGAAGTAATTATTAATTAATGTAATTAATTAAAGATTTATGTAATTAATTATTTTTAATTAATTAATTAGAATTAATTAAGATTAATGATTAAAGATAAATTAATCTGTTTAATTAATTTAAAGGTTAATTACATAGTGTAATTAAAGAATAAATTAGTCTAGGTGATTAATTAAGAATATGATTAAAGGATTATTAATCTGTAATTGAAGATTAATTGAATGGATTATGAAGGTGATTAAAGAGTGATTAATTAATTAATTGTAATTAATTAATGATTGGTTAAGCAGGATTAGTTGTTCAATTCTCAAGTAATTAATTTGATTTAAAATGATTAAATTAATTATAAAGGAATTAATAATGGCTATTTGTGTATGATTGTTGTGGAATATCTCAATTGGTTGATATCTATTGAATGATTGATATTGGGTGATTGGTTGATACTGGATGATTTGGATGTCTATGAGATATGTGATATGCTGCTTTGTGAGATAAATGTTTAATATGAATTATCTGTTGTGATAATGTGATTCATCTATCTGTTTATATCATCCTGAATATAAATTAATTGCTTAAACCCTTAAGTACAACTTGGACATTAAAATGGCGTTTGGTTTCGGTGAGACCGGGATCGGGTTTCCATATTTGGACATCCCAAAACCACATCGATTCCAATTAAACGTTAGGTCGTGAATCCAAGTGGAGCAAGTGAAGACTCGAGGTGTAAGAACTATACGTCAGTATAACGCTGTGGGTGATTCCGTAATGAGTTTGACGGAATAGTACTTTCAGGTTCGAGATGAAGATTCAGAGTGCAAGGGCTATTGTCGTTAACTCTGAGGGTGATTCCAAAACGAGTGTAGCGAGATGGTGCCTTCGGTTTCGTTCGAACCCAGAACGAACTTGTATGGATTGAATGCTTTCAGAACATCGTCAGGCGGACGATGAGCATTCCAAGTGATCTGTCCTATAAAGGTAATCGCAGCCTCAAGCCTCGTCAACCGGGAATGGCTAAAACATGGGAGGTGCAGCAAGGCTTCGTGGGTAGCCCCCACTTGAGAGTGGGATTTACCCCTGTCTAGAGGTCCCTTTATATTTCGGCTATATGGGGCGGTTGATCATGACAACTGCCGGGGTGGTCTTGTTCGGGACTGTCCAGTAAGGGATGGTTCCGGCCTTGTGTTGCAGGGGAGTTAGGGTGGCTCCTCGGTATGGTGATCTAGGCCACGTACTGTGACGGGCGGTACCCCAGTAGCCCTACCATTGTATGGAATCCAAAATCCAATAATTGCCTGTACGGTTTTGATTGTGCCCAACTATGTTGGAACGTGAGATGTAAGCATTCCAGCTATTTCTGTATTTTATTTTGATAACCCTAGACACTATTATAATATCACTGGATTTCCTATCAAATGTTTTGGTTAGCGTAAGGTAAAAACTTACCCATGTTTATTTGTGGGGAGTCTTACGTGATACCTTTGTTTTCAAAGGAATTTCTAAAGTTAAGCAATCTTAAATCGTTTACTCACACCAGACCTCTGTCTGACCCGAGTGTTTATTTTCTGTTTTATTAAACTCTTGGGTACTCATATCATGTACGAGTAGTCAAGTGATTCAGGTTATTCTTGACAAGTTCTGGAGGAGATATGGAGCAGGTGGCTTCAGCGTGTAGATATATATATATATATATATAGAGTTTTCCGCTGTGTTTGAGTTGTATCTCTATCTGTGATGTACTTGAGTTGTAATATCTAGACAGGTGTTATAACTGTCTAGTTTTGAGTAGTTTGAGCTGTATAACTCTGATGTATATGATACTATGAAATATTTTATTTGATTAATATAATTTATTCGTTCCGCTGTGAGATTCTGATGTTGTTTGGTTCTTTCTTTTCTATCTTTTCTCTTTTCTATCCCTTTCTTTCTTCTTAATGATGCGTCTTTCTAGTGGTAGAAAGGCGGGTCGTTACAATGTGGTATCAGAGCGCTAGGTTGAGCGAGTACCTAGGCTCTTGAGTGGTGTCTTTCTTGAGAGAGCGTATTTGTAATTTTGAATATATATATATATATATGTTTATTTCTACCTATTTGGTTGGGTTACCTGTTCGGGTATTCCAATATAAGTTATAAAGGTAGAAAAGGTAGTGGTGTGTGTAACACGACTACTACCATTGGTTGGAAGTGTATTTGTCGAGACTGTAGACCTAATACCGTCTCGAGTAAGTTTGGCAGCTGGGTGTATGGATTTCACCGATCTCTGTAGGAAATCTTTTAAAGGTTCGGAGTTTATCTTTGGAATATAAGTTTGGATTGCGCTCGTGCGAGCGAATTCTCTAGAGTTTGGATCAGTTGGAAGAGCTGAAGCAAATAATGGTATTTGGCAACCATAGGAAGGAGTCTTATCTATTTTGGAGTAGGAGACTCAGTTCAGCTAGGTGTTTGTGCTTGGTCTGAAGTCCGAGTTTCTTGAGAGGTTTCTGCTCATCTTGAAGACACTTTTTTTTGTGGAGTGGGTTGATATAGTTTGGGATTCAAGAAGTTTTTGGATAGGAAGTCTTGGGCAGCACTAGCAGTTTGGAGGTGTTGAGTTTGCTGTCAGGAAGATCTCTTGGCTCAGTAGTATCCTAGAGGTGCAGTTCGAAAGTAGTTGTGTGGTCCGTTTCCTCGATGGTTCAGAAGCCTTTGAGATTCTACTGTTTGTAGATCGGGCTAATGGTGAAGGCTTGTCTTCTTCTTTGGAAGCCCAGTTGGGTAAGGTGTTTGTGGTTGAGGTGGACCATCAGTTTCTTCTTTTGAAGGGCTTAAGCTGTTCTGTTATGTAAGAGAGCATAGTTTCTTTGGAATCTGAGCTGGGTAGTGTTATCGTGAAAGTGACTCGCGATGTTTCGGAAGTTCTTTTAGTAATCTTTGCTTTAGTTTGAGACATCTCTAAAGAATGTTGGGTCTATCGAGGTGGTTTGAGGCATTCTGAGTATCTTCGAGGAAGTCAAAGGAATTTGACCGCATCAGGAGATGGAGTTCTGTTTTGGATTTGGTTCTTGGATTTTCTGGTGGTTTGGCCTAGTAGAGAGAAGAATCCAGGAGAGAGGATTTTGTGAGCAATCAGGATTGGTTGGATCTAGTTTTCTGAATGGATTTCTGTTGTAGTATTTGTAACCAAATCGGATAGGACATTAAGCTTTTATGGAATTTGATGGACAATGTTTCTGGATGAGTTGATCAAGTTTGTGCTTGTGTTCATCAAAAGCGTTCTCACCTTCTTCTGATCAGAGTTGTGCAGCGAAAGCATGGTGGCAGCTATTCCAGAATAGAAGCAATCTCGGATTCATCGAAAGATTTGTGTTTTCTTGGATTTAAGGTTTTCTTTAGGAAGTTCTTTCGGGATCTGAAGGCTTGGATGTTAAGAGCATCAGTTCTGTTTTCCGGATAGGAGAAACAAGTTTGAAGTTCATGATGCTGGTATGGTAGATTGGTGTTTGGATTTCGATGGATTTTTGGGAGAATCATCTTGTTGAGTAGAAACAGGAGGTCATCTCAATCTTGATCCAGCTTTGATTTGAGAAGCATCTGTGAAGTTTGGTTGATCAGGATGGTTGAGGGCAACCCAGGATCAGCAGAGGTTGTGGTCAAGAGACGAAGAGATTCGGAATTCGCAGTCGGAGATTTAATTTTTGGATAAGTTTTCTCCGATCATAAGAGCAATAAGATTGGATAAGATGGGAAGCTAGCTCGAAAGTGTATGGGAATCTTTCTGTATTCTCCTAAGGATAAGTGGTTGAGCTATCACTGGTTTAGAACCAGCATATCATGGTGATTTGGAAGTTGATCGGACTTGTCTATGATCCGGTATTCTGTTTAGATTGCAGATCTAGATATATAGGAGTTCTAGATCTGAGTAGAACAACTAGTTTTAGATTCTGTAGAGCGAGTAACCCGGTGTTTGTACCTGGGAAACTCTAGGAAATACTGTCCAGAATTTGTCTAGATAGTTAGAATTGATTGTTTGAATTGGATGTTATGGTTTCTAGTATGGTTGATAGCATTTGTTGCTATTTTAAAATTTAAAATCTGTATGGAATTTTTAAATAATCTTTGCTTTTAATTTCGGGGACGAAATTCTTTTAAGGGGAGAGGAATGTGATGTCCCAGAATTTTGGACAATACTTATTTAATAATTCCCATTTATAATTTATTTTAAAATATGTTATATTGATCTAAAATATAAATTAACCAAATATTATATATTCAAAACTAATAATTAATCTAATTTAACAAATGTTATCTTTTCAGAATTCAATGATAATTTAATTTGAATGTTTATTCTTTTCAAATTATAATAATATATGTGCGTAATTAATAATAATTGATCTTTTAAAGTTAATAAATATATTCTATTTGTAATATATATATATATGTATACCTTGTAAATAGGGAATTGGTTCAATTTAAATTTAATAAAAATATTTTCAAATTATAATATATATGTTTATATATTGTGATTTGAAGTTCTGTTTTAAAATTCAAATAATTTATGAAGCTAATATTTAAGATGTTCTATTTATAATGAATATTTATGTTTGTATATATTTATTGTAAATAGAAAATAATTGGTTAAACTTAAGTAGAAAATATGTTTTCAAAATTTTAATATACATATGTTTTTATAGTAATTTGGAAAGTTTTGATTTGGTTTAATAAAAATGTTTTTCAAAAGCAAAATAAAATTTAATTTTATTTATAAAACACTTAAGGGAAAATCTATTTTTATTCAATGAATAATGGCTTGAAATGTAGTACATTATTATAAAGATTTAATTTGTTTTCCTTTAAATTGATTTTTGAAAACAAATTTAGATTCTTAATATAATATTAATGTTAGTTATATAAATTTATGATTAAACTATTAAAATAAAATTTAAATAAATGTTACTTTCTTTTAAAACTTATCTTTAGGAAGTAAGTTTTAAATAATTATAAACTAAATCACAAGGATATAAATATATTGCATTTCATAGTTATACATTTATAACATAAGTATTAGGATAATATTGTAGTTAAGGTTTAATTCAATTGTAAATAAGTAACTAATTTAATAATTACATCTTAAAGATCAATTATAAAACACACTTGTATACAAATTTATAAAGGGCTTGACATTTGTTAATACATGGTTCATTCATGTAACAAGTGGCATCTTTGATTTAAAAAGAATGTTTTGTTTTTAATTAAAAATTCAAAAGAAAAAAATATGTTTGTTTATTTCCTTCAGCTAAACTTCTTCAATCTTCTTCAACTAAAAAGAAAAAAAGAAATCAAATGCAAGAAGATTCAAACTGAAAAGAAAAGAAAAACAGAATTCAAATCTGTAACTAATGAAAGGAAAAGAAAATCTGAAGCTATACAACTTCAACCTGGAAACATGCAAATTCATCAAGAAGATTTCAGGAAAAAATTTCAATGTTCAACTGGAAATCAACATGCAATTCAACCTGGAAATCTACAACAATCAACATGCAAATGCAAATTCAATGTTTCAACAGCAAGTTAAAATGCAAAAGCAAATTTAAATCCCAGGAATCAAACTGCAGTAATGCAGTGTTCTCTGCTTCAAATTTCGGTGAGTAAATTTCTTTTTAAAAACAGCTCCTTTATTTGTTGATCTGTGAAATGATTGATATGGAAAACATAATATCAATGTTGCATGCTTGGTTTGAAGATTTAATATATGTTTATTTAGCTGTTTGAAAAACCTGTAGTTATGAAGTTTTAAGACTCTGTTCTATTCCATGTTCCAGTTAAAAATAGAAAAAAAAATTATCTTCTTAGTTGATCACTAATGTTCATTGATCATTGAAGGTAATTTGATTATAACAATGAAATCTTGTTATTAAAAATAAATTTAAATATTTATATTGGACAAATAAACTGTAAATTTTAGATTTACAGCGAGAAATCAAAATTTGATGAAAATCAATCTCCACAATTTAAATTTCGAAGTATATAACCTGAATTGATGTTCGAAATTATGAATTTTAGAATGAAGTCTGTAATTTTTAAATTGGTATTGGAAGATGAATTTGGGGTTTTATGAATTTGGGAATTTGGTCGATTTCTGTTGATTGGGTTTGAGTGGGAGTTTGAGCTTCGGCATGGAGGTGGTCTTGGTTCTCGGTGATGCAGGAAAAATGGTGGAGGGCTTTTCTGATGGACGTGGCGATTGGGGCACGGCATAGAAGGGTTTTGGGTTTGTTTTCGGTCTAGGTTGGTAATAAGCGCAGTTCGTCGTTGACAGTGCTCCGGGGTGAATCGCGTGGAGGGGGATAGCGTCGTCGAAGTGCGAGGCAGCTCTGGAAGTGAAGCCGTGGTCTCCGGCCATCTAGTTCATCGGCGTTTGGCATTTGTTGTTCGTGTGTTTTTTTTCCTGATGAGGCGCTGATGCTTTTTTTCCGAATCAATGGAAGATTCGCCATTTGAGGTGGCCGTAGGGGTTGTCGAGGTTGTTGTGGGTTTGTGGAGTATCGCGACGTCGTTCGTCGTCGTCCATGGCCGGCGTGCACGTGCACAAGGCCGGAAACGCGCATGTGAGAATTTGTTTTGTGCAAGAAGATTAGTCCAGTGGGTTTCGTTGTTTTGCTCGAGGGTGGTCTCGCGCTCGATCGCGTGTAACTCGAAGGGTTGTTGCCTGAGTGTTGGGTTTCAAGTAGCTTGGTTACAGGAATTATATCCTGTTCAAATTTTAACTGCAAACTGATATTTCTGAAATTTAAGAAAACCAAACTCAGTTTTTAAAACAAAGCTTTAAAACAGTTTTAAATATGTTTGAAGTGTTTTAATTTAAAACTTTGTGTTTTAATAAGTCAAGTTAAATTTGTTTTTAAAATAGTTTGTTTGTTTTAAAGTTTAGTATTAACCGGATTTTTTATTCTTTATGAAATGAAGTGTCAAATATGAAAGCAAATTGATATTTAAACGAAGTGTTTAATTAGTTGTATAAAGAATAAATGTTTGACTTTAAAAGAATTTTAGTTTTAAAAGTTTGGAATTTTAAAATTTAAACTTTTGTTTAAAATAGTTTGTTTCAATTTTGTTTGTTTAATGATATAATAATATTTTCAAATAAAATTGTATTTGAAGTAATTTAAAAGTGATTAAGGTAGGGTATTTAATAATGTTAAATTAAATAATGATGTTTTAGTATAAATCAATTAAAAGGTTTTGAATTTAAATATTTAATTTCAAAATAATTTATAAAGGTTAATGAAAGTATGGTTTATATTAATCAAGTTTTTGATTATAAAGATAATTAAAGTAAATTACTTAATTAACTTAAATTTGTTAATGTAAGTAATTAAATTGAGGTAAATTAGTCGTATAATTAATTAAGTGTAATTAATTACTTAAATAAAAAATATTAATTAATCAAGGTTAATTAATTAAGAAATAAACTAGTTAATAAGTAATTAAGAAGTTAATTACCTAATGATTAAGAAGAATTATTTAAACATAATTACTTAATAAAGTAATTAAAGAAATTAATTACTCAAAGAAATTAATTAAGTTAAGTATAGTTAATTTTTAGTTAATTAATTAAGTTTAATTAATTAAAAAGAATTACTTAATGATGGGATTAAGTATAATTACTTAATGTAATTAAAATGTGTAATTACTTAGTGAAGTAATTAATAAATAATTACCAAGTGTAATTAATTAAGAAATTACTTGATGAATAGTAATTAAAGAAGTATAATTACTTAAGGGAAGTAATTAAGGATAATTATTCAGTGTAATTAAAGAATTGATTAATGTAATTAATCAAGGTGATGGTTTAGTGAATTAATTAAGGAAGTTAATTACTGACTTTGATTTAATCAGGTTTTGATTAATAATTGTAATTAATTTCATCAATAAATGTAATAATTGATTAATAAAGTAATTAGAGTTCGTTAATGCAATTAATGAATAATTAATTGGTTCATAAATATTATAAATGTGATTAATTATAAGATAATTAATCAATGAAGTGAGAAAGAAGTAATTATTAATTAATGTAATTAATTAAAGATTTATGTAATTAATTATTGTTAATTAATTAATTAGAATTAATTAAGATTAATGATTAAAGATAAATTAATTTGTTTAATTAATTTAAAGGTTAATTACATAGTGTAATTAAAGAATAAATTAATCTAGGTGATTAATTAAGAATATGATTAAAGGATTATTAATTTGTAATTGAAGATTAATTGATTGGATTATGAAGGTGATTAAAGAGTGATTGATTAATTAATTGTAATTAGTTAATGATTGGTTAAGCAGGATTAGTTGTTCAATTCTCAAGTAATTAATTTGATTTAAGATGATTAAATTAATTATAAAGGAATTAATAATGGCTATTTGTGTATGATTGTTGTGGAATATCTGAATTAGTTGATACCTATTGAATGATTGATATTGGGTGATTGGTTGATACTGGATGATTTGGATGTCTATGTGATATGTGATATGCTGCTTTGTGAGATAAATGTTCAATATGAATTATCTGTTGTGATAATGTGATTCATCTATCTGTTTATATCATCCTGAATATAAATTAATTGCTTAAACCCTTAAGTACAACTTGGACACTAAAATGGGGTTTGGTTTCGGTGAGACCGGGATCGGGTTTCCATATTTGGACATCCGAAAACCACATCGATTCCAATTAAACGTTAGGTCGTGAATCCAAGTGGAGCAAGTGAAGACTCGAGGTGTAAGAACTATACGTCAGTATAACTCTATGGGTGATTCCGTAATGAGTTTGACGGAATAGTACTTTCAGGTTCGAGATGAAGATTCAGAGTGCAAGGGCTATTGTCGTTAACTCCAAGGGTGATTCCAAAATGAGTGTAGCGAGATAGTGCCATCGGTTTCGTACGAACCCGGAATGAACTTGTATGGATTGAATGCTTTCAGAACATCGTCAGGCGGACGATGAGCATTCTAAGTGATATGTCCTATAAAGGTAATCGCAGCCTCAAGCCTCATCAATCGGGAATGGCTAAAACAGGGGAGGTGCAGCAAGGCTTCATGGATAGACCCCACTTGAGAGTAAGATTTACCCCTGTCTAGAGGTCCCTTTATAGTTCGGCTGTATGGGGCGGTTGATCATGACAACTGCCGGCGTGGTCTTGTTCGGGACTGTCCAGTAAGGGATGGTTCCGGCCTTGTGTTGCAGGGGAGTTAGGGTGGCTCCTCGGTACGGTGATCTAGGCCACGTACTGTGACGGGCAGTACCCCAGTAGCCCTTCCATTGTATGGAATCCAAAATCCAATAAGTGCCTGTACGGTTTTGATTGTGCCCAACTATGTTGGAACGTGAGATGTAAGCATTCCAGCTATTTCTGTATTTTATTTTGATAACCCTAGACACTATTATAATATCACTGGATTTCCTATCAAATGTTTTGGTTAGCGTAAGGTAAAAACTTACCCATGTTTATTTGTGGGGAGTCTTACGTGATACCTTTGTTTTCAAAGGATTTTCTAAAGTTAAGCATTCTTAAATCGTTTACTCACACCAGACCTTTGTCTGACCCGAGTGTTTATTTTCTGTTTTATTAAACTCTTGGGTACTCATATCATGTATGAGTAGTCAAGTGATTCAGGTTATTCTTGACAAGTTCTGGAGGAGATATGGAGCAGGTGGCTTCAGCGCGCGTGTGTGTGTGTATATATATATATATATATATAGTTTTCCGCTGTGTTTGAGTTGTATCTGTATCTGTGATGTACTTGAGTTGTAATATCTAGACAGGTGTTATAACTGTCTAGTTTTGAGTAGTTTGAGCTGTATAACTCTGATGTATATGATACTATGAAATATTTTATTTGATTAATATAATTTATTCGTTCCGCTGTGAGATTCTGATGTTGTTTGGTTCTTTCTTTTCTATCTTTTCTCTTTTCTATCCCTTTCTTTCTTCTTAATGACGCGTCTTTCTAGTGGTAGAAAGGCGGGTCTTTACAACTGTGGTGAGCTACAGGTTTCGAACAGAAGGCTATATTTCGATTCGAAATTTCTGTAAGCGATTTGAGTTTGGATTTCATGCTTTGGTGTGAATTATGACTTGCTGATAATGTTGGTGATGGCCAGAGGTCGGTTGTGTCACCGTGCGTGTGTACGGCATGAAGACGGTGTCGGTGTCGTTGACAAGAGAGCTATCTCGAGTCAATACTCGAGTTGTTTAGGTTTTGCTTCGGGTGAGTATTCGCGTTCGAGTGATATCCCTGATGCTTTAATTTATAATTAAAACTTAAACTACAGAAGAAGAAAAAGAGAGAAGAAGAAGAAGAAGGTTGTGAGAAGACCAGGGGAGAGTCTCGGAGAAATGCATGAGGTACTCGAAGTACTACTCGAGTTTTATTAGGGGAAGTCTCGTGTTTCTTCAAACTGCAGTAGTGTATTTTAAACGTAAAGTTAAGTGAAATAATTTTCATCAAGCTTTAAATAATATAAACTTAATAAGTGTTTAATAGTTTTAAGTTAGAAACTTAATACAGGTTTTAATTATCTTAGTTAATGCTTAACGATGTTTTTAACTCTTAATTAATTATTTTAATTAATTAATGACCTTAGTTAAGTATAAAGTTAATTAACAATTAAGTTTGTAGTTAGTAATATAATTGACTTTCAAATTTAAAAGAAGGCTTTTAAAATGTTAATTAAGTTGAATAATTAATATTAATTATTTATTTTTGGAAAGCAATTAAGAATAATTACTTTATATTTGTAATTAGAGTTTTGATTAATTAATGATTAAGTGATAAATAAGTGGTAATTAACTACTTAAATTAATTAATGAATGATTAATAGTTAACTAATTAAGTATTCTAATTAATAATTGATTAATCAAGTAATTGGTGGTTAATAAATGAATAAATAAGTTCTATTTGTTAATAAATAAGGTTATGAATTAATAATTAAGGGTAATTACTTAAGTAATTAAGATTTAATAAAATGATTAAGAAATGATTTATTAATTAAATAATTTGAAATGGAATAAGTAATTAATTGATAATTAATGATTAGTTAAACAGGCTTAAGTAATCAACTCTCCAGTAATTAATTAAATTTGGATTAATAACAATAAGACTCAAAGATGATTGCTTATGGGTTGTTGTGTAGAATATCTGATTTGTGATATTTATTTGGCGATAATCTGTGATGCTCTATGTTATTCTCTTGGTATATCTATGATGACTGTGTATTATCTATCTGTGATAAATGTTATGTGAATTCAAACTGTTGAATTAAACTGTTTAAACTATTAAACAACTTGGCCTTTAAAATGGCGTTTGGATTTCGATGAGACCGGGATCGGGTGTCATTTATGATTTTCCGAAAACCACATCGATCCGAATTATACGTTAGGTCGTGAATTCTCAAGTGAAGATGGAGATGGTGTTTCAGAATGCAAGGATTATTTTCGTTAACTCTGAGGGTGATTCCAAAATGAGTGTAACGAGATAATGCCTTTGGTTTCATTCGAACCCGGAACGAACTTGTGTGGATTGAATGCTTTCAGCACATCGTCAGGCGGACAATGAGCATTCTAAGAGATATTTTCTGTAAAGGTAATCGCAGCCTCAAGCCTCATCAACCGGGAATGGTTAAAACAGGGGATGTGCAGCAAGGTTATGTGGGTCATGCCCAAGCAGGACGAGATACACCCCTATCTAGAGGTCCCTTTTTGTTTCAACTGTGTGGGCAGTTGCTAGCTACAACCGCGGGGTTATCTTATTCGTGTCTTTTCAGTAAGGAATGGTTCCGGCCTTGTGTTGTAGAGGGTCGGGAGTGATCCTCGGTACGGTGATCTAGGCCCCGTATTGTGACGGGCGGTACCCTAGTAGCCCTACCATTAATGGAAATCCATTTTCCCTAGGAGACCCTACGGTTTTGATTTGTATTACCCATTTTTGTGGCCAGTAGCTGGAATTTAATGAACGTAACAATTTCGGCTATTTTCTATTTACTTGAAAACCCTAGATACTATTATAATATCGCTGGATTTCCTATAAAATGTTTTGGTTAGCGTAAGGTACAAACTTACCCGTGTTTATGTGTGGGGAGTCTTACGTGATACCTTTATTTTCAAATGTTTTTCAAAGTTAAACAACTTTAAACCGTTTACTCATACCAGACCTATGTCTGACCCAGAGTTTATATTTTGTTTTTCATAAACTCTTGGGTACTCAAATTTTTATGAGTAGCCAAGTGATTGGTTTTGGATTTGATTTCTGGAGGTGCTTGGAGCAGGAGTCCAGACGTATATATATGTCTATCTATTTAGTTCCGCTTTGTAGTTAATGTATGTTGTATTTTGGGATGTATATAGTGACAGATGTATATATGACTGTCATGTGTATGATGTTGTGTAACTCTGATATATGTAAACTATGTAATAGTTATGTGATGTATTATATTTTGTTCCATTCCGCTGTAAGATTCTAATGTTGTTATTTCTATCTTTCTATTCTTTTCTATTTCTATCCCTTTCTTTTCTTAATGATGATACGTCTTTCTGTTAGTAGAAGGGCGGGTCGTCATAGTTGGCATCAGAGCACTAGGTTGAGCGAATACCTAGGCTCTTGAGTGATTTCTTTCTTGAGAGAGCGTATTTGTCATTTTGATATATATATATATTTATTTATTTATGTGTTTCTACCTATTTGTTGGGTTACCTGTTCTGGTTTTCCAATATAAGTTATAAGGGTAAATAGGGTAGTGGTGTGTGTAACACGACTACCAATGGTTGGAGTTTAAATGGTTGAGGTTGGAAGTGTATCTGTCGTGACTGTAGACCTATTACCGTCTCGAGTAAACTTTGGGTGGTGTAAGGATTTCACCGATCTCTGAAGAAAACCTGTTAAGATTCGGAGTTCATCTTTGAAGTGTAAGTTTGGATGAGCTGGAGTTTGGATCTGTCGATTGGACAGAAGCAAGTCATGATATCTTGATACCTCAGGATGTAGTAGCTGTGTGGTGAGACACGGTGATTATGGATGTCTCCGAAGATGTTTCTTTGGAACAAGTTAAGGAAGTATGTCTGCTTCGGTGTTGTGGCTAAGTCCAGTAGGATGTTTTTGTTTGATTCGAGGTCCGAGTTTCTCGAAGAGCTTTGGATAGGAAGTCTTTGGCATCTGGGTCAGCAGTGCAGCTTGAAGTGTTATGTGTGTCGTCGAGAAGATTTTCTAGCTTAGCAGTTTTCTTGAGGTAATTTCAGAACTAGTAGAGTGGATTCATTTCTTTGATGGATTGGCTCGATAAGTAGATGGAATTTCTGAATTATGATGAGAGAACAGTTTCGATGGAAACTGATTTGGGTAGAATTGCCAGAGTGTTGTTTGATAATTCTGGAATGCACTTGAATAGTCATTTACATGGAGTTGAGACTTCTCAGGAGAGAGTTGAAGATATCGATTTGGTCCAAGATTTTCCTGATGTATTTGAGGAAGTCAAGTGTTTGCCTCCACATCGAGAGATAGAGTTTCGCATTGATTTGATTCTAAAAGCAGTGCCAGTGATACAGCCTAGTAGGAGGATGGCTCCTAGAGAGAGGGGAGAGTTAATTAAGCAGACTCAGGATCTTTTGGAGAAGAGGTTGATTAGGCCCAGTTTTTCTTGTTGGGGTTCTGCTGTAGTGTTTGTTACTAAATCGGATGGATCGCTAAGGTTCTGTGTTGATCTGATGAACCGAGTCTTTCGAGATGTATTGAATAAGTTTGTTCCGGTATTCATCGATGATATTCTGGTCTATCCTAAGTCTGAAGAAGAGCACAAGCAGCATTTGAGGATAGTGCTGGCAACACTGAGGAGGCATGTTTTGAAAGTGAAGTTCTCTAAGTGCCATTTCTGGAAATCGAAAGTCAAATTTTTAGGGCACATTGTTTCTGGTGAAGGTATCTCTGTAAATCTAGCGAAGGTAGGGACTATTCTGGAATGGAAGTAACGGAAGTCATCGACTGAAGTTCGTAGTTTTCTGGATTAGCTGGCTACTATAGGAAGTTTGTCAAGGATTATTCCAAAATTTCTTTGCATCTGATTAAGTTGACAAGGAAAGGAGCTAAATTTTAATAGACACCCCAGTGTGGAGAAGCTTTTCAAGAATTGAAGACGAGACTAACCAGTGCACCAATGCTAGCTATTCCGGGTGGAAGGAGCAAATTTGAATTATATACAGATGCTTGTATAGTTGGTCTAGGAGCAGTGTTGATGCAGAATGGAAGAGTGAGTGCGTATGCGAGGCGGCAATGGAAACCACATGAAAGGAACTACGCTACGCACGATCTTGAGTTGTTAGCTATTGTTTTTGCTTTAAAGATTTGGACTCTTGGGAGAGAAGTTTGAGTTATTCACGAAGCACAAACCGTTGAAATGTCTTTTCTCTCAAAAGGGATCTTAATCTGAGGCAGCTGCGATGGGTCGAGTTTCTGGCATCATATGATTTGGATATTCTGTATACCCGAGGAAAGGCAAATGTTGTGGTTGATGCTCTTAGCAGGAATGCAGTTTTGCCTCTTTTGGAAGTCGTTCCATCTCTCCAGGAAAGAATTATAAGTAAGCAAATGGAAGATAGATCTTTTGAGGAACTGATTCTTGGAACTAAGGATGGTCAATATTCAGATTTCAAGGTGGATGATCAAGGTGTTTTGAGGATTAATGGTCGTTTGTGTGTACCTAATATAGATTGATTGAGGCAAGGAGTCTTAGTTGAGTGTCTTCGCTCTAGACTGAATATTCAACCAGGAATCTCTAAGATGTATAAAGATATGAGAAGAATTTTCTTGTGGCCGAGCATGAAGAGGGATGTAGCTGCTTTCGTTAATAGTTATGCTAACTGTCAGCATGTTATAGGAGTTAACAGAAGTCAGCCGGTTTGTTGCAGCCTTTGGAAATCCCAGAATGGAAGTGGGAGATGATTTCGATGGATTTCATCAACGGTTTTCCTAGAACGAAGGAAGGAAACGAAGAAATATGGATTATTTTGTATCGGTTAACTAAGAGTGCTCGTTTTATATCGGTTAAGGAAAATCGTACTACATTTTCTCCAGTAGAAAT
Source organism: Allium cepa (assembly GCA_030765085.1). Classification (NCBI taxonomy): domain Eukaryota; kingdom Viridiplantae; phylum Streptophyta; class Magnoliopsida; order Asparagales; family Amaryllidaceae; genus Allium; species Allium cepa. The sequence goes on from CM060945.1 coordinate 443,229,390, forward strand.
TTTCTTGAGGAAAATAGCTAGTTTGCATGGTGTTCCTATTAGTATAGTAAGTGATCGTGATCCTACCTTCACCAGCAAATTCTGGGAGGCTCTACAATCAGCCATGGGAACGAGTTTGAGATTGAGTACAGCCTATCATCCTCAGACAGATGGACAGACGGAGAGGCTGAATCGTATTCTAGATGATATGCTGCGAGCTTGTGTTTTGGATTTTTGGTGGATTTTGGGAATACCATCTTCATTTGTTAGAATTCTCCTATAATAATAGTTATCAAGCGAGTATTAAGATGGCTCCTTATGAAGCTCTTTATGGAAGACCGTGTAGATCCCCATCCTATTGGATAGAGTCGAAAGATCATCTTGTGTTTGGTCCAGAGTGGATTCGAGAAGCTTCTGCTAGAGTTGAGCGTATCAAGAAAAGGATGGGAGCTGCTCAGGACCATCAGAAGAAGTACGCGGATAAGAGAAGGAGACAACTGGAATTTGAGATTGGTGATTTTTTTGTCAAGTTTCCCCAATCAAAGGAGCTATTAAATTCGGAAAGACGAGAAAACTCGACCCGAGATTTATTGGACCATTTCGGATATTTGAAAGGATTGGTACTGTAGCTTACAGAATTGAAATGCCAGAACGGATGTCTGGGATTCATAATGTATTCCATGTATCCCATCTAAGGAAGTTGGTTCATGATCCATTATTAGTTGTAGAACCAGTAGTTCAGGAAGATTTGGAGGTCGAGCCGAATTTGAATGTGGTCAGGAATCCAGTTCGGATTGTTGATCAAGACGAGAGGCAACTCAGGAGCAAGGTAGTGAAGCTTGTCAAAGTGCCGTGGAGCTAGGATCCCAGAAATTGCACCTGGGAAACTCTGGATAGTTTTAAAAAAGCTTATCGGGATTTGTGTCCAGATAGCTAGTGATGTTTGTTAGGATAGACTGTTTAGTTAGGTTGGTTGTTTGCTAATGTATGAATGATATGTCTGTTTGAATGGTTGATATAATAGCTTTTGAATTATCTTTTGTTTTAAATTTCGAGGATGAAATTCTTTTAAGGGGGAAGGAATGTAACGACCCTGGATTTTGGCCCTATTTATTTTAATAAATATTTAATCTAATTAAATAAAAAGTAAACTCATCATTTTAACAAGATATGGCTTTAGGAATAATTGCCATTTGTTTATATAAATTTGTATTTTGAACAGGAAATTTGATTTTGGAAATTTAAAATAAAATCTCTCAATAAAATTTATGTTGTATAATTAAATTAAAATGCTTACCTTGTTAACATCTAATGTTTGAAATAAAATCAAAGTCTATCAATATAAAATATAAATATTAAATATAAGTAAGTAAAACTTATGAATCTAATTAAAATATTGATAGTTAAAATACAAATAGAAATAAAATCAAATTCTATCAATATAAAATGTAAGCCAACCATATGAATATTGATAGTCAAAATAGAAATACAACATAAGTTGAATTTTTGTAAGAACAAATGTATAAAGTGAAATATAAAATATAAAATAAAATAAGACAAACATTTGTATATTAAGCAAGAAAATAATGAAACAAATTATCTTCATATACACACAAGACTAAATATCTACCTGCAAAGTGATAGTTAACATAACAAATGATTTTATGCAAGATATCTTCACATACAAGCCATGCCTACCTGCAAAGTCTGCATTTACATACAAAATATCTTTATGCAGTAAACATGATAATAATTATGTAAACATATTAAGAAACAAAGCATATTATTGCTACCATCTCAGCCAAATTTTTGTCATCTCAAATATTTCCATCTTCAGTAAATATAAATCTGCTCATATCAAAACAAAGAAAAAGAAAACAACTTTACCAGTTAAAGCCTCCCTTAAACATCCTGTTCCTTTTATATATATATGTATGTATTCATCTTTTTAGTTCGTTCAGCAATCATATAAGAAAAGCCTGAGAAAACAGAAAGAAGAAAAAGGAAGTAAAATCAAATTGAATTCAAAACAAAAACAGAAAGCACTCAAAACAGATTCGAGGCAGTTCCTACTACAGATTTTCAAAAGGGAAACATGAATTATTCTTTGTTCAACAACTTTGCTAGTGAGCAAACAAAGATTTTTAAAGTTTAAGTTAATTAAAATAGTTCATGATTCATTAACAGTATAGTTTGTATATGCTTTATCTTTGGATATAATTCTATGTGTATTTATGTCACTCTGCATATTGTTCTTCTCTGTTATGAATCAGGGTTGATTATCACTGAAATTTAAATTATATTCAACTGAATCATTGTATAGTTTTCATTTTTCAATCAAACAATAGATTTAAACTTAAATTAAGATTTTTAGAAGTTGATTTATACCATGTTGTAAGAATATATCATTAAAATCTGTTTACAGGTAATTAAGTCATATTTTGATAAAAATGGATTGTTGTAAATTATCAATTCAAGATCATAACTCGAATCCTTACTGCAAAACATGATTTTTGAAAAAAAAACGAAGATTTTTAGTTTGGGATTTTAAGAGTAGTTTATATGTGAACCCAAATTGCATTTTTCCCATTTTCGAACCATTGAATCAATTTTAAATGTTGAAATTTGTGTTGAAGCAAGTTTAAGCATCTTTTATTTCGTGAAAATTATCAAAAAAAAATTCTATTAAGTAAATTTAAGATACGAGATCCTATTAGGGTTTTTGTTCGAACTTGTGCACATGTCAGTAAATGAGGCATGTTCGTCGATCATGCGCGATCGAGTTGCACGAGTTTTTGAAGGAGGGTAGATTTGCGTGTTGTCATCGTGTGGCCAAAATCTGAGCGACTTCGGTGGCGTGAGTGATGGTGGCGAGGTGAAAATGTCGACTGCGATGAGCTGCAGGTTTCGAGCAGAAGGCTATATTTCGATTCGAAATTTTTGTAGGGGATTTGAGTTTGGATTTCGTGCTTCGGTGTGAATTATGACTTGCCGATGATGTTGGTGATCGCCAGAGGTCGGTCGCGTCGCCGTGCACGTGTACGGCATGAAGACGGTGTCAGTGTCGTTGACAAGTGAGCGATCTCGAGTCAATACTCGAGTTGTTTAGGTGTTTGCTTCGGGTGAGTATTCGCGTTCGAGTGATATCCCTGATGCTTTAATTTATAACTTAGTTTAAAACTTAAACTACATAAGAAAAAAAAGAGAAGAGGAAGAAGAAGGTTGCGAGAAGACCAGGGGAAATGCGTGAGGTACTCGAAGTACTACTCGAGTTTTATTAGGGGAAGTCTCGAGTTTCTCCAAACTGCAGTAGTGTATTTTAAAAGTAAAGTTAAGTGTAAAGATTTTCATCAAGCTTTAAATACTGTAAACTTAATTATTGTTTAATAGTTTTAAGTTAGAAACTTAATACATGTTTTAATTATCTTAGTTAATGCTTAACGATGTTTTTAACTCTTAATTAATTATTTTAATTAATCAATGACTTTAGTTAAGTATAAAGTTAATTAACAATTAAGTTTGTCGTTAGTAATATAATTGACTTTCAAATTTAAAAGAAGGCTTTTAAAATGTTAATTAAGTTGAATAATTAATATTAATTAATTATGTTTGGAAAGCAATTAAGAATAATTACTTTATATTTGTAATTAGAGTTAGGATTAATTAATGATTAAATGATAAATAAGTGGTAATTAACTACTTAAGTTAATTAATGAATGAATAATAGTTAACTAATTAAGTAGTTTAATTAATAATTGATTAATCAAGTAATTAGTGGTTAATAAATGAATAAATAAGTTTTATTTGTTAATAATTAAGGTTATGAATTAATAATTAAGGGTAATTACTTAAGTAATCAAGATTTAATAAAATGATTAAGAAATGATTTATTAATTAAATAATTGAAATGGAATAAGTAATTATTTGATAATTAATGATTAGTTAAACAGGGTTAAGTAATTAACTCTCCAGTAATTGATTAAATTTGAATTAATTACAATATGACTCAAAGATGATTGCTTATGGGTTGTTGTGTAGAATATCTGATTTGTGATATTTATTTGGTGATATTCTGTGATGCTCTATGTTATGCTCTTGGTATATCTATGATGATTGTGTATGATCTATCTGTGATAAATGTTATGTGAATTCAAAGTGTTGAATTAAACTGTTTAAACTATTAAACAACTTGGCCTTTGAAATGGCGTTTGGATTTCGATGAGACCGGGATCGGGTGTCATTTATGATTTTTCGAGAACCACATCGATCCAAATTAAACTTTAGGTCGTGAATTCTCAAGTGAAGATCGAGATGGTGTTTCAGAATGCAAGGATTATTTTCGTTAACTCTGAGGGTGATTCCAAAATGAATGTAACAAGATAATGCCTTCGGTTTCGTTCGAACCCGGAACGAACTTGTATGGATTGAATGCTTTCATCACATTGTCAGGCGGACGATGAGCATTCTAAGAGATATGTTCTGTAAAGGTAATCGCAGCCTCAAGCCTCATCAACCGGGAATGGCTAAAACAGGGGATGTGCAGCAAGGTTAGGTGGGTCATGCCCAAGCAGGACGAGATACACCCCTGTCTAGAGGTCCCTTCTTATTTCGGCTATGTGGGCGGTTGCTAGCTACAACTGTAGGGTTATCTTGTTCGGGACTGTTAAGTAAGGAATAGTTCTGGCCTTGTGTTGTAGGGGGTCGGGAGTGATCCTCGGTACGGTGATCTAGGCCTCGCACTGTGACGAGCGGTAGCCCAGTAGCCCTGCCATTGATGGAAATCCATTTTCCCTACGAGACCCTACGGTTTTGATTTATATTACCCACTTTTGTGGCTAGTAGCTGGAATTTAATGAATGTAACAATTTTGGATATTTTCAATTTACTTGAAAACCCTAGACTCTCTTATAATATCACTAGATTTCCTATAAAATGTTTTGGTTAGCGTAAGGTAAAAACTTACCCGTGTTTATGTGTGGGGAGTCTTACGTGATACCTTTATTTTTAAATTTTTTTCAAATTTAAACAACTTTAAACCGTTTACTCATACCAGATCCATGTCTGACACGGAGTTTATATTTTGTTTTTCATAAACTCTTGGGCACTCAAATTTTTATGAGTAGCCAAGTGATAGGTTTTGGATTTGATTTCTGGAGGAGCTTGGAGCAGGAGTCCAGACGTATATATATGTCTATCCATTTAGTTCCATTGTGTAGTTGATGTATACTGTATTTTGGGATGCATATAATGACAGATGTATATATGACTGTCATGTGTATGATGTTGTGTAACTCTGATATATGTAAACTATGTAATAGTTATGTGATGTATTATATTTTGTTCCGTTCCTTTGTGAGATTCGGATGTTGTTATTTCTTTCTTTCTATTCTTTTCTATTTCTATCCCTTTCTTTTCTAAATGATGATACATCTTTCTGTGAGTAGAAGGGTGGGTCGTCACAAAATCCCTCCAGAGGCGTACCCATGTGGCAGTAGGAAGTTCCTTAGTCTGGCCATTTGTTGGAAATCCAATCACCAATATGCATCTTGTACGGTTTTAGTTGTAGAACCTGCCATTTACTTAAGTGATCACCACTGTTTAGATGGTAGCTATAGTAGGCATGGTTCAAAATGCCTATGCTGGCTAAGATTAATATTATACTTGCAAATGTTTTCCACTATGCACTAATAATAATATCAAAAGGTTTTTGCGTATCAAGCATGTTTGACTATCATAAGAAGAAATCTCCTCTAATTCTACGTTTGCAATGTGTGTGCGGCGGGAGGCCTTATGGTAGTTTCATTTTTCAAAAAGCATTGCGAATTTCTTTTAAAATCTTTTGTTTGCTTTTGATAAAGATAAATTGTTAACATTTGCTCATACCAGTCCCATGATTGACCCCGAGTTTATTATTCCCTTCCTAAACTCTAGATGTCCACAATTTTCCACATAGGCAGTCCAGAGTTGGGTTTTTCGAATAATCAAATAGTAGGTGTAGAATTCGACAACTTCCAGCCTTTGGATTTGGCGATAGCAACTGTTCACTTAGACTGGACTTGCTTGAGTCCAACTTGATTGGGAGTTCGAGCTAGATTTGGATTGGAGCATTTGATATGGAGATGCAAATGTTGGAGTTCTCTCTTAGAAGTTCAAGTTATGATATCATATACAGCCGTCGTTCCGTTGCTAGTGTTTTTTATTCCGCTGTAGCATTGTATATTGTGCTCTGATATATTTGGCTGATCAGTATTGTATTATATTCGAATATTGTATTCATTGGAGATATGTGATATTATCTTTTTCTTCCGCTGTATTGTTATACTTAATGTGTTATAAGCTCTGGCGAACCAGACTCGGCATTTGAATCTGCGGCATTCGAGTACAAGTAATGTACGGGTGCCGATTTTCGAAGGTCGAGTCAGGGTCTTTAGAATTGGTATCAGAGCTGAAGATTGAAACTTTAGCTCAGGAGTACAACACATTCTGTAACTCATTAGAAATAGTGTTACAAATGCCCTAGAATGAGTATATCCCTAAGATATCCGTCCGTATGCCTCAGTAAAATATCTTACTATCCACTGGTAGTGAGTATGAGTGCAAGAAGAGGACGAGGTGGGGGACAGGGGAGTACCACTACAAATGGTCAATACCCTTCAACAACAGAAATAACTTTCTCTATCAATCTCCTTTGATCATCATTTGATTTCAAAATTCTTTGATTGCTTCGTGGCAACTACAGGAGAAGCTTTGGTGTGGTGGTGGCCCTGCGAATCGTTATAGATAATTTTCTATTTCGTATTCTCTTCATCAAATTTCTATCAGATTTTTGTTTCAAGCTTTACTGAATTTAAAAGCCTATTTAAAATGGATTTATGAATAATATATGCAGATTTGTATCGATAAAACAATTTCGGTTTAAACCAAAATTTGAAATTCTATTGTAATTTCTTGTGTGGATCAAAGTCTGAAGAGGGACAAGATAGTATATACTTTGGGATATTCCGACCTAAGTTTGGAATCCATGCCTAGTGTCTGAGAATTGTGGAAGATTGAATCTATCTATCTATTCTCTGGGTCTAGATATATTCTACGAGTGGTTAGTTATCCTTCGAACTAATTAATACCCCTGCATATTTCGTAGATCTGGTGACCCGAATATCTTGTGTAATATTTAATGAGTTTGTTCTCATATTGTTAATATTCTGATTTGGTAAGCCAAATGCGGAATGAGTATTCAGTTTGATCTAAAAGAACATTTTTCATCTATTCTTTGTTGTCTCCCTAGCAAATTTCGGGGACGCTATTTTCTTAAGGGGGGAATCTGTAACGATTCCAATTTTTGAGTCAAATTCAAATTGATAATTTATATAAATTTTTGGATTAAATTATGGATTTATTTGAATTTTTCAAATTTAATAAGATGTATACTTATTTATTTTAAAATTTGAATTTGAAAACTCAAAATAAATATTTTAAATAGAATTAGATTATAAATATAATTTTGATTTGGAAATCCAAAATGTATTGAAAAGGAATTAGGTTTAAAAGTTATAATTTGAAAAATAATGTGTATGATTATTTATTAAATGTATAAATTGTATTTTAATTCATTTTCTTTAAAAATTATAAAAGGTATAAAATAAGATGTAAGAAGAGATCAATATTCTTTCTTTTTAAATTCTATACTTGAACTAAGTATGGTTAGTAAAAATAAAACATAAATACTTAAGTAAACAAGGGCTAAAACATAGTTTATATGTAAATTAACTTTTTAATGAGGTAAGGGTTTAAAACAAAGTTTTAAATTTAATGCAAGGATTTAGACATAAAAATGCTCACATTTAACAAGTGTAATATAAAGATAAAAGATTATTACAAGTGTATGGTTTAATTTAACAAGTGTCAAAAGAATGAGATTTCCTTTTTATTTGAATAATATGAAAGCATATTTGAAAAGGAAACAAGGTTTAAAATATTCACTCATCTTCCATATTCAAAAAAAAAATCTGGTAACATAAAAAATGATTCAAACCAGAAAAACAAAACCAAAATCTGAGAATACCCAAAAAACAGATACCAGAAATCAACGTTTTTTTTTCAAAAACCTAGAAATGAGGATCAGGCAACCGAAACAAAAATCAAAAACATCATCAAGCTTCAACCTGATCTGGAGCAATTCAAAGCAGTTTTCAGTTTTAAAAGAAGATCAAAATCTAATTAAGCAATTTCCAGATTTTGAATAATCAAAGTATAGATCAGTTTTTAAATTCAATGATCAAATCAGAGCAATGAAAAGTGGTTCAAAAGAAATCAAACAAGAAATCAAAATAAAAGTGAAGTTTGAACAACTTCAAGTATTCAAAGATTTCAACCTGGAAAAAGATTTGAGCAAGCAAGTTAAAAAAAGAAAGAAAAAAACCTGGAAGCTTTAGAAATAAAACTGGAAATCAAGTAGAAACAAAATCAAGGCAAAACTAGATCAACCTGTAATCAAGTAAAAAAAATCAGAGCTCAAGCAAAATCAAATGAATGCCAAAGGTCAAGCTCCAGTGCAACTCAATCAAATGCAAGTAACAGATCCACTCAAATTCAAATATCAAGTTCCAGTTTTTTTCAAGGCCTCTCTATTTTCAAACCATTCAAGGTGAGCAAACTTTCTTCTCTCTACCTTTTTTTTGTTGATATTTTGATGAATGCTTGAAGTATGATTGCGGATGTTGCTTAAGTAAAATTATATATGTCTATACATATAAGTATGTATATATTCTTGTGCATGTCTGGGTTATAGACAGAAATATTCTTGCTTTAGATTTACGGAGTCAGTTAACTTCTAAAGTTCAATTCCTCCCTCTCAAATTCTTTTCTAAAGTTAAGATCAAAAGAAAAATTCTTAGATTAACAAGAACTTAATTTTAAAAATCAATTTTTTTTGTTTAATTAAGTTGAGTTCACTGGGAAATCAAGTAAATATAGATGAACATAAAATATATCAGAAATTTGAAGGTCTAAATTTAATTTTTTTGATATTGTAATTTGGTGAGTCCTCAAAAATGGTGATTTTTGATTTTGGTTTCAAGATTTTTAGTTACGATGTTGTCGAGTCACCGTGGCATAATCAGAAAACGTTAATTTATTGATTTCTGATGAACCGAGAGATAATAAGCTTCGAAATTTACCTTGAAGGTAACTCAAGTATTGGAGATTGTTGGAAAAATATCCAGATATTTTTTAGTTGGTTAAAGTGATAAATCGAAATCGAATTACGGTTGAAGTGCACATTTTGATCAACGTTGAAACAGAGGAAGTTGCGTGGCCATTGGCAAACTGGAAGCGAATGCGAGTGTGGGAGTCGTCGCAGGGTTTGATGGCGAAGCTTTGGACGAAGCGGCGATGTCTCAGAGGTCGGCGGTGATGACGCGGGGAAGTTGTTGTTCGAAGTTTTGGGTTTTGATGGTTAGAGCTTGCTCGATTTTGATTCCCAAATTGACTCGAAAATCTGTATGGTCAGAATGCATGGGGGGATCGTCGGTGATGTGTTGGCAATGACAGGGTTGGTCGGCGACGATCTGGTCGATCGTGTATGTGCATGGTGTACGTTTAAGTTCTGACAAGTTAAGCTTTGGGGAATAAGACGCAAACTCGGGTTAGCGCTTGAGCTACTTGCGTTGGTGACTCGAAGAAGGGAGGGAAAGTGTAATACCCGAAGTCAAGCTTGAGGTTGGCTCGAGAAGATTAAGGAGAAAGCTTGGGTAAATTTTTTAATTATGTTGCAGGCTACAAAATTTATAAAAAAAAGGGAAATTTGTTTTAGGTTTAAAAACAAAGGAACTAGATTTTACTAATGTTTTCTAAGTGTAAAGACAAGGTAAAAACAAGTTTTGAAGATATGGAAAACAATTAGTTTTAATAAATTCATATTTAACAATGTTTTAAAAATATATTTAAAATTAATAGATTTTAAATAATTGTTTTGATTCAAGCTTAAAGTTAATAAAGAAGTAATTAAGTTTTATTTAGTTATGGGATCACTAATTATAAATATTTCTTCAATTATTTTAAATCAATAATAGTCAAAGCGTTGATCAAAAGAAATGTTTTTGAATCATTAAATTGACTTAAATTCCTTAAGTTAAATTTTATGTTACTGATAATTAATCACAAAGATAGTTAGTTAAAGATTTTTTATGATAAGTTAGTGATTAATGAAAAGATAATTACTTATGGGTAATTAAGAATAATTAATTTCATGATTAAGTATAATTAATTTCATAATTAAGGTCAATTAAGTATTGATGAAAAATGTAATTAATTAATTAAAGTTGATTAAGCGATTAGCGATAATCACTTATTATAGTTAATTAAGGATAATTAATTAAATTGTAATTAATTAAGGATTAATTAATTAATGTAAATTACTGATTTATGATTGATTAATCAAATAATAATTACTCAATGTAATTAAGTAGTAGTTTTTAAAATATAAGTGATTAAGGATAATCACTTAATGATTAAGGATGATTAAAGAATGATAATTAATTAAGGATTAATTAATTAAAGGTTGATTAATAAATGGTTAAAGGCTAATTAATGACTAAGGTTTGTAATTAATTAATGTTAATTAACCTGGATTAGTGATTAATCTGGGTTCAATTAAATAAATAATTAATTAATCTTCCTTATGGATGACTGTATTATATTGAATGTTGTGAATTGTTTCATATCTCTACTATGTGATGCTGTGTGATATGATTTGTTTTAATTCAAGCTGTGATGAATGTAATTTATTTATCTGTGATAAATGTATATTATTTATCTGTGTATCTGTGAATGAAAGATAAGCGTTATAAGATTTTACCGCTTATCGATATTGATATGCTTGAATCTGTGATGATTGATGATGTTGCACTACTGTGTAAAACCCCTGGACTACACTTTACACACACATATATGGATTTCACAAGGAAATCGGGTAAGTCACAGATTTTTGATATGGTTTTTAAGTAGAATTTGAGTCCAAATGGTTTTGGAAATGGAATTGGGTTAAATATGAATTTTTTTGAAAAAGGCTTTTAAAAATAAAAGTTATTCTGAATAACTTAATAATGTTTTGAAATTTAAATAATTTGATTTGAATTTGAATTCAAAATTTGAAATTGAATTCTATGTTTGGAAATTATGATTTAAAAATGTTATACAGGTTATAAATGTGTTTATATGGGTTTTAGACCAATTTTAAAACTATTGTTTGGGAGTTTGAATTTAACCCAAAGGCATTAACTTGTACAAATGAAATCGGATTTTCCAAAACGAAAACTATTTGTTTTCAAATAATAATGGCTTTCATATGAAGAAAGGATTTCCAATTTGTGTGGAAAGATTTCAAGTTTGAAATGGAATTGAAATAGTTTTGAAATCTATGAATAAACCTTTCTGAAAAATGGTCGAACCGTATTTTGAAATTGAAGTAGATTTTGAATGGTGTATCTTTTATATAAAAGATTTGAAATGAGAATTGTTTTGAAAGATATGAATGGATCTTTAGAAAGGGTTTTGAAAGCTATAAATTGAGTCTTTGATTTAATGATTGGATGGGTTGATCCAATTTGAAAAGAGATTGTTTTGAAAGCTGTAAATGAATCTTTGTGAAAGATGGATGAACTTTGTGAAGTAAATCTTTTTGTTGAAGATTAAAATGGTAATTTGTTTAACCATTTGAAAGAAAAGTTTTAGGTAACAAGTTATGACTTAACTGAGATCCCAATGTCCATATATTTTTAAAATATTGCGCTCACTATTTGGTTTAGCCGGGAGAGGACTTTGTGTTATATAACCCATTTTGAATAGTGATACGACGAAATGGATAGAAATTGAAGAAGGTGGTGAAGGCCGGGTGTCTTCAAGAACAATAAGATAACCTGTAAAATGACTCTGTACTGAGTTGCTTCGGTATAGAGATCTCCATATGTGATGGGGAGTCCGATCGGGATTGTGGATACCCGGATTGCAACGGATTCTTCCTTTATTGGACGTAGTGTCTTCGGTTCTGTTCGAACTCGGAACAAACTTATATGGTTGTATTTCTGACATTACACTTTGAGATATAAAACTGATCTCTATCAAATACATTTCTGTTTGGTGGCGGAGAATTTATTCTCTTAGCTTAGCACCCTTCTTTGAGACGTACGAGCTTATAGGTTATGTAGTTGATAGTTATCAGTGATAAACTCCCAATTTGGTAGTGTGGCATGCTGACTGCTGTTGTGTATCATTTGTTGATCAAAGCATGACTTTGTGAAAAAGTGTAGCTTTGTGGACGAGACTGCATGAGGTCCTCACACCCCGGAAATGGTCGAAACAGGAAAGATGCGGCAAGGTATATGAGGGTCGCGCCCTTTAAGGTGTGTCATTCCCTTTTTGAAAAGGGTGGTATCATGGTATGGAGCCCGGATACTTAACTCATGTGGTCACTTCAAATCTATTACTTTGTGATTGCTTTGTGGTTGTTGGTTGAGAGGCGCCTCGGATAAAGGTCGCAAACGACCGGGGGATGGCATGCCCAAGTAATAGTTACCTAGTTACAGAGGTAACCCGACCTTGTGTTGGCAGAGAGCCGGGTAGGTTCTCGGGACATCCCTCCAGAGGCATACCCATGTGGAAGTAGGAAGTTCCTTAGCCTGACCATTTGTTGGAAATCCGATCACCAATACGCACCTTGTAAGGTTTTAGTTGTAGAACCTTCCATTTACTTATGGTGGACACCACTGTTTATATGGTAGTTATAGTAGGCATAGTTCGAAATGTCTATGCTGATTAAGATTAATATTATACTTGCAAATGTTTTCCATTATGCACTAATAATAATATCAATTTTTTTTGCGTATCAAGCATGTTTGACTATCATAAGGAGAATTCTCCTCCAATTCTGCATTTGCATTGTGTGTGCGGTAGAAGGCTGTGACGACCTGAAATTTTTAAGCATTTGAAATTGGAATATTTAATTGATTTTTAATATTTAAAAGTTACCTTTTAACTTGAATTCAATATCACAATTTTTTTGATAATTATATTATTGAATTAGATAATTTGAAATTGGGTAAGATGTTGAATCTGGAATTCTAAGCCTGTTAAAAATATAATCTGAAGGCTTATAAAAATTTATATCGATTGTACAGAGGGTAATAGAAGTTGTAAAATTGAAATTAGGAGTGATTTGTTTAGTTTGGAAATTTTATATCGTTTAAATTGAATTTAAAAATAGCCTTTCGAGGCACAGTCTCGGAATTCGACGAAACCAGTTCCATTGAATCCATAATATTGTATTATTATTGGATTTCAAATTTCGTATTGATTGGAGTTGTTATGGGAGCGTACGATACATAAACGCGCTAAAAATTTAATTTATATTAGCCGGTTCGGAATTTAAAGATAAATTATTTCGACTAGTCAAATTTATTTTTACATCATCGTTTCCTTTCCATCAGTTTCCAAATCACTTTGGTTGGGTTGCTCTATCACGCAACATTCCCTGTCTTTCATTTGATCAGTGTCTCAACCTTGTTCCTTTTCATTTCTTAAGTTAAGAACCGAATAGAAAAAAATAAATAAAAATAAAAACAATGGCTTCCTTTAGAAGCAAATGAAACAAAAGAATCTCCTGTCTCCTATTACTTCATAGCCGAGTTTCCTCTTTTCCTCAAACCCATCGTTCGAATAAAAATGACAGAACAAAGTTGAAAAAATAAAATTAAAAAAAATCAATGATTTCTTCTTTGGGAATCGGCCGCGTGTGTGTTGAGGGAGGGTGTGGCACGCGATCGAATCGCGCGTGGATTGTTGCTAAGCGGCGACGCGACTAGGGCAGTTGAGAGTTGATCGAAGGGGGGGATCGCGATTTGCTTTGCGATAGAGAGCTCAAGCATGGAGCTGCGAGATGCACGCTCGGAGGCAGGCGAAGTGAACCTAGGGCTTCTGATTTCTGGAGGTCGTGGTCGTTCGTTGGAGAGTTTGTTCTGAGGGTGATTGCTATTCGTTTTCTGAGAATGGTAATGAGATAGGTATGATTTTATCTCTTATTTAATATATATACAGGAATTTTCGTAAAAGGGTTTGAGTTTATGAAATAATAATAATAATAATAGATCTGTAGATTTATACATATGTACTTGCATATAGTAAGAATAAGCTCTATATAAAAATAAAAATAAAAATTATGGGAATTTAAATTTAGATTTTAAACTTTTTAAAGTATCTAAGGGATTCAGGTTAGGATTCAGGTTAGCTTTGACGAATTGTGGAGGAGCAATGGAGCAGGAGGCTTCTGCATTATAGTTATATAGCGTGTTCCGCTGTGTTGTATCTCTGAGTGTTTCTGTATTGTGTATTGAGTTGTAATAACTAGACAGGTGTTTATAATTGTCTAGTATGTGTTGTATTGTCTGTGTAACTCTGATAATTGTTGTATACTATGTAATATTTATGTTATTAATATAATTTATTCGTTCCGCAGTTGAGATTCTTGTGTTGTTTCTTCTTTCTCTTCTTTCTTTTCTCTTTTCTATCCCTTTCTTTCTTAAAGATGATGCGATTTTCTGGGAGTAGAAAGTCGGGTCAATGTCTTTGCTATTTGGATTCATTGGATTTCTAATTGATGATTTCTGGAATTTATGTTTCACCATCTTTATCAGTTGACATTGATATGTATGTCATTTATTGTGGCTTGGTGAATTAAATAAAGAATATGACATTCTTTTTGATGCTATGAGATTCTTGAGATATTGTATGACTTTTGTTGATTTTCTAATGTATACTTGTCACGGTATGACATTTTTGGTTATCATACGTTTTTAATTATATCTCTTCTTATATCTCATTTTATCTGATAATTATAGGTAGACTGATCTGTTTATTATTTTCTTCTTAAATAATACTCTGGTCAGACTGAGATTTTACAGGTGCTTCCTCTTGACTCCGTATCGGACCATCACCTGATCTTTTGGCTAACTACTTAGCTTGTAGTTTTTGGTTGCATACATTTGATATATTGATTCCTTGATGTATGCATATTCTTTTATCTAGCACCTGTATCTATTCTTTTTGATATTGTGGATCTTGCTTGACCACTACTCTGATGTACACTTTCATGTGTTATATTCATATCTATTTCCGCCTTTGTGATATGAATTATCTGTGACTGATTTGTGTTATACTTATTTCTATATTTGTTTTTCGAAGATCGCATATAGCCACTGTGTAGTAGCTTTGAGTTTGTGTCAGTATGTCGGATTTCCTCTTGAAAAGAAATGCATATTATACTATCTGACATATCGATGCTCGCACAAAGCAATTACATGGATGGTCGCTCCTCAATAGCCTTATTCTCCGTGCTAGTTGATAGCATTACACTATAATGTTCTTGGCTAGCGTGGGTATAGAGGTGGGGCGTCACAGTTTTTGAGTGAACTTGAGGAGATCATTGGATTGTTTTGATTCAGCCTATTTCTAATGGAATCAGCAAGAGTTAAGCTGATCTGGAAGGATGTTGGTAGGCCAGGATCGTCCGAAGAGTTTTTATGGATAAGAGATGGAGAAATTTGGATTCTGAAGTCAGAGATTGTGTTTTGGTTAAGTTTTTCTCTAATCCAAGGAGCTATAAGTTTGGGAAGCTAGCTCCGAAGTGTTTTGGTTTCTTCTGTGATGGGTAAGATCAGTGTTTGGTTTTCTAGAGTTGAATTGCCAGTTTGGATAACTGGGATTCAGTATGTTTCTCGTATCTCGGAGGGAGTACGTGTTTGATATGTCTGGTTGTAGGACCAGCAGTTCTGGAGATTTGGTTGTTGAGTCAGACTCGTCTGTAGTCTGATATCCTGTTTAGAGTTGTTGATAGGAGCTCTATAGCTTAGTAGTTTTGATTGTTTGGATTCTATAGAGCGAGTATCCCAATATATATATATATACCGGAGAAACTCGTAAAAGTTTTATCCAAAATTCTTTTGGATAATTAGATTTGTTTTGATTGTATGAATTGGTTTCTATGGTTGTTAGCATATGATTAACATATGCTGTGTTTTAAAATTAAATCTTTAACAAGATTATTAAATTACCTTTGTTTTAAATTTCGGGGACGAAATTCTTTTAAGGGGGAAGGATTGTAATATCCCGGAATTTATGGCAATATAAATTTAATAATCTGTGTTTAAAATTAAATTGATTTGATAATTTCTGTAAATAAATTTGAATTGATTCAATAATTTTCCTTAATAAATATTTTATTTAGTGAATCTATCTTTTAATAAGTTAATAAATGTTTTATTTGTTTAAAATATTTTGACTTAAGTTGGTATATTAAAACAAGGTATAAAATGTTAGTTTTATTCTTTTTAAAATGGTGATTAATAAATGTGATTTGTAAATTAAATATGAGAATTTAAAACACAATTTAAAATAAGAAACATGTATTCATTTAAATTACAAGTAAGTTAAAACCTCTTTTATAATTTTATTTTAATTGTTTAAAAGTATCTTTGTCAAATGATTTATTTGTATATTGTTTATTTATAATAACACTTTGCTTTATTCTTTAGAAATTAATTATATACATAACTAGGTGTTAATGGAACTAATTAATTAAGTTAAATTTTTCTTTAACACTTAATTAAATAACAAAACATTTACAAAGACATGTGTATGTAATTTAGAACATGAGTTAACATGTGTTATGTATTTAAGCAAGAGAATTTACACGTGTTGATAGTTTAAGCCAAGTGTCATTGTTTAATTTTTATTTTCTTGATTTTTATATAAACCATAAACAAAGCTATATAAACTTGCATTTACTTATTTCTTTTCCTCTTTCTCATTTTTCATTCTAAACAAAGAAATTTGAAAATCACTCTTCTTACCATAATCCAAACACAAATCATCCTCAAACCATATTCCACCTGAAAAATCAAAACACCCTTATTCAAATACACTCTAATTTCTTCAACCTGTAACATGCAAAATACAAACCTGCATGTAAAATCCGAAAATGCAAGATTCTGCATTTTTAAATCAAGTATGAAGCCTGCATGTTTTCAAAAACAATCTGGGATGAAACTGCAAATTTCAAATTGCTATGCATTCCATTCAAGCAAACAACCAGCATGTAAGATATGGAAGCATCTTTTAAAGCAAGTTTTAAAAAGCATTCAAGCTTTCTACAAGGATTTCAAACTGTGTTCTGCATGTTAAAAAAAATCTAGGTTCTCTCTGCATTTTTATTTCAAGTGAGTAACATTTTTTTTTTAGTATTTATTCAATTATAACTTAAGTTAAAATGGATGTATGTGTTCTCTGTGATAATATGTATGGTAAACATACAAGTATATGCTGCTGTGAATTATCTGAATGTAGATATATACATTGTGCACTGCTGTTAAATCTGAGAATCACTGTTCTAGTTTTCAAGCCCAAATTTGGTTCAAAATTCATCTGATCTTGATCCAATCCATGTTAAGGCTTAAGCCTTGAACAAAATATGTTTGTTACACTATAAATTTTTGTTTAAAAATTTGTTTTAAGTCAACAAATTTGTGTTGTCACTGAAAAGGCTTAAACTACAGAACCATCTTCAAACATGGTAAAATTCGAGTTTACTAAATTACAAATTCATGAATATAAATTGAATTCGTATACAAAAATATGATTTTTAAAACAAGAATCGTAATTTCCAGTGGAGGGAATGAGGTGCAGTTCGCGTTCGACTGTTTTGGGCATTTTTAGTCGCCGTGGGCGATCGTGTTGATTGGGGAGGTCGTGAGGTGGTCTCGAGGTGGAGGAGTGATCATGGAGAAGGGAAAAAATGTTACGAGGGTCGACCGATGATCACAGTGGCGGCGGGTGGCGTTTGAATTTTGGTGATCTAGTTTTGGAGGGTCGAGAACTTTTGATTCGTTCATCCTATTGGATGCATCGAGTGTCACGTAGGTTTGAGGAGAGGTAGAGGGGAGATGGACGATGCTGCGGCCGGAGTTTCGTGGCCCCCGGTGGTCGGAGCGTCGAGTAGTTGAGGTTGACAGGTTTGGGTTGGAGGTTGGTTTCGTGTTCCAGGTTTGGGGTGGAGTCTTGATTTTGATCTCGAGCGACTGCGTTAATTATGGTGGTCGAGATCATATGTGGAGGTGATCGTCGTTGTGTTGAAGATTGTGGCGATGGCCACAGATGATCGGAGCCACCGTGCATGTGAACGGTGGGGTTTTTTTTCTTTCTGGTGAGGCTGTGTTTGGATGGGGTTTTTTTCTGGTGGGTGTTGGGTTACAGGAGTTAGGATGGCCTCGTGATGGCCTCGGGTAAATTAGAGAGTAACTCGAAGCATTATTGCTTCTGACTCGAAGTAAAGTATATGGAGGCTCGAGTGTTTATTTTGTTTCAGGTTTTAGGAAATTAAACAGAACCTGTTTTATTTTTCTGTTAAGAAGCAAGTCAAAATGCAAACTGAAATCTGAAACTATGTTTGAATCTTGAATTGAATTTGAATTCTATACGTTTAAATTTGGGTCTTTGAAATAAATTTGAAATTCTTTTAAATTCTAATTTGATTTTAAAACAGAACAGAAACTGTTTTCTGTTTTTATTTAAATTTAAAAGTAAGTTTAAAATTATAAGATTAAGTTCAAACTGAGATTTTTAAATATGTAATCAATAATTTGAATCCTGGATTTTTAAATATTTTGAATTCAGGAAGTTTAAGATGTTTTAAACCAAACTGAAAACTGTCTTTCTGTTTTAAAATTTGAAGTAAAATTTTAAAATGCAACTAAAATTTTTGAAACAAAGTTTAAAATCTGGGAACAGAAATATGAAGCTCGGGTAGGTGAATCTAAGTTTGAATTTAACTTAAATCTGGAAAGTTGAATTTAGATTTTAAACTTATTTTATTTTAAAAACTGTCATTAAAATCAAATCTCAGTTTTTAAAACTGAATTAAAACTTATTATAAATTTTCTTTATTGTAATATCTTGGGATTTATGGCAATATAAATTTAATAATCTGTGTTTAAAATTAAATTGATTTGATAATTTCTGTAAATGAATTTGAATTGATTCAATAATTTTCCATAATAAATATTTTATTTAGTGAATCTATCTTTTAATAAGTTAATAAATGTTTTATTTGTTTAAAATATTTTGACTTAAGTTGGTATAATAAAACAAGGTATAAAATATTTGTTTTATTCTTTTTAAATGGAAATTAATAAATGTGATTTGTAAATTAAATATGAGAATTTAAAACACAATTTAAAATATGAAACATGTATTCATTTAAATTACAAGTAAGTTAAAACCTCTTTTATAATTTTATTTTAATTGTTTAAAAGTATCTTTGTCAAATGATTTATTTGTATATTGTTTATTTATAATAACACTTTGCTTTATTCTTTAGAAATTAATTATATACATAACTAGGTGTTAATGGAACTAATTAATTAAGTTAAATTTTTATTTAACACTTAATTAAATAACAAAATGTTTACAAAGACATGTGTATGTAATTTAGAACATGAGTTAACATGTGTTATGTATTTAAGCAAGAGAATTTACATGTGTTGATAGTTTAAGCCAAGTGTCATTGTTTAATTTTTATTTTCTTGATTTTTAAATAAACCATAAACAAAGCTATATAAACTTGCATTTACTTATTTCTTTTCCTCTTTCTCATTTTTCATTCTAAACAAAGAAATCCGAAAATCACTCTTCTTACCATAATCCAAACACAAATCATCCTCAAACCATATTCCACCTGAAAAATCAAAACACCCTTATTCAAATACACTCTAATTTCTTCAACCTGTAACATGCAAAATACAAACCTGCATGTAAAATCTGAAAATGCAAGATTCTGCATTTTTAAATCAATTATGAAGCCTGCATGTTTTCAAAAACAATCTGGGATGAAACTGCAAATTTCAAATTGCTATGCATTCCATTCAAGCAAACAACCTGCATGTAAGATATGGAAGCATCTTTTAAAGCAAGTTTTAAAAAGCATTCAAGCTTTCTGCAAGGATTTCAAACTGTGTTCTGCATGTTAATAAAATCTAGGTTCTCTCTGCATTTTTATATCAGGTGAGTAACATTTTATTATTATTGTTATTTATTCAATTATAACTTAAGTTAAAATGGCTGTATGTGTTCTCTGTGATAATATGTATGGTAAACATACAAGTATATGCTGCTGTGAATTATCTGAATGTAGACATATACGTTGTGCACTGCTGTCAAATCTAAGAATCCCTGTTCTAGTTTTCAAGCCCAAATTTGGTTCAAAATTCATCTGATCTTGATCCAATCCATGTTAAGGCTTAAGCCTTGAACAAAATATGTTTGTTACACTATAAATTTTTGTTTAAAAATTTGTTTTAAGTAAACAAATTTGTGTTGTCACTGAAAAGGCTTAAACTACAGAACCATCTTCAAACATGGCAAAATTCGAGTTTATTAAATTACAAATTCATGAATATAAATTGAATTCGTATACAAAAATATGATTTTTCAAACAAGAATCGTAATTTCTAGTGGAGGGAGTGAGGTGCAGTTCGCGTTCGACTGTTTTGGGCATTTTTAGTCGCCATGGGCGATCGTGTTGATTGGGGAGGTCGTGACATGGTCTGGAGGTGGAGGAGTGATCAAGGATAAGGGGAAAAATGTTACGAGGGTCGACCGATGATCACAGTGGCGGCGGGTGGCGTTTGAATTTTGGTGACCTAGTTTTGGAGGGTCGAGAACTTTTGATTCGTTCATCCTATTAGATGCATCGAGTGTCACGTGTGTTTGAGGAGAGGTAGAGGGGAGATGGACGATGCTACGGCCGGAGTTTGGTGGCCCCCGGTGGTCGGAGCGTCGAGCAATTGACGTTGACAGGTTTGGGTTGGAGGTTGGTTTCGTGATCCAGGTTTGGGGTGGAGTCTCGATTTTGATCTCGAGCGACTGCGTGAATTATGGTGGTCGAGATCATATGTGGAGGTGATCGTCGTTGTGTTGAAGATTGTGGTGATGGCCACAGATGATCGGAGCCACCGTGCATGTGCACGGTGGGGTTTTTTTTTCTGGTGAGGCTGTGTTTGGATGGGTTTTTTTTTTCTGGTGGGTGTTGGGTTACAGGAGTTAGGATGGCCTCGTGATGGCCTCGGGTAAATTAGAGAGTAACTCGAAGCATTATTGCTTCTGACTCGAAGTAAAGTATAGGGAGGCTCGAGTGTTTATTTTGTTTCAGGTTTTAGGAAATTAAACAGAACCTGTTTTATTTTTCTTTTAAGAAGCAAGTTAAAATGCAAACTGAAATCTGAAACTATGTTTGATTCTATAATTGAATTTGAATTCTATAAGTTTAAATTTGGGTCTTTGAAATAAATTTGAAATTCTTTTAAATTCTATTTTGATTTTAAAACAGAACAGACACTGTTTTATGTTTTTATTTAAATTTAAAAGTAAGTTTAAAATTATAAGATTAAGTTCAAACTGAGATTTTTAAACCTGAAATTTAAATATGTAATCAATAATTTAAATCCTGGATTATTAAATATTTTGAATTCAGGAAGTTTAAGATGTTTTAAACCAAACTGAAAACTGTCTTTCTGTTTTAAAATTTGAAGTAAAATTTTAAAATGAAATTTTTGAAACAAAGTTTAAAATCTGGGAACAGAAATATGAAGCTCGGGTAGGTGAATCTAAGTTTGAATTTAACTTAAATCTGGAAAGTTGAATTTAGTTTTGAAACCTTTACAGTATAAAAGAACATTGATTTGAATTTAAAACTATGAGTTATAATTTATGAAATAAAATTTATAATAAGTTTTAATTCAGTTTTAAAAACAGAGATTTAATTTTAGTGACAGTTTTTAAAATAAAATAAGTTTTTAAATTTAAATTTGTTGTAACTATTTTGGAATAATTTGAATTTAAAAATGAAGATGGAAGAGTAAGTAAAGTTTTAAATTTTTAAGATTGAATCTGGAATGAAAATTTAAATTGTGTTTCAGTTTGAAATTTAAAAAGAAAATTTTAAATTGAATTTGTTTGAAACAAAATGTTTAAAATACTTTATATAAGAAGAATGTTTCTTAATTTAGAACTTAAGAAGTAGGTTTCATTTAAAAATTTAAATTAATTTAAATGGAATATTAATTATTTAATTAATGAATAATGTGGATGATTAATTAAGTAATTAATAATTTTTAAGTTAATTAATTAGATTTGAGATTAATTAATCAAGGTTAATTAATCTATAATTAAGGATTGTTAATTAAATTTAGTTGATGATTAAGATTTATTTAATCAAGTGATTAAAGAAAATTAAGATTTTAATTAATGCTCAATTAATTAATAATTAGAGATTAATTAAGTTGTAATTAAATATTAATTAATTGATAATTAATAATGATTTATATAAGTTAATTTGTTAATTAAGTAATTAAGAATTGTTAATGAAGGTCATTAACTTAAGATCATTTTAACAATTAATTAATGTGATTAATTTTTAATAATTAATTAGATTAGTTAATTAATAATAATCATTTGTTTAAGTTTAATTACTTTATGGAAGTAACTATGAATTAATTACTTAATGTAATTAATTTGGTTAATGTGATTTGTTTACATTAATTAATTAAGTTTAATTAATTTTAAACACTTGATGGTTTGATAAATAATTACTTAATGTAATTAATGGAATTGCAATTACTTAGGGAAGTAATTAATTGATAATTACTAAATGTAATTAAAAATGTTTAATGATGAAAGTAATTTGGATTTAATTACTTTGTAATTAATCAATGGATTAATTGAGATAATTAATTAAGAGTAATTAATTTATGAGATAAGTAATTAAGGTTAGTTAATTACTGGGTATTATTAATCATGGGTGATTAATATATATGTGGTTAATTAAAGATTAATTACTTAATGTAATTAATTTATAATAAGAGATTAATTAAAATGTAATTAGAAATCATTAATTAATAAATTAATGATGTAACTTAGAATTGATTAATTAGGGTATAATTAATAAATAAAGTAATTAGTTAATAAAGGATTATTACAATTAACTTTAGTTAATAAATTGATTAAGTAATTAAAGGCTAATTACTTATGGTAATTAGGGAATTATTAATCTGAAATGATTAATTGAATTGAATATTGAGGTGGTGATTATTTAAATTGATTTGTAATCAATTAATGGTTAAGTTAAGCAGGATTTTAATGATAAAGTAATTAATTTAATTCATTTTAAATTAATTAGAGGTTAAGTAATTAATTTAATTCATTTTAAATTAATTATAGATGGTATGATCATTAGATCATTGCTTGTGTTTGATGATTGGTATTAGATGCCATGTATGGTTTGTAATCTCAGTTATGAGATGAGTAATGTTATATGATGTGGATGCATTGGTTGCTTTTGGGTGACAATATGGATTATCTGATTTTGATATGAATTATCTGTTGGTAATAATAATGTTGATTATCTATTGTGTTGAGAATTATCTATCTGTGTGTGTATAGATAATGAATTGAACTGTTTTAAACTCTAAAACAACTTGGCCTTAAAAGGCACGCTTTGGATTTCGATGAGACCGGGATCGGGTTTCCATATTTGGATATCCGAAAACCACATCGATTCCAAATTAACGTTAGTTCGTAAATCTGAAGTGAAGATGAAGATTTAGAGTGCAAGGGTTATCGTCGTTAACTCTGAGGGTGATTCCAAAACGAGTGTAACGAGATAATGCCTTCGGTTTCGTTCGAACCCGGAACGAACTTGTATGGATTGAATGCTTTCAGAACATCGTCAGGTGGACGATGAGCATTCTAAGTGTTATGTCCTATAAAGGTAATCGTTGCCTTAAGCCTCATCAATCGGGAATGGCTAAAACAGGGGAGGTGCAGCAAGGCTTCGTGGGTAGCCCCCACTTGAGAGTGAGATTTACCCCTGTCTAGATGTCCCTTTATTTCGGCTTAGTGGTGCGGTTGCTGATCACAACTGCGGGGTGGTCTTGTTCGAAACTGTTCAGTAAGGAATGGTTCCGGCTTTATGTTGCAGGGGAGCGGGCGTACTCCTCGGTACGGTGATCTAGGCCACGTACTGTGACAGGCGGTACCCCAGTAGCCCAGCCATTGATGGAATCCAAAATCCAATAAGTGCCGTACGTACTAGTTGTGCCCAACTATGTTGGAACGTGAGATGTAAGCATTCCAGCTATTTCTGTATTTTACTTGAAAACCCTAAACACTATTATAATATCATCGGGTTTCCTATCAAATGTTTTGGTTAGCGTAAGGTAAAAACTTTTCCATGTTTATGTGTGGGAAGTCTTACGTGATACCTTTTTCTTTCCAAAAGTTTTTCAAAGTTAAGCAACTTTAACCTGTTACTGACACCAAACCCATGTCTGACCTGGAGTTATTTCTGTTTTTCTTTAACTCTTGGGTACTCAAATTTTTACGAGTAGCCAAGGGATTCAGGTTAGGATTCAGGTTAGCTTCGACGAATTGGGGAGGAGCAATGGAGCAGGAGGCTTCTGCGTTATAGTTATATAGTGTGTTCCGCTGTGTTGTATCTCTGAGTGTTTCTGTATTGTGTATTGAGTTGTAATAACTAGACAGGTGTTTATAACTGTCTAGTATGTGTTGTATTGTCTGTGTAACTCTGATAATTGTTGTATACTATGTATTATTTATGTTATTAATATAATTTATTTGTTCCGCTATTGAGATTCTTGTGTTGCTTCTTCTTTCTCTTCTTTCTTTTCTCTTTTCTATCCCTTTCTTTCTTAAAGATGATGTGATTTTCTGGGAGTAGAAAGTCGGGTCGTCTCACTATAATCCATATCATAATCAGATAATTCATCTCAACATCCAAATGCTCTGATACCAAGTGAGATGACCCGACTTTCTACTCCTAGAAAATCACATCATCTTGAAGAAAGAAAGGGATAGAAAAGAGAAAAGGAAGAAGAGAAAGAAGAAACAACACAAGAATCTCAACAGCGGAACGAATAAATTATATTAATAACATAAATATTACATATTATACAACAGTTATCAGAGTTACACAGATAATACAACACATACTAGACAGTTATAAACACCTGTCTAGTTATTACAACTCAAATCACAAAACAGAAAACACTCAGAGATACCAACACAGCGGAATACTATACATAACTATACGCGGAAGCCTCCTGCTCCATTTGCTCCTCCATAATTCGTCAAAGCTAACCTGAATCCTAACCTGAATCCCTAGGCTACTCGTAAAAATTTGAGTACCCAAGAGTTTATAAAAACGAAGATAAACTCCGGGTCAGACATGGGTCTGGTGTGAGTAACAGGTTAAAGTTACTTAACTTTGAAAAACTTTTGGAAAGAAAAAGGTATCACGTAAGACTTCCCACACATAAACATGGAAATGTTTTTACCTTACGCTAACCAAAACATTTGATAGGAAATCCGATGATATTATAATAGTGTCTAGGGTTTTCAAGTAAATAAGAAATAGCTGAAATTGTTACATCTATTAAATTCCAGCTATTAGCCACAAAAGTGGGTAATACAATCAAAACCGTTGGCACTTATTGGATTTTGGATTCCATCAATGGCTGGGCTACAGGGGTACCGCCCGTCACAGTACGTGGCCTAGATCACCGTACCGAGGAGTACGCCCGCTCCCCTGCAATACAAAGCCGGACCCATTCCTTACTGAATAGTTCCAAACAAGACCACCCCGCAGTTGTGATCAGCAACCGCACCACTAAGCCGAAATAAAGGGACATCTAGACAGGGGTAAATCTCGCTCTCAAGTGGGGGCTACCCACGAAGCCTTGCTGCACCTCCCCTGTTTTAGCCATTCCCGGTTGATGAGGCTTGAGGCTACGATTACCTTTATAGGACATATCACTTAGAATGCTCATCGCCCGCCTGACGATGTGATGAAAGCATTCAATCCATACAAGTTCGTTCTGGGTTCGAACGAAACCGAAGGCATTATCTTGTTACACTCGTTTTGGAATCACCTTCAGAGTTAACGACGATAACCCTTGCACTCTAAGTCTTCATCTTCACTTCAGATTCACGACCTAACGTTAATTTGGATCGATGTGGTTTTCGGATATCCAAATATGGAAACCCGATCCCCGTCTCATCGAAATCCAAAGCGTGTCTTTTAAGGCCAAGTTGTTTTAGAGTTTAAACAATTCAATTCATTATCTATATGCACATAGATAGATAATTCACAACACAATAGATATTCAACATTATCATTACCAACAGATAATTCATATTAAATCAGATAATCCATATCACCATCACACTGCAACCAATGCATCCATATCACATACATTTTCTTCTCATAGCTGAGATTTCAAACCATACATGGCAACCAATATCAATCATCAAACATAAGCAATGATCTAATGATCACACTTTCTATAATTAATTTAAAGTGAATTAAATTAATTACTTCATCATTATAATCATGCTTAACCTAACCATTAATTGATTACAAGTCAATTAATTAATCACCATCTTATTATTCAATTCAATTAATCATTACTGATTAACATTTTCCTAATTACAATAAGTAATTAGCCTTTAAATTAATTACACAAGTTAATTATACTTAACACCTATAATAATTAACTTTTTTAATTACTTAAGTAATTAATTAACCAAAGTTAATTACATTAATCCTTTATTAATTAATTCATTTATGATTTAATTAATCAATTCCAAATTTACATCATTAAATTAATTAATGATTTCTAAATACATTATCAATTAATCTCTTTATTTAAATTAATTACATTAAGTAATTAATCCACCATTAAACCTACCATATATTAATCACCCTTGATTAATAATCTCCAGTAATTATCTTCCCTTAATTACTCATTCCATAAATTAATTACTCTTAATTAATTATCTCCATTAATCCCTAGATTAATTACAAAGTAATTAAATCCAAATTACTTTCATCATTAAACATCTTTAATTACATCCAGTAATTATTAATTACTTCCCTAGGTAATTACAATTTAATTAATTACATCAAGTAATTATTTATCAATCCACAAATGTTTAAATTAATTAAACTTAATTAATCTAAACTAATCTCATTCATCAAATTAATTACACTAAGTAATTAATTGATTAATTACTTTCATTAAGTAATTAAACATAAACAATTACATAAATGATTATTATAAATTAATTAATCTAATTAATTATCCAACTTAATCACATTAATTAACTGTTTAAATAATCTTAAGTTAATGACCTTCAACATTTCTTAATTACTTAATTAAGAAATTAATTTATATTAATCATTATTAATTACAAATTAATTAATATTTAATTACCAATTAATTAATCTCTAATTATTAATTAATTAAGTGTTAATTACAATCTTAATTAATCCTTAATCACTTGATTAATTAATCTTTATTCATTAATTAAAATTTAATTAATAATCCTTAATTATAGATTAATTAGCCTTAATTAATTAATCTCAGGTCTTAATTAATTAACCTAAAAATTATTAATAACTTAATTAAACATCCACATAATTCATTAATTAAGTAATTAATATTCCATTTAAATTCAATGTAACGACCCAACTTCCAAACTCCAGGAAGTCGCATCGCTAAGAAGAAAGAAAGGGATAGAAAAGAGAAAAGATAGAAAAGAAAGAAACAGACAACATCAGAATCTCACAGCGGAACGAATAAATTATATTATATCACATAAAACTTTACACAGTATCATATACATCAGAGTTATACAGCTAATGCAACACAAACTAGACAGTTATAAACATCTGTCTAGCAATTACAATTCAAGTACATCAGAGAAATAAATACATCTCAACACAACGGAACCACTCAATATATCTACACGCTGAAGCCTCCTGCTCCATTATCTCCTCCAGAAACTCGTCAAAGCAATCCTGAAACACTTGACTACTCATACGTAATATGAGTACCCAAGAGTTTATTAAAACAGAAAATAAACACTCAGGTCAGACAGGGGTCTGGTGTGAGTAAATGGGTTTAAAAGTTGCTTAACTTTAGAAAATCCTTTGAAACAAAGGTATCACGTAAGATTTCCCACACATAAACATGGAAAAGTTTTTACTTTACGCTAACCAAAACATTTGATAGGAAATCCAGTGATATTATAACAGTGTCTAGGGTTTTCAAAATAAAATACAGAAATAGCTGGAATGCTTACATCTCACGTTCCAACATAGTTGGGCACAATCAAAACCGTACAGGCACTTATTGGATTTTGGATTCTATCAATGGCAGGGCTACTGGGGTACCGCCCATCACAGTACGTGGCCTAGATCACCGTACCGAGGAGTACGCCCACTCCCCTGCAACACAAGGCCGGAACCATTCCTTACTGAACAGTTCCGAACAAGACCACCTCGGCGATTCTAGCTAGCAATCGCCCCACACAGCCGAAATAAAAAGGGACATCTAGACAGGGGAAAATCTCACTCTCAAGTGGGGGCTACCCACGAAGCCTTGCTGCACCTCCCCTGTTTTAGCCATTCCCAGTTGATGAGGCTTGAGGCTACGATTACCTTTATAGGACATATCAATCTTAGAATGCTCATCGTCCGCCTGACGATGTTCTGAAAGCATTCAATCCATACAAGTTCGTTCCGGGTTCGAACGAAACCGAAGGCACTATCTCGTTGCACTCATTTTGGAATCACCCTCAGAGTCAACGACCATAGCCCTTGCACTCTAAATCACCATCTCGAACCTATAAGTACTATTCCGTCAAACTCATTACGGAATCACCCCCAGAGTTATACTGACGTATAGCCCCTACACCTCGAGTCTTCACTTGCTCCACTTGGATTAACGACCTAACGTTTAATTGGAATCGATGTGGTTTTCGGATATCCAAATATGGAAATCCGATCCCGGTCTCACCGAAATCCAAACGCCATTTTAATGTCCAAGTTGTACTTAAGGGATTTTAAACAATTAACTCATTTCATTATTATCCATTTCACACAGATAGATAAACTTCATATCACAATAGATAATCACATTCTCATCATAAACAGATAATCTGTATCATCACAAACAGATAATCATCACAATCCAGATAATCCATCACAAACCATCTTACTTAAACCAATCATCCATATCATATAGATACAACTAATCTCATTACTGAGATCACAACCATTCAACCAATAATATCCATAAGCAATGATTCATTAACCATCAATTATAATTAATTTAAAATGAATTAAATTAATTACAACTATCTCTAATTAATTTAAATTAAATTTAATTTAATTAATTACTCATTTAAACCCTGCTTAACATCCATTAATTAATCAATCCAGTTAATTAATTCACTTCCTAAGTATTCAACTTGATTAAACATCTTTGATTAATCATTCACCAATTACAATAAGAAATTAGTCTTTAATTAATTTTCACAAAATTAATTAACCTTATTCATAAGTAATTAACATTTAATTATTTATTTATAAATTAATTATAATTAATTATATTTTTCCTTAATTAATTACAATTAATTAATCACTTAATTAATTAATTAATATTTAATTAAACATTCCTTAATTACATCATTAATTATAATAATTAATGATCCCTAATATTTAAATAAATTATTTAATTAAAATTAATTACATTTATTAATTAATCTATTTATTAATCATTTTGATTAATATTCAATTTAGTAATTAACTATCTTTAATTACTCATTAATAAAATTAATTATTCAATAATTAATTATCTTCATTAATTAATTCCTTAATTAATTACAAAAGTAATTATCCAAATTACTTTATTAAAAATCATCTTCACTAATCTCATTCCAGTAATTACCATTCATTACTTCACAAAGTAATCCTGCCCCATTAATTACATTAAGTAATTACTCTCATAAAATCATCAGATGATTTACTTAAATTAATTAAACTAAATTAATTAACTTAAATAAATCACATATCAAAATTAATTACAATAAGTAATTAATCCCTTAATTACTTTTTATCAAGTAATTATGCTCAACAAATTAAAATTTATTATATTCAATTAATTAATCTAGTTAATTATCAAAATTAGTTACATTAATTAATTACTTAATTATCCTTAGATAATTATTTTTATTAATTAACATATTTCCAATAAGTACTTACTTAAGAAAGATTATCTTAGATTAATTATCAATAAATCATCTCTAATTAAAATTAATCTAAACCATTATTTAAAACCAAATAATTAAGTAATGTAAATATTGTTTGGTCTACAGGATCGAATTGCCAGTTCGGATGGCTGGAATTTGTTTGTTTTGCACGTATCTCTGAGGGAGTACGTGTATGGTTTATCACTAGTCTTAGAATCAGTAGTTCTGAGAGATTTGGAAGTTGATCAGGACTTGTCTGTAGTCCTGTATCCTGTTTAGATCTGTAGATCTAGATATATAGGAGCTCTAGATCTGTGTAGTGTAGCTAGTTTATATTCTGTAGAGCGAGTGTCCCGATGTTTGTACCTGGCAAACTCTAGGGAATCCTATCTAGAATTTTTCTGGATAATTAGAATTGTTTGTTTGAATTGGTTGCTATAATTGCTAGCATTTGATTGATAGCATATGTTTGCTATTCTTAATTTAAATCTGTATGGGATTATTAAATTACCTTTGCTTTTAAATTTCGGGGAAGAAATTCTTTTAAGGGAGGAGGAATGTGATGTCCCGGAAATTTAAGCAATATTTATTTAATAATTTCATTTATAATTGTTTTAAAATATTGAAACATTGATTTAATAATTTAATTCAAACAGAAATTCTCTTTTGAAAATTAATAATCATTTAGTTTGTCAAATGATTTTCTTTTCAAAATAATAATAATTTAAATTGAGAATCTTATTGTTTTCAAATGTTAAAAATATTTTATTTATAATGTATATATGTTTATACATTGTAAATAGAAGATTTGGTTTTAATTTTAATTTAAATTTAATAAGAATATTTTCAAATCTATTATATATATAAATGTATAAATTGGTTAATTTGATTTAAATTAGTATTGAAAACTTTCTAAAGATAAATTTAAAAGTCTTTTCTTTTATCTTCGTAGAAATGTAAGTAAGTATTTGTTTTGTTTATAAAAATAAATATAGTTTAAATTTTATTTTATAATAAAAGTTTGTTTTGTTTTGTTTTAAAGGAAATCATTTATCTTTTGAAATAAGATTTAATTCATTCATATTAGAATATAGTATTTTGATTTAAAACTCTTGAATAAAATAAATTCAACATTATTATTTTTAAAATCTTCTCTTTTGAAATTTAGTTTTAAAAGAATATTATTTTGAAAAATATTCAAGCAAACATTTAAAATGTATAGTTTTAAAATAAGTTTTTAAGTAGACATGTAATCATTTTCAAGGCTAATGTTAATAAATAATTGAAACATACTAAAATAAATTAGAAATGGTTTTAGATAAATTTAAATACATTTATAAATTTAGAATTTTCTTTTTAAAAATGAACATGTGTTAGCTTTGAAACTAATAGAAGACACTTGTAAAATTTGAGGTAATAACCATAACAAGTGGCAAGCTAATTTATTTTTAGAATTTAATTATATTGACAAGAAAATATAAAAATGCATTTTTGGTTCAAACCTTATTCTCATTTGAAATCTGATTCTCAGATTTCAGTAAAATCAAAACTCAAAATTCAATCAAAAAAAAAATCAAAATCTGCAAAAAAACTCAATTCATATGAAAATCTGCAAAATCAAAATTCTGCAAAACCAAAACCATTTAAAAATCTGCAATCTGAAAGCAATCTTCAACCTCAAACCCAAGCAAGTGAAGATCAATTCAAATCTAAGCAATTTCAATAATCAAATCTGGAAGTGAACTAGCAATTGCAAACACAGATTCAACTTCAAAATCAAGAAAGCATCTTCAACTAGCAATCAGGTTTCAGGAAAATGGTGAAAATGCTTCTCTGAATTTGTTCTCTGCACCTTCATTAAAAAAGGTGATTAAAAAAGGTGAGTAAACCTTTTTTTTTTAAAAACAGTTCTTTCCTTAAAAATCAATGCTTAAGCAAGTATTAGCACTAAAGATTCTAATACAAACTGTTTTTTTTATATAGTTAATAATCAAAACTGCTATGAAATAAACTGCAGTACCATTATTATTATTTTTAGCGAGTAAGCTCACAATTGAAAAGTTACTTAGAATTTTCTGTTGCATGTGGATAAATTGGACTAAGTTTGCTTGTATGGTTTCTGTTGTGATGGATATTCTGTGGGATTATATATACAAACACATATATATATGTTACAGGTATCTTATTACCTAATTCTGTTTTTAGAAACTAAACCTTTAAATGAAATAAAAAAAAACCCATGACCTCTTGAATTGATTCTCTGTTGTATTTGTTATGAAAATGAGGGATGTTTGTTTAGTATAGATTAAATTTATAAATCATAATTAAGATTAAATTTGAAATCTGTTTTCACTGTAAACTATAAGGGATAGTTAACATAAAAAATAAAAATAAATAAATAAATAAGATTGTAATTGGAATCCATTATCACCTGATTTGATTTCAATTAGAATTTGAAATATAAACAAATTTTGTTTGTTTGGAATGAAATGATGGTTATAAATCAAAATTTAGCTATATTAAAATCCTGTGGTCTCTGGAAACATTTACAACAGCAAATATTTTTCTAGAAGTAGGTATATCAAACAAACATTAAACAGTTTGCAACCTGAATGCATGATTGAATTCATGGAATTTAAAACAAATAGTACATATTTAAATAAGTTGTTGGAATGAGTTTTCTGTTTTTAACAGAATTGAGACGTTTTTTTTGTTTGTTTGAATTTCTAATGGATTTGGTGGTTATGAGTATTCCTGGGGGTAGAATTCAGATGGTGGGGTAGGGAATAAGGGTCAGCAGTTGTGTCAGTAGGTGGTGGTGATGGAAATTTTGATTTCCAGGTTTAAGCCCTAAATTTGAAGTGGTTGGGTTTAGCAGCTTCTTGATATCTCTGTGTTGCGTCGAGTGGGTTAAGGATTCGAGAAGTTGTAGAGGGAGTGTAGAGGTAGCTATAGCCAAGGTCGCGTCAACAATGGTGGCCGGAGGTGGGATTTCTCGGCGTTGTCAGGTTTGGGTATGATATAGATGGGTTTTTTTTCCAGGCTGCAGTTGTTTTCCTATTTTTGATTTCTAGTTGATGTGGGGGTTTGGGAGGTCATGATCATATGAGGAGATGGTCAGTGACTTGTAGCAGTAGGTTGGAGTGGCTGGAGTTCGCCGAGGTGATGATGCATATGCACCATACATGTTTGGAGTCTGGTGAACATTTGGGGTGTGCAGGGTATTTTGACTCGGGTATTCCTCGGGTTTTTGTGCTTTTGACTCGAAGCAAGTGGGATGGAACTCGAAGTAAATTAAGGGGTTGCTTGGGTATATGATTACAGGTTTAAAACCTGATTGTTTTGCAGTTTTTGAATTTGAATGAAATTCAAATTTTAGTGTAGGAGTTTGATTTTAGTGGAAGTTGAAACTGAATTCAAATGGAATTTTGAATTCAAGTTTTTTTTAAAATGAAAATTTTAAAATTTAAACAAGATTTGAATTTAGTTTTAAATCAAGATTAAAACAGTATTCAGGTTTACCTTTAAAACTAGATTTTGATTCAAAACAGTTTTTGTAAGTTTTTAAATTATGAACAGATTTAAATGTTTTTAAACAAGATTTAAATTTGTTTTGAAATCAAGTTAAAATAGTTTTCAAGTTTACTTTGGAAACCAGTTTTGATTTCAAAACAGTTTTTAAATTTTAAAAAAAAATGAACATATTCAAATGTTTTAAAAGAAGATTTAAAAATGAATTTGATTTCAAATAAGTTTTAAACTTGAAAGAATTTATTTCCTTTAATATTTGAATTTAAGATATGAAATGTTGATTTAAATAATCAATTTATTTCCAAAGCTTGATTTATTAAATTTTGTTTTAAATCTTTCTTTTATATTTAAGTAATGTTCTTTAACATTCATTTTATTTTAAGGTTTATAATTATTTAAATTTGGATTAATGTTTAAATAGTTAAACATTTTAAATATTAGATTTTTAAATGGAATTTGACTTTAATTTTAGGAATGTACTGTTTAAATATATTTTGAATGTAAATGAAGTCATTTGATAAGTAAATAAATTGTTTTGAAAATAATTAAGATAATTAAGAATTTACTTAATTATTTGGTTTTAAATAATGGTTTAGATTAATTTTAATTAGAGATGATATAATTATATAGTATCTCATATATATGCAGTTTTCCACATGTATATATTCAGAAAGTAGAAAATAATCACAGTATAGTATAAAAAAAATTCTGTTTTTAATTCAAATTAATAAATAGAGATTAAGTCGTTTGGTTGGTTCAAATAATAATAAACCGTGAATTGTTATACAAGGTTTAAAAATCAAGGAAACAAGTTAGTTTGGAATGGATTGCGAACAGCAAAGCAAAGGTGAGTTAATCTCACTCGGTTAAATTTAAATTTAAATTTAAATGATTAAATTTAAATAATTGTTGGATGGTTGAATTGATTGATGTGATATATTATGATATTTTGGAATTGGTGTATTAGGTCGTGCTAACATCTGTGGATGTAGGGAAGGCAGGTTGGAGGGATCCAACTGGATCCCTCAACATTTATTATTTAATATCCTCTATTGCGATTATTTGATATTCTATGATGAATTATATTAGATTATTGTATGCTATGGTTCGATTGGATATAACTGGGTATAGTGAATTACCAAATATATATATATATATATATATATATAATATATATATATATATTGGATTCTGGAAAGAAAATAAAAGAAGTAAATTTGTAAGTAAAATAATTATGGAAATTTGAATAAAATTTAAGAATGAATTGGGAAAGAAATAATGTGCCCTTTAGAATTCTAGTAAATAAATCTTGAGTATAGAAAGGAAATTTCAATAAACAGAAGTTAATGAATTTTAATTTTCAGTGATATCAATTAAAAGAATAAAACATTTATTTAAAATTTAAGATTCAATGTATTGAAAAGAATAAAGAAGAAATTTGGAAGAAGCTGAAATTGGTATATTTCAGTTAAATGGTATAAAATCAAATGGAAAATAATAATAATAAATATAAAGTCCATAATTAATGAATTTTGAGATAAACTGATAAGTAGAGAAATTTATTTCTAAAGGAATAAATTGGGAATCAATTTGGAAAATTGATTTAAGTGATTGAAGTTGGAATTCTCCCTGGATAACCAAGTACGTTTTCAAAGTAAATTTTTAAATATAAGTTAAAAGATTAAATGTTCTTTTAAAAAGCAAGTTTTGGAAAATTCTTATTTCTAATATTTAAATTCTAAAGTAAGTATTTTCTCTTAATCTATTACTACTTATTTAAAGAATGACTTAATATTATGTTTTTAAAAAGTATAAATCTAGTTTTATATTTATTAAGTAACCTTATTTTCAAATATTCATATAGTATGGTATTTTTAATAAATTATTGATGTAATTTTAACTTAATGTTTTAAAGTATATTTCAATGTAAAGTGTTTTAAATTATTTTTAAAATCTAGTTTTGTGCTTGGTAATTTCAGAGGAGATAGAGAATATTTGGGAAGGATTATTCTGAAAAGAAAGATGGTTTTGAAACTGTTTTCAAAGGATTGAAAATAGAAATATATCTTGTGAAGATATTTTAAGTATAATAAATAATTTGGGAAATTATTTATTGGTTGATGGTTATTTGTGAATATTAATTGATAGTTAAATAACCGACTATCAATATTGGCCAACTGCGTTGATCGTTTCGAAGAGACCGGGATCGAGATTTTTTTCTCGAAAACCACTTCGATCCGGTTTGTACGTTTCATAAAAACGAGTTTGGATTCGAAGATGGAGCAGTGAAGTGCAAGGGCTAGTCGCTACTAATCCTAAGGATATTTCCAAAATGGAGGTAGTAGGAATAGTGCCTTCGGTTCCGTTCGAACCCGGGACGGACTTGTATGGATGAATGCTTGCGAAACATCGTCAGGTGGACGATGGGCATTCTAAGGAATATATTCTAAAAAGGTAACGCTTAGCCTCAAGCCTCATCAACCGGGAATGACTGAAAATCAGGGGATATGCAGCAAGGCTTCGTGGGTAGCCCCCACTTGAGAGTAAGGTCATCCCTGTCTAGATGTCCCTTTTTATTCGGCTTAGTGGTGCGGTTGTTGATCCCAACCCTGGGGTGATCTTATTCGGAACTGTCCAGTAAGGGATGGGTCCGGCCTTGTGTTGCAGGGGATCGGGAGTGGTCCTCGGTACGTTGATCTAGACCAGGTACTGTGACAGGTGGTACCCCAGTGCCTAGTCATTGTTGGAAATCCATTCTCCCTACGAGCCTTTTACGAGTTTTGTTTGTATTACCCACTTTTGTGGCTAGTAGCTGGAATTTAATGAATGTAACGATTTCGGCTATTTTATAAGTATTTGTATATAGACCCTATTATAATATTAGAGGATTTCTATAAAAATTGTTTTAGCTATCGTAAGGTAAAAACCCGACATGTTTATTTGTGGCGTGGTCTTACGAGATGCTTTTGTTTTCCAAGGATTTTTGAAACTTTAATAATCAACTGGGTGTGATTTTCTCACGCTGGTATTCCAGACCGACTCGGCTGTTATTTAACTGTAATGCTCGGGTCAGACCGAGTATTATAGGATACATGATATGATGCTGTGGAGCTCAGGAGACGAGCTGGATGACAATACGTACTTCCATACTTGTTTATATATATATTCCGCTGTGTTGAGTTGCTGTGTATCCATTTGTATGTTGTTGTTGTTGTTGAACTGTGATTGATGTACTCTGATGATGTAATATATAAACAGAGATATTTGATTTTGAGTAAAGATCATTTATTATCTATTATATTTTATTCCGCTACGATGGTTAGATTCTGTTGTTGTTTTCTATTTTCTTCTTCTACCTCTTCTTCTTTAACCCAAATGGTTCGTATTTCTGTGCAACTTGAGTTGATTGTTGTAGAATAGTATTGACTCAAGGGGTACGGATTTGCGGGCTGTTACAGTTGGTATCAGAGCTTAGGTTGGTGATAACCTTGGCTTTGGTGGGAATTACTCAATTAGAGTCCGTAGTACTCTAGAATGAGTTTGAGCGTGTTAATAGATATGAGCGCGTATTTGTTAGTGAATATAAATTGTTTTAATATTGTGTTGATTGGTTTATTGAGTGGCATATGAACCTTCGTCGACACAGTCTGTGCAACTGTATTGAAGGGGTTTCTAAACACTTGAATAGAACAATTGACACGGTATTGTTTTAAATGTGGGTAAATGAAATAATTCTACCCAAAATATATTTTGATATAAAGAAAAGTTTTTGTAAACTATTTTAGCTAATATATCGTTGCTTGGATGTTAGGAAAGGAAGAATTATATTAAATTATTATCATTATTGAGTGGAAATTTAACTAGAAATCGAAAAATATAACCAAAGTTAAGGGAAAAATTCATTATGAAATAAAATTTATAAATATGAATTATAAATGTAAATTATGAATTGAAATATAATTAAATAAAAATTTATATGAGCATAAGCTATGCAAATGAATTATAGTAAAATTGATTTAAGCAGGATTTGGAAATTTAAATCCCGGAGATTTTGGAAGTGTTTTGAAGATAAATACTAGCATTATTGTTTTGGAGGTATTTCTGGAAAAAAAATTGTTTTAAATGGATTTTGAAAGTGATATAGCATTGAAATCACTTGGATTATTGGGAAATAATTCTGATGATGACGGCCGCATCATCAGTATTCATTTTCGAATTTCTAAGTGACGGATTGCTACCAAATTGATTTGTTCAGAAGCTAGTTGTTTTTGAAAATCTTAAAGGAAATTTGTTGGGAATAAACAGGGTTGGTTTAAATTTTTAAGAAGTGTGATTTGAGATGTTGGAGGTTTCAAAATGATTTGAAACTAAAAGCCGGGTGTTTAAAAAGAGAAATCCTGATAGGATAGGTTGTAAGCTTATAAATTAAGATGATTTTTAAATCAGGAAGAAAATATAAGCTTTGAATGTTGAATTTAAAATTTAAAGTGAAAGCTAAAATTGGAATTAACTTGGATTGGGGAATAAAATTTAACTGGATTGAAGTAATTGAGTAGGCTGAAAATAATGTCCAGTTGTATTCGAATTAAGTTGAAATCGAATTGAGTTAAATAAATCCGAGTTAAAATAAATTTGCATTGGAATAAGAATTCAATTAAGTTATTAAATGGAATTAGACTCTTACCTGAATAAATGGAAAATAAGTAGGATAAGGATTGGAACTGAAATAAATAAATAAGAATAACTTATAAAAGGATAAATAAGTGTAAATTTCGAGTTAAAAATAAAAGTTGAATTTATTCAAACCTATAATGAATGGAAATGTGTAAAATAATATGTTGTGACTTATAAATTGAAAAATGGGATAGAAAACCCAAAATAAATATTATTGATGAATTGGAGAATAAAATAAAAATCAAAACTTGAATTATAAACTAAATTGAACTAAGAAAATTAAATGGAGTGATATTTTGGGATTAAAATTCAAGTGTTGGATTATAAATAAGGGAAGAACTAATTGATAATAAATTAGTTAATGAAATGTGTAAATGGAGTTTAATGTAGTTAAATAGAAGCTGAATTGTAAGCTAATAATGAAGATTGGAAATAAAACTCAAGTTATAAATCAAATTCGACTTGAATCATTAGTGGAAGAAAATATAATTGGAGGTGGCCTTGTAATTAATTAAATGAATTGAGAATGAAGTTGAATTGCGAGTTAATAAAATTGTATGCTAAATTAAAAGTGAATGGTGGGATCAGAACTTGAGTTACAACTAAAAATTTAACTCGAAGTGTTAACAAATTAAATATAATTTGAAATGTATCGAATAAAAATGGAAATGGATTAAAATGGTAATGGTTTGAATTGAAAATAAAATCCAACTAAGTGGAAATAAATTGGAAATGGCCATGTAATCAATTGAATGAGTTGAATCTGGAAAGTTAAATTTTATAATAACCAATCAAATGAAATTGCAGATTTAATATGAGATTTGGTTGAGATAGAATTAAGTTGAATAGAAAGAAAAACAATTTTACTCGTAAGATGAAATGAGCTTAAGTATAAAATTTGAATAAATTGAAGTAAATTGACTTAAGCTAAATAAATGGAAGGGAGTTGAATTGAATTCAACTTAAACTAAGTTTAATAATATTGGATTGGTTTTAAATCAAGTGAAAATAAATTTTAATTGAAATAGAATTCGGTGAGTTGTAGATAATATTTAAGAAATGAAAACTCATAATGGATTGAGTGGATAAACTAATTATATTGAAAAATTGGAAGCTCGACTACGAGTAAAAAAATAAATGGAAGACCATTAAATTAAAGCTTAGTTTGATTCGGGATGGTTAGTAATATGCAATCTTGGAATGGGTTGAGCTAAATAAATGGTCGTGAATGAATTAAAATAAAAAAGGAAATTTAATTGGTAATGAAGATGAACCTAAGTTGTTAATGGTTTTGTATGAAGTAGTTTAGTTAATAAAATGAAATACAAGTGAATGGATTCAAATTTAAAATGCAATGAAAATGAGAATATATGGTTGTGAATAAATTTAAAAATGGAATGGAATTAAGTAAAAATTGAATTGAAATCCATTTAAATTGGTTATAAAACATAAATACTTGTTTATTCACATAGACCTCGTCAAATTGCATAGAATAAATTGTCATTTGATGTAAGTGGAGATGATTAAAATTCTATGAATTGATAGGAGTAAAATAAATTGGTTTTGAGAGCAACTGAATTAAATATGAGTTCGGTTTGCTTAAAATAAATAAATTAAATGTAAGCGATTGAGTTTTAAAACATTGAAATTCAGTGAAAATGGTTATAAATTAATTGGAACAGAGGAATTTGTATGGAAATTGTATAAGTCGCTTACAGAAAAATATTTGGTGTGTTTTCTTTTAGAATTCATGTGTTTAACTAGTGTAAATAAGTGAAATGTTGTTAAACTTCATTTATATGGCACTTACATGTTTAAATTTGAGTAATTACAGGTACCTGGAAGCCGTGTGGCTGGATTTGGTAGTGAAAATTGCTTGATAAACAAGCTGTTTGTTTAAAAATGCTAAATAAGGTACGCCTACGCAATAAAAATAGGAAATATGAACTGTTTTTGGTTTTTCCGACCGTGTGGGTCGATGTATATATATTTATATCTTTTGTCAAATTGCAAAAGCTCCTCCATACAAAGGAGACTCTGCCAAAAAAATTCAGAAATTTTGGGAGTTAGAAATTTTTTGAGATAACGACAAAACGAATTCAAATTAGAAACTAAAATAAATTAGTAAATGAAGCCAATTTAAAATAATGACATGAATCAGTATAAATGAAAAATAAAATTTAAATATTCAGAGTTGAAGATAAATTGAATTCATATGGAAATGAAAGAATCAATTTGAATAGAATTAGATATAAACTAAAATGGTAAGGTGAAAATAAATAAAGAAACATATAAAATGCTTATACTAAACTTAAGTAAGAAATGGTGAATTCTTAATTGGAAATTGAATATTAGAAATATATTCTGAGATGATATTTGAATGAATAAATAATTGACACTTGTAAGGAAGTCAATAAAATGTTTTGGAATGTTGTGATTGGATATTACTGCTTAGTAAGGTATGCATGTATTATGAAGAGAAAAGAGAATTGATTTTGATTTCAGAAAGATAAATTTGAAATGCTCGACAAAAAGGTATATGTTTAAATTTCTGTGAAATTTGATTGGGATTTTGGATCGAGCCACTTGGCTTTTTGTTTTCTTTTTGGATTTGGGAGGCCGTAGGGCCATTTTGTAGTTGTACCGAGCTAGCCGCGCAAAGGAGACGCTGGCGAAATTTTTCGGAAATTTAGAGAGTTAGAAAATTTTGGAGAAATTTTGAAAATTTTAAACTTGGTTTTGAATTATATTTTGAATAGTTGAATATGTGAAGTTGTTTGAAAACTATGAAAGGTTTAGGAAAGTTGGTTGAAGAAATAGTGGGTCTTTAAATGAAAGAGTGTGTTATGGCAAGTTAATTAAACTGTTTGGTTTTGGGAAAAGGAAACGGGTTTTGGACCATTCTTCCTAACTAGTAATTTCGGAGACGAAATTCTTTTAAGGGGGGAGGAATGTGACGACCTGAAATTTTTAAGCATTTGAAATTGGAATATTTAATTGATTTTAAATATTTAAAAGTCACTTTTTAACTTGAATTCAAATATCACAATTTATTTGATAATTATATTATTGAATTAGATAATTTGAAATTGGGTAAGATGTTGAATCTGGAATTCTAAGCCTGTTAAAAATATAATCTGAAGGCTTATAAAAATTTATATCGATTGTACAGAGGGTAATAGAAGTTGTAAAATTGAAATTAGCAGTGGTTTGTTTAGTTTTGAAATTTTATATCGTTTAAATTGAATTTAAAAATAGCCTTCCGAGGCACAGTCTCGGAATTCGACGAAACTAGTTCCATTGAATCTGTAATATTGTATTATTATTGGATTTCAAATTTCGTATTGATTGGAGTTGTTATGGAGCGTACGATATATAAACGCGCTAAAAATTTAATTTATATTAGCAGGTTCGGAATTTAAAGATAAATTATTTCGACTATTCAAATTTATTTTTACATCATTGTTTCCTTTCCATCAGTTTCCAAATCACTTTGGCTGGGTTGCTCTATCACGCAACATTCCCTGTCTTTCATTTGATCAGTGTCTCAACCTTGTTCCTTTTCATTTCTTAAGTTAAGAACCGAATAGAAAAAAAAATAAAAAATAAAACAATGGCTTCCTTTAGAAGCAAATGAAAAAAAAGAATCTCCTATTACTTCATAGCCGAGTTTCCTCTTTTCCTCAAACCCATCGTTCGAATAAAAATGACAGAACGAAGCTGAAAACAAATTAAAAAAAATCGACGCTTTCTTCTTTGGGAATCGGCCGCGTGTGTGTTGAGGGAGGGTGTGGCACGCGATCGAATCGCGCGTGGATTGTTGCTAAGCGGCGACGCGGCTAGGGCAGTTGAGAGTTGATCGAAAGGGGGGGAATCGCAATTTGCTTTGCGATAGAGAGCTCAAGCATGGAGCTGCGAGACGCGCGCTCGGAGGTAGGCGAAGTGAACCTAGGGCTTCTGATTTCTGGAGGTCGGTGGTCGTTCGTTGGCGAGTTTGTTCCGACGGTGATTGCTATTCGTTTTCTGAGAACGGTAATGAGATAGGTATGATTTTATCTTTTATTTAATATATATACAGGAATTTATGTAAAAGGGTTTGAGTTTATGAAATAATAATAATAATAGATCTGTATATTTATACATATGTATTTGCATATAGTAAGAATAAGCTCAATATAAAAATAAAAATAAAAATTATGGGACACAGAAAATATAATTATATAGTATCTCATATATGTGCAGTTTTCAACATGTATATATTCAGAAAGCAGAAAATAATCACAGTATAGTATAAAAATAATTCTGTTTTTAATTCAAATTAATAAGTAGAGATTAGTCGTTTGGTTGGTTCAAATAATAATAAACCGTGAATTGTTATACAAGGTTTAAAAATAAAGGAAACACGTCAGTTTGGAATGGATTGCGAACAGCAAAGCAAAGGTGAGTTAATCTCACTCAGTTAAATTTAAATTTAAATTTAAATGATTAAATTTAAATAATTGTTGGATGGTTGAATTGATTGATGTGATATAGTATGATATTTTGGAATTGGTGTATTAGGTTGTGCTAACATCTGTGGATGCAGGGAAAACAGGTTGGAGGGATCCAACTGGATCCCTCAACATTTATTATTTAA
Source organism: Allium cepa (assembly GCA_030765085.1). NCBI lineage: Eukaryota > Viridiplantae > Streptophyta > Magnoliopsida > Asparagales > Amaryllidaceae > Allium > Allium cepa. The sequence continues at coordinate 443,272,420 of CM060945.1, forward strand.
TATCCTCTATTGCGATTATTTGATATTCTATGATGAATTATATTAGAATATTGTATGCTATGGTTCGATTGGATATAACTGGGTATAGTGAATTACCAAATATATATATATATATTGGATTCTGGAAAGAAAATAAAAGAAGTAAATTTGTAAGTAAAATAATTATGGAAATTTGAATAAAATTTAAGAATGAATTGGGAAAGAAACAATGTGCCCTTTAGAATTCTAGTAAATAAATCTTGAGTATAGAAAGGAAATTTGAATAAACATAAGTTAATGAATTTTAATTTTCAGTGATATCAATTAAAAGAATAAAACATTTATTTAAAATTTAAGATTCAATGTATTGAAAAGAATAAAGAAGAAATTTGGAAGAAGCTGAAATTGGTATATTTCAGTAAATGGTATAAAATCAAATGGAAAATAATAATAATAAATATAAAGTCCATAATTAATGAATTTTGAGATAAACTGATAAGTAGAGAAATTTATTTCTAATGGAATAAATTGGGAATCAATTTGCAAAAATGATTTAAGTGATTGAAGTTGGAATTCTCCCTGGATAACCAAGTACGTTTTCAAAGTAAATTTTTAAATATAAGTTAAAAGATTAAAAGTTGTTTTAAAAAGCAAGTTTTAGAAAATTCTTATTTCTAATATTTAAATTCTAAAGTAAGTATTTTCTCTTAATCTATTACTACTTATTTAATGAATGACTAAATATTATGTTTTTAAAAAGTATAAATCTAGTTTTATATTTATTAAGTAACCTTATTTTCAAATATTCATATAGTATGGTATTTTTAATAAATTATTGATGTAGTTTTAACTTAATGTTTTAAAGTATATTTCAACTAGTTTTGTGCTTGGAAATTTCAGAGGAGATAGAGAATATTTGGGAAGGTTTATTCTGAAAAGAAAGATGGTTTTGAAACTGTTTTCAAAGGATTGAAAATAGAAATATATCTTGTGAAGATATTTTGAGTATAATAAATAATTTGGGAAATTATTTATTGGTTGATGGTTGTTTGTGAATATTAATTGATAGTTAAATAACCGACTATCAATATTGGCGAACTGCGTTGATCGTTTCGAAGAGACCGGGATCGAGATTTATTTCTCCAAAACCACTTCGATCCGGTTTGTACATTTCGTGAAAACGAGTTTGGATTCGAAGATGGAGCAGTGAAGTGCAAAGGCTAGTCGCTACTAATCCTGAGGATATTTCCAAAATGGAGGTAGTAGGAATAGTGCCTTCGGTTCCGTTCGAACCCGGGGCGGACTTGTATGGATGAATGCTTGCGAAACATCATCAGGTGGACGATGGGCATTCTAAGGAATATATTCTAAAAAGGTAACGCTTAGCCTCAAGCCTCATCAACCGGGAATGACTGAAAATCAGGGGATATGCAGCAAGGCTTCGTGGGTAGCCCCCACTTGAGAGTAAGGTCATCCCTGTCTAGATATCCCTTTTTATTCGGCTTAGTGGTGCGGTTGCTGATCCCAACCGTGGGGTGATCTTATTCGGAACTGTCCAGTAAGGGATGGGTCCGGCCTTGTGTTGCAGGGGATCGGGAGTGGTCCTCGGTACGCTGATCTAGACCAGGTACTGTGATAGGTGGTACCCCAGTGCCTAGTCATTGTTGGAAATCCATTCTCCCTACGAGCCTTTTATGAGTTTTGTTTGTATTACCCACTTTTGTGGCTAGTAGCTGGAATTTAACGAATGTAACAATTTCTGCTATTTTATAAGTATTTGTATATAGACCCTATTATAATATCAGAGGATTTCTATAAAAATTATTTTAGCTATCGTAAGGTAAAAACCCGACATGTTTATTTGTGGCATGGTCTTACGAGATGCTTTTGTTTTCCAAGGATTTTTGAAACTTTAATAATCAATTGGGTGTGATTTTCTCACGCTGGTATTCCAGACCGACTCGGGTGTTATTTAACTGTAATGCTCGGGTCAGACCGAGTATTATAGGATACAGGATATGATGTCGTGGAGCTCGGGAGACGAGCTGGATGATGATACGTACTTCCGTACTTGTTTATATATATATTCCGCTGTGTTGAGTTGATGTGTATCCATTTGTATGTTATTGTTATTGAACTGTGATTGGTGTACTCTGATGATGTAATATATAAACAGAGATTTGATTTTGAGTAAAGATCATTTATTATCTATTATATTTTATTCCGCTGCGATGGTTAGATTCTGTTGTTGTTTTCTATTTTCTTATTCTACCTCTTCTTCTTTAACCCAAATGGTTCGTATTTCTGTGCAACTTGAGTTGATTGTTGTAGAATAGTGTTGACTCAAGGGGTACAGATTTGCGGGCTGTTACAAAGGCCTTATGGTAGTTTCATTTTCCAAAAAGCATTGTGGATTTCTTTTAAAATCTTTTATTTTCTTTTGATAAAGATAAACTATTTTTGTTTGATCATACCAGTCCCTTGACTGACCCGGAGTTCATTGTTCCCTTCCTAAACTCTAGGTGCCCATAATTTTCCACACGGACAGTCTAGAGTTGGGTTTTTCAGATAATCAAATAGTAGGTGTAGAATTCGATAACGTCCAACCTTTGGATTTGGAGATAGCAATTGTTCACTTGGACCGGACTTGCTTGAGTCCAAATTGATTGGGAGTTCGAGCTAGCTTTGGATTGGAGCATTTGATATGGTGATGCAAATGTTGGAGTTCTCTCTTAGAAGTTCAAGTTATGATATCATATACATCTGTTGTTCCACTGCTACTGTTTTGTATTCTACTGTAGCATTGTATATTGTGCTCTGGTATATTTTGGTGATCTGTGTTGTATCATATTCGGATATTGTATTCATTGAAGATATATGATATTATCTTTTTCTTCCGCTGTGTTGTTATACTTAATGTGTTATAAGCTCCGACGAACCAGATTCGACATTTAAATCTGCGGCATTCAAGTACAAGCAAAGCACGGGTGCCAATTTTCGAAGGTCGAGTCAGGGTCTTTAGATGCATCTATTTCAATGGACAAGTAGAGATGAAAACTGATATCTATTAAGTCTATTGGAATACTATTTAAATCCTATTACGATGACTAAAATAATCAGAGGTAACAAAGATCAATAGGCAAGAGTTGTTGAAAATTGGCATTTATTACAATGGACATAAAAAAATAGTTATAATAGGCATCTATTACAATGGGAAAATAGGGAAGTAAACTGATATCTAGTACAAAGGGCTGAAAACCGTTGTAATAGAACTATATTACAAGGGTCCAAAAGCGTTGTAATAGAGCTAAATATGGTATCTTTTACAATGGGCCAAAAATTGTCGTAATAGGACCATATTATAACAAACAAGCTGACAACACTGTAATAGGAGTATTGGATGATTAAAATTTGCACCTATTACAATGGGCTTAGGAAAACCGTTTTAAAATGTTTCTTTTACAACAGTTGTTTATGGGCCGTTGTGAAACAGGCGTTTTAAAAGGATGGTTTTGTTGTAGTGCAAGGGGTGTAACAACCCATAATTTTATCATTTTAAATTGGTATACTTAAGTAATTTTAAATATTCAAATATAGGATTATCAAATATAAATAATCATGTTTTATGTGATACATAAAAATGTTGATCTTCTTTTGGAAAAATGTTTGCAAAAATATATTCTTTGGAAAAATATCGATAAAATGACCGAGAATTATTTTATCAACAAACATTTTTTTAACCATCAGAAGTCATGAATGAAAATGGATGCATACATTTATTTCTCCACTTATGTAAGAATATGTATTAAAATTATTCGATTTTATTTTTGGAAATAAAATATCTTTATGACATCATCAAGGATGTCATCACTTTTATATATTTTCTAGAATTTTAAAATTAAGTTTAAAAATCCAAAAAATTGTTTTAAAATAGTTATAATTCATTTTAATTGGTTATATAATGATAATTAGTAATTTTTAATGGTTTCATAAATATATAAACTTGTTTTATAATGATACATAAACTTCATCGCATTTTGGTAAATCGATGTCGTATTTTTATAAATGGATTTTAATATTATTTAATATGGTTTTATAACTTAAATAATCTTGTTTTAATCATTTAGAAATGGTAAGAAATTTATTTTCAACTTTTGATTACATAATTAAATAGTTTAATTAAAAAGTGAAAATATGACTGGAAATCGAATTTTGAATTCACAATAGTTTAACAAACAAAGGTTGTCAAAAGTCGTTGCAGCCTTGTTTTTGTGTCTTGTGCACATATATACATGTCGTATATGCACATGCTTATACAAATACACATATAACATACATGTATACATATAAGAGAAAATATCATGATATTTCTTGTACTTAAGAATTAAAAAGTCAACAAAGCTACCATCCATTCACCTTCCATTACATGGAAAGAGGACAATGGCACATGGATGATATGAGGGGATGCATGCATGATGAAAGGGGGGTAGATGAGGGGAAGGCTTTATACATGATGGAAAATTCTATAAATATTGAGGCATACCTTTCATTCATTTAAACATTCCTCTCCATGTTCTCTTGTTCTCCTTCCTAGTCTCCAATTGCTTCTCCTCATAAAGAAAAATATGAGAATATTATGATAAAATAACACACACACACACACACATATAATCTCCATTCATCATCAAACTAGTACTAAACTTCCTCTCTTCCTCCACTTTCCATCTAATACCCATGACCCAACCAAGCTCAACCATCAAGGCTGAGCACCACCCGCATCTAAATTAAGGCCTAGTTTCCAAGGAAGTAAGGAGGAGATCCAGAGACTCCGGGGCAAAGAAAAGAGAAGGAAGTGTTGTCAAAGTGCCGTCGGTTTAATTTAAATACGCTTCGAAAATGTTTGGTGGTGTGGAAATCGATAATGAGTACTCGGTATTCGTAATAATTAAATAACATCTATAATTATTTCAGGTATGATAATATGACCATTTTATATCTTAGATTATTAATACGGATGTTTGAAAATTGGATGATTATATGGTTGATAACTTGGTTGCAATAAATATAAGAAATAATGGGAAAATCATAATTATCAAAAATAGAAATGATTAATTAATTAACCATAGTTAGTTCATGGAAAAACAAATTCTTTTTAATACGTATTTGTGAGTTAGTAAGCCTTTTTGTGGTTTTGAATACGAAAAGATTGAAAATGAATATTATAATAATATAATTTATAATTTGGAATAAAATGGAAAATGAGTTTTTAATATAGTAATAATAGTTTGAAATGATTTAAAATGGTTTATTATGGTATTTTAAACATTTTAATAAGTTTCAGCGAAGTATAATGAAGTTTGAAAAATTAAGCCAAATCGAGCTCGTCGTGTAGCGGCACTTCGTAATTCTCTGACCTAAAAGTTAAATCAATGTATAGGATGTAATATAAGTCGGAATTTTTCGAATAAGAATTTTTCGAGTCCATTAGAATATAGTTTTCAATTGAAAATGAAAAATCAAGATTTCATCATGTAAATTTTGAGTTATGTCAAAATCAAGTTTTTAAAAACATCGCGTTTTGGTAGTTCTGATACCAAAGATAAATTCTTTAAGAATAAATATTTTTAAACCATTAAAAATATGAAATACATTCCATAAATATGTTAAAATGTTTTAACTTAATTATTCTTCCTCATTCTTTCTGGCAATATTTTCAAATGAATAACTAAGTATTTTGAAGATGATTTGGAATTTTTGTAATTATTTTAAAGGAGTTTAAAATAAATGATTAAAGGAATAGTGTTCCAAAAATAAAAATCATCTCTAAAAGACAATATAAAGGATTTAGAATTGAACAAATAACTTGACCACCTTATTAATCCTTTTCCACTCAATACTATTTGATTTGGGTTTAAATAATTTGGTATTGAGTATAATTAGTCTAATCTCTATGAATCCTTTTCCACTCAATACTATTTGATTTAGTGTTCAAATAATTTGGTATTGAGTATAATTAGTCTAATCTCTATGAATCCTTTTCCACTCAATACTATTTAATTTGGGTTTACAGTAAATGATATCTTAAATAACTTCGTTTTTGACCCATTTAAAAGTTATGATTCCAAAATAGAAAATCTTTGTTAAGATTTAAATAAATGATTTGGAAATGTTTTCCTAAGTAATAGATGAAATGATTTAGAATTATTCAAAGATTAAAGAGATTTAATCAACTAGAGAATTTGAAAAATGAGGCTTATTAATTCCTTATACTCTTAAAAGATAAATCATTAGTTTAAAAGAATATACCCCCAAAAGATATTTGATTTGATAAAAAGATAAATTGGTTGGATGTTGTTTGATACTCACCAATATACTTAACATCTTTTTATCGAAGATTGGTTCCGAGAAACCTGGGTCGGATTTGGACAATTCCTATCCAAAAACGACTTCGAACCAATATACATGTTCGAAAGTGAAGACATGTTGAAGATAATGATTTGATTATAGAAATCATCATGACGTAGGACAGCTTACAACTAATCTCTGGGTTAATCCCCATATCATATATATATGGCGGAAGTAGTGCCTTCGTTCTGAAAATCTTCAATTTGCAAGGACTACTCGCTACTAATCCTAAGAGTGATTCCCAAATAGGAAGTAGTAGGACGAGTGCCTTTGGGTTGTCCTTTACCAAGAAAATTTGTATGAATGCGTGCCTGACATTGCATTTCAAAAGCCATGTACATTGGTCTCTACAAATGTACATATGTTTGGTAGTGTAGGAGGTAACCCCTTCAATATTTAATACCCTTCTCTAAGACGTACAAGCATAGAGGTTGTACTTTTGTGGAAATCAATAGTGTGTTTTTAGAAATGGCATTGTGGCATTCTAAGTGGAATTTTCCTTATGAAAAGTAAAGCGTGACTTTGTGAAAAACAAGTGGAAAGTAGAGCATTACTCACAAGCCTCACATCCTAGGAATGACACAGGATACTATATGGTCTCCAAGACATCTATTTCAAGCTATCGATTTTGTTGACGATGAAGGAGTCGAGGAATGTCTAGACCCTCGGTGGTTTAAATGGGCAAGTATTGAATGCTCGACTAAGAAAGAGAAAAGCTAGCGAAATATGTTTTTCCTTGGTAGTGTAAAATTGCAGTATGGAGGCTTGCTTAAGAAAAGTGAATAGTCACTTGAGGCAGGTATGTTATGCGCAGATTTGGCATCGAAGGAAATGTCCACTAGTTCTCTATCATGTTCGAAATCCAATTCCAGTATGGGCGTTACAGCTTTGGTTGTATTTCCAAAATAGCTGTAATGGTTTACAAACATTTCAGCTACCCTTTTGGTGTCATATACACCATTTTGAATTATCCAGATATTAGTACCTTCTTCATGTATTTATTTGGAAAGTGTTTGCAAACAAATTTCATTAATAATAATATCAAATTTGTTTCGATATAATGTATTTTTTATCATAAGGTAAAAATCCGACCGTGTTTATGTGCGGCATGGTCATATGGGATACCTTTTTTTCAAAGGTTTTGATTGGCATCATTCTAATCTATGACACTATCATATACATTTATAATTCGTGTTTTCCTATGCTGGCGTATCAAGTCTGATCCGGGTATTTTTAATATTCGGGTCAGATTCGAGTAGTTTAAGTTAGCTAAGGACGCTTGGAGTTTGTTAACCCCGTTTAGTCAATGAGTTAAGGCCTAGGACGATCCACGACTTAAGGTGCTTAACGGTTCAAGAGGGATCTACGACTTAGGAAACCTCACGACTTAAGGTGTGTGAAGACTTAACGAGTTAAGGCATGAACGACTTACGACTTAAGGTCACCACGATCTAACAGCTCAAAGTACTCCACGACGTAACAACTTAAGGTCTGGACGACTTAACGAGTTAAGGTCTACACGACTTAAGAATTGAAACGGTCTAAACAGTTTTCGACTTAAAAGGTCTACGACTTAACGACTCGAGGCACGAAAAGGTTAAGACAACTACACTTAAGTCACAACCGACTTACGACCTTTGCTAGGTCGATCATGATCTAAGACTACAGAGGCAAGTTCAGTACCACGCCATGATTCGTTAACTCATTGGCGACTTGGGACTTGAGATGTGAATCCAAAAGAGCAAACTTACTCCAGTTAATCCGCAAGCCAAGTTTAGGTCGGTCACGACCTACGACCTATGATGAGTCGTACATGACTTAAGCGAACAGATAAGAAGCCGCATCCGGTTAACTCGTGCACGACTTAGGACTTGTAACATGAATTCGAACAGATAAGCAAACTTCTACCAAGCTACGAGCTAGACTCAATAGGTCAGCCATGACCTACAATAAGTCGGTCACAAGTTACGACCGAAGGGGTAAAATTCTCTATGAATACCAACCTACATTGAACGTGGGAGGGACTTTTGGACAATCTATTCAAGCGCTTATACTCTGCCGGTTTCTAAACCAACCCTACACTTGAATTTTTCAAGACACGAAGAACGCGACAAGCAACTTTTGTGGAGAGACCTCATACATTCGACATGGATTTGGAGGCTCTCATCTACATTGAAGCTTAAGCTACTTGTTCATAATGTTTTGAAACTCAAAGAGAATTGTATTGAAGAGAATTGTACCAACTTGTAACAAGATTATCAATAAAGATACTTGAAGTGGACGTAGGCTAACTCTTGGGCCGAACCACTATAAAATTGCTGTCTTTTACTATCCTTTTCTGTTATTTTCTTGCTTATCTCTGATTCCCGTGCAAACGGGTGGTGCTTTCACATTTACACTTCATACACCGGGGTGTTAGCGTTCAATTTTAAGCGTTCACATTTTTGGTGCTTTCACTGAGAATTGAACTCAGGGTTGCCTTCACTTTTGCTTCACAAAGGTTTGTAGAAAGAATCTCCTTCAAAACCAAAGCTCTGTCAGAAATAATGGCTCCTGGAAGAAAGCGTAGATCTGTTAGCCTCGATGATGTTCGTGAAAACGCTGCCATTTCTCCTCTATTAAGTCAGACAGCTCCAACCGTTGGAATTACAAGGGCGGAATTGGACGCCGTAGTTTTGGGGCTAAGTCAGCAGTTGAATGCCCAGAATGCACAATTGGAAGCCCAGAATACCCAGAATGCCTTGATTATGGATAGGTTAAACGCCCTGTTTGAGGCAAATCACCAAAGACAAGACAATGAAACAATCTTTGCCGAAGATGCCCGTGACTCCCAAGAGAAAGGTATTCCTCAAAGAGCAGACGACACCGCTGCAAGGGCACCTTCCCAAGCTGAAGGGTCAAGGCCACAGCTAACTTTTCAAACTACCGAAAGGGCAGCTAACTTCTGCCAGGCAAAGCCTCTAAACGATGAGGAGTGCCTATCAGGGATGGTTCGCTCAATTATGAAAGAAAGCATGCGGAGGCGAGAGGATGAAAATGATTGGGGGTTTGCCCCAAACAAGACTCCGTTCACCGAAAAGATCTTAAAGGCGGAGTTTCCCAGGAAATTTGTACCTCCTACCATCCCGGCCTATCGAGGGACAAGTGACCCTAACCAATTTCTATACAGATACGATTGGCATATGACTGGGGCACGAGCATCAGAAGAGATTAAATGCCGATACTTTCCAGTGTATTTGGAAGGGGTAGCTATGCTTTGGTTCACCAAGCTACCGGTTCGATCCATAGATCAATTCTCCGACTTAACCCAAAAATTTAAGGAACAATTCAGGTTGTATGCATCAAGGGCGAAAGATATAATGTCACTGTCCAGCCTTGAACATGCACCCGGAGAATCCATCAAGTCTTTTTTGAACCGTTTTAATATAGCTCCGGCTGAGGTAGGTAACGCGGAGCCCCGAATGATCTTGACATACTTAATGCGGGCCATCGACAAGTCAAGCAAATTCGGAATATGGTTGAAAATGAAGGAACCAAACTCACTCGAGAAATTTTATAAAAAGGCCGACGAATTCATACGCCTAGAAAATCTCTCGATGCCAATAAAAGCAGTGGTGGCCGAAGTAAAGAATAACGATGCCGTCTCTAACAAAAGAGGATCTGGAAATCAGAAAAGGGAAAATGATGAAGGAAAGAAGCAGGGAAATGGAAAGAAACCTCGTCACTTTAATCCTTCGGATTTCACCCCCTTAACTGATACACCCGAAAGGATCTTCTTGGCAATAAAGGATGTGATGAAGTATCCCAAACCACCTGAGATGGGGAGAGGTGCAGTGCATAATGGGAAATTTTGTCAATTTCACAATCAACCTGGCCATGACACTAACCAATGTCGCCAATTAAAGAATGTGATTAAAGAATTGCTGAAATAGAATAAACTGCAACAATATGTGAAGAAAGACAGAATTGACCCAACCTCGTCCACTCAGGGGCAACAACGTCCTGCTTATCGATCCGGCTCAGGCAACAAAACTGCAGAGAAGGAATCCGAGAAACTTGTCATTAAGTGACAAGTTGATCAAAAGCAATGAATCTAGTGGAAATGGAGATCCAATCCCGAGATCTTAGAACAACATTTATTTGCATCCATATTTTACTTAATAGCATTGCTTAAACTTGTAAAATGATTATGGATGTATAATTCTTGTACTGAAAACCATCGTAAAGTTGATTTGAATCAATTATAAAGAACTATAAATCTTGTGTTCTTTAATACTGTAAAAATGCCTGTCTCATTTCGATATGCGAGTACCTTAAGAATTTTGCTAAAATGTCGATTTAATATTGCAGGCTATCAAAGTAAAGCTCGTCCATTCAACGCATCATAAAGCGAAGCGATTCCTACAAATCGCGGGATAAACAAATTACAAGTCACAAAAGTTCCAAATCCAAATCCTATGAAAGAAGTGCTATTCGCAAACGATTGGGGATTCCACCAAAGTGGGCACCTTCCTAACAAGAAGGTTCCGGACCCTTGCTAACCGATCGTGGTAGTTTGTGTAAACGAACGTCCGATGGAGCTACTTGTGTTTGCCCCGTGGAATCACTCAGCGGTAAAGTACACTTCTCTGGTAAGAAGCAGACAATTTGCAAAGGAATGGGACATATACCCGAAGTGATAACACGGAATCGCTAAGAAGCATACGGTAGAAGTACACGAGCACAAATGCTACTCTTTAGAGTCCAAAGTACTCATTAGAGTCCAAATGCTTCTCTTCGGAGACCAAATGCTACTCTTTAGAGTCCAAAGTACACTTTAGAGTCCAAATGCTTCTCTTCAGAGACCAAATGCTAGAGTCTGTAACAACCTTGGTTTTGTGATTACCTGTGAAAATAAATTATAACGATGATTATAATTTAAAATGGAGAAATAAAATAAATTGGAGATGTAAAATTTTGTTAAAAATTGTTTGTTTTATAATAGACAATGTGTACTTGGTGAAATAAAATGGTAATAAGATGGTTTGGTTGGAAATTAAATGTGGATAGTGGAATTATGTTAATTTGGTTGTGAATTATAGAGTCCAAAGTACTCTTTAGAGTCCAAATGCTTCTCTTCGGAGACCAAATGCTACTCTTTAGAGTCCAAAGTACTCTTTAGAGTCCAAATGCTTCTCTTCGGAGACCAAATGCTACTCTTTAGAGTCCAAAATACTCTTTAGAGTCCAAATGCTTCTCTTTGGAGACCAAATGCTACTCTTTAGAGTCCAAAGTACTCTTTAGAGTCCAAATGCTTCTCTTCGGAATGCAACTCTTTAGAGTCCAAAGTACTCTTTAGAGTCCAAATGCTTCTCTTCGGAGACCAAATGCTACTCTTTAAAGTCCGATGCTACTTTTCAGAGTCCAAATCAAAGACCACTTCGGAGGCACAAGCCCCCTTCGGGGGCACAACTCTTCGGAGGCCCATTTCACCGGGAGTTGAAGTGTAAGAGTCGCTCTTCGGAGGTCCACTTCACCAGAAGTTGAAATGATAAAAAGACCTCTTTAGAGGCACACATTTCACCGAGATCGAAATAAAACTTCCATGTGTTGAAACGTGGAAAGCCCTCTTTGGAGGCACAACTCTTTGGAGGCACACGTTTCACCGAGATCGAAATAAAACTTCCAAGTGTTGAAACGTGAAAAAACCCTCTTCAGAGGTATAACTTTTCAAAGAAGCATTTCATCAGAAATGCAAAACAAAAATCAAAAGCCCACCAGCGAGGCGCAATGAAAAAGAAAAAGCCCTCTTTAAAGGCACACTTTAACTCTCAAAGGAAGATTGGTTCATCTATTCTTGAAAATACTCTTCCTCAAAAAGTTAAAGTGCTCTTCAGAGGCCCGCTTACCACATAGGAGAATTCATTCTGTAAAAATGTATATATGCAAAAGAAAAAGTGATATCTCCGAAGGGTGGAGCGTGAAAACTCATATGAAACGAGGTGTACTTTATTTTGAGCAGAATAATGTTCCTCCAAGTATGGAATAATTATTCTCCAGAAAATAAGAGTACAAGTCCCCTCGAAGTTGAAAATATTGCAACGAGCTTATGGTATGGGGGCAACATGGTATAGCTAACGCTCGAACAACATACCACAAGCTCACTGCAATGTCATATAAAGAAACTTGTACAAAAATGCATTCTCAAATACAGACGGAAGTTTGTACAAACAAAAAGAATCATTTTATTCAATACTGTCAAAATTTTGTACAGGTACAGGTTTCAAAATAGAAGAAAATTGGGGGCCGGTACCCGCACAACTTCCGGCCGATACATGCAAAAAGTAAAAAGTAATAACAAGGAAGGGGGAGAAGGACTCATCACTTTTTCTTACCACCACCATTAGAGCCTTCACCTGACCTAATAGGCAGCTTTTCGGGACGGCTTGGGAGAGTTGGAGAAGAAGGAGAGAGGGCTATTGCCGGATCAACCTCCGCTTCATTTTCGGTAACAGAGATGCTTTTCTTTTTCTTCTTGGAAGTGGTATGCTTCCTCCTCCTCTTTGAAGAAGACTCGCTTCCCGGAGTGACGAGAGCAGACAACTTTATATCATCGGAAATGGTTCGGTCCGGGGATTCTTCGCCTCCTTCAAGACCTTCATCCTTTTGCTCCTGTGAAGCGGGTGGATCGTCCAAGCCTTGAAGTGCTCCTATTAATTCTTCCTGCGATCCCGGCTGGGAAATAGGAGTGATCTGAGAGGATGGAGGAGGAACAGCTGGGGGAGGAGAAGCTTGTGTGCCACTTAGCGTTTTCGCTACAGAAGAAGAAAAGCTAAAAATGTTAGTATCTCCCGTGAAGAAAGGAGATAGCGGCTCATTGAAATTTAAGAAATAATCAAAAAGTTCGTCCAACTCATGAGGAGCGAACAAGCAATCCACTTGAGCTGATTTGATGATGAGGATACCTGGAGAAGTTGGCTTTCTAATGTCAATTTCATAAGTTTGTGCTTCAGCACTTTCTCCGCCCTCATCTCCACCATGTGCGCTTGTAATTTCACTTATAACTTTAACCATGGGCGGAGAGTGGGAACTGGAGCCTACGATATCAATGTCAGCCGAAATTGAAGGAGGGACAGGAGCAATCAATGGCGCTTCTCTTTCTGGATGCTCCTCTCTCATCGTCTCAGCACGCTTCCTAGCAAGCTGCTCTTTTCCTCTAGCAAGGGCTGCACGAGCTCCGTCATCTAGATAATGTTCCTCAAGCTCTGATTCGGCATAGCCAGCACCTTTAGCACCAAGCATGTCAAGTGCGGCCTCCCACACTTCAGCTAGAGTAACTTCATATTTGGGGCCGAGAAAGGCGAGACTACCGCGCCCCAGGACGCTGTGCAGATTGAAGTCAAATAATGTCGAGCTGATGTTGGTCTTCGTTGCCTCATGAGATTCTTCAGCTGCAATTTTACCGGCAACGGCCTCATCACGCTCTCTTTTAGCTTTGGAGAGTTGAAGCGTTAGCATTTCGATCTCCGCCTCTTGGGAGCCGGTTTTCTTCCGAAGTTCTGCAATATCAGCGATATAGCCCTCATTGATTCTTTTTTTTGCACATCGAGCCTGTCTTCGGCATCTCTTTGGCCGACTTGAGCATCTCTCACTTGTTTCTAAAGCACTTCTTCTTTTTAAGTGTAGGAAGTGGAAGAAGTGACGAGCTCTTCTTTTAGTTTCTCAACATCTGCTTCAAGTTTTCCGTTGTAGGCAGTGATGCTCCTCATTTCTGCATCATGTTCGTTGAGAATTTTCTGCCATTCAGATTTATCATCCTCCATGGTTAACATAGCTTCAAGGTTCGCACGGTTCACTCTCTGGAGTTCGTCAACAAGTTTTTGCCAGCTCGACATTCTCTCAATATCAAGTCTGACGGCATCAAGATTTCGCAACATGGCAGGCTTGTCAATTGGAACTAAGTCAAGATCAAAGCGAACTCCTTTCAAGCACCAATTTGGGAATCGGCTTTGGAGAGTAGCTGGACCTGGTCCAACTTGATATGAAGGCCTATTGATGATTGTCTGGATATCGGTACGGGAAGGGGCAGGAGATTGAGAAGGAATGGGATCTGTGGTCTTCTCAGAAATTGCAGGCACTGGTTGCTCACTAACTTTAGCCCGTTTGCTCCGGTCATCAGCTATGTGGCTCTTCCCTCTGTCATCGTGGGATTTGCGTTTATGGGAATCACCCTCTCTATGGGAAGAATCGTACCGCTCATCCCTTCTTCCATAGCGTTCTTCATAAAAACGTCTCTCCTGAGCCTTTCGAGCAGCCCTCTCTTCATCGGTTTCCCTATAAGTGGGAAGATAGCGCCCATAGTCATACTGACCACGCTTTCCGTATTGCTTGAAATCATCGTAATATGAACCACCTCGCCTTATTGGAGAACCTGAAAATGAAAAAGAAGCGTAACTTTAGAATCTTCAAAGTACAAAGAGCTAAGTGCATGAAAGCGCCGAAAAATTCTAAGTGTGTGTAATGTGCAAACTACGCGCGTCAAACTACGAACCACTCTTCGATCGCGGAGGAATCGTGGGGGTAGTAGTTAACATCAACTCTTGAGTCGACGGAGTTTGTTGCAAAGTTGAAGTCGCTTCAACTATTGAAGAAGCAACCCTAGTAGTAACGGGGTCGTCTTTAAAGAGCTCCTGTGAGGTGACAAACAGGTCGCTCAACCCTTCGAAAGTGTCGTCCCCGCTCTGTTTGACAGAGCTTGTTTTCCCGGCTTCTTCATCACCGGACTTCTTTGAATGTTGGGGAGATCCCTGAGGCTCTTCTTCTTCAGTGACCGGGGCAAGTGCAAATTTGCCAGATGAGCCCGCAGCATCAATAGAAGTAGAGCACTTCACCAGAGAAGCCTCAGAAGCAGGTTCTTTTGGTATGGGTGCGTCAGTAGAAATTGTGGCATCTAATGCTTTAGCCGGGGAGTCAGGGACCTCATGGGGGTGTGTAGAGCGAGAAGTGTGTAAAAGTCCATACTGATGCAAAAGTTCATCCCTCAACAAGAACTTTATACTTCTCTCCTCAGCGGTCACAGCATTCAATCTTTCAAAAACTTGCTTATGGCCTGGATCTCTATTGGGGGGAGGAAGTGCTGAAAAAGGAAAGAGTGAAATTAGCAATTAGCAACTCAGATCTCGAAAAGCTCAGGAATGGAAAATAGAAGCAGGTAATCTTACTTCCTACTCTCCAGATGGTGTAAAACCCTAGGGGGCAGCGAACAAAGAAAAACTGATTTAAGAAGCCATGAACGCTTTCGGAAAGATCAGTAACGAGTTTGCGATTCCTAGCGCTTCTTATGACAACAATGGAGGGATGATCTTTAGTCTTTGTGAAAGAACATAAGTAACAAATTTCTTCGAAACTCGGCAGTCGATCCAGAGTTCTCATGAATAAAACGCACAACCCCATTAGAATGGCATAACCATTGGGGTGCAGTTGGAACGGAGAGATGGTCAATCGAAGTAGAAACTGTTGAAGAAAGTCATTGAAGGGAGGAATAGCACCGCACAAGCACATTTGGCGGTTGACAGCAACGAAACCACGGGGAGGCCTATCAGCAAAATCATTTGGCCCGGGCAATATAGCATCCGTTTCAACGATGCCAAATTGGGCGCACAATAAGTTAAACGTCTGTTGGTTCAAGGAAGTTGAGACTCTTTCCGGTGGAGTGGTCAGTGGAGCAGCTATTGGAAGAGCCTCTCCAGTTTGTTCCGTTACTTCTTCTTGATGTGAGGCCATTCTACATAAGCAACTGGATATTCAAATGTGAAGGTGCACGTTTCCTAAAAGTGTGAAGTGTTGTGCAGAACTAATAAAAATAACAAGTAAATATAACTGGAATCAAACTAGTCGACAATTGATCGATTACCGAATTTCAGGACTTGTTTATTTAAAGTTTAGGTATAGTATTAGTGCAAACTGGTCAGTTTCAGTTGACTATTTTAATGTTGCTTTAATACTTTACTTGAATTTGATGATTTAAAAGCACTTCGTTCACACAATCTATTTAATTAGATTATCTATTGTTAACTAATCTACTATTTGATGTGGGCAGTCAGTGGCAGTATATTCGTCCCAATTTTATGTAAATGATGTATTGAACAGATTGTTAGCTTGCAAGTCAAAAGTGATCTGTGAAAGAATGCAGTAAAGTTTAACAGTTCAAAGTTTAACAGTTCAAAGTTCAAGCAACAGTTCAAGGTTCAAGCAAAGTGTAAAAGTACAAGTGCTAAGTCGCCGATGACTCAAGTGCTAACTCGGCGACGACTTAAGTGCTAACTCGCCGACGACTTAAGAAAATTTTCCTACAGGTTAAGTTAAGTCTTTGGTTCTCTGGCTAACTCATCCACGACCTAAGGATTATGGGGCGAGTTAAGTTAGATCGTTTCAATCTTGAGTCGTTAATGCTTTAAGTCGGCTGTGCTCTAAGTCGTAAACCGTGGAAGATAGAAGAAACTTCAATTCAAAGCAACGAGAAATTCTCAAGTCCTAACTCGGCTCCGACTCAAAGCTTAAGTCATAAAGTATGTTAAGTCGGTTCATAGCTAAGTCGCTAAGATTGCTGGATCGCGCAAAATTGCCAAGTCACACCCGAGGCAATATTCCACTTTATTTGGCCAACATACCTTCTTAATCCTAACCCATTAACTTTCTTACTCCTAACCCGTTAACCATCTAACTCCTAACCCGTTAACCCAATAACCTCACAATGGTCAACCCTAGTTCTATCACACCACTAGATCGCCTCAAATCACGAATCATCGCAAGTCAGATCAAACCGCCTGCCTTAAGTCCACGATGTCCAATATAACAATATTCGCAAGGCTCAAGGGAAAAATCGAAGACGAAGACCGACGATGATCGGCAATTGGAAAAGAGGCAAAATCTCTTACTCGGTGTGATGCTAGAGATGATCGGAGATGAATCAAGTCGAAATCGCCTTTGAAAGCTTGGAGAAGTGTAAATGGCAGATGCAGCTTAGAGATTAAGTAATGAGAAGAAGGAGGTAAGAGTAACCACTCAAGCCTTTTATATCTCAGGGCAGTGGAACTCGAAACGGCACACGCGAGTTAAGGAAAGTCGAAGAACACGACCTACGACTTAGGCGTATACTTCGAGGGGCAAATGTTAACCCCGTTTAGTCAACGAGTTAAGGCCTGGGACGATCCACGACTTAAGGTGCTTAACGGTTCAAGAGGGATCTACGACTTAGGAAACCTCACGACTTAAGGTGTGTGACGACTTAACGAGTTAAGGCATGAACGACTTACGACTTAAGGTCACCACGATCTAACAGCTCAAAGTACTCCACAACGTAACAACTTAAGGTCTGGGCGACTTAACGAGTTAAGGTCTACACGACTTAAGAATCGAAACGGTCTAAACAGTTTTCGACTTAAAAGGTCTACGACTTAATGACTCAAGGCACGAAAAGGTTAAGACAACTACACTTAAGTGCAACCGACTTACGACCTTTGCTAGGTCGATCACGACCTAAGACTACAGAGGCAAGTTCAATACCACGCCATGATTCGTTAACTCGTTGGCGACTTGGGACTTGATATGTGAATCCAAAAGAGCAAACTTACTCCAGTTAAGCCGCAGGCCAAGACTTAGTTTAGGTCGGTCACGACCTATGACCTATGATGAGTCGTACACGACTTAAGCGAACAGATAAGAAGCCGCATCCGGTTAACTCATGCACGACTTAGGACTTGTAACATGAATTCGAACAGATAAGCAAACTTCTACCAAGCTACGAGCTGGACTCAATAGGTCGGCCACGACCTACCCTAAGTCGGTCACGAGTTACGACCTAAGGGGTAAAATTCTCAAAAATACCAACCTACATTGAACGTGGGAGGGACTTTTGGACAATCTATTCAAGCGCTTATACTCTGCCGGTTTCTAAACCAACCCTACACTTGAATTTTTCAAGACACGAAGAACGCGACAAGCAACTTTTGTGGAGAGACCTCATACATTCGACATGGATTTGGAGGCTCTCATCTACATTGAAGCTTAAGCTACTTGTTCATAGTATTTTGAAACTCAAAGAGAATTGTATTGAAGAGAATTGTACCAACTTGTAACAAGATTATCAATAAAGATACTTGAAGTGGACGTAGGCTAACTCTTGGGCCGAACCACTATAAAATTGCTGTCTTTTACTATCCTTTTCTGTTATTTTCTTGCTTATCTCTGATTCCCGTGCAAACGGGTGGTGCTTTCACATTTACACTTCATACACCGAGTTTCCAGAGGAGAGCTAGAGATCTTCATCAACATATGGATGTTTTCAAAATTTCCGCTGTACAAGATGTTGCGGTTAATAATATATGATTATTCCATTCGTGTGAGATTCTATTTTCTATAATATTCTTTCTTTTTTCTTTTTACCATTAATCAATCTGCCTTTCAGGACTTGAATTTGTGGCAGGTGTATACCGAGGATGTATTAATGTCAATTTCTAAGGGTTGGAAAAGTAGGTCTTCACATTTGGTATCAAAGCTTAGGTTGAGAAAACACCTAGGCTTTGGTGGTGTAAAACTCTATATAGATAGGGCAAGTAATACCCTAGATTAGTGAGTCTATATTTGTGTGATTTGGGAAATATATAGGATGTATACCCTTTGGAAATTTCAATGAATAAGTTCCTGATCTGTTAGATAATGATAAGAATATTCTTCTAACTATCGATCGGATATTGGCTTGGGCAAATGGTATCATACGCTTAGTAAACTATTCTCCTTAACATTGAAGGACCAAGGCAAGTTAAAATCCAAACAGGTCTAAATCAAGTTATTTGGATTGAAAGGTTTTTAAGTCAAGAAATAAATGGTATGAAACTTCTGATGATATTTTAGTATATCACTTAGGGACAGATTGGCTTTTATATACAGGGTAATGAGTTATGGCTGAATCGAAAACAAGCACGAATAGTACATGTAGAAAAATAAGTAGAAGAAAAATTAAGACTAGCTTCTTACATCAGCATCTACTATTATGGATGTAGTAAAGAAGGGTGTTATACAGTTTAGTACAAGGATAGGAAAATAAAGGAAAAGAAGAATAGGAAAATCAAGGAAAAAAAGAAAGAAGAATTTTTAGGGATGATATATTCTGTTTCAAGTGTAAATGGCAAGGATATTTTCTATGTGAGTGCCTTAAAACAAATAAGAAACTCAGAATTCGGTCAGGAAAGGAAAATAGTAGCTACCGTTGTTAAGGACTAGGATATATAGCCAAAGAGTGTCCTAAAGAACATGAAGTTGGTGCTATGAAGGAAGACGTTTAATGACGGACTGTCCGAAGAAAAGGTGGGTTGATCTAGCTACCAAGGATAAAGCACCATCTACTTCAAAAGGGGTCCAAGAATAGTGTGCATAGCAATTCAAGCATTTATTTATATTATGGTGGTGTATAATAGACTGTATTCTCTAAAGTTTATTCCTTAAAATCTATGATATAAGCTAGGGTTAAGAGTATGTGTATAAATATGATGTTGATTAATAAATCTCCTTTTGGATTATTTTCTCTGTGCATTTATTCTATCTTATATCTAATCATTGTAATAAGATATTTAGAAATAAAAAGTTTAAAGAGATGTTACAAAGATATGGCTTTATAAAAAGCGTTGAAATCAGAAAAATTATTTAAGAATCTATTTTATAAAGTATATTTTATAAGATAAAGTGTAATTTACAAATATAAAATGATTTTGTAAAAGATGGATTTGAAATATATGTTTAATAAAAAAGGAATTTTGGGACTCCTATCCATTTTTTTTAAAAAGTTTAAAGTGATAAAGGGAAAGTTATTTAATATTAAATAATTTTGGAACTAAATTTGTAAGGAAATTTATTAACAAAGAAATTTCAAATGGATTTTGAGATAAAATTATAATAGTATTATTCCAAGTAAAGGATAAGTGATTTCTTTTGAAAAGGAGATGTAAATATTTTGAGTGAATATTTTGAAATGATTTTCAAAGAGTTAGAATAAAAGTTAAAATTTCATGAAATGTTTTCACAAAATTTTTGGAAACGTCAATAAGTATGTATGTTATATGTAGATCATTTTTTCACATGATTCTAATCTAAGATTCGAGTACCATACTTTGAGGTGTTTACAACCGACGGAAAAAGAATTTATCACTCGGTTCTTGGTGACGAATATTGATAAGGGTTAGGTACTGCATTTTCTATCATAGATGAGGGCTATATAAGGAAAATAAAAGTTTCTGATGTTAGATCCTGAACAAATTCCACACTTGAGGATCGAAGGATCAATACTAGTTCGCAAGTAAAAGTTGTGGATTCGAATAGAAGATCTAATTAGATATTGCATGTGGATGATCTATGTACATCATACGGAATTGATTTTAAAGATAAAAAATTTCGGTTCTGGGAGGTAATTTCGAGGATGAAATTCTTTTAAGGGGGAAGTCTGTAGCAACCCGTAATTTTATCACTTGAAATTGGAATACTTAATTAATTTTATACATTGAAATATCTAAGTATCAAACATAAATAATCATGTTTTATGTGATAAATAATAATGTCAATCTCGTTTTGAAAAAAATATTTTCAAAATATGTTCTTTGGAAAAATAGCGATAAAATGACCGAGAATCGTTTTATCGATAAACAGTTTTGTAACCATAAGAAGTCGCAAATGAAAATGGATACATACACTTATTTCTCCACTTATGTGCGAATATGTAATAAAATTATTTTATTTTTGGAAAAATATCTTTATGACATCATCAAGGGTGTCATCACTTTTATATATTTTTGGAAATTTCAAAATTAGGTTTAAATATTCAAATAACTATTTTAAAATAACTATGATTCATGGTTATATAATGATAATAAGTAATTTACAGTTATTTCATAAAAATATAAACTTGTTTTATAAAGACATACAAACTTCGTCGCATTTTGGTAAATCAATGTCGTATTTTTATAAATGGTTTTTAATATTATTAATATGGTATTATAACTTAAATAATCTTGTTTTAATTATTTAGAAATGGTAAGAAATTAATTTTCAACTTTTGATTACATAAATAAATAGTTTAACTAAAAACTGAAAATATGACTGGAAATCGAATTCTGAATTCACAACGTTTTAACAAACAAAATTTGTTTAAAGTCGTTGCAACCTTGTTTTAAAGTCTTGTGCACATGTATACAAGTCATATGTGCACTTACAGTACAAATACACATACATTCTTACATGTATACATATAATAGATGGTATTTCTTATACTTAAGACTTAAATGGCAGTAAAGCAACCATCCTTTCCCCTTCCATCACATGACAAGAGGACAAAGGCGCATGGATGACCTAGGGGGTGATGTGTGCATGATAAAGGGGGAGGTAGACGAGGGAAAAGCTTCACATGATAGAAAATGTTATAAATTGGGAGGCATACCTCTCGTTCATTCACATATTACTCTCCAAGCTCTCTTCTTCTCTTTTCTAGCATCTAATTACTTCTCTTCAAAAATAAAAATATAAGAAAATTAGGATAAAATAGTTTATGAATGCACACACACATACTTACACACACACACATATATATATATATCATCCATTTATCTTCAAACTAGTATCAAACTTTCCCTCATCCTCCACTTCCCATCTAAAATCCACGGCCCACACTAGTTCAACCATTAAGGATGAGTACCATCCTTATCCAAGTCACGGCTAAGCTTTTGAAGCGGAAAAAAGGAGATCCAGAGACTCAAGGGCAAAGAAAAGAGAATGAAGTGATGTTGGAGTGCCACTGGTTTAATTTTAAGGAGCTTCAAAAAAGATTGATGGAGCGGAAATCGATAGTGACTAATCGACATTCGTAATTATTAAATAAAATCTACAGTTATTTCAAGTATGATAATATGACCATTTAATATCTTCAATGGTTTATATGGATGTTTGAAAATTGGCTGATTATAGGGTTGATAACTTGGTTGTGATAAATATTACAAGGAAAAATCATAATTATTCAAAATAGAAATGGTTAATTAATTAACCATAGTTAATTTATTGGAAATTAAATCCCCATTAATATGTATATGTGAATTTGTAAGCCTCTTTATGGTTTTGAATATAAATCGATTGAAAAATGAATATTGTAATAATATAATATTATAATATAGAATAAAGTGGAAATTTTGTTTTTAATGTAGTAAAAATAGTTTTAAATCATTTAAAATGGTTTATTGTGGTATTTTAAATAGTTCAACATGTTTCGGCAAAGTTTAATGATGTTTGAAAAATTGAGCTAAATCAAGCTCGTCGCGTAGCGGTAGTTCGTAATTTTCCGACCTAAAAGTTAAATCAATGTGTAGAATGCAATATAAGTTGGAATTCTTTGAAATAAGATTTTTCCAAACCTATTAAATATGGTGTTCAAATGAAGTAAAAAAAATCAAGATTTCATCTTATAGATTTTCAATTATATCTACATCAAATTTTTCGAAAACATCGAATTTTGACAGTTCGGAAAGCAAACTGGCAAATTATTTAAAAATAGATATTTTTAAATCGTTAAAAATATGAAATAAATTCCATAAATATGTTAAATTGTTTTAAAGTGGATTTGGGTTATAAAAATAAACTCATAAGAAATGGAATTAGTGTTTTGATCAAAGAAGCGTTAAAAAACTATTTACAACAATTTCTGCAACGCTTTTTGGTAACTTTTGCAAATTATGGTTTTAACTTAATTATTCTTGCAATTCTTTTTTATGATTTGAATAAATGAAGGTGAAATGATTTGGAATTATTCCAAAATTAAAGAGGTTTAATCAACTAGAGAACTTGATAAATGAGGCTTAATGATTCCATATACTCTTAAAAGTTAAAGAAATACTTGAGAAGAATATATCTCTAAAAGATATTTGATTTGATAAAAAGACAAAATTGTGTTGTTTGATAGTCACCTATATACTTGACATTTTTTTATTGATGGTTGGTTCGGAGAAACCGGGGATTGGATTTGGGTAATTCTTATTCGAAAATTGTAACGACCCGATTTTTCGACGCTCAAAAGCCAACATCAATACGTCCATTCTATCAAATGCCAAACAATCGAAAGCCGAAAAACCAAATTGTTTGGGTTAAAGAAGAAGAAGGTCGAAGAAAAAATAGAAACCATATTAGAATCTCACGATCGCAGCAAGTAATATATAATAGATAAATGACTAATCTTTAAAAACCAAAGAACTATATTTGTTTATACATTACATCATCAGAGTCATATACAACACAACAGCGGAATACAACATAACAACAGATAAATAACATCATATACGTGTGATATGTCTCGCCATCTAGCTTGTCTCCTGATCTCCATAGCATACTTTCCTGACTTAGCTCCTGAAACAACGATAACCCGACTCTAAGCTGCCCATGAGGAATATTAGGGGCACCCAGAGTTTGGAAAAGGGAACAATAATGTGATGAACCGGAATTTTGTGTAATACAATTTAATAATCATTACTAGTAATTATTTAAAATGTGCGATATTGGTTTAATAATCTTTATTTAATAATTTAAATTGGCAAGTTTATTCTTTTCAAAGTTATATAGGTAAATTTTATCTTTTAAAGCTAATAAAAAATATTCTATTTATAATGTGTCTGTGTATATATGTATATATATTGTAAATAGGAAATCTTTGGTTTTAACAAAAGATATGTTTCAAATTGTAATATATATGTATGTATATATATTGTGATTTGTAGTTATGTTTTAAAATTCAATATAATAATTTTCATTGCAAACATTGAAATGTTTTCTATTTATAAAGTATATAGTTGTATATATTGTAAATAGAAAAGCTTTGGTTTGAATTTAACAAATAAAAACAAGTTTTCAAAAAATTAAATATATACTGTAATTTGAAAATTAGGATTGAATTTAATATATTGCTTTTCAAAGGTTATTAAAAATTAAACTTTATATTTCTTAACAACCAAGATAATATCAATAAATGTTTATTTATTTAAAAATATATTTTAGCTTAAGATAAGATTTAATTAAAGGTTTATTTCTTTTATTTTAATATTCTTTCTTTTTAATTTTGACTTGTATTAATATAATTTGAATATATATAAGTATAACCTTAATATATTAATATAAAACATAGGAATTATTGTATATAAAACAAGTCTAAACACTTGTCTATTAAGGAATTAATGAGAAATACATGTGTAAGCTAAGGATGATTTGAATCAACAATGGCAATTCATTTTTCTCTTGAATTAAATTAAATTATAAAAATGAGTATTTGAGGAACCTGAATATTTTTATCTCGGTTTTCTCTAACCTATCTTCTTTTCATCTTCTAAATAAAAAGAAAAACTGTAAATATTTATATCTTAAACAACTTCAATCTCTAACCTGATCAAATAAAAAAAAGAGGAAATCAAAACAGCAGTAGGAATCAAAGCAAATTCTACATCAACTTAAGCCAAATCAATTTCTGTTTAACATCAATCTAAGCATGCAACAAGATCAACATAAGTGTCGGTTTCATCATCAAAGTATTCAAATCAAAATCCACATAAAAATTCAACTATAGGTCAAAAAGAAGAAAACTGCCCTCTACTTTATTTGACTGGTGAGTAAATATTAATTTTAAAACAGTTTTCTTTTGCTTAGATGTTGTGATAAAATTTTGTAGAATATGGGTGTATATGTTCATGAATATGAATGCATGTATGTATATATGATGTGGCTGTATATATGATATATATGTGTTTGGCTCTGTTAACTCTACAGGTTCAAATTCTTTCAAATAAATTCAAATCCACCTTATACATTGAGTTTTAGGTCTCGATCCCTAAATAGAAAATGATTGTGGATATGTAATATTTTTTCTAAAAATATTATCAAGAATTTATATTAAGAAAATTTCTTCAACAAAATGATAAACTACAGAGAAAATTAAGGCAGGTCAAAATTTAATCATCTGGAAAAAAAATTTGATTACATACGCAGATTCGTTTTTGGAAATTATGAGTTTTGGTGGTTAATTTAAGTTTTTTAGGATTATAATTGATGAGATAATCGGTGTTGATCAGTTTTGGGTATTTTGTCAATCGACGGCGACCGACAATGATTTGAAGCTTAGGGTTTGGCATGGAGGTGGCCGGGGTGACAGGAATCTCTGGAAAAATGGTGAAGGACTTTATCGACGGTCGTGGAGATCAGAAATGGGCGGCACAGGGTTTTGCGTGATGTTTTGTCGAAATTGGTTGTCGGGGTGATCTAAGCGATGAGAGAGCATCGGAGCCGATCGCTTGAGGTGGAATCTGATCGTCAGGACGTGGCGCGGTTTTTGGATGGATGACGCGTGTCTCGAAGGTCGGAGATGTTGACCAGCGTTGGTTTTTCGATCGATTTCGTGTTCCTGTTTTGATCGAGTTTCTCAATTTTTGTTTTGCCATCGTTTGCTTTGATCTGTTTGGTCGAGTTGTTCGTTGAGATCATTTGCAATTTGGTGAGGGTCGAAGAGATGGTCAGAGTCGCTTATGTTTGCCGTGCACGTGTACGGTGCATTTCTGTGCACCTGGGTATTGTAAGTTTTGGGGATGAAGGCTTGTACCGGGTTATGTCTCGAGGATGATATAGGTTTGATTCGGAGCTGTGTGGGTTACGAATTGCTCGGGTAGATGTTCGAGGTTTTAGTGTTTTGGCTCGGGTATGGTTTGTCAAGCTCGATTTCTATTTTGTTTGAGTATCTAGGTTTCTACATTTTTAAAAGAGATTAAGTTTAAGTTTAAAGCAAACAAAATTTAGTTTTACAAGCTAGAATATTATTTAAAGTTTCAAGCAAGGTATGTAAATAAGTTTTAAAGTTTTATTTTCAAATAATTAGTTTTCTAAAGAAGAAGTTTAGTTAAGATTTTAAATGTATTTGAAATTCAAAATTGGAACCAATTTTAAAATATGTTTAAAAACTGAATAAGTTTTAAAAAGAAATTGATAACTAAGTTTTCAACATTTATTAAACAAGTTTTGAATAAGTTTCAAGATTTTAAATGATAAATTAAATGTTTTAAATCATTTTGTTTTAGGTAAAGTATAATTTAATTATATAATGGATTCCTAATTTTTTCTAATGAAAATTAAGTAATGTAATCAAGTGTTTAGTTAGTTGATTAATTAGTAAAATTTATTGAAAATTAATCACATTATAAGATTAATAAAGATTAATTAATTAATGTTAATAATCAAAGTATAATTACTTAGCATAAGTAATTAGTGGATAGTTAATGAATGTAATTAATTTAAGGATTATTAACTAATTATTAAGAGATAATTAGTTTAAGATAATTGGTTTAATTAATTATGGATAGTTAATTACTTGATTAATCAAGGGTTAATTAATTTAAGTAATTAATTAAAGAGTAATGTGATTAACTAAATTAATGTGATTAATTTGAGTTAATTAACTAGTTTAATTAATTAAAGATAATCACTTGATGATTGGTTAAGTATAATTACTTCATGTAATTAACAAGTGTAATTACTTAGGGTAAGTAATTAATGGGTAATTACTGGATGTGATCAATTAAAGAGGAATTACCTAATGGAAAGTAACTGAAGGATAATTACCTAGTGGAAGTAATTAAGGATTAATTACTTAGTGTAATTAATTAAAGAGTTTATTAATAAAATTAATTAAGGAGTTAATTAATAAATGAAAGTAATTAAAGGATAGTTAATTTCTAAATATGATAAATCAAGGTTGATTAATGAATGTGATTAATTAATGATTAATAATTAAATTAATTATAAGAATAATTAACTAATGAAGTAATAAGAAGATCATTCATTAATATGATTAATGGAAATACTTAAGGGTTTATTAATGTGATTAATTAAAGGATAATTAATCAATATAAATGATTATAGAATAATTAGTTAATGTAATTAATTAAGGGTCAATGTAATTAATTATAGTTAATTAATTAATAGCTAATTAATTAATAACAATTGGTTTAAGGATAATTAATTTGTGTAATTAATTTAAAGGTTAATTACTTAATGTAATTACAGGATAATTAATCAAGGATGATTTATTAAGATGATAATTAATTAATTTGGTTGTAGTTAATTAATATTATATAAGTAGGGTTTAAAAGTAATTAAGTGATTAATTTAATTCATTAATGGTTAATTAAATTAATTAGGGATGATGTGGTTAATTAATGGATTATTGTGTCGAGTAAATTTTTAAACGTTAAAATAGCATGCGAATTAATTTTGGATGTTAAATACCGTAAATATTATTTTTAATTTTTAAAGAATTAGAAGGAGATTTTTAATATAAAATTATGTATATCGAATCTTGGATTATTTTAAAGAAATCGATTTGAATAGGAAAAAAATTGGTTTTTAATCATGCCAAATAATGCGGGAAAAATATTTTATATAGAGATTTTAAAATAAATTATATAAAGAAATTTTTAGGACTGAATTTTAAAATAATATTCGAAAAAAAATATGGAAAGAAGTTGAAATCGATATTTAAAAATAGATTGGAAAAAATAAATGGAATGTATAAGGAATTGAATTTGTAAAATGGAATTTTATAAATGAGATTATTTTTAGTGAAACTCAAAGGAGTTATAAAAATCTATAAACGTTGTTTGTCGATAAAGAAAATAGATATCAGATGATAAATTTGGAATATAAATTTACGAGGAGAATTTATGCGACGACCCAGGATTTTGGCAATAATATTTTAATAAGTATTTAATCAAATTAAATAAAATGTAAACTTATCATTTTAAAAAGATAGGACTTTCGGAATATTTGCCATTTATTTATATACATATGTATTTTGAAAAGGAAACTTTGATTTGAAAATTTAAAATAGAATATTTCAAAAATATTTAAAATAAAATCTATCTTATTCGATTTAATTAATGCTCTACATTATTAACATTTAATCTAAATCTATGCATATGAATGTAATATAGATAATAATGTTTAAAATGAAATAAAGTCTTTTAAAATGTTTAAAACAAAATCAAATCTTGTCAATGTTAAATATAAGTATAAAATATAATTATAAAAATATATGGATATAAATAAAGTATTTGGTAGTTTAAGCTTTAAATAAAAAGATAATAAAAACAAGAATTTATGTTAAAAATAGGAATAAATACATAAGGTAGTTCTTGAATATAGTAATATAATATGGGTATTTATATGGGTAAGCAATGCAAGAAAAACAAAAATATCTACATACAAAAAAAAAGGAAGAGGCTATAAGCTTATAGGGAAACATGTGCATTAAATAACATCATCTCAACACAAACAAAAATCATTTCAAATGTGTACATATCATCTCGTTTTCAGAAAAGATCTTTGACCAAAGTTTTAAAAAACATAGAAAGCTTGTACCAAAAGACACCCACCTTGTAAAACTGTTTTTATATATACATCCTTTTATTCTAGTTCGTTCATAACTTAAAAAGCCTGAAAGAAAAGAAAAATAAACATCATTATCTTACAAACTCAAACATCATTCAACAACAAAACATGAAGTGTACGGGAAAATCAAAACTATAGCCTTTAAACACAGAATTGCTCTCTGTTCAAAAATCTTGTCAGATGAGTAAACATACTATTTTTAAAATTAAAATTTGGGTAGTTGATTCATGAAAACTTTGTGCTTTGTTGTATAGTTTAAATACGTAGTTCTGTATGGTTTCTGTTGTACTGGAAATTTTAGTATGCTCCGTTCTACTGTATTTCTAGTTTCAGAGCAAAGTAAACTAGAAAAAAATTAATAAATCTTCATACAAACATTTTTAAGCTTAGGATTTTTAACATAATAAGTTTGTTTAAACTTAAATCAGGGCCTAGAATTTGTTTGAAGCTCGATAGTGGAATATTGACTATGTACATTCAATTTTACAGTAAAAAAGGAAATCATATGATTAATTCGAATATTTCAAATTATTGATTTGATTATATAACTTGAATAAACATTCAAAAATAGGATTTTTAAAACTAATATGATGATTTTTAGTTGAGTGTGCAAAGTGCAGTTCTTAGTTGAACCAAAAATTCCTTTTTACCAATTTTCAGTGATCGAACGAATTTTGGATGTTGAATTTTTGTTTGAAGCTAGCTTGTTGATCAATGATTTCAGGAAAATTGTTAAGAAAAAATTCTATTGCAAATAATAATGGTACGAAGCAAAATTAGGGTTTATGATCGAGTTTGGACATGGTCGGGAAACGAGGCGATTTCGTCAGTTCTAATGCATCGAGTTGCATAAGGTTCAAAGGGAAGGTAGAGTGGGGTATAGGCGAGGTGTAGACGTACTTGGAGCATCTCCAATGGTCGGAGCAACTGGGGCGAAGGGATTTGTTGAATGGGTCGAGTTCGATTTTTCGAACTGGAAGCTTGTTTTCGTTCTGGAAATTTTCGCGACGAATTGAACTATGCTTTCGACTGTAGTGTTGTTTCGCGACTTGCTGAAGGTACCCTGGTTCGCCAGAACGACGGCGAGGTGTCGTGCACGTGCACCGCAATGAATAGGTGTCAGGGAGTTTTTGTGGTGAACGACTCGAGTTGTTACTCGAGTATATGAATGGATTGCTTTGGGTTATAACCGAGCGCGCGAGAGAGAGTTTCCTATTACAGCGGTTTATAACTTAAAAAATGAAAAAAAAGAAGAGGAAGAAACGTATGAGAGGAAGGAAGAACAACTCGGGAAATAGGAGGAGAAACACAAGTTTTAACTCGAGTAAACGTAGGGATTTTCTCGGGTGTAGTTTCAGAACCTTCAGCTTAATAGAAATTGAAGTTATATCACCTTAAACAATTTTGAATATTAACGACTTAATTTATGTTTGAAAAATTAAGTTAAGAATTTATTTCAAGTTTTAATGAGTTAAGTAAATACTTAAGAATGTTTTTAAATCTTAATTAATATTGTAATTAAGTAGTAACGTAAGATAAGTTTTAAATTTAATTAACGTTAAAGCTTTTTAGTTAGTAATGGATAGATTTCAAAGTTATTAAAGAAGATTTTTAAAATGTTACTTGACATGAATTATTATTAATAATTTATTTTAGGAAGTAATTAAGAATGATTAATTTATAATGGTAATTAAAGATTGGTTAATTAATGATTAAGTGATTAATAAATTTGTAATTAAGAATTTTAAGTAACTACTTAAGTTAATTATGGTATGATTAGTAGTTAACTAATTAAGTAATTTAGTTAAGAATAAATAATTGATTAATTAAGAAATTAGTGATAAATAAATGGGTAATTAAGTTTTATTTATTAATAATTAAGGTTATTAATTAATAATTAAGGGGTAATGAATTAAGTAATTAAGGTGTAATAAATTGATTAAGAAGTAATTAATTAAATGTTATGAAATGGAATAATTAATTAATGGTTTATCAAGCAGGATTAAAGGTGCTTGCTTATGGATGATCGTATAAGTAGAATATCCGAATTTGGGATATCTATTTGGTGATATTATGTGATACTCCGTCATATGCTTTGGATATATCTATGATGTTTGAGTATGATTTATCTGTGATATATGCTATGTGAATTCAAAGTGTTAATGTAACGACCCGGAATTTTCGAACCCGAAAATTTCAGATAGTTATGGAAAAGAAGAAAGAGATAGAAGAAGAAGAAGAAGAAGAAGAACAGAAACATCAACAACTCACACTCGCAGCGGATAAAATATAATAATAAATAATAATAGTATACAAAAGAATACTATGTCTATCGATTACATTTAATATACATCAGAGTTTAACATATATACAGTCACTGAATATATACAAATCAACATGTCTCTGATTTACATTAATATAATACAGCGGAATTACTCTATATGATCATGCCATCCATCTCACCTCCTGAGCTCCAGAACGACCTTGCCTGAAAATCTGTAATACTCGATCTGACCCGAGCATTACACCAAAGTAACACCCGGGTCAGGCTGGAAACCAACGTGAGTAAACCCAACTAACATGGAATACCAAAGCAAACAACTTATATAAAGCTCGGGGTAACACGAGTCAACTTACAAATTCACACTTTGTCAAGTCTTCTCTAATTTCACACATCAATACCCAAGTACCAAAACTTAAGATTAAATAGTCCAATTCACTTAAATCATTTCATTCCACCCTATTGATTTCACAAATCAATTTATAAAAATTCGAAGTGGCTTCGGGTATTTCCCAATACCCGACCTCGGTCTCTTCGAAACTCATGTTAACCTAAACCAAGTTATTCAAATGAAATACACAACATTTCATAGATATCAACTCATTCAAAACATCCAATACCATTTAATCATCCATAAGCAAAACTTAATCACATACAAATCAATTCGATTGATTCTAATTGAATTTCAAACCTCAATCACTTAGATTCCTTCATTTAACATTAATTAATTCCAAATCAATTAATTGGTCAACCCATCATTATTCATCTTAATTAATCACCCTGGATTAATTATTTTCAATCACATTCAAGTAATTATCTTTAATCAATTTCACGTTATTAATTATTCTTAACCCAAAATCAATAAGTAATCCTAACTACTTCATAAATTAATTAAAAATATTAATTACATTAATCCTTAATTACTTATATTAATTAACTTCTCATAAGTCACTTATAATGATTTATTTTCTTAACTAATCAATCTCTATTTACATCATTAATTATATAAATTAATGATTTCTCATTTACATTTCAATTTATTCTAATCTGATTTAATTACATTAAATAATTAATCATTAATTAAACCATAAATATTAATCATTCTTGATTTATCTCAACCGATAATTAACTATCTTTTATTTACTTCATTAAATAAATTAATTACTCCTTAATTAATCATTTTAATTAATCTCTTAATTAATTTCATAAGGTAATTATATTTTATTAATTACATTAAGTAATTACTTGTCAAACCATCCAATGATTATTCTGAATTACTTACACTAAATTAATTAACTCAAAAGTTAATTAATTAATTCAAACCCTTCATTACTAGATTAATTACCCCTAATCATTAACTAATTTGAATTAATTAATTATCTATTTTAATTAACCCACTAATTAAATGAATCACAAATCATTAAGCCCTTATCAACATTAAGGTGAAACATTTCCTTATTTATGACTTAAGTCTATAACAATTTTAAAACCCAAATACTTCGAGTCAACCCACAATTAACTCGTGTACCAACCAAAACCAAAGTCACATCATCATCAGTGCACATCCAACTAATTTAGTCATTCAACCAAACCATTTAAATCTACACAAAAATCCAACTGAGTGAGATTTACTCACCTTTGCCCCTTAAATTTGCAATCCATTCCACTATTGCCTTGGTTTCTCGATTTTTTTGACCTTGAACAAATATTAAATGATTTTATGAATATTCAAACAATTTGGACAAATCAATTTCTTTTTAATAAATTTGATTTTACCTAATAATTCAATTTCAAACTAATTTTCTGTTTATAAAATATTATCTAGTTATCAAATAATTATATAAGTTAATTAAATAAATTTGATTTTCATTTTATAAATTCGACTAACCAATGAATTATTTTAAACTAAAAATCTTATTTTAAACCGATTTCCCTTTAATAAAAAAAAATTTTAGCTACTAAAATAATTGAATAGGTTTATTGAACAAATCTATTTCCATAAAACAATATTTTAAAGTTAAGCTATTAAGTGAAAATATGCATATATATTCTGACTCCTTAAACACATTTAAATTAGATTAAAAACAACTTAATATTCAAAACTGATTAACTATTTAAGATTTCATTTACCGTAATTAATTTTTGGTATATATATAAATCAACTATTTACAAAATTTACTACTTTACATTATTCATCTATTAATTTATTTTAAAACTGTATGCGTAGATGTTTATACATACCTTGTTTAATTAAATAAAGTGAAAATAGGATTAGTTATACCTCACTGCTTGCTTTCGAACACACCAGTTATCCCCAGAAAATCGAAACCCTTGCTCCTACCCTAAATCCACGCGGTCTCTATGCCTCACGCCAGCATACGAATGCCATGACCAGCACCGAAGCGCGCGCGAGTCGCGTGAGCCTTCCACGTCGCGGCCTCCACAGTCCCTAAGCACGACTCTGGTCCAAATCTCGTACGCGATACCCCCCCTTTTCACGACAAACCACATCTTCCACAATTCTCTCAGTCGCCGCGCTCGAGCTCGATGCTCAAACCATCACGAAACACTAGCCTCGGTCGCTACTCGTCGCCGCTCCTTGTTCGAGCCTTTGCCTCAGCCCTCGCGCGTGTCTCACGATCCCGACCCCCTCGCCAACGCGCGATACAAATTAGCTGAGTGCTCTTTCATTTTTTTTAATCGAGATATTTTGATATTGCTTGAGAAGGGGAAATGGAATCGAGGTTTTGCAATTTGGGAAGGAATCGAAGTATACTGGAGGCAGAGTCGGCCATTGCTTTGATTGTTCTTTCCTTTGAATATCATTTGTTTTCAGCCATTTTTTTTTATTAAGTATGAGTTTTCGAATTGAGTTCTACTGGAAGAAAAGCATACGCGACTTAAATGTGAAGGAAGGCGGCTAGTATGCGTAGGGTGGCTGATGGAGACGTTACAGGCTTTGACCCTTTATTTTATTTTATATATATTTTTTATTCAAAATATCTCGTACTAATTATAGGGAAATCTTAAACTCCGAATCGGACATGCCGCCAGGCGCTTATAAGGCTTTACCCATATTCCGACATGATGAAACGTGTTTCGGAAGGTAATTCGATCGTATGCATGAATTACGGAAGTAAACGATCAATTTTAAATTAAATCGATTAAATAGTTTGAAGCATTTTTAACTGCCAGGGTCAAACACAACTCCGATTGCTACGAAAATTGAAATCCGATAATAACTAACTATTACGGATCCAATAGAACTGGTTTCGTCGAATTCCGAGACTGTGCCTCGAAAGGCTATTTTCAAATTCAATTTAAACGATTTATTTTCAAAACTGAACATATCACCCTTAAATTAAATTCCAATCCTTCTATTATCTTCAGTATCATCATTATAAATTTTATAAGCCTTCAAATTATTCTTAACAAGCTTAAAACTCCAGCTTCGACATTTTGCCCTATTATCAGTTTATATAATTCAATAATTTAATTATCAAGTAAATATTAATATTTGGAATTCAAGTTAAAATTAACCTTTTAAATATTTAAAATCAATTAAATATTCCAATTTAAATTGTTAGAAATTCTGGGTCATCACAGTTAAATTATAAATTGTTTAAACTTTTAAACAACTTGACCTTTAAAATGGCGTTTGGATTTCGAAGAAACCGGGGTCGGGTATTAGAAAATACCCGAAACCACTTCGAATTTTTATAGATTGCTATGTGAAATCAATAGGCTGGAACGAAATGACTTAAGTGAATTGGACTATTTAATCTAAATTTTGGTACTTAGAAAATTGACGTGTGAAATAAGTGATGCCTATAACAAAGTGTGAATTTGTAAATGGATACGAGTTACCCCGGGTTTTATATAGGTTCTATGTTTGGTATTTCATGTTAGATGAGTTTGCTCACGCTGGTTTCCAGCTTGACCTGGGTGTTACTTTGATGTAATGCTCGGGTCAGACCGAGTATTACAGATTTTCAGGTAAGGATGTTCTGGAGCTTAGGAGACGGGTTGGATGACAAGAACGTATAGAGTATTTTCGCTGTATTATATTATTGTAAATCTGAGACATGATAATTGTATATATCCAGTGTCTATATATATGTGTAACTCTGATGTATTATAAATGTATTTGAAAAATATAGAATTCTTTTTTAAACTGTTATTATTTGTTATTATATTTTATCCGCTGCGAATGTGAGATGTTGGTGTTTCTGATCTTCTTATTCTTCTACCTCTTTCTTCTTTTTCCTAACTATTTGAAATTTTCAGGATCGAAAATTTCGGGACGTTACAGTTGGTATCAGAGCAGAAGATTAAGTGAGAACCTTTGCTCTGGTGGGTGTACTCATTAAGGATAGGATAACTGGTACCCTAAAATGAGTTGAGTGTGTGTGTGTGTGTGTGTGTATGAGAGCGTACTTGTTATTTTTATATAATGGTTTTAAAGGTAGAGGATTTTTATATAAGTTTATATATATAAGGCAATAATTGTTTGTTGGATGTTGAAATTAAATAAGAATTTAAGTGGTAAATATATATATCCAAGTAAGAATTGAATAGAATGTACAATTCATATAAGAAGAATTAGAATTAAATTCGGTTTCAAACTAAAATAAAATAAATGGTTATTGTCTCAAATACTAGGATTTTTGTTCCCTAATAATGATAAAGCAAAATGGAATGTATTAAGGAAGTAAACTTTTAGATAAGCATGACCTGTAAATTGAAGTGGGGTTTTCAATTGTGAAGTTAGAATCCTAAGATTTAAAAAAAAGAAAAAAAAATTGAAATTTGTTTTCAAATTGATAAAGGGAATGATAAATATTATTCTTCGGAATATTTCTAAAAGTAATCTTATTTTGAAATAAGAAGTTGTTTGAAACTTGTTTGAAATTAAAAACCAAAGGTGTTGAAAAGAAGGTATAACTTGGTAAGAAAATTAATATATATATATATATATATAGAGTAAAAGTTGAATTCTTCTAATTAGGTCTAATTTATAGATTAGGAAGTCCCTCTAGAATTCATTCCTTGAGAGAGATGCGAAGAGTGAAGAATGGAAGGTTAGACGCAGAGAGCAGCTGCACGTAAGAATCGAGAAGAAGAAATTCAAGAGTATGAGAAACAGGTTAAGGAAAGGGCTGAACCAGGGCCTTATGATAATGTCACCTGCTACAGATGTTTCAATAAGGGACATTACGCAGCCAAGTACAGTAAAACAAGGGAGGAATTGAAGGGTACATTCCAACGGTTTCGCTCTGAGATCTTATGTTTTAAGTGTCATAAGAAAGAACATTTCCTAAATCTTGGCCCTGAAGTGAGAAAGGCGAAGCGTAAACCAGTTGAACCGGTCAATGAGTCGACTATTTGCTATCATTGTAAGAAGACAGGACATATTGCTAGGAATTTCTCCGAGAGGCAGAAGAGGAGTAAAGCTGTGGAACGTACTATTGGATGCTGAAGGTTATCCAGGTTGATGACAGGGTAGAAACATTTTATGCTAAACTTTATAAGTGGGGACACCCTATTGAGAAATGTATGTTCGGGCTTTGCCGTTTGGAAGGAAGTCCATAGAATGGATTCTTGCAAGAACATTAGGGATCTATTCTTTCCAAACCTATAAGTAATAGAAAGGCATCTAGATTTATGACTTATGTAAGACTCTTATTTTGGATAAATGTATGTAATGTATGAACTACTAGTATGTAGTCAATTAATGTATGGAATATTTTGTGGTAGTACCAATGTAAAATTTTCTTTATCTATTGAGAATCAGACTCAGAATAAAATTATTTAAAGATTTGGATTATTGATTCAAAAATAAAGGTTAATCTAATTTAAGGGGTTAAATCAACATTTGTAAATTTAGCTCGAATTTATATAATTCGAGATGGGTTAAAGTTGAGATTTAGATTTCATTAGTTCAAATTGAATTTAGTTTGAATTAATTAGAATTGAAGATAGATAAGTATAAAATTCAAATGGAAAATTTGAATTGGACTAATTTGAAATAAAATCAAAGATTTAATAAGTTCAAACTAAAATGGGAATTGGGACTAATTCATAGACATTGAAATGATTTGAAATTGAAGTGGATTCAATTTGAAATTAGTCCAAATTAATTTGAATAATTTGGAATTGTAGTTAAAGTGAATATGTTTGAATTCAAATGGAATTTGATTTGAATTTGGAAAGAAATCAAGATTGATTCAACTTGAATTGGGGTTAAATCAATTTCAACGGAAATTGAAATTATTTAAATTGGAATTGAGTCAATTTAAATGGAAGGGGAGATTTAAATTGAATTGATGGGGTAGTGAACAGTTTTGACTCTGGACTATTTTCAATATAAATTGTTTTAATGTAGACTTATTTTTCCTAGCTATTTAATATATACAATCTTTCTTTTAAAGCCAAATTATTTTATATTTATTTTACAATTATTTTTGGAATTATTTAACAATTTTTCAACTGTTTTATTAACTAATTACTATTTTTCAACTATTTTATGAATTAATTACTATTTTACAACTATTTTGCAACTATCTAAAATTTCTGAAACTATTTAACTACTTTCCAACTATTTTACAATTAGTTAACTATTTTACAGCTATTTTACAAACTAATAATTATTTTTCAACCACTTTTCTATTTTAAAATTTTCAAGCTTGTTTCTAAATATAAACTAGTCGGAGATCAAACTATTAAATACCCAACTGAGATAAGAATTGAAGTGATAATCCAAATGGGAATTAAAGAAAATGTGAATAAGTGAATAAATTCAAAGTGAGGATGAATAGAAAGGAAATTGGTTTAATCAATGAAGATAAATACGTAGGGTGTACATATATTATTCTATTCGCATAGTGATTCAATCCAGATTCGAGCATAGAATTTCGAGAAAGTTATATCGATCCGAGTTGGGATTTTTCACTCGATTTTAGACGGAAAACGTAGATATGGATTATTGATTGGTTCTGGATATTCTCTATCATAGCTAGGCTATGCAAGGAGAATGACGGTTTCTAATCAAGAAACCAGATCTGTGTCCGCACTAAGAAGTTGGGAGGACGATACTAGTTCGGAAGTGAAATTATGTGATCGAGTGGCGATCAGACTAGTATAGCATACGAATGATATGTGTACATCGTACGGGTTTGAATGAAATTGATATTGGAAATTTGTGGATAGGAAATGTGAAATGGTTTTTGAAATGAAAGGTATATTTTGTGAAATATATGATGAAATAAAGTGGAGATTTGATATTTCTATGGTAGAAATTTACTTTATATAAGTAAGTAATATGGTTAATAACTTAATAGATTAATCAAATTTGAATACTTCGTTTGGAATAAACAAAGTTATATATCTTTGTTATATAAAATAAATCTTACCTTGTTGAATCTATTACCAGAAGAAAAGGATTTTTGATGGTATTTGAAGTATAAAAAGAGAATTTATACAAGTATGAATTGATTCAAGGATTTTCCAAGATTATTATATATATGTATATATAAAAAGGATTTTGTGGAAATGATTTTGAGGGAAGGTTTTGGAACCTTTGGATTTGGAAAGGCTTTGATTTTTGGGTAAAATCAATATTGGAATTTGGGAAAGCCTAATTTGAAAATTATCGATGTTGGGGATTGATTTTGTGTAAAGGAGCTTTATACGAAATTCATACTAGGTGTATGATTTGGAAGATACTATATGTATACAGTATAAAGTGTTTTGAAAATGGCTCTGGAGAAAAAGGCGCTCCCTTGAAATGAACTTCTCAGGAGTGCCACCGGGTAGTACTGCCTTGAACCCCAAGAGAGGGTTCTAAAGTTGATCCTGTAAGGAATTCGGACAAAACTAGTTCCTGAGGATTATGAGTAGTGTGTAGCGAAAGTCGAGGGCTCTGATACCTGCAAAGGCATTTGTGTTATGCTGTGACGACAGTGTAACTCGATGTCAATGCGATCTACTGCAGACCATAGCGAAAGTCGTGTGTGCCGCTGAGAGCCAATAGTCTACGTTTGATTCTATATCGGTAGACTGCGACCTATGGTAACATAGCGAAAGTCGTGTGTGTTGCTAAGAGCTAACGGTCTACGTTTGATTTTATATCGGTAGACTGCGACCTATGTGGGAGTGGAGAAGTTTCAATTTGACAGCGAAAATCGAGGGCGCTGATGCCTACAGTTACATGGACTTTTGCTGCGACAGCAACGTAACCCTGGAATGTAACTACAATCTGTTGTGGGTTCCATGGCAAAATCGAGGGGTGCGGAGTGCCTATGGTTGCATGGACTTTTGCTGCGATGGCAACGTAACCCAGGATGTAACTGCGACCATGGATGGGGGTGATGAATTCCAGAGCATTCTCATCAAAGACATTTCCTCTATTTTCAAAAACTGTTTGTTATATTTTCAATAAAATTATTTTCCTAAGTATTTTCACTGGGTGTTGAAAACAAGTCTGCCAAGCACTTATAGATTTTCAGTCGTACGCCTGATCAACATAAGACCGAATTTCTGTGAGGACAAGGATGGACTTGTCAAAACATCGAGATATAAAAGTATTTGTATAAAAACTATTTTAGTAATATTATCTAGATTTTTAAAGTAGTTTAAAAATGATCAAAGAAAATTTATCTGATTTACGCATTTTAATAATTTTGGCTTCGATCCTTTTCGAGGACGAAAAGATTCATAGGGGGGAGGAATGTGGCGACCCGGGATTTCGGTAATATTATTTTAATAAGTATTAAGTCTAATTAAATAAAATGTAAACTTATCATTTTAAAAAGATAAGACTTTTGGAATATTTGCCATTTATTTATATACATATGTATTTTGAAAAGGAAACTATGATTTGAAAATTTAAAATAGGATCTTTCAAAAATATTTAAAATAAAATCTACCTTATTCGATTTAATTAATGCTCTACATTATTAACATTTAATCTAAATCTATGCATATGCATGTAATATAGATAATAATGTTTAAAATGAAATAAAGTATTTTAAAATGTTTAAAATAAAAACAAATCCTATCAATATTAAATATAAGTATAAAATATAATTATAAAAATACATGGATATAAATAAAGTATTTGGTAGTTTAAGCTTTAAATAAAAAGATAATAAAAACAAGAATTTATGTTAAAAATAGGAAAAAGTACATAAGGTAATTCTTGAATATAGTAATATACTATGATAATTTATATGGGTAAGCGATGCAAGAAAAACAAAAATATCCACATACAAAAGTAAAGGAAGAGGCTGTAAGCTTATAGGGAAACATGTGCATTAAATAACATCATCTTAGCATAAACAAAAATCATTTCAAATGTGTAAATATCATTTCATTTTCAGAAGAAAAAACTTTGACCAAAGTTTTAGAAAACAAAGAAAGCTTGTTCCAGAAGACACCCACCCTGTAAAACTGTTTTTATATATACATCCTTTTATTCTAGTTCGTTCATAACTTAACAAGCCTGAAAGAAAAGAAAAATAAACATCAATATCTTACAAACTCAAACATCATTCAACAACAAAACAGGAAGGTTTAAGGGAAAATCAAAACAGCAGCTTTTAAACACAGAATTGCACTCTGTTCAAAATCTTGTCAGGTGAGTAAGCATACTATTTTCAAAATTTAAATCTGGGTAGTTGATTCATGAAAACTTTGTGCTTTGCCGTATAGTTTAAATAAGTAGTTCAGTATGGTTTCTGTTGTACTGGAAATTTTAGTATGCTCTGTTCTTCTGTATTTCTAGTTTCAGAGCAAAGTAAACTAGAAAAAAAATTAATAAATCTTCATACAAACATTTTTAAGCTTAGGATTTTTAACAAAATAAGTTTGTTTAAACTTAAATTATGGCTTCGAATTAGTTTGAAGCTTGATAGTGGAATATTGACTCTGTACATTCAATTTTACTGTAAGAAAGCAAATCGTAAGATTAATTTGAATATTTTAAATTATTGATTTGATTACATAACTTGAATAAACATTCAAAGATAGGATTTTTGAAACTAATATGATGATTTTTAGTTGAGTGTGCAAAGTGTAGTTCTTAGTTGAACCAAAAATGCCTTTTTACCAATTTCTAGCGATCGAACGAATTTTGGATATTGAATTTTTGTTTGAAGCTAGCTTGTTTATCAATGATCTCGGGAAAATTGTTAAAAAAATTTCTATTGCAAATAATAATGGTACGAAGCAAAATTAGGGTTTATGATTGAGTTTGGACGTGGTTGGGAAACGAGACGATTTCGTCACTTTTGATGCATCGAGTTGCGTAAGGTTCAAAGGGATGGTAGAGTGGGGTATAGGCGAGGTGTGGACGGAGTTGGAGCATCTCCGATGGTCGGAGCAACTGGGGCGATGGGATTTGTTGAATGGGTCGAGTTCGAGTTTTTCGAACTGGAAGCTTGTTTTCATTCTGGAAATTTTCGCAACGAATTGAACTATGCTTTCGAGTGTAGTGTTGTTTCACGACTTGCTGGAGGTACCCTGGTTCTCCAGAATGGCGGCGAGGTGTCGTCCACGTGCACGGCAACGAATAGGTGTCAGGGAGTCTTTATGGTGAACGACTCGAGTTGTTACTCGAGTATATGAATGGATTGCTTCGGGTTATAACCTGAGCGCGCGAGAGAGAGTTTCCTGTTACAGAAGTTTATAACTTAAAAAATAAAAATAAAAAGAGAAGAAAAGGAAGAAACGTATGAGAGGAAGGAAGAACGACTCGGGAAATAGAAGGAGAAACACGAGTTTTAACTTGAGTAAACTTAGGGATTTTCTCGGGTGTAGTTTCGGAACATTCAGCTTAATAAAAATTGAAGTTATATCACCTTAAACAATTTTGAATATTAATGACTTAATTTATGTTTGACAAATTAAGTTAAGAATTTATTTCAAGTTTTAATGATTGAGTAAATACTTAAGAATGCTTTTAAATCCTAATTAATATTGTAATTAAGTGGTAATGTAAGATAAGTTTTAAATTTAATTAACGTTAAAGCTTTTTAGTTAGTAATAGTTTGATTTCAGGGTTATTAAAGAAGATTTTTAAAATGTTAATTGAGATGAATTATTATTAATAAATTATTGTAGGAAGTAACAAAGAATGATTAATTTATAATTGCAATTAAAGATTGGTTAATTAATGATTAAGTGATTAATAAATTTGTAATTAAGAATTTTAAGTAACTACTTAAGTTATTTATGGTATGATTAGTCGTTAACTAATTAAGTAATTTAATTAAGAATAAATAATTGATTAATTAAGAAATTAGTGATAAATAAATGGGTAATTAAGTTTTATTAATTAATAATTAAGGTTATTAATTAATAATTAGGGTGTAATGAATTAAGTAATTAAGGTGTAATAAATTGATTAAGAAGTAATTAATTAAATGGTATGAAATGGAATAATTAATTAATTAATGGTTTATCAGGCAGGATTAAAGGTGCTTGCTTATGGATGATTGTATAAGTAGAATATCTGAATTTGGGATATACATTTGTGATATTCTGTGATACTCTATGATATGCTTTGGATATATCTGTGATGTTTGAGTATGATTTATCTGTGATATATGCTATGTGAATTCAAAGTGTTGAATTAAAAAATTGTTTAAACTATTAAGTAACTTGACCTTTAAAATGGCGTTTGGATTTCGAACAAACCGGGGTCGGGTATTAGAAAATACCCGAAACTACTTCGAATTTTTATAGATTGATATGTGAAATCTATAGGCTGGAACGAAATGACTTAAGTGAATTGGACTATTTAATCTAAATTTGGTTACTTCGAAAATTGACGTGTGAAATAAGTGATGCCTATAACAAAGTGTGAATTTGTAAATGGATACGAGTTACCCCGAGTTTTATATAGGTTCTATGTTTGGTATTTCATGTTAGATGAGTTTACTCACGCTGGTTTCTAGCCTGACGCGAGTGTTACTTTGATGTAATGCTCGGGTCAGATCGAGTATTATAGATTTTCAAGTAAGGACGTTCTGGAGCTTAGGAGACGGGCTGGATGGCAAGAACGTATAGATTATTTCCGCTGTATTATATTACTGTAAATCTGAGACATGATAATTGTGTATGTCCAGTGTTTGTATATATGTGTAACTCTGATGTATTATAAATGTATTTGACAGATACAGAATTCTTTTTTAAATTGTTATTATTTGTTATTATATTTTATCCGCTGCAAATGTGAGATGTTGGTGTTTCCGATCTTCATATTCTTCTACCACTTTCTTCTTTTTCCTAACTATCCGAAATTTTCGGGATCGAAAATTTCGGATCGTTACAATTTATATTTAAATATGGAAATAGGATGAGAGAAAAGTAGTGGATACTATTTTTGAAGTGAAAATGATTAAGGAAACCGAGATAGAAGTAATGTGATGGAAGTCGAGAGGGGTTTATAAATTGAAAATTTGATTATTGAGATTTAAGGATACATTTTTATTAATAAGTTAAGTTTTTTTAATCTTAAAAAGGAAATTTTATTTATTAAACTATGTAGTTTAAAGTTATTTAGTATTGGAATACTTCAGTAGTTTTTTTTTCAAATAAATAATATTTATTTAATAAACCCTAAACTTTTTAAACCTGCTTTGAAAAGTGATGTATAAAGAGTATTTCAATGTTTTAGATAATTATTTGAACGTGTCTTAAAAGTAAATTATTATTATTCTTTTAAATACGTATTATTCTACATGTATATATATATATATATATAGAGAGAGCTTTGAAATGTTTAAATTTATTTATAAACCTTCTCGGAAGTCTGGAAATGAGGTTATTCAGTATATGGGATTTACAGGAAAATTCTTAAAATGAAATATGGGAAAAGTAAGGAAATTTCCAAAGAAGTTAAACAAAAGTGAACTTTGAACTTTGAAAAATGAAATAGAATTCATAGAAGAAGTAGAAAGGGAAATTGGAATTATACACAAGTATATTTGACTTTGGAAATATTGAACTGAATTAATTACAGAATTTCGAAACGTATAAA
This sequence comes from Allium cepa, assembly GCA_030765085.1. NCBI lineage: Eukaryota > Viridiplantae > Streptophyta > Magnoliopsida > Asparagales > Amaryllidaceae > Allium > Allium cepa. The sequence continues at coordinate 443,316,612 of CM060945.1, forward strand.
AATTCATTATGAACGAGTTAAGGAATTTACAAATAAATTGTAAACGGTTTTGAGAAAAGAAATAGGAAATTAATGGAATACTTCCTAAGTGTTGAATATAAAATGAACTAGGAAAAATATTCTAAGTATTGGAAAGAGGTGGAAATATTCCCTTGAAAAACATAAGGATTTGAAAAATGTTTTCAAATGTTGAAGTATTGGAGGTAATATCTTATAAAGATATTTTGAAAATAATTTTTGGGAAATTTGAAATAAGGCCTGATGTCTGCTTTAGGATGTTTATCGATAGTTAAATAACTGATTATCAATTTTGGCTAATTCCGTTAATCGTTTCGAAGAGACCGTGATCGGATTTAATTATCCAAAAACCACTTCGATCCAGTTTAAACATTACGAATGAATACCGTAATGATGATGAAGAAGGTGATTCGGTTTGTCCAGGCACAGGACAACTTGTATGGACGAATGCTATCAGAACATCGTCATTAGAGGACGATGAGCATTCTAAGTAGAATTGTGTTCTTGAAAGGTAACACTTAGCCTCGAGCCTTACCAATCGTGAATGACTAAAACAGGGGAGATGCATTAAAGCTAAGTGGGTCGCACCCAATTAGGGTATGTTATCGTTTTTCTAGATGTCCTCGAAAACCTATATATTATGGATATGGTTGTGCATGAAAGAAAGAGCGCTCGATGGTAAGGGTGGGAACATCCGAGGTGATAACATATTCGATCTATCTAGGTTAGGGGTAAGCCGGTCTTGTGTAGCAGGGGATCCCGACGTGGTCCTCGGTACATTGTTCTAGAGGTGTACTTTGACAGGCAGTGCCTCAGTGGCCCAATAATTGTATAGAATCAATTCTCCAATAAGCTTCGTACGGTTTTGATTGTGCCCAACCATGCTGAAACGTGAGCCTTTCAGCTATTTTTTGTTTACTTTCTATATACACTACTATAATATCAGATGATTTTGATAAAAATTGTTTTGGTTATTGTAAGGTAAAAACCCATTGTGTGTATTTGTGACGTGGTCTTACGAGATACCTTTGTTTTCATACGATTTCGAGAAAAGTTAATAATTCAAATTGAGTGTGTTTTCTCATGCTGGTTTTCCAGACTTACTTGGGTGTTATTTTGTTATAATGATCAAGTCAGACCGAGTATTACAAAATCAGGATAGAAAGCTATGAAATTCAGGAGGCGAGCTTGAAGAGACGTATTTCTGTGCTTGATTAATATTTTCCATTGTATGAGGGAAAATTATTATAACTGTCCGGATTGATGTTTTGATTGTTGTACTCTGAAAATTGTAGGTATTAAACAGCTACAGATTCTTTTGTATAAAAATTTGTTAGTATATATTGTATTTTGTTCCGCTGCAATTGTTAGATTTTGTGTTGTTGTTTTCTGTTTCATTTCTACCTTTTCTTCTTCACCCCTAATGAAATAGTGTTTTCGGCACTCGATTGCTCGGTATTCTATACGGTGGATGTATTGATGTCGATTTTTGAGGATCAAAGTCCCCATTCATTACAAATCAATTCCAAGGTTGTTGAAAAAAAAAGCTAAGAAAGCGGGATGACTTAGGTGATAATATGAAGATTGCCGGAATCAACTCGAAGTCGATGGAAATGAGCTTAGAACACATTAAGTAGAGTATGGAAGAGCTAAGCTAGTGAAGAAGTTCACTTTTCACCAAAGGAAATAGGTCGGTATTGAGTTATATATGTGAGTACTGATTTATTTCCTTGATTCATGCGGCTCTGCTGATTTCTCTTGTACGACTTCGAGCTATCTTCTGTATTCAATGCAAGTGGGCTTCTGATTCAGTACCTCTATTTTTTAATACATACAAACTATAATGCAACTAAAGTAGGATTTTCTCTCTGATCTTCCTTTTCCACTATGGATCTGGTACTCCACTATTCTTCACTATCTCCTTCCCTTACACTAGTCACCAAGACAGCTACTCTAGGCCGTTGTTGGTCTTAGAACTTGTCAACTTCTTATACCGATGACTCTAAATCTCTGTAATTCCATACAAACTCTCTTAGATTCATAATTAATAAAGCTATAATGTGGACATATGCCCCAAAATGTCGAACCAATATAAAAATCTTGTATCTTCGTGTTATATTTCTTGAATTTCTTCTGTTATTTGCTAGAACTAGGTCTCATAAGTTTCCTACATCTAATTCTTGTGTGATGATCCATTTTTGATGTCAACACACATTAGATAGTTCAATGTCACGCTGTCATCATTACATGTAGTATTGTTGATATTACATAAAGTAAAATATACACGCAATAAAAAAGTTCTCAACTTCCATTATGTCATCGTGAGATCTTTTCCATTCATTTAGAATTTAAATTTCCACTTATTATTATATTTAATCACTAAATGATAAATGATTTCAGTGGACAGATGGAGCTATGTCACCACAAAAAAAAACTTCAAAATTGTGGCTGAGAATTAAAGACTGAAATAACTCGGTTTTTAATAAAACACTGATTAAAGACTTCACAAAATCAGTCTTTGATTTCAAGATATAGTGATTGAAATACGGTCTGCAGTAGGTCTATAAAATGTAATACGGTTTAAAGACCGAATTGCAGTTTCTATGCTGTGTTTCTACGTTGCCCTCATTAAATATATAAACAAATAAAAGTTGAAAGATTATTACTTCTAATCCAACGGTAGAAATCACTTATCCACTTTCTCCTTTCTCGTTGAAATACGTCCCCACTCACGCACTTCTTTTTTTTATGTAGTAAAAAAGCGTTAATCGTTCACATCTTCTTAAGCTTCCTAAATTCTTTTCTCATTAAATTGTCTCGGGCGGTAATCTTACTTCTATCTTGAGCTGAAATAATTAAAATGGCATAGGAAGGCACCGAAAGGATGCACATGTGCATATTCAGTTATTCCACTGGCTCTTCACTTCTCCTTGTTCTAATTCATTCTCACCATTACTACTCTGACGGAGTCGATCACAAATCGTAGGATGACTGTATTGTCAAGATCAGGTAAATTTTCACAATGATTTATAAGTTTATAAATATCATGAATTTGTAAAATAAAAAAATGGTTCAGCTTTTTTTTAATTATTTGGAAATGTCTGTAATTGAATGTGAGAAAGAAAAATAATTCAACGCATTAAGGGCGACATAATGTTTATTTGTAAAATAGCAGCATAACTCATTTCTACAAAGACACCAACCTATTTGTCTTGTCCAGTTTCAAAATTAATTTATTTAGTTTTTTAATTTACCATCTCCAACTATAGAAAAATTATAAATTAACTGATATGTCCATCTTTGCAGAAATCGAATTCTCTACTTCTAAAAGAACATTGATATCTATAGTTCATTCAAATGGCAACGTGAAGGACAAACTGCTAGGTGTTACACTTTATGCTCCTGTTTCCACTAATATTCATGAAGTGATGCGCATGGTGCTAGTGAGGAGGGTAAACAGTTCAAACATGTAAAACATGAATGCGTTTGAACACCGTCTAAAGTGTTTGTATTTTTATTAGCGAACATATAATTGTATGTTGTAATTTTATACATATTTTACCATTTGTTATACCGTAATGTAGAATATTACTCAGAGTTCATGTGTGTTGCAAATCGAATTTATTATCGTATAATTATGATCGGTATGAATACAGTTTTGTATCTCATTGTTGTTATGTTATGAAAATGTTGTGTTCTTGTATGCTATATATTTATATGCAAGGTAAACATTCAAATTGTTGTTTCCTTTGTATTAAATAGCAAGAAACTAATTTTAAATATTTTCATATGGTTTCTGAAACCGACTAAAGACTACACGTTAGTGTTTAAAATTTTGTTCTTCAATGATATCTAAAACTGAATATCGGTCTTTTAAGTTTTAAAACTAAAATTTCAGTTTCGAACTTCTGCTGGGACTTGATATTTAAAAATGAAATTTAAGTTACTGATCGGTTTTTAAAATGTATTTAGAAACGAAACTAGTTTGATAAAGACTGAAATCTTCCGTTTTTATTTTGATGTTTTTTGTAGTGTGTGGTAGGGTCTGTAGTGAAGTTCCAACGTACGAATATCTCATTAAAAACAAGAATGATAGTTTTTAATAATAATAAAAAGTCCAAAAGGAGGGCATCAGAAATCTTAATGATCTTAGTTTAACTTGTTAATTAAAACTTTTTTGGAGATTTATAAGTGGTGATTCTTTATGGACAAAATAGATGACTTGCAAATATCTTTAAAATGAAAACTTCTAGACTACTTTACCAAAAAATAACCAATCCAATGCTTGGAATCAAATTTTAAAATGCAGGGGTTTGGGAAAATCTTTAATTCAAAGAAAATTTAAAGCTGGGCATGAAACTAGTCTTTGGTTTGACCCTTGGTTTCAAAATGACTCTTTTATTAATAAGGTTGGTTGGGATAATCTTGCTATATGTGGTGAAGCTAATGCTAGTGTAAATATCATTATTAAAAATAATCACTGGCAACCCCAGGTTCATCCAATCACTAATCCTCATAAAAATTCTATTATTAATATCCTCTTAGATCATGATGCTGAAAGTGATTACTGGGAATGATTAGCTAACAGTAATGGTAAGTTTTCTTTCAAAAAACCTGGGAGCATATTGGAAACAAGCAACCTACTGTAGACAGGTACAATTGCATATGGAACAGAGTGAATAATCCAAAGATGGCTATCTACACATACTTTGCTATTGAAAATAGATTGCCAACTTTGGAAATAATCAATAAGTGGGGCAGAAATAATTCCTCACTCTGCTCCTTATGTAATTTATCGAATGAAACAGTTACTCATTTATTCTTTGAATGCAGTTATAGCTACTATATGTTGAGCCCAATCAAATCTAAGCTAGGGATGAACAATTCAAACAGCATGGATCTTAATCAAATTATTACTGATATCAACAAACATTTCAAAAGCAAATCACTTGAAGGAGACTTTGTGCATGTTCTTTTAACTACTACAGTCTATCATTTATGAAAAGAAAGAAGCAACCGTACTCACAACAAAACAAAGCTCTCCAAAGAGCAAAGATGGACTATAATTGAAAATGATAGTAAAATCATTCTCCAGAAATCTAAGAAAAAGATCGAAACCAGACCAGTTTTGATTTCCTTGCGGATTATTGGAACGAAGAGACTGGCAGTAAGTATATTGAGCAATATCTACTCAATCCGAAGGCTTATCAAACCGATTCTAGTATCCATCAGCGAATTAATCAAGTCAACTACGAGCCTCCAACCAACTTTTACTCTGAAGAAGGCGATGACAGCTACAAATCTACAGATTTGGGTTGCGTTAACACCAGATCCGTAGATCTTAGTCGCGCTAGGCACAACTTAGCATCGAAACATCATATTAGCTCAAATAATGCCAATAGCAGCATGAGAAGCAAGTTCAACCAAAGTCTTTCTTACAGGGAGAGAGGTGAGAGTAGTATGAAGACGAGATAGAGCTGTAGTTGTTTTCACCTCTTCTCGTCGCCATGATTTTTTTATTTTATTTTGCTTGAGTGATAGTGTCGGCAGCCCTAAGCTGCTTAGGGTTTTAAGTGATGTTGTATTTCGGGTATGTGATACCCGCTTGGTCATGGGCCGAGCCCTTTAACTCTTTTAAAAAAAAAAAACTTCTGCTGGGACTTGATATTTAAAATGAAATTTAAGTTACTGATTGGTTTTTAAAATGTATTTAGAGACGGAATTACTTTGATAGAGGCTGAAATCTTCCGTTTTTATTTGGATGTTTTTTTAGTGTGTGGTGGGGTCTGTAGTGAAATTCTGACTACGAACATCTCATGTAAAAAAAAAGAACGATAGTTTTTAATAAAAATAAAAAGTCCAAAAGGGAGGGGTCCCACCGGTAGATTTTGTACAGGAATCATAATTGCAAAAGGTAAGGTCCCATCAGTAAGCTTGGTTTAGTACTCTACATTGCTTTTGTGATGAGCCTGTGTACTTTGCTATCTACTTGCAAACAGTACCTCTACTTCCATCTGGAATAATGCAAATAATTTGAGAAAATGTTAAATGCAGTGCAATACGTACTCAGAAATCGAAACAATATATAATTTTATATTTATTTAAAGAAGTTCAATGAATCCAATTAGGTGTCTTTCTTTAATAGTAGCACGTATGGGCTCTAGTGAATGATAGATGGCACTGTAGTCGTGGATAATATTTTGCAAAAACTAGATGCCTTAAGATAATAAATATAACATTCATTGTACTTTGAATTCCAGCCCTTTACTTTAAATGGTTCAACCAAATGGAGGTTATACATGAGCCCTATGTTTGACCCGTCTAATGCAATGTCAAAGTGGCGTTTTTTAAGAAAAAAATTGCTTTGTATTTATTTACGGTGAAATTAAAATGTATATCCCAAGATGGTTTTAATATCCAATGTAAAAATTGAAAAAGGAAAGGGGCCACTATTAAATTGTGTTTAGGTTGTATTGTGACTACCTGTACTTTTTCAAATATATGTGCAAATAGTCGTGTACTTCTAGACGTAATACTGCATATAATTTGTAAAAAAATGTAATATCCAAAATTCAGACACATTGAACAGTAGTAAATACTGACAAGTCATTTATGATGTACTCAATGAATGATGAACATGCACACAACGTTCATTATAAAGTATGAGTTATTTGCCCAGTAACCGAAAAAGTGGCCACGTCTTATTTGCAGGTAAGTATCCATATTTTCCATCTTATTATCATTCTTACAAAAGATGAGTGAACTCCAGTATTATGATGGTTCGAAGAGTAAGTTTCATAACTTACAATATACAACCACTAAATTCTATTATAATATTCAATTATACTGAAAGCAAAGCACAATTTCATTTCTATTTGAATGTATAATGATATATACTTTCATGGCCTTGTCTTGCGAACGGTCAATGATTTTTTATTAACATTTCTATTCTTCTAAATTCTTTGTTTAATTCGTTACCATTGGTCTATTCTTTAGTTGGAGTTACTAAAATATTTGGCGGTGAACAGAAAGGAACATGGATCAATGAGAGTTTAAGGGATGATTCAGTAAAGTTTATATTAAATTTAGAATATAATTTCTGTACATTATTAATCATCAAATGACCGTCTATTAAACATCAGTGTTGTAAGAGATATAAGGAAGAAGTTCGTGAACTCTTTAGTTTAGTTGTTGTGATGATGCCCGTACATAACAAATGAGATTTAAAATGAAAATGCAAATGTAAGTAAGAAATGAGAAGCTTTCTTTTCATTTTAATAAACCGTCGTAGAGTAATGATGTGTACAAATTAAAAAAACAACCATTAATTTTTAATGTGTGCAAAGCTACTGTTAGTAATGTTGATATCTTGGGATTATTTTTCTAGTTGGTTCCACATTCCAATTGTGTTGCATCATATGTCCATCTTGTAGCCTTTCACGGTACCAATGAAATGTTATATTTAGTCGGTCAAATCTGATAATAGTTGAATTTGATAGTCGCATCACAAGTATAGGAGTTGTCCCACATTAGAGAAATTATAAAAATTATGCCTGTATATATAAACTTCGTGTAGTTTATAATAGTTGTTGATATGGTGGTAGCGACAATTTCAAAGTCTACCATAATCCAAATTAGGCTAGTGCATTTGTGGATTCATTATGGTTGTCGCTTCTACTGTTTCAATACATTTTTGAGCTAATCATGCTTTAAACTTTACATCTTAACTACTTGTCACATATGACGCCTATGCCTCAAACTGTTAAGGCATGCTACTTAATAATCTTTTTAGCTTTAGTTGTAAATATTGACAATAACAGATGTTATTATAAATCTTCAATCATTTAACGGAAAACAAAAATTAAGAAAATGTAAGCTATTATTTTATTATTTTTCAATTTTTCAATTTTTTACTTTTCGCTTTTTTTATTAACATGATTAAGAAAAATTGTTTATGACACAACGATCAAGAGCCATGTAGTAGACTAATCTTTAATTATTTAACGAAAAACAAAAAAGAAATTTTTTTAAGAAAATGTAAACTATTTTTTTTTACTTTTTCATTTTTATATTAACATGATTAAGAAAAGTTATTTATGAATCAACGATCAAGAGCTATATAATGAATTTTCTCATTGTTATTTAAAGGAAATTTCTTCATACACTTCATTAAATCTCCATTAATGGTTTGATTTGATTTGGTAGAAGGAATCGAAACAAGAATTTTGCCGAATCTTCAAATATATACTTTTTTACACAAACTATCAAATACTAATGGTATTTGAACATCAAATAAAATTTAATAATTAATATATCACAAATAGTAGTAAATTTTACTAATTTACAATGATTATAAATTAATTAAATCATAGCGTTTATTCGGGTTATTCATCATTTTAGTTGTGCGACCCAGATGCGTAAATTTAGTCAATGACTAATATCAAACAATTCAAATATTAACATTCACATGTCATCTTAACGAGTGGTGCGGCATTTTTGCTGAATTTACCGCATACCCAGCAATTTCTGTGAAATCTAATTTTATGTATTGTAAGCGTTATTATGTAGTGATGATTATTACACAAATTCTCTTTGTTAGTACTATGTCACGTTAGGATTTATGAAATTTGGTTTTGGTCAAAATTCCAATAATATCCATCTTGAAACATCTTGCCTTGGAATATTTAATATAATATAATATTTTTAATGTGATAAGTCTCTCGTGATTACATATCATTTTATGATTTTTTATTTAATATATATTAAATTAATTTCTTAATTAATTATATCACAATATGACAAATATATAATAGAATAAAAGTGCATTTTATTTTTAACAATATTGGTTATTAAGTTAGATACATGTAGTTAATTATATAGTTGCCCCTATATCATGCACGTGACACTATCAACCATCGATGGTTTAGTTACAATAAGGGTAACGAATGTCGTTTTGATCCTTTATCTACAAAGTTAATGGACAGTATTATTTCAGATACACTTTATGTAATAGATAACAAATGTTTTAGCTAATAGCGTTGAACAAATTTTCAAGGTCATTACATATGTAGCTTGGGAGGGGGGATTGTTCGAAAATTTCAACATGTAGGCCACATATGTAAAATAAAATGTGTCATTCTATTTCAGTGTAAAACTTTGTTAACGTGATTGTACAAAATAATAAAATATTGAAGGCATAAAGATTTAATTATCATGAAAGAATGCGTGGAGATCAGAGTGATTTTTAGTTTGTTGAGAAACTAAAATGAAAATATCACACTATTATATATATGAGGTTATGGTCCCCAAATTGTGTAAGTTTTATTTTCTTCTAGCCCATTACGATAAGAAATCATTAATGTAAACTTGTGGTAATTTGAAAGATTGGATTCAATCTTTTCCTTTACTTTCATCATTTTCTATTAATCAATTCCTAAAATCAGGTTTGACTTTCGAAAGTACTTATTTTATAATTGTTCTCACTAAAATTAATATGCTTCGTTGCTTTCACAATCAGTATTTGATAAATGGTTCATTTTAAATTAATTCATAGAGGGTTGTACTATCATAAATGTTTGGTTTGAGTTGGTCCTATTCCTCCCTTGATATGGAAGCAATTTAAATTTGTTCCTGTAGCTAATTATCATCATTTTCTACTTAAATATATTAAGGTTTAAGACTTTTTTGTAGGATCTTGATAAAAATATAATATATGTTAAAAGATTAATAATTCTATTTAATTAGCAAATTAAGTGTACACAAAGTAAATATCCTAATGTTTGAACGATTGTAATGAAATTACAATGTGTGAATGTCTCATGTTATAAAACAAGAATGATTGCTTTTTATAACAATAAATAAATCAAAAAGGGAAAGGTCCCACTAGTAAATTTTTTATGGGAATCTAAATTGCAAAAGTCAAAGGTCCCATCAGTAAACTTTGTTTAGTACTCTAATAAATTGCTTTTGCGATGACCCTGCGTTTTTCATATATATAATTTTAGCCTCGTTTCAAAACAAATATCACATATAGGCCTGTTTTGGCCAGCTCAACGTTGAGCTGGCAAAAACACACTTGCGACTTTTCAAAAGTTGCCAGTTATTTTATTTTTTAAAACACGCTAGCGACTTTTCAAAAATCGCCAGTCATTTTTTAAAACATACATGCAATTATTGAAAAGTTGTCTGTATGTTCGCAGTAAAAAAACATATGGGCGACTTTTCAAAAGCCGCCCATACGGGGTTCTGTAACATAACAGAACCCCTCCTTTTCTTCCTCCTTCACTTTTCTATTTTCCTCTTCTCTTCCAAAAACCCCAAAACCCACCCAATTAAGAAAATTTTTGCCCCAAACATAAAACTTTTAGGATTTTATTCAACAAATTGGAAGATGGTAAGCTCTTCAATGCGGGGTGCTCCTTTAGGTATGGATGAACCATAATTTTTTCAATTTAGGGTTTTGTCAAAAATTGCAAAATATTAGTTTTAAGGTTTGTAAGTAGTCATTGATTGTAGAGATAACTTAGTATAGGTGAAACCATTTAAATTGTCGAAAAACAATGCGTAAATTCATAGTGTTATAGTTGGAAAATAAATTTTCATATCTAATTCTTGTATATGAGTAGATTACTCGGAGATGTTACCGGGACATATCGATGGTTTTGTCCTATATTTGCAACAACGTCGTCGAATGAATAATCCTAAGTACATCGCGGTAAAATTATTAGTTCTGAAATGTACGTATTGATTGATATTGTATGTTAGATATTGATATCGATTTTGTGATATTTTGACAGCGCAATACTGCAGACGGGGCCATTAACCATTCGTCTAAATTGATGGGAGTAACATCTGCCCATCCAGGCGTTCTACAGTTGATAGACCAAGCCGGATTTGGACTAGTTTTTTGGTTGGGGCATATCCAATTGGATCATTGCTTTGGTGGATAGATGGAGACCGGAGACATCTACATTTCACCTACGTGTTGGGGATATGACTAATGTTGCGTGCTTACTTGGCATGTCCATAGACGGTGCTCCGTTGACTAACCCCAAGCCAGTTGATTTCCTTAATTTATGGCAGGAACTCCTAGGTTTAACTCCTCCAGCAGAGGAGTGGTAGGGTAACAAGATGAAACAGACAAGATGGTTTAGGGAACAGCTTGCGGATGACATACCAGCAGACACCAAGGAGATTCAGATTCAGCAACAAGCCAGAGCCGTTATATTGCATACTATTTACTCGAGGTTGATATGCGATCATTCGAAGACACAGATATGGCTAAGATGACTTCCAAGTTTAGAAGAATTTTCTGTTTGTCGCCGGTATTGTTGGGGCAGTGCAATTCCAGAGCATACATACTGCAAGTTGACGAGGGTTGCTTTGAAAGAGGGTGTAAGAATTGTTGGTTTTGTGAGTCTAGTACAGGTATTTGCTTTACTTACATTCGCCAACAATTATTTCATAGGCTCTTATCTAATTGAAAACATGTGTCTAATATTATTTGCACCTTTGATGTTGGACTTATCTACCTGTAGGCAGAATATCCATGAGGACGACGGCGATTGATTTATCATTGCCATACGGTGGAAGATATAACTAGTGCTGAAGTATGGTATGTATATTTGTTCAAATTTGATAAGTTGCAATTTTATATTGTTGCCAGTGGGTAGGACTTGAAAGCACCGTTTCATCACCGAGGCATAATGTTTCCTTCTACCATAATGAATTCGATGTGTTGGACTATTATTCTATGACTTGGACCCCATACGCAAATGTGCTTGGAAATCTACCAAAATTGTATACCACTTCCATTCAGCTAAGGACTGCTCGTGTTCCTCTCGTTTGCTTGAATGATGTCGCCTATCATCTTATCGACTAAGTGATGAGGCAGTTTGGTATGGTCTAACATTTACTGGAACAACCACCATATTACAAGACAAGTATTGCAGCTGGGAAGTACGCTATAGCGATCGAGGCATTGAATGATCACTATATGCTCACACAACAGGATTCGCGAGTTCACATTATCCAAAGTAGAATATCTTTCTTGGTACTAGAACATCACGCGTCGATATGTTCTTCTTTCCATAGAGCCACCTACACCGCCTCCCGTTGTTGCAGACCCTTACACTCCTAGAGCACCCCTAGAAAGGAATGTCGTACGTCCAATCTTTATTCAAATGTTTGAAATAAATATTTTTCCTTGTACTTTATGTTATTATGGCAGGCAAACGACATTTACCGTGTGATCGAGATTGTAGACGAGCTTGCACAAGAGGTTCCTGAAAGGTCGCAAGGGAAATGCTTTAGTGTTAAATGCATTATGGAATCTATTTCGGGGAGGAACAAGTTAACAAGACCTAAACCACCTCCATCGCCTCTTCCACCTCCACCATAGGCGCGCATCGAACATGCCATGGAAACCTTCGATGTTCCTCCTACTAATCAGATATATCAACTACAGAAACATCAAAAAGGCGCTTCTTCATCTCAACAAAAACAAGTTGAAGTTGCCCCCGGCCCTTCACAACCTACAGATCCTACACAAGCAAGCAAAGAGGAGAAATCGCCGGAAGGAATTCCATTGTCTAGGAGGAAAGCATGGTGCACACCACGCGAACTTCATAGGTTGAGGTAGTAAAGATGGTTTAAATTTTTCAATTGCTTTTTTTGATTTTGTTATGTATAATGAATTGTTGAAAAGTTAGGATGAATGGTTTGTTGAATTGTTGGATGTTGGAATTTGAATTCAATTGTTGAATTGATGGATGTTGGAATTTGAATTTAATTGTTGAGTTAGTGAATGTTGTAATTTGAATTGTTGGAAGTTGGGTGACTGAATTTGAATGAATTGTTGAAATTTGATTGTAGTGATATTGTAGTGAAATTGATTGAATTGTTGAAATTTCAATGAGTTATTGAAATTGGTGTGATGCAGAGTTTCTGTTTTGAAACCCTGAACGCTCCTCTACGATGACATTTTAAAAGTCGCCAGTTGGCGACTTCTAAAAAGCCACCAGTTGGCGACTTCTAAAAAGCCGCCTTCGATGTTTACATGGTTTCAAAATAGAAACCCTACATCACATCTGGGGCGACTTTTGGCGACATTTAAAAAGTCACCCTAGATGGTATGTAGGGTTTAAAAATAGAAACCCAGCACTTCATCCTTCCTCATTACTCACTTTACCAAAAACTAAAAATAGAACCCTGTAACGTACGCGGATTTTCGTTGCCGAAAAACCGAATAGTTATGGGTTTAAGAAAGAAGAAAGAAAGAAAAGAAAAAGTAGAAAGATAGAAAATTTAGATAGGGAAAAAAAAATAGAATTTGAGAGAATAGAAAACAGAAAAGAAGATAGAAAATTTTAATTAGAAGGAAAAGAGAAAAGAAAATTTTAAAATAGAAGGAAAAGAGAATAGAGAAAAAGGAAAAACGGAAGAAAATAGGACGGAACAGAAAACAACAGAACAACATCAGAATCTCACAATTCGCAGCGGAACAACATATAATAATAAATGAATAATCTTTAAACAAAGAACTACATCAGTTATTACATTTTATACATTTCATTACATCATATCATCAGAGTGTACAACAACAAACAAACAGCGGAAAAAGAAATACTATATAAACTAGTAATACGCCATGCCATCCATCTTGCCTCCAGCAACTCAAGAATATCCAGAATATCCTGATAAACCTTACTCTTGACTGCCCGTGTGGAAATTGGTGGGCACCCAGAGTTTAGGAAGGAAAACAATAAACTCCAAGTCAGTCATGTGACTGGTGTGAGAACTCAAAACAGTTTATTTATCTTTAAAATCAAAATAGAAGAAAATTTTTATTTCAATTCGCAATGCTTTTAAAAATGAGACTACCATAAGGCCTCCCGCACACACACACATGCAAACGCAGAATCGGAGGAGATTTCTCCTTATGATAGTCAAAGATGCTTGATACGCATTTAAAATAACATTTGATATTATTACTAGTGCATAGTGTAGAAGAAATTCATTTCGAAAGTAGAATATAAATCTTAGCCAACATACGACCATTATCGTATGCCTACTATAGCTAACTATGTTCAATAGCAGGTTACCGCCACATTCCATAGCAGGTTATACAACTAAAACCGTACAAGTCACGTATTGTTTCTTTGGATTTCCAACAAATGGTCAGGCCAAGGAACTTCCCATTGCCACATGAGAATGCCTCTGGAAAGACATCCCCGAGAACCAAACCGGAACTCTGCCAACACAAGGCCGGGTTACCCCTAACTGGGTAACTACTGACACGAGCACGCCATTCCCCGATCGTAAACGACCTTTCTCACGGGATCCCGAAAACCAACAACCACAAAGTAATAAATTCGTAGTAACCACATAGGTTAAATATCTGGGCTCCATACCATGATACCACCTCTATCCAGAAGGAAATGTACATACCCTAAAGGGTGCTACCCCTCATAACCTTGCTGCATCTTTCCTGTTTTGACCATTTCGGGGTGTGAGGTTCGACGAAGTCACGTCCACAAAAACATACTTTACACAAAAGCCATGCTTTGGGTCAACAAATGATCAACACAATGATCATCAAGATAGACGATCAAATAAACGATCCTATCACAATAATCAACACAATGATCATTTACAGCATCACTCAGCATATCACATTACCAAATTGGGAATATATCGCTGATAACATTCAACTACATAACCTCTGAGCTCGTACGTCTCAGAGAAGGGTGTTAAGCTAAAGAATAAATTCTTCGCCACCAACAGAAATATATTTGAAAGAAATCGGCTTTACATCTCAACTTGTAATGTCAGACATACAATCCATACAAGTCTGTTCCGGGCTCGAACAAAACCGAAGGCACTTACAAAGAAGTCCTTGCAATCCGGATATTCACAATCCTGATCGGATTCACCATCACATATGGAGAACTCTATACCGGAGCAACTCGGTGCAGAGTAAATCGACAGGTCATCCTATCGCTCTCGCAAATACCGGGTCTTCAACACCGATCTTCAATGCCATTCACAACGACGTATCACATATTCGGAATGGGTTATACGACCCCATGGTCCTTTCCCGGTTAACCCGAATAGTGAGCGCTTATTTAAAAATAAGTGTGCATTCAAATTCAAACAAATCATATCAAATACCCATTCAAAGGGAAATATTGATAGTCGGTTATTGAACTATCACTGATATGCACACATCACCAGTTTCCAAATAATTTTCCAAATTATTTATTTTCCAAAATATCTTCACTAGATATATAATTTCAATTCTTCAAAAATAAATCAATATTTATTTTTAAACCAATTCCACTTTCTTTATAAATTCCTTAATGAATTTATATTTCAAAATATCATGCATATACGATTTCAACTATCCATTTTCAATTTATCTTAAAAAAAGATAAATTCTAAATATTCACTTCATATTGGAAAACATTTCCATACTTATTATTCATAAGTAATTCACAAATCTTTTTATTTTCAACCTTGGAAAATATTCAATATACTTAAATCGAATTAAGTATATAATTCATTCTATTAAGGAAATCATTCTCTTAAACATATTTACTTGGGCCAAAACGAATGTTGCGTAGAACATCGTTACGACAACCCAAAATCACTAGTATAGGGATTCGAAATTAAAATAGATATATAAATCCCAATACTATAAAAAACATTTCCTTTCGGAAATCATTTACTATAACAACAGTGTTATAGTCCATTATTTCCTTTTATTTCTCGAAAACGTCTATTTCAACAATGAATGTTGAAATCTATGGTTTCGAATCTCAATACTTTTTAAAAACATCGTTAGATAGTTTTAATTCTATTTAAAACATCATATCTAAAACAATTTCTTTAACATATTATTCACTATTCAAAAATGTGAATAAACTTCGTTAACAATTTCATCACTTCTATTCAATTTATTTTAAAGGATTATTCACTATTCAAAAATGTGAATAAACTTCGTTAACAATTTCATCACTTCTATTCAATTTATTTTAAAGGATTATTCACTATTCAAAAATGTGAATAAACTTCGTTAACAATTTCATCACTTCTATTCAATTTATTTTAAAGGATTATTCACTATTCAAAAATGTGAATATAACTCCTTTAATAGGTTTCAAAAAATTTCTTATCAAAATAAGTCATTTGCGAATTTATAAAACAACGTTTATAAATTCCATTTCTATTTATTTATAAAAACTTCCTTTTTATAAATTTCTTTATTAACTTATTCGATTTATAATTTTAATTATAAACCAAAAGTCCAAATTATAAGTCAAACACTTATAATTTATTTATTTGCAAAAATCGTTCCTTTGAACTTTACAAATTTTATAAACCTACTGTTTATAAAATTTCCATTTATAACTTCACCGTTATATAATTCTATAAATTTCATTCATTAATGAATTTCATTTTCACTTCATTCAAACACTTATAAAAACTCGTTTTATAATGTCCATTATTTCAATTTATAAATATCCATTTATAAATCTCTTAATATAATTCAATTTATATTATTCTTTTAAAACGTCTTTAATCTCCTTTATTTTTTCCATCATTTTGATTTATAAAAAAAACAAATTTTTATAAATCCTATATTTAAACTTTTCACAATAATTCTAAAATATCTCGATTAAACTATTTTACAAACTCAATAGCATCGTATTCTCAAAAATCAGTTTTTAACTATATTTCTCAAAAATCATAATTTTTATAACATTAAAAATTATAACGTTTATTTATTTAAAATGGATCAATTCCAAAATTATTTTATAAAACGTATACTTTCTAAAATCACTTTAAAATCATTTTAAAATCCCAAAATTTGGTCTAATGATGCTACACACCAAATAGTCAAATCACGACTACAACGATATCATATATCAATATGAAAATCCATCAAATATCAAAATATCTGAAATCAAATAAATACTGTTGAGGAATCCAGTTGGATCCCTCCAACCTGTTTTCCTGCATCCACAAACATTAGCACAATACAAATTTCGCTCCAGTACGAAATTATCACGGTATATGGGATTTAAAATATTATCCGCTTAATAGACGGCGCAATAGGGTCTCATCCGCTAAACAAAAAATGCGGGAAATCAATAACTCCAATATATACATATGCCAATATATATATATTGCTACTATATATAATACCAATTTCACTGTTTATGAAATATTCGCGGTATATGTTTTTAATAAATAACATCCGCTTACTAACGGCGTATAATGTCTATTTTAACAATCAATAGATATCAATCAACATACAAACATGCATTCAAATATTTTAAATCTAACTATTTAAAATAAAATCGAAACTGATTCGATTGAGTGAGAAGTTCTCACCTTGATTTAAATTTCGTTTTAGCGATTTATTTCGAATAAAATTAAACGGACGTTTAATTTTACCCAAAATTCTCACTAGCTCCAAACGACTCCAAACGAACTCCATCGCGTAGTGCTCGTCCATACGATCCCAACGCAACTGAGTTTGCATTTTTTCGACCTCGTATGAAAAAGTTATGTATTTTATAAGATACACGATTTCATATACATAAATTTATAACAAAATTTTAAATTTTAAACCTACCACTAATCTTGGCCGCACATCACCCCTACCCCTCTCTTCCATCTCGTTCGAACGTGCCCAGTAACACACGCGCATACATGAACCCATTTAGTCGAACTAGGGTTTTATATTTCGACCACTACGCTCGACGAAAACACGATCAGCAAGTGCCATCAGGAAGCCCTCAACCTGCTCCACCTTCGCCTGAGATGCGGCCAAGCTCGGTCATCATATGCGCACGCAATTCGAGAATACACGGCCACGAACGCACACGTTCAATTGGGAATTGCCGTCAATCCGTTAATCCATTCGCGATCATAGCCGTTGGATATCTAGTTCGTGTTGTGCTCTTCATCTTTCATGTTGGGAGTTTCTTGAAATAAAGCATGGATTAGAAGAAATTTGAGGGGAAAGTTGGGATGATTTCGGCCATTGACAGTGGGGGTGGCGGCTGATAAAAGATGGAACCCTAATTTTTTTATTTTTTTTATTTTTGTGAGTGGAGGGCTATTTATAAGGAAAACCGAAACACTATTCATTTCGGAAATTTCGAACTCCGATTTACGCGCCGTAACCAGCGTTTCTAGGGTTTACCCCGCGTTCCGGACACAATGGAACAGGTTTCGGAAGCTAATTTGGAAGTATGTGCGAGTTATGGCTATAAACGCTCAATTTGAATTAAACCGATTTAAGCGATTTTCTAGGCGTTTTAATTTGTACCGGACAAACGGTAAATCCAATTGACTTGAAATTTGAAACCTTACAATAATATCACATTACGGATCCGATGAAACTAGTTTCGTCGAAATCCGAGACTTTTTGAAAAATGGCTATTTTCACTCGTCAAATTTAAATTAAAAATAAATCGATGCGTTTCGAGCTGCCACACTCAAACGATAGCTCCGATTGACACGAAATTTGAAATCCGGTAATAACTAACTATTACGGATCCAATGGAACTGGTTTCGTTCAATTCTGAGACTGTTCAAAAATTGACTATTTTTACTAGTCGATTTTAATATTAAAATATTCAATTTTCACAAATTAACTTTTAATTCGATTTTAAAAGTTCTAAAATATCGTTCAAACTCCCATATGATAAAATAAAATTTTACAAATCATTTTCAACCATATTTAACCCAATTTTCAATTATTTCCATAATTTAACGTATTAAATTATCGATTTAACTATCCAATTAAACCCAATAATTCAAATAAAAATTTATTTGACTTATAAATTCACTTTTTAATATTTAAAATTAATTAAATATTCAAATTTTAATTTCTAAAAATTCTGGGTCGTTACAATCTTCCCCACTTAAAAGAATTTCGTCCTCGAAATTATTAAGTAAGAAAGTTATAGAATTTATTAATTTTCCCAAAATTCATAGTTAAACTTCTTACAATAACTTACTAAGTTTTCAAAATCATACTTAGTTATCTTTTCAAAAACAAACTATATCATTTAACTTTCAATTCTAAAATCAAAGTTAAAGTTTTCAAAAAAAATTCCAATTTTTCTCAAATTTTTCTAACGCCTTAAATTTTCGGAAAAATTCGCCATAGTCTCCTTTGCGCGGCTCGATCCGAAAAAAAAATGACAGTATATATATCACAAATATACATCTCATCAAGTAATGAGGCATCCCGCAGGGAAAAAAGTGTAAAAGTACAGTATTTAATCCGAGATATGTACCTTATATTTTATTAGCAAGCATATACGGCTAATATAGCGCAAAAGCGAGCTCCAAATGCGAAGCAAACGCGATCCGCACCTACTAAACACTCAACAAACAACATGAGAACATGCATATATGAAAATAATCTCAATATACAACATATATCTCCATAACAACTATATATGTCACATAGCAAATGCAACATATTCAAACATCAGCCAACTAGCATTCAACAAATTCATAATCAATATATATTCATTTATATTCTCATTAATATTCAATGAATTGGTTCTCAATTTAATCACATTTGATTTATTAACAGTAGATGTTTACTAACATTCATTTTCAATTAGTTTATATTCACTAATTCATATTCAAGTTAGTTCACTTCCAATTCAAATTCAATTCTATTCAAATTTATTTACTTCTAATTTGAATTCAATTACTTTAGCTTCCAATTTTATTAAATCAATTTCATTAACACTTAATGAATTATATACAATCAACTAACAATCATATATCAGCCAAAGTATATTCATTATAACCAAATTCTTTTTCTTACAATTGGTTTAATTAATTGATTTTCATTCAATTATTCAACTTTCAAATAACATTAGATTTTAATGAATTAACACTTATATTCATTATTTCATATCAATTATTCACATTCAATTGATTAATATTCAATCCATTAATTCAATTCAATTACAAAAGTTGAATTTCATTTATAAACTCAAGTTCACATTTATCACTTAACTTTATTAGTTTACTTTGATACCCAAATCAACTTCACTCAACAACTCTTAAGTTATATTTCCATTTAACCTTATTTGGTTTTACATAACTTAAACTCCTACTTGTAAATAAATTCAGATTTCAATTCTAAAGTAAATTTTCATTTAACTTTAAATTCATTTTTATTCACAACTCATATTTATAAATATATTCATATAGTTTCACTTCTTATATATATAAGTTTATTTCACAATTGTAAATCACTTTAATTATAATTTAACTCTTATAATTCTTTTTGCTTATACAATTATTCTTTTATTTAGATTATTCAAACAACTAAACAATCAACTTATATACACTTTAATAATTCTGAAAAATTATTTCTTTATATATAAAATATAATCAAGGTAAAATTATTTCATTTACCCAACTTAAAACAATATTGTGTCGAATTGTTCTGTACAAGTGTTTAGAGATTCCTATCAACAACGTTAATTACTCGTATTAACCAGAATCTATATACCACTCAACAAACCAATCATCACAATATAAAACAATTTCATATTCACTAACAAATACGCTCTCATAGCTATTATTACATTTAAACTCATTCTAGAGTACTACTGACTCTATCTCTAATGAATTATACCCAACAGAACCATGGTTGTCGCTTAACCATAAGCTCTGATACCAAATGTAACGTACGCGGATTTTCGTTGCCGAAAAACCGAATAGTTATGGGTTTAAGAAAGAAGAAAGAAAGAAAAGAAAAAGTAGAAAGATAGAAAATTTAGATAGGGAAAAAAAATAGAATTTGAGAGAATAGAAAACAGAAAAGAAGATAGAAAATTTTAATTAGAAGGAAAAGAGAAAAGAAAATTTTAAAATAGAAGGAAAAGAGAATAGAGAAAAAGGAAAAACGGAAGAAAATAGGACGGAACAGAAAACAACAGAACAACATCAGAATCTCACAATTCGCAGCGGAACAACATATAATAATAAATGAATAATCTTTAAACAAAGAACTACATCAGTTATTACATTTTATACATTTCATTACATCATATCATCAGAGTGTACAACAACAAACAAACAGCGGAAAAAGAAATACTATATAAACTAGTAATACGCCATGCCATCCATCTTGCCTCCAGCAACTCAAGAATATCCAGAATATCCTGATAAACCTTACTCTTGACTGCCCGTGTGGAAATTGGTGGGCACCCAGAGTTTAGGAAGGAAAACAATAAACTCCAAGTCAGTCATGTGACTGGTGTGAGAACTCAAAACAGTTTATTTATCTTTAAAATCAAAATAGAAGAAATTTTTTATTTCAATTCGCAATGCTTTTAAAAATGAGACTACCATAAGGCCTCTCGCACACACACACATGCAAACGCAGAATCGGAGGAGATTTCTCCTTATGATAGTCAAAGATGCTTGATACGCATTTAAAATAACATTTGATATTATTACTAGTGCATAGTGTAGAAGAAATTCATTTCGAAAGTAGAATATAAATCTTAGCCAACATACGACCATTATCGTATGCCTACTATAGCTAACTATGTTCAATAGCAGGTTACCGCCACATTCCATAGCAGGTTATACAACTAAAACCGTACAAGTCACGTATTGTTTCTTTGGATTTCCAACAAATGGTCAGGCCAAGGAACTTCCCATTGCCACATGAGAATGCCTCTGGAAAGACATCCCCGAGAACCAAACCGGAACTCTGCCAACACAAGGCCGGGTTACCCCTAACTGGGTAACTACTGACACGAGCACGCCATTCCCCGATCGTAAACGACCTTTCTCACGGGATCCCGAAAACCAACAACCACAAAGTAATAAATTCGTAGTAACCACATAGGTTAAATATCTGGGCTCCATACCATGATACCACCTCTATCCAGAAGGAAATGTACATACCCTAAAGGGTGCTACCCCTCATAACCTTGCTGCATCTTTCCTGTTTTGACCATTTCGGGGTGTGAGGTTCGACGAAGTCACGTCCACAAAAACATACTTTATACAAAAGCCATGCTTTGGGTCAACAAATGATCAACACAATGATCATCAAGATAGACGATCAAATAAACGATCCTATCACAATAATCAACACAATGATCATTTACAGCATCACTCAGCATATCACATTACCAAATTGGGAATATATCGCTGATAACATTCAACTACATAACCTCTGAGCTCGTACGTCTCAGAGAAGGGTGTTAAGCTAAAGAATAAATTCTTCGCCACCAACAGAAATATATTTGAAAGAAATCGGCTTTACATCTCAACTTGTAATGTCAGACATACAATCCATACAAGTCTGTTCCGGGCTCGAACAAAACCGAAGGCACTTACAAAGAAGTCCTTGCAATCCGGATATTCACAATCCTGATCGGATTCACCATCACATATGGAGAACTCTATACCGGAGCAACTCGGTGCAGAGTAAATCGACAGGTCATCCTATCGCTCTCGCAAATACCGGGTCTTCAACACCGATCTTCAATGCCATTCACAACGACGTATCACATATTCGGAATGGGTTATACGACCCCATGGTCCTTTCCCGGTTAACCCGAATAGTGAGCGCTTATTTAAAAATAAGTGTGCATTCAAATTCAAACAAATCATATCAAATACCCATTCAAAGGGAAATATTGATAGTCGGTTATTGAACTATCACTGATATGCACACATCACCAGTTTCCAAATAATTTTCCAAATTATTTATTTTCCAAAATATCTTCACTAGATATATAATTTCAATTCTTCAAAAATAAATCAATATTTATTTTTAAACCAATTCCACTTTCTTTATAAATTCCTTAATGAATTTATATTTCAAAATATCATGCATATACGATTTCAACTATCCATTTTCAATTTATCTTAAAAAAAGATAAATTCTAAATATTCACTTCATATTGGAAAACATTTCCATACTTATTATTCATAAGTAATTCACAAATCTTTTTATTTTCAACCTTGGAAAATATTCAATATACTTAAATCGAATTAAGTATATAATTCATTCTATTAAGGAAATCATTCTCTTAAACATATTTACTTGGGCCAAAACGAATGTTGCGTAGAACATCGTTACGACAACCCAAAATCACTAGTATAGGGATTCGAAATTAAAATAGATATATAAATCCCAATACTATACAAAACATTTCCTTTCGGAAATCATTTACTATAACAACAGTGTTATAGTCCATTATTTCCTTTTATTTCTCGAAAACGTCTATTTCAACAATGAATGTTGAAATCTATGGTTTCGAATCTCAATACTTTTTAAAAACATCGTTAGATAGTTTTAATTCTATTTAAAACATCATATCTAAAACAATTTCTTTAACATATTATTCACTATTCAAAAATGTGAATAAACTTCGTTAACAATTTCATCACTTCTATTCAATTTATTTTAAAGGATTATTCACTATTCAAAAATGTGAATAAACTTCGTTAACAATTTCATCACTTCTATTCAATTTATTTTAAAGGATTATTCACTATTCAAAAATGTGAATAAACTTCGTTAACAATTTCATCACTTCTATTCAATTTATTTTAAAGGATTATTCACTATTCAAAAATGTGAATATAACTCCTTTAATAGGTTTCAAAAAATTTCTTATCAAAATAAGTCATTTGCGAATTTATAAAACAACGTTTATAAATTCCATTTCTATTTATTTATAAAAACTTCCTTTTTATAAATTTCTTTATTAACTTATTCGATTTATAATTTTAATTATAAACCAAAAGTCCAAATTATAAGTCAAACACTTATAATTTATTTATTTGCAAAAATCGTTCCTTTGAACTTTACAAATTTTATAAACCTACTGTTTATAAAATTTCCATTTATAACTTCACCGTTATATAATTCTATAAATTTCATTCATTAATGAATTTCATTTTCACTTCATTCAAACACTTATAAAAACTCGTTTTATAATGTCCATTATTTCAATTTATAAATATCCATTTATAAATCTCTTAATATAATTCAATTTATATTATTCTTTTAAAACGTCTTTAATCTCCTTTATTTTTTCCATCATTTTGATTTATAAAAAAAACAAATTTTTATAAATCCTATATTTAAACTTTTCACAATAATTCTAAAATATCTCGATTAAACTATTTTATAAACTCAATAGCATCGTATTCTCAAAAACCAGTTTTTAACTATATTTCTCAAAAATCATAATTTTTATAACATTAAAAATTATAACGTTTATTTATTTAAAATGGATCAATTCCAAAATTATTTTATAAAATGTATACTTTCTAAAATCACTTTAAAATCATTTTAAAATCCCAAAATTTGGTCTAATGATGCTACACACCAAATAGTCAAATCACGACTACAACGATATCATATATCAATATGAAAATCCATCAAATATCAAAATATCTGAAATCAAATAAATACTGTTGAGGAATCCAGTTGGATCCCTCCAACCTGTTTTCCTGCATCCACAAACATTAGCACAATACCAATTTCGCTCCAGTACGAAATTATCGCGGTATATGGGATTTAAAATATTATCCGCTTAATAGACGGCGCAATAGGGTCTCATCCGCTAAACAAAAAATGCGGGAAATCAATAACTCCAATATATACATATGCCAATATATATATATTGCTACTATATATAATACCAATTTCACTGTTTATGAAATATTCGCGGTATATGTTTTTAATAAATAACATCCGCTTACTAACGGCGTATAATGTCTATTTTAACAATCGATAGATATCAATCAACATTCAAACATGCATTCAAATATTTTAAATCTAACTATTTAAAATAAAATCGAAACTGATTCGATTGAGTGAGAAGTTCTCACCTTGATTTAAATTTCGTTTTAGCGATTTATTTCGAATAAAACTAAACGGACGTTTAATTTTACCCAAAATTCTCACTAGCTCCAAACGACTCCAAACCAACTCCATCGCGTAGTGCTCGTCCATACGATCCCAACGCAACTGAGTTTGCATTTTTTCGACCTCGTATGAAAAAGTTATGTATTTTATAAGATACACGATTTCATATACATAAATTTATAACAAAATTTTAAATTTTAAACCTATCACTAATCTTGGCCGCACATCACCCCTACCCCTCTCTTCCATCTCGTTCGAACGTGCCCAGTAACACACGCGCATACATGAACCCATTTAGTCGAGCTAGGGTTTTAAATTTCGACCACTACGCTCGACGAAAACACGATCAGCAAGTGCCATCCGGAAGCCCTCAACCTGCTCCACCTTCGCCTGAGATGCGGCCAAGCTCGGTCATCATATGCGCACGCAATTCGAGAATACACGGCCACGAACGCACACGTTCAATTGGGAATTGTCGTCAATCCGTTAATCTATTCGCGATCATAGCCGTTGGATATCTAGTTCGTGTTGTGCTCTTCATCTTTCATGTTGGGAGTTTCTTGAAATAACGCATGGATTAGAAGAAATTTGAGGGGAAAGTTGGGATGATTTCGGCCATTGACAGTGGGGGTGGCGGCTGATAAAAGATGGAACCCTAATTTTTTTTTTATTTTTTTTTTGTGAGTGGAGGGCTATTTATAAGGAAAACCGAAACACTATTCATTTCGGAAATTTCGAACTCCGATTTACGCGCCGTAACCAGCGTTTCTAGGGTTTACCCCACGTTCCGGACACAATGGAACAGGTTTCGGAAGCTAATTCGGAAGTATGTGCGAGTTATGGCTATAAACGCTCAATTTGAATTAAACCGATTTAAGCGATTTTCTAGGCGTTTTAATTTGTACCGGACAAACGGTAAATCCAATTGACTTGAAATTTGAAACCTTACAATAATATCACATTACGGATTCGATGAAACTGGTTTCGTCGAAATTCGAGACTTTTTGAAAAATGGCTATTTTCACTCGTCAAATTTAAATTAAAAATAAATCGATGCGTTTCGAGCTGCCACACTCAAACGATAGCTCCGATTGACACGAAATTTGAAATCCGGTAATAACTAACTATTACGGATCCAATGGAACTGGTTTCGTTCAATTCTGAGACTGTTCAAAAATTGACTATTTTTACTAGTCGATTTTAATATTAAAATATTCAATTTTCACAAATTAACTTTTAATTCGATTTTAAAAGTTCTAAAATATCGTTCAAACTCCCATATGATAAAATAAAATTTTACAAATCATTTTCAACCATATTTAACCCAATTTTCAATTATTTCCATAATTTAACGTATTAAATTATCGATTTAATTATCCAATTAAACCCAATAATTCAAATAAAAATTTATTTGACTTATAAATTCACTTTTTAATATTTAAAATTAATTAAATATTCAAATTTTAATTTCTAAAAATTCTGGGTCGTTACAACCCAAAACCTAATCTTCATCTCTATTCCATAATTTCAATATTTCCCAATGAAATCGAATATCTTTTAT
Organism: Allium cepa; assembly: GCA_030765085.1. Lineage (NCBI taxonomy): Eukaryota > Viridiplantae > Streptophyta > Magnoliopsida > Asparagales > Amaryllidaceae > Allium > Allium cepa. The sequence goes on from CM060945.1 coordinate 443,343,143, forward strand.
AGATTTGAAGGCATAACAAGAAGGTAAGTTCCATTAGCATTATTAATTTTGTATAATATTTTGCAATTAAGGCTAATTCCAATGTTTGTATTTTCAATAAATAGGTTGTTGAAAATGGACAAATTGATGACGACACGATGATGAAAATGTATAACGATTTTGAACAACAACTAGGCTTTGCACTAGTTAATGAAGAAACTATTGAGATTGATTTCGTCCCTGAGACGCATGTTGAAGATTTACCCCCTCGAGGGGTGGCGGTACATCAACAATGGCCATGGCTAGCGGTGAACCAATAAAACAATCACTTCCTGGAAAATTAAAGGATGTGCTAGCTCATCGTAAGCCTAACAGTGCTAGTTTTAGCCGTACACCACCTCGGGTACTGTTATTGCACAGATGAATGTGAAGTGGTTGTGTGTAGTAATGAACGGAATGCGGGCCATCACTTTTACTGTTGTGAATCATACAACGATAATAAGTTATGGCCTAATGATGTTGGATGCTGTAAATTTTTAAACGGAAAGATCTTGAAATATTTCAAAGGGGAGTTGAATATGCCCTTGAGATGCAAGCAGAAAGTGCTCGTTTGCAGAAGTTGAATCTATAGTATCACAACGCATGATTGAGTAAGGGCATAGCATTCGATAAATTGAGTCCTCGTAGTTTGTGGGAGGAGAAGTAAATATGAATTTGAATGTTCAGGTATAATGTCATCAGTTTATGTATCTGTAACCACCTTCTATTTTGTGCCATTCGCATCTGCACATGTCAGACTTGAATTTCTCAAAATATCAGATTGTTAACTTATATTTGGCAAAAATCATCATATACAGTAATTAAATCAATCACAGAATCACAAACAAAGAGTTATATAACCATAAGAAGTGGAAATAAAAGAATAGTAGTTCATGAAGCTACTATATATATGCATAATAGAGTTAAAACAAGATACCACAGAAGTCTCGAATACAATAGTCAAATACAAGATCAAAATATCACTGGAGTCAACTGAATAACTGCAAGCTGAATAGATAGTTGGATCTCCAAGCGAAACTCCAACTCCAAAGGTGAGTCTCAAATGTTGTGGCACTCAGTCTGACCCAAGCGTAAAGAAAAACACAAAACACTCGAATCAGGATTAACATTCTTATATCAATAAATCTGACTCAAGTGAAATATCAACTGAAATACAAGTAACTTAAAGGATGTTTGGGATGTCCATCCTCTAAGGATCCGTAGAACTCTCTACTATGTAGTAATTTACGCTATCATAATATGTCTATAGTAAATTAAACTATTAAAATAGCATTAAGGCATTACCCTTATCCTCCTTAACACATTTTTATAATGCCATAATCTACACAGATACTGTAAACTACACCCGTCGGTGGGCTATTAGGGAGCACTCCATAGGTACAATACAAAACAAACGCGTTGAAGGCGCGATAGGGCACTTGTGGCAATGCCAGGGTAGATATACCGTTTCTGGATCCAGACTGGTGGTAACGCATAGCAGCTACTACCGCCCACCTCGTGACACACACCCAAATTAAAGGGTACACCCGATCACATCATAAAAGCAATAGAACGGTATCGAAGAAATGTGTCCCATAGGAGGAATGACCTCACTAGGCCGGGCGTGGCTCCTGTTTTAGCCGCATCAAGATGACTCATAGGAGTCAGGGCTACATAAATACCATATAGGATTGTCACAAAACCATCCTACTTCATTTTGGAATTTCCACCACGTACACAGTTGTTAAAGTGGATTTCGGTATTGGCAGAGAGTATGACAATATCCGATCCCGGTCTCTTTAACAACCAAACGTTATTATAACACCGTGGTCATTTCAAAATAGTTTATACTTCAAAACCAAATTATCATTTCCATTTCAAATCCATATCAATAATATATCAAATTTTCACTTCAAATATATATCCATTTCCAAAATCGTAGCCCTTTCAAAGTTATAACACTTTTGAAACCAAAACACTTGAAATTATAACACTTTGGAAATCATAACACTTTGAAATCAGTTTAGATATTATTAATAGCATATAAGATAAAATAGTTTATAAAATAAAATAGTTTATTTAAAATAGTTGTAAGTTGAAATAGTTTATAATAAAAAAATTAGTATATTAAAATTGTTTATATTAAAATAATTTATAAAGTAAAACATATAAATAGTTTAAATATAATTTAAAATACTTTATATAATAGAATAGCTTCCATAAACTTAAATTTAGAATAGTTTATATAAATTAAAACAAATCGATTCACATCAACTCGAATTTAAAATTTAAAATTTCATTCAAATCTCGCTTTATCATTTTAAATCCAATTCAATTCTTAATAAACCATTTCGAATTATATCGATTTCAATTACAGATTTGAATCACAAAATAAACCATTTCAATTTCAATATATTTCAAAGCTTTAAATTTTCAACATTTCAAAACTAAATTTAATAATTTCATTAATATCTCAAATAACTTCATTATTATTTAGTTTTGAAATATTCACGTAATAAATCCAATATCATTTAAGTAAAACCCTGAATTACAAATAAACTAAATACTCCTTTCAATTTATTTAAACTTAAATTATTCATTTATCACTTCAAATTAAATTCAATTTATAAAATCATATACATTAAAAATCTCAACCTTAATAAGTTTCAAATTGATTTAATTGGATAAAATCCTTAACAAATAAATTTCAAATTAATATCTATTTATCTTTCCAACCTTAATTTATAAATATCATTATAAAAATCTATATTTTAAAATATAAACTTAAATAAATATTTGACCATATTATATTTTGATTAAATCAAACTTTATTATTAAACTTATTTTATATTAAAACAAATTTTTACATATCTTAAAATCAAGAATTTAACTATACACATATATATATAAAATAACATTCATATATAATATCTAAAATCAATATTTATATAAAACCATATATATCTCTTTAAAAACTTAGAAATCATTTCAATATATATATATATATATATATATACCAACGATGTCTCTATATAATTTTCTATCCTAGGGTCAAGTGATACGGATATTTATCATTTCAACCCGCAATTTAAATATATATGGGTATATATCATTTCAACCCGCAATTCCAAATTGAATTCAATGAAAATCGCTTTGGTTGATCATTTCAACCCATAACAATTTTCTTCTATTCTACAGTTGTTCGTGTATGTATCATTTCAACGCATAGTGAATTTTACACTAACAGGGAACTTGCAGAGTGAGAATAGATATGATAATAATAATAATATCAACAACATGCATATATCATCAATAAAAATTTAATATAAACAACAGGATATGGTGTCATATCCCACTATGAACAATTTCATATAAATGCATATCACATATAACAATTTAAATAATTAACAGTTCAATTTAGCAGTATATTTCAATTTTCGTTTCAATTTGAAATCAAATTTAATAAATATAAGAACGTTAATCGCGAATGATTGCTCGCCTTTGGAGGTTAGAGATGAACGAGAATGAGATCAGTTGCGAATCCGACCACGAATTCCAAAGCAAAGAAAAATTGGTACGAATTTTGATGGTCAAAGCTGATAAATGAAAACAATGAGAACTAATCAGAACCAGTTTTATATAATTGGAACAAGATATATGTATGTACTATTATTAATATGGTTATTTTTTTAAATAAATATTTAAATTAAGACAAATATTAAAATAATATATTTGTATAAACAAGACAGCCCAAATGCAATATTTCAAAACTATATACATATAACAAGCCTTGTTGATGTTATTATTATCATAACATATATATATATTGAAAATATATATAATATGTATTATATTACATTCATTGAAAGTATATATTTTATATTGTAAAAAAAATCAATACTCATATATATAGATATACTTGTTTAAAAATTAACTTGCTAGTATACTTTCATTCAAAATTTATACTGACGCTACAGACATACATGCACTGCCATGCATATAGGAGAAATTTTTTATTTGAAAATAGGAACAGATATAAACAACTATAAAAGAAAAATGTAACCAAGCTTTATAAACTCATATATACATATATATAACTAGCCGAACCCTATATATATATATATATATATATATATATATATAAGCAAATATATGTTAGATATGCAAAACAAATATATGCAACATACAGTGTGTTAACGTAAAATCGGAATGAAAGCACCACCCGTTCGCATGGGAATTAGAGATAAGCAGAAAAATCACAGAAAATCAGTAAAAGACACAGAGTTTATAGTGGTTCGGCTTATAATCAATCCTACGTCCACTTCAATCCTTTTTATTGCTTATATGATTACAATCCTTTACAATTTCCTTCAATTACAATTCACTTCGGACTAGTAGCTCAAACTTCGAAGAAGACTAATCTCTCGAGTTCATGTTGAATGATGTCGATTCTTTCTTGAAGTTTGCAGTAGCGTCCTTGATGTTAGGAATGCTTGAAGTATGTCTCGAATTGATGAAAATGACAAGGTATTGAGGCTTTGAAGAAATGATCCCCCCAAAAGTCCTTTCATGTGTGGAGCCCAGGCCGTATTTATAGGGAATTCTGAACAGGCCTTAAGTCGTTTACGACTTAAAGTAAGTCGTAAGTCGTGGGTTACGACCTAAGATAGGTCGTTGGCAGTCAGCGAGTTAAGGGGATGTGATTTACGACCTAACTGGTTCGCACTTGGCCTTCTGAACTAACTGATAGGTCCTCGAAGCTTATGGAAAGCGGCATAGTTAAATCACTAAGTGCTAAGTCGTGGACGACTTAAAATAGGTCGTGAAAGCATTAGGTCGCTATCGCTTTAACTCTTTAGGTCGTGAAGTACTTAAGTAGTTAAGTCGTGCCATCTCTTAAGTCGTTAGGTCGTCTAATCCTTAAGTTGTTAGGTCGTCCAATCCATAAGTCGTCAGGTCGTCCAATCCTTAAGTCGTCCAATCCATAAGTCATCAGGTCGTCCAATCCTTAAGTCGTTAAGCCGCTTCTCCTATTAACTCGTTAACTCGGTTGAGCCGCTTTATGCCTTAAGTCGCTGATAGGTTAACCCGTTAGGTCGCTGATCTTTGGTCGAGCTTAGGTTGCGAGGTCTTCTTAGGTCGCGAGGTCCTCTAACCCGTTAACTTGTTGAAGCTTTAGGTCGTATACCGTTTTGGACGGGGCGCTGCCCCCGAACCCCTACGACCTGACCGGGCACGTCGATCACTGTAGCGGTGGCATTGCCCCCGCACCCCCACCTAGGGGGGTTGGCACCCCCCCGGACCCCCCTCCGTAGGGGATCATATCTGAAAAACCATTCAACAGAATCGAGACGTACTACCATTGGCTTCTCGGTCGATTTTTGATATCATGGCCTTGCTGAAAAAGTGGAGTTAACACTTGCCCCTCGAAGTATACGCCTAGGGACTAGGTCGTGTGCTTTGATTCTTCTTAACTCGTGCTTTACTGAGTTGCTAGGTCGAGAGCGATTGGCGACCTAACCTCTTGCGGCTTAAGTTTTAGGTCGCTGCTAAGCTCGTACCTAAGCAAACTTGCTTTGTTTTGACCTGAAGCCTTTTGAACTTGACCAGTGCGACTTAATGGAACTATGACCAGAATTTGTTGCATCTCTTTACAGATTACTTTAACAACCTATTAAATGCAACATTTGCGGGAAAATGGGGCGAATATACTCATCACTGATTGCCCATATCGAGTGATGGATTAGACCAAAGAACTGATATTTTACTGTAAGTAAATTAGTACGGATTTGATGATGTGTTGCGAATCAACTATCTTGAATGAAGTATCAACAAAAAATTTACACAGTTATAACTGCTATCTGCACTGATACTGCACTTATTTTCAAATAACAAGCCTCGAATTTTTTTGAATTAACATATTTGCCAACCAGTATTATTTCGAGTATTACTTTATTTACTTTTTATTTAAGTAGCTTTGCACAACACTTCACACGCTTTTAGGAAACGTGCACCATTACTTTTGAATATTCTGTTCTTTATGAAAAATGTCTTCTCGATAAGAAGAAATGGTGGGGCAAGCTGGATCTTTTCATTTCTGAGATTTTCAAAGTCCGAGTTGTCTGGTGCTAATTTCATTCTTTACTTTTGCAGCACTTCCTTCCTCTTTCCAAATATTCCAGTCATAAGTCAATTTTTAAAAGACTAAGTGCTGTGACGGTTAAGGAGAGGAGCGTCAAATTTCTGCTAAAAGACGAATTTTTGCACTAATTCGGACTTTTGCACTCTTTTGACTGACTCAGCTTTATGATGCCCCTGATTCTCAAGCAGAGACTTCAGATGCCCTAGCTTCCGCAGAGGAACTTGCACCAAGGGGACCTGCACATGTATGAAATTTTTTATAGTATGGGATGAAATGGTTCTTCCTACTTGTACAGACTTTTCTCTGTATTTGAGAATGCATTCATTCCTCATTTTCATAAAAGTTTCTCGATTTTCTTTGCATGATATTGCAGTGAGTTTGTGGTACGTTGCTTGGGTACTGCTTTTATTACTGTAGCAATATTATATTGCCCCCATACCACAGCTCATTGTACTATTTCCCATTTTGCGGAGACTTTGGAGAACAATTCTTCTGTTTTGAGAAGATTTGTACTCTTACTTTAGAGAAAAATTCTTCCATTTTGAGAAGGCTTGCACTTTTTCTTTAGAGAATAATTTTTCCATTTTGGAGGAAATATTATTCTGCTTTGGTAGAGTGCGCCTTCTATTGGAGAAGTTTTTTTTTTCTTTTTTTTTTCTTTTACACCTCATCCTTCGGAGATGGTCACTTTTGTTTTTGAGAAGTGGAATCTCCTATGCGGTGAAGCGGGCTTCCAAAGAAGGCTTTGGCACTTCAACTTGGTGAAGTGGGCCTCATTAGAGGGCTTTATTTAGCACTACAACCTTTGAGGGAGAACATTTTCAAGATGGAAAAATTAATTTTCCCCTGAGAGCTGTAGTGTGCCTTTGAAGAGGGCTCTTTTTTTCTTTTTCTTTTTTTAGTTTTGCCTCGTTGGAGGTTTTTAATTTGCACTTCAAACTTTGGAAGTGTGCCTCATTGGAGGGCTTCAGTTTGCACTTCAAACTTGGAAAGTGTGCCTCATTGGAGGGCTTCGATTTGCACTTCAAACTTGGGAAGTGTGCCTCATTGAAGGGCTTTAGTTTGCACTTCAAGCTTGGGAAGTGTGCCTCATTGGAGGACTTCGATTTGCACTTCAAACTTGGGAAGTGTGCCTTGTTAGAGGGCTTTTATTATGCCTCGGGAGAGGGCTTTTTGTTTGTGCCTTGGGAGAGGGCTTTTTCCTCCGAAGATTTGTGCCTCCGAAGAGGGCTTGTGTGTTTTCTGTCTGCTTGCCCATGTCTTTTCACCATTTGCTCCACAGCGACTCCCCGTTATCATTTCCAAGCCCATGTTCTTTTCTTTGCCAGTTATTTGTTTCTTTTCCAGAGAAGTGCTCTACATTATTAAGTAAATCAACAGGGCAGACCCAAACTATCCGACTGGATGTCTGTTTGCACAAACGATCTCCGTCGGTTAGGAAGGGCCTGGAACCTTCGCATTGGGAAGGTGCCCTTTTGGTAGATTCAACTGTTTGTGAGTAACACTTCTTATGCAGGAATTGAATTCAGAACTTTTCGGCTTGACATTTGTTTGTTGAATGATTTATAGGAATCGCTTAGCTTTGTGATATGTTGACTAGGTAAGCTTTGCTTTGACTGCCTGCAATATTAAATCGACATTTTAGCAATATATTCAAGATATTTGCATATCGAAATGAAATAGGCATTTTATAGTAATAGAAAACACCAGATTTATAGTTCCTATTATTCATTTGCAATGTTTTTACAATGGCTTTTAACATAAGAATGATACATCCATCATTCTTTTACAAATTTGTAACAAAGCCTTAAAGTAAAACATGGATGCAAGTCATTGCTGTCCCAAGCTTTTCGGAATCGAATGTCCGGTGTGAGGGGACTAGATGGCAGTATCTTTGAGAACAGGAATATTCTCTCCCTCCGGGGCTTTTCTCAGAGCATGAGCGTATCCCTCCATCTCATCATGACTTCTGCCCGCTGGGTGAGGGCCTCCTGTGATAGCATTAATGATCAGCCTCTCAGATCCCTGCGTTGCAGTTCTTTTATTTGAGCCATATTGATGAGCAAGAAGTATTTGCCCCTGAGTGGATGAGGATGGGTCATTCCTGTCTCTTTTGACATATTGTTGGAGTTTATTCTGTTTCAATAGTTCTTCAATCAAATTCCTTAAATGACGACATTCGTTGGTGTCATGACCAGGTTGATTGTGGAACTGACAGAATCTCCCATTATGCATAGCATTTTTCCCAATCTTCGACTCAGGTGGCTTAGGATAATCAGTAGCATCCTTGGTTGCGAGAAAGATGTTCTCAAGAGTATCAGTTAAGGGAGTAAAGTCTGAAGGTTTAAAGCGGCGAGCTTTCTTCAAGTCTCTCTACTTTTTTCCACCATCGTTCTTCCTCTTTTGTCCTCCAGACTCTCTCTTATCAGAAGCAACACTGACATTCTGAATTTTGGCCACGATTGCTTTTGATGGTGCAGGAAAGCTTTCCAAACGCATAAATTCGTCGGCCTTCTTATAGAATTTCTCAAGTGAGTTTGGCTCCTTTATTTTTAGCCATTTGCCAAATTCACTCGATTTATCGATAGCCCGCATCAGATGAGTCAAAATCATATGTGGCTCCGCGTTCTCGACTTCAGCTAGGACTATATTGAAACGATTTAAGAATGATCTGATAGATTCCCCGGGGTTTTGTTCTAGATTGGAGAGTGACATTATATCCTTGGCCTTTGTAGCATATAGCCTGAACTGATCTTTGAACTTTCGTGTTAAGTCAGAAAATTGATCCACGGATCTAACTGGCAGCTTTGTGAACCAAAGTAAGGCCACTCCCTCTAAGTATATCGGAAAGTAACGGCACTTGATTTCATCTGTTGCCTTTGCCCCGGTCATATGCCAATCGTACTTGTATAGGAACTGATTTGGATCACTTGTCCCTCGATAGGCCGGGATAGTAGGAGGTACAAATTTCCTTGGAAACTCTGCCTTTAAGATCTTTTCGGTGAACAGAGTCTTGCTCGGGGCAAACCCCCAATCCTTTTCATCCTCTTGCCTCTGCATGCTTTCTTTCATAATTGAGCGAACCATCGCTGATAGGTACTCCTCATCGTTCAGAGGCCTCACCGGGAAGACATCAGCTGCTCTTTCGGAAGTTTGTCTGGGCAAATGTTCGCGAAAAGTTGGCTGTGGCCTTGAACCTTCAGCTTGGGAAGGTGCCCCTGCGGCAGTACCAACTACACTTTGAGGAATACCTTTCTCTTGGGAGTCATAGGCATCTTCGGCAAAGGTTGTTTCATTGTTTTGTGGTTGTCGATTTGCCCTAAGCAAGGTGTTAACCTGTCATTATCAAAGCATTCTGAGTTTCCATTTGTTGGTACAATCCAGACACTACCTCATCTAATTCAGTCCTTGTGACTCCAATGGTAGGAGTTGTCTGACTTGGTGCTGGGGAAGTGGAGGTTCCCTCATGAGCATTTCCGGAACCAGTAAATCTACTCTTTCTTCTAGGAGCCATGATTTCAGATAAACTTCTGGTCTTTAGAGAGATTCTTTCCACAAACTTTTGCGAAGCAATGGTGAAAGTAGCCTGAGTTGGGTTCTCAGTGAAAGCACCAAAAATGTTAACATAAAAATCGGACGCTAACACCTCGGTGTATGTAGAGTAAGTGTGAAAGCACCACCCGTTCGCACGGGAATTAGAGATAAGCAGAAAAATCACAGAAAAGCAGTAAAAGACAAAGAGTTTATAGTGGTTCGGTTTATAATCAAGCCTACGTCCACTTCAATCCTTTTTATTGCTTATATGATTACAATCCTTTACAATTTCCTTCAATTACAATTCACTTTGGACTAGTAGCTCAAACTTCGAAGAAGAATAATCTCTCGAGTTCATGTTGAATGATGTCGATTCTTTCTTGAAGTTTGTAGTAGCGTCCTTGATGTTAGGAATGCTCGAAGTATGGCTCGAATTGATGAAAATGACAAGGTATTGATGCTTTGAAGAAATGATCCCCCCAAAAGTCCTTTCACGTTTGGAGCCCAGGCCGTATTTATAGGGAATTCTGAACAGGCCTTAAGTCGTTTACGACTTAAAGTAAGTCTAAGTCGTGGGTTACGAACTAAGATAGGTCGTTGGCAGTCAGCGAGTTAAGGGGATATGAGTCACGACCTAACTGGTTCGCACTTGGCCTTCTGAACTAACTGATAGGTCCTCGCGGCTTATGGAAAGCGGCATAGTTAAATCACTAAGTGCTAAGTCATGGACGACTTAAAGTAGGTCATGAAAGCATTAGGTCGCTGCCGCTTTAACTCTTTAGGTCGTGAAGTACTTAAGTAGTTAAGTCGTGCCATCTCTTAAGTCGTTAGGTCGTCTAATCCTTAAGTTGTTAGGTCGTCCAATCCATAAGTCGTCAGGTCATCCAATCCTTAAGTCGTCCAATCCATAAGTCGTCAGGTCGTCCAATCCTTAAGTCGTTAAGCCGCTTCTCCTGTTAACTCGTTAACTCGGTTGAGCTGCTTTATGCCTTAAGTCGCTGATAGGTTAACCCGTTAGGTCGCTGATCTTTGATCCAGCTTAGGTCGCGAGGTCTTCTTAGGTCGCGAGGTCTTCTAACCCGTTAACTTGTTGAAGCTTTAGGTCGTATACCGTTTTGGATGGGGCGCTGCCCCCTGGACCCCTGCGACCTGACCGGGCACGTCGATCACCGTAGCGATGGCGTTGCCCCCGCACCCCCACCTTGGGGGGTTGGCACCCCCCCTGGACCCCCCTCCGTAGGGGATCTTATTTGAAAAACCATTCAACAGAATCGAGACGAACTATCATAGGCTTCTCGGTCGATTTTTGATATCATGGCCTTGCTGAAAAAGTGGAGTTAACACAGTGTAAAACTATAAACTGTAAAACAATATGTATTAATTCTTTTAAACTAAAATCAGTTATAACTGACAAACTGACCGTTATGCACTTGTGTTTTATACTACAGTATATGTTAGCATATCCCATATATATAAAAGCCATGATTTAGTGACAATATATGCAAAATACTAAAACGTATTATACTATGTACCATATTATAAAACAATATATAACACATATATATACGGAGGTAACCTATATGCTACAAATATATATGTGTATATAAATTTTTTTACTTATAAACTCTACAAATTATATAATAACAAATATATATCAAACCTTATACTTAACTAGACGCACATATTTGACATCCCACATATATATAACTAATAGAATATATATACTTTAACATATAATAACAGATATATATATATACATAACCCAGACTAGATTATACTTATATATATATATATACAATATACATGGGAAAAACAACACACGTATACAATATAAAACATATATATATATATATATATAATGTATAACAAATACTTATCAAAAGATATGCAAAATGAACAGATACAGTAAGCCTTTACACTGCGTGCGTATATACACGCCTTCATCAAGTATATAATTTCAAACTAATATGAACAGTACATATATACACCTATATATGTATACGAGCTAATGTGCAGGCAACTTACATATATATATTATTATATTATTGCAAATCAGGTTACAAACTTATAAAACCTATATATTGTTGTCAATTATATATACCGTAAATATATTACCTACCCTATAATAGTAAATCGGTAGGCTTGCTGCACGCAAGGCAGAGGTGGCTGCAAGGTCGTCGGGGAGGAAATTTTCGACCTCGAAAATTCGACATTAACACATTCACTGTAGAAATGCCGAGTAATCGAACGCCGATAATTTCAGATTTTTAGAGAAAAGAAGAAGAAGGTAGAAGAAGAAACAGAAAACAACGGCATCTCAAATTCACAGCGGATTAAATATAATATCAAATAATAGCATTTATACAAAGAAAGCTGTAGTTGTTACTTTTTAAAACAATACATCGTAGTACAATCATTTACATAAACTGGACAGTTGTACACTTGTCCCAGACTACTACAACTCTATTACACAGCGGAATATACTCCATACGTTCCAGTCATCTAGCTCACCTCCTGAGCTCCAGAACGTTCTAACTTGAAAATCTGTAATACTCGGTCTGTCCCGAGAATTACATCAAAGTAACACCCGGGTTAGGCTGGAAATCAGCGTGAGTAAACCCATAATATTTGAAAATACAGAATTATAAGACTTGTTTGAAAAATTGGGGTAACTCGTACCTCACAACGAGTTCTTAGCTTGTTAAACCAACGCTTATCTCACAAACAATTCCTAAGTACCCTTACTTAGTTTCAATGATCCAGTCTACTTAAATTATTCCATTCCTGCCTATTGATTTCACATAACAAATCTATAAAGAATTATTGAAGATTACAAATCGAAGTGGGTTCGAGTATTTACTGATACCCGACCCCGGTCTCTTCGAATCCAATGTTATTCTTTAAGCCAAATGTTTAAGTTTAAATAATACAATTTATACTGAGGATTTCATATTCACACAAAAATTCATCTCAGATAGATAACCCACAATATCACAGTTCAACTAATGTATCTCATATCACAAAGCATCACAAATCACATATCAGAGATATCAAATAATCTAAGTCACTCAATATATCTCAATCATCTATAAGCAAGATAAATTAATTGAACCATTTCCAATTAATTTAATTGCCTTAAATCCTGCTTACTTAACATTAATTAATTTCAAACCATTAATTAATCATCCTTTAATTATCCATCTAAGTTAATTATCCATAATTAAGTAATTATCCCATTGGTTAATTATCCTCAATTAATGAACCTTTAATTTTTATTCTTTAATTACTAATTAAATTAATTGACCCTTAACAAATTAATCTTCTAATTACTTGCATTAAGTAATTATCATTTATGTAATTAATCTCTAATTTCTTACATTAATTAATCTCTAATTACCAATCAATTAATCTCTCATTACCAATTAATTAATCTCTAATTAATTAATTTATAACCCTTAATTATTAATTAATTAATCCTTATTCATTAATTAATTAATTTCTCTTTAATTACTTAAAACCTTAATTAATCAAAGCTAAACCATTTGTCTTACTTAATCACCATTTAAATCTTATTAAATATTATTATACAAAATCATTTGAGACCACTTTGATTAATTAAAATTGATACACTTCTTAATTACATCTTTAAATTTTATTAGGAATTAAGTGAATTGAATTAACCTAACATAATATTACTTTAAACAAAGTAATTTTAAAACATTTAACTTTAATATTTTATCTTTGAAGACTTGTTACACTTTGTTTTAAAATCCAACCCTGAAATTTATTAGCTAACTCATTTATTTTTTTCTAAAATTTTGTTAACCAAATTTACTTTTGTTCTACTATTAAACCTGATCAAACTTCCCCTTTTAGTCTAAGCCTGGTACATAATTTTCTTTCAAAATTTTAAAAGCCTGTTAACATAAAACCTTAAACTTATACACTTTTTATTTTTAAAACATGGCAACATAAAAGAAACTCAAGCCTATAGTAGAAATACCTGATCCACAACTCGAGCTAACCCTCATCTTCCCCCTCTCGATCAAAGCACGAGATTGACTTCGAGCCTGAACCCATCTTCCCCGATGCCTCAACAGTCACCGCGAACACCTGATACCATGAAAACTCGTGCACGTGCATGCAAGTTCACCGTCATTCCAATCAACCTCATCGACATCTACAAGTCGACGATGATCTATACGAACCCTCAGACCGCCCAGAACCGTCAATTTCTCCGGTACTTGAAATCGTGTGGGACAACACGCTATTGGAACTATTCCAGATCGACAAAAACACCTCGTGCCTTCACCTCTGACCACCGGCCACCATGCCTTCGTGTCCAGAGTCTCGCCAAACACCCTACTTCCCTTTCCCCTGCACCTGAACCATCCCGATGCCTCCTCGACGTCGCAGCAACCAGAAACCTTCTTGACTTTGAACAAACCCAAAACCATACTCCACCATCGCCGTAGCACCACACTGGCCTACAAATCTTGACACTATTTTTCCCTCACTCCCCTCTGCTACAGCAACCTTCCGATCAAACTCCACCGTCTATTATCCTTTAGATCACCAGAAATTGTTCAAAATCCCTCTTCTAATCAACCCTGAATTTCTCACTCCAACCCAATCTAAAAATCCTGATTTAACCTCTAAAATTCATGAATTTGGAAGTCGATTCAAATTACATAGGTGAATTAGAGGATTGTGATATTTGAATTTATCATGATTTACCGTCTTTTCCATTTTCCAAATGATATTCAAATCTATCATACTTAAATATATTATTAAATCTTGGTTTATGATTAAACAAAGATTACTTGTTTGAATTCCATAGCCTATAGGAGATTAAAAGAGGAGATTTGAATTTTTATCTAGATTTAAACTCTGAAAAATGAGAACAGGGGAATATATATATATGTATACAGACATGCACACTTAACACCTGCATATTTTTAAACATGCAAGCCAAATTTTCACTATACAAACAATTATTACAACATCTAATTAATATATTCATCACTAGCAACAATTTAAAACTGGTAATAAGTTTGTTTACTCACCTTAATTTGTTGAACAGAGAACAATCCTCAGATTTTAACAGTTGCTAACATTCGCTCTGCTGCAGGCTTTTGACTTCTTGATCTGGAATATTTTGATCTGTAACTGGAAATGCTTTTAAATTCTGAACTGCTGCTTGATTTTGTTTTAAGAATGATTTGTTTGATTGTTGATGAACTTACAACTTTGAACTGGACATGCTCTGGTAATTGCTTTGATTTCATCAGTTTTGATTTTGATTTATAATTTAGGTTGAAGTAGCTGTGTGATTTAGTTTGCATAAAATTTTCTTGTGGTTTCTGGTTTGAATTTTCAGGCTTTTTGGTTTCCTATGTTTTGAAAATGGAAAGATAAAAAGAAAATGGAAGAGAGGAATAGGGAGATATACAGCCTAGCTTAATTTTTATTTTTATTTTTTAAAAGAAGAAAATAAAATAAATCATATGACACTTGTTAAATTATATACACTTGTAAATTGCATGTAACAATAGTTTACCTTTGTAATTTGCATGAACTAAATTGTTTTTTATATGTTTATAAATATTTATATTATAATTTCAATTTATTTTTATTTTTGTTAATGTCTTATGAGCTTATATTTAAACTTTCTCTCCTATTTACCTATATATAATTTAAAAGAAAAAATGATATAAAACTAATTATATGCTAATAATAATCATACATACTTTTTCTTTTTAAATCCAATTTATTTTCAAGATGTTGATAACTGAATTTCAAATCCATATCCTATTTAAAAATCTACATTTATAAATATACATAACCAATACTTGTTTTATTTGCTTGAAAAAGAATAATTTTATATCATTTATAAAAGAAGATTACCACATTATTATTGTCCAAAAATCTAGGTTATCACATTTCCCCCCCTTTAAATCTTTTCGTTCTTGAAAAGAAATGAAACCAGAATTTATTCGATACTTATTATCAGATAAATTACTCTTTGAACATTTTAACTAAAAACTCTTTTTACTTAATTTTTTTAAACACTTTGAAATCTATATAATATTACCAAAATAGTTTTACAAAAATACTTTTATAACTTGATGTTTCCACAAGTCCATCCACGTTCTCACAGAAATTCGGTCAAACGTTGATCAGGCGTAGGATTGAAAATCTATAAGTACTTGGTAAACCCGTTTTCAACACCCAATGAAAATACTTAGGAAAACATTTTGTTGAAAATATAGAAAACACTTTTGGAAATAGAGGGAACATCTTTGGTGAGAATGCTCTGGATATAATCACCCCCTCCATGGTCGCAGTTAACCCGATGGTTACATTGCCATCCCGACAAAATCCATAGATAACTGTAGGCACTCCGCGCCACTCGGTTACGCCATGGAACCCACCACAGATCACAGCTACATCCAGGGTTACGTCACCATCATGGAAAAAATCCATGCAACTGTAGGCATTAGCACCCTCGAATTTTGCTGCCAAATGAAACTTCACCACTCCTACATAGGTTGCAGACTACATCAGTCAAGTTCCAATGTAGGCTTAGGCTCTCACGGCCCCTCGACTTTCGCTATGTCTTCATAGATCGTAGTTTATCGATATTACGTTGCCATCATAGCAAAATCAAACGTAGATCGTTGGCTCTCACAGCACGCACGACTTCCGCTATGGTCCGTAGTAGATTGCAGTGGCATCGAGCTACACTGTCGTCACAACATAACCCAAATGTCTCTGTAGGCATCTACGACCTCGACTTTCGCTACCCATACACAAAATCCTCAGGAACTTCAGTTTGTCCGGACTTCCTCTCAGGATCCAATTTAGAGCCTCCTCCTTAGGGCTCAAGGCAGAACTACCCCGTGGATCTCCTATGAAGTTCATTTCAATGGGAGCACCTTTTTCCCAGAGCCAATCTCAAAACATTTTATACTGTACACTTATAGTATCTTTCAAATCATACCGTTTATGATTTACATCAAAATCTCATTTATACAAAATCGATATCCCAAATCGGTAGTTCCAACTTGGCTTTCCAAATTCCCAAAATTGATTTTTCTCAAAAATTAAAAGCCTTTCCAAAATCCATAGGATCCAAAATCTTTTCCAAAATCATTCTCATAAAATTATATATATATATATATATATATATATATATATATATATATATATACAACTTATCCTTTCCAACTTGAAAATAATTTTTGGATCACTTATATAGATCCCTTTTTATACTTCAAATATTTTCAAAAACCGTTTCTTCTGGTTCTAGATTCAACATATAGGGAGCTTATCATATATAATATATATATTTATATACATAACTTTACTATGCCAATCAACATTCAATTTTGATTTTCTTTTATAAAGTCACTTACCGTGTCACATACTTTTCATAAAGTGAATTTCAATAGATATCCAACTTCCACCTTTATTCTCATATACTTCTCAAAATATATTTCAAAAATCATTTTTATTTATTTCAAAATTTAAATATCTATTTTATTTAAGCACGTACGATGTACATATACCATCCGTACGCAATATCAAATCTAATCGCTCACTCGATCATACAATTTCACTTCCGAACTAGTATCGTCCACCAGACTTCCTAGTGCGGACTCAGATCTGGTTTCTTGATATGAAATCGTCATTCTCCTTGCATTGCCCTAGCTATGATAGAGAATTTCTAGAACCAATCAAAAATCCATACCTAGGGTTCGCCGTCGAGAATCTAGTGAAAAATCCCAACTCGGAACTATATACTATCTTGAAATTCTTTGCTCGAATCTAGATCAAATCACTATGCGAAAAGAATAATATACGTACATCCTACGTATTTGCCTTCATTTATTATTAGCTAAATAAATTTTCTTTCTATTCACCTTTAATTTTGATTCCATCACTTATTCACAATTGCTTCATTCTACTAGATTAATCACTCCAATTATCAATAGTTTGCACTCTAACCACTTGATTTAGAAAATAGCTTGAAAAGTTTAAAATAGATAAGTAGTTATAAAATAGCTATTAGTTGTAAAATAGTTGTAAATAGTTAAGTAATTATAAAATAATTGTAAAATAGTCAAATAGTTGCAAAATTGTTATAAAATAGTAATTAGTTTGTAAAACAAATGAATTCTTTTTGTAAAATAGAAATTAGTTTCAAAGTAGTTGAAAAATAAGTATAAGATAGTTTGGGTTTTTAAAAGAAAGGTTGTATAGTAAATAGTATAAAAATAGATTCAAAACATTATATTAAAACAAATTAATTGAAAGAAAAAAAAATTCAAAGCCAAATTGTTCAATTCCCAATCTCCATTTCCAATCAATTTCCAATTTCCACTTCCATTTAAATTGATTCAGTTCCAATTCAATTTGAATTAACTTCAATTTCAATCACAAATTCAAATCAATTTCCCATTTGAATTTGAACTCATTCAACTTCAGTTTCACTTCAAATTAATTCAATTCAAATTTTCCATTTGAAATTTAAACCTATCCATCTTCAATCATAATTCCAATTAATTCAAATCAAATTCAATTTGAACTAATTCAATTTAAATCTCAACTTTAAACCATCTCGAATTTCATAAATTAGAGTTAAATTTTTAAATGTTGATTTAATCCTTTAAATCAAACCAACCTTTATTTTTAATTTAACAACCTATGTTTTTAAGCAATTAATTTTGAGTCCAAATTTCAAAATTCCATTTTAAATTACCTTTAATTTACTTATTTCAAGATTGAAATAAGAGTTCAAAACTTTTTAAATAATTTATTACCAAATTTTAACTTTGAAACCAATTCTCAACCATTTCAGCAAGCTCATTTCTAACATTTAAATCTTTAAGTTCAAAGGGATTTCCTTTTCATAAGTCCAAATCTTATTTCTATTTTATTTCTGTAATGGATGTATATTACCTCAATCCATTTCTTAATTCATTTAAAATAATCCAATTCTCAGTTTCATAGAATATTAATAACAACAGGATGATATTAGGATAAGTCAAAATAAATAAACATCAAAATTATTTAAAACATCCATCCATATCATCCATCAATAGCATACGTTGCTCATTTTCTTGATCTCAAACTTGTTTTGAGATCACACATAACTCCCAATCAAACCAAACATTTAACTTCCCTAAGTTAAATCACAATTTTATCTTGAAATTCTCAATTTAGATTGTTTGTTCTAACTTATTTAATCCCGTCAACTTTATTCAATTTGAATTATCTATTTCAAATTTTAAACTTCTTATCAATATCCCTTCTCACTTATAAGTTCAAAGACTTATTTGACTTTGGGTTATTACATCACATTTCAGGGAAAAATTCAAAACTTCAACACTTAGAGTTCCTTTCAAATCATCTTTGATATTATGTATATCCCACATATATACATATTAATTTCCTTTGCACACCAAGTCATACTTTAATTTTTAAACCAATCTAGTTTTTAAATTTAAACAAATTTCTTTAAAACATCCCTTGTTTTAAAATAAGATTCCTACATTCAAAAATATTTCACATTTTGAAAAAAATTTCAAAATTCTAGGATTTAGATTTTAAAACCTCACAATTTTAATTATCCTAAATTCCAATTTATAAGTCATTATTTCTTTCTTGAAACATTTCATTCTGCTTAATCATTAACAAACATTCCGTTATCAAGATACGACAAACATTTTAGGATAATAACCAAGGTTATCATAACTGAAAACCAATTCACTATATATATCTCATAGTTTAATAGATAATAAAATCAAGGTAACTTAATTCAGCATTTTGAAAACACTCTTACAAATTTCAGGATTTTATTCTAGTTTGAATCCATTTCTAGCTTATCTTATTTATATAGTTCATATTATCCAATTCCTGTTTGGTTGTATTTCTATTACCACTCAATTCTTATTATTTTATTTAATTCCAATAATTCAACAACCAATTACCTTAATAAAAAAATTATTTATTATATATCAAAATATAAGCTTATATAAGAATCAATTATTTTTAAAATCTTTATATAAGAAAATAACAAATACGCCCTCAAATATACTACACTCAACTCATTCTAGGGTACCATCGACCCAATCCTTAATGAGTAAACCCACCATAGCCAAGGTTCTCGCTTAACCTTCAGCACTGATACCAAAATGTAACGACCCGAAATTTTCGACTCTAACGACCCTGACTCGACCTTCGAAAATCGGCACGAATACGACACTCGCATTCAAATGCCGCAGATCCAAACGTCGAACCTGGTTCGCCGGAGCTTATAACACATTAAGTACAACATAGTGGAAGAAATGAAATAATATAACTGACATACAACATTTGATACAATATCCGGTACAACAGAATAATAGAATGATACAATAGAGATCAACACTATCATAGATACAAGAAATAGCAGCGGAAAGATAATATCTTCAATGCCAAACTCCAATAGCTCCATCTCCAATCCAAAGCTAGCGAGAACTCTAGATCAAGTCGCACTAAGCTAAGCAAGGTAAGTCATCCAAGACTGAAGAAGATCCCAAAGACTGAAAGCTACCAATCCAAAGACTTCGAGGGCTATCGAATCTATACCTATTACAGGATTATCTAAAAACCCAATTCTAGACTGCCCGTGTGGAAAATAGTGGGCACCCAGCGTTTAGGAAAGGAACAATAAACTCCAGGTCAGTCGTGGGACTAGTGTGAGCAAACAAAACAGTTTTATCTTTTAGAACAAACAACAAAGCTTTTAAAGTTTAAATCCGTAATGCTTTTGGGAAAATGAAACTACCATAAGGCCTCCCGGCACACACACAATGCAAACGCACACATGGGGGAGATTTCTCCTTATGATAGTCAAACATGCTTACTACGAGAAAAATTCTTTTTGATATTATTACTAGTGCATGGTGGAAAACCTTTCGAAAGTATAATATAAATCCTAGCCAGCATAGGTACCATTATACTATGCCTACTATAGCTGCCATGTTAAATGGCAGGTTCTACAACTAAAACCGTACAAGGCGCGTATTGGATGAATGGATTTCCAACAAATGGTCAGGCTAAGGAACTTCCTATTGCCACATGGGAGCGCCTCTGGCGGGACGCCCCATGAACCTACCCGCTCTCTGCCAAACAAGGCCGGCTACCCCCTTCCCGGGGAATAAAACCTAAGATATGCCACCCCCGGTCCTTTGGGACCTTTATCCGAGGATCCTCTACACCAACAACATCACACAGTAATAGATATATACTACAGTGCCCACATGAGTAAGTGTTTGGGCTCCATACCATGATACTACCCTTTTCCAGAAGGAATGGTCATACCCTAGGGGAGCTACCCCTGAAACCTTGCCGCATCTTTCCTGTTTCGACCATTACCGGTTTGTGAGGCATGATGAGGTTTCGTCCACAAAGCTACGCTTTTTCACAAAGCCATGCTTTGATCACAAATGATCATCAATATACAGCAGCACTTAGCATGCCACACTACCAAATTGGGAGTATATTGCTGATAACCTTCAACTACATAACCTCTGAGCTCGTACGTCTCAGAGAAGGGTGTTAAGCTAAGAGAATAAATTCTCCGCCACCAACAGATATGCATTTGAAAGAAATCGGCTTTATATCTCCAAGTGTAGTGTCAGACACACGACCATACAAGTCTGTTTCGGGTTCGAACAGAACCGAAGGCACTTCCGAAGAAGCCCTTGCAAATCCGGGTATTCACAATCACGATCGGACTTCCCATCACTTAGGAAATCACTATACCGTAGCTACTCAGTGCAGAGACAATCGATAGGTCGTCCTATCGTTCTCACAAAAACCCGGTCTTCATCATCGGTCTTCAAATGCTATCCATAACAACGTATCATTATTCGGAATGGGTTATATGACACATGGTCCTCTCCCGGCTAAACTGAATAACGAGCGCAATATTTAAAAACATATGGACATGGGATTTTCAGTTAAGTCACAACTTGTTATCCAAAACTTCCCTTTAAATGGTTTAAACCAAATTACCATTTCAAATCTTTAAACAAAAGATTTATTTCACAAAGTTTAACTAGTTTCACAAAGATCCATTTATGGTTTCCCAAACAATATCCATTTTAATTGGATTAATTCATTTAATCTTTAAATCCATGATTTTACTCATAGTTTCCAAACCCGTTTCCAAAGATTCATTCCTCACTGGGAAAATCTTTTCAATTCAAACTTGAAATTCCTTTTTATACAAATTGGAAATTCATTTCATACATGAAAGCTTTTATCATTTGAAAACAAACAGTTTTCATTTTGGAAAAATCCGATTTCAATTATACAAGTTAAAATCTTTGGGTTAAATTTAATTCCCAAAACAACACTTAAAAAAATGGTTTGAAACCCATATAAGCTTCTATAACCTTTTTACATCTTAAATTCTCAAAATAGAATTCAATTTCAAAATTTTGAATTCAAATTTAAGTCAGATTTCAAAACTAAATTAAGTTATTCAAAACTAACTTTTATCTTTGAAATTCTTTTTCAAAGCTTTTTACTTTAAGCCCCATCCATTTCCAAAACCATTTGAATTTAAAATTCAATTTTAAAAAGTCTGTGACTTAACCGATTTCCACGTGCAATCCATATTTGTGTGTGTATAGTGTAGTCCAGGGGTATTACACGATAGTGCACAACATCAATCATCACAGATATATCGATAAGCGGTATAACCCATAACGCTTATCTTCATTTACAGATTCATAGATAAAGTAAATTTATCAATCAAAAAGATTCTCTAATATGCTTCGATGTGGGTTTCGGATAACCAACTGGAATCCGACTCCCTGTCGCATCGAAATTCAAATGCCGTTTTACCGGCAAAAGGGGTTTACATACATATAGGAACAAATCATAGTTCATCACAAAGCAATCACAGTATCACAACAGAAATGTCAATCCAGAACAGAATATTTGATGATAGTCACTCGTCTTTGATTTCAGTGATTGTGATTAAGGTAAATTAACCATATAATTATCTTAATTAATTATTTTAAGTCAATGTTTAATTTTACTTAATTATGAATCAATTTAAATCTTAATTGGCTTTATTAACTAATTATTCCTTTAATTAATTATTATAACTTACAAATTCTTAATTGTTAACCTGATTAAGTTTAATTATCTTTGCTAATTGACTATTCTTCAATTGATTAACTATTGATTATAAAATCATTATCAAAAACATTAATTGTTAATCATTATTTAGTCATATAAATGAATTTGGTTTACCGTTAACATTTGATATTGTGATTTACTTCTAGAATTTTATTTTATTTTAAGTTAAACTTTTAAAACAATTTTTATTTAAAAGAAAATATAAAATATAAAATATTCTTGGACTCCATAAATCTCAAATCATTGTTTTCAATACAATCTACCTATATTTCATTTACAAATACCATTAATTAATTTAGAAAAATTAATTAACTTGTGTCCCAGAATATAGTTAGAAGAAAAACTGGATTGCTTACTGTTTTATGACTAACCCGAGCATTCCTCGAGTCATACCCGAGGAAAACCACCCCCAACTTCGAGTTTTTCCCAGATTTACCCGTGTGCCTTAAAAAAACTTCAACTCAAATTTATCTAAGTATTTAACCCAACGCACTAGAAAATCTACTCGAGTTAAACTCCGAGTCAATGCGTAGATTCCCCGAGACACGCTTCGAGCTCCGCTCATCTTCTTCCAAACCCAAAATACTGATGCACGAAATCGTGCACGTCAACGTGCACCAACCCCCTGGCCAACATTGAACTCCACTCCGGCCTCCAATACGTCACACTCGACAATGGCAACCATACGCGCAACCCAGAAACTCAAATTTGTCTTTAAGTCGAAATCAAGTATGTTTGATCAAACTGGAACCCAACACGGCTTTGACTAACCACCAGAAAAAACGCCTCGTCACTTCCCCTCTGGCCATCAGAGGCCACGAAAATCTAGCTAAAGCTTCATCTTGATAACATGCCGCTATCCCAACCGGAGCGATCAACTCCGGTGACCTGATGAAAACGCGGTGAACTCTTTTTCTGCTGCAACCAAAAGGAGGGTTAAAACCCTAGTTCAGCAATTTTTGATCACCATAACGATTTACAAATTTGATTAGTAATTTTCTGATAATCCAATAACATCCACCAAGCTCCAAATACGATTACAAGATTTATAACAACCCCCATCACTTAAATCTGCCCCAAATCCCCATATCATTCAATTCACAAATTTCCAGTAAATTCAAGTTTAAAAATTTTGATCTTAGCTTTAAAAATCACTATTTTCAAAAATGTTTCCGGTAATATAATTTAGACCAGGAATGATGATGGTCGAAATCTTGACAAAAATGATTTTTGCCTGTAATTTTAATCCTTTTCGGTGATTACTTTGGCTTATTTCACAGAATTTCATTTTTTTAGACATGAAACATGTTTAAACAAGCAAAACTTGTTTAAGTCCTAAGGTTTAATAAGGATCAAAGGGGAAAGAAATCAAGATTTGAAAAGGATTTTTGAAAACTTGGAAACGCAGAGATATATATGCCTGTAAAACAGACATGGCCAGGTCATTCACGTGTTCAAATACATGCAGGCATCATTTACAATTTTTCTTAAAAAAAAAATTCATCACAACAATCAAGATTTGTTCAGATTTAAATAGTTTATTCACCTGAGTATTTTGAACAGAGAGCTTTCTGGTTTTAGAAGTTGAAAGTCTGAATTTTGAAAATTGAAACCTGGAACTGTTTTTAAATTTGATCCTGGACTTTTTTTTGTGCAACTGATTTATATAACTTGCTTAGTTCTTTAACAACAAATTCAAATTCAATTTTTTAAAGAGATTTACTTACAGCAAAATTTCTTTTTCTTCCATTTTTTATGAAACAGAGAAGGACTATATAAAACTTGCTTCAACTCATTACTGAAATAAAATACAAGTTTTAAACCATATTTTGAACTTGTTTACACTCTTTTTCTACAGCAAAGAGGAAGAGAGAGATTTAACTTTTTGATGTAGGTTACTTTGAACATCTGTAACTCAAATGTAACTAGAAAGAAGGAACTTCAAAATCATTTCTTTGGTTTAATCACTGAGGTATGGCACCGGGTTAAACAACATTTTTTTTTACTTTTTACTTTCATTTCAGAAACAAAGAGGGGAGAGAGAGATTTGGGTTCTAATATGGTTAACTTTGTTAGACCTGATACTTCAAAGTAGTTCTGTTTCCAGTAAAAGAAAATCACAAAAGAATTTGCTTCAAATTCATTACTGAAACAAATACAAGATTAAACAATAATTTGAACTTGTTTACAGGTTGCTTCAAATATAACTGTGTTTTTGTTTTACAGTTCCTAGAAAGAAAACTATATAAACTTTGCTTAAATTTTTATTACTGGACCAAAGTAAAGAGTTTTAAACAAACTTGAACTTGTATTACAATCCATTCCAGAAGAAAAGAGGGAGAGAGAATTTGATCTTGATATAGTTTATTCTTGCAAATCTGGTACTTAAATGAAACTCTGTTTTTTTTCTTTTCTTTTCTTTTTACAGTTTCTGGAGAAAAAAAGCTTCAAACTTTGCTTTGTCTTTATTACTGAAACACAAAGCATATCCAAAACCCAAGTTCATCATTTGTTTCCAGAAGTTAAACAGTGAGTTACTTTCTTGTGCAATCATACACAGGCCAAACATTCATTCACATACTCAAAATTCCTGCATGCAAACCAACAATTAACTTTACTATATCATCCAAGAGTTCACACGGCAACAAAGATTGGAAAGAAACAAAAGTTTGCTCACATTTCTTCTCGGAAGACAGAGATATTTGCTGACAGTTTTCAAAGAAAATGTAGTCTGCAACTTTTCTTCTTTTTCTACTTTAATTATTTAAAGTTTTAGATCTGCAAATGATGGTTACAAATCTATGATTACTTATTGTTGTATTCACTTATTCAATTCACCAGTGACAATTTTTTTTTATTACTCACAGTTGTATGTATATAATAGAGAAGCCTCTTTGTTTTTCTGCAGCTTGAAAACCAGAGGTAAGTTAATCTTGGATCTTGTATTTTTTTCCTGCAATTGATTGGATGTTGTTGTATTACATCCTTTCTTCATTAGAGATTTAAATTTCAAGTTCAAATTTCAAAAGAAAGTTACTTGCCTTTTCAATTATTTCCAGAAATCAAAGAAAAACTGCACTACCCTGCCTTTACAAGCTAATCTGCAGTTTTAATTTAAATTTGTTGTTAAAATATGACTTCAAAATCATAATTTTATTAACTATAAAATTTTAAAAAACTTACCTGAGAGCACACTATAGTTTTGAGGCTTTAGAAATCACTTTAGTTTTAACTTTTGAATTTGAAGAAGAGATTGGCAGTTTTCTTTCTTTCTTTTTTTTCTGAATTTTTTTTTTCTTGCTTGAGTGTTGGAGTTTAAAGATTGCAAAATCTTTTGATTACTATACTTTCCAGAGATTTGGAGGTAAATAGATTTGAATTGGGAAGGTGAAAGGTTTCTGAATTTTTTTTTATTTGATTAATTTATTTAGGAAATGATGCCTTGTGCCATTTGTTAAAAATAATCATAAGCTTTAGATCTTGTTAATTATTCTACTCCACCCTCACATGTTGATATATATGCGGCCTTATTGATTTTTTACAAAGCAAATGAATTTTATAAATTTTATATTTATAACTTATACACTTTAAAAATAAATGTATATCTTTATTCTTTTGTATATATACATACACGTTCAATGTTGAAAGTATTTAACCAATATTTATACATGTACATTACATCTTAATTCTTTTCAAATGCTACTTTTTTTTAACATTTATTTCAAATTAAATTCAAAAGTTTAAAACATATTATTTATTTAAATCGATAACTTTGGGATGTTACTTTTTCATCTATGAGATTTTAAATATAAAAATTCAAAATCTCAATTAAATTTTAAAATCAATACTCAAATAAATAAATATCCTATTTAATTTCAAAAATCCAAATTAATTTGCAATTTTATTCAAAAATTTATTTTTAATTTTAATTAAAAATCGAGATCATTACAGATTTCCCCCCTTAAAAAAAATTTCGTCCTCGAAATTTGCAAGGAAGAGGACAAATAATAGATGAAAGATAGAGAAATATCTTTCCAAATCAAACTGGATATCAACTCTGTATTTGGCCTACCAAATCAGGATGAGAACAAACTCGTACAGTTATTTCGCAAGATACCCGGGTTCACCCGTCTACGAATATGCAAGGGCATTGATTAGTTCGAAGGGATAACTAATCGGTCATAGAATATATCGGATCCCAGAGAATAAATAGATGGATTCAATCTTCTACAATTTCTCAAACACTAGATATGGATTCCAACTTAGGTCGGAATATCCCAAAGTATACATCAACTTGTCCCTCTTCGGACTTCAATCAACATAAGGAATTACAATAGAATTTCAAATTTGGTTTTAATCGAGATCATTTTATCGATACAAATTATTTAACTTTATATTTTAGTTAACCAATTTTTCAAATTTAAATTTGCTAAGGTTAAGAACGAAAAGCTGATAGAAATTTAACCAAGAGAATACGAAATAGAGACTTATCTACGATTCGTAGGGCCACCATCATACTGAAGTTTCTTCCTCGAGCTGCTACGAAGCAATCAAAAGAATTGGAAAGACGAATCAAAGGAGATTGATAAAGAAAGTTATTTCCGTTGTTGCAGCGCATTGACCACATGTACTGGTATTTCCCTGTCCCCTATCTCGTTCTCTTCTTGTAATCATAGTCACTATTAGTGGATAGTAAGAGAATTTACTAAGGCATTCGAACGGATATCTTAGGGATTACTCATTCTAGGGTATACTTCACCCTATCTCTAATGAGTTACTTAATGTGTTATACTCCTGACTTAAAGTTTTAACCCTCAGCTCTGATACCAATTCTAACGACCCTGACTCGACCTTTGAAAATCGGCACCGAATACGACATTCGAATTCAAATGCCGCAGATCCAAACGTCGAACCAGGTTCGCCGGAGCTTATAACACATTAAGTACAACACAGCAGAAGAAATGAAATAATATAACTGACATATAGCATTTGATACAATATTTGGTACAACAGAATAATAGAATGATACAATAGAGATCAACACTATCATAGATACAAGAAATAGCAGCGGAAAGATAATATCTTCAATGCCAAACTCCAATAGCTCCATCTCCAATCCAAAGCTAGCGAGAACTCTAGATCAAGTTGCACTAAGCTAAGCAAGGTCAGTCATCCAAGACTGAAGAAGATCCCAAAGACTGAAAACTACCAATCCAAAGACTTCGAGGGCTATCGAATCTATACCTATTACAGGATTATCTGAAAACTCAACTCTAGACTGCCCGTGTGGAAAATAGTGGGCACCCAGAGTTTAGGAAAGGAACAATAAACTCCAGGTCAGTCGTGGGACTGGTGTGAGCAAACAAAACAATTTTATCTTTTAGAACAAACAACAAAGCTTTTAAAGTTTAAATCCACAATGCTTTTGGGAAAATGAAACTACCATAAGGCCTCCCGGCACACACACAATGCAAACGCACACATGGGGGAGATTTCTCCTTATGATAGTCAAACATGCTTACTACGAGAAAAATTCTTTTTGGTATTATTACTAGTGCATAGTGGAAAACCTTTTGAAAGTATAATATAAATCCTAGCCAGCATAGGTACCATTATACTATGCCTACTATAGCTGCCATGTTAAATGGCAGATTCTACAACTAAAACCGTACAAGGCGCGTATTGGATGAATGGATTTCCAACAAATGGTCAGGCTAAGGAACTTCCTATTGCCACATGGGAGCGCCTCTGGCGGGACGCCCTGAGAACCTACCCGGCTCTCTTCCAAACAAGGCCGGCTACCCCCTTCCCGGGGAATAAAACCTAAGATATGCCACCCCCGGTCCTTTGGGACCTTTATCCGAGGATCCTCCACACCAACAACATCACACAGTAATAGATATATACTACAGTGCCCACATGAGTAAGTGTTTGGGCTCCATACCATGATACTACCCTTTTCCAGAAGGAATGGTCATACCCTAGGGGAGCTACCCCTGAAACCTTGCCGCATCATTCCTGTTTCGACCATTACCGGTTTGTGAGGCTTGATGAGGTTTCGTCCACAAAGCTACGCTTTTTCACAAAGCCATGCTTTGATCACAAATGATCAACAAATGATCATCAATATGCAGCAGCACTTAGCATGCCACACTACCAAATTGGGAGTATATTGCTGATAACCTTTATCTACATAACCTCTAAGCTCTTACGTCTCAGAGAAGGGTGTTAAGCTAAGAGAATAAATTCTCCGCCACCAACATATATGTATTTGAAATAAATCGGCTTTATATCTCAAAGTGTAGTGTCAGACACACGACCATACAACTCTGTTCCGGGTTCGAACAGAACCGAAGGCACTTCCAAAGAAGCCCTTGCAAATCCGGGTATTCACAATCCCGATCAGACTTCCCATCACTTAAGAAATCTCTATACCATAGCTACTCAGTGCAGAGACAATCGATAGGTCGTCCTATCGTTCTCACAAAAACCCGGTCTTCAACACCAGTCTTCAAATGCTAACCATAACGGCGTATCATTATTCGAAATGGGTTATATGACACAAGGTCCTCTCCCGGCTAAACCGAATAACAAGCGCAATATTTAAAAACATATGGACATGGGATTTTCAGTTAAGTCACAACTTATTATCCAAAACTTCCCTTTAAATGGTTTAAACCAAATTACCATTTCAAATCTTTAAACAAAAGATTTACTTCACAGAGTTTAACTAGTTTCACAAAGATCCATTTACGGTTTCCAAAACAATATCCATTTTAATTGGATTAATTCATTTAATCTTTAAATCCATGATTTTACTCATAGTTTCCAAACCCGTTTCCAAAGATGCATTCCTCACTGGGAAAATCTTTTCAATTCAAACTTGAAATTCCTTTTTATACAAATTGGAAATTCATTTCATATATGTAAGCTTTTATCATTTGAAAACAAACAGTTTTCATTTTGGAAAAACACGATTTCAATTATACAAGTTAAAATCTTTGGGTTAAATTTAATTCCCAAAACAACACTTAAAAAAAAGGGTTTGAAACACATATAAGCTTCTATAACCTTTTTACATCTTAAATAATCAAAATAGAATTCAATTTCAAATTTTTGAATTCAAATTTAAGTCAGATTTCAAAATTAAATTAATTTATTCAAAAATAACTTTTATCTTTGAAATTCTTTTTCAAATCTTTTTACTTTAAGCCCCATCCATTTCCAAAACCATTTGAATTTAAAATTCAATTTTAAAAAGTCTGTGACTTAACCGATTTCCACGTGCAATCCATATTTGTGTGTGTATAGTGTAGTCCAGGGGTATTACACGATAGTGCACAACATCAATCATCACAGATATATCGATAAGCGGTATAACCCATAACGCTTATCTTCATTCACAGATTCATAGATAAAGTAAATTTATCAATCACAAAGATTCTCTAATATTCTTCGATGTGGGTTTCGGATAACCAACTGGAATCCGACTCCCTGTCGCATCGAAATTCAAATGCCGTTTTACGGGCAAAAGGGGTTTACATACATATAGGAACAAATCACAGTTCATCACAAAGCAATCACAGTATCACAACAGAAATGTCAATCTAGAACAGAATATTTGATGATAGTCAATCATCTTTGATTTAGGTGATTGTGATTAAGGTAAATTAACCATATAATTATCTTAATTAATTACTTTAAGTCAATGTTTAATTTTACTTAATTATGAATCAATTTAAATCTTAATTGGCTTTATTAACTAATTATTCCTTTAATTAATTATTATAACTTACAAATTCTTAATTGTTAACCTGATTAAGTTTAATTATCTTTGCTAATTGACTATTCTTCAATTGATTAACTATTGATTATAAAATCATTATCAAAAACATTAATTGTTAATCATTATTTAGTCATATAAATGAATTTGGTTTACCGTTAACATTTGATATTTTGATTTACTTCTAGATTTTCTTTTCTTTTAAGTTAAACTTTTAAAACAACTTTTATTTAAAAGAAAATATAAAATTTAAAATACTCTTGGAATCCATAAATCTCAAATCATTATTTTCAATACAATCTACCTATATTCCATTTACAAATACCATTAATTAATTTAGAAAAATTAATTAACTTGTGTCCCAAAATATAGTTAGAAGAAAAACTGGATTGCTTGCTGTTTTCTGACTAACCCGAGCCTTCCTCGAGTCATACCCGAGGAAAACCACCCCCAACTTCGAGTTTTTCCCAGATTTACCCGTGTGCCTTAAAAAAACTTCAACTCAAATTTATCTAAGTATTTAACCCAGCGCACTAGAAAATCTACTCGAGTTAAACTCCAAGTCAATGCGTAGATTCCCCGAGACATGCTTCGAGCTCCCCTCATCTTCTTCCAAACCCAAAATACTGATGCACGAAATCGTGCACGTCAACGTGCACCAACCCCTTGGCCAACGTTGAACTCCACTCCGGCCTCCAATACGTCACACTCGACCACGGCAACCATACGCGCAACCCAGAAACTCAAATTTGCCTTTAAGTCGAAATCGAGTATGTTTGACCAAACTAGAACCCAACACGGCTTTGACTAACCACCAGAAAAAACGCCTCGTCACTTCCCCTCTGTCCATCAGAGGCCACGAAAATCTAGCTGAAGCTTCATCTTGATCACATGCCGCTATCCCCACCGGAGCGATCAACTCCCGTGGCCTGATGAAAACACGGTGAACTCTTTTTCTGCTGCAACCAAATGGAGGGCTAAAACCCTAGTTCAGCAATTTCTGATCACCATAACGATTTATAAATTTGATTAGTAATTTTCTTATAATCCAATAACATCCACCAAGCTCCAAATACGATTACAAGATTTATAACAACCCCCTTCACTTGAATCTGCCCCAAATCCCCATATCATTCAATTCACAAATTTCCAGTAAATTCAAGTTTAAAAATTTTGATCTTAGCTTTAAAAATCACTATTTTCAAAAACGTTTCCGGTAATATAATTTAGACCAGGAATGATGATGGTCGAAATCTTGACAAAAATGATTTTTGCCTGTAATTTTAATCCTTTTCGGAGATTACTTTGGCTTATTTCACATAATTTCATTTTTTTAGACGTGAAACATGTTTAAACAAGCAAAACTTGTTTAAGTCCTAAGGTTTAATAAGGATCAGAGGGGAAAGAAATCAAGATTTGAAAAGGATTTTTGAAAACTTGGAAACGCAGAGACATATATGCCTGTAAAACAGACATGGACAGGTCATTCACGTGTTCAAATACATGCAGGCATCATTTACAATTTTTCTTAAAAAAAAAATTCATCACAACAATCAAGATTTGTTCAGATTTAAATAGTTTATTCACCTGAGTATTTTGAACAGAGAGCTTTCTGGTTTTAGAAGTTGAAAGTCTGAATTTTGAAAATTGAAACCTGGAACTGTTTTTAAATTTGATCCTGGACTTTTTTTTCTGCAACTGATTTATATAACTTGCTTAGTTCTTTAACAACAAATTCAAATTCAATTTTTCAAAGAGATTTACTTACAGTAAAATTTCTTTTTCTTCCTTTTTTTATGAAACAGAGAAGAACTATATAAAACTTGCTTCAACTCATAACTGAAATAAAATACAAGTTTTAAACCATATTTTGAACTTGTTTACACTCTTTTTCTACAGCAAAGAGGAAGAGAGAGATATAACTTTTTGATGTAGGTTACTTTGAACATCTGTAACTCAAATGTAACTAGAAAGAAGGAACTTCAAAATCTTTTCTATGGTTTAATCACTGAGGTATGGCACCGGGTTAAACAACATTTTTTTTTACTTTTTACTTCCATTTCAGAAACAAAGAGGGGAGAGAGAGATTTGGGTTCTAATATGGTTTACTTTGTTAGACCTGATACTTCAAAGTAGTTATGTTTCCAGTAAAAGAAAATCACAAAAGAATTTGCTTCAAATTCATTACTGAAACAAAATACAAGATTAAACAATAATTTGAACTTGTTTACAGGTTGCTTCAAATATAACTGTGTTTTTGTTTTACAGTTCCTAGAAAGAAAACTATATAAACTTTGCTTAAATTTTTATTACTGGACCAAAGTAAAGAGTTTTAAACAAACTTGAACTTGTATTACAATCCATTCCAGAAGAAAAGAGGGAGAGAGAATTTGATGTTGACATAGTTTATTCTTGTAAATCTGGTACTTAAATGAAACTCTTTTTTTTTCCTTTTCTTTTCTTTTTACAGTTTCTGGAGAAAAAAAACTTCAAACTTTGCTTTGTCTTTATTACTGAAACACAAAGCATATCCAAAACCCAAGTTCATTATTTGTTTCCTGAAGTTAAACAGTGAGTTACTTTCTTGTGCAATCATACACAGGCCAAACATTCATTCACATACTCAAAATTCTTGCATGCAAACCAACAATTAACTTTACTATATCATCCAAGAGTTCACACGGCAACAAAGATTGGAAAGAAACAAAAGTTTGCTCACATTTCTTCTCGGAAGACAGAGATATTTGCTGATAGTTTTCAAAGAAAATGAAGTCTGCAACTTTTCTTCTTTTTCTACTTTAATTATTTATAGTTTTAGATCTGCAAATGATGGTTATAGATCTATGATTACTTATTGTTGTATTCACTTATTCAATTCATCAGTGACAATTTTTTTTTATTACTCACATTGTATGTATATAATAGAGAAGCCTCTTTGTTTTTCTGCAGCTTGAAAACTAGAGGTAAGTTAATCTTGGATCTTGTATTTTTTTCCTGCAATTGATTGGATGTTGTTGTATTACATCCTTTCTTCATTAGAGATTTAAATTTCAAGTTCAAATTTCAAAAGAAAGTTACTTGCCTTTTCAATTATTTCCAGAAATCAAAGAAAAACTGCACTACCCTGCCTTTACAAGCTAATCTGCAGTTTTAATTTAAATTTGTTGTTAAAATATGACTTCAAAATCATAATTTTATTAACTATAAAATTTTAAAAAACTTACCTGAGAGCACACTACAGTTTTTAGGCTTTAGAAATCACTTTAGTTTTAACTTTTGAATTTGAAGAAGAGATTGGCAGTTTTCTTTCTTTCTTTTTTTTCTGAATTTTTTTTTCTTGCTTGAGTGTTGGAGTTTAAAGATTGCAAAATCTTTTGATTACTAAACTTTCCAGAGATTTGGAGGTAAATATATTTGAATTGGGAAGGTGAAAGGTTTCTGAATTTTTTTTGATTTGATTAATTTATTTAGGAAATGATGCCTTGTGCCATTTGTTAAAAATAATCATAAGCTTTAGATCTTGTTAATTATTCTACTCCACCCTCACATGTTGATATATATGCGGCCTTATTGATTTTTTACAAAGCAAATGAATTTTATAAATTTTATATTTATAACTTATACACTTTAAAAATAAATGTATATCTTTATTCTTTTTTATATATACATACATGTTCAATGTTGAAAGTATTTAACCAATATTTATACATGTACATTACATCTTAATTCTTTTCAAATGCTACTTTTTTTAACATTTATTTCAAATTAAATTCAAAAGTTTAAAACATATTATTTATTTAAATTGATAACTTTGGGATGTTACTTTTTCATCTATGAGATTTTAAATATAAAAATTCAAAATCTCAACTAAATTTTAAAATCAATACTCAAATAAATAAATATCCTATTTAATTTCAAAAATCCAAATTAATTTGCAA
The DNA here is from genome assembly GCA_030765085.1 of Allium cepa. Taxonomy (NCBI): domain Eukaryota; kingdom Viridiplantae; phylum Streptophyta; class Magnoliopsida; order Asparagales; family Amaryllidaceae; genus Allium; species Allium cepa. Next base: position 443,377,761 of record CM060945.1, read on the forward strand.
TTTTATTCAAAAATTTATCTTTAATTATCAATTTAATTTTAATTAAAAATCGAGATCGTTACAGATTTCCCCCCTTAAAAAAAAATTCGTCCTCGAAATTTGCAAGGAAGAGGACAAATAATAGATGAAAGATAGTGAAATATCTTTCCAAATCAAACTGGACATCAACTCCGTATTTGGCCTACCAAATCAGGATGAGAACAAACTCGTACAGTTATTTCGCAAGATACCGGGTTCACCGGTCTACGAATATGCAAGGGCATTGATTAGTTCGAAGGGATAATTAATCGGTCATAGAATATATCGGATCCCAGAGAATAGATAGATGGATTCAATCTTCTACAATTTCTCAAACACTAGATATGGATTCCAACTTAGGTCGGAATATCACAAAGTATACATCAACTTGTCCCTCTTCGGACTTCAATCAACATAAGGAATTACAATAGAATTTCAAATTTGGTTTTAATCGAGATCATTTTATCGATACAAATTATTTAACTTTATATTTTAGTTAACCAATTTATCAAATTTAAATTTGCTAAGGTTAAGAACGAAAAGCTGATAGAAATTTAACCAAGAGAATACGAAATAGAGACTTATCTACGATTCGTAGGGCCACCATCATACTGAAGTTTCTTCCTCGAGCAGCTACGAAGCAATCAAAAGAATTGGAAAGACGAATCAAAGGAGATTGATAAAGAAAGTTATTTCCGTTGTTGCAGGGCATTGACCACTTGTACTGGTATTTCCCTGTCCCCTATCTCGTTCTCTTCTTGTAATCATAGTCACTATTAGTGGATAGTAAGAGAATTTACTAAGGCATTCGAACGGAAATCTTAGGGATTACTCATTCTAGGGTATACTTCACCCTATCTCTAATGAGTTACTTAATGTGTTATACTCCTGACTTAAAGTTTTAACCCTCAGCTCTGATACCAATTCTAACGACCCTGACTCGACCTTTGAAAATCGGCACCGAATACGACATTTGCATTCAAATGCCGCAGATCCAAACGTCGAACCTGGTTCGCCGGAGCTTATAACACATTAAGTACAACGCAGCGGAAGAAATGAAATAATATAACTGACATATAGCATTTGATACAATATTTGGTACAACAGAATAATAGAATGATACAATAGAGATCAACACTATCATAGATACAAGAAATAGCAGCGGAAAGATAATATCTTCAATGCCAAACTCCAATAGCTCCATCTCCAATCCAAAGCTAGCGAGAACTCTAGATCAAGTTGCACTAAGCTAAGCAAGGTCAGTCATCCAAGACTGAAGAAGATCCCAAAGACTGAAAACTACCAATCCAAAGACTTCGAGGGCTATCGAATCTATACCTATTACAGGATTATCTGAAAACTCAACTCTAGACTGCCCGTGTGGAAAATAGTGGGCACCCAGAGTTTAGGAAAGGAACAATAAACTCCAGGTCAGTCGTGGGACTGGTGTGAGCAAACAAAACAGTTTTATCTTTTAGAACAAACAACAAAGCTTTTAAAGTTTAAATCCGCAATGCTTTTGGGAAAATGAAACTACCATAAGGCCTCCCGGCACACACACAATGCAAACGCACACATGGGGGAGATTTCTCCTTATGATAGTCAAACATGCTTACTACGAGAAAAATTCTTTTTGGTATTATTACTAGTGCATAGTGGAAAACCTTTTGAAAGTATAATATAAATCCTAGCCACCATATGTACCATTATACTATACCTACTATAGCTGCCATGTTAAATGGCAGGTTCTACAACTAAAACCGTACAAGGCGCGTATTGGATGAATGGATTTCCAACAAATGGTCAGGCTAAGGAACTTCCTATTGCCACATGGGAGCGCCTCTGGCGGGACGCCCCGAGAACCTACCCGGCTCTCTGCCAAACAAGGCCGGCTACCCCTTCCCGGGGAATAAAACCTAAGATATGCCACCCCCGGTCCTTTGGGACCTTTATCCGAGGATCCTCTACACCAACAACATCACACAGTAATAGATATATACTACATTGCCCACATGAGTAAGTGTTTGGGCTCCATACCATGATACTACCATTTTCCAGAAGGAATGGTCATACCCTAGGGGAGCTACCCCTGAAACCTTGCCGCATCATTCCTGTTTCGACCATTACCAGTTTGTGAGGCTTGATGAGGTTTCGTCCACAAAGCTACGCTTTTTCACAAAGCCATGCTTTGATCACAAATGATCAACAAATGATCATCAATATGCAGCAGCACTTAGCATGCCACACTACCAAATTGGGAGTATATTGCTGATAACCTTCATCTACATAACCTCTAAGCTCTTACGTCTCAGAGAAGGGTGTTAAGCTAAGAGAATAAATTCTCCGCCACCAACAGATATGTATTTGAAAGAAATCGGCTTTATATCTCAAAGTGTAGGGTCAGACACACGACCATACAACTCTATTCCGGGTTCGAACAGAACCGAAGGCACTTCCAAAGAAGCCCTTGCAAATCCGGGTATTCACAATCCCGATCGGACTTCCCATCACTTAAGAAATTTCTATACCGTAGCTACTCAGTGCAGAGACAATCGATAGGTCGTCCTATCGTTCTCACAAAAACCCGGTCTTCAACACCAGTTTTCAAATGCTATCCATAACGACGTATCATTATTCGAAATGGGTTATATGACACAAGGTCCTCTCCCGGCTAAACCGAATAACAAGCGTAATATTTAAAAACATATGGACATGGGATTTTCAGTTAAGTCACAACTTATTATCCAAAACTTCCCTTTAAATGGTTTAAACCAAATTACGATTTCAAATCTTTAAACAAAAGATTTATTTCACAGAGTTTAACTAGTTTCACAAAGATCCATTTACATTTTCCAAAACAATATCCATTTTAATTGGATTAATTCATTTAATCTTTAAATCCATGATTTTACTCATAGCTTCCAAACCTGTTTCCAAAGATTCATTCCTCACTGGGAAAATCTTTTCAATTCAAACTTGAAATTCCGTTTTATACAAATTGGAAATTCATTTCATATATGAAAGCTTTTATCATTTGAAAACAAACAGTTTTCATTTTGGAAAAATCCGATTTCAATTATACAAGTTAAAATCTTTGGGTTAAATTTAATTCCCAAAACAACACTTAAAAAAAATGGTTTGAAACCCATATAAGCTTCTATAACCTTTTTACATCTTAAATTCTCAAAATAGAATTCAATTTCAAATTTTTGAATTCAAATTTAAGTCAGATTTCAAAACTAAATTAAGTTATTCAAAAATAACTTTTATCTTTGAAATTCTTTTTCAAAGCTTTTTACTTTAAGCCCCATCCATTTCCAAAACCATTTGAATTTAAAATTCAATTTTAAAAAGTCTGTGACTTAACCGATTTCCACGTGCAATCTATATTTGTGTGTGTATAGTGTAGTCCAGGGGTATTACACGATATTGCACAACATCAATTATCACAGATATATCGATAAGCGGTATAACCCATAACGCTTATCTTCATTCACAGATTCATAGATAAAGTAAATTTATCAATCACAAAGATTCTCTAATATGCTTCGATGTGGGTTTCGGATAACCAAATGGAATCCGACTCCCTGTCGCATCGAAATTCAAATGCCGTTTTACGGGCAAAAGGGGTTTACATACATATAGGAACAAATCACAGTTCATCACAAAGCAATCACAGTATCACAACAGAAATGTCAATCTAGAACAGAATATTTGATGATAGTCAATCATCTTTGATTTAGGTGATTGTGATTAAGGTAAATTAACCATATAATTATCTTAATTAATTACTTTAAGTCAATGTTTAATTTTACTTAATTATGAATCAATTTAAATCTTAATTGGCTTTATTAACTAATTATTCCTTTAATTAATTATTATAACTTACAAATTCTTAATTGTTAACCTGATTAAGTTTAATTATCTTTGCTAATTGACTATTCTTCAATTGATTAACTATTGATTATAAAATCATTATCAAAAACATTAATTGTTAATCATTATTTAGTCATATAAATGAATTTGGTTTACCGTTAACATTTGATATTGTGATTTACTTCTAGAATTTTTTCTTCTTTTAAGTTAAACTTTTAAAACAATTTTTATTTAAAAGAAAATTTAAAATTTAAAATACTCTTGGACTCCATAAATCTCAAATCATTATTTTCAATACAATCTACCTATATTCCATTTACAAATACCATTAATTAATTTAGAAAAATTAATTAACTTGTGTCCCAAAATATTGTTAGAAGAAAAACTGGATTGCTTGCTGTTTTCTGACTAACCCGAGCCTTCCTCGAGTCATACTCGAGGAAAACCACCCCCAACTTCGAGTTTTTCCCAGATTTACCCGTGTGCCTTAAAAAAACTTCAACTCAAATTTATCTAAGTATTTAACCCAGCGCACTAGAAAATCTACTCGAGTTAAACTCCGAGTCAATGCATAGATTCCTCGAGACATGCTTCGAGCTCCCCTCATCTTCTTCCAAACCCAAAATACTGATGCACGAAATCGTGCACGTCAACGTGCACCAACCCCTTGGCCAACGTTGAACTCCACTCTGGCCTCCAGTACGTCACACTCGACCACGACAACCATACGCGCAACCCAGAAACTCAAATTTGCCTTTAAGTCGAAATCGAGTATGTTTGACCAAACTAGAACCCAACACGGCATTGACTAACCACCAGAAAAAACGCCTCGTCACTTCCCCTCTGTCCATCAGAGGCCACGAAAATCTAGCTGAAGCTTCATCTTGATCACATGCCGCTATCCCCACCGGAGCGATCAACTCCCGTGGCCTGATGAAAACACAGTGAACTCTTTTTCTGCTGCAACCAAATGGAGGGCTAAAACCCTAGTTCAGCAATTTCTGATCACCATAACTATTTATAAATTTGATTAGTAATTTTCTTATAATCCAATAACATCCACCAAGCTCCAAATACGATTACAAGATTTATAACAACCCCCTTCACTTGAATCTGCCCCAAATCCCCATATCATTCAATTCACAAATTTCCAGTAAATTCAAGTTTAAAAATTTTGATCTTAGCTTTAAAAATCACTATTTTCAAAAACGTTTCCGGTAATATAATTTAGACCAGGAATGATGATGGTCGAAATCTTGACAAAAATGATTTTTGCCTGTAAATTTAATCCTTTTCGGAGATTACTTTGGCTTATTTCACTGAATTTCATTTTTTTAGACGTGAAACAAGTTTAAACAAGCAAAACTTGTTTAAGTCCTAAGGTTTAATAAGGATCAGAGGGGAAAGAAATCAAGTTTTGATCAGGATTTTTGAAAACTTGGAAACATAGGGACATATATGCCTATAAAACAGACATGGACAGGTCATTCACGTGTTCAAATACATGCGGGCATCATTTACAATTTTTCTTTAAAAAAAAATTCATCACGACAATCAAGATTTGTTCAGATTTAAATAGTTTACTCACCTGAGTATTTTGAACAGAGAGCTTTCTGGTTTTAGAAGTTGAAAGTCTGAATTTTGAAAATTGAAACCTGGAACTGTTTTTAAATTTGATCTTAGACTTTTTTTCTGCAACTGATTTATATAACTTGCTTAGTTCTTTAACAACAAATTCAAATTCAATTTTTCAAAGAGATTTACTTATAGTAAAATTTCTTTTTCTTCTTTTTTTTATGAAACAGAGAAGAACTATATAAAACTTGCTTCAACTCATTACTGAAATAAAATACAAGTTTTAAACCATATTTTGAACTTGTTTACAATCTTTTTCTACAGCAAAGAGGAAGAGAGAGATTTAACTTTTTGATGTAGGTTACTTTGAACATCTGTAACTCAAATGTAACTAGAAAGAAGGAACTTCAAAATCTTTTCTTTGGTTCAATCACTGAGTTGTGGCACCGTGTTAAACAACATTTTTTTTACTTTTTACTTTCATTTCAAAAACAAAGAGGGGAGAGAGAGATTTGGGTTCTAATATGGTTTACTTTGTTAGACCTGATACTTCAAAGTAGTTCTGTTTCTAGTAAAAGAAAATCACAAAAGAACTTGCTTCAAATTCATTACTGAAACAAAATACAAGATTAAACAATAATTTGAACTTGTTTACAGGTTGCTTCAAATATAACTGTGTTTTTGTTTTACAGTTCCTAGAGAGAAAACTATATAAACTTTGCTTAAATTTTTATTACTGGACTAAAGTAAAGAGTTTTAAACAAACTTGAACTTGTATTACAATCCATTCCAGAAGAAAAGAGGGAGAGAGTTTGATCTTGATATAGTTTATTCTTGTAAATCTGGTACTTAAATGAAACTCTGTTTTTTTTTCCTTTTTTTTCTTTTTACAGTTTCTGGAGAAAAAAAACTTCAAACTTTGCTTTGTCTTAATTACTGAAACACAAAGCATATCCAAAACCCAAGTTCATCATTTGTTTCCTGAAGTTAAAAAGGGAGTTACTTTCTTGTGCAATCATACAGAGGCCAAACATTCATTCACATACTCAAAATTCTTGCATGCAAACCAACAATTAACTTTACCATATCATCCAAGAGTTCACACGGCAACAAAGATTGGAAAGAAACAAAAGTTTACTCACATTTCTTCTCTGAAGACAGAGATATTTGCTGACACTTTTCAAAGAAAATGAAGTCTGCAACTTTTTTTTTCTACTTTAATTCTTTTAAGTTTTAGATCTGCAAATGATGGTTACAGATCTATGATTACTTATTGTTGTATTCACTTATTCAATTCATCAATGACAATATTTTTTTTATTACTCACAGTTGTATGTATATAACAGAGAAGCCTCTTTGTTTTTCTGCAGCTTGAAAACCAGAGGTAAGTTAATCTTGGATCTTGTATTTTTTTCCTGCAACTGATTGGATGTTGTTGTATTACATCCTTTCTTCATTAGAGATTTAAATTTCAAGTTCAAATTTCAAAAGAAAGTTACTTGCCTTTTCAATTATTTCCAGAAATCAAAGAAAAACTGCACTACCCTGCCTTTACAAGCTAATCTGCAGTTTTAATTTAAATTTGTTGTTAAAATATGACTTCAAAATCATAATTTTATTAACTATAAAATTTTAAAAAACTTACCTGAGAGCACACTACAGTTTTGAGGCTTTAGAAATCACTTCAGTTTTAACTTTTGAATTTGAAGAAGAGATTGGCAGTTTACTTTCTATCTTTTTTTTCTGAATTTTTTTTGTTCTTGCTTGAGTGTTGGAGTTTAAAGATTGCAAAATCTTTTGATTACTAAACTTTCCAGAGATTTGGAGGTAAATAGATTTGAATTGGGAAGGTGAAAGGTTTCTGAATTTTTTTTATTTGATTAATTAATTTAGGAAATGATGCCTTGTGCCATTTGTTAAAAATAATCATAAGCTTTAGATCTTGTTAATTATTCTACTCCACCCTCACATGTTGATATATATGCAGCCTTATCGATTTTTTACAAAGCAAATGAATTTTATAAATTTTATATTTATAACTTATACACTTTAAAAATAAATGTATATCTTTATTCTTTTGTATATATACATACATGTTCAATGTTGAAAGTATTTAACCAATATTTATACATGTACATTACATCTTAATTCTTTTCAAATGCTACTTTTTTTTAACATTTATTTCAAATTAAATTCAAAAGTTTAAAACATATTATTTATTTCAATTGATAACTTTGGGATGTTACTTTTTTATCTATAAGATTTTAAATATAAAAATTCAAAATCTCAATTAAATTTTAAAATCAATACTCAAATAAACAAATATCCTATTTAATTTCAAAAATCCAAATTAATTTGCAATTTTATTCAAAAATTTATTTTTAATTATCAATTTAATTTTAATTAAAAATCGGGATCGTTACATCGACCCTGAAAATTTGACATTAATACATTCACTGTAGAAAAGTCGAGCAATTGAACGCCAAAAATTTCAGATTGTTAGAGAAAAGAAGAAGAAGATGGAAGAAGAAACATAAAACAACAGCATCTCACATCCACAGCGGATTAAATAAAATGTCAAATAATAGCATTTATACAAATAAAGTTGTAATTGTTACTTTTTAAAACAATACATCAAAGTACAATCATTTACATAAACTGGACAGTTGTACACTTGTCCCAGACTACTAAAACGCTATTACACAGCGGAATATACTCCATATGTTCCTGCCATATAGTACTCGCCTCCTGAGCTCCAGAACGTCCTAACCTGAAAATCTGTAATACTCGGTCTGACCCGAGCATTACATCAAAGTAACACCCGGGTCAGGCTGGAAACCAGCGTGAGTAAACCCATAATATTTGAAAATACAGAATTAAAAGACTTGTTTGTAAATTTGGGGTAACTCGTACCTCACAACGATATCTCACAAACAATTCCTAAGTACCCTTACTTAGTTTCAGTGATCCAGTTTACTTAAATTATTCCATTCCAGCCTATTGATTTCACATAAAAAATCTGTAAAGAATTATTAAAGATCGCAAATCGAAGTGGGTTCGGGTATTTACTGATACCCGGCCTCGATCTCTTCGAATCCAATGTTATTCTTTAAGCCAAATGTTTAAGTTTAAACAATATAATTTATATTCAGAATTTCATATTCACAAAAAATTCATCTCAGATAGATAACCCACAGTATCACAGTTCAACCAAAGTATCTAATATCACAAAGCATCACAAATCACATATCAGAGTTATCAAATAATCTAAGGAATTCAATATATCTTAATCTTCTATAACCAAGATAAATTAATTGTACCATTCCCAATTAATTTAATTACTTTTAAATCATGCTTACTTAAGAATAATTAATTTCAAACCATTAATTAATCATCGTTTAATTATCCATCTAAGTTAATTATCCATAATTAAATAATTATCCCATTGGTTAATTATCCTCAATTAATTAACCTTTAATTTTTATCTTTTAATTACTAATTAAATTAATTAACCCTTAACAAATTAATCTTCTAATTACTTACCTTCAGTAATTATCATTTAAGTAATTAATCTCTAATTACCAATTATTTGATCCTTAATTACCAATTAATTAATCTCTAATTAATTAATTTATAACCCTTAATTATCAATTAATTAATCATTAATTAATTAATTTCTCTTTAAGTACTTAAAACCTTAATTAATCAAAGCTAAACCATTTATCTTACTTAATCACCATTTAAATCTTATTAAATATTATTATACAAAATCATTTGAGACCACTTTGATTAATTGAAGTTAATGCATTTATTAATTACATCTTTAAATTTTATTTGAAATACTTAGGAATTAATTTAATTGAATTAACCTAACATAATATTACTTTAAACAAAGTTATTTTAAAACATTTAACTTTAATATTTTATCTTCGAAGACTTGTTACACTTTTTTTTGAAAGCTAGCCTTGAACTTTATTTTCTAACTTATTTATTTTTTTCTAAAATTTTGTTAACCAAATTTACTTTTGTTCTACTACAAAATTTGATCAAACTTCCCCTTTTAGTCTAAGCCTGGTACATAATTTTCTTTCAAATTTTTAAAAGCCTATTAACATAAAACCTTGAACTTATACACTTTTTATTTTTCAAAGATGGCAACATAAAATAAGCTCGAGCCTACAGCAAAAATACCTGATTCACAACTCGAGCTAACTTTCATCTTTCCCCTCTCGATCAAAACAAGAGATTGACTTCGAACCCGAACCCATCTTCCTCGATGCCTCAACAGTCACCGCAAATACCTGATACCACGAAAACTTGTGCACGTGCACGCAAGTTCGGCGTCATTCCGATCGACCTCACCGGCAACTACAGGTCGACGATGATCTATACGAACCCTCAAACCGCCTAGAACCGTCAATCTCTCCGGTACTCGAAATCGTGCGGGACAATACCCTACTAGAACTATTCCAGATCGAAAAGAACACCTCGTGCCTTCACCTCTAACCACCGGCAACTACGCCTTTAGGTCCAAAGTCTCGCCAAACACCCTACTTCCCTTTCCCCTGCACCCGAACCATCCCGATGCCTCCTCGACGCCGCAACAACCAAAAACCCAGTCTCGACTTTGAACAAACCCAAAACCCTACTCCACCCTCGCCGCACCACCACACTGGCCTATATATCTTGGCACTACTTTTCCCTCACACCTCTCTGCTACACCCACCTTCCGATCAAACTCCACCACCAATTATCCCTTAGATCACCAGAAATTGTTCAAAATCCCTCTTCTGATCAACCCTGAATTTCTCACTCCAACCCAATCTAAAAATCCTTATTTAAAATTCATGAATTTGGAAGTCGACTCAAATTACATAGGTGAATCAGAGGATTGTGATATTTGAATTTATCATGATTTAAAGATTTTTTTACTGTCTTTTCCATTTTCCAGATGATATTCAAATCTATCTTACTTAAATATATTTTTAAATCTTAGTTTAGGATTAAACAAAGATTACTTGTTTGAATTCCATAGCCTATAGGAGATTAAAAGAGGAGATTTGAATTTTTATCTAGATTTAAACTCTAAAAAATGAGAACAGGGGAATATATAAATATGTGTACAGACATGCACACTTAACATCTGCATATTTCTAAACATACAAGCCAAATTTTCACTATACAAACAATTATCACAACATCTAATTAATATATTCATCACTAGCAACAATTCAAAACTGGTAATAAGTTTGTTTACTCACCTTAATTTTTTGAACAGAGAACAATCCCCAAATTTTAATAGTTGCTAACATTCCCTCTGCTATAGGCTTTTGCCTTTTTGATCTGGAATATTTTGATTTGTAACTGGAAATGCTTTTAAATTCTGAACTGTTGCTTGAATTTATTTTAGAATGATTTGGTTGATTGTTGATGAACTTACAACTTTGAACTGGAAATGCTCTGATAATTCTTTGATTTCCTCAGTTTTGATTTTGATTTAAACTTAAGGTTAAAGTAGTTGTGTGATTTAGTTTGTACAAAATTTTCTTGTGGTTTCTGGTTTGAGTTTTCAGGCTTTTTGGTTTCCTATGTTTTGAAAATGGAAAGATAAAAAGGAAATGGAAGAGAGGGTGGGGAGATATATAGCCTAGCATAATTTATTTTTATTTTTTTAAAAGAACAAAAGAAAATAAATCATATGAAACTTGTTAAATTGTATACACTTGTAAATTGCATTTGTAATTTGCATGAACTAAATTGTTTTTTATAAGTTTATATATATTTATATTATAATTTCAATTTATTTTTATTTTTGTTAATGTCTTGTGTTTATATTTTAACTTTCTCTCCTATTTATCTATATATAATTTAAAAGAAAAAATGATATAAAACTAATTATATGCTAATAATAATCATATATACATATTATTTTTAAATCCAGATTATTTCCAAGATGTTTACAATTGAACTTCAAATCCAAATTCTATGTAAAAATCTACTTTATAAATATACATAACAGATACTTGTTTTATTTGCTTGAAAAAGAATAATTTTAGATCATTTTAACTAATTTATTAAAGAAGATTACCACATTATTATTGTCCAAAAATCCGGGTTATCACAGGAGGGGATGTGGACAAGTCGGCTAACCGTGAGCGATGGTAAGGTATAGGTGCAGGGCTGCGGCTGCTTGTAGTGAGGAGGGTGGGGAGTGTCATACTACCATGGGAAGAAGGTACGGTGGATTTAATGGAAAAATTAGGGTGGACGGCAAGGTCATGAATGAGGAGCAGGGGATGGTTTTGAATCAAGGAGGACTAACCCTTTTTTCCAAAGAAAATGAATAGGCTTGCTGTCTTATCGAATATATATACACACACACACACACACACACACACACACACACACATATATATATATTAATAACAAAATGAAAGGAAAAATTCGGTAAGATTTTGGAAACAATGCAAAAGGGCAGAGAACGGACCACTGTAATATAAATTGAAACAATGGATTGGTAACAGCTGCCCATTGATTCGGCAAAAGTTATTACAGCAATTTATTATATTTCTTGTATGACACGGTTTAAGTTCGAAACGCAAAAGAAAACAAAAGGTCATAGATCCGGTACCGATACGGTTACCGGTTTTGCGGATTCTGCAGTGTACCGGACTTCGAAACACAGAAATGAATATACCATAGAGCTCTACATAACGAGATGATCAAAACGGTATACAGACATAAGTGGTGCGATCATCCGATCAAAAGCCGATGAACGATTCCAAAAATGGTGGTAAAATGCTAGAATTAAGATAAATGGAGCATAGCAGTCCAAATTTTATGAAATGAAATATGATGTCTCTCTCAGAAGATGATTTACAAATTCTTTATATAAAAATATTCAAGGTTTGGAAATTATTTTATTATCATCAGATATCAACTGATTTGAAACAAAAAAAATTGTAAAAGAAAACAAACTTCCATATTATCTAATGAAAATTTATCATTTTCTATGTTTATATAGACATATTCCGAATATAAAAGTTTTATTTCCAAATTCAATAATAAAATTTTAAGCAAAATTTCAGTTAATTACATTATAATAACGATTAAAATTTCCAGATCGTTACACTCTCACTCACTCAAAACTTTTCATCCCTGAAATGAAAGGAGGCAGGAGAATAGAAACAACAAAAAGGAAAAATAGATTTGGAAAATAATAAATTTTAAAACCATAAAAATTTCAATTTACATTACTCAATATTCAATATTTGATCTTAAATTCATGATATTTCATTAAATTGATTTGATTTCAATTTATTAATTTCTCCAAAGCAAAATTTATTTTTCTATCTCATTTATTCATTATTCTATTATTCAGTTTATCTTAATTAATATTTCTATAAATTATAAATTAAGTTTTAAAACATTTATTATAGCCACTCAAATTTTATTTATAAATTCCTTTAACATCATTTTGCATTGTAAATTATTCAATTACAATTTAGGTACATCTAAACTTTCTAGGTAAATTATATAAGTGTTTCTGAATGCAATTAAACACTACACAAATTTTCTTTTATTTATAATATTTGTATTAAGCCAGATTTCAGTTCGAACAATTTATCACTTAAGTTTTCTTCTTGTAAAACCTTATTATATCCTAACATTTTAACTTTTTGAAAATTTTAGGCAAGTTATACATATTAGAATGTAATTCAGTGTTATACAAATAAGTTTGTTCAAATTCATTATTTCCGGTTGGTTAAATTTCATTTATCATTTCAGATATTCCAATTATTCAAACATTTTGCTTTATTTCAATAATTGAAATCATTTCTTAATATAAAATTTAAGATTAAAATTTCCGGGTTCACTTCAAACTATTCTGAAATAATTATATACATATATATTTTATATATCAACTCATATTCAAGAATTTCGAATCAAATCCATTTTCCATAACAAGAGTGTAGCAAAGCTACTTAGTGGTCTCTCTACTTTGAGACTCAAAACGAATGTCCATGATGCGGCCGTCATCCCCGAAATTATTTTCCAACAACAACAGAGAAGAGTACTGATTTAAAACTTTTAAAATTCTATGGAAATGATTTATATTTGAAAATACTTTTAAATAATATACACACAATTTTTTTTAAAACCAAATCTCTAAAATAACGGAAATTTAATTCTCAAATTATTAAATTAAATTCATTTAAATTCCAAATAAATTTATAAACCATATTTTATAAATTTATTTATTTATATCATGTGGCAATAGTCAATTTTTTACAAAACAATAAATGATAATCAAATATTATCCTTTCTAACAACCAACTCATTTAACTATTAAATTTCAGAAATTTATACTTATATATAATATAAGCATACAAAATTTATTTTATTTGCCAACTAGAAAACAATATTATGTCTGTAACGACCCGAAATTTTCGATCCCGAAAATTCCAGATAGTTATGAAAAAGAAGAAAGAGATAGAAAAAAAAAGAAGATCAGAAACAACATCTCACATTCGCAGCGAAAAAAATATAATAATAAATAATAACAGTTTGCAAAAGTATTCTATATCTGCCGTTACATTTAAATACATCAAAGGTACACATTTATACAGACACAAGATATACAATTATCATCTCACAGATATACCGAAATAAAATACAGCAGAAACACTTCATACGTTTATGCCATCCAGCTCGCCTCCTGAGCTCCAGAACGTTCCTATCTGAAAATCTGTAATTCTCGGTCTGAGCCGAGCATTACATAAAAGTAACTCTCGAGTCAGGCTGGAAACTAGCGTGAGTAAACCCATCTAACATGGAATACAAAACACACAACTTAAATAAAAATTGGGTAACACGAATAAATTCACAAGTTGACAATATGTTATGGACATCACTTATTTCACACATAAGTTTTCTAATTACCAAATTCAAATTAATAGCCCAATTTACTTTAATCATTTCATTCTAGCCAATAGATTTTACATGTCAATCTATAAACATTCGAAGTGGTTTCGGGTATTTCCTAATACCCGACCAGTCTCTTCGAGTCTCAGGTCATCCTAACTCAAGTTATCCAAATGAAATACACAACATTTCATATCAGAGATATCAACTCATTCAAAACATACAATACCATTCAATCATCCATAAGCAAATTTGATTACTTCCAAATTAATTCAATTGATTCTAATTGGATTTCTTACCTCAATCACTCAGATTCTTTCATTTAACATTAATTAATTCCAAATCAATTAATTAGTCAACCCTTCATTATTCATCTTAATTAATCACGTTGGATTAATTATCCTTCAATTTCATTCAATATATTACCATTAATTAACTTCACAATATTTATTATTCTTAACCAAAATCAATAAGTAATCTTAATTACTTCATAAATTAATTAACTATATTAATTACATTAATTCTTAATTACTTATATTAATTAAGTTTCCATAAGTCACTTATTATTCATTAATTAATCAATCGTTAATTACATCATTAATTATATGAATTAAGGATTTCCAATTATATTTAATTTATCCTAATCAAAATTTAATTACATTAATTAAAACACAGTATTAATCATTTCCGATTAATCCCAACTGTAATTAACTATCTCTTTTTATTTACTTCATTAAATAAATTAATCACTCCTTAATTAACCATCTTAATTAATCTCTCGATTAATTTCACGAAGTAATTATATTTTATTAATTACATTAAGTAACTATCTATCAAACCATCCATTGATTATTTTAAATTAACCAAACTTAATTAATTAACTTAAACCTTCATTAATTAATTCAAAAACCTTAATTACTAAATTAATCAACCCAAAATGTTTTCATTGCTAATAAGGGCTTAATGATTTGAGATTCATCAAATTAGAAGGGTAATTAAAATGTATAATTAATTAATTGAATTAATTAATTGTACATTTTAATTACCCTTCTAATTTGATGAATCTCAAATCATTAAGCCCTTATTAGCAATGAAAACATTTTCGTATTTATGACTTAAGTGTTAAAATAATTTTAAAACCCAAATACTCTGAGTCAAACCACAATTAACTCAAGAAACGACCAAAACTAAAATCACCAGATAATCAGTACACATCCAAACAATTCAATCATTCACCCAATTATTTAAATTTAACCATTTAAAAAAAATCCAACAGAGTGAGATTTACTCACCTTTGATTTTTGTTTGGCAATCCAATTCCATCTCGACTTGTCACTTCATAAATTTAGACCTTGAATTATTATTTATACTCTTTGTCGATATCCAAAATAATTGAACAAATTAAATCCTCGTTTGATAAATTAAATTAACCATTGATTAGATTTTTTTTATTTTTATTTTAAACAACTGTAAGTTCTAAATGTATAAAATTTCAAAATTTTAAAATCAAGTACTATTTACCTTACTGCGATCGACGAACACGTTCTTAAAATGCCAAAAATTCCACCATAGTGCTCAAGCTCGAGCTCGACTCCACTTCACGATGTCGACATCGAGCCATGACCCAACCTGCTTTGTCTTTCACTCACGACCGCAAATTCCCCCTCTCTACCTCAATCGTTTCCAAGCCCAAAACCTTAGTTCGAACCCCTCTGCGCGGCCACCCCAAGCTATAGTCGAACCCTATCCAGCCTCTGATACGTGCGCCATCGTGAATTGTCAACTCAAACTCGAGTCTTCATCACCGCGCTGCCACTGATGTGGCGAGCACCCCAGGCACAAACTCTATGCATGAGCGATTCCTCTCTGACGCGATGCCCTAGATCTCACAAAATCTTTCTTCTTCGTCGCGGCTTCTCGACATGAATTTGATTGAAACCGAAGACGAGGAAATACTGGGAAGAGAATGTGATTATTTTGATTTTTTATCTTCAAACGAATTCCGTTTGTTCTCTTTTTTTAGGTAGATCGATTTCTGTTGAAGGTTGGAGAGGAGATGGGAATAAATGTAGATGTAGGGAAGCTTCTTGAGTACGCGTGTTTATTATATAATTAAATATTGAAAATATCTCGCGTTGTACAACGCGAAATCCTGAATCCCGAATCGGACATGCAGACAGACGTTTATAAGGTTTTACCCGCATTCCGAACACAATGGAATGTGTTTCGGAGGCTAATCTGATCGTATGCGCGAGTTACAAAAGAAAACGATCAAATTTAAACTAAATCGTTTAAAATAGTTCTAAGCGTTTTGAGCTGCCAGGGTCAAACGGCAACTCTGATTGCTACGAAAATTGAAATCCGATAATAACTAACTATTACGGACCCAATGGAACTGGTTTCATCAAATTCTGAGACTATGCCTCAGAACGCTATTTTTAAATATCGATTTAAACGATATATTATTAAAATTGAACAAATCACCTTTAAATTTAATTTCAACCATTCTATTATCTTCAGTATCATCATTATAAATTTTATAAGCCTTCAAATTATTTTAAACGGGCTTAGAATCTCAGATTCAACAATTTACCCAGTTTCAATTATTAAATTTAATATTTAAACTACATAATTTAATGATTTAATTATCAAGTAAATATTGATATCTTGAATTCAAGTTAAAATTAACTTTTAACTATTTAAAATCAATTAATTATTCCAATTTAAATTGTTAAAAATTCCGGGTCGTCATATTCCTTCCCCCTTAAAAGAATTTCGTCCCCGAAATTACTAGTTAGGAAGAATGGTCTAATACCCGTTTACCTTTTCCCAAAACCCACAATTCAACATCCTACCAACTATCTTTTATTAAAGATCCACTACCACCTCAACCAACTTCCCAAAACCTTATATGGTTTCCACAACATTATCTACTCCACTTATTAAAATTTAAATTTAAAAATCAAATTTAAATTATTACAACTTTCTCAAAAAAAATCTAACACTCTTAATTTTCGAAATTTTTTGCCAGCGTCTCCTTAGCGTGGCTAGCTCGGTACAACTACAAAATGCCTGTACGGGCTCCCAAATTCCAAAAGAAAACAAAAAAAACTAAGTGGCTAGATCAAAAACCCAATCCAATTTCATATAGAAAAATTAAATACATACCTTTTTGTCAGGCAATTCATATTATCTCCTGAAATCAATCCAATTTTCTTTTCCCTTTATAATACCTGCATATCTTTCCTAGCAATAATATCCAATCGTAACTTTACAAATCATTTTATACATTCTCTTATAAAGGTTTCGTATCTATTTCGAATTTGTTTTCCCATTTCCATATGATTTCAATTTGTCTTCAATTTTGTATATTAAATTTTATCTTCCGTTTATAACTGATTCATATCGTTATTTAAATTAGTTTCATTCACTAATTTATTTTGGTTTCAAATTTGAAATCATTTTATTGCTTAACAAAGAAAATTCACAAATTTTCTAACTCCCTAAAGTTTCGGAAAATTTTGGCAGAGTCTACTTTGTACGGAGGAGCTTTTGCAATTTGACAAGAGATATAAATATATATACATCGACCCACACGGTCGAAAAAAGCAAAAACAGTTCATATTTCCTATTTTTATTGCTTAGGCGTACGTTTATTTAGCATTTTAAGCAAGCCAAATGGCCTTCGGGTACCTGTACTTACTCAATTTAAACATGTAAGTTCCATATATAGAAAATCTATTGCGTTTCACTTACTTTTAAAGGCTAAACACAAGCATTTCAAAAGCAAAAAAACCAAACGCTTACCACAAGCGCTTTATATCATTTAAAGCTAATTCCAATTGCTTCCAACCAATTCATAAGCCATTTCATTTAATTTTAATGGTTCGCAACTCAATTTCTTACATTCAATTGATTTTTAATCCAAACGAGCTCATATTCACTTCAATGATTCAAAATCAATTTTATTTAATCTTAATCAACTCATAAAATTTAATTACCTTCATTTACGTCAAACGACCACTATTTATATGTAAGTTCGATGATATCCTCTTAATTGAGTATTCATTTTAGTTTATAACTGCTTTAAATTAATTTTAACTTATTCGGTATGTAATTCCATTTCAAATTTATTCACCAACCATACATATGCATTTCATTTCATCTCCGCATCGTTTTCATTTTCAAACTATTCCATTGAGCTTGATAATACTCATTTCTTATATTAATAACCATTTTCCAGATAAATTTAACCCAAATCCTTATTTAATGGTCTACTATTCTCACTCGAAACCAAGCTTTTATTTAAGTAATTTTGCTTCAAATTAATTCGCCTCATAACTTAAGTCCATTCTGATAATCCAATTCCAATTAAAATTTTGATTCAATTTTGATTCATCAGACTTCATCCATTTATTATTTTATCCCATTAACCCATTTTATATTTTTAATTCACTTTTTTAATTCATTTGCGAATTTATTTTATTTATACAAAGCCATTCTCAAATTATTTCTATTCACTTGGGTTTTGTTTGCAATTCAAACCCTATTTATTATAATTCACTTTCACTTCATACAACAACACTTCTCTTATATCTAATTTACTTGCAAATTACGTTTAATATTATTTATAACACTTTTGAATTATTTGTAATTCAAACCATCACTATTTGATCCAACTCTATTTTATTTTTTTACAACATCTCTTCTTATTTATCCAAGTCAAATTCTACTTACAATTTGAATTCATTTCCAGACTCCATTATTAACATACAATCCATTTTATTTAACCGAGTCAAATTTTATTAACATACTCTATTGAATAATTATTTAGCCAATTGGCTTACTTCCACTTTTTAAATCAATATTCGATTTTAATTCCAAAAATCACTTCATTAATTTTTTTCCGAGTTCACGAATTTTTTTTTGTATAATTCCAGTTTGGATTTCCTTTTATTTTCCCAAAATTCCGACGCTTTTATTTTAAAAATTTAGAAATACTTTTAAATTCAGATAATAGTTTTAAAATAGCTTTTTATAAAAATACTTCTTATAACTCGATGTCTCAACCAGTCCATCCTTGTTCTCACAGAAATTCAGTCATACGTTGATCAGGTGTAGGACTGAAAATCTATAAGTACTTGGTAAACCCGTTTTCAACATCCAGTAAAAATACTTGGAAAATAATTTTATTGAAAATATCGAAAATAGTTTTTGAAAATAGAGGTAATATCTTGGGTGAGAATGCTCTGGAAATCATCACTCCCATCCATGGTCGCAGTTACATCATGGATTACGTTGCCATCGCAGCAAAAGTCCATGTAACGGTAGGCACTCCGCGCCCCTCGATTACGCAATGGAACCCACAACAGATCGTAGTTACATTCCAGGGTTACGTTGCCATCACAGCAAAAGTCCATGTAACTGTTAGCTCTCAGTGGCACACACGATTTTTGCTATCAAAATGAAACTTCTCCACTCCTACATAGGTCGCAGTCTACCAATATAAAATCAAACGCAGACTGTTGGCTCTCAGCGGCACACACGACTTTTGCTATGTTACCATAGGTCACAGTCTATGGATATAAAATCAAACGCAGACTGTTGGCTCTCAACGGCACACACGACTTTCGCTATGGTATACTCTACTCATAATCCTCAGGGACTAGTTTTGTCGGGACTCCTCACAGGATCAACTTTAGAACCCCCCTTGGGGCTCAAGGCAGAACCACCCGGTGGCACTCTTGAGAAGTTCATTTTAAAGGAGCGCCTTTTTCCGCAGAGCCATCATCAAAACACTTTATACTATACATATATAGTATCTTTCAATTCATACACCTAATATGATATCATACAAAGCTCCATTACACAAAATCGATTATCCCAAAATCGATAATTCTCAAACTAGGCTTTCCAAATTCAATATTGAATTTACCCAAAAATCAAAAGCCTTTCCAAATCCAAAGGTTCCCAAAACCTTTTCAAAATCCTCATAAGATCCTTTATATATATATATATATATATATATATATAGATATATATAATTTTAATAACTTTGGATCATTTCAAACTTGTATAAAACTCCTTTTATACTTCAAACACTTTCAAAAAAATCCTTTCCTTCTGGCAATAGATTCAACAAGGAGAGATTTATCTTATATAACAGGGATATATATATATATATATATATCTTTGTATATTCAAAATCAAATATTCAAATTTGATTACTCTTTCCAATTTCAATTTCATTCAAATTCCTACGATGTACACTTATCATCCGTACGCTATACCAATCTGATCGCTCACTCGATCACATAATTTCACTTCCGACCTAGTATCGTCTACCCAACTTCCTAGTGCGGACATAGATCTGGTTTCTTGATTAGAAACCGTCATTCTCCTTGCATAGCCATAACTATGATAGATAATATCCAGAACCAATCAACAATCCATATCCAGGTTCGCCATCGAAATCGAGAGAAAAATCTCAACTCGGATCCATAAATTATCTCGAAATTCTGTGCCCGAATCTGGATCAAATCACTATGCGAATAGAATAATATACGTACATCCTACGTATTTATTTCCATTGATTATCAGCCAAATCAATTTCCTTTCTATTCACCTTTCCTTTAATTCCCATTCACTTATTTACAATTGCCTTAATTCTCATTTGGGTATTTAATCAATAACAGTTTGGACCCCGACCAGTTTATTTTTAGAAAATAGCTTGAAAATTTTAAAAATAGATAAGTAGTTGAAAAATAATTATTAGTTTGCAAAATAGCTGTAAAATAGTTATGTAATTTTGTAAAATAGTTGAAAAATAGTACAATAGTTATAGAAATTTTAGATAATTGCAAAATAGTTGTAAAATAGTAATCAATTTGTAAAATATTTGAAAAATAGTAATTAGTATAGAAAACAGTTGAAAATGGTTAAATAGCTCCAAAAATAATTGTAAAACAAGTATAAAATAATTTGGCTTTAAGAAAGAAAGGCTGCATATATTTAATAGCTTAGAAAAATAAGTTTATATTAAAACAATTTATTGAAAATAGCCCAGAGTCAAAACTGTTCACTTTCCCTACTATTCAATTTAAATTTCCATTTAAATTGACCCAATTCCAATTCAAATAACTCCAAATTCCATTGGACTTGATTTATTCCCAATTCAAGTTGAATTAATTCTCAATTTCTTTCCAACTTCAAATCAAATTCCATTTGATTCTTACTTATTCAACATTATTTACAGTTCCAAATTATTCAAATAAATTTGGACTAATTTCAAATTGAATCCACTTCAATTTCAAATCATTTCAGATTCTGCTCGAATTTAATCCCAATTCCCATTCAAATTTTAAACCTTCAGATTAATAACCTTTCCACTAAAGTTTAAAACTTGCTTCACCTTGGGTTTCACATCACATTACAAGGAAAATTCAAAACTCAACCTTAGAGTTTATTTCATATTTATTTCCTTTACACACCAATCTACTTTAAAATTTTAAAGCACCCTTGGTTTTAATTTCAAAACAAATCCCTTAAAAATCTTCCAAACATTTCTTATTTTAAAATAAGACTATATTCAAAATAGTCTGAATTATTGTTATTTTCTTTAACCCCTTGAAACAATTGATTGTTTCTACACTTAGGTTTTAAAACTTCACAATTTTAAAACCCACTTTAATCAAGAAGTTATACTCATCTTATAAGTTTACTTCATTTGGCTTACTTAATAACAAATATATCATTATTAAACACAATAACTATTTATGATAATACCCAAGGTTATCATACCTAGATACCAATTCCTTTTTATATTATTCTTACTTCTATAAATTCAAGATTAAATTTGAGTTTGAATCCATTTCAAACTTACCTTTATTTAATTTTAATTTGGTTGTATTTCTATTTTTACTTAATTTAATTTCAATTCAAGACTTCAATTTGGTTGTATTTATATTACTTCTTAATTTTAATTTCAATAATTTAACAACCAATCGCCTTAATATTTATTAGAATGAAATATTTCTTTATATATCAAAATATACTTTATATAAAATCATTTAAAACCTTTATATAAGAAAATAACAAGTACGCTTTCATATATATATATATATATATATATATATATATATATATATATATATATCAACCCATTCTAGAGTAGTACGGACTCTATTTAATGAGTAATCCCCACCAGAGGCAAGGTTCTTGCTTAACCTGGCTCTGATACCAACTGTAACTACCCGAAATTTTCGATCTCGAAAAATCCAGATAGTTATGGAAAAGAAGAAAGAGATAGAAAAAGAAGAAGAAGAAAAAGATCAGAAACAACATCTCACATTCGCAGCGGAAAAAGTATAATAATAAACAATAACAGTTTACAAAAGTATTCTATATCTTCCGATTACATTTAAATACATTAGAGTTGCACATTTATACAGACACAGGATATACAATTGTCATCTCATAGATATACCGAAATAAAATACAGCGGAAACACTTCATACGTTCATGCCATCCAGCTCGCCTCCTGAGCTCCAGAATGTTCCTACCTGAAAATCTGTAATACTCGGTCTGACCCGAGCATTACATCAAAGTAACACCGGCGTCAGGCTGGAAACCAGCGTGAGTAAACCCATCTAACATGGAATACAAAGCACACAACTTAAATAAAAACCGGGTAACTCGAATCAATTCACAAGTTCACAATATGTTATGGACATCACTTATTTCACACATAAGTTTTCTAATTACCGAATTCAAATTAATAGCCCAATTTGCTTAAATCATTTCATTCCAGCCAATGGATTTTACATGTCAATCTATAAACATTCGAAGTGGTTTTGGGTATTTCCTAATACCCGACCCCGGTCTCTTCGAGTCCCAGGTCATCCTAACTCAAGTTATCCAAATGAAATACACAATATTTCATATCAGAGATATCAACTCATTCAAAACATCCAATACCATTCAATCATCCATAAGCAAATTTGATTACTTCCAAATTAATTCAATTGATTCTAATTGGATTTCTAACCTCAATCACTCAGATTCTTTCATTTAACATTAATTAATTCCAAATCAATTAATTAGTCTACCCTTCATTATTCATCTTAATTAATCATCCTGGATTAATTATCCTTCTATTTCATTCAATACATTACCATTAATTAACTTCACAATATTTATTATTCTTAACCAAAATCAATAAGTGATCTGAATTACTTCATAAATTAATTAACTATATTAATTACATTAATTCTTAATTACTTATATTAATTAAGTTTCCATAAGTCACTTATTATTCATTAATTAATCAATCGTTAATTACATCATTAATTATATGAATTAAGGATTTCTAATTATATTTAATTTACCCTAATCAAAATTTAATTACATTAATTAAAACACAGTATTAATCATTTTCGATTAATCCCAACTGTAATTAACTAACTCTTTTTATTTACTCCATTAAATAAATTAATCACTCCTTAATTAACCATCTTAATTAATCTCTCGATTAATTTCATGAAGTAATTATATTTTATTAATTACATTAAGTAACTATCTATCAACCCATCCATTGATTATTTTAAATTAATCAAACTTAATTAATTAACTTAAACCTTCATTAATTAATTCAAAACCCTTAATTACTAAATTAATCAACCTAAATCATTTATTAATAAAATTAATTAATTATACATTTTAATTACCCTTCTAATTTGATGAATCTCAAATCATTAAGCCCTTATTAACAATGAAAACATTTTCGTATTTATGACTTAAGTGTTAAAATAATTTTAAAACCCAAATACTCCGAGCCAAACCACAATTAACTCAAGAAACAACCAAAACGAAAATCACCAGATCATCAGTACACATCCAAACAATTCAATCATTCACCCAATTATTTAAATTTAACCATTTAAAAATAATAAAAAATCCAACAGAGTTAGATTTACTCACCTTTGATTTTTGTTTGGTAAATCCAAATCCATCTCGACTTCTCCCTTCATAAATTTAGATCTTGAATTAATATTTATACAGTTTGTCAATATCCAAAATAATTGAACAAATTAAATCTTCGTTTGATAAATTAAATTAACCATTGATTTGATTATTTTATTTTTTTTATTTTAAACAACTGTAAGTTCTGAATGTATAAAAGTTTAAAAATTTAAAATCAAGTACTATTTACCTTACAGCGAACGACGAACACGTTCTGAAAATGCCAGAAATTCCACCATAGTGCTCGAGCTTGACTCCACTTCACGATGTCGACATTGAGCCACGACCCAACCTCCTTTGTCTTCCACTCGCGACTGCAAATTCCCCCTCTCTACATCGATCGTTTGCAAGCTCAAAACCCTAGTTCGAACACCTCTGCGCTGCCACCCCATGCTATAGTCGAACTTGCCCAGCCTCTGATACGTGCACCATCGCGAATTGCCAACTCAAACTCGAGTCTTCATCACCGCGCAGCCACCGATGTGGCGAGCATCCCAGGCACAAACGCTATGCACGAGCGATTCCACTCCCACGCAATGCCCTAGATCTCGCAAAAGCATTCTTCTTCATCGCGGCTTCTCGACATGAATTCGATTGAAACCGAAGACGAGGAAATACTGGGAAGAGGATGTGATTATTTTGATTTTTATCTTCGAACGAATTCCGTTCATTCTCTTTTTTTTAGATAAGATCGATTTCTGTTGAAGGTTGGAGAGGAGATGGGAATAAATATAGATGTAGAGAAGCTTCTTGATTACGCGTGTTTATTATATAATTAAATATTGAAAATATCTCGCGTTGTGTAACGCGAAATCCCGAATCCCGAATCGGACATGCCGACAGACGTTTATAAGGTTTTACCTGCATTCCGAACATAATGGAATGTGTTTCGGAGGCTAATCTGATCGTATGCACGAGTTACAAAAGAAAACGATCAAATTTAAATTAAACTGATTAAAATAATTCTAAGCATTTTGAGCTGCCAGGGTCAAACGGCAACTGCGATTGCTACAAAAATTGAAATCCGTAATAACTAACTATTACGGATCCAATGGAACTGGTTTCATCAAATTCCGAGACTGTTCCTCGGAAGGCTATTTTCAAATATCGATTTAAACGATATATTATTAAAATTGAACAAATCACCTTTAAATTTAATTTTAACCATTCTATTATCTTCAGTATCATCATTATAAATTTTATAAGCCTTCAAATTATTTTAAACAGGCTTAGAATCTCAAACTCCACAATTTACCCAATTTCAATAATTAAATTCAATATTTAAACTATATAATTCAATGATTTAATTGTCAAGTAAATATTGATATCTTGAATTCAAGTTAAAATTAACTTTTAAATATTCAAAATCAATTAATTATTCCAATTTAAATTGTTAAAAATTCCGGGTCGTCACAATGTCAGTTTGGTCTGTTCAAGTGTTTTGCGATTCCTATCGATAGCGCTGATCAGATGAATCGATTGAAACCCAAATCAACATCAACAACTCAAACAATACACTATAAAACAATTTTAATATTAAATAAAAAGTACACTCCCTCACACGATGATTGAAGGATGGTTTTCAAAACAAGGATAGAGAATAAAATTAGAGGAACCTTAATCAAATAGATTTCTGACCAGAAGATAAGCCCGAAACCAAGATAAGATGATTACAAAGAGAGAAAAGAAAGGATAGACTTATATAAATCACGGACGACCTTAACTGGGACAATCGAGACATTAAGAATAAGATCGAGGCAAAAATTCTGAAGCAAATCGACATTCGATCGCAAGAGATAGAATTCGGGCATACCGAGATATAGAAATCTCCGGTGAATCGATGCCAATTGTAAAGGAGTTTCGCCCCTTTACAAATCATTCAGTGGAACTATGGGATACTCTGGAATCAAGAAGATACAAATAAGGAGAGACAAGAATGGTTTTTGGAACCGAAGGGAACGTTCCAAAATTCAAGGGAAACTTGAATCAAAGAGGAAGAATTCAAGCTCAAACGAAAGTGATTCCTTAATCAAATTTACTACATATGCCAAGTTTTCCTTAAAGCCAGAGCTCTGATACCAAATGTAATGGACTGCATCAGTGGGGTAACGCCCACCGTACCATCCAGTCGTACATGTGTTCTGCCTTTACGGCCAGCCTCTCGACCGCACCAACCCCCGTAAGGACATGTAGGGGTAAGAGTCATCCACTCGCTACCAAACCAATTGCGAGAACCCTCTATCATGCTGCACGCGCCAAGTGCACGGGCGGACACACATATCGGACTTGAGTTGCTTCCAGATTGTTAATTTATATTTGGCAAAACTTAGCATATACAGTAAATAAATCAATCATAGAATCACAAACACAGAGTAATATAACATTAACCAACGGAAACAAAAGAATAGTAGTTCATGAAGCTACTATATATGTACATAACAGACCTAAAACAAGATACAACAGAAGTCTCGAATAGAATAGTCAAATACAAGATCAGAATATCATTGGAGTCAACTGAATAGTTGCAAGCTGAATAGATAGATGGATCTCCAAGCGAAGCTCCAACTCCAAAGGTGAGTCTCACATGCTATGACACTCAGTCTGACCTGAGCATAAAGCAAAATACAAAACACTCGAGTTAGGATTAACATTCCTATATCAATAAATCCGACTCAAGTGAAATATCAACCGAAATGCAAGTAACTTAAAGGATGTTTGGGATGCCCATCCTCTAAGGATCCATAGAACTATCTACTATGTAGTAATATACGCTATTATAATATGTCTATAGTAAAGTAAACTATTAAAATAGCGTTAAGGCGTTGCCCATATCCCCTTTAACACATTTTTATAATGCCGTAGTCTATACAGATACTATAAACTCCACCCGTGGGTGGGCTATCAGGGAGCACACCATACGTACGACACAAGACAAACTCGTAGAAGGTGCGATAGGGCACTCGAGGCAATGCCAAGGTAGATATACCGTTTGCGAATCCGGATTGGTGGTAACACATAGCAGCTACTACCGCCCATCTCATGACACACTCCCAAATTAAAGGGTGCGCTCAATCACATCACAAAAGCAATAGAACGGTATCGAAGAAATGCGTCTGATAGGAGGAATGACCTCAATTGTCCCGTCATGGCTCCTGTTTTAGCCGCATCAAGCTGACTCATAGGAGTCGGGGATACGTAAATACCATATAGAATCGTCACCAAACCATACAACTTCATTCAGAAATCTCTACAATGTGTATAGTTGTTAAAGTGGCTTTCGGTATTAGCAGAGAGTATGACAATATCCGATTCCGGTCTCTTTAACAACCAAACGTTATTATAACAGCATGACCAATTCAAAATAGTTTATACTTCAAAGCCAAATTATCATTTCCATTTCAAATCCGTATATATATGACATGAAATTTTCACTTCAAATATATATCCATTTCCAAAATCATAGCCCTATCAAAGTTATAACACTTTCGAAACCAAAACACTTGAAATTATAACACTTTGGAAATCATAACACTTTGAAATCAGTTTAGATATTAGTAATAGAATATAAGATAAAATAGTTTATAAAATAAAATAGTTTATTTAAAATAGTTATAAGTTGAAATAGTTTATAACAAAATAATTAGTATATTAAAATAGTTTATATTAAAATAATTTACGAAGTAAAACATATGAATTGTTTAAATTCAATTTAAAATACTTTATATAATAGAATAGCTTCCTAAAATTTCACAAATCGATTCACATCAGCTCGAATTAAAAATTAAAAATTTCATTCAAATCTCAAGTCATCAATTTAAATCCAGTTCTATTCTTATTAAACCATTACAAATTATATCGATTTCAATTACAGATTTGAATGACAAAATAAATCATTTCAATTTCAATATATTTCAAAGCTTTAAATTTTCAACATTTCAAAATTCAATTTGATAATTTCATTAATATCTCAACTAACTTCATTATTATTTAGTTTTGAATTATTGTAACGACCCGGAAATTTCGAACCCGAAATTTCCAGATAGTTATTGAAAAGAAGAAAAGAGAAAGAAGAAGAAACAGAAAACTCAAACTTAGAATCTCACATTTGCAGCGGATAAAATATAATATCACATAAATAATATTTTTACGAGAAGAACTATATCATTACATTTATATCTTATACATCATAGTTATATCATTACACAAATACCGGATAGTTAAAACTAACTTGTCCTAGATAGACTACGATATCACAGCGAAACACCTCATATGTTCCATCCATCCAGCTCGCCTCCTGAGCTCCAGAACGTCCTTACCTGAAAATCTGTAATACTCGGTCTGACCCTAGCATTACATCAAAGTAACACCCGGGTCAGGCTGGAAACCAGCGTGAGTAAACCCATCTAACATGCAATACAAAAGCATACAACTTATATAAACCCGGGTAACTTAATTTACAACTTCACAAGTTGTTATAGATATCACCTATTTCACACATCCATTTCTAAGTGTCAAAACTTAGATTTAAATGGTCCAGTTTACTTAGGTCATTCCACTTCAGCCTATTAGTTTCACATTTCAAATTATAAGAATCGAAGTGGTTTCGGGTATTCACTAATACCCGACTCCGGTCTCTTCGAAACCATTGCCAACTTAACTTAAATTATTCAAGTGAAATACAATTCTACTTTTGATACAGGATGTCACAGTAATTCATCATCAATAGATAACCACAACTTCAAAGTTTAAATCAAACATATCACATCACATAGCATCACGAACCACTTATTAGGGATAACAATTAATCAAGGCTCCCACTATCATTCTATTTATCCTTTAATTACATTTAAGTAATTAATCCTTAATTAATTATAAATTAATTAATTTATGATCCTTTAATTGCCCATTTTAATTAATCATTCTTCATTAATTATCTTCAGTTGCATAAAGTAATTATCTTTTAATTAATTGCACATATTAATTATCCTGAACCATTTTACAGTAATTAATCTTCAATTACTCTCACTAATTACATTAATTAATTAAAATTTATGATCCTTAATTAATTACTTCCTTTAATCAACCTTATTCAATCATAACCAGTAATTAATCATTCTGTAATTACCTACCTTAATTAATTAGCTTCTTAATTTAATATATTAATTCTTTAATTATTTACACCAAGTAATTAATCCTTAATTACTTCATATTAAGTAATTTTCTTATATTAATTACATCCTTTAATTTATCCATTAATTACTTCACTAAGTCTCCATCACGTTTAAGTAATTATATTTAATCAATCACCAACGACTATCTTCAATTAATCATCAATTTAATTAATCCCATTCATCTCATTAATTACAAGTGGGTAATTCATCCCTTAATTACTCTATACACCAATTAGTTAATTATTAATTATAGATTAATTATTCATTAAGTATTAATTAATAACCCTTAATTACCACTTAATCTACTTCAACACAAAGTAATCAATCCTTCATTACTCTTAAAATTAATTAATTAACCTTCACCTATTCACATTAATCACCTCCTTAATTATCATAAGACATCTATTCAATTTGAATCATTATTAAATCACTCTTGCGAAATATTTATGAATCTATTTATCACTACCCCTATATAATTATTTCAAATCAACATTTAAAATTCAAAACACATTTACTTAAATGAAATTTTAAATTCTTGAAAGCTAGTTTAACACTTTCACGTTGCTTAAAATTTGAAACATCTCGGAACTAGTCTCTAGCTAAATTTTGAATTAAGCAACAGGTCAAAGAACTACATCCCAACCAATACCCTCAAAATAACAATACGCGAGGCCGACCCAACATAAAATAAAAATTCCCTGATGACAACGCGAGTCAGATGTTAAAACTTCACGAGTCGAATCCCTTCTTCTTCCAACTCCCACTATAACAACCAAGAACAAAAAAAATCCACCGATACACCAATGCACGGTGCACATGCACAAGGCGTCTGAGCATCGCCGACCCATGTCAATGTCAATTCCAAGTCGCCTCCGACCTTCTTTAACCCTTCAAGTTGCCCACAACCCAAACGATGATCAAAAATAGAATTCGAGATATCTGAGTGCATTAGGAATAAGAATCCAGTCACCAAATCCCTCGCCGCACCTAGCCTCGATCATCAGAAGTCTCGACATCCTGTCCAGGGACTTGTCATCGCCTCACGCTACTGTTCAACTCTTCCTTACTAATTCCGATGCACCATAGTGGGAGAAATCGACTCGAAGCTAATCGCGTCTCATATCACCACAAAAACCCTAGTTTGGACTTGCCGCACCACCACGTCGGTTAGTACTTTCCTTAACCAATTTTCCCTTGTTCGTCACTCAATAGTCCATCTCTGGCCTCAAACCCAATATTCCCAAACTTCGAGATCGCCGAGAATTGAATATAAACCCAATGCCGATCAACTCGAATTAACTCAAAAATCGTGTAACTAAAAATCCCAATTTGTATGCCTAAATTCATCGTTGGTCCATACGAATCCCATTATGAAATCAAATCATGAATTCAAAATCATTGATTTTCGACCTAAATTAGTTTATCACTGTAAATTTCAATTTTTCTTTATGATTTCTTAATGTAAACTCTCGGTAATATTTTTAAAATGAAAGTTGTACAATTTCAATCAACTTTTATTTAAAGATCAAGAACTAACCTTGATTAAGAAGAATGAAATTAAATTTTCTTAGGGTATCAAGCCTGTAACAACAGCGACTATATGTACAGTCATTACCTAGGCATTGTATACTTAACCAAATATTCAAGTAATCACTATGCTATGTTCCTACTAAGATTTCATCACATGCAACAAATTCAATCACGGATTTAAAGTTTTTTTTAAAGAAAAGGTCTACTCACCAATTTTAAATTTGCATAGCAGTTTTTTTTTCTAAACTCTTCTTTTCCCAGGCTCTGAACATTTCATCTGGAAAATGTTTTGATGCTTTTGATTGCTGAAGAAACTCTACTGCATGCCTCAAATTTGATGATTTAAAAGTTGATATTGATCTTGAAGCTGCTGAGTTGATCATCATTCCATTTGAATTTGCAGAAGAATTGAATTGCAGGTTTAAATTAAATTCAGATTCTACTTTGCTTTTGGAT
Organism: Allium cepa; assembly: GCA_030765085.1. Classification (NCBI taxonomy): domain Eukaryota; kingdom Viridiplantae; phylum Streptophyta; class Magnoliopsida; order Asparagales; family Amaryllidaceae; genus Allium; species Allium cepa. Next base: position 443,409,332 of record CM060945.1, read on the forward strand.
TTTAAATCTCAGGTTTCTGATTTGCCTTTAGATTTAATGTCAGTTTTTGAGAAAATTTTCTGTTTTTTTGAGTTAATAAAAGAAAACAAAACAAAAAATGAAAGTGTTATTAAAAATAAAAATAAAATGAATGAAGACACTTGTCCCTTAAGAATTTACATTTGTCACTTTAATACTTAATTTCTTTACATGTGTTATTAAGGTATGCTAACATGTTTACACATGTTTCTTAGTATTTTAAATAAATTTTACTTAATTTAAAAGATAATATAAGCTTACCTATTTAATTTACTTTATTAATAAATACTTATGTATGTAAATATAAATTTACTCTTTAAAGAAAATATTACATAACTAATTATAATATAAATAAATCTCTTATACATGTATTTTAAAAATCTAAAACATTTATATATATACATTTATAACCGTTTTAATTTAAACACTTTTAATGAGAACAAAAAATAAAACTTTATTTAAACTATCATATTTAAAAATAAATAAATTATTTTATACTTTGAAAAAAATTGAATTAACCTTAAATTAACTTTTGAAAAATATTAAATTTTAAACAATGCTTCAAATTACAGTTCATACACACATACATACATACATATATATATATATATATATATTATCAATAGATTAAATTAAATTTCAAAACAATTCCAAATTATAACATATACATACATATATATTACAATTTGAAAATTCATCTTTTATTTTAAAAAAAAAGATCTTCTATTCACAATATATATCAAATGTTTATATATGTATTTTCATTTCATGATATTCTTTAAATATACATCTATTTATTACAAAGTAACATTTACAATACATTCATTTGAATTTCAAATCCAAATTTAAATTAAATTTTAAAAGCAACTCATATACAAATATATTTTTAAACAAACACATATTTAATTAATTTAATTTGAAAATAATAAATTTTGCCCATTCCAAATAATTATATTAGGGAATTACCAAATAAATATTTATCCAGATATAACTATTTATCATCATATTTATTTGTTCAATCTATAAATCAATATCCCATTAATTAATCCAATTATTTATCAATTACAGATGTCTAGAATTCCAGGATATCACATCCCTCCCCCATTAGAATCTTTTCGTCCTCAAAAAGGAACGAAGCCAGAATTTATTAAAATGCTTAAAATTAGATAAATTTTCATTGATCATTTTTAAAACACTTTAGAAATCTATATAATATTACTAAAATAGTTTTTATAAAAATACTTTTATAACTCGATGTTTCAACCAGTCCATCCTTGTTCTCACAGAAATTCGGTCATACGTTGATCAGGCGTACGACTGAAAATCTATAAGTACTTAGCAGACCCGTTTTCAACACCCAGTCAAAATATTTGGAAAATAATTTTATTGAAAATATAGAAAACGGATTTTGAAAATAGAGGATATATCTTTGGTGAGAATGCTCTGGAAATCATCACCCCCATCCATGGTCACAGTTACATTCCAAGGTTACGTTGCCGTCACAACAAAAGTCCATGTAACTGCAGGCTCTCAACAGCCTCTCGATTACGCCATGGATTCCACACGACAGGTCACAGTTACATCCAGGGTTACGTTGTCGTCACAGCAAAAGTCCATGTAACTGCAGGCTCTCAGCGGCCTCTGATTTTCGCTGTCAAAATGAAACTTCTCCACTCCTACATAGGTCGTAGTGTACCGATATAAAATCAAACGCAGACTGTTGGTTCTGAGCGGCACACACGACTTTCGCTATGTTATACCATAGGTTGCAGTCTACCGATATAAAATCAAACGCAGACTGTTGGCTCTCAACGGCACACACGACTTCCGCTATGGTATACTCTACTCATAATCCGCAGGAACTAGTTTTGTTCGGAAACCTCACAAGATCAACTTTAGAACCCCCCTTGGGGCTCAAGGCAGCACCACCCGGTGGTACTCCTGAGAAGTTCATTTCAAGGGAGCGCCTTTTTCCTCAGAGCCATCATCAAAATATTTTATACTATACACATATAGTATCTTCAAATCATACACCTAGTATGCTCTCATACAAAGCTCCTTTACATAAAATCGATTATCCCAAAATCGATAATTCTCAAACTAAGCTTTCCAAATTCAATATGGATTTTACCCAAAAATCAAAACCCTTTTCCAAATCCATAGGTTCCCAAAACCTTTTTCCAAAATCCTCATATGATCCTTTATATATATATATATATTCAGATATGTAAAATCTTTCAAAACTTTGGATCATTTCAAATTTGTATAAAACTCCTTTTATACTTCAAACATTTCCAAAAACCCTTTTCTTATGGCAAAAGATTCAACAAGGGAAGTTTCATTTTATAAAACAAAGATATTTAACTTTGTTTACTCAAAATTAAATATTCAAATTTGATTACTCCTTTCAGCATCATTTTCATTCAAATTCGTACAATGTACACATATCATCCGTACGCTATACCAATCTGATCGCTCACTCGACCACACAATTCCACTTCCGAACTAGTATTGTCCACCCGACTTTCAAGTGCGGACGCAGATCTACTTTCTTGATCAGAAACCGTCATTCTCCTTGCATAGTCATAACTATGATAGAGAATATCCAGAACCAATCAACAATCCATATCCAGCTTCGTCGTCGAAAATCGAGTGAAAAATCCCAACTCGGATCGACATACTATTTCGAAATTCTATGCTCGAATCTGGATCACATTACTATGCGAATAGAATAACATGCATACACCCTACGTATTTATCTTTATTGGTTATTAGCCAAATCATTTCCATTTCTATTCACATTCACTTTGATCTTCATTCACTTACTCACAATTGCTTCAATCCGTTTGGATTATCACCTCTATTCTTATCTCGATTGGGTATTTAACCAATAACAGTTTGAACTCCGATCAGTTTATTTAGAAAATAGCTTGAAATTTTTTAAAATAGATAAGTAGTTGGAAAATAATTACTAGTTTGTAAAATAGGAGCAAAATAGTTAGAAAATAGTTAAAATAATTATAGAAATTTTAGATAATTGCAAAATAATAGTAAGATGGTAATTTTATAAAACAGTTGGAAAATTGTTAAACAGTTTCAAAAATAATTGTAAAACAAGTATAAGATAATTTGTCTTTTAAAAGAAAGGTTGTATGTATAATGAATAGCTTGGAAAAATAGGTTTATATTAAAACAATTTATATTAAAAAAATAGTCCAAAGTCAAAACTTCTCACTTTCCTATCTCCATTCTCATCAATTCAATTTAAATTTCCACTTCCATTTAAATTGACTTAACTCCAATAACTTCAATTTCCATTGGACTTGTTTTATCCCCAATTCAAGTTGAATTAATTCTCAAGTCCTTTTAAAATTTAAATCAAATTCCATTTGATTTTAAACATATTCAACTTTAATTACAATCCCAAGTTATTCCAATCACCTTGGACTAATATCCATTCAATTGAACCCACCTCAATTCCAACCCATTTCAACTCCAGTTTGAATTAATCCCAATTTCAAATTCCATTTCCAATCAAGTTAAATTATTCTTGATTTCCTCCCAAATTTAATTCAAATTCCACTTGAATTTAAAACTATTCAATTTTAATTACAATTCCAAATTATTCAAATCAATCTAATTCAAATTTTCCACTTGAATTTTAAACCTATTCATCTTCAATCTCATGTCCAATTAATTCAAGTCAGAATAAATTTCAATCTCAAATTTAAACCATTTCGAATTATATAAATTCGAGTTAAATTCAATAAGGTTGGTTTAACCCCTTAAACCAAGTTAACCTTTATCAAAGCTTTTAAACAATTTTAATTTACAAATTCAATTACTCAAATTTTTAGTTCAAGTGAATTCCATACCCTTAGTTTCAAAAGAAAGGTTAATTTTCCTTTTATCTCAATAATGGATTACCATACTCCATTTCTCATTCATTTAAACAAGTCCAATTTGCAATTTAAAGATTTTAATAACAATAGGATGATATCATCTAATTTATTTTAAAACATCCATTCATTTTCAATTTCTAGATCTCAAACCCATTTTAAGATCACACAAACTCCCAATTCAAATTAACCTTTTAACTTTTCAAGTTAAATCTTTTAATTTCATCTTAAATCAGGTTGAACATTCCAACATATTTAACTTTTCCCAAGTTAAACTCAATTCACTTAATCCATTCAACCTTACCCAGTTTGAATTTCCGTTTCAAATTTGAACTTCTCATAAATAATCTTCCCACTTATTAAGTTCAAAAACTTATCACTTTGGGTATCATATCTTATTCCAAATTTAAAATTTAATATTTAGAGTTTATTTCAAACCACCTTTGATATTATGTATATCCACATATATACATATTAATTTCTGTTACATACCAAGTTATACTTTAAAATTTTAAACCACCTTTGGTTTTTTAATTCAAAACAAATTTCTTCTAAATTTTCAAACAAATCTTGTTTGAAATAGGATCATTTCATTCAACTGCATTAAATAATTTTATGTATTGTTTCTATAAATTAATTACGTCATTAATTAATTTCAATTAATCACATTCGGTAATTAACTTATTTCTTAATTACCTTCATCAAGTAATTGTCCTTTAAATTACTTACCTCTAGTTACTTCATTAAGTAACTTCCTCTTAATTTTATCATTTCCAATTATTATCCATAAATTAATCTTATTAAATAAAGTTTAATTAATACTACAACCAATTTCCTTAATATAATAGATAATCTATTTCTTATATAAGATTCATTTACTTTTGAAATCATTTAAAAACCATTATATAAGAAAATAACAAGTACGCTCTCTCATATATATATATACTCAACTCATCCTAGGGTACCACTTACCCTATCCTTTATGAGTATACCCACCAGAGCCAAGGTTCTCGCTTAACCTTTAGCTCTGACACCAAATGTAACGACCCGGAAATTTTGAACCCGAAATTTCCAAATAGTTAGTGAAAAGAAGAAAAGAGAAAGAAGAAGAAACAGAAAACTCAAACTCAGAATCTCACATTCGCAGCGGATAAAATATAATATCACATAAATAATAGTTTTACAAGAAGAACTATATCGTTACATTTATGTCTTTATACATCAGAGTTACATCATTACACAAATACCGGACAGTTAAAACTAACTTATCCCAGATAGACTACGATATCACAGCGAAACACCTCATATGTTCCTGCCATCCAGCTCGCCTCCTGAGCTCCAGAACGTCCTTACCTGAAAATCTGTAATACTCGGTCTGACCCAAGCATTACATCAAAGTAACACCCGGGTCAGGCTGGAAACCAGCGTGAGTAAACCCATCTAACATGCAATACAAAAGCATACAACTTATATAAACCCGGGTAACTTAATTTACAACTTCACAAGTTGTTATAGATATCACCTATTTCACACATCCATTTCTAAGTGTCAAAACTTAGATTTAAATGGTCCAATTTGCTTAGGTCATTCCACTTCAGCCTATTAGTTTCACATTTCAAATTATAAGAATCGAAGTGGTTTCGGGTATTCACTAATACCCGACTCCGGTCTCTTCGAAATCATTGCCAACTTAACTTAAATTATTCAAGTGAAATACAATTCTACTTTTGATACAGGATGTCACAGTAATTCATCATCAATAGATAACCACAACTTCAAAGTTTAAATCAAACATATCATATCACATAGCATCACGAACCACTTATTAGGGATAACAATTAATCAAGGCTCCCACTATCATTCTATTTATCCGTTAATTACATTTAAGTAACTAATCCTTAATTAATTAATTTATGATCCTTTAATTGCCCATTTTAATTAATCATTCTCCATTAATTATCTTCAGTTGCATAAAGTAATTATCTTTTAATTAATTACACATATTAATTATCCTGAACCATTTTACAGTAATTAATCTTCAATTACTCTCACTAATTACATTAATTAATTAAAATTTATGATCCTTAATTAATTACTTCCTTTAGTCAACCTTATTCAATCATAACCAGTAATTAATCATTCTGTAATTACCTACCTTAATTAATTAGCTTCTTAATTTAATATATTAATTCTTTAATTATTTACACCAAGTAATTAATCCTTAATTACTCTATTAAGTAATTTTCTTATATTAATTACATCCTTTAATTTATCCATTAATTACTTCACTAAGTCCCCATCACGTTTATGTAATTATATTTACTCAATCACCAACGACTATCTTCAATTAATCATCAATTTAATTAATCCCATTCATCTCATTAATTACAAGTGGGTAATTCATCCCTTAATTACTCTATAAACCAATTAGTTAATTATTAATTATAGATTAATTATTCATTAAGTATTAATTAATAACCCTTAATTACCACTTAATCTACTTCAACACAAAGTAATCAATCCTTCATTACTCTTAAAATTAATTAATTAACCTTCACCTATTCACATTAATCACCTCCTTAATTATCTTAAGACATCTATTCAATTTGAATCATTATTAAATCACTCTTGCGAAATATTTATGAATCTATTTATCACTACCCCTATATAATTATTTCAAATCAACATTTAAAATTCAAAACACATTTACTTAAATGAAATTTTAAATTCTTGAAAGCTAGTTTAACACTTTCACATTGCTTTAAATTTGAAACATCTCGGAACTAGTCTCTAGCTAAATTTTGAATTAAGCAACAGGTCAAAGAACTCCATCCCAACCAATATCCTCAAAATAACAATACACGAGACCGACCCAACACAAAATAAAAATTCCCTGATGACAACGCGAGTCAGATGTTAAAACTTCACGAGTCGAATCCCTTCTTCTTCCAACTCTCACTATAACAACCAAGAACAAAAAAAATCCACCGATACACCAATGCACGGTGCACATGCACTAGGCGTCTGAGCATCGCCGACCCATGTCAACGTCAATTCCAAGTTGCCTCCGACCTTCTTAACCCTTCAAGTTGCCCACAACCCAAATGATGAGCAAAAATAGAATTCGAGATATCTGAGTGCATCAGGAACAAGAATCCAGTCACCAAACCCCTCGCCGCACCTAGCCTCGATCATCAGAAGTCTCGACATCCTGTCCAGGGACTTGTCGTCGCCTCACGCTACTGTTCAACTCTTCCTTACTAATTCCGATGCACCATAGTGGGAGAAATCGACTCGAAGCTAATCGCGTCTCATATCACCACAAAAACCCTAGTTTGGACTTGCCGCACCACCACGTCGGTTAGTACTTTTCCCAACCAATTTTCCCTTGTTCGTCACTCAATAGTCCATCTCTGGCCTCAAATCCAATATTCCCAAACTTCGAGATCGCCGGGAATTGAATATAAACCCAATGCCGATCAACTCAAATTAGCTCAAAAATCGTGTAACTAAAAATCCCAATTTCTATGCCTAAATTCATCGTTGGTCCATACGAATCCCATTATGAAATCAAATCATGAATTCAAAATCATTGATTTTCGACCCAAATTAGTTTATCACTGTAAATTTCAATTTTTATTTATGATTTCTTAATGTAAACTCTCGGTAATATTTTTAAAATGAAAGTTGTACAATTTCAATCAACTTTTATTTAAAGATCAAGACCTAACCTTGATTGAGAAGAATGAAATTAAATTTTCTTAGAGTATCAAGCCTGTAACAACAGAGACTATATGTACAGTCATTACCCAGGCATTGTATACTTAACCAAATATTCATGTAATCACTATGCTATGTTCCTACCAAGATTTCATCACATGCAACAAATTCAATCATGGATTTAAAGTTTTTTTTAACGAAAAGGTCTACTCACAAATTTTAAATTTGCAGAGCAGTTTTTTTTCTAAATTCTTCTTTTCCCAGGCTCTGAACATTTCACCTGGAAAATGTTTTGATGCTTTTGATTGCTGAAAAACTCTACTGCATGCCTCAAATTTGATGATTTAAAAGTTGATATTGATCTTGAAGCTGCTGAGTTGATCATCATTCCATTTGAATTTACAGAAGAATTGAATTGCAGGTTTAAATTAAATTCAGATTCTACTTTGCTTTTGGATTTTAAATCTCAGGTTTCTGATTTGCCTTTAGATTTAATGTCAGTTTTTGAGAAAAGTTTTTGTTTTTTGAGTTAAGAAAACAAAACAAAACAAAAAAAATGAAAGTGTTATTAAAAATAAAAATAAAATGAATGAAGACACTTGTCCCTTAAGAATTTACATTTGTCACTTTAATACTTAATTTCTTTACATGTGTTATTAAGGTATGCTAACATGTTTACACATGTTTCTTAGTATTTTAAATAAATTTTACTTAATTTAAAAGATAATATAAGCTTACCTGTATAATTTACTTTATTAATAAATACTTATGTATGTAAATATAAATTTACGCTTTAAAGAAAATATTACAAAACTAATTATAATATAAATAAATCTCTTATACGTGTATTTTAAAAATCTAAAACATTTATATATATACATTTATAACCATTTTAATTTAAACACTTTTAAAGAGAATAAAAAATAAAACTTTATTTAAACTATCATATTTAAAAATAAATAAATTATTTTATACTTTGAAAAAAAATTGAATTAACCTTAAATTAACTTTTGAAAAATATTAAATTTTAAACAATGCTTCAAATTACAGTTCATATATATATATATATATATATATTATCAATAGATTAAATTAAATTTCAAAACAATTCCAATTATAACATATACATACATATATATTACAATTTGAAAATTCATCTTTTATTTAAAACAAAAGATCTTCTATTCACAATATATATCAAATGTTTATATAGGTATTTTCATTTCATGATATTCTTTAAATATACATCTATTTATTACAAAGTAACATTTACAATACATTTATTTGAATTTCAAATCCAAATTTAAATTAAATTCTAAAAGCAACTCATATACAAATATATTTTTAAACAAACACATATTTAATTAATTTAATTTTATTTGAAAATATTAAATTTGGCCCATTCCAAATAATTATATTAGGGAATTACCAGATAAATATTTATCCAGATATAACTATTTATCATCATATTTATTTGTTTAATCTATAAATCAATATCCCATTAATTAATCCAATTATTTATCAATTACAGATGTCTAGAGTTCCTGGATATCACAATTATTCACCTAATAAATCCAATATCATTTAAGTAAAACACTAAATTACAAATAAACTAAATACTCCTTTCAATATATTCAAACTTAAATTATTCATTTATCACTTCAAATTAAATTCAGTTTATAAAATCATATCCATTAAAAATTTCAGCCTCAATAAGTTTCAAATTGATTTTATTAGATAAAATCCTTAACAAATAAATTTCAAATCAATATCTATTTAGCTTTCCAACCTTAATTTATAAATATCATTGTAAAAATATATATTTTAAAATATAAACTTAAATAAATACTTAACCATATTATATTTTAATTAAATCAAACTTTATTATTAAACATATTTTATATTAAAACAAATTTTTACATATCTTAAAATCAAGAATTTAACTATATATATAAAATAACATTTATATGTAATATCTAAAATCATTATTTATATAAAACCATATATATCTCTTTAAAAGATTAGAAATCATTTCAATATATATATATATAGACCAACGGTGTCTGTATATAATTTTCGATCCTAGGGTCAAGTGATACGGATATTTATCATTTCAACCCGCAATTTAAATATATACGGGTGTATATCATTTCAACCCCAATCCCAAATTCAATTCAATGAAAATCACTTGGGTTTATCATTTCAACCCATAACGATTTTCTCTTATTCTACAGTTCGTTCGGTTATGTATCATTTCAACCCATAGTGAATTCTATACTAACAGGGAACTTGCAGAGTGAGAACAGATATGATAATAATAATAACATCAACAACAGGTATATATCATCAATAACAATGTAATATTAACAATGAGATATGGTGTCCTATCCCACAGGTGAACAATTTCATATAAATTCATATCATATATGACAATATAAATAATTAACAGTTCAATTTAGCAGTATATTTCAATTGTCGTTTCAATTTGAAATCAAATTTAACAAATATAAGAACGTTAATCGTGAGTGATTACTCACCTTTCGCGGTTAGATAAAACGAGAATGAGATGAGTTACGAATCCGAGCACGAGTTCCAAAGCAAAGCAAGATTGTCACGAATCTTGATGGTCAAAGCTGATAAATGGAAGTCGATGGGAACTAATCAGAATCAGTTTGATATAATTGGAACAAGATATATGTATTTAGTGTTACTAATATGATTATTTTATTAAATCAATATTTAAATTAAGACAAATATTAAAATAATATATATGTGTAAACAAGATAGCCCAAATGCAACATTTCAAAACTATATACATATAACAAGCCTTGTTGATGTTATTATTATCATAACCTATATATTTTTAAAATTTATATATTATATTACATACATTGAAAGTATATATTTTATATTTAAAAAAATCAATACTCATATACATATATACTTGTTTAAAAATCAACCTGCTAGTATACTTTCATTCAAAATATATACTGACGCTATAGATATACATGCACTTCCATGCATATAGGAGAAAATTTTTATTTTGAAATAGGAACAGATATAAAGTAACTATAAAAGAAAACTACAACCAAGCTTTATAAACTCATGTATACATATATATAACTAGCTGAACCCTATATATATATACAAGATATGTAAGCAAATATATGTTAGATATGCAAAACAAATATATGCAACATACATTGTAAAACTATAAACTGTAAAACAATATGTAATATTTCTTTTAAACTAAAATCTATTATAACTGACTAACAGACCATTATGCACTTGTGTTTTATTTTGCAGCATATGTTAGCATATCTCTTATATATAAAAGCCATGATTTAGTGACAATATATGTAAAATACTGAAACATATTATGCTATGTACCATATTATAAAACAATATATAACACATACATATACTGGGGTTACCTATATGCTACAAATATATATGTATATAAAAAAAATTTACTTACAGACTCTACAAATTATATAATGACAAATATATATCAAACCTTACACTAAACTGGACGCACACATATGATATCCCATATATACATATAACTAATAAAATATATATACTTTAACATATAATAACAGATATACATATATACATAACCTAGACTAGATTATACTTATATATACAATATATATGTGGAATAACAACTCACGTATACAATATAAAACCTATATATATATATATAATGTATAACAAATACTTATCAAAAGATATGCAAAATGAAAAGATACAGTAAGCCTTTACACTGCGCGCGTATATAAATGCCTTCATCAAGTATATAATTTCAAACTAATATGAACATTATATATATATACACCTTTATACGTATACAAGCTAATGTGCAGGCAACTTACCTATATATATATATGTATATATATAATTATATTATTGCAAATCAGGTTGCAAACTTATAAAACTTATATAATGTTGTCAACTATATATACCATAACTGTACATGTATCTTCATATACTTTCAATATTTAATAAAGTACTACCCTATAATAGTAAATTAGTAGGCTTGCTTCATGCAAGGCAGAGGTGGCTGCAAGGTAGAGGTGGCTGCAAGGTCGTCGGCGAGGAAAACTGGCGTGCTAAGGCGGAGGGAGGAGCAGCTGCGGCGAAGGCAGAGAGAGCGAAGGATGGTCGACAAGATGTAGAGCTCGGGTGGAACGGAAGGGAGGTGGATTGGGCGGCTAACCGTGAGCGATGGCAAGGTAGAGGTGCGGGGCTACGGCTGCTTGAAGTGAGGAGGGTAGGGAGTGTCGTACTGCCATGGGAAGAAGGTATGATGGATTTGATGGAAAAAAGAAGGTGGACGGCAAGGTCATGAATGAGGAGTAGGGAACGATTTTGAATCAAGGAGGAATAACCCTTTTTTTCCCCAGAGAAAATGAATAGGCTTGTTGTCTTACCTCATATGCATATATTAATAAAAAAATGAGAGCAAAAGAAAAAAAACGGTAAGATTTTGGAAACAATGCAAAAGGGCAGAGAACGGGCCACTATAATCTAATTGAAATAATGGATTGATAACAGCTATACACTGATTCAGCAAAAGTTATTACAATAATTTATTATATTGCTTGGTTGACACGGTTAAAGTTTGAAACGCAAAAGAGAAAAAAAGGTCACGGATCCGGTACCGATACAGTTACCGATTTCGCAGATTCCGGGTTGTACCGGACTTCGAAAAAAAAATATACCATAGAGATCTACACAACGAGACGATCAAAACGGTATACAGGTATTAGTGGTACGATCATCTGGTCAAAAGTCGATGATCAGTTCCGAAAATGTTGCTTAAAGGCCAGAATTAAGATAAACGGAGCAATAGCATTCCAAATTTTATGAAACGAAATATGACGCCTCACTCAGAAGATGATTTACAAATTTTCTACATAAAATTTTTCAGGTTTGGAAATTATTTTATTATCATCAGATATCAACTGATTTGAATTAAAAAAATATACTAGAAAACAAACTTTCATATTATCTGATGAAAATTTACCATTTTCTATGTTTAGATAGACGTATTCCAAACACTAAATTTTTATTCTAAATTCAATTATAAAATTTTAAGAAAAATTTCAGTTAATTATGTTATAAAAACTATCAAAATTTTCGGATCGTTACAATATCACTGCCTATGTATTATGTAATCGGTTTATATATCATTAGCATGTATCTTTGCTCCGTTTACGTATCACTTATCGTTTATCGTTTCTCAACTTACTTTCAGTGGAGTAATCCAGTACCAACATATAACGTTCATTGTCTCAAACAAAAACAGCACATGGAATAAAAACACAAACTGTTCTTACATAAACAACATACGGTTTACAAACATCATACCAACAATAACACGCGTACGAAAACTAAGTAATTGAATCACAACGACTCTTTTTATGACCGTGCAGACCACGTTTACTACATCTATTCGGCCATGGAGGCTGCATCTTGTCCATAATGTCTTTAATTCTTGTAGACTTAGGCCTTTCTAGAGCTCGTCGAGCCAGGGGAGGAATAACCTTTTGCCCTTCGTGTGGATCCCAATACCTTTTATCACATACAGGCAGTTGAGTAAGTCGCTAAGTAGTTCTGTATAGAGTACCAATATGATGTAAAATCATGATGAGCTCTGTTTGCACTATTGGCCACTGACGAACAAGCAGCCATCACATGGGCACAAGGGAGATGTTCTAGTGGATGTTGAATGTACATTAACATGTGTTACCATCGATTATAACTTTGAATTCATCTCCAAAGTAATGAATTACTTGCCATTCAATTTTACTGAAACGGACAATCTGACAATGTCTTGCTTCGCTTGCTCTCTCCGCTATTTTTGCTTCCCATTTTAGAGTAACATGAATGTGGAATTATTGGCTAACTCTCTTCTTTGGCAAAAGTAATCAACAGATCAATATAATGTATATGCAACTAGTGCTCTAATAGGCAAAGATCTTGCACCCCTAAATACACCATTAAAAACTTTCTAATGCATTAGTCGTCATAACATGAAAATGACCACCATCATATTTACATAATGCCCAATTTTCCCCCTTTAAGGCCAAAATTTTCTCTAGCGGGTTGTGTGCTCTAATGTCAGTGGTTTTAATTTCTTCCCGAATCTTTAAATACGCAATCTCCTTAGAGGCACAGGCAGTAGCATAGAATATACTGGTCAATCGTTTGTCTTTGAAACCCGCTCCTTGAAAATTAGCTTTAAAATTTCTAGCACAATATCTATGTTTATGTGGGGCTCACCATTTGCTCTCCAATGCTGTAGGTATTCCTTTCATTCTATCAGAAAAAAAAGTAATACGGTGATTGTTCACGTTGTGAATGAACATTTACATGCGCGCAAAAAACCAACCCCAACTATCAGTTGATTCAGACTCCATAATGGCAAATGCCAAAGGATATAGCTGATCATTTGCATCAACTATGGCTGCAACAAGTAAGGTACCTTTGTATTTACCATATAGATGTGTACCATCTACACAAAGCAATGGTCGACAATGGACAAATCCTTCGGTACATGATCCAAATGACCAAAATGCATGATCAAACACTTCGTACTCATCAATAGTCGCATGTCCTACGCTTCCTGGATTTGTTTTGCATATTTCACCAAAGTATTATCGTAGGTTGGAATATGGCTCTGCCCAATCACCATATACGCATTCAATTGCCTTGCTCAATGCTCTCCATGATTTCAGATAAAAAATTGTTCCTCCATTAAAACCTGCACCGTTCCAGCCGTAATGCTCAAATTGGATTTCACTAAAGGCATAATCTTCGGTACCATAAAAGATGATGTAGCTTGCCTAAGATTTGAGTTCACTATTAGGTTAACGCATGTATGATCACTTCGATATTTTTTAATAACCACCATCCTACCTGTGTATTTTTTGAGTCAATAACATGTATTCTCTAAGGATAACTAGCACTGACGTTGCAAATGATGGTGTATTTGGATTTGTTCCACCTGATTGGCTTAAACGACACCGCATGTAAGATTGACCATTCTGATAGTTGTTGCAGAAATTTAGCCGTGCTCTCAAAAACCATGCCAACTTTGAAACCAGTTTGTACTCTAGAAGATGAAAATAATTAATTGTTGAAGTTTACATTTGCTACTATCGACCTAGGCATAATTTGGGCATTGCACAAATCATAGCCCATTGGTCTCTCCATCTCCAGTTCATCACTGTTCACACAATCAGGTTTTGTACCTCCAAATCATAGTTCAGTGGATCATTGTGTACTTAGATGTTTTTCACCCAAGTTCTAGCAACCTCTGGTATTGATACAACAATCATACTATTAAGTGTAGGAACGTCTTCAGCTTGCACATCTTCTTTATTATCTACATCCATATCATCGTTATAGATACTTTGACCCGCTGGTTCATTCGGTGGTTGGACGTACAACTCTGTAGTAGTATTGTTTGCTGCGAAGCTTCAGTAAATAAATACATCAATTTAATTTATTTCTACATACCAACGATTTTGAAACATATTGCAATGCTTAACTTACTTCTAGCTTAATTGGTAAAGTTCAGACGGAGTTGGCTGCATTTGTTCAGATGTACGGCTACTCGATGGTATAGCAATTCCTTGAGTGGAATTCTAAAGTGGGATAAAACTGCATGGGAATACAATTTTTGTATAATAATTAAATTAATTCAATATAACGGGCCTGCATTTAATCACAGCTAAATGTTACCTTTGAGTCACTATCCTGCGTCAAATGAGGATAGATAAATTGGACATTTGACTGCAAATTCATGAATGGATGATAACTGTAAAATATTTTTGTTGCCCATTTTACGATACGTGCTGAGCCAGATTACAGAAACTAGGAGAAGCAATTCATTGCCCAGTACTCATATTCCCCACCATTCTAGAATATTCTTCAATGCCCAAATTTGTTACAGGTGCTGTTGTTGGTTGTTATGCAACCGATCTTCCATTTTTCTCAACAAACAGCTCAATAGATTTAGTCGCAGCAGCAAACTTTAATTCGACATCATCGTCATTGATAATTTTTACTGCTTTAGATCCAGAATCGGTTGGCCAATTGCAAACTATATCTATATCATATTCTTTCGGTTTTATCTTTGTTGCTTTGTAAACCGACTCTTTCAACTGTTCAAAAGTAGAATCTCTTCGAACCTTAGCCGGTTTATAAGATCCACCAAGATATTTCCCACACATTAAATCATCAATAACCAATTCACCATCATAATAGCATATGGTTGGAATATAACTAGGAGCCATTCTACATTAACAACGCAAAAACCACATCATCAAATTAATTTACAAACTAATTTGAAAACTTAGGGTTTCTACTACATATCTCGACTGGATTCGAGCTAATGACGGTTTGCTATGCTTGAGGTAGATCTTCGAAATCTGATGCTTTTATAGAGATTAAATGGAATTTAAGTAGCTTTAAAAAACGGAGGTGGAGGGTTTTGGGGTTTTTGGAAAAGAAGAGGAAAATAGAAACGTGAAAGAGGAATGGAAGGGGGTTTTGTTATGTTACAGAACCCCGTATGGGCGACTTTTATAAAGTCGACAGTTGAAAAGTCGCCAAATGGAGACTTTTCAAAAGCCGCCCATATGTTTTTTTACTACAAACATATGGGCAAATGAAAAGTCGCATGTATGTTTTTAAAAAAATGACTAGCGAATTTTGAAAAGTCGTTAGTATGTTTTAAGAAAAATAACTAGCGACTTTTGAAAAGATGGTAGTGTGTGTTGCTCATCTCAACGCTGAGTTGGTCAAAACAGGACTACAAGTGATATTAGTTTTGAGAAAAGGCTATTTCCGATGATAAGTTTGAAAATAAGGCCAAATCGAAAAAAAAGCTTTAGAAAATGGTTGGATCAACAAGTACTCGGAAATAGAAAAGAACAATATATAATTTTTTATTTCTTGAAGAAGCTCAATAAATCCAAATAGTTGACTTTCTTCAACAATAGCTACGTATGGGCTGTGGTAAAGATGACACTATTCTTATGCATAATATTTTGCATAGGACAGATGCCTAACATAGTAAAAAGATTTTTACATTCATGATATTGAAAAATATGGGTTATGTTTCAACTTATCTAATTGTCCTATAGCATAATCAATTTTAAAGTATTCAACGAAATGATATATTTAGCATGCATAATGAGATACGTTTCCTCTAACATGAGTAAATATTGATAGGTAACAAGTCATTCGTGATATACTCCAATGTTCATTATAAAGGATAGCGTGTTTATTCGTACGCTTATAGGTAAAAAGTATTTCGGAAACGGGAAGAGTAAAACAATCATCAATATTGAGGATTTTGAATTTCATTTACCATCAAACTATGAATTTCATGTACTTGTTAACAACGGGTTCCACCATTAGTTATCTCCTTTTATGATGTCCTTCTCTGCATTTTAGAAACTGATGTCGATCTGCATAAGCCGGTTGCAGTGGTTTCGGTCGCGCTTTAAGTTGTCGAACTTACTTTTCTTATCTAACCGGCGTTGTGATTATCATCCATCTATGTATTGAAGTCGTCAGTGACTTCATTGTAACAATAGTTGATCCGATCTTTACAAAATTCGATGTTAGCAAAACAAACATCATCAAAGGCTAATGTCCATTTCTTAATCCAGCCTACAATGTGGCGGCTTTATGAATCGTATGTTTATAGGTCGACGTTCTGAAAAAAATCGAAAAGATACGAGAAACATATCGAAAGTAGATATTAATATGTGAAGCATAAATTCGACCGTAACTAAATTAAATAAGCTATACGTAGATGCAGTAAAAGTTAGAAGATTTTTCGGATCGAAGGGGAAGAAGTAAATATGTGCACTTCATTTTTGACGTGTCGGAGATGACATAAATTTTAACTGGTATTTTTTGTTACGAAATGTGCTTTGGTATTTATTTATAGTCAAATTAAATTTTGATGTCCATCTCAAATTTTCGGCAAGAACGATAGGTTTTAATATCTAACGTAAAAAAAGGAAAAAGCGAAAGGCCCCGTTAGTATAAATTTGGTTTAGGTTGCATTGTGACCATTTTGCTCTTTTTTAAATATATCTGCGAATAGTCGTATACTTCTAGCCGTAAGCTGCATATAATTGGAGAAAATGTTGTATCCAACATGCACATAGAAATGAACTAATAACTTTTACACTTATACGAAGAAGCTCAATAAATCTAGTCAGTATTTTGTATTTCTTCTAGTATAGGATTTGGTAAATTATGATAGATGGCCCTAATCATATTATTGTGCAAAAATTAGATGTATCAGCGCCTTATGATCAAATTAGTAAAAGCATAATGCCATTCTTAACGGTAAACAATATATTCATCATGTAAACAAATATTAGTTATGTTTCAACTTATCTAGTTGTCTTATTATATAATCTTTCTTAAAGTAGTCAAAAAATTTATATGTTTAGTATGTTAACTCGAATACGTTAAAGCCTCTAGCATTAGTAAGTATTGACAAGTCATTCCTAAGGTACTCCAACGTTGATTTAAAGTATTTTTTTTCATATGAACATATATAAAGGATATCCATAAATCTAAAAGAAGGAAAGTCAACATAGCCAACAGCTTTAGTTGCAGCACTGTTAAAGCCATGATTGCGGGTTTTAGATGGTTTCAAGTTCTTGGTTTCAAGTTCTTGGTTTCATCCTTGTATGATCATAAGCTTTTTTGAAAATTATATTTACAGAACTTTCACAATAAACCAATATCCTTCACAATAAATCAGGGTCGATAATGGCCGAAATGACCATTGGGTTGATTGTTGGAGCCTCCACCTTGTCTACATCTCTGGTTTTAAACACAATATAATTTGCCATTGTATGTTGCTGTTTTGTTGGAGCACCATCTTCTGTACTTGAAAAACATTCAAAATTCACACGCTTAATCATGTTAGCATAGCGCTCCATCTCGTGCCAACTTTTATCAGTCGGATGCGGTCCTCCGACTATTATATTGATTACCAATCTTCTACCAGTCCGCGCAGGCTTCTCAGCCCTGTGCAGTGCTTCTCCTCAGTGGGGTCGAGTGTCCCCTGCCTGCCATCCTGTGGTGATTTTACGAACTTCTGTAACTTTCTTTGTCGAATTAGCTTTTCGATAATGTTTTGGAGATTGCCTGCATTCATTTGTGTTATGACCATAACATTCATGAAGTCGATAATATTTTCTGGCATGTTTCTGCTTCTCTGTTGATTCTTTTGGAGGCGGCTTTCCATACTGCATGGTAGATATTCTTTTGAGATGTATTTAGTGGCGCGTAAGTATCATACGTTTTCTATAGAGATGTATTCTTTTGGAGGCCTCAATTTCATTTTAAAGTATTGAGAAACAAATATAAATGTAACATGTTTGCCCAGTAACAAAAAAGCTGCCATGTCTTATTCGTAGGTAAATATCTATATTTTCCCAGTTTTATCATTCATATAAAAGATGAGCGAACTCCAAAATTATTATAGGTAAACAAATA
Organism: Allium cepa; assembly: GCA_030765085.1. NCBI lineage: Eukaryota > Viridiplantae > Streptophyta > Magnoliopsida > Asparagales > Amaryllidaceae > Allium > Allium cepa. The sequence goes on from CM060945.1 coordinate 443,428,513, forward strand.
AGTTCCATAGCTTACGCTATAAAATTACTACATTCTATGATACTATGTACGTTGAAAGAAATGAATAGTGTAAATTCTTTTCCAAAAGTATAAAGATACCTTTGTGGCCTTGTCATTCACTTAAGAACACCAATGATTATTTATAAAAAAATTATTCTTCTAAATTGTTTATTTTATTCACTGTTCGAAATTTTGCGGTTCGAGACAAATTTGATGGCAATTGTGATGAAGATAATGATGTACTTCCGAATTCAAGGATCTATTGTAATAGATTCTTTCAGACAGTAGTTCAACCCACCACGTACAAACGGGTTATCGAACTATCTATTTTCAGGATTCAATGAAGCCTTATAACAGCGTAATCGGGTTCAAAGTTTGTACGCCTTTGATCCGACCAAGAACACTATAGTATTTGATATCTGACGATGCAATATGCAGAGAAAGGGATGAAGAAGAAAAAAAACAAATCAGCAACGATTCAACATTTGCAACACCTTGCAGATGTTACAAAATATACAACAATGGAAGTGCAGCGATTAGCAACACTTCCCTGGCGTCGAAAATTCGTGTAGGAAGAGGAAGAAGAAGATGAATACCGAATGAAAATTGTCACTAACGTTTTCTGGATGTTGCTATTTATAGTGGTGGAGAGGGGTCTATTCTCCAAGGGTCACAACCGTTTGCAACGGTTCACAACTGTACAAACAGCTATCTCCATTCAACTTTCAAACGTCGCGTCTATTCATTTGCAACGTTTAGAAAAACGTTACAAAATTCCCACCCTTTATTCAAATTCAGAAATTCGGTTCTGGGTCCTTAACGGGCTAAAATTTGGCCCGTTACTATTCGCATATGATCCAAAGATATTCTTGGATCCGAACCCGAAACCCGCACCCGTACTCGAACCGGTCCGGTTCGGTTCTGTCGGACGGACAGCGGCGTCTCGCGTGTGGTGTTGCATGACTTCTCTCCTCACAACAAAGCAAACACGTGGGAGCCCCAAGGCCCCAACATTCATATGAGAAAGCTATATTTATAGAAAATTATTGTATAATTTTCTAGCATATGGGACTATTGTTCTCTTCTTCCTCTTTACTTCTTCTCCTCCAAATCAAAAAACCAAGGCCCCAAACCAATTATTGAAATTTTTACAACATTCTCCCCCAATTTTCAAAATAAATAAATAGGACGGCTGAATTACTAGAGTGACTTCCTACATACCCAAGTGGGATCAAGCCTGTGTAGTTCTAAGATCAAGTTTTGCATCATCGTGAAAACCAACACATAAATAAAAGGTATCTTTAGATTTGAACCTTTACTTAGTGTGAACCATTCAAAGCCTTATCGAGATTCTATGGTGAACGAATCTTGAACCAAGTATCCCTAATGATAAAACCAGAACAATCACACATGTTGATTTACTTAGGTGAAGTATTTTGTATTGCTCAACACTTTAATGGCCATGTGCTTAAATCCTGTTTCATGAGTCTGCTTAGAAAGTGGTCTTACTTTCCTAGGAGACGGTCTGATTTCCATACTCATATAGGTAAGTCTCTTAAGGTGTTTCTTCGATACACTTTTAAGGTTTCTAGACTTATTAAGGATATATATCCATCCTTTGTTCTTGCAGAATCCAACACTAAATATTATGGGATTATCGATTTAGTGTTCCATAATCGTTCTCTTAACTTGTTGGTACCCATTGAACTTTGTCTATCCTTTTCAAGAATTAAGTTGGGTTTCTATTAAGGATGATCAACCTTCATTCACAGACCTTAGTCCCATTTCTGGTGACTTCATAGAAACCATAGCCTTTGGAAGACTTTTTGAAAGTGGGTCAGCCAAGTTTTTCTTCGTTTCTATGTATTCAACAATTATAACTCCTCTTTTGAGTAACTGCCTCACCATTTGATGTCTTAGAATCACATGTCTAGACTTTCCATTATATGTCTTATTAGACACATTGTATATCGTTGCTTGTTTGTCACAGCTAATTAAGACTGCTAGAGATGGCTTCTTCCATAAAGGGATTTCCATTAATAAATTTCTAAGCCATTCCGCTTCTTTACATGCATCTGCTAATGCAATCAATTCTGACAACATTGTTGAGTCAGAAATACAGGTCTACTTCTTGGAAGCCCAAGACACAGAGCGCCTCCTAATGTAAAGATCCATCTAGTCGTAGACTTGGATTTGGATTCTACACTGTTCTAGGTTGCATCACTATATCCTTCTATCACAGCAGGATATCCTTTATAAGATATACCATATTCAATGGTTCTTTTCAAATAAGATAAAACTCTAGAAATAGCTTTCCAATGTTCAAAACCTAGATTACTCGTAAATCGACACAATACACTTATAGCATGTGCAATGTCTGGTCTGGTGCAATGCACAGCATACATAAGACTCCCAATAACACTGGAATACTTTAGTTGAGAGATAGTACGTCCAGTGTTCTTTTTTAATTTAATACTAGGATCTAAAGGAGTTGGTGCTGGTTTGTCATCGTAATGATCATACTTTTGTAGGAATTTCTCTATGTAATAATATAGAGTTAGTAATAACTCCCCCTCTTTTTTAACAATTTTAATTCTCAAAATTACACCATCCTCTCCTAGATCATTCATATCGAATTTAAAAGACAGAAACTTTTTAGTTTCATTCACACAAGATGTATTGGAACCAAACATTAGCATGTCATCAACGTATAAACATATTATAACACTACCATTGTTATCCGATTTGCTATAAATATATTTATCGGCATCACTAACAACGAATCCATATAACAGTGCAACTTTACCAAATTTATCATGCCATTGCATGGGAGCTTGCTTCAGGCCACAAAGAGATTTCACTAATTTGCAAACTTTCTTTTCTTGGCCTTGGGTTTGAAACCTTCAGGTTGTTCCATATATATCTCTTTCTAAATCTCCATTTAGAAAAGCAGTCTTTACATCCATTTGATGTATGACTAATTTATGAACTGATGCAAGTGCAATTAAACAGCGTATAGAAGATATGCGAGCAACTGGAGCATATGTATCAAAGTAATCTACTCCATGTCTTTGCTTATATCCCTAGCAACTAGTCTGGCTTTAAATTTATCAATGGATCCATTTGTATTCAACTTTTTCTTGAAAATCCATTTACATCCTATAGGTTTAGCACCAGGAGGTAAATCAGTTAAAACTCAAGTTTGGTTTAACAGTATGGAATTCATTTCAACATTGATAGCTTCTTTACAGAAATTGGAATCTCTGGAACTCATAGCCTTAGAATAAGTTTTGGGGTCGTCATCGACGTTCATTACGTATTTAGTCATATTAAGGACTTCGTCCTTACTGCCTTCTACAAGATATGTAATGAAGTCAGGACCATAGTCCTTCTCCATTCTTGCTCTGTTACTTCTTCGTTGTTCAGTACTATTATCTGGTATTGATACTTCCTTACTATTTTGAGCAGGAGCATAATCATCGTCATTGATATCATTAGTCATACTAGATTCTGGACTAGATGATCTCAATAGGATCTCAATAGTTTGATTTTCAAAAAATTCTACATCTACAGATTTTATAACTTCTAGGGTATCAAGAATAAGAAATCTATAAGTTATATTATTAAGTGAATATCCTATGAAAACACATTTAAATGCTCTATTTCCTAACTTTGGTCGTTTAGGGTCTGGTTTTCTAACATATGCTAAGCAACCCCAAAATTTAAGTCTAGTTATGTTAGGTTTCCTATTAAACCATAATTCATAAGGGGAAATATTATTCTTTTTAAGTGGTACTCCATTTAAAATATAACATGCAGATAACATAGCATCACCCCATAGGTTATAAGGTAAATTAGATCTTATGAGCATGACATTAACCATTCCTACTAAAGTTCTATTCTTTCTTTCAGCAACACCATTTTGTTGTGGTGTATATGGGGCAGTACATTGGTGAATTATACCTTGTTGGTTACAAAACAAGGTGAATTCATTTGAGAAATATTCACCACCACGATCTGAATGTAATATTTTAATTTTAACTCCTAATTGTGTTTCGACCTCCGCTTTGTAAATTTTGAATTTATAAAAAGCCTCATCTTTAGTTTTCATTAGATATACATATGCATATCTTGTATAATCATCAATGAATATTATATAGTATTGGTTACCACCATAGGTGATATGACTTTTTATGTCACCCACGTCACTATATACCAAATCAAGCAAACCAGTTTTCCTTTTTACGGATTTATAGGATTTCTGGTGTATTTTTGCTTGAACACATATTTCACATTTAGAGATGGTATCGAAATCACAATCAGAAATTAATCCTAATTTATTCATATTTCTAATGGAATTATAATTAACTTGTCCTAATCTACCATGCCATAAATTAATAGAATCAACGATATAAACAGAAGATTTCTTTATTAGATTCAACTTAATCATGTCGTTACAAGAGTATCCCTGTCCAATGAATCTACCATTCTTAGACAACACAAGCTTATCAGACTTATACACCATCTTGAATCCTCCTTTGTTAAGAAGGTATCCATAGACCAAATTCTTACACATATCAGGTATATAAAATACATTGACTAATGTAAGAACTTTTCCAAAGGTGAAAGTAAGTTCTATAGTGCCCTTTCCCAGAACTTTGCTTGGAACCTTATTTGCTCCAGTAACTTCGTCGGCTTCTCCTTTATTTTCTTCGTAACTTTTGTATAGATTACGATCATTGCAAATGTGAATGGTTGCTCCAGTATCGAACCACCAATCATTATCATTGCCGCTAATGGAGTTTGCCTCTTGCACTATAGCCACAAGCGAGTCTTCGACCACATTCACTTTTTGTTGTTTCTTCCGCAGACGGCAGTCTCGGGCATAGTGGACAGGCTTGTTATAAGAATAACAAGCACCTTTCTTTTTGTTGTTGGTTTTGGAATGATTTTTGTTCTTAAACTGTGTCTCATTCTTTGGCTTTGACTTATCAGTAATTTCAATGTTATTTGCCTTAGAATGGGACTCAGTTTGTGGATTATCATCTAGATCGTGTTTGCGAGAGTCTTCTTCAATATGAAGATGACGCTGTAAACCGTCTAAATTATAATCCATTTCCGCATGCTTCATCTTTTTCTTATAATCATTCCAACCATGCGGAAGTCTAGAAATTATAACTCCAACAACAAAAGATTTAGGGAGATTAATTCCATCATCTTTAAGTTGATTCACAAACAGTAAGATTTCGCTCACTTGTCCAATTATGGACTTATTGGTGACCATTTTGAAATCCATAAAATTAGAAATAAGAAACTTTTATTACTTGCCTGGGATGTGCGGTACTTATTCTCCAGTGTAGTCTGGAGTGTCTTTGTTGTTTCCAAGGTCCTATGAGCATTATAGACTGGGGTAGATAGCGCATTCAGAATATGGCCTTTGCATAGAAAATCGTCCTCTTTGCGCTTTGCACGTTTATCCTTTAGAGCAACATCATCTTTATCAGTTTCCTATGGGATTTCTTCCAAGTCATCTTCCAAAATATGGAACAACTTGACGATGATCAGGGAAAATTTCATCGTCTCTTGCCAACGAGTGAAATTGTCGCCATCAAAACGCTCCAATCGAGTTAGATGCTGATTCATAACTTGTAGAGCGCTCGAACCTTCCATGGTTGAAAAATATTGTCTGAAAATTGTTAGGTATTTTGCGGTTCGAGACTAATTTGATGGCAATTGTGACGAAGATAATGCTATACTTCTGACTTCAAGGATCTATGGAATAGATTCTTTCAGACAATAGTTCAACCCACCAGGTAAAAATGGGTTATCGAACTATCGATTTCAGGATTCAATGAAGCCTTATAGTAGCGTAATCGGATTCAATGTTTGTACGCCTTTGATCCGACCAAGAACACTTTAGTATTTGACATCTGACGATGCAATATGCAGAGAAAGGGATGAAGATGAAGAAACAAATCTGCAACGATTCAGCGTTTGCAACACCTTGCAGATGTTACAAAATATAAAGCAATGGAAGAGCAGCGATTAGCAACTTCCCTGGCATCGCAAATTCATGTAGAAGAGGAAGAAGAAGATGAATACTGAACGAAAACCTTTACCAAAGTTTTCTTGGTGTTGCTATTTATAGTGGTGGAGAGGTGTCTATTCGCCAAGCGTCACAACCATTTACAACGATTTACAGCTGTTACGAACGGCTATTTCCATTCAACTTTTAAACATCGCATCTATTCATTTGCAACATTTAGAAAAACGTTACAAAATTCCCGCCCTTTATTCAAATTCAGAAATTCGGTTTTAGGTCCGTAACGGGCTGAAATTTGGCCCGTTACTATTCGCATATGATCCAAAAATATTTTCGGATCCGAACCCGTACCCGAACCCGACCCGGCCCAGTTCGGTTCGGTCGGACGGATGGACGGTGGCGGTGCACGTGTGGTGTTGCATGACTTCTCTCCTCACAACAAAGCAAACATGTGGGATCCCCAACGCTCCAACATCCACATGAGAAAGCTATATTTATACAAAATTATTGTATGATTTTCTAGCATGTGGGACTATTGTTCTCTTCTTCCTCTTTACATCTCCTCCTCCAAATTGAAAAAACCAAAGCCCCAAACCAATTATTGAAAATTTTACAACATTCGCTACCATTTGCTGTGGTTGAGTTCAATAGTTGAAAAATTCAACGACAAATGGAAAGGAACATGGATAATGAGGGTGTAAGGGATGAGAAGCCTTTGTATTATATTTCAATATTTAGTTATTCGTACGTTAATTCAAGTAAGAAAACTACAATGGCTTCTAATATTAACGGTGTTATGATGGAATCTAGTTTCGAGTAGGATCATACTCCAAAGGTGTGCAATAACGACGAAACTAAATGGTATATTTAAGTGACAAAAACCGATGATGCAAGATTGTGATATTCTAATCATAAGTCTAGTTTTTATCCTAAATCAAGAAAAATTACATAATTATATGCATATATATCAACTGATGATAGAGTTATAAAATTACCGAAATATTCAAAGTGGCAGTTTTAAGGCACATTATAATCTAGTTCGATCTATTAATAATGCCAACTGAGTCTTTTTATTTCTTTCTATTTGTCACTTCAACATCTTGGTTACTTACCAAGTTAATCACTAGTTAATATATGTACATATAATTTGTATGATTTTTCCCGATGTGGGACTAATTCCTAACTTATGATAAGAATATTTCGTTTATATAACATCGGATTAGGCTGTGTACATATAATGTGTATGATTTTTACATTTCGTTGGGAACTATAAGATAGATATATGATTCATCAGACTTGGAGTATTAGTCCCTCTGGAAAATGGATCCAAACATATAAACATTCCTGCACTCAAAAGTGGATCCCAACATATAGACATTACTAACAATGCTCCATATGACGTGGGACTAATTTACTACAATACAATGGGATTTAATAGCACTAAAAACTTTTTAAAAGCTTTTTACATTGTTTCAAAAAATGTTGTACAACAATGTGCGATAAAAGTTTGACAGCCTGTTATGCATAAAAGACATATCATGCAACAACATTTTGTTAACATTATGAAATAATTTATAGCGTTTGATTGACTTTATGTACGTTTGCAATAGCATTTCTTAAATGCTAGGATGCAATAACTTGATCTAAAAGAAGTTATTACAACAAAAAAAATTCAAAGATGTTATGTCATTTATCTATTTGTCTGCACCATAGCTCCTTAATTACCTATATAAAAGAAGTAAAACAATTACTTAAACTTATAATACACATATCGAATTACCAAGAAAAAGCACAATTAAAAACATATAAACGTATTAAACGCAACAACTACCAATATCATTGATCAAAGCAGTAATTTCGTATTATGACACTAAGAAGTGATAGTGTTTAAACGTAGTAACTATTGGTACTAGCCTGTCTGTAACTGGAAAATTGGTAAATTTCAAAAAAATTATCTCTATTTGGATCATAGAGGGCCTATGAAGTCTAATGCACTACAACAAAGTTCTCGTTTTGCAACTAGCAACTCCTTTTGTAATAGGCCTATTACAACGATCAGTTGAATGTCTCAATATACGAAGTAATAATAGGATCGAAGTATTTACAACTATTTTGGACCATTGTAGGGAACCATTGTAATAAAGCCTTTTACAATTAATTTCTCCAGTTGTAATAGGACTTTTACAAATGTTTTTCCCTGTTGTAATATGTCTTTTACAACATTTTTGTCCATTGTTATAAAACACAAATTGAAAAAAAAATCTATGCACGAGTACAACAGACATATGTTGATTTAATATCATTTTGCAATTGAAACCAACATTTTATTAATAATAGTAAAAATCATTCACATTTACTAAAAATACCATGATAAATTCACATTCCAAAAAGAAAAAATGAGCTATAAATTCACATCATTAATAAAGTCCTAATATAGTTACAAATCATCGTAGTTCTTGCCAAAATTAATATAAAAGAATAATATAATGCAGTTGCATTATAGCAAGTACACAAATGATGATTGTTAATATATTTCCTAGTCAATAAACAAACATCAAAGACAACATAGATACTCATTTCTTTAGAAGCATGAGTAGCGACATTCATAGTAGCAATTCTTCTTAAGATACATAGGAAAGGTTTTGAACATCACGGATGAATTGACCATTAGATTCATAACTTATGGTAATTGAGAACAAGATAATTTTATTTCATAACTTGTAGCAAAAAATATATTTTTTTTCCGAAATTCTTAGCTCGTATTGAAAATTTTCTGCATTCAACAGATTCAACAAATTTACAACTTGTGAATATTGTGTAACTTCAAATTCTGCCACATATATGTATGAAATAAAACACTAGATTTAGACTTGCAGAAAGCAAATCCAACCCCATGGTACCTAAATTTAGAACAGTAGTTCATAATGGCTTTTGCATTCCATTGTGGACACTCGTGCTAGTTTCGTAATTTGCTTACTCCAAGCCATGCTACTTTATTTTGTACCCCTAATGGTCTATATCAGGATTATACCACAAATATGTAGTTATATGCGCATAAATTGCATTGATAAGTAAAGTAAATTAGACAAAAAAAATTATAATGTACCTAAAAATATGGAGGAGCTATTGCAATTTAGAGTCTGCTTGGAGTTGAAGTCATAAGAACTAGCAGTATATCCTTCAAATCGCTATCTTCACCTTGCTTAAATTTGTAGGAAATGCATCTGTTCAACACTTGACAAATTTTGTATATAATGTGTATGAAAAAAATTAATGTACATATATTTTCATTTATTGGTAACATCAATTTAGTTTAATTAAACAATACGATGAATGTTGAAAATTGAATTTTCTTGCTACAGGGCAAGGCACAATAAACAAAAGCATTTTTACTTGTGTTCAAATATTTAACTAATTTAAATTGATAAAAAGGAATTCGATACCCTGAAATAAGTGGAAATTCGTTATCATATATCTGTTTTTGCCTTCTAATTCTTGTAAAAAATTCAGACACGATGAAACTTTGGTACGCTTAAATATTCACCGATGTCTCCGAGAAAACTCAGTATAAAAGAGCAAGAACATGAGGAAAATATATTTATTTTTTTCTCATTTAATAACCCGCTGCCAACATCGATCTGTTTTAAGGCAATTTAATGGCAGTTTGGATCAACTAGATTCCCTTAATATCAACTTATTTTATGGAGAAGGTAAAATAATAGAGTTAAAAACAAATATATAAGTAGATAAGGTAGAATTGAATCATTCTGATAGAAGAAATGGTCATGACACGAAAACTATAGGATAGATAGAGGTATAAATAACTTGAACAAATCAACTCTTTTAAAGGACAAAAATTCGAGACTTATTTTGCTCAAATAATTATTGAAATTTATTTTAAATTGAACTTATGTAATGATCATTGGTTCATTAATTGTCTTATACCGATGCTATTACTATATTGATTTGCTTATCCAGCTCTTCAAACAACTGAACAAGCTTGTATTCCTACAAAACGTGCCATTTCTACGCGTATCTTCGAAACATTAATTTTCGTCTCATCATAATCACTTTTTTGCATATAGGCAGGGATATATAAGTTGCATAATGATGGAAGATGAGAATTTACTTGGAACCTAGTGATATATGAATTAGTTAGTTTTAATATTATTTGTATTATTTTTGCCTAGTTACATGGTTTAAAGCCTTTGAAGATTTTGTCTTTATCAATATAGATTATCTTTATTGCCACATAATTCATAGGGATGGATATGCGATACTAACCTTAATTAGTTTTCTAGCGATGTGCCAGCGTATTGCTAAAGATTATCTAAGAGATTAACCACTTTCATTTTTATGTATATGTGATATTGTGGGCCGACTAAAATCCCCATCAAATTATTCTTTCATTTTGTAGCAGATAATTGATTCCAACACATACTTTTTTTGAGAAGAAAACATATATAATAGAAAGGAACATACATCAATATGAGTGTAAGGGATGATTCAGTAATTTTTTTATCAAATTTGGAATATCGAATATTTAGATAATATTATCGTAATTTGTTAATATAAATTTTGCAGATTATTGTTCATCAAATCAAATGAAATGTAACATTTGTTAAATGCCGGTGTTGTAAGGGAAATAATGAAGAAGTTGGTGTGCGATCTCTTTAATAGAGCTGTTGTGGTGACGTACAAAGAGCAAATGAGTTTTAAAATGATAAAGAAAACGTATGTGAGAAATGAGAAGCTTTGATGCCTTATTTTAGTATTTTATTATTCATAAATGAAGCGTGATGCTAAAAGCACTCAAGAAAGTGCTTATTAATACCGTTAAAAAAATTAATTCATATTAATTAATTCATGTGCTTCCTAATATGATTACCTAAGGAAAGCACTTCCCTTTTCTAAACCGTGTGTCGTCTTCTTCTTCACGTAAATTCCAAAACCCTAAGCGCGCGTTTTCTTTTTATTTTTCATCATGTAAATTTCAACTCTAACATCCAACTTTCTTATTTGTTCTCATGTTAAAACCTAAACCCTAACCCTAAAATCTCCATAGTTGAAACTCTCATTATCAAAAGCAATTTAAATTTTCTACTCTGGATTGCTAACTAACGAAGTCCAATGAAGAAGGTGATTTAGAGAATAGTCAACGTTGTAAGAAAAGAAATTAGGTGACTTTGATTTATAGTAATTTTGTAGGCTTTCATTGTCATTTGCAACATGTATTTGTTTTGGGTTTGTTCATTTCTGCTATATAGAAATGAGGAGTAGCGCATTCATATTAATTTTCTCAATTGATTGATAGGAGATATTGTTTTTCGTGAATTCAAATAATGAAAAGGAAGAAGAAAACTCCAATAATCTAAATGCGGTATGTATTCATAGTTAAGTATTTGAACTTATACTATTCATTTGAAGAATTTAATAGAAAATTAATTTTGTAGGCCTTTATTAATGAGTTGTTGGGTATTTAAAAAATCGATGATGTGAAGATCGATGATGTAGAGATTGAACCTTCTTTTGTAGGTAATTTTATTTTTCATTCATTGATTTGTTATGTCCATTAAGGTTAGCAATTATAATCTAGCCTTACATTGCACACACGTTTACTTACCTACCCCTTCCCAAGGTACAAAATACTAATGAAGCCTTATCAACCACCCAATACTTCCAAACCCATTCGCACTTAATAGCTCTAAATATGAAGCGGGCTTCTATAATACTTTTAAAAAGAGAAATAGACAGATACTGCCATTTAAGATCTTATTCTAGGCAGACCTCGTCAATTAAAACCTATTACCAATGTGGTTTCCTAACAATGTTGTCAATGGTTGGTCGGTCCTAGCTACAAGACCTCTAACCACTATTTAAGGATTTCGGCAATTAATGTCCAACTATTACTGCATCTATCACTAATAAAATTATAGACATGTAATAAATAGTACCCAAGCCACTTAATACCTTTTATTAGAAAATAGTCAGACTCTAGTCATTTACGATCTTAACTAAGGCAGACCTCATCATTTGAGACCTATCCACAAGGTGTGCTCTTAAATGGTACTATTGTTATTACGGCCTCAACAATGTGAGAGACTATATCCAAGCCATTTAATACTTCCAAGTGGAAAATAGGCAAACTCTGGTCATTTAAGACCTTAATTAAGGTAGACCCCATCATTTAAGACCTATTTCCAAAAGCATGCTCTTCAATGGTATTATCTAGTTATCATTGCTTGGAAATCTTGATGGGCAACTTAATACTTCTTTTAAGGGAAGAGGGGGACCTACAGTCACTTAGTATCCTAAATCTGAAGCGAACCCTTCCCGAGATATCCACTATCAATCTTTAATTGTAAATATAACATCTCATTAGGTTACTTCTTTCGGAAGGGAGGTGGACCCTTTAGCCACTTAAGACCTCAATACTGAAGTAAACCCTTTTTAGAGACTTTTATTTATTTGAAATCTCACTAGGTTACTTAATACTTCCATTTAGGAGAGAGGCGTATCCTTCAACCACTTAAGACCTTAAACCAGAAGCGAACCCCTATGGAGATAACCCTCACCACTCCTAATTACAAATTTAGACCATTTAATACTTTCTAATTACGAAAGCAAGCCCAATCTCTCACGTCGTCACGGGTCCTAGGATTAGTGCTAACTCACATTAGTAGAAAGTACACCTGATTGCTTGTAGCCTTAATGTGAACGAAGGTTTTCCGTCGAGTGACTCCACTGACCTTGCATCACTAACTCATTAAGTCCAATTAAGGAAATAAGATTACTAATTCTACGATTACTAATTCCCTTTTCATTGAAGGCAATAAGATTTACCTTAAATATTTATTCACCCATAAATACCCGCTTAATGCTCATAAATGTCAATCTGTCCATAAAATCCTAATGGACATTTTATGTAAGATTACTAATTTCAAATTACTATCTTTTGTACTATTCCATTTTTATTAGTCCCATTAATCCATTTATCCTATTAAATTATCGCAACTCCCATATTTATTACCATTTATTAGAGTTACAACCTTTTGAATTCTTTTCCCATTAGTTAATTATCCTAAATGCAAATTTTACGTGTAAGCATCATTATTATCCTTTTATTTAATTATTATAAGTGCAGTAATTACATATAAACATTTACTTGTATCAAATATACTCTAGTTATGTATCTTCACTAGAATATATTTTTTCATGTTAAATTATTAGAATCGTATCTAAAAAGATTATCTACTATAGTTTCCATAAATTAGTCCAAAACAATATATTTAACTTTGAAATATAAAAGATTACATCGCTTGAAATTAGAATAATAAATTGTTTTTACGGTCAAAATAGACAGTGTATACTACAATGAATTTGTACTTTAAACATCTCTTTATCTTTCTATTTCAACCATTTCTTGTTAGATCAAACACTTATCTTTCTATATGGGAAAGAAATCAAAATAATTTACAAATATGAAACGGATCTAAATCCCAACAATTCCAAATATAAAAAGTTTACATTCCAATTAGATTAGAGTAATAATTCAAATTTATAACATCATTATACGACCTATTTCAAATCAGGAATAAATTTCATTTAAATTAATATTCTAAATTCATATTTTTGCGACCGATTTCTCGATCAAGATATATACAACGCTAAGTAAATTCATTAACAAGAATGTGCAGGCGATATTTATTATATTCAGATCATATTCAATTCGTTGCCTACAACTCATATACAATTATGCAGTTAGGCATAAAAATCAAATAAATACCAGCGGTATAATTTTCATGTTATAAAAATATATAAATTTCACACTCGCCTCTTATAGCGATCCAAATCTCTAGATCTGAAGTAGATCCTTTGATTAATCTCTGAATCTTTTCAATCCCAGAGATATGTATAAAAGGGTAAATACGTGCATTACAGATCTGAAAAGAGATTTATAATATGGAGAGAATGTAGATACAAATATATGTAAATATATAAATAAGTCAAATATGCATATGGTTTATTCTCTTCTCCTTTTTATTAGATTTCTACTCTTCTCCGAGTTATATGAATATAGATACAAATGTATTATCATTATATATAATTTAGAAAGAAAATGGAGAAGAAGAAATAGCAGCGTTATTGGCTTCGTAAAAATATGAGAAAAGAAGGAAGCATTAGCCTAAATTTATAGGCGCTTGAATCAAGCAAAACCGTTAGATCGAAATAGATCAAATCCGTACTGTTACGGCCTAGGTTTGTTGGAGTCGCCAGGTCGCCACCAGTGGACCGCCTTTGGGTTATTGGCCGACCACTGGGGTCGACTGTCCTAAATAACGGGTCGGCCTATGGGCCTGTGCAATTAATATTAAAATGTTAGTTTCTTCTTATTTAATTGTTTTCGGTTCGAATTCGTTTTTAGTCCGTATCTTCTTCGTTTGGACTCCGATCGCAAGACTCTAAACTTGATGTTGCCCAAAATTTCACCATGAACACAATGGTGCAATTTTTGATGTCGTATTCCATTGTTTGCACAAATTGTATTTTCAGAGCCTAATTAACTAAATAACTAGCTAATTATATAACTAACACCAAATTACGGGGTGTTATAGGGTTAAAACAACATCAATTAACGGCCGACACCTATCCATTGCATCCATTAAATTTTTACACTCAGTATATTCCTATTTCTCGACATTCTATTATTTAACACACTAAACAAAATCCATATCCCTAAAAATGGAATGCACATAAAACAAAACCCTGTATCCCCGCTCCATCTTCGAGCATCTCTGCCTCCACATCCCTCGTGCATTCTCGCTTATCTCTACCTCCACGCCATGCATCTCCACGTCTAACCTCAAGCTAAACCACATTGCCACTAACCCTCGAGCTAATTCGTCTTTGCCTCCACTTCGTACATCTCCGCCTCCACTTTTAAGTGACTGGATGTAATTCATAAACTGACTTATGATCATCCTTACAATTTATATAACAATTCTAAAATACAATTTTAATTAATATACAAGTTCGTAGTTTAACTAAATAAGACTGCATTAGATAACTTAAATACATATATAAAATCAGAAACAAAAAACCAAAAAAATTCAAAAATAGATGTTTTATTTACATAAAAAGAAAGTCGAGTGTTATAAGCATACAAAGCAAATACCAAGGAAAATAACACATACCTAGTACATAACATCACCTAAGTGAAATACACTCTCATAATTAAAATACGCCATCAATAAATGACAAAGACACAGCTCAAACCCACATTTCTTCCTACTACCAAGACATCGGTCCCATGGATTCTTTTCTATCACCATATCAAAGTAAAAAATAATCTTTGAACAAAGCAACAAATTGCTCTTTCCAAATCATGGAGGTCGAAACAACAAACTATAAATCAGGGAAGATAACCTCTCTCACTCTAAAAATATATGAACTGAAATATACATGATATTTTCAAGCATTAACTATTCTAAATTGATTCACATTTATATGTGAACGATTGAATGAGAGGCCTAATTACAGTGGTTTTTGTTGTAATAAATAAATAAATTCTAGATCTGAATACATACAACCCATATTGATTCTATCGAGAAACAAATATATGAAATTAAATAGTTCAGCAGAAGTCGTACCTGAATTAATTGATGTTTGCAAAAAGAAGATCAACTAGGTTTTAGATCTTCCAAATTGACACAAGCTTAGATCTGAAAATTCTCTTTAGAAGAGGGTGGAGAGAATATGATAAGACTTGTGTAATTTGGGGACCATAACCTCATATATACAGTGTGTGACATTTTTCAGTTCGGCCCTTCAACAAACTAAAATTGTCACTCTAGTATCCACACATTATAAATTTACATGACGAATATACCCCTTAAGTCTTGTTGTATTTATTCCAAATAGATCACATAATTAAACTTAATCCCAAGATATCCCATAGATTCAAATATTAAAATATGTGGCCCTATAATGCTGAATTATTCCAACAGTTTTCATAAAGACATTTAGATACGAATTCTCAAATTCAGACTATGACCAAACTTTTTTGCTCTTGGTTTCTTCCACGTCTAGTGGATTTGCGAAACCATGCACGTACTGAGTCTAGCATTGCAAATACTAGCCATTTTCATTTGTTAACACTTAATGGTTGTAAAGTTTGCATCAGTCCTAAAGTTGGGTTACCCGTTGTAAAGTTGTATGGATTTGTTTCTATACAAAACAGTACATGTACCAAGTGCTATAATTCATGCAGCACCCTGTTACTACTTAGCATTATGTTATGATACTTGAGAAGGACTGAAAATAACAATCGGTTAAGGATGTACCTTGTTATATTTTTCCAATTCACCATTTGGTGAAGATGGATACTTGTAGTAGTTTCTGAAGCTGCAAATTCAAAAGAACGTGGCTGCCATTATGTAGAATCCATTACAATGGTTGTGGAAACTGAAAGCTCAATTGAAGCAAAGGTTTTATATTTGAGGTCAAATTGAGCTAATTTCGTGAGAGAGAAGGGTGGAGAAGGATTATAATGAGATTTACATGATTATAATATGGTTGTATGAATCAAAGAGATGAATAAGAAAAATAGATTGTGGAATTGTTTTATTGCAAGACCGGGCTTCATGATTTTTAATGGGGAAGGCGGAGAAGTTTCGTAAGTGATGAAGCTTAATATACGGAACTTGCAACTTTAAATTTTGTAAATAAATTAATTTAGCTTTATGGAATCTCAAATCTACGCCGCGGATTACCAATTTAGGCCTCTAGATCTAGAATAAAAACAAAATGCTTAATCATTACATAATTAGCCATTTAAATACTGAAGAGGGACTAAAGGTCACTTTTACAAAAGTCACAAATTATTAAGTTGGAATAAAAACTAGTTTTCAGTCTTTAATATTAATAATTACTGGAATGAATTTTTCAGTTATAAATCAGTCTTTCTTTAAAGACTGAAAATCTTCAGTTTTAGATTTATAGTCTCTAGTTGAACTTTATTTTGTAGTGGGATGTTGTTTTTTGAACTCAAAAATAAATTTTAAACCCAGAATATATTTTCCAAACTCATATGGTGAATTAAACAATATTTTTTACTCAAATAATGTTCTTTGAACTCAAAATATGTGTTTTAACCTTATAAAATTATTTTTACATTTCAAAAGCTTTTTAAAATCGAAAAATGGTTTACTAAAAATACGTTGCCCAAGCATACATAACGTATTGTAAACAAAATAATGGTTTTTAACTTAAAAATTGTTTTTAAACTAAATATTGTTTTTGGAAATTTAAATTTAAATTTTAAACTTAAATTTTTTTTAAACTTGCGTGATGTTTGTTGAACAAAACAATGGTTTTTTTAACTCAATAATATTTTGTAAACTCAAACAAATTTTTTAAACTCAAAATATGTCTTTAACCTTATAAAATGGATTTTGTACTTTAAAATGGTTTTCTAAAATCTAAATTTTGAACTAAAAATATGTTTTCAAACTTACACAATGTGTTTTAAGCCAAATATTGTTTTTGAACTTAATTATTCTTTTTGAAATTCCATATTGGTTTTTGAACCCATAAATTAAATTTTAAACTGAAAAATAATTTTCTAAATACATATGATGTTTCCTGGACTGAATAATGTTTTTACTCAAATAATATTTTGTAAACTCAAATAAAGTTTTTCGAGCTTCAAATATGTTTTTTAACCTTATAAAAACATTTTTTCAATTCACAAAAGTTTTTAAAAATCAAAAATTTCTATGAATTAAAAATACGATTTTTGAACTTATCTACTGTTTTTCAAGTCAAATAATGGTTTTTAACTTAGCTAATGTTTTTGAACTATAAATATTGTTTTTTGAACTCAAAAGTTAAATTTTAAATTCAAAAAAGTGTTTTCCAAACTCATATGCTTTTTTTGAACTAAAAAGTGGTTTTCAACTCAAATAATATATTGTAAACCCAAATAAAGTTTTGTGAACTCAAAATATATTTTTAACCTTATAAAATGTTTTTCGCACTTTACAAAAGTTATTCAAAATCAAACTACATTTTTAACCTACAAATATGTTTTCAAACTTACACGTCCAAACAACATTGGATAAGGAGCTATAATTTAAAAACACACCCTATCAATTTATCAACTACTTTCTTTTCTCCAATTATTGGCTTGTTAAATATTTGCAATGTAGTGTATCATGCAAATATCCTTTTCTCCCTTTTTAGGTTTTTTATTCCCTCTCTGATTCTTGATATGTAAGGTACATTGAGTTTTGATTACAAAATTATTTGTTGCCAATCTTATACTATATACTACATTAGCACATCTTACACAATTTCCTTTCTATTTTCTTAGAGTTTTAGAAATGAAATACTACTCACTCCTTAATTTGCCTCTTTCTTTGCACTATAGTCCTCTAACAAAAATGTTATTCTTATACTATCTATTCTATTATTGTACATGAATAAAGAGAATATGTGACCTTTAGTGTACTCTTTCCACAGTTCTTCTCATCTATATACCATTAATATACATGAAAAATATTAATGGTATCATTAGTGCATTGAACATAATGAACGTTCCATACATATATATATATCATATAATTATATAAAATATTCAATCTTTGATAATTTTATTCTTATTTTCATCATAATATATCAAATATTCAATATTGTTATAATATATGTAAATATAAGTGAATATGCTTTTGTGTTTTTCTATTAGTCCCACATCATGGGATGTTCCATCTCACGCTCCAATGCCTATATATAAATGAGCCTGTGTAATGTAATTATATGAATCAATCTGATATAACCAATCTCTAGAATGAATAAAATATCTCCACTCTTTTTATCTAATGGCTTCTGCTCTTATTTATTTATAACATATTCTTATTTGTTTATAACACGTTATCAGCCTGATCTCTAAACACAAGAAAATTTTCAGATCTGATCAGAAATCTTCAAAACGGTAAGCTATCTTTCTGATCTAATTGATCAAATCTTTCAGATCCCATTCTGTTATTTTTTTCTTTTAGATCTCATTGTATCATTGATCTAATTATTTGGATCTGGTTATATTTGTACATCTTATTTTTTTGTTCATGTATTTCAGATCTTGTTTTGTTGTAGATCTTTTTTTTTAATTCTTATTTTTCAGATCTCTTGTAGATTTTAATATCATGTTCAAATGATATATTTTTTAGGTCTGTAGATTTTAATCATCAGATCTCTTATTAATTTTTATTAATGTATATCCATTTTTTTGTGATAATTTTAAATTTGATCTGAAACTAAAATTGTTTCATGGACTAAAATATAATAGATCTCATTCCATTGTTTGGTGAAACAAAAAAGGTTTTCATTCAGAATTTTTTTTGTTTGGATTTCGGTTTGAATGAGAACTGTAGAAATAATTTTGCCACATGATTTATATTTCCAGAAGAAATATTTCATTGTTTCTTAAAGAAACAAATATAAGGATAATATGTATCTAGAAGATCGTATTAAATCTATATGAAAGAATAAGAACCTGAAGTTCATATGTGCGAAGGTGAAAGATTAAAGTTTTCATAAGTTGAAATAAAGCCAAAAAAAATAAGCGAGTAATTCCAAAAAAAGATGTTCATATGTCCAGAAGACATAATATAAAAATAATACGTTGAAATAACATTACAAATATGCTAAATTCTATTTCCTCGAAGAGAAATAGTATTATGATTCACATGTTCGAATACAATTATGAAGAGTACTCTTGTTTTATTGTATTTATTTAATATTGGAGACCTGAAGTTCTCAAATAAAATTTATGCATATAAGTTTGTATTCCTAAAAAAAGGGATTATATATCTATTTTATTGAACTCTCTATAAGAGATGTTTATATATAATTATAACCATGTTTGCATTCAAACCTGAAGTTTGATAATGAAAATCAAGTTGTACCATTTAGGATCTAAAGTACTAAACAAAGACTTTACTTTAAAGTAAAATTGGAACCTGAAGTTCTAAAATTATTTGCCAATGGTACTAACTATTAAACCAAATAAATGTATAGAAATTTGTTCACTACAGAAGTGGTGATAATAATAATAATAAAAAATATCCAGAAGAGATTTGTTGATATATTTGGTGCTTTTACTAAACCAAATAAATACGCAGAAATATATCTACTCTCCTATTCTCTTTCTTTTTAATAGAGAACAAGGTATTCTAATAGGAAGTTTATTTCCTAATTTTTTCCCTTCTTCCATGCATCCAAATGTCTTTCAAAAGTAAAATATAATAGATCAAGTTTCTTTCCATTGGCTCATCAAGTAAGTATTTTGAATTCTTCATAAAATGAATGTTAATATATATACACACATAAATTATGTTATATTATATATAAAACTCATTCATCTTTTCTCTTTCAGTAAAGAGGTATTCCAATGTTTACTATTTTATATGCTTAATCTTTTTACCTATTATTGTCATGTCATAAGAATATACTTATTGATGTTATCAATAGCTGTAACTCATACAAATACTTTTTAGTTGCCAAGTCAAACTATTTTTTTTCATGATATTATTCATACACTATGTGATGTACAAATTTCCTCTCTCTGTTTAGCTTACAATATGTAAATAATCACATGTATTAATTCATATATTAATCAGTAGCAATTAATAAATCAATAAATAAAATTTATTGATTAATGAGAATGGTCCAACAAAGATGTGTATGAATATTCATACATTTATTCTTCTTTTATATCTCTTATTATTGACAAGGATCATAACGTATATACATGTTATATATTCATGTTTCTCACTATTGCAGTTGTTATGAATTGATAATTGGTATTTAATACTACATACTTATATTCTTAAATTTGCCTATATTATGAAAGTAAATATAATAAAGTCAGCACATTCTTTGATTATAATTCATCCCTTCTCCACCAATCAATGCGTATAAATGCCTTTCCATATTTTCAAGGGTAGTTTTCCATTTTCAAGGAAATTAATGAATTCAATTAATGAGATTGGATCTAGAGCTGTCAAAAAGGATGTAAATAAGAAATTATTGTCGCTTTTATACATTATATTTGGTTGTCTTTTACTATTTTATAGTAATTTTTTTCTTTCACTGTAACTACTATCAGATATGGGTTCTTATTTTATGAAATGCATTGATTATATACCCATAAATAATATTTTGATGCTTATGCATTTTTATTTCCACATATAGTTGGTAATATGATAAACATAGCCAAGCTTGAATTTAAAACTTTGGACTTATTAGGGGATAACTTTTTATCATGGATATTGGATGATGACATTCAATTATAATTTCAATGCTTAGAAAATGCCATTAAAATTGATAATAATATGTCCTAGTAGGATAAAATAAAGGCTCTTATATTTTTAAGGTGTCATATCCACGACAATCTTAAAATAAGACATTTGACTGAAAAAGGTCATCTTTACTTATGGAACTCCCTGAAGGAGCGTTATGATCACCAAAATATGGTCACACTTCTAAACAATAGACACGAGTGGTTGAACTTGAAGTTTCAAGTCTTTAAATCTATTAGGAAATGCAGTTCCTCTATATTTATAATTACTTCTAAACTAAAATTATGTGAAAGGATTGTCTAGTAATACTAACCTGAAGTTAGATCATTTCTTCGAAAATGATGAAAGAAACTTCATTAATGATGAAATCTAAGTGCAATAATAAATGATATGGTCGAATTGATCAATAGTAGCAGCCTGAAGTCTGCTATGTGGATTTTATTCTATTTCAGTTCAATAAATCGGTTGGAAGTTGATGCTTGTATGTTTTTCCTTTCATAACTAATTGAGATAATGTACCGATAATGTTGGCTTTAATCAGTGGTCTATTTAAATTTTGGAAAGTACTAGCATTTATTTATGCTTAAAAATTTTAATGGTTGACTAACTATATTACTTTTAATTCTTAAGATATGGACTATCAATATTTGAGTGATAATATATGTCTACTAGATAGTGCAACTACTCATATGATTTTGAAAAACCAGAAGTTTTTCTCTGAACTATCTGAAAATATTTTAGCTAAAAATTTCAACCATTGAAAATTTGCTATATAATTGAAGGGTCCGGAAGAGCCCGTATAGTATTACCAAATGGTACATATATCTTAATTCAGAATACATTATACTCAAGCAAATTTAAAAGAAATTTATCGAGTTTTGAGGATATATAAATGAATAGCTACCATATTGGAACTATAATGAAAACGTCAAAGAATATCTTTGCGTTATTTCTAAAATTGAAAGCCAGAAGCTTATTTTAGAAAAATCTGTTACAATTCCAATTGGATTATATTTCACGAAATTTGGCATAATTGAATCCCATATTTAAACATGAGCCAGAAGCTCACAAATATCACTTGAATGCATCTTATCAATTGATAAAAGAATTATCCTCCTATTATTATGTATGGTGTATTTGCTAGTAGCAATATGATAATGGATCAAAATAAGAATCCAAAGATGACTATTATTTATTGTGACAATGTTTGTCAACATTGAGGGGGAGGGCAAAGGGATACAAGCTCATTTTGATCATCACTGTTAAATATTTGTTATAATACACAATGATGCAAAATATTAAGTAACTTGAATAAATTATCAATAATATTCCTAGTTGACTTTCTCCAATATAAATTTGAATCCCTGAAGGATCAAAATGTGTAAACCACATCTGAAATGTGGTTCAAAAGTCAGTTCAAAATATTTTTGGAGCAAGTAATAAAGATGCCAAATAAAGGAGGTGAGTGTTCTTGAAGAAACACTTAAAGGTGCTCTGAATGAGATGCATGACCTGATTGTCAAATAACCCTAAAAGTGGTTTAGGTACCTAAAACATGATAATTAAAAAGATCTCAATAAATCATGTCTAGAACTGACAAGAAATAATCATCGATGATAAATTTATAAATAATAAAGCGCTTATGTTTATAAATGGATTAAAGATCGTAGATTAGAGAAAAACATGATTGGCCATCATGAAATTCTCATAAATAAGAAATGTGAACATGTAGTTCGCAATATATATATATATATATATATATATATATATATATATATATAATAGAAAAACACACTGAAATTACTGAAGCACATGTAGTGCTACATCGTGTTCAATGATCTAGGCATATGTTTTTATGAGTAATTGAATTCATTGAAGCAGTGAAAGTGTTTGAAACACTTAAAATACCCTGAAGGTATAAAAATTGTTTAAAATATTATAAACAATGAAAGTACACAATTTCCTGAAGAATATGAATAACTTTTGTGGTTATAAAGAATGCAAAGAACAAGAAGCATAGATTACAACCTACTTTTGAGTATTGTCGTAATGAAAATCTTGATATAATTCATGATGAGTAGATTACTTCCTATTTTTAAATATTGTTGTAATAAAACTCTTAATATCCATTGAAGTGTAGTTGCGATGTGAAAATACTTATTAAAGTATACAAATTCCTGAAGAATATATATAACTTTTGTAGTTATAAAGAATGCAAAAGACATGAAGTGTATATTACAACCTTTTTCTAAGTATTGTTGTAATGAAAATCTTGATATAACTCAAGATGAGTAGATTACTTCCTACTTTTTAGTAATGTTGTAATGAAATTTTTAATATTCATGAAAGATGTATAGTTGCAATGCGCAAAACTAATTTGAAGCACAAAAATGAAAACACATGAAGTGTTTTTCATAAAAGTAGCATACAAATTGCATAAATGCAAATTATATTTGAAAGAAACAATCTTAGAAAATTTGATTGTATTGAACGAAACTATTAATAAATTGTATTATTAATGAGACACATATTTATAGATCCAGAAGTATCTATAACCAATTTGAGTTATCGAAAGACGAATACAAATTTAGAGGAAACTTTAAATCGGGGGGAGCATCTATAAGTATTTTATAATGCACTCTTTTTCCTTAACTAAGATTTTTCCCACTGGGTTTTTATTAGTAAAGTATTAACGAGGCATTATCTTGATCCAGAAGTATCAACTCCCCAGTAACATTTGAAAATAAGTTACAATGTACTCTTTTCCCTTATTTAAGATTTTTCCCACTGGTTTTTCTTACTAAGGTTTTAACGAGGCATTGTCTTGATCTAGAAGAATCAAACGTCTTTTCAAGAAATAACATCTCAAATATGTTATTTAAGTTAAATTGTATTTTTATCCTTGACTAAGGTTTTCCCCATTGGGTTTTCCTTTGTAAGGTTTTTAATGAAGTATTGTATTGATCCAGAAGTATCAAACTCTATTTGATTCTGTAAATTATTAAAATATGTAAAACCATATTGTACTCTTTTTCCTTTACTAAAATTTTTCCCATTGCGTTTTTCTTAGTAAGGTTTTAATGAGGCATTAGTTTGATCCAGAAGTATCAAACATCATTTGAAGAAATGAGAAAATAAGATATGTCATTGTACTCTTTTTTTCCTCACTAAGATTTTTTCCATTGGGTTTTTCTTAGTAAGGGTTTAATGAGGCATTATATTGATCCCGAAGTATCAAACTCTTAGAAGGAATATCTTTTTTAGTATGATATTTATGATTTCACAAGTTGCACTCTTTTTCTCTTTCAAGGTTTTTCCCATTAGGTTTTCCTTATAGAGGTTTTTAATGAGGCAACATATAATATTTATAACGACTGAATGGATGTATGAAAGCAAGATAATAATGACGGGGAGCAATTGTCATGGACGTTTTAAAAGAAATAATTTCTAGCAACCATATGAGCATCCAAGATTTCGAAGATGCATATTCAAGGGGGAGTGTTATAATATATGTAAATATATAAGTGAATATGCTTTTGTGTTTTTCTATTAGTCCCACATCATGGGATATGTTCCATCTTATGCTCCAATGCCTATATATAAATGAGCCTGTGTAATGTAATTATATGAATCAATCTGATATAACCAATCTCTAGAATGAATAAAATGTCTCCACTCTTTTCCTCTAATGGCTTCTGCTCTTATTTATTTATAACATATTCTTATTTGTTTATAACAAATATACTATTGTCTCTTAGGATTTTTCCTATTTTATTATAGTTTTATAAATAAAATACTACTCTCTCCATAATTTGCCTTATTCTTCGAAATATAGACCTCTAACAAATATACTATTCTCATATTATCTATTCTATTATTATATAGAAAAGAGTATATGTGACCTTTAGTATATTGTTTCCATAATTCTTCTCATCCTATGTACAATTAACATACATGAAAAATATTATTGATATCATAAATGTGTTTAACATAATGAATGTTCCCTATATATTATATAATTATATAAAATATTCAATCTTTGATTATTTTTGTTCTTATTTTCATATATATTAATCCTTCAGTAATTATTTTTAAATTTACTCTAACACTTCTCATCTCCTAATTATTTCAATTCCATTTTACACTTTTCGCCTAACTTTATTTCTTTCTATTTTCCAGTTTCATATGTAAACTAAGATTCAAAAATACTATTCTACTCTCAATAAAAATAAAACTAAAGATACTTTCCAAACAATTTGTCTCCTCAATTCATTTTTATTGACAAAAAATTTGATTGAATTCATCAATATTTTTTCCCTCCCATAATTACTCCACATCTGTTTCATTTTTTCTCACAACTTTATTTATTTCCATTTTCCTATTTTATATGTAAGCTACAATTCAAAAAAAATATTCTCACTACTGGAATTATGTTTATCGCGACGGCCGCCGATGGCCACTTCCAAAGGCTAGGTTTTGCCATGGCAATTCGGTAATAACGGAACTTTTATCGTCGAAAACAGTTGAAAGATTGCCGTCGGCGGCCGTCGCAAACCAACGCACGTCGTGAATTACCTGAGTCGGCCGAGAGCTATTTTCATTATATACTTCCTCTAAATCTTCCTCCAAACCCTCCCTCTTCCCCTAAATTTGCCCACCTTCGGCCGCCACTGCCCCGAAAACATCTCCAACTTCTCCTCTTCGGTCT
Source organism: Allium cepa (assembly GCA_030765085.1). Lineage (NCBI taxonomy): Eukaryota > Viridiplantae > Streptophyta > Magnoliopsida > Asparagales > Amaryllidaceae > Allium > Allium cepa. Next base: position 443,454,623 of record CM060945.1, read on the forward strand.
CCAGCACTTCAATTTCAACAAAAAGATGTATTTTTTTTCTAACTCCAATTTATCCTAATATGTTAAATTAGTGTTAATTTGTAGTTGTATTTGATGATACTAGCCCCTTGAGTGTTTGAAATTGTATGTTGATTGATTGTAATATGCTAGTTACGGTTATAAGTGTGTAAATCCGAATTAAAATATAATTATGGCCAAACTTAGGTTAATTATTTTTTGTGTCGAATTAGTGATATAGTTTAGTGCTAATTAGTGTGCTAAAATGTTAATATCAATTCAAATATTACTATTGAAATTAATTATAGGTTGATAGTTTATATAACAAAACTTGTTTACTTGGACGTCGAATCCAAAAAACTAATAAATAAATGAGTGTACAATGAAGTTTAATTTTTTTGAAATAAAATATTATATCCATAATTTGTTATGATTGAAAATATATAAGATTTTATTAAAAAAATTATAAAAATAATATATTATATAATTATCAAAACATTACAATGCATAAAGGAATTATATATGCTAATATATGTTATGTATATAATTAGTTTTCCTTAGAGAGTTTTTGGCCCCGTCCGATAAGTATTGTATAAGATCCTTTTCGTTCCCCATGTACATGCATTTTTTTATGATATAAGGAACAAAGGGGAGTGATACCGAAATTTTGTTGAATCATTTAAAATGAAATGATTTACGATATTTAATTATTACTATGTTTGTAATGAAAAGTAGGATGACCGACCATCAATGTTGAAAACAACAAACTAAAAATTTAATATTCTATTCATAATTTGTGTTAATCCTTAAAATGCATAAATGAATATTAATTAATAAATGATTTGAAAAATTAAATTTCAATCCATAAAATGATTAATATTATTTTTAATCTCTATCATATTTTTCTAAATAGGAAAAATGGTTGATTATTTTATTGATCGACCTGAATGTATCATCCTTAAAGGGAAATGGGAGGCTCAATAAGGAAAAAAAATTATAATGGTGTAAACGTGTTTATTAATTTTCTTTAAGTAATAATGGAAACAATAGATAAATTCGTTGTCCGTGTAGTAGGTGCAAATTGTTGAAGCATTTGTTACCGGATATGGTTAGGCTATTTATGCCAATACGGTTTCGTGTCGAATTATCTTGTGTTGGATCATCAAGGAGAAGATGTAGCATCTAATCCTATATATGCAGAGAAGGAGGTGGGTAATCAAATTGTTACGACAAATCCTATAGAAGATATGGTTGAGATGAAGCACGATCGATGCTCCCCACTTTTGAAGTTGACGACAATGTTAATATCGAAGAAGAACCAAATATTGGAGCAAAAAAATATATGATTTATTGGATGCTGCTTAGAAAACTCTTTGGGATAGCTGCACAAGCGGTACTTAGTTATCGATAACTTCAGAATACTTTATGGTGAAACCAAAATACAACTTCACGAAAGCCGAATTTACTGCTGTTTTACAAGCTGCAAAACGGCATATGCCAACCGATAATTTGATGTGCGAAAATCATTATGAAGCGGAAAAACTTATGTCTTCTTTTGGTTTGACGTATCAAATAATAGATACATATTTAAATGCTTGCATGTTGTTTTGGAAAGAAGACATCAATCTGAGGAATTGTAGAATATGTAACGAGCAATGATACAAACCAACAAAAATGAAAGGAAAGGAAGTCCCGTACAAGCATATGCATTACTTACCTATAACTCCTAGGCTTCAATTATTATATGCATCTTTTGTAATCGTGCATCATATGAGATGGCACAGTGTGAGAGTACAGGAAGAAGAAAGGTTAACACACCCTACTGATGAAGAAACATGGAAGCATTTTGAGAAGACATATCCTGCTTCTGTAGCGGAAAGCGTTAATGTTAGACTTGGTATATGTACGGATGGATTTTCGCCATTCTCTCAATTTGGTTCTAAATATTTATCTTGGCCTATGATCGTTACACCTTGCAATTTACCACCATGGATGTGTATGAAAACTTTATATATGTTTCTCGCTATTGTCGTCCCTAGCCCTGATGATCCGACACAAGAAATCGATGTTTATTTACAACCATTGATTGAAGAGTTGAAAACATTGTGGTAAGGTGTTGAAACATACGACATTTTAAAAAATAAAAAAAAATTGTATGTTTGCTTCTTTATTATGGACTATTAGTGATTTTCCTGTGTATGTAATGCTTTTTGGTTGGAGTACGGCCGGTCGTCTAGCTTGTCCTTATTGCACAGAAGAAACACGGTCATTTTCTTTAATGCACGGAAAGAAAATATCATGGTTTGATTGTCATCGGTGTTTTCTTTATATTAATCATCCTTTTAGAAAAGATAGAATTTTTTTTACAACTAGTACATAAGATACTTTGTGACTGCCATTGATTTAGTCAAGCGAAGATATATACGAACTTGTAACGGATTATCCGAAGATACATGAAACAAGAAAGAAAATTGAAATTCAAGGTAAATCGACAATTCATAATTGGTGAAAATAAAGTATATTTTGGGAATTGCCTTATAAGAAAAAACTCCTAATCCGTCGTAATATTGAAGTGATGTACAACGAGAAAAACTTGTTTGATAATGTTTTTAATACAGTTTTGAATGTTAAAGGGAAGACTAAGGACGATTTGAAATCAAGATGTGATATCCAAGCAGTATGTAATCGTCCTGAGCTTCATATCAAGCTGTTAACCAAATTTATGGTCAACACCCCAAAACTATTCTAGCTAATGTGATTAATCTGGTTTGAATGAAGGGATTGACAGCCTTAAGGGTTGCCTTTGTGATTCGCTTATATATATCATTCGAATCAGACCTTTCGACGTCGTCGAAAGGTTAGGTATTTGCTTGAGTTTGATTCTTTTCATCTTAGTTAAACTTGTATGTGGTCTCATTTTGGGCTAAATTTTGTTGCTATGAGTTTATCCTTTTAAGGGTGGAAGCTACCTTAAGGTTTAAGCTGGTTATCAAATTCCTTGTTGAATAGGTTGTAGCTTTGGACTTTGTCGAAAGGTTTGTTAGCTTGTATGAAGTTGGATTCAACCTAGTCGAAAGGTTTGTAAATGATTTCCTTCAACTTTGACCTTGCCGAAAGGATTGACGGCTAGGATTATAATGTCTAAGTCAATCACTCCGTAAGTTTGAAGTTGGTATTTGGACTAGATGCATTATTAATCTCATCAATAGGTTTAGTCCTTTGATTCCATGATTTCGGAAGGTTTAATGACTGTTGAACTGGTTTGGACCTCAATCTAGTCAAAATGTTCCTATTGAAGAGTTGGAGTCTTCGAAGGGTTGAAATAGTTACTTATGATAGAAGTGTTGTTGATCCTATCAATAAGAATCTTCCGTAGAGGTTTAACCTGAAAATATGAGTTAATCCAACAATGATTCAAGTAAGTAGAAAACTAATTAACTAAGTTTAGGTCTTCCCTCTTTATCCCAGAGAAAGCTTTATTTATTAAATTCCCCAAATCAACATTCAATTATGGTTACAATGCTCTAATTAAGTAGATACAAGTCTAGAATGGAAGAAATCGAATCCCCAAGTTGGACCCCTTTGGGTCTTATTTATAGATGCAGACGGTCCTCATTTGGTCTTCTTGCTCTCAGCTAGGTCAGAAGGTCTCCCTTTTATATGCCTCCTTAAACTCTTCGCCTTCATCGAAAGGTTTTCTTTTTCATCTGCTATTATGAACCTTCCACTTTTATAAGAAGGTTTGTTACTCTTATGTCTCCATGATCCTTCCGCCTTTACCGAAGGGTTTGTCCTCTTTTATGTTGTTTATTGTGAACCTTTCGATCTTGTTGGAAGGATGCTCTTCTCTTGTTTACTGTGAACCTTTCGACGTTGTTGAAAGATTGTTCTTCTTTTGTTTTTTGTGAACCTTTCGACGTTGTTGGAAGGTTGCTCTTCTTCAATGATGTCGAAAGGTTTTCTTTCGTCCTTTGTTAGTTTGTGAGTGTTGTTTTCTTCATAAACCTTCTGTTATTGTCGCAAGGTACTTTGGATGTGCTTCAACCGGTTTGAAAGACTCATTATGCTTTCAAAAAAGGTCATTAAGTACTTGCTCACACTTGCTTTAACTTCTTTATCCCCTTCATAAGATTCGAACACTTTGAATGCTAAGGAATGAAGCCTTTTGACTCCTTCGAAAGGTCTAGGACTGTTATACACTGTTGATTGCATCCTTTCGACTTTTTTGAAAGGTTTGAATTGAACTTCTTTTCTTTAATCTTTAGTGGGAGACCATTCGTCTAAGACGGAAGTTTGATTTTTAGTTTAACATTTGCCCCCCATTCGAAGGGATGCTCTTGACTTTTCAAGTCATCTTTGTCGATGGCTGCAAAATTTTCCCGCCTCTTGGCCTTCACGTGCTGATCTGGAACATCCATTTAAGCCTTGATCCAATGGTTGAGAATTTGGGCGACATTCCTTATATAATACGCTTCTTCTCTTTCTTCCTCTTTTACCTGAAATCAAAATTATCGTACACGAGTAAAAGAGTTCTCCAAAATTTTCCAGATCTCATTTCAAAACAATAAGGTAATCACTTGAATTTGAATCGTAAATTTTAGTCTAAACTTCACCCTCATCGGTTTTCAGTTGAATTTCTAGTTTTTATTTTCAAAATTCGGATTCAATTTCAAATAAATTCTTTGGAAAAGTTTCCTTTCAAACTGGTTTCTAACAATGTTCATTTATGGTTTTGAATTTGAAGTCATATAGTGTTTGATAAAGGAAATCCCAAAATCGAGATAAACTTTTGACCTAAAGTCCTTAATTAATTTTTTTTGGTTTTCGATTTGTTGATAGTTTTTGTTACTTTTCAAAACCGAATTAGATTGATTTCAAAAAAGATCAGTTTTGTTAGTAGGTTTGTTTTGCTGGTTTTTCAAGAAAAGTTTGAAAACTGCATTTATTATCGAGTTTGTGTTTGGTTAAACCCAATACGATAACCTGGAACCTACCCATGTCAAATTCGATTATATAAAATTACTTTTCTACCTCTACGAAAGGGATTAAGGTGGAAATATTGAATCTTCCCTCTTTATACCTTTCGATGGGGTTGAAAAGTATTATAATGCTAATTTTACCTTTGTTATCGAAAGGTTAGACAATTAAATGATCCAATCTTTCGATAACAAGCTTTCATCAAGGTTGAGGAGTTTCAAGCCTTTCGATACTAGCTTTCAGTAAGGCTAGAACTCTTCAACCTTATAGTTGCTTCCATCCATCTTTGTCGAAAGGTTTAAAGTACACATGAATCAAACCCGAAACCTTTCGACTTTGATGGGTTGAACACTATTATTTTTACTTTGAAACTTTGAATTATTAGTTTTCATCATGTCGAAAGATCTTTCTATTTAACCTTATGTTACATTTGAAGTATATCTAGGCTTCTACAGATCTTTCGACGTTGTTGAAAGATGATGAATGGATTAATGTTTAGTCTTTTCCTTTCGACTTTGTCGATAGTCTATGGAGTATTTACTCCTTAATCCCTCAATAGTGTTGAACTAGGAGAGCTTAGGCAGATGTTATCTTCTTTCCAACATTATCGAGAGCTTGGTATGCTAACCTTTCGACTTTGTCAAAATTTTGAATTATTGACCTTTCGACGCCGTCAAAAGCTTAAACTACTTAGTTTTTTCACCATTTTAAGATTTCATGTATGTTTTTATGCTTGAGCTATTTAAATAAAAAAAATTAAATTCATAAATAATTAAGATTTTTAACCAGAATATTTTCACCTCGCAGAATCATGAGTTCTTCTAAAGTTGAAGCTATTGCCAAGCATTCTTCTATTGTATCCTAGGATGAAGTCGATGCTATTCTTAAACATTTTGGCATTACTAGGATCGATGCCATCGTTCCACGACCAACCAATACTATCGATAACCCGTTAGAAGGGCATTTTTCTTGTATGGCTATCTACAACTGGCATGGTGGATTCCTTCCATTTCCTGCTTTCCTATCTATCTCATGTTGAAGTTGCTCCGATACAATTATCTCCGAATGTTACACTCAATTTCTATCCTTGGAAATGTTGGCATTGGAGTCTGGAATTCCCTTGCTTAATACTAAAGTTCTGAACTCCCTGACCAAGTTTGCAAGGTTAGGTAATCTCAAGAAGCAAATTTTCAGAGTGAATGTGTACAAGAATCTTATTTCAGAAAGCATTAACAAGTTCAAGGACCGGGAGAATCTGTTCCTTTTTGTCAAGTGCTTTTCTGGTGTTTGCGTGACTTTTTCCTTCCCTCTTAAGCATGTTTCAACGTCATCCTCATTTTCCTTCATGTTTTCTGTGAACTAATCTCTAATCATTTTCAAGTGAACCTCTTAAGACACTTAGCGACGTAAACCAAAGAATTGTCAATTATTTAACCACTGCTATGTAACAACTTAGAGTATATTAATGCTTCTAACCCTTTCGAACCTAAGGAAGCATTCTTTACTTCCAACTGGCCAAAGGATTTTTGGCACCCCACCAGTAATTATGCAAGATTCCCACGAAAATCGCTTCTTCTCCTTAGGCAATGCTGAACATTTTACTTCACTGTCGCCTATTCGTTCGGACATTTTAGGTAAATGTTCGCTTATTGTTCTCCTCCTTTTGTCTATGTAATTCTTAAATGGCTCTGCTGATTTTATATCTGCTTGAATTAGTCTTAGCTCCCTCAAAGGCCAAAATTTCTTTAAGTGATGTTGCTCTTCCTCCACCATCTTCAGATGTGACTTCAGTCTTGGAGTCTTTTGCTAGATCCAAGAGATCCTCAAAAAGGAAACTAGTAGTGCCTTTCGAAGATGCTCCTCCAGCAAAAATAGCAAAGATCGCTGATGTGGAGGAGGAAGAAGAATGTATATCTCTTGGGGGAGCTTCAAAGAGCCCAACTGTTAAGGCTCCAAAAGACATTATGGAGCCAATTTCATCTTCACCTGCTCCCCTTCCGCATATTACAATATCAGACCTCCGGCTGCGCTAGCACAGATGTGACTTACTCTTTTTTAGACTCCTTCTAAGTCGCACACCCTTTTGGAGTCATCGTCTTCTGCTCCTTTGCCAACTAATTTTGACAAAATCGTCAAGCTCATTCTTCATTCAGAATCTTTTACCTCTTCCTCTCTGCCGTCATTTAGCCCCGACTTGGTCGAAAATCACCGCTCTCTCATGGAGCAACAACTCATGGTAAGCCTTGTCCAATTAATTCTATCATCACTGGATCTTTCTAATTTCTAACTTCTGTTTCTTCTCTTGTTGTAGATTTCAAAGAACTGGATTTCTCATAACAAACATGTTTCCAGGCTCTCCTCAGGATCCTCCAAGCTACAGAAGGAGAAGGTTGAATTAAAAAGTCAACTAGCCTCATTGATGTCTACTCAATATACCACTTCCTTTGAACTACAGCGAGTTAAGGCTTCCCTTCCTTGGGCCGAGAGTAATCTTGAAGTAGAGAGGCGAGCCCATCAACTTACCTTTGATGGGAACCTTGCAAGGGAGCCTGCCTTAAAAGACTTAGAAGACAAGAAAGCCTATTTGATTTTCGAAAATACTCCACTGAAATATAAATTCAAAAGGTCCAGAGCTTCACTTAGGCTAGCTGTTCAAAACCTTTCTGACTTCCAAAACATGTCTCTGATTTTGTCGACACCACCTTAGGGCCCATGATGCTGAATCACTACGAAGATGCCCTCATGCTTGCCTATGCTAACAATCATGACAAATGTCCTGACTTTGGTTTTCCTTCACTTGACTCAATTCTAGCCAAATGAGTTATGGACAAAATTGAGCGAGTTAAGCGGGGTTCCGACCCCGATGGTGAAGAGGAGACCGTTGATTTCAAGGAAGCTCTTCTTTTGATATCCCTTCTTTTGACAATAAATCGGACACTGAAGAAGAAGATGATAAGGATAAAGATCCTAAGGAGAAGGAAGAGGATGACAAACTCAATTAGGATAGTGAATTTGATGATGATGATGATGACGATAATCCCTCTAAAGACCAAGGTCATGGTGGAGATAAGGGGGGACCTTCCGGCGCTTCATGGATGGATAGTGGAGATCAAGATAAAGCTCCCAAGCTAGAGAAATCCCCCACAAAAGATATGCAAACAACATCTCCTGGTTCAACTGCTCCTCCAATGGGGAAACTACTCAAACACTTCCCAAAGATCCACGAGAGAAGAAGCAAGCTCCCCAGGCTTCCGTTCCAGTTTCACAGGTATGGAATTCCTATTTAAATGTCTTATACCTAAAAGATAATAAGTAGTGGTAAGTCATTTTATCTTCGATAAAGAGGAAGTCAAATCTTCCCTATTGAACAAAACTTGAAAGCAAACAGGTGGAAATTAACAAGTTATATAGGGAGTTAGACAAATTAATAAAGGAACACAATGCTCTATCACAGAAATATCATAGTTTGGACAGGAGCACTTCCGTTCTAACATCTTTTAAATATCAGAGGGTAGCTCCATTATTAAAGAAACCGCATCACCGGTATGATGCCCTCTTAAAAGAAAATAGAGAATTAATAACTCTATATTGGATGATGATGATGGAAGAGAGAGACATTTTAGTCAATTTTTTGTATAAAGAATATTTTAGACATTATATCATAGATTTTTCATACTTAGGTGAATTCAGTGGGGGTCTACTTAGACGTTTCCATAACTGACATTTAGATGAATTTGGTTTTGACCCGCATCCTGGATCTTACTGGAACTTACCGTGGATCAAACCAATTCATCAAGATCTCCCTACTGAAAAGCATAAGTATTATAAGAGTAATTTCATTTCTGAATTCTTTTCTAAATCTATTCTTTATGGACCAGATGAATGATTGTAAATATGTAGTAAGTAATTGATTTTTGAATATATGATTTTGTTATGCTTTATAGCTTAGTTTATTTTTAATATGCTATTTTAGAATACCAGCTCTTTAGGTTGGGTTGTCTCATGAGGCCACTTAAGTCAATACGTTAACCTAAGGAGAGTTACTCTAAATATGGACCAATTTTAAGGACTTTGAAGTTAGCAAGAAATTTCTTTCTTCGGGATTTGCAAAAATCATACTTGGAATACCCCCATCTCCGCTTCGACTTTCTCGACGAAGAAAACGAATTATTCTTAAAAGAATTAAGAACATTCCATCCCAAATTAATTTGTGATTATGATAGTCCTCCAGCCAGAAAATGGAATTATAGTAAATGTCCACCAGTTATAACTCCTGAAGGATTCACTTTACCTTTTGACTCAACGGCCATACTTCCAATAAATAACTTAGGCAAAATTAGGAACGTTGTCTCTCAACTTTATATGTGATGATTGTTGTATCTCTTGACTTTGCTTCTATTTTGAGCTGTAATCCATCACTACAGTAATAAAGGTATATTATTTTTCCTATCTCCATTCTGGATTTTATTTATTTCCTTTCTTTAATAGGAGCCATGGTCGTTTACAAATTCTCTTGCTCAAAGCCTAATATCCCATGTCCACGTAATTAGAGAGAGATTATTGAAGGAGAGTGGAGCAATCATGATTCGAGATAAAATATTATTGGAATGTTTTGGTGGTAATGTTAGAGTCGTGAAATGGCACAAAAGAAACCTTACCCAAAAAACCATAGCCAGCAATCATAAGGATCGTACTGACTATCTTGACGCCAAGATTAAGAGAAAAGATGAAGTGACTATTATGCTTAAATGACAAGTGAAGTCAAATCCTACCATCAACTTCGATAAAAGGATGTCTGAACTTATCCAATGGATCAGGGATTTAGAGCTAAAATTGAAAGATAGTCAAGTTCAATGTGCCTCTTTAGAATTCCTCGTTGGGGAAAAGTCTCCAAACAATGATCCTCCGGTCCCTCGAACAACCCCTTCAATTGTCAAGCCTACTAGATCAAAATTTCATGCGGCTCGGAAATTTCCAACTATGTTGAACCGTCCTTCGGGTTTAGATGATAATGTAGTTGGAAACTGGTGCCGAAGGGTGCAATTTGAAATTGCCAAAAAATTTGATGAGCAATAGAAGTCAAGGTATTCTCAAACTGTCAATGACTACGCCGCAAAAAGTGAAAAGCTTGAGTATAATATTTATTTCCTCAAAAAACATGATGCTGAGTTAGAAAGGGAAAACAAGACACTTAAAGCTGTAAATCGAGCCTTTAACCGTGCTTTGAAAACCAACATCAAGGTAATTGATGACGAGAATACAATTAGAAGAAAAGAGAAAAAGCTTAAAGAAGTTCTCCACACAGCAATTAACCATGTAGTTAATCCTTCCATGGCTGAGACCCATAATAAAGCATCTCAAGATTTGTAATTTTTTTTGTATTTGAACCATTTAATCTATCTTATGCATGATTTTTATTTCTTGTAAATAATTACATAATTTGTGTAAATTAAAGAAATTTTGTAAATATCACCTATTTTGCAAACCTTTTCTGTAGTGTAACTTTTTATGTACCTTCGAATTGCTCATTCAGCAACCCTTTTCTAACCTTTTGTCCTTCCTGGGAAACATGTAGCAAACAATATTTTTAATTATTAGCTTGGAATTGACATATTCGTATATGTATATCATTTTCCAAGATTAACAAATCATCTTGCCAATTGTATAAAAAGTAATGTATTCAATATGTTAAGATCTCATCTTTAGCCATGATGAGAAATGATTATGGATTTAACACTTTCCACTTATTCAGAATGCATAAGACTTGTTCGAAGTAAATCCTGCCTAATCAAACAATAATGAATGTTAGAATTATAAATCTCATTAAATGAATAACCTCATTCAAGGGTTCATGTCTAAACTTTTTGAAGTAGTAACTTTCTTACTCATAATTTTGACATAGTTAGAAGTCTGAATTCCCCATTTGGGGAGTCTTAAGGGTATTCTCTTTGGGAATATTTTTTGGCCCAGATTCGAGCACTCGAGACAAACAGAAGCCCAAAAATCTTATTCTTAGACTAGAACTTAATTAATCAACAGTCTTGATATTAAGATCCAGATATTAGCGATTGATAATGACTCAAACCCACATTCGGGTATTCAGATGACAAGATTATATAGAAGACCCGAAACTCATGTTCGAGTTTTAATAGTGAAGTTCTGAAATGAGTATCACAAAACCCAGATTTGGGTATTAGATTTTGAAGTTCATATATGAGAATCTTGAAACCTAAAATACCCTTTTTGGTAATGAGTGATAATAAGTTATAAATCCACATCTGCTAATCTGGTATTAGTAACAGAAGACCGCTTTCGGGCATAAGTAATAGATGACCAAAGAATTAATCAGGCAATAAGTAATAGCAAACCAGAATACCATATCTAATAATAAGTAATAGAAGAGCAGAATACCATTTCTGGAAATAATTAATGGAAGACCAGAATTCCATTTCTGGTAATAAGTAATAGAAGACCAGAATACCATTTCTGGTAATAAGTAATAGAAGACTAGAATACCAATCTGGCAGATGAAGTCAATGAATTCTTTCTGATTATCTTGTCGAATGTGCAATCTTCAGGTTTTGATAATACTTTGCAGTTTTTTCCTTTCTCAAGACCGAGTTTCTTTACTCATTTGTTTTGGCCTATTTCGGGCATGGGCTCTTTCGTTCAATTTTTTTGCTTATTTAAGCAGTTGCCATTTTAGGCGATGTCGATTTCTGGTAGTTGCCATTTTAGGCAGAGACTTTTCTTAGTCCGTCAGATATTTCATCCAGGTTTCCGGTGTGCTCGGCTAGCTTATTCTCAAGCAGGGCCCTAGGACTTAACCGACCTCCCTCTAGGAGGCGCCTTAACCCGGCCATAGCGTGATGCGGCTAAGTACTTGTCGGCACCTTGGCCAGGCCATAACATCGCGGGACCAAGGGATTGCCCGTCCTCCCTCCAGGAGGCGCCTTATCCAGGCCATAGCATGATGCAGATAAGGGCTTATGATGCTTTAACCTGGCCATTTCTGATTTTGGTGCGGCTTAAGGCTTACGCCTTCCCTCCAGGAGGTGCCTTGACCTGGCCATCTTGGCACGAGCAAGGGCTTTCTACCATTATTAGTAGCCTACCATTTTAGGTAGTCCAAGTTTAAGGAGAATTTTACTCCCGATCATGTAGACTTCTCTTATATTGAGAATAGAAATTTCATTCCATAATTTGGTCAATCCTTTACAAACTGTTTAAGTTTTCCTTTGTCTTGGGAAGTGTAGGACCATCTTTTCAAGCACCTTGCATTGATTTGTATTATGTCCATTTATTGGATGAAAGTTGCAATATAATCCCTTAAGTTTCCTTTCAAATTTAAGCTTCTTTTTCTGAGAAGGCCAATAATTCAGTTCTTCTTTGGTTCAAATATATATATATATGTCTTCGATCGAGGTAGTTAGATTATATTCTTTAAGAAGTCTTGAATTTTGAGCCATCTTTGACTGGCATCTAATTCTTTTGTGACTCGGTTCAAGTACTTCTTCTTGAGGAGTAGGTTTCCTTTTCATTGTTCGTTGATCCACTTTCATGGGCCTTTCTTTCAATCTTAAGGTTTCGGTCGAAAACTACATGGTAATCTCTATATTTCCACTTGGTAATTCCTTTAATATCCTCAATTCTTCGGTTGTGGATTTTCCTACATGTTCATGGTTTTCCCTTGAATGGTGTGCCTCATTTATAATCCTACTTCATTTATATGCAAAACTGTCATAATCCTTTATCATTTCCTTTTCAAAAATAGTCCTATGAGAATATGACTGAATGGTCCTTCCCATTTGTAGAAATAGTTCTTCTTTCCTCGAATTCTCCATTTTGAAAGCAAAGATTGGGGTTGATTCCAAAAGGAGCGGGTTGATACTCCATTTTAAAGGGCCATAGGTCATAACTTATCTTTTCCTCTTAACGACTTGTAGAGCTTGAAGCTGGAGGGTTTGCTCTTAAAGTAAGGGCGAGTCATAATCCACCTAACAATTAGACCTTACGTCCGAAGGTTCCGTGGAGCCTTGAATTGATTTTCCTTTGTAAAAACATTCTCTTGTTACGGACATTGAATCTATTCCTTATCCTTTAAATGCAATTAGAAGAATTGTGAGTCTTTTGTCCAAAATAGATCCTTTCTTTACAAAAAGAGGAGTTGGTAAGCTTTGAGAAATTTATCCAAGTAGAAGAGTAGGTGTGGAACTCAATAAGATCGGAGGTTCGAGACCCTCTACTAGCGCCAAAATATTAACCAAATTTATGCTCAACACCCCAAAACTATTCTAGCTAATGTGACTAGTTCAATTTGAATGAAGGGCTTGATAGCCTTAAGGATTTCCTTTGTGATTTGCTTATATATATATATATATATATATATATATATATATCATTCGAATCAGACCTTTCGACATCGTCGATAGGTTAAATATTTGCTTGAGTTTGATTCTTTCGTCCTAGTTAAACTTGTATGTGGTCTCCTTTTTGGCTAAATTGGATTCCTCTGAGTTTATCCTTTTATGGGTGGAGGCTACCTTAAGGTTTAAGTTGGTTATCAAATTCCTATTTGAATAGGCAATAGCTTTCAACCTTGTCGAAAGGTTTGTTAGCTTGTATGAAGTTGGATTCAACCTAATCGAAAGGTTTATGAATGATCCCCTTCAACTTTGACATTGCAAAAAGGTTTGACAGCTGGGATTATAATGTCGAAAGGTTATTGGGACTGTTATAGTAAAAGAGCAGTTGGCCTAGTCGGAAGGTTATGGGCACTAAGTCAATCACTTTGGAAGGATGAAGTTGGTATTTGGACTAAACGCATTATTAATCTCATCGATAGGTTTAGTCCTTTGATTCAATGATTTCAGAAGGTTTAATGATTGTTGAACTGATTTGATCATCAACTTAGTCAAAAGGTTCTAGTTGGAGAGTTAGAGTCTTCAAAGGATTGAAATAGTTAATAATGATAGAGGTGTTGTTGATCCTGTTGATAAGAACCTCCCCCAGGGGTTTAACCATAAAATATGAGTTATTCCAACAAAGATTCAAGTAAATAGAAAGTAATTAACCAAGTTTAAGTCTTTCCTCTTTATCCAAGAAAAAGCTTTATTTATTAAATTCCCCAAATCGACATTCAATTAGGGTTACAATGCTCTAATTAAGAAGATACAAGACAAGAATGGAAGAAATCGAATCCTCCAGCTGGACCCCCTTGGGTCTTATTTATAGATGCGGGTGGCCCTCCTTTCGACTTTATGCTCTTGATGGGATAGAAAGGTCTCCCTTTTATTTGCCGCCTTAAACCCCTTGTCTTCATCAAAAGGTTTACCTTTTCATCTACTATTATGAACCTTCCACCTTTATCGGAAGGTTTGTTACTCTTATGTCTCCATGATCCTTCCGCCTTTACCGAAGGGTTTGTCCTATTTTATGTTATCTATTGTGAACCTTTCGACCTTGTCAAAAAGTTTGTCTTCTCTTGTTTACTATGAACCTTTCGACGTTATCAGAAGGTTGTTCTTTTTTTTTTTGTGCACCTTTCGATGTTGTCGGAAGGTTGTTTTTCTTCAATGACGTCGAAAGGTTGCCTTTCATCCTTTGTTAGCTTATGAGTGCTGCTTGCTTTATAAACCTTTCACTATTGTCGGAAGATACCTTGGATGTGCTTAAACCGGTTCAAAAGACTTATTATGCTTTCGAAAACGTCATTAAGTACTTGCTCACACTTACTTTGACTTCTTACTCCCCTTCGTAAGATACGAACATTTTGAATGCTGAAAAATGAAACCTTTTGACTCCTTCGAAAGGTTTGGGACTGTTATACACTGTTGACTGCATCCCTTCGATTCTTTCGAAAGGTTTGAACCAAACTTCTTTTCTTTAATCTTTATTGAAAGACCTTTCATCTTAGAAGGAAGGTTGTTTTTTAGTGTAACATAAGCCAAATGACACTAAAAACCCAAAGCATGCTATGAGCTAGATAGTAACCAAGTTAAAGTTCTGTTAAAATGGGTGGAATGATTTCGATTTCCTGATGGAATTTCTTTTAATCCTCGTAGATGTGTCGTTTATAAGAATGGTAATATGAGTGGGATGAAAAGCCATGATCGTCACAAAATGATTGAAAATTTGTTATCAGTCGCTTTCAAAGAACTATTACCCGTAAAAGTTTGGACGGTTATAACAGAACTTAGTTTGTTTTATAAGGAGCTTTGTTCGACTACTTTAAAAGTTATCATCTATGTAAACTTGAGGAAGAAATTTCTATACTGCTCTACAAACTGGAGAAAATATTTCCTTCAGGTTTTTAATGAAATAGAACATTTACATGTTCATCTTCCATTTGAAGCACGTCTTTGAGGTCCTGTGCAATATGTATGGATGTATCCATTTGAGATGTATTATTTATATTGGGTATGTTAAATATTAGTTTAACTGCATATAGGTAAATTTTAATTTGAAATAATTTTTAATAGGTACTTAAATCATCTAAAGAAAAAAGTTGGACAAAAAGCACGAGTTGAAGGTTCAATTTGCAAATCTTATATCGAAGAAGAAGCTTCATTCTTTCTCTCGTTATTTCAGTGATTATGTAAACTTATCATTTGAAAGTACTATGCGTAATGATGAAGGTGTGAACATAAATCTTATTAACCAATGTTATCTATTTTTAGACAACATGGCTGACCTACTGGAAAATGTGTGGAAGTATGGTTAGGTGGTAGAGATTATCATGTATCACACACATTTATTCTTCTTAATTGTATTAATGTTGTACCATTCATTAGTTCTTATTTAATTATAAGTTTGGATATTTTTTTAAACAATACGCATGTACATTTATTATAATGTATATTATCTATATCTGCAGTGTTTACGAATCACAACATCCAAGCGGCGATATCAGTAGAGAATTCGCTAATTGGTTTTTGAACTACGTTTTTAATCCGAGAAACTATGTGGTCGATGAAGGATTGAAAATCTTGCAATGGGACCAAAAAAATATTAAGGCATATCCAATATTCTTCATCAATGGATATAAATTCAACACTAAAGAATATGATACTAAAAGATTAACTAACAATACCAGTGTATTTGTTAAGGTAGCGATGATCCAAATGATCATATAAATGATTTTTATGGCATGTTAACCTAGGTTTTTAGATTGACATATTTTCACAAGATCTGCGGAGAAAGTTTTACTGTTTAGATGCAACTAGTTCGGCAATGTTCCACGTTCTAAAAGTACCATGCACCTAAAATATAATCTTATTGAAATAAAGCATACATCGTGTTATCATAAGTACGATCCTTTTACACTAGCCAAATAAGCCCTACAAGTTTATTATGCCTCTTATCCATCTCTAAAAAGAGATAAAGCAGATTGGTCGGTGGTTTTTAAAATGAAGGCAAGATTTACGTTTGATGGAAAGAGTATTTCAAACGAACAAGCTTATCAAGCAGATATCAAGGAAAATAGTGAAATAATAATAACCGACGATCAAATTGATTTTGTACCTCTAAACGATGAATCAAATGTATTAGTAGAAGCATTTGATACTATAGAGGAAAACAATATAGAGTACGAGACCGAGTCTGATCAGAAAACGACGAGGACTAATAATAATGTACATTTTGATAGAAGGTAATTCAAGTGACTATTGATGTTACATTTTTTATTATAAAAAAAGACATATTTTCTTATAATTAAATGATATGTTTTACAATAATAAAATGATATATCTGTGATAGGTACTATGTCATTTTTCGATGTTGCGATTCTTCCAATTTAGGTTCCCCCTCTTCTACTCAGATTGGGAGGGATGAAGAAGGAGATGACAACAGCCCATCAGAGCAGCGACCACTTATCGTAGTAAAGCAACAAGCAAAAGCTAATGAGCCGTAAGTATTAAATTTACATCATTATTATAAATATTTTTTATGATATATTAGTCATTATTTATTAAAGGTCTGTATCATATTTAACACATGGGATTCGAGATGGAGCCGTCATAGATTGTTTTTAGTATTTCCAAGAAAACGTATATGAGAAGGATGACTAATTGTTGACCTAGGTGGAGTAAGATCTCAGACCCCATCAGGGAGAGTATCTGGCAGGAATTCCTTGTAAGTGTAAATTTATATATCATTTTATACTACCACTTTATAATTTGCTGACTAAGTATACATATACAACTTACATTATTTCGACGTCTTACAGGAAGAAGACCTTGACCTTTAGTAGCATCACTAGACTTCTAAGACGTCTAAGAATTACTGGGATACAATGTCTGGCATAAGAATATTGAGGATGAAATCTGACTGAATGGACGCTAGCACGTGGGATGCTTGTGTTGCTTGGTGGAATAGTGATGATTTCAAGACAAATTTATCATATATCATTTTAATTTGTTCACATATACAACATAATTTAAAGCTGAAATATACAATGTCACAATAAGAGAAAAAGCAATTTCTGATGGTTGGTAACCGTCGGCGGCCGTCACTAGCCGTCGGAAATGCCATCGGAATAAGGACCATGCATTTCGTTCGATTTCGATGGCTTCGACAACCTAATAGCGAAGGCTGTTCTGACGGCAATTCCATGGGATGTTCCGATGGTGATGACGTCTACGTGGCGTGGAAATTTTCCACTAAGCCATCACTAGCCGTCCCTATTTTCATCCGGATAGTCGTTGCTTGCCGTCGAAAAAAATGGCCAATAGGTCGTCGGGAGCCGTCGGAGATCTAGGCAAAAAAAAAATTTCTACAGAACAACTTCGCTTCCATACCAATATAATACACAACTCATCAAAATCAATATATAAGCCACATATATAGGCTGAAATCAATATTAATATCAACATAAAACTCAAACATCGCAATATCAAAACACGAACATTATAATATCAAATGCAGACAAATTCAATAAATACAAAACAAATATTCGATTACCACTCTCACCTATCCAACTCCAATAATTCCGTCCAACATCAAACTCCACATATCAACTCCACAAATCAATGTCAAATACCACATGTCCATAAATTAACATCACCATCACTCAATGTTTATATACACCAACAACATCCAACACCTCATGTCCATAAAAAAGTGAAAATCGTACATCAAGACTCATCATCGACTCTGGAACCACGGAAGAAGGAAATGTTCCATGACGCTCCATATACTCGGCCAAACGTTGGTTGAGCTGCTCCATTTACACTGCTTGGAGGCGGTCCTGTTCCAGCAGTTGTGCAATCTGGTTTCTAAGCTCATTAATCTCCGTGTTGCCTTGAGCCTTTTGGTAAGCCCATTGTAATGTCCGATTTTTAATGGCTAATTTTCTAACGAGTTAGAAAATCAACGAAAAATTTTGAAATAAAAATTACCGCAAACGCACGGCATACTATCGTAATACGTGCCGAGTACGGGTCGATCTACAGGGAATTTTTGATTTTAAATTTCCAATCAATCAAATTAACTAAAGATTTAGAGAGTGATTAGCTGAAAAATAAGAAAAATGAGAAAAAGAATGTGATAAAAATATGAGAGCAGAAAAACAATCTAGAGATAAATTCACTTTGTAGATCATATAATTCAACAAAAAAGAAATCATGATCTCTCTTTTTTGGTCATTAGTGAATTTAAATGATGTATTTATCATAAGTATGGCTTATTTGTGCTATTAATTAGCTCAACTTAAGCGATCAAACTATAACATATCCCTTAAACCACTTACTAACCCATGAAAATGACAACAAAGTTGAAAATGAAATCTATTTTACGCATGGCCTATTAATTATTGTTTAGAAATATAAGCCATTAAATTTTGATTTGAACATTCACTTCTATGTCATAATCATATATAGATGAAGAGGCAATTTGTGATTCAAATGACTAAGAATAGCCTATTTGTTTTGAACAACATAGGCTGTCAAACTAAATACTAAACACAAAATTGTACAAACATCATTTTTCCACGGAACATAAAAAGAGAGAAAAACATCAAAATGTTGAAGCTACATCATTAGAGGCTTCATTGCCCCTAAATTGAAGGGATTAGCCTCTCATTTGTGTTATCATGTCAACACAAGTAGCATGCAACATGAAACAAAAAGAAGAGGAAAAAGAGCTAAATGAACAAGAAATAAAACTAATCTACTTGCATTAAATTCAAACTACACTACTAGGATGAAAGTAAATAAGCATGAAAAGGAAAGAGAAATGTATTAAAAATAGCATAAAAAGATTACATAAAAGAAATACCTCAGTGCCCATGAAAAGAAAGAAGATGTTGAATATGCGCTTATATGATTTTTGTTTGATGATAATAAACATATATATATATATATATTCATTTAAATGTATTTGTTAATGTAATATTTTATTTTTCATAGATTAAATAAATATTTGTTGAATAAAATAAATTACATAGAATTTGAATTCAAACAGAAATTTTATTCAAACAAATATTTATTATAATTTTGAATGGTACAAATTCAAGCTCTCACTATACATATACAATTTTGATTCTAATTACATCACAATTCAATTTACATAAATTCCTCACTACATATCAATCACACTCGTAGTTTATCTTCAACTTCATTCCAGTTAGAATCCAGCATCTGAGCAATCTGCAAAAATATTCACTAAACGCAGTAAAATTGAAAAAGAAATACTTTTACAATATAAAATAAAATATGATTTTTGAAAATATGATTTGCCTCAGTTATTTGGGTTGTTCGTCATCATTCACATTTGAATTCATCATACATGAACAATGTGACATGCACAGTGTATCACTGTACATGCCACAAGGCCGTGCACATCGATATACACTTGATAATGCTACAGGGACAGGTGAGCACAGGTCAAACCCAAATGGAAAGTCGGGTTCAACTCACGTGCAATATAAGTAAAATCACGACACGGGCACAAGGTCAAACCCGAGTTTTGAAACTGGATTCAACTCAAGTGAAATTTCAAATATCAACATGAAATGATCAAGAACCAAACAGAGACCACAAGTGTACAACTTGACTATCAAGACACAGTGCAGAGCAAGTGCAAATACAAGTTGTACAAGATTGCCACCAACATAACAACAAAAATGAAGACTGCAAGAATTTTGCAGTGATACAAAGCAGACATGAATGCAACAACAAATCCAAATGAAGACCACAAGTATACAACAACTCCAGCAGTGACAGTGAAATATGCAAGCGCGACTAATAGGACTGCAACAAACAAATGAATGCAACAAGCAACATCAATAAACCAAATGCAAGACCAAAGTGCAACAGACACACAATGAAAATCAGTGCAACATGTAGTCAGCAACTTCAATATGCTCATATACACAAGTGAATGAAAATTCTGTACTCAATGCAAAAAATACAAGTCAGTTCAAACATATATCAATAACAAAGAACAAAGCATCATGTGTTGAACAACATGAAGAATGCCAACAGAATGGATGTAAAGACCAGTGATGCAATACAAGATATCATAGTGCAGACACACATGTATATGAAGTACACAAGTGCAACAGTGTGGAAGTGAAACAGTGATGAAACTGGAAAATGCAAAGACCAGTGATGCAATGCAAATCAAAACAGAGAGTACAACTCACATGTACACCATGATATCAAGCTCAGTGAAACTCAAGCAAGTGCACAACTAAACCAACATGAATGCAACACAGTGAAGATACCAAATACAAAACATACTAACCACAAATGCACAAACAAGTGCAGACGACCCGAGCTCAATCACAGCAATATGCTTGAAGACTACAGCACGACCAAGTATGGAAGTGACTCAAAACACAGTGCATATATGAAGTACACAAGTACAAAATTCATACAGCAAGCTACAAGGATCAACGAATTGGATGAGACTCAAGTGCAACAGTGAAGCAAAAATATGGCAGAACTAAGTATTCACTCGAGGCAACTAGTAACTACATCCACCAAGTTCATATAACAAAAGAGCATAAGGGCAGCATAATGATGAAACTCAGAAACCAATACAACATAAACCAGACTCAAACAAGTGAATAACTATATGAAACAGTGATGCAAATAGTGAACAACCAGACAACATCATATTCATGAATGCAATGCTCAAGTGGAGTTCAGGTTAAACCAGCCAGAGACGAAGTTCACAAGGATGAACACAAAGATGGCCGAAGCCGTGGGAATCAAGATGTTAAACAAGTCGAAGAATAACAATGCAGATGCAAAATAATCAACGCAGTATAAAAATTGAAAAAGTCAAAACAAATCAAAAGAGGAAAGTTTTTTGCCATATCACTCAAGAAAAATTGAACGCTTCATAATCAAAGACGTGCGCATCAAGTCAAGAAAGCTAGAATTAGGAAAGTGTCGAATTCATATAAATTCACACCCAAAATCATCATAGGCAGTGTGCAAAAAAGAAAAATCGAATCCAAGCAATCAATTCAGAAAGCAACAAATAACATACCAGAAGAAAAATCAGATCCGATCGTTTCGAAGCAACCAAGCCCTAATTTCACAAAACGATCAATAGAGGAGCAGCTGCAAACGAGCGCAAGTAAAGCAACCAGAGAATCGATCATCAGAGAAGCAGCGAGCAAGAGCAACACAAACCAGAGAATCGAATATTGAGAAAGCCCTAATTTTCGCAAGGGAACAAAGCCCTAATTCAGATCGAACGAAGAATCAAAGCCACCATCATTTTCTCAAAGAAAATAGAAGAGGATCGGGTGAAAGAAAACAAAAGAGCCGGTCTTGTTTTTATAAAAAGGGATTTAGTTTATATTTTAGGGTTTTAGTTTTAAAATTGTTTTTAATTTTGTTTTAAATTTAAATTCTCTTTTAAGGTTCAATTCTTGGTAAATCACCGCCTAGGTTTTAGGTTGTGTCAGATTGTCTAGTTAGGATTAGTTCAGTAAGCAGGGTGTGCGAGTTTGCAAAACTCTATAGGCGGTAGCAGGGTGTGCGAGTTTGTTAAAGTGTTTGTAAGCGGGAGACTGTTTAATCCTAATAGAAATCTGGAATGCAGCAGTAGGCAGGGGTTGCCGAAGCTGGGTAAATTTTGTGTGTGATTTACTTTTCAGCATATTTATTTCTCTGCAGTTTGTTTTTGTGTTTAATTCGAGAAAATTTGCTATAACTCTATTCACCCCCCTCTATGGTTAATCTAGATCCTACAAGTGGTATCAGAGCGAGGTATTTTTCTTTAACTCTAGAGTCATGAATCCACCAAATAATGCTTTTTCTGAGGGGCAATCTATTGTTAGGCTACCCATGTTTAATGGGAATGATTATGCTTATTGGAAAGTTAGGATGGGTATTTATCTTAGTTCTGTTGATTATGATGTTTGAGACATTATTGAAACTGGCTATAAATCTCCCATTATAATTGTTGGTGATACTGAGATTCCTAAACCTAAGGATAGGTGGGATGCTAACGATAAGAGATTAAAAACTACAAATGCTAAAGCCATGAATGCTTTGATCTATGCTCTTGATAAGACTGAATTTAATAGAATTTCTCATTGTAAAACTGCACAGGAAATTTGGCATACCTTGGAGGTGACACATGAAGGAACTTCTCAAGTCAAGGAGTCTCGTCTAGCCCTATTCAGCAATGAATACGAGAACTTTGTGATGGACAAAGTCGAGAGCATAGAGGACATGTTTGGACGCTTTTCAACTTTGCTGTACAATGCTAGAGCGCTTGGGAAGGTATTCACTGAGGTAGAGCTTGTGAGGAAGGTGCTACGAGTCTTACCAATGAGCTTTGAGGCAAAAGTCACGGCAATACAAGAGTCAAAAGATCTGAGTAAACTAAGCATGGAGGAGTTGATCGGCAACTTGATGACATATGAGCTTGAGCTAAAAGCAAAGGAGGAACGCAACAACTCCGAATCAAAGAAGAAGGCCTTTGCAGCGACTTGGGATGATGAAGAAGGAGAGGAAGTTTCGAATAATAGCTCAGAGGAGGCTAACTTGTGTCTTATGGCAAAAACAGATTCAGAAGCAAGTTCAGAGGAATCTAGTGAGGTAGGTCACTATTCTTATAAAGAACTTGTCTTTATGTGTTGTGATCTTACTAAAGTAGTTGATACTCTTGAATCTAAAATTGAAAAACTGAAATCTGATAGGAGAGAACTTGCTTGTGAAAATTTTAGGTTAGAAACTGAACTTGAAAATATTCAAAACCTAAACTGTTAAAGATGTAAAATTTTAGATTCAGAATTATCAAGACTTAAGAATAGCTTTGAGAATCTTGAAAAAGAAAACTTGAGTCTTAAGGAAACCATTGACACTAGGAAAAAGGATTTTATAAGTAGATGCACCTCACTTATAACTGAAAAACACAACACTAAAAACCAAAGTCCAAAATCTTGAGAAATCTCTGAATAACTTTTCAAGAGGAGAAAAATCATTCAACATGTTATTGGGAAATCAAATTTTCACTAACAACAGAAAAGGACTAGGCTTTAGGAAAACACAAGTTGATGATAATGCAAAAGGTTAGAGTGTCTTTGCTAGATGTGAAATAATTGGACATCGTGTCGAAAATTGTAGTCATAGGAACAAGAACACCAAATTTATACAAGTTTGGGCTCCTAAGAATTCTACAAACAAATTTCATGTTTATTGGAACAAGAATAAAAGGACTAAACAAGTTTGGGTTCCAAAGGGATTGTTTATTCACAATGCTTCAGCCACTAACAACAATGGACCTATAAAAACAAATAGGTCAAAAAAATCTTTCATCGTGTAGGTATGGTGTCAGGCTAAAGAACAACAACAGTGTTCTCTGGATTTTGGCTGTTCCAGAAACACAACGGGCCACAAAGCAAAGTTCCTTAGCCTAGTACAAAGGTGACAGAATCACAATGGGCAACCACGAAAAATTATCGTAAAGGTAAAACAGGTGAAGGTATATTTATTTGATCGGTATATTAAATGTGATAATCTGCACCGTATTCTAAATTGAATCAGCCAATATTGAGATGTTGTAAAGAAGATGATTTTGATTCTGACTTGTTCAATATAGTTGGCCAATTATATTTATGCCAAAAACACTATTCTTTGAATTACTTCATACATATACGTTTGGATTAAGCATAGTGTTTTCATGGATGATAATGCATTAGGTTATAATTTGGCTAACTCTATATTCACAGTTTCTGATTATTTACACGACTTTAATTCAAATTCAAGAACGCTGTTAAAAAATTGAGTTTGATTTTTTATGCACACTTCATGGTCTGGTCTATCAAATTTAATTAGTGATATTTTGGAGTGAAAGAGAAATTCAGATGCAGATCATACTGGTAATCTAGTTGACAGAAAACTTACTAGTTGAACGTGATTTATGGTGAGACATTTAGTAACTGCATCGTTTTCCAAAGAAAATATCTGCATATTTTTCATTATAAATATTTTTCAAATAGCAGAAATTTTTTCTCATATAACCCCTTCGAGAAAATCATTTTTGACCATATTTTCATATTAGTCATTTTTATTTGATTTTAAATGACAAATTTTGACTAATCCGCCTCCCTACTAATTATCAAAAAGATAAATAGTGATTGAAAAGGTGATAAGTGTTGATATTTAACATACATTACTCAAGATAGTATATTTGGAAAATTTCTTTAGGAATTCAAACATACATTACTCAAGACAGTATATTTGGAAAATTTCTTTAGGAATTCAAACAAGAGTTATAAAACTTTTTGTTGGATAAAGATTCCATGACCATTTCTATATCTATCATATTTCTATCGACCATTGTTTATCAAATCTTAAATATAGTTTGTCGATATGTGGTACTATAATCAGGGATCATTTGTTTTTCATTTCACATTTTTTAGTAAAAATAAATAAATACCAAAGTATTCACTCTCATTTAAAAGTCCTCACGGTTATGCATGGGTGAATTACTTGGATTTTTGATTATGTGCTTTCATGCTCATTTAAAAGTCCTAACGATTATGCATGTATGAAACACATATCAAAATTAATTGATTAAATAGACAAGTTGATTCTAATCCTATTTAAAAGTCCTCACGGTTATGCGTGGTTAGAAGATACTTGAATTCATTTTTAAAAATTAAATTGGAATACTACTAATCCCATTTAAAAGTCCTAACGGTTATGCATGATTAGTAGATATTCAAATTCCAGATATAAATGTACGACAAGTAGATACAACTGTATGATTTTATATGAGAACATCATTTCCATCATTCTAAAAGTGGAATATGCGCCTAACAAGGGTAGTTATGATTTTTGTTGAAGTTTAATATTTATATTCAAATTGAGTTTTAATGTTGGATTAATATCGATCACTTTATCTCAATTATCTCTAACACTATTATTCTTTTGCTGATAACAAAAGGGGGAGAGAAAAGTTAAGATTTTGTCAAATAAAATCAAGCAAAGGTCAAATAATTTTCCATTTGCATCTAGGCTCATTTGTATATTTCTATTTATATGCATATACGTAGGGGGGCATCATGTAGAGAGGAAGCATTTAAATAGGAGGAGCAATTAGAGTATATCATTGATCAAATACATTTAATTCAGTCAAAATCTTAAATATATGTTTGTTATCATCAAAAGGGGGAGAGTGTTGAATATGCGCTTATATGATTTTTTTTGATGATAATAAACATATATATATATATATATATTCATTTAAATGTATTTGTTAATTTACTATTTTATTTTTCATAGATTAAATAAATATTTGTTGAATAAAATAAATTACACAGAATTTGAATTCGAACAGAAATTTTATTCAAACAAATATTTATTATAATTTTGAATAGTACAAATTCAAGCTCTCACTATACATATACAATTTTGATTCTAATTACATCACAATTCAATTTACATAAATTCCTCACTACATATCACTCACACTCATAGTTTATCTTCAACTTCATTCCAGTTAGAATCCAGCATCTGAGCAATCTGCAAAAATATTCACTAAACGTAGTAAAATTGAAAAAGAAATATTTTTGCAATATAAAATAAAATATGATTTTTGAAAATATGATTTGCCTCAGTTATTTGGGTTGTTCGTCATCATTCACATTTGAATTCATCATACACGAACAATGTGACATGCACAGTGTATCACTCTACATGCCACAAGGCCGTGCACATCGATATACACTTGATAATGCTACAGGGACAGGTGAGCACAGGTCAAACCCAAATGGAAAGCCGATTTCAACTCACGTGCAATATAAATAAAATCACGACACGAGCACAAGGTCAAACCCGAGTTTTGAAACTGGATTCAACTCAAGTGAAATTTCAAAAATCAACATGAAATGATCAAGAACCAAACAGAGACCATAAGTGTACAACTTGACTATCAAGACACAGTGCAGAGCAAGTGCAAATACAAGTTGTACAAGATTGCCACCAACATAACAGCAAAAATGAAGACTGCAAGAATTTTGCAGTGATACAAAGCAGACATGAATGCAACAACAAACCCAAATGAAGACCACAAGTATACAACAACTCCAGCAGTGACAGTGAAATATGCAAGCTCGACTAACAGGACTGCAACAAACAAATGAATGCAACAAGCGACATTAATAAACCAAATGCAAGACCAAAGTGCAACAGACACACAATGAAAATCAGTGCAACATGTAGTCAGCAACTTCAATATGCTCATATACACAAGTGAATGAAAATTCTGTACTCAATGCGAAGAATACAAGTCAGTTCAAACATGTATCAATAACAAAGAACAAAGCATCATGTGTTGAACAACATGAAGAATGCCAACAGAATGGATGTAAAGACCAGTGATGCAATACAAGATATCATAGTGCAGACACACATATATATGAAGTACACAAGTGCAACAGTGTGGAAGTGAAACAGTGATGAAACTGGAAAATGCAAAGACCAGTGATGCAATGCAAATCAAAACGGAGAGTACAACTCACATGTACACCATGATATCAAGCTCAGTGAAACTCAAGCAAGTGCACAAATAAACCAACATGAATGCAACACAGTGAAGATACCAAATACAAAATATACTAACCACAAATGCACAAACAAGTGCAGACGACCCGAGCTCAATCACAGCAATATGCTTGAAGACTACAGCACGACCAAGTATGGAAGTGACTCAAAACACAGTGCATATATGAAGTACAAAAGTACAAAATTCATACAGCAAGCTACAAGGATCAACGAATTGGATGAACAAGACTCAAGTGCAACAGTGAAGCAAAAATATGGCAGAACTTAGTATTCAGTCGAGGCAACTAGCAATTACATCTAGCAAGTTCATATAACAAAAGAGCATAAGGGCAGCATAATGATGAAACTCAGAAACCAATACAACATAAACCAGACTCAAACAAGTGAATAATTATATGAAACAGTGATGCAAATAGTGAACAACCAGACAACATCATATTCACGAATGCAATGCTCAAGTGGAGTTCAGGTTAAACCAACCAGAGAAGATGGCCAGAGACGAAGTTCACAAGGATGAACACAAAGATGGCCGAAGCCGTGGGAATCAAGATGTTAAACAAGTAGAAGAATAATAATGCAGATGCAAAATAATCAACGCAGTATAAAAATTGAAAAAGTCAGAACAAATCAAAAGAGGAAAGTTTTTTGGCGTATCACTCAAGAAAAATCGAACGCTTCATAATCAAAGCCGTGCGCATCAAGTCAGGAAAGCAAGAATTAGGAAAGTGTCGAATTCATATAAATTCACACCCAAAATCATCATAGGCGGTGTGCAAAAAAGAACAATCGAATCCAAGCAATCAATTCAGAAAGCAACAAATAACATACCAGAAGAAAAATCAGATTCGATCGTTTCGAAGCAACTAAGCCCTAATTTCACAAAACGATCAACAGAGGAGCAGCTGCAAACGAGCGCAAGTAAAGCAACCAGAGAATCAATCATCGGAGAAGTAGCGAGCAAGAGCAACACAAACCAGAGAATCGAATACTGAGAAAGCCCTAATTTTTGCAAGGGAACGAAGCCCTAATTCAGATCGAACGAAGAATCAAAGCCACCATCATTTTCTCAAAGAAAATAGAAGAGGATCGGGTGAAAGAAAACAAGAGAGCCGTCCTTGTTTGTAACGACCCAATGTAACGACCCGTATTTTACGAGTCGATAAATCGTAGAATAATTGTCATTAGGTCGTTGTTATTGTTTAAAGTCGCGTAGAAGTTAGCTTAGGTCGGGTGGTAAATAAGTCGGTTGAACGACTTGAGGAAGTTTCCGACTTAAGGTGGAACGAGTTAGTAGGTTAGAAGGCCCACGGGTTAACGAAGTTGGCGACTTAAGACAGTGAGCGGGTTAGTGAATAAGCGACCTTAGGGTTTGGTCGACCTAAGTAGGTTAAGGACTTAAGGGTGAACGGATTAGGGGCTAACGACTTAAGTATTGACTGATTTAAAAGTAGACCGACCTATAGGAGATAACGACCTATAGGAGTTAACGATTTATAGGACCTAAGGCTTAAGTCGTACACGACTTATGGTGATAGGGTGAGTGTAGTTAAGTCATGGACGGGTTATGGTATAGGTCGTAGGTCGTTGAGATGTTGTGATGGTGTTAGGTCGTCTCCTGTGTTAAGTTGCTGAGTCGTTAGGTCGGCAGTATAGATGAGTCATTAGGTCGGCCATGTGATTAAGGCTTGGGTCGTTGGGTCGGCTATATAGTGAGGATGTTAGGTCGGCAGCATGGTTAGATCGGTAGGTTGTCTCCTGTGTTAAGTCATAGGTCGTTAGGTCGGCAAGGGTTAGGTCGGCGACCGACCTAAGTGCGAACGACCTAAAAATCTGCCTATAAATAGAAGTGCCTATCTTCATTTTTGGGAACCGGATTTTGAAGCGACGAAGTGCTGCCATTTTGAGAGCTCGACTACAACACTTCTTCACTTCTTTTCTCCACTTTAATCTAGTGCTTCCTTCCATCCAAATCGAAGATCAAGATCGAAGATCCAAGAGCTAAAGTTGAAGGTCTACATTCTTCAAAGAGAGATTTCTTCATTCAAAGTGGAATCTGGTCGGATCAAGCTGGATCCTTTGCTGTCCAGATCTGAAGTGTGTTGCTTTTGAGGTGTTTAGGTGATTTGGTGAGTGGTAGTTATCTCTCACACGGACCCAAAGGAGTATATTGGATCGGTGGCTTGTTTGTGTGTTAAAGATAGTGATTTCATGCATTTTCCTTAAGTCTGCATGTAGATCCATTGTTCAGAAAGTTTTGATATCTATTTTACTACATGTTAACCTATGCAAGTTCATCCATCAAGTTGTAGTGATAATCTCCATTATTCATGCTTGTTAGATTTGGACTCTTTATTTACAAGATTGCCATTATTATCATAATTGTTTATTTAGATCATGTTGAATGTTTGATTACCTTGGATTAATGATTGCCTTGACTAATTGTTAGGAATTAGTTGATTTATGGTCGGATCTAGACAAGTATGGTCGAAGATGATTCAGAAACTAAGGAAGAGGCTCTTGAATGGGAAAGCTGCCGTGGCATATGAAGTGGGTGATGAAGCTCATATGGATGGATTGGATGATGATGTTAAGATAGAGCTTTGCTATAGATGAGATGAGGCGAAGCATTATGTGACGTAGCCTTGGTATAATCCAGACGGGATCATTCCAAGCATGTTGATAACTCAAGGGATGGTTCGAGTTGGTTGATAATGGATTGCTCGAGAGGTAGCTTGTGCTAGTATGAGAATAGTCGTCGAGGAGGATGACTAGGAGGCTTGGATTTCATCGTTGTTGAAGGTTCTAGTAAACTCAAAGCAAGAGTACATGGGGCGCCCAAACAACTACTGGTAGGTGGTCGGGACACCCAAAAGACTACAGGCAGGTGGTCGAGTACTCTGGGCAGAGTAGGAAAGTCCTAGGCACGGGTCATGATGACGTGCGGAGTTTGTCTAGAACCGGGGTTACCATTAGCCCTTGACGTACGGCTGAAAGAATGTGTCGGTCATTTAATTAACGGTGGTTTCGAAGCAATGATAACAGTGATAGCTAGAGTCATGGATGTTTGGATGTTATGGATGTATCGTCATTCGGACTCAAGAGCGATGTTTTCTTTGTGCTTATCTGATCTTGGTTTAGGCCTTGGGGGATTGTATTTGGAAAACACCGACCTTGACCAGAGTGACAATTGATTTACCTTGAATGCCTGATTTGCTATGTTGCTTCTGTTTAGTGTGTCTGGGGCTATCACTGTAGAAAGAGGTGGAGTGGGAGGGTTGGATTCTTATTCCTTTTATCCTTTATGCTCTTTTGGTATGTTGTTAGTTAATTTACCGCTCACTAAGACTGTTGTCTGACTCAAGGTTTTATGTTCAACTCTTATTACCTTGGGCTGTTCATCCATGTTTGGGATGGGCAGACTAGGTGACAGGTGACAGGTGCTGTTCTTAGTGACTAACGCTGCAGATGACGAAGACGAGCTGGAGGCTTTGGCATATTATTTTCTTACTATATGTACTGGATGTTCCGCTGATTGTATATACTCTGAGTGCTATGTGGTGAGGCTTGTTGCACTGATTCTTCAGATTCGTGTACCAAACTATTATGAAGTTTATTTGATGTGATTCTGTTTGGTAAAGCTTCACTATATATATATATATATTCTCTATTGTATTTTGTCCATGCGCTGTGAGTAATACGATAGATTCCGCTGTTTAACCTTACCCTGACTATCGTCCATGGCTGCCTGGCACACCTTTCAGCGCACCATTCCCTTGTTTAGTGCGGGAGTCATGGGCGGTTGTCACATTTGGTATCAAAGCTTTGGTTAATCGATTTTAGCCAACGCTCACTGACGTAACTACGTATGAGAGACGTAATTGTGTTTTGATGGATGATTACTATATATAATATAGTAGCTTAGAAGGATTTGTACCCCTTATGCAGTTGTTTCTCAAGGTGTATTAATCATTTTCTTTATAGATATTAAGAATGAGTCGAAGAGAGAGACCAGCTGCTAGGGAAGGCCGTGTTGCTGAGGGGGCTGCTGATTATGCTACTATGTTCGAAGCTGAAACGACCCGCAAATCCGTACCCCTTGAGTCACTCTATTCTACACATAACAACTCAAGTTGTACAGAAATACGAACCATTTTGGTTAAAGAAGAAGAGGTAGAAGAAGAGAAAATAAAAACAACATCAGAATCTTACCATCGCAGGGGAATAAAATATAATATATATTAACAGATCTTTACACAAATCAAAACTATATCTGTTTATATATACATTACCCGAGTACATCATCAGAGTACACATAATATCAATAACATACAACTGGATACACAGCTACTCAACACAGCGGAATATATATAAACAAGTACGTAACTACGTATCGTCATCCGGCTCGTCTCCTGAGCTCCACAGCATCATATCCTGTATCCTATAATACTCGGTCTGACCCGAGCATTACAGTTAAATAACACCTGAGTCAGTCTGGAATACCAGCGTGAGAAAATCACACTCAATTTATTATTAAAGTTTCAAAAATCCCTTCGAAAACAAAAGCATCTCGTAAGACCGCGCCACAAATAAACATGTCGGGTTTTTACCTTACGATAGCTAAAACAATTTTTATAGAAATCCTCTGATATTATAATAGGGTCTATATACAAATACTTATAAAATAGCCGAAATTGTTACATGATTAAATTCCAGCTACTAGCCACAGAGTGGGTAATACAAACAAAACTCGTACAAGGCTCGTAGGGAAAATGGATTTCCAACAATGACTAGGCACTGGGGTACCACCTGTCACAGTACGGGGCCTAGATCACCGTACCGAGGATTACTCCCTTCATCCCCTGCAACACAAGGCCGGAACCATTCCTTACTGAACAGTCCCGAACAAGATAAACCCCGTGGTTGGCGCGACCAACCACCCACTAAGCCGAAAGATATATAAGGGACATCTAGACAGGGGAATTATCTTGTCCTGCTTGGGCATGACCCACCTAACCTTGCTGCATATCCCCTGATTTTCATTCATTCCCATTTGATGAGGTTTGAGGCTAAGCGTTACCTTAAGAACGTTTTCACTTAGAATGCCCATCGTCCACCTGACGATGTTTCGCAAGCATTCGTCCATACAAGTCCGTCCCGGGTTCGAACGGAACCGAAGGCACTATTCCTACTACATCCATTTTGGAAATATCCTCAGGATTAGTAGCGATTAGCCCTTGCACTTCACTGCTCCATCTTCGAATCCAAATCGATACACGAAACGTACAAACCGAATCGAAGTGGTTTTCGAGAAATTAATCTCGATCCCGGTCTCTTCGATACGATCAGCGCATTTGGCCAATATTGATAGTCGGTTATTTAACTATCAATTAATATTCACAAACAACCATCCAACCAATAAATAATTTTCTAAATTATTTATTAATCTCAAAAATATCTTCACAAGATATATTTCTATTTTCAATCCCTTGAAAACAGTTTTCAAAACCATCTTTCTTTTTAGAATCAACTTTCCCAAATATTTTATATTCCCTCTGAAATCACCAAGCACAAAAAAAATAGATTTTTAAAATAATTTAAAACACTTTACTTTGAAAATATATACTTTTAAACATTTAAGTTAAATTGCTTCAATATTTTGTAAAATACATACTATATGAGTATTTGAAAATAAGGTTACTTAATAGAATATAAAACTAGATTTTCACTTTTGAAAACAAAATACTAGGTCACTTTTTAAGTAATTACTACTATAATAGATTTAGGAAAATACTTACTATTGAATTTAAATATTAGAAATAATAAATTTTCTAAAACTTGTTTCTTTTTTTTTTACAACTTTTTTTAAAACCTTTAAATTTATTTTAAGAATTTACTTTAAAAATATACTTGGTTATCCAGAGGAAAATCCCAGCTTCAATCACTTAAATCAATTTTCCAAAGTGATTCCCAATTTATTCCCTCTAAATTCAGAATCTATTAATTTCAGATCTCATTTCTTGATTCCAATTTTTAGATTCCTCAATTACTTCTTCGTTCCTTTAAATCAATTTAAACTTTAAATTTTAAATAATTCTTTATTTCTTTAATTGATATAACTTAAGTTTACATTTCATCGATTTCATTTTATTCAAAATTCCATTTCTCTTCATACTCGAAGTTATTTAGTATTATTTTCATATTACTTCTATTTCTCTCCAATTCATTCTTAATTTATTCAAACTTTATATAATTATTTCGATTACAAATTTACTTCTTTTTAATTTCTTTTCAACAATCCAATTCATATAATTTAGTAGTTCATTATACCCAAATATCCAATCGAACCATAACATTTCAATATCCCAATATAACTCATCATAAGATATCAAATAATCACAACAGAGAATATTGAATGATTTAAATAAATGTGAGGGGTCCAGTTGGATCCCTCCAACCTGTTTTCCCTGCATCCACAAATGTTAGCATAATACAATATGCCAATTCTAAAATATTATACTAAATCACATCACTCAATTCATCCATCCAAACAATTATTTAAATTTAAACATTTAAATTTAAATTTAACTGAGTGAGATTAACTCACCTTTGCCTTTTTATTTGCCATCATATCCATCTCGACTTGTTTTTCATGACCTTGAACAAACATTAGATTATTTTATTAATATTCGAACTAATCTAGAAACCAGTTACCGTTTAATAAATTTAACTTTATCCAAGAATTGAAATTTGACTAATGATTTAAATTTAAACTAACAATTTCCTTTTGATAAATTACTTACTAATTTTTTTTTTTTTTTAATAAAATATCTTTTGGCAACTAAACAAATAACTAAGTTTAATTAGCAAATAGTTTTAAGTTTTAAACTAACTTCCTTTTAACAATTTCTAAAAAGATTACATAAGTTAGTTAAATGAATAAATCTCCCTAAATACATTATTTGAGAATTTTAAACTAGTGGATTTTAAAATCTGTATATGTTTATTTATTTTATTTTAGCATATTAAAACTGAAACTGCATACATATATATTATTTACTTTTACCGTCCAACATTAACAATTTAAATCTCCGAACTTATATATAAATATATCCTTTTTTTATATTAAAACAGAAATCTGGTTTCATAAAAAAAAAACCTTATTCCTTTACTGTGTATGCATACTTTAAATTAAAATTTATTTACTGCAAACTTAAACTGAACTGAAATGTGTGTGTATATATATATATATATATATATATTATATTTTTCTTAAATTGAAAATAAATGATAACGAATACCTTACCGAAAAAATAATTTTCTATCAACTATACTATCTCAATATAATCATTTAAACTTAAATCACTCACTGTACTGGGTATATGATAAATTTTAATTGACAAAAATTGAAATTTACCTTACCGACGAATGAACCCAGGCTATCCCCTATCCCCAAGCTACGCGAATCCCTACCTCCAATCGCCATCTTTTCCACGTCGGTCCTTCGGCAACTCCCACGCGCGCCACTGCCTCGCGAACCTCCACTTCCTTGCCGCGTCGAAACCATGTCGCAAATCTCGTAAGAGATGCCGATGCTGCCGTACCCCAAACCCTAATTCGCATCGCTCTGCCTCGTCTCCCTCAATCGCGAATCACGTCGCTCAGCCTCGCCTACCTCAACGCGACCCATAGCTTATGCGACATAATGCTATCAAGTTGCAAACCCTTCACGAACGTGAGCTCCGTAGGTGCGACGCCATTTTTTTCTGAACTGGGAGAAAGAAGAGGGGTTTGGGCTTCGATTGATTTCGAATTGAGAAGAAATTGAGCAATGCGGTGAGATTGAGGAAGAGGGGTCGCGATTTTAACAAGTTTTCGGCCATTGCTATAATAATTTTTTTTTTTTTACTGAGGGTTTCCATTTGGAAAAAAAATGAGGCTTCGGCCAAATGTGACAGTGGAAACGAATCTGAAGTGAGGGTAAACGAAAAAGAAGCTTGGGTTAGAAGCTAGGGGTGAGGCTTCTAGAAAAAGATTTGACCAAGTAAATTAAATTTAAATTTTAAAACTTCTATCATCTTCAACGTTATCGATATAAATTTCATAAGCTTTCAAATTATTTTTAACAAGCTTAAAATTCCAGATTCAACATTTCACCCAACTTCAAATTGTTTAATTCAATAATTTAATTATCAAATAAATTGTGATATTCGTAATTTAAGTTGATAATTAACCTTTAAATAATTAAAATCAATTAAATATTTAGTTTTAAATGCTCGAAAATTCCGGGTCGTCACATTCCTCCCCTCTTAAAAGAATTTCGTCCCCGAAATTACTAGCTAGGAAGAATGGTCCAAAATCCATTTATCTTTCCCAAAATCAAACAGTTTCTAACAATACAAACATCTTACCAACTACCTATTTATAATAGGCTCATTATCGTTTTTATTAACTTTCCAAACCTTTCCCTAGTTTGCTTACAATCCTATTTGCCCAACCATTCAAGTTGTAATCATAAAACCAATTTTGAATTATCAAAATTTTCTCAAATTTTTTTTTTCTAACTCTCTAAATTCCCGAAAATTTTTGCCAGCGTCTCCTTTGCGCGGCTAGCTCGGTACAACTACAAAACGGCTCTACGGCCTCCCAAATCCAAAAAGAAAATAAAAAGCCAAGTGGCTCAATCCAAATCCAAATCCCAATCAAATTCCATACCAAATTTAAATACATACCTTTTGTCGGGCAATTCAAATTTTATCTTTTGATATCAAACTCAATTTTCTTTTTCCTTTATAATACCTGCATACCTGCTTAGCACCAATATCCCAAAACATCATTTCTTTCTTAAGTTAGCATAAACATTTTATATGTTTCTTATCTTCATTTCTCTTTACCTCTTTTGGTTTAATTATTTCTATTCAAATCGATTTCCACATTACATATGTATTTCATTTATTTTCAACTTTGAATTTTTACATGTTATCCTTCATTTATAACTAATTTAAGTCATTACTTTAATTAGTTTCATTTACTGACTTATTTTAGTTTCCAATCCTAAATAGTTTTGTCGTTAACAAAATTTACAAAAATTTTCTAACTCCCCAAAATTTCTGAAAAATTTTGGCAGAGTCCCCTTTGTACGGAGGAGCTTTTGCAATTTGACAAAGAGATAAATATATATACATCGACCCACACGGTCGGAAAAACCAAAAACAGTTCATATTTCCTATTTTAATTGCGTAGGCGTACCTTATTTAGCATTTTAAGTAAGCAGCTTATTATTTTTAACAAATAGCACAGCCAAATCCAGCCACACGGCTTCCAGGTACCTGTACTTACTCAACTTAAACATGTAAGTCCCAAATATATGAAGTTTAACAGTATATCACTTATTCACACTAGTTAAAACATATGAATTCTAACAGAATCTCATACCAAACATTTTTCCGTAAGCAATTAATATAGTTTCCATGCCAACTCAACTGTTTCAATTTAATTATAACCATTTTCATTTAATTCGAAGGGTTTTCAATCCATTCGTATACATCTTCATCAAATTTGAATGGTTTAAAACACAATAGCTTACTTTAAATTTATTCCTAAGCAAACTGAACTCACATTTAATTCAATTGCTTTCAAAATCAATTTATTTTACTCCTATCCATCCAAGACATTTTAATAACTTCCATTTACATTCAATTACAATTTATTCTTTGCAAATTTGACGAAAACTATGTGAATAAATAAGTATTATGTGTTATAACAAATTTTTAATGGATTTCAACTCAATTTATACTTAATTCTATCCCATTTTTAAATTTATTCACAATTTATATATTCTCATTCTCATTGCATTTTAAATTTGAATCTATTCACTCGCATTCCATTTTATTAGCCAATTAGTTCATCCAAACCATATAAAACCTAGGTTCATCTTAATTGCCAACTAAATTTCCCTTTTTTATTTAATCCATTTACAACCATTTACTTAGCTCGGCACACTCCCTTTTTTAATTTCACTTACAACTCATTAATTAACATTACATTCCATATTTGTTTATTCCAAACTGTTTTATTTAGTTCGAAGATAATCCAAGCTATTTCATCCAATAACTATTTCAATGTTAGATGTATTCAATAGGGTTTCATTCTTTATCCGCCTTCATTTAAACCCATTCTATTTACTTAAACATTCCATTTCCTTATTGTCCCTAATTATTTCAATTCCTTAATAATTTTTAAATGGTTTACAATTATTTCTTCTGGAATTTCATTCCATTAATATTATTTATAACTCACTGAATTTTATTTCGATTTAAAAATTTATTTTCACTTGGTTTAAAACCAATCCAATATTATTAAACTTAATTTTTAGTTGAATTCAATTCAACTCTTTTCCATCTTTTAGCTGAAGTTTATTCATTCCAATTTTATACTTAAGCCCATTTTATTTGCAAGTAAATCTTCTTCTTTTTTTCTTTTCTATTCTTAAGCTCACTTCATTTTGCAAATAAATTTCTCTTTTCAATTTAATTTGAGTTTATCTCAATCCAATCTCATTTCAAGCTACAAATTTATTTGATTAGTTATTATAAAATTTAACTTTCCAGATTTAACTTATTCAATTTATTACAAGGCCGTTTCCAATTTACTTACACTTATATGGATTTTATTTGTAATTCATTCCATCACTATTTTAATCCATTTCATTTTTATTCTATACTTCCCTAATTATATTTACTTTGTTTACGCTTCAAGTCTAATTTTAATTAATAACTCAAGTTCTGATTCTATTATTCACTTTTAATTTACCATCCAATTTACTAACTCACAATTCAACCTCATTCTCAATTATTTTCACTTCATCAACAATTTGAATCAATTTTAATTTATAACTTGAGTTTATTTTCAACTTCATCATAAACTTACAATTCAATTCCATTAACTAATTTATTATCCAATTAGTTCTCCCCTGATTCATAATCCAACACTTGAAATTTTATTCAAATTTCTTTTCATTATCCAAAACATCAAACAATATTTATTTTGGATTTTCTATTCCACTTTCAAAATTTATAAGCCACAACTTATTATTTACACAATTCCATCCATTATAGGCTTGAATATATTCATCCTTTATTTTTAACTCAAGCCTTCTATTTATTTATAGCCCAAGCATATTTTATTTTCATGGATCTTTAATTCTTTTATAAGTTATTCTGGTTTATTTATTTCAATTCTCATTTCTTATCCAATTTACTTCCTATTTATTCAGGTAAGAATTTAATCTCATTAATTAATTCAATTCAATTCTCATCCCAACTCAATTTTACTTTAACTCGGATTTATTTAACTCAATTCGATACAACTGGATATTCTTTCAGCTTAGTCAATTAATTTCAATCCAGTCAAATTTTTATTTTCAAATCCAAGTAAATTTCAATTCCAACTTTTCTCTTTAAATTTTAATCCCAACATTCAAAGCCTATATTTTCTTTCTGATTTAAAACTCAACTCAATTTTATAAGCTTACAATTTGTCTCATCAGGATTTTTAAACTTCTGGCTTTGGCTTCAAATCATTTTAAAATCTCCAATATCTCAAATCACATTTCTCAAAAATTTTAATCCAATTCTGGCTTTTATTTGCAACAAATTTCCTTTGAAATTTTCAAAAACATCTGCTTTCCTAAACAAATCAATTTGGTAGCAATTCTTTACTCAGAAATTCGAAAATGAATACTAATGATGCGGCCGTCATCAT
Organism: Allium cepa; assembly: GCA_030765085.1. Classification (NCBI taxonomy): domain Eukaryota; kingdom Viridiplantae; phylum Streptophyta; class Magnoliopsida; order Asparagales; family Amaryllidaceae; genus Allium; species Allium cepa. The sequence continues at coordinate 443,493,391 of CM060945.1, forward strand.
CAGAATTATTTTCCAATAATCCAAGTGATTTCAATGCTATATTACTTCCAAAATCCATTTATAACAATTCGCTTTCAGAAATATCTCCAAAACAATGCTATCATTTATCTTCAAAACACTTCCAAATTTTCGGGATTTAAATTTCCAAATCCTGCTTAAATCAATTTTTTTTTTATATAATTCATTTGCATAGCTTATGTTCATACAAATTCTCATTTGATTATATTCCAATTTATAATTTACATTTATAATTCACATTTATAAATTTCATTTCATAATTGAATTTATCTTCTCAATCTTTGATTATATTTACAATTTCTATTTTAAATTTTCACCTAAAAATGATAATACTTTAATATTATTATTCCTAACATCCAAGCAACCATATATTAGCTAAATAGTTTTCAAAAGCTATTCTTTATATCAAAATATGTTTTTAGGTAAAATTATTTCATTTACCCATATTTAAAACAATACCGTGTCGATGTTCTATTCAAGCGTTTAGAAACCCTTTCGATACAGTTGCGCAGACTGTGTCGACGAAGGTTCATATGCCACTCAATAAATCAATCAACACAATATTAAAACAATTTATATACACTAACAAATACGCGCTCATATCTATTAATACGCTCAAACTCATTCTAGAGTACTTCGGACTCTATTTGAGTAATTCCCACCAGAGCCAAGGTTATCTCCAACCTAAGCTCTGATACCAAGTGAAACGACCCGCGAATCCGTACCCCTTGAGTCACTCTATTCTACACATAACAACTCAAGTTGTACAGAAATACGAACCATTTTGGTTAAAGAAGAAGAGGTAGAAGAAGAGAAAATAAAAACAACATCAGAATCTTACCATCGCAGCGGAATAAAATATAATATATATTAACAGATCTTTACACAAATCAAAACTATATCTGTTTATATATACATTACCCGAGTACATCATCAGAGTACACACAATATCAATAACATACAACTGGATACACAGCTACTCAACACAGCGGAATATATATAAACAAGTACGTAACTACGTATCGTCATCCGGCTCGTCTCCTGAGCTCCACAGCATCATATCCTATATCCTATAATACTCGGTCTGACCCGAGCATTACAGTTAAATAACACCCGAGTCAGTCCGGAATACCAGCGTGAGAAAATCACACTCAATTTATTATTAAAGTTTCAAAAATCCCTTCGAAAACAAAAGCATCTCGTAAGACCGCGCCACAAATAAACATGTCGGGTTTTTACCTTATGATAGCTAAAACAATTTTTATAGAAATCCTCTGATATTATAATAGGGTCTATATACAAATACTTATAAAATAGCCGAAATTGTTACATGATTAAATTCCAGCTACTAGCCACAGAGTGGGTAATACAAACAAAACTCGTACAAGGCTCGTAGGGAAAATGGATTTCCAACAATGACTAGGCACTGGGGTACCACCTGTCACAGTACGGGGCCTAGATCACCGTACCGAGGATTACTCCCTTCATCCCCTGCAACACAAGGCCGGAACCATTCCTTACTGAACAGTCCCGAACAAGATAAACCCCGTGGTTGGCGCGACCAACCACCCACTAAGCCGAAAGATATATAAGGGACATCTAGACAGGGGAATTATCTTGTCCTGCTTGGGCATGACCCACCTAACCTTGCTGCATATCCCCTGATTTTCATTCATTCCCATTTGATGAGGTTTGAGGCTAAGCGTTACCTTAAGAACGTTTTCACTTAGAATGCCCATCGTCCACCTGACGATGTTTCGCAAGCATTCGTCCATACAAGTCCGTCCCGGGTTCGAACGGAACCGAAGGCACTATTCCTACTACATCCATTTTGGAAATATCCTCAGGATTAGTAGCGATTAGCCCTTGCACTTCACTGCTCCATCTTCGAATCCAAATCGATACACGAAACGTACAAACCGAATCGAAGTGGTTTTCGAGAAATTAATCTCGATCCCGGTCTCTTCGATACGATCAACGCATTTGGCCAATATTGATAGTCGGTTATTTAACTATCAATTAATATTCACAAACAACCATCCAACCAATAAATAATTTTCTAAATTATTTATTAATCTCAAAAATATCTTCACAAGATATATTTCTATTTTCAATCCCTTGAAAACAGTTTTCAAAACCATCTTTCTTTTTAGAATCAACTTTCCCAAATATTTTATATTCCCTCTGAAATCACCAAGCACAAAAAAAATAGATTTTTAAAATAATTTAAAACACTTTACTTTGAAAATATATACTTTTAAACATTTAAGTTAAATTGCTTCAATATTTTGTAAAATACATACTATATGAGTATTTGAAAATAAGGTTACTTAACAGAATATAAAACTAGATTTTCACTTTTGAAAACAAAATACTAGGTCACTTTTTAAGTAATTACTACTATAATAGATTTAGGAAAATACTTACTATTGAATTTAAATATTAGAAATAATAAATTTTCTAAAACTTGTTTCTTTTTTTTTACAACTTTTTTTAAAACCTTTAAATTTATTTTAAGAATTTACTTTAAAAATATACTTGGTTATCCAGAGGAAAATCCCAGCTTCAATCACTTAAATCAATTTTCCAAAGTGATTCCCAATTTATTCCCTCTAAATTCAGAATCTATTAATTTCAGATCTCATTTCTTGATTCCAATTTTTAGATTCCTCAATTACTTCTTCGTTCCTTTAAATCAATTTAAACTTTAAATTTTAAATAATTCTTTATTTCTTTAATTGATATAACTTAAGTTTACAGTTCATCGATTTCATTTTATTCAAAATTCCATTTCTCTTCATACTCGAAGTTATTTAGTATTATTTTCATATTACTTCTATTTCTCTCCAATTCATTCTTAATTTATTCAAACTTTATATAATTATTTCGATTACAAATTTACTTCTTTTTAATTTCTTTTCAACAATCCAATTCATATAATTTAGTAGTTCATTATACCCAAATATCCAATCGAACCATAACATTTCAATATCCCAATATAACTCATCATAAGATATCAAATAATCACAACAGAGAATATTGAATGATTTAAATAAATGTGAGGGGTCCAATTGGATCCCTCCAACCTGTTTTCCCTGCATCCACAAATGTTAGCATAATACAATATGCCAATTCTAAAATATTATACTAAATCACATCACTCAATTCATCCATCCAAACAATTATTTAAATTTAAACATTTAAATTTAAATTTAACTGAGTGAGATTAACTCACCTTTGCCTTTTTATTTGCCATCATATCCATCTCGACTTGTTTTTCATGACCTTGAACAAACATTAGATTATTTTATTAATATTCGAACTAATCTAGAAACCAGTTACCGTTTAATAAATTTAACTTTATCCAAGAATTGAAATTTGACTAATGATTTAAATTTAAACTAACAATTTCCTTTTGATAAATTACTTACAATTTTTTTTTTTTTTTAATAAAATATCTTTTGGCAACTAAACAAATAACTAAGTTTAATTAGCAAATAGTTTTAAGTTTTAAACTAACTTCCCTTTAACAATTTCTAAAAAGATTACATAAGTTAGTTAAATGAATAAATCTCCCTAAATACATTATTTGAGAATTTTAAACTAGTGGATTTTAAAATCTGTATATGTTTATTTATTTTATTTTAGCATATTAAAACTGAAACTGCATACATATATATTATTTACTTTTACCATCCAACATTAACAATTTAAATCTCCGAACTTATATATAAATATATCCTTTTTTTATATTAAAACAGAAATCTGGTTTCATAAAAAAAAACCTTATTCCTTTACTGTGTATGCATACTTTAAATTAAAATTTATTTACTGCAAACTTAAACTGAACTGAAATGTGTGTGTGTATATATATATATATATTATATTTTTCTTAAATTGAAAATAAATGATAACGAATACCTTACCGAAAAAATAATTTTCTATCAACGATACTATCTCAATATAAATCATTTAAATTTAAATCACTCACTGTACTGGGTATATGATAAATTTTAATTGACAAAAATTGAAATTTACCTTACCGACGAATGAACCCAGGCTATCCCCTATCCCCAAGCTACGCGAATCCCTACCTCCAATCGCCATCTTTTCCACGTCGGTCCTTCGGCAACTCCCACGCGCGCCACTGCCTCGCGAACCTCCACTTCCTTGCCGCGTCGAAACCATGTCGCAAATCTCGTGAGAGATGCCGATGCTGTCGTACCCCAAACCCTAATTCGCATCGCTCTGCCTCGTCTCCCTCAATCACGAATCACGTCGCTCAGCCTCGCCTACCTCAACGCGACCCATAGCTTATGCGACATAATGCTATCAAGTCGCGAACCCTTCACGAACGTGAGCTCCGTAGGTGCGACGCCATTTTTTTCTGAACTAGGAGAAAGAAGAGGGGTTTGGGCTTCGATTGATTTCGAATTGAGAAGAAATTGAGCAATGCGGTGAGATTGAGGAAGAGGGGTCGCGATTTTAACAAGTTTTCGGCCATTGCTATAATAAATTCTTTTTTTTTTTACTGAGGGTTTCCATTTGGAAAAAAAATGAGGCTTCGGCCAAATGTGACAGTGGAAACGAATCTGAAGTGAGGGTAAACGAAAAAGAAGCTTGGGTTAGAAGCTAGGGGTGAGGCTTCTAGAAAAAGATTTGACCAAGTAAATTAAATTTAAATTTTAAAACTTCTATCATCTTCAACGTTATCGATATAAATTTCATAAGCTTTCAAATTATTTTTAACAAGCTTAAAATTCCAGATTCAACATTTCACCCAACTTCAAATTGTTTAATTCAATAATTTAATTATCAAATAAATTGTGATATTCGTAATTTAAGTTGATAATTAACCTTTAAATAATTAAAATCAATTAAATATTTAGTTTTAAATGTTCGAAAATTCCGGGTCGTCACAGAAGCTATGATGACTTCAATCATGAGAAGAATACCAGCTCCAGGGCCATCAGTAGATGTTGGAGTTCAAGTTCAAACTCCGAAACCGGTGGATTTTGCTAAGCTGTGTAAGGACTACACTGCCCTTGGAGGAAAGGTTTTCTTGGGAACAGAGTCAACTATTGAAGTCCAGAGATGGATAGATGCTTGTAGATGGATCTTTGGTGATTTGGGAATTAAGGATGCAACCAAAAGGAAGCTCGCATCAAGACAGCTTCAAGGAAGAGCTTCTGACTAGTGGAACTCTATCACCATTGATACTCCGGAGGAAGAGATTACTTGGGAACAATTCCAAGCCAGATTTGAAGCTAAGTTCATTTCTACGGCTCAGAAATCAGTTCTGTTCAAAAAGTTTATGGAGCTCAAGCAAGGTGGAAGATCAGTTCTTGAGTATGTTTTTGAGTTTGAGGCTTTGTCCAAGTATGCCAGATCGTATATTGAATCTCCCTACCAGAAGAACGAGAAGTTTGTGACAGGCTTGGACAATTATCTTGGGAGACAGTTAGTGGATCATTTGGACGATCCATTTGAGAAGCTTGTGGAGAAAGCTCTCAGGCATGAGAATCTGTTTCCTAAGGAAGGATCTGTTGTTGCTGTGACCAAGGAGGAGTCTAAACCACAGCAGGGTGGAAACAAGAAGAGGAAGCAGCAGCAACAGAAGGGTAAGGATGGCCAGAAAAAGCCGAAGGGCGAAGTGACCTGCTTCAACTGTCAGCAGAAGGGTCATCTCTCCAAAGATTGCAAGAATCCTAAGGTGCCGGGGAAGTGCTACAACTGTGACAAGATGGGGCATATCAAGAGGAATTGTCCAGAACCAAGAAAGGACAAGCAGATTGTGCAAGCTTATGCTTTAGGGGCTGTTCCATCATCTTTGAAAGCTCCTACTGCTGAAGAGAAGGGGAAGAGTGTGGTAGTTCAAGGTACTCTTTCCATATGTGGTGTTCCAGTAAGAGTGTTATTTGATACTGGGGCGTCGCATTCGTTTGTTTGTAATGATCTTGTAGGCCGGTTGGGTTTAGAACCGGATATTGTTGATAGGCCATTGGTTGTGACTAATCCAGTTGGGGGTTCGTCATGTTTGTGTATGATATGCCGTGGTCTAGTTGTATCGAGTCATGATTGCTCTTTTGTTTGTGATTGTTTTGTTCTGAACTTTGTGGGGTTCGGAATTATTTTGGGTATGGACTGGCTTAGGAAGTATGCGGCAAAGGTTGATTGTGAGAAACTGGAGGTGACAGTCAGGAATGTGGAAGGGCGAAAGGTTGCGATACGATGTAAGCATGAAGAAGGCGTCTTCATGAGCTTCATGTATTCGCTGGTTGTTCCACGGGATGGACTGTCATTGATGCCGGTTGTGAATGGATTTGAGGATGTCTTTGATGAGGTCAAAGGGTTACCGCCGCATAGGGAGATCGAGTTTCGTATCGATCTAGTTGAGGGAGCCAGACCAGTTGTGATGCCTCTTAGGCGGATGGCGCCTAGAGAACAGCAAGAGTTGAAGGTGCAAGTTGATGATCTTTTACAGAAAAGATTCATTCGGCGTAGTGTGTCCGAATGGGGTGCACCAGTTGTGTTCGCAACCAAAGCGGATGGATCGTTGAGGTTGTGTGTGGACTATCGTGAGCTGAATAAAGTGACTAAGAAGAACAAGTATCCATTGCCAAGAATAGATGACTTGTTTGATCAGCTTCACAAAGCTAAGGTGTTTTCTCAGATGGATTTAGCAACGGGATTTCACCAGTTAAGAGTGGCAAAGGAAAGTGTGCCGAAGACTGCTTTCAGGACACCATCTGGTTTCTATGAGTGACTGGTAATGCCGTTTGGATTGACCAATGCACCAGCATATTTTGTGGATCTTATGAATAGAGTGTTCAGGGATCAGTTGAACAAGTTTGTACTTGTGTTCGTAGATGATATTTTGATTTATTCCAGAACTGAAAAAGAGCACAAGACGCACTTGCGTATTGTTTTGGATATCTTGCGGAAACATCAGCTGAAGGCTAAGTTTTCGAAGTGTCACTTCTGGAAGAGCGAAGTGAGGTTCTTAGGCCATATTATCTCTGGAAGTGGAATAGCGGTTGATCCCGCCAAGGTGGCAGCAATCCAGGATTGGGTTAGGCCTAAGAATGCATCCGATGTGAGAAGTTTTCTTGGATTAGCAGGATATTATCGTCGGTTTATCAAAAACTTTTCCAAGATAGCTGCACCGTTAACAGGATTGACGAAAAAGAATCAAGTATTCAGATGGGATGCTAAGTGCAAGCAAGCTTTCGGAATCCTGAAAGTGCGACTGACAAGTGCTCCTGTTTTGACTATTCCAAGTGGGAATGATGAGATGGTGGTTTACACCGATGCATGTGGTACTGGACTTGGAGCAGTGCTGATGCAAAAGGATAAAGTTGTTACGTATGCAAGTCGGCAACTGAAGCCGCATGAAAGGAATTATCCGACTCATGATATGGAGTTGGCGGCGATTGTATTTGCTCTGATGATATGGAGGCATTATCTATTGGGAGTTCGATTCGAGTTGTTTACAGATCATAAATCGTTGAAGTATCTTTTCTCCCAAAAGGATTTGAATCTTCGGCAGCAACGATGGCTAGAGTTTTTAGCATCATATGGTTTTGGTATAGCCTATACTCCGGGAAAGGGTAACGCAGTGGCAGATGTGTTAAGTCGAAGACATGCAGGATTGGGAGCCATGTTTTCAGAATGGAAGAGTCTCGAGTATTTGGCTGGTTTTGACTTCAGGCCCAGATGTGAATTGGAACCTGAAATGTTGGCAAACTTATCGATAAGACCTACTCTTGTGGAAAGAATTGGTGAGAGCCAAAAGCGAGACGATAAGCTTATCAAGATTATCCGAGATTTGGAATTTGGATTGGACCCAGAGAAGGATAAAGGATTCGATGTCGATCGAGAGGGTTGGCTTCGGAAGCAAGGACGACTAGTTGTTCCCGATATAGATGAATTAAGAGATGAAGTTCTGAAGGAAAGTCATCACTCGAAGCTGACAATTCATCCAGGTGGAAATAAGATGTATCGGGATATGAAGAGAACTTATTACTGGGAAGGTATGAAGAAGGATGTTGGAAATTTTATTTCCAAGTGCATGAACTGCCAGTTGGTAAAAGCCGAGCAGAAGAAGCCAAGTGGATTGCTTCAGCCATTAGAAGTTCCTACATGGAAGTGGGAGCAGATATCGATGGATTTTATCGATGGTCTACCTAGAACAAGAACGGGAAATGAAGGAGTTTGGGTCATTGTAGATCGTTTGACTAAGAGTGCAAGATTCATTCCTGTTCGATCAACTAGGACTGTATCGAAGTTGGCTGAGCTTTATGTTAAGTGGATAGTTCGATTCCATGGTATTCCGAAAAGTATAGTGAGCGATAGGGATCCATTGTTCATTAGTAGATTTTGGAAGAGCTTTCAGGAAGTTTTGGGAACTGAGTTGTGTTTGAGTACAGCTTATCATCCCCAAACAGATGGTCAGACCAAGAGAGTTAACCGAGTTTTGGAAGATCTCCTCAGAGCATGTGTTTTGGATTTCGGAGGATCATGGGAAGATCATCTTCACTTGGTGGAATTTGCGTATAATAACAGTTACCAGTCAAGCATTGGTATGGCACCGTACGAGGCATTATATGGAAGACCGTGTAACTCTCCGACATGTTGGTTGGAAGCAGGGGAAAGGGTGATACTTGGGCCAGACATGATTCGTTAGACTTCGGATTGCATAGAGATCATTCGGCAACGAATGAAGGCAGCCCAAGACCGTCAGAAAAGTTATGCCGATAAGCGTCGTAAAGATTTGGAATTCGACGTAGGTGATATGGTTTTTGTGAAGATTTCTCCACTGAAGAATGTTGTTCGATTCGGGAAGAAAGGGAAATTAACTCCGAGATTTGTTGGACCATTCCCGATCATCGAGCGAATTGGAAAGCTCGCTTATAAATTGGAGTTACCGGAAAAGATGGCCGGTGTGCACAATGTTTTTCATGTATCATATCTACGGAAGTATGTGCACGACTCGAGTACAGTGGTTTCTGCAGATATCTATGAAGATTTTGAGGTTGAACCGGTTGTTAGAAGACCTCGTAAACCGCTTCGTGTTGTTGAAACTGACACGAAACAGCTTAGGAGGAAGACGGTTAAGTTGCTCAAGGTACAATGGAGTGATGATGTTAACGACTGTACATGGGAGGAGGAAGAGAGGATGAAGGCAGCTCATCCTGAACTCTTCGAGGTATGGCCCTAAGGTGTCGTGACATCTCATGAATTTGTAGCTTGTTCTAATCTTAGAATTCTGCATGCTAGGCTAGTAATTGGATGCATGGTTTGTTGATTGCTATGGATGGTAGGCAAGCAGAATAGTTTTTGATTGCTCTTGATTGTTTGGAATTTCGGGGGCGAAATTCCTAAGGGGGAGAGAATGTAACGACCCGTATTTTACGAGTCGATAAATCATAGAATAATTGTCATTAGGTCGTTGTTATTGTTTAAAGTCGCGTAGAAGTTAGCTTAGGTCGGGTGGTAGATAAGTCGGTTGAACGACTTAAGGAAGTTGCCGACTTAAGGTGGAACAAGCTAGTAGGTTAGAAGGCCCACGGGTTAACGAAGTTGGCGACTTAAGACAGTGAGCGGGTTAGTGGATAAGCGACCTTAGGGTTTGGTCGACCTAAGTAGGTTAAGGACTTAAGGGTGAACGGCTTAGGGGCTAACGACTTAAGTATTGACCGATTTAAAAGTAGACCGACCTATAGGAGATAACGACCTATAGGAGTTAACGATTTATAGGACCTAAGGCTTAAGTCGTACATGACTTATGGTGATAGGGTGATTGTAGTTAAGTCGTGGACGGGTTATGGTATAGGTCGTAGGTCGTTGAGATGCTGTGATGGTGTTAGGTCGTCTCCTGTGTTAAGTTGCTGAGTCGTTAGGTCGGCAGTATAGATGAGTCGTTAGGTCGGCCATGTGATTAAGGCTTGGGTCGTTGGGTAGGCTATATGGTGAGGATGTTAGGTCGGCAGCATGGTTAGATCGGTAGGTTGTCTCCTGTGTTAAGTCATAGGTCGTTAGGTCGGCAAGGGTTAGGTCGGCGACCGACCTAAGTGCGAACGACCTAAAAATCTTCCTATAAATAGAAGTGCCTATCTTCATTTTTGGAAACCAGATTTTGAAGCGACGAAGTGCTGCCATTTTGAGAGCTCGACTACAACACTTCTTCACTTCTTTTCTCCACTTTAATCTAGTGCTTCCTTCCATCCAAATCGAAGATCAAGATCGAAGATTCAAGAGCTAAAGTTGAAGGTCTACATTCTTCAAAGAGAGATTTCTTCATTCGAAGTGGAATCTGGTCGGATCAAGCTGGATCCTTTGTTGTCCAGATCTGAAGTGTGTTGCTTTTGAGGTGTTTAGGTGATTTGGTGAGTGGTAGTTATCTCTCACACGGACCCAAAGGAGTATATTGGATCGGTGGCTTGTTTGTGTGTTAAAGATAGTGATTTCATGCATTTTCCTTAAGTCTGCATGTAGATCCATTGTTCAGAAAGTTTTGATATCTATTTTACTACATGTTAACCTATGCAAGTTCATCCATCAAGTTGTAGTGATAATCTCCATTATTCATGCTTTTTAGATTTGGACTCTTTATTTACAAGATTGCCATTATTGTCATAATTGTTTATTTAGATCATGTTGAATGTTTGATTACCTTGGATTAATGATTGCCTTGACTGATTGTTATGAATTAGTTGATTTATGGTTGGATCTAGACAAGTATGGTCGAAGATGATTCAGAAGCTAAGGAAGAGGCTCTTGAATGGGAAAGCTGCCGTGGCATATGAAGTGGGTGATGAAGCTCATATGGATGGATTGGATGATGATGTTAAGATAGAGCTTTGCTATAGATGAGATGAGGCGAAGCATTATGTGACGTAGCCTTGGTATAATCCAGACGGGATCATTCCAAGCATGTTGATAACTCGAGGGATGGTTCGAGTTGGTTGATAATGGATTGCTCGAGAGGTAGCTTGGGCTAGTATGAGAATAGTCGTCGAGGAGGATGACTAGGAGGCTTGGATTTCATCGTTGTTGAAGGTTCTAGTAAACTCAAAGCAAGAGTACATGGGGCGCCCAAACGACTACAGGTAGGTGGTCGGGACACCCAAAAGACTACAGGCAGGTGGTCGAGTACTCTGGGCAGAGTAGGTAAGTCCTAGGCACGGGTCACGATGACGTGCGGAGTTTGTCTAGAACCGGGGTTACCATTAGCCCTTGACGTACGGCTGAAAGAATGTGTCGGTCATTCAATTAACGGTGGTTTCGAAGCAATGATAACAGTGATAGCCAGAGTCATGGATGTTTGGATGTTATGGATGTATCGTCATTCGGACTCAAGAGCGATGTTTTCTGGGTGGTTATCTGATCTTGGTTTAGGCCTTGGGGTTTGTATTTGGAAAACACCGACCTTGACCCGAGTGACAATTGATTTACTTTGAATGCCTGATTTGCTATGTTTGCTTCTGTTTAGTGTGTCTGGGGGCTATCACTGTAGAAAGAGGTGGAGTGGGAGGGTTGGATTCCTATTCCTTTTATCCTTTATGCTCTTTTGGTATGTTGTTAGTTAATTTACCGCTCACTAAGGCTGTTGTCTGACTCAAGGTTTTATGTTCAACTCTTATTACCTTGGGCTGTTCATCCATGTTTGGGATGGGCAGACTAGGTGACAGGTGACAGGTGCTGTTCTTAGTGACTAACGCTGCAGATGACGAAGACGAGCTAGAGGCTTTTGCATATTATTTTCTTACTATATGTACTGGATGTTCCGCTGATTGTATATACTCTGAGTGCTATGTAGTGAGGCTTGTTGTACTGATTCTTCAGATTCGTGTACCAAACTATTATGAAGTTTATTTGATGTGATTCTGTTTGGTAAAGCTTCACTATATATATATATATATATATATATATATATATTCTCTATTGTATTTTGTCCATGCGCTGTGAGTAATACGATAGATTCCGTTGTTTAATCTTACCCTGACTATCGTCCATGGCTGCCTGGCACACCTTTCAGCGCACCATTCCCTTGTTTGGGAGTCATGGGCGGTTGTCACATTGTTTTTATAAAAAGGGATTTAGTTTATATTTTAGGGTTTTAGTTTTAAAATTGTTTTTAAGTTTGTTTTAAATTTAAATTCTCTTTTAAGGTTCAATTCTTGTTAAATCACCACCTAGGTTTTAGATTGTGTCAGATTGTCTAGTTAGGATTAGTTCAGTGAGCAGGGTGTGCGAGTTTGCAAAACTCTATAGGCGGTAGCAGGGTGTGCGAGTCTGTTAGAGTGTTTGTAAGCGGGAGACTGTTTAATCCTAATAGAAATCTGGGCATGCAGCAGTAGGCAGGGGTTTCCGAAGCTGGGTAAATTTTGTGTGTGATTTACTTTTCATCATATTTATTTCTCTGCAGTTTGTTTTTGTGTTTAATTCGAGAAAATTTGCTATAACCCTATTCACCCCCCTCCCCTCTAGGGTTAATCTAGATCCTACAGAAGAGAACTTGATTTATTTTTGAGCCTAAACTAAACTCAAGAGAGACTAAGGAAGAGAGTTATATGAAACGTAAGGGGTATTTGTACATGCATGAAACCCTAATCCATTTTTTAGGGAATGCCCAAAATGCCCTTGCAGAAAGTGTGGTGGCCAAGTTATCATTAGCTTCAATAATCACTCATTATGTGTGCATGAAAGTGTAATGGCCATTAGCATGTGGATTAGCTTCTAATTTGTACATGAAGGAAGGTGTGAAAGTGGGGTTCTTCATGATCATCACTTTGAATTATTTCCATTTCCATTCCTTTGTATTCACTTTTGTGCATGTATACATCTTCATGAAACCACTTGTATATGAATCCAAATTCCTACAAAATAATATAGAAATTTCCAATTAAATTTTATCAAATTAATATATGCACAAAAACAACCATTTTGCCCCTATATGGAGATAATATGTGACAATTTGAAAATAATTTGAATTTGGTTTAGACAAGTTAAAATACCCAATATGATCATTTATTTAATTTAAATAGATTAAATATGGTGGTAAAAATATGCACATTTACGTGCACATCAAATACCCCCACACTTATCTTATTATTCGTCCTCGACTAAACTATAAAATTAAGATAAATCCGTTTTCATAGGGAGCATGATTGCATTCGAGCTTATGCAGCAAGCCGTTAAACCTTTGGGTGTCCCCTGTAGGACGAGTGTTGTCTCGTGAGGGTTTTCAGCGGATACTACCTACAAAATCCAAATGTAGGATGAAAATATTTACGAAATGCAAGATTTATTTACAAAGAGATGAATGCGAGTTTTTGAAAATATTTACAAATGAAAGATTTACTTTTAGATAGACACAAATAAGTTAAATATAAGTTTTGGTCATTATCTTAAAAATTTAAGTCATTTACTCGTCAAAATTTCCAACAAAAATCAAGTTATCGTAGAAAATAGACTATAGTTTAACTCGTTATTTTGGTTGATAACACACTGTAATTATGAAATGAATCCTTAGTTGATTATAAAAAAATTTCAAAGTGATATTTTCATTTTTTTTCCAATAACAAGTCAAATCAAATAAGTTAAAATAGTGCTTGGATTTCATTTGCTTACTCTCTCTAATTTTTTTGAAAATTTATTATATTTAAAATATTTACATATACCTAACTTAGATAAACTAAGGCGAGATATATTACCCATCCACTGCCTTACGGACTGATGTGAGGGGAATACAGAACGTGGCAAGTGAACACACAAGTGTGAACACTTATTGACTGTAGGCGTTATTAGTAAAATAATTTTTATATACACACACCTAACTCAGATAAACTGAGGCCAGATATACCGATCGTGCACTACCTTTTGGGCTTACGTGAGAAGGGTATAGAGCATGGTAAGTGAACACTTATTGACTCTAGGTGTTTATTAAAAAATATATACATATATACAGGATTTTTTTTTGTTTTTTATTTCTTTTTTTGTTTGAAGAGAGAGTTTTGTAAAATCATCTTAGCACCATTTAACTTAAAAGACAAAAAACGTTATATTCTTTACTTTAAATTCACCACTTTTTAGAACAAAGATTTTCAATTAGGATGTATTTCATAATTAACACGTATGAATCTAGCTATATACTAGTTAAACCATTGTTATTTGTAATTAAACTTCATTTTTATTTCTGTTAGACAAATAAATTTTCAAAAATTTCAATTTAATGAACCATAACCATATATTCATCCTATAATGTTTCTTCAAAAATAAATCAAAATGCATAAAAAAAAATTGAAAGTTTATATATATATTAAGTTTTGGGAAAAATGAAAAATTAATCATGAAAAATAAAAATGAAGATGAGTCTTCCACCACACTTGATTTTAACTGTATCCCTACAGTCAACCCAAGTGAAAGAAGAAAAATAAAACAAAATACAAATGTGACCTATATTTACATGAAGGTGAATGGTATTTACATGAGATTAGAAAGTATATCGTCAAAGAGTAAATAAAACGGTCTTCCAAAAACCAATTCATTTGTTTCATCAAATATGCGAGCCACAGTTTAAGCACAGAAAACCAAACCATGAAGGATTTCAAAGTAGAATGATGATTTGGAAAAACGAATGCCGTTTTATTAAATATCGTACGAGTTTTTTTATTTTCAATGATTTTTGGGGTAGATATAACGATTGATTGAAGTTCAAGTTTATTTTCACCAAATGGAAATTCAAGCTAGTCATTGAAAAATTGTTTAAAATTATCGATTTCAAAATCAAAGTGGTGATTTAAATCTTCCCCATCGGAATTTAACAACTCGTCATCGAATAGTCAAAAGAAATCATGTTCGTTAAATTTTTCTTCCTTTGTTGGATTATCAACAACTTCATTGTGTATATCATTTTCAAAGTCCAAAGTTGTTGAATTTAGATTTTTGAAATAAAAAAAGGAAGATCGAAGCTCAAATCAAGTTTCTCACCCTCAAAATAATTGAAATTCTACTCAATTACCGTATTCTTAACAACTTCATTAAGATCATCATTTTTAGTTTCAAAAGTTGTTTAAAAATCGTCAATTTGGCTTAAAGATGAATTTTTATTTGAGTCGTAATATGTTGGTATTTGGTTTTGTTTTCACGTTGTTTCATATATTTTTCGATCAACAAATCAGTGTGATCATTATAAATCTCTTCCATTTTCTCAACAAAATCCAATTTATAGTTATTAACTTGAGAATTTTCGATTTGGATTTGTTGAGAACAAATTTTCCAATCGCATCATAGTCGAAATTATTTGTGTTTCCAAAATTATTTGAAAAGTGGATCACATTTTCGTTTTGATTTTGAAATTCATTTTGGATCTCGAAATTGAGTTTGCGTGGGTTATAATCGAAATCGTTTGAATTTTTAATTGAATTCAGATATTGAAATCCTTGACTCGAGTTATTACATAATTATGAATTAGACAAATCATTTATACTTTGATTTTGTTGTGTAGAGAGTTCAAGTAAAGATAAAATTTTATTTTCAAAAGTCGAGGGTAGGTCATCGTTTCGAAAACTTTATTGTTCAAAATTCGAATTGTTTATAGAATAGTTGTCATTAAAATATCCATACGAATTTGGAGTGAAATCATATGGATTATATTGATTTTCACAACTATAGTAAAATTTACATAAGTGGGGAAACTCGAACATTTTCAAGAATATTTTTTTTATATATAAACAAAAAATATTTACAGAGTGAATTTATTTTTCAAAGTGGAAAATTGATTTTTGTTCTGTATTTGGATTTTCATTTTTTTTAATTTTTTTTATATTTTTGGATTTTTGATTTTCTAAAAAAAGTAAGTAAATTTCTTTTTTGGATTTTTTGTTTTGATGAAAAAAATTCAAAGGAAAACGATTTAAAATTTTCAAAGGAAAAAGGAATATTTACAATTATTTTTTTAGTTTTGGATTTTGAATTTTTTTAAATATGCATGAACTAATGCAACAATATGAATGCAAGGGTTAATTACAAATGATTTATCCTAAGTTAACCCAAACTTGTATAATCACACATTGTCTTAAATCAATAAGATAGTTCTCGGTCAGGTAACGGGCAAGATTTATCGGTTCCTCACGAATCACCGTGGCAATGCAATCGAAGGTTCAAGTACATTCAGAGGAACAACCACTATAATATTTACAAATCACTGTAATATTTATAAATGGTTATTACTCTGTCTTGGCCCAGACACCAAGACAATAAATTGTTCAAAGAAGACAATTTGTCAATATACAATTAAATGCGTTCGTTATTATTAATCAAAATTCTAAGATGAAATGCAAAACTGAAATTAAACGCGTATTAACAATGCAACTACGAATGAATTTGTTTTTGTTTTTGAAATTCTTTCATGCAAATGCAAACATCAACAATGCAAAGCAAATAAAACAATAGATAAGATATCAGTTTTTTTTGACAGCAGAGCGGCAGTTTTCAGCAAGCTATTCTTCCTTTTGTTTTCTGCAACCTGAAAATAAAAAACAAGATATATAGATACAGTGTTTGTTTTTTTAGATGTATATCAAAGGAGAAACTAATCAAAGGAAACCAAACAAAACAAATGAAAGAAAATTATTAAAAACAAAACAAGGAAAATCAAACTGGTGATTTTTTTTTTACGGATAAAATGAAGGCAAAAGGAAAATTGAATTTACACAAAAGAGATTTTGTTTATTAGAGTTAAAATGAACGAAGAAAACAAAAACAAATTCAAAAGGAAAAAAGAAGCAAGAAACTAAGAACTTTTCAAACCAAATTTTTTTTTTAGAAAAATTTACACTTTACAACCTGCGCCCCCGCCCCCCCCCCCCCCCCCCCGCCCCCCCACCCCCCCCCCCCCAAAAACCCCCAAAAAAAAAAAAAAATTTCTTAAAACCACTTTCTCAAAACCCAAATTATCTATCTGCTTACAAAACGAATTTTTACAATCAAAGTATCCAAACCCGAACCAAAATTCAGACCAAATTTCCCAACATTTTTCAAAGGGGTTTTGAGTTTATGGTCGTCGCGAAGTAGGCTGTCGCGAATTTAGTTGCCTATTTGGGTTTGGGTGAAGGCGGTGACTGGTCGTCTGGTAGTCGATGGTTGCTGGGGAGGAAGTGGGTAGCGGAGGTGGTAAAGATGGAGTCGCGGTTGTTCGGTGAAGAGGATGCAGTTGGTGCTTTTAAGTTGCGATTTAGGGATTTTCGATCGCGTGATTGGTGATTGTGATTGTGGAAAGGGTGGTGATATGCATAGGTCAGGTGATGATGTAGATGAGTTGCTGGAGTTGCTGAATACGACGATTGGCAGCAGATGTGAACTTGAAGGTGTAGTAGTGTGATATGATGATGATGGATGTTATAATGGTGGAAGGTGATATGTAAGTGTGGGAGTATTTGTATGAAAGGGAAGAAGTGCTGGCAGATATGGTTTCAGGTGGTTATACAGTGGTTAGAACAGTGGGATATTTGGTGAAATGTTTGGTGAAATGTGAAGTAGTTGCAGTGGACTATTGGAGGTAGACAGTGGCAATGCTTTGGTTCATGGTTTATGGTGGTGTGGCATTGAAGTGGTCAGTGCAGTTAGAAGGTGGAGTTACAGGGAAGGGGTTGTGTGGCTGTTTGTTATGATGTTTGTTGGTTTGGTGATGTAGAGGCAAGCTTGAAGGGGATGTAGTGGAATTGGTTAACAGCAGAACAGTAAGAAGAGGAGTTTTGATTTTTGGAGATGATTATGACTTCAGGCAGTCAGATTTGTGATGAGCAGTAGTAGTAAGATGATCAGACAGTTGTTAAGAGTAGTGTGATGGGGATCAGGTGGATGTGTGGGGGTAGTTATGATGGAACAATGGCAGAGGGTGGCTTCCGGCAAATCAAGTGTGGTGATCAGGTGAGTGGTATTGGTATGCAGCGAATTGATGTTATAAAGGCGGAAGTGAAATTTCCAGAAATGCAGTGATATAGTTTAAAGGCAAATGAAGATGGAAGATGCGAGTTCCTTGCTGCAGTGTATTGATGATGAGGATGCAAATGGAGGTCGAAGTGTGGAAGGCAGGGAACTGTGATGGACAGAAGAAGACTCTTGTATGGCAGCGGATGGAGGATGTGGATGCTGCAGTTGATGTGGTTGGGTTGTGTTGTGATGATCAGTGAAGTGTGGGGCAGCAATATATGTGAGGTTTATGTTGTGAGTGGTTGTGAAGTTAGAACAGCGGATGGTCAGTTTTGGCAGGAAAGTATGTCAGTTGTGTGACTTGTGTCAGTGGTGATCAGGTTTGTTATAAGCAAGGCAGGGTGGTGGCACTGTTGCAGTCAAGGTTGGATGATGGGGTGTGCAGTTGTCTCTGTCGAAGTATGGTCTGGTTGATAGCAGAAGTAAGGTGGTTGGTATGCATGTGCACTATGAATGGATATTGAAGGCTGTTGTATGCTAAGGCAGAGAATGGTTGATGAATTCATAGGAACAGTTGATGTTGTATGGGGTGGCCGTACACTGTCAGTTGTGATGGAGGCGTAGTGAGTGGTAGAGGAGTGTATTAGTTGAAGAGGAATAGTGAAGGTATGGATATTGAAGAGGAGGATGGAACTGTGTTGCTGATGATATTTGCTTGGGGTTGTATGCAGTAAGGAGGTATGGTGGTTTTGTGTGGAAGCTTTGTAGTTGTTGAGTTGTTTTGTAACTGATCAACTGTGGTCTGTAGTGTTTGTAGTCGTGAAAATGTTGATGGTGATGTGAGGTAGAACAGTAAGATAGTGATGTGGCTGGGGTTTGGTTGTATGAGGATGAGTTTGTGAAGTGCAGAGGGATGGTCACTTAACTGTTGCGAGTGTGGGTTGTAGAGGGGGTTGGAAGCAATGAGATTTTTTTTGTACAGCAGTGGTGGTAGAGTATTTGAAGTAGTGATGGTTGAATGAAGTAGGGGAAATTGGAAGAGGTGATGGTGTTGTAGAGAAGGATGTGCACAGAGAAGGGAAGTTTCAAGATGATGCACAGAAATGATATGCAATGTACAGGGTTATGTACAGGGAAGCAGTGTAATATGTTTTTTTTAAGAAACTGAAAATGTATAGAAATGTAAATGAACTATAATTGAAAAAATTGCAATTGAAATGCAAACAAAATTGAAGTGAAATAAAATGCAATGTTCTTTTTTTTTTTTAAATGCTAATGCAAAACAAACAAACAAACAACAAGCACACAAACAAAATGCAATCCAAAATAAAATACAACACAATTTTTGTTTTTAAAATGCAAACACACAATAAACAAAAATAATTCGAAGAATGGAAAATTAAAATCAAAACAAATTCTCTGACAACGGCGTCAAAAACTTGTTTAACCGCTAATTTTCTATCGAGTTAGAAAATCACTGAATTTTTTTTAAGTCAGGGGACGTCGGAAATACATCTCCCGAGAATTCGTCATTTTGGAATAAGAGAATCAGTTTTCTTTTAGACGTTCCCGTTTTCTTAAGATGAATATTTCCACAGAGAGTTATGTACTTCCTTACCTAACACTGCATATAGTTTGAAATAATATTGGATGCAACACGTAGTTAGAAATGGAATACAACATAATATACAAATTTGTGTTTATTTCGACTGCTTAGAAGCCCAGTAAATCCAACCAGGTGCCTTGCTTTGACAAGCTAACTTGGGTATGTTAAGCTTCTAACATCAGTACACAGTGACGAGTCACTCATGATGTACTCCAACGCTTACTATAAAGTTATATAAATTGTTATTTCATACCTAATAGAAAGGATATCGGGAAATCTAAAGTAGCGAAAACCAATTTCGATGTTGACAAACAAATATAAACGTAAGTTAGTTGTGCAGTAACCATAAAGTTACAAAGGTTTAGTTTTAGAACTAAATATTGTGATTCAGTGATTTCATGATTTAGAATATAAATTACTATACACTGTAATAATATTTACCGAAAGAAATACATAATGTCAATTCTTTCCCGTACGTATAAAAATGCCATCATGGCCTTGTCATTCAGTTAAGAATGATCACTGATTGTTTGCTAACATTTTTATTCTTCCAAATTCTTTGTTTAATACACAATTTGTCTTATGGCTATGGGTCAGGATACTAAAGCCTGTATTATATTTAAAATACTGAATGTTTGGATAATGTTACCGTAATGTGTTAATATTATTGTGGTACATTATTAATCATCCAATGATATGCAGACATTTATTCAATTTCAATATTAGATATAATGAAGTTCGTGATCTCTTCAATATAGCTGCTTTGATGACGTACATATATGGTAAAAGAGTTTAAACATGAATGATAAAGCAAACGTAAGTAAATAGTGAGAAGCTTTCGTTTCAGCAAGTCAACGAAAGAAGTTCTTAAGCCCACTCACTTATCGTTGTAGTTTTTATTTGCAATAAAGTATGATACAATTTATCACTGTAAAAAACATATTCATCGTATAAAAAAAGGTGTTATGTTTCAACTTATCTACTTGTTGATAATATAATATTTTAGAAGTATTGAACGAAATGATATATTTTACATGCAAACTTGAATATGTTAAGCTTCTATGTTCTAGAATTAGTAAATACCTTAATAATATACTCCAATACTCATTAGATAGGATAATTAACTTGTAGTTTCATACCTATACAGATATAAAGGAAATCAGGAAACCTAAGGAGCTAAAACCAATATCGATACTGATAAACAAACATAAATGGAAGTTAGGTGAACATCGCTGGACTATGGCTACAGGATTTTTCAGTGGATGTCTTATTTGCACTATATTTTCCACGTTTTATATTGTTCCAATAAAGAATGAGTAAACTCCAATATTATTACCGTTCAATGAATAAGTCTCATGCATGATTTTAAGAATATAAAATTGCTAGATTCCATGCCACTATTTACACGGAATGAAATGCACAACGTCAAATCCTTTCCTATAGTATAAAGAAACCTTCATGCCCTCGTCTTCCACCTACTGATGAACAATGATCATTTGTTAACGTTTTTATTATTCTAGATTCTTTGTTTAATTCGCTGCCATTTGCTGGTTCCTCAGTTGGAGTAAATGTCCTGTGGCTACAGATCAGGAAGTGTTCAATGCCTGCAAGATTCAACGGTGAATAGAAAAAAACATGGATTAGTGGGAGTGTAAGGGATGATATGCAAACATTTGTTAAACTTCAATATGATATGTGGTGAAGAAATTCGCAACCTCTTCAATATATTTGCTATGAAGGCGTACATATGTAGAAAAAAAGTTTAAACATGATAAAGCGAACGTAAGTAAGTAATGAGATGCTTTAGTACTATATTTTAGTATTCAGTTATTCATACATGAATTCAAATTAAAAAAACTATTTTTATTGTGCGTACAAAAGCTGTTGTCAGTAACGGTGTTACAATTAGATCAAGTTTCGAGGTGGACAATACTCCAAAATACGTTCAATCTTCAAATCATTATGTAAATCGACGTGAACTAATGATATATTTACGTGACAAAATTGCATGTTGTAAGAAAGTGATATTATTGCATCATATGTTTAAGATTAATCCCATATTGGGAAAAATTATACCAATCATACGCATATATATCAATGTGTGAGTAGCATAATAGCTATCATTGAAGTTAAATGTTAACATGTTTGGGCTAACAGTTGATTTCAATATAGATGTTTTATCTAGTTCATTAAGCTGCTGACAATTTAGACGTACAAGCATTACGACACACACATTTTACACTGAAATCATATGTAGTTAGTTTTTGTTCTTATTTATAAAATGCAACATTGACTCTATTTTCTTTAGTTTTGATTTTTGTTTCTATTATTAGTTATAATAAGGAACAAATTTGTAAATAAAGATCCTGATTTTAAGTGATATATGATTTGGTGATATTTGTAAAGTGCGTTTTGAAGTGGTGAATAAAGTTTATTCGTTAAATCATATTTTTAAGTGATATTGGTATTTGATTTGGTATTACTTATAGATGAGCGTTTAAATTGGTAAAGTAAGTTTATTTGTTAGATTGTTAAGTGATAGTAAAATTTTGATAGTATCTATCGAGAGACATTTTTAATAGTTCACGCTGACAAAAAAAGAGTGACACCAAATATATTACAAATATTATTGAAGATAGAGATATACACGTAGGACTAATTCCACACTTGTGATGTGAATATCTCATTCATATATCATCGGATTTGGCTATGTAAATATATCATTTTATTCACCGGGTCTCTACCAACACAAGGCCGGATTACTTCTGTAACTAGGTAACTACTGACACGAGCATGCCATCCCCCGGTCGTTACCGACCTTTATCCGAGGGCCCTCAACACCAACAACTACAGAACACAAATTTGCAGTAACCACCTAAGTTAAGTATCTGGGCTCCATACCATGATACCACTTTTTATCCAGAAGGAAATGGACATACCCTAAGGGGCGCTGCCCCCAATAACCTTGCTGCATCCTTCCTGTTTCGATAATTTCCGGGTTGTGAGGCTCGACGAGGTCTCGTCCACAAAGCTACACTTTTCACAAAAGTCATGCTTCGATCAACAAATGATCACCAGCACTCAGCATGCCACATTGCCAAATTCGAAATGTATCACTGGTAAATATCAACTACATAACCTCTGAGCTCGTACATCTCAGAGAAGGGTGTTAAGCTGAGAGGATAAATTCTCCGCCACCAAAAATAAATGTATTTGGTAGAAACCAGTTTTACATCTCAAAGTGTAATGTCAGACATACATCCATACAAGTCTGTTCCGGGTTCGAACATAACCGAAGGTACTTCAAACGAAGCCCTTGCAATCCGGATATTCACAATCCCGATCGGACTCTCCATCACATGTGGATATCTTTATACCGGCGTGACTCAGTGTAGAGACATTCGACAGGTAATCCTTTCGTTCTCGAAAATACCCGGTCTTCACCACCGGTCTTCAAATGCTATCCATACGTCTTATCATGATTCGGAATGGGTTATATGACATAAAGTCCTCTCCCGGCTAAACCGAAAAATGAGCGCTTAATTTTAAAAGCATATGGATGTATGCGATCTTAGTTAAGTCACAACCTTTAGTCCAAAACCTTTCTTTCAAATGGTTTAACAAATTTCCACTTTTATCTTTTAAACCAAAAGATTCACCCTTTTAAAATCCACTTTAATTTGAAACCAAGGTTCAACAATCTTTCACAAAGATTCATTCATAACTTTCAAAACAATTTCCATTTCAAATCTTTTATACAAAAGATACACCTTTAAGATCCTCTTCAATTTGAAAACAAAGTTCACCAATCTTTAACAAAGATTCATTTATAGCTTTCAAAACTATTTTCATTTCAAACTTGAAATCCTTTCAACACAAATTAGAAATCCAATCAAGCAATACCTTTTACGATTGCAGTTGTATAACCTGCCACCTCAGGTGGTAGCTATAGCGGGCATAATATAATGGTACATATCCTGGCTAAGATTAATATTATACTTTCAAAATTGTTTTCTGTACTATGTACTAATAATAATATCAAAAGAATTTTGCGTATCAAGCATGTTTGACTATCATAAGGAGAAATCTCCCCCAAGTGTGCGATTGCATTGTGTGTGTGCCGAGAGGCCTTATGGTAGTTTCATTTTCCAAAAAGCATTGTGGATTTCTTTTTATTTCCTTTTATTTATTTTTGTTCAAGATAAACTGTTTTTGTTTTCTCACACCAGTCCCGTGACTAATTTGAAGTTTATTGTTCCCTTTCTAAACTCTGGGTGTTTAAAATTTTCTACAGGGGCAGCCTTAGAGTTTGATTTTCAGATAGTCAGCTAGTAGATATAGAGTCGATAGCTTTCAACCTTTGGATTTGGCGATCGCATTTGTTTCACTTCAACATATTTACCTAGTTGCTACAATACAACCTGATGGTGGTTCGAGCTAGTGGTTTGGAGTTTGGCTATGGAGTTGTAGTATTGTTGGATTTTCTTTCTCTCTTGGTTGGCATTGAAGATATCTTTTCGCTGCTGATGTTATATCTTCTTTTGGTGCTATTATCTTTCCGCTATTGTATCTCTGATAATATTGATAATCATTTGTATCAAATTGTTGTATCGAATGTTGTATATCTATAAATCATTCATTATGTTTCCGCTGTGTTGTATTTACTTAATATGTTATAAGCTCCAGCGCAAATCGAATTTCAACGTTTGAATCTACGGCATTCGAATACGGGTGAAGTATGGATGTTGATTTTCGAGCGCTGAAATTTGGGTCGCGACATTTGGCTTGTTGAGAGTTACAAGGTGAACATATGATTCAAAATATTTAAGAGCATCAGTCCGACTCGAAAGTGGATCCCAATATATCAACATTACTAATAATCCTCTTCATAAATGGATATTCAGTTGAATGTAATCCAGCCAGATAAATGGGTATATTAGTAAATTGCATGAATTGTCCCATGATATGTCATTCTTAAAGTACTCAATGAAATGATATATTTAACATGCAAACTCACGTTTAAGCGTCTAACATTAGTAAATATTGACAAGTGACAAGTCACTCATGATGTACTCTAATGTTCATAATAAAGGATTACTTGTTTTTCAACCTATATAGATCCAAAGGATATCTGAAACCTAAAAGAGTAAAACAATTATTGGAATTAATAACTTTGAATTTCGAATAGGAGAAAATTTTGAATTTCTTATACTTCTTGGTAGTAGTGTCCCACCACTAGTTATCTTCCCCACCACTAGTTATCTTCCCCAATGATGTTATTCTTCACATTTTAAAACTCTCCTTCAATTTGCATCAGCCGGTTCTAAGGGTTCCAATCGCGCTTTCGATTGTTGAACTTTTTTTAATCTAATTGACGTTGTAATTAACGTTCATCTATGTGTTGAAAGCGTTGGTGATTTTGTCATACCAACAATCAACCTGTCCTTTACGAGATCTAATGTTGGAGGAGCAAACATCGATAAAGGCTAATATCTGTTTCACAATTCGGTCTACAATGCGCCTGATATACAAACCAAGGTATTTAATAGTCGACATTCAAAAAAAAATTCAAAAAAATTTAAGAATAAAATTAGGATGGATATTTGTATGTAAAACATCAATTTGACCATATTTAAGTAAAATAAA
The DNA here is from genome assembly GCA_030765085.1 of Allium cepa. Lineage (NCBI taxonomy): Eukaryota > Viridiplantae > Streptophyta > Magnoliopsida > Asparagales > Amaryllidaceae > Allium > Allium cepa. Next base: position 443,518,598 of record CM060945.1, read on the forward strand.
TGTCCTAAAAAACAAAAATGGAAGAATTTTCGAATCGAAGGGGGAGAATGTGTGATTTGATAAAGAGAAATAGAGGAAGAAGAATTTTAAATAATGAAAATGTGGTGTCGAATTTGGATGTTGACATAATACATCGGATGCCAACCTCTCAATTCCAACGGTTTAATCAGACAGAACAAATATGTGGTCCATGTTTGACATGTTTTAAGCGACCCCAGTTTTAATTGGCCCATTTTTGCTCCAAACCCTGCCTTGTGGTTATATAAAATGAAATTACAATGTAATGTAAAGTTCGCAACAAGAGTGATTGTTTTAATACCTAATGTAAAAGATGGAAAAGGGAAAGGGGGACGTTAATAATTTTTTTTTAGATTGCATTGTGACCGTGCTAATCTTTTTAAATATATTTGCAAACAGTCGTACTATGACGTCCCACTTTTTCGACCCTTAAAGGTTGCCACTAATACATTCACGATATTCACGTGCTGAATATCTAAGTGTCGAAAACATAAATATTTGGGGTGTAGGAAAAGAAAATACAGAATCTCATATCGTGATGAGTAATATATAATATACACTGCATATTTTTAAAAGAAAACTGCACTTTACAAACATCAATTAGAATAACTAAGCTATCATCAGCCTGGATAGTTATAAAAATACGTTCTCGTGAATGCTGGAAAATATAATACAAGAAATGCAGTCAAAATAAAAGATACATGAATATGTTTAAAGGCATCCAGCTCATCTCCGAAAAATCCAAAGCATCTATAACTAAATCTGAAAATATGCCTGGCTGACCCGAGCATTATAACAAAATAATGCCTGAAGTAGTCTGATAAACCAAAGTTAGAAATACAACTCATTTGGATTGTTCTATTTTTAAAACTCTGTCAAAAATAAAGATATCTCGTAAAACCACAACGCACATAAACATAGATGACTTTTACCTTACAATAACCTAACCATTTTATATGAATCTTAGGACATTATAATAATGTCTAGAGTTTAAATTAAATATTTAATCATAACTGGAATGGTTACATTAATTACATTTAAGTGCATATTTATTATACAAGTAAGCCTGTAAAGGCACGTATTGGAAATTGAATTTTAACAATGAAAATGTAAGAAACTATCTTCCGTACAACACAACTCTAGATAAAATGTATCGAGGTTACCAAACTTGCATCTCTACTAACACAGAATCGACCTACTCCTTCCTAGATAGTACAAAATTTGATTACCACCCTGGATGTCAATTTGACAAACCATTTCTGTGGCCACAAGCATACATAATCTTAAAATATCGATCTAGATACAAGTTATGATCAAACCCTAATGATAGCGAACAATATAGCCTTGCCGCATCTCTCCTGTTTTAATCATTTCTGAGTAAAAGTTGGCACGGTAAGCTAATCGACCCAATCAGTTAAGAATTTTGATTAACCTTAACTAAATCAGTTCGGTTAACCGATATTCGATAATTGAGGTTGGATAATATCGATCGACCCGACAAATTTTAGCCGTAGTTAACCATTTAATTTATATGGTTAACTGTTTGTTGGTTAACCGATTACATTGAACGGTTAACCTTTAAAATCAAACGGTTACTGTTTAAGCAGGGGAATTATATAATATAATTTAATAACTAGTTGATAGTCTCGTAAATATATGCACAACCAACTGATAATTCATGCAGTACAGAGAGTAAACCAGCAGCCTCTTTTCTTTTAAATAAAAGTGCAACATTAAGTAGTTCGTATAGTTCATACATAAACCATAAAACAACAGAGTCCAAACATAAATAACGGTTTAAACATAAAATACAAATATACAATAACGAACTACAAAGTCCATTGTCTAAGAGTCCAAAATCCAAATGACTTGAATTCATGATTCACAAATATGCATTACTAATAGTAATACAAATGCAATGAAAATGAGATTAAGTTGCTAGCATTGCTGCAGGTCACGCAATAGTCCCCAGTCTTATATAAGTCTCCAGTTTCCAAGCTTGTCCAAAGGTAACTGAGGATAATAAGATATCGACTTATCGAGTTCATGAATCTAAACAAATATCACAATATTGCATAACTGAAGATATTTAGTAATAAGTATAAACAGTGGCATAATTAATAATCTACGTGCTTCACATTTACTATGAAATGTGAAAGAAGTATTATAACTAAACTAAACTAACGTAAAGTGACATATTAAGTAACTGAAATGAAGTAAATATGAAGTGACCAAAGCCATATGATGTAACATAAGCTATGAATTATGAAGTGTTAATAGTTGTAGAAATAAATATGAAGTAACATAAAATTTAGTATAAACAGTTCTAGAAGACTTTTACTGTTCAAACTTTTTAAATGAACGGTGAAACGAAGTAAATATGATGTAACATAAGCTATATTGACTATGTTATTGCTGAACTAAACTAAACTAAGCAGTACAACATTATAACTTGATTGAACTTAGTATGAAAACATAAATCATGCACCCATGTCCCAAATCAATGATGTACATGAAACCTTTAAATGAATTTCGTTGTTTTTTATTACACATATATACATATCTATGTGCTTTGCAGCTCGTTGGTTGCACCAACTATTTATTGGAAAAAAACTGCTTGCAACTAAACATTGATGACTTTGAATGAATTTCCTTATATCTTAAAAAATAATTATGACAGTCATAGCTAACTACCTTGTAGTTTTCATGTTCAAATTATATATTTATCACTGCCTGTAACCGTAAATAGAAATGCAACTCCAATCTAATTGCATCCCCGTGACTAACCCTGCCACATCAAGTTTATTGTCTTCAACCTATAATTCAGTACAACCATAAATAATATTTTGACACCATAACAAAAATTCTTCTGCCTCTTGGCAAAATAAGGAAAAAGTTTAAGTTTGGATTGCATGTGAAAAAAGGAAGGAATAAGTAGTACATCACATGATTTTCTAACTTGTGTACATAAAACCTTCAATGCGTGATCCATTAAAACCGTTAATTTTCAGCTCCTAAATCATGCACATAAAACCTTTAAAATTCCGTTAAAATTATATTCATATTACTTCACTAGAATTAGGTTTACATACTATATATAGGTAGTCAACATAATCAAAATTAGGGATACTTAACAATTAGAACTAAGTACATACTACATTTATAAATAATCAAAACCAGGGTTATTGACAATTCTTATCTTATACTCACTTGTTTGCATTTCTTGTTGCTGACCATTGTGATTGAAAACTTGAAGCGATTGCGAACCAAAATTGGATGCTAGAGCAATTGTGGCAGTGAAATACGGACTTGAGAACAGACGGAAAGAATTGAAAATGGTGAGCCTACCAAATATCAAATTAGTACAGGCATTTAGAAACGCCTCTTACATTTCAACTAGAGGCTAAAACTAACTATATTTGCCTCTACAACAATGAGAGGCAAAAGAATATCTGCCCCTAGCTAAATAGAGGCAAATTTGTTTTTTAACTCGCCTCTACTATATGTGGACCCAAACATCAACAACACTACACTAAAGACAATTACAAGAGCCTCTAAAAAATTTAAAACAATTGAGGCTTATATCAGTGCCTCTGATATAAAATTAGGTACGGCAGTTTAACAAAAATACTGACATTTGTAACTTCCCCTATTGAATATAACATCAAACTCAGATATTTAATCTGCCGTAGAAATTTAATCATTATTTCATATTCAAATTAAAGCAAAACAAGGATATATGTCATTTCAACATATACATAGATAAAGAACACAAAGAGCAAGTAATTAATGCTCCACTGCAGCACGTTACAGCATGTTCAACAGTCAAAAGCCTCTGTACTACATGCAACAGAAAACTGCATTCAATTCTCATTTCAAACAGCAAACAAAACATGAAACTTGAGATCCATATATACATGATTCATAAGTACCTTGACTAAACCACTTACATAACAAGGAATCTAATAACAACATAACATCAATTTTTTTAAAACTAACTACTTACGTGATGTGGCGACATGAGTTGTTGTAGAAAATCCATATCACTTAGAGTTGATGTGAAATTCCCCAAAGGATGAGAAATTGGTGCATATAAAGACGCGTGATATGGATGAGGATAGTAAAAAGGTCCATTTTGTGGATACGCTGACTGTAGATGTACGAGAGACTGATGTCGTGGTGAGGAATTATTTTGCACAGGCATTTGATGTGGGACGGACGATTGATGTTGGATAGGCGATTGATGTTGCATGGGTGCTTGTTGTTGCATGGATACATGAACTGGAGATGAGTGCTGTCCGGAAGAAGTATCTGGATTAGAAGGCTGATGCTGTGAAGATAAAATCAAACTCCGCAACTCATCAATCTCCTTCTTTTGTTTTTCATACATTTCACGTAGGTCAAGATATTCCGACTGCAAAGATGCATAATCTCTTCCTTTTTGGGATCTACGAATAGATGAAACATGTTGAGTCTGTTGCATCCATGGAACCATGCTTGGTGCTACAACTTCTCCATAGCATCGAACTCTGCCACCCGTCTCATAACCTCTTACAGACACATATGCTTGCAATCTCAATTCCGGCGTCTTCTCACCATGCGTATCAACTAATTCTCTTAGCTTTTGGGATAAAAGTGCCTGTGAAAGTTAATTATTGATGAGAAATTTTTAAATAACATGATCATCTGACAGTAAAAAAGCAAAAGAAACCATCAATCAAAGTTAGTCAAAGCGATAAGATAAAATATTAGTGCTAAACAACCAAGCCTTGTCTCTTCTCTATTTTTCATGATGATGCCCTATTATTTTTTCAATCTGGGCATTTTACTCCATATACAAGAGAAGCCCTCCAACACATCTTTCTTTATTATTTTCAAAGTAGGCAAACATTTCAATATGACAATTCAGACTGTCAACTAAAATTTAAACGCCTTAATGTTCAATTATAATGTAATCATAAATGTATTTTTGGTCCACTTTGGTGGTTTAAAGACTGGGTGAAAAAAGAAAAAAAGTAAAAATAGCTTGTTTTGAGTGCAGATAGCACTGATCTGCTTAATATTATGTGCTGCCAGTTTCAGAGGATAGCCAAGCGTACTCTGTAGTATAAGGCGCATTTCCGTTTTTGTTGAAAAATGATATACTTCATGACCTTCCCGTTATTCGAATTAATTGGTTCAGCATACTCTGAAATAATTGCTTATGACGAGTTCTAGAAGGAATACTGATGCAGCCTAGGAAGCGAATTCGACGAGGTAGTTCGAATCCGTACAGGATCTCACACGATTAGCGGAAATAATCGGTGAATCGATAATAAATCGATGAATTGAAGAATACCGAATGCCCAAATCCATTGATCACGAAAATACCGGATTCTAGCAAATCATCGACACGTTGATCGCGCACGATACCGTGGGAGAAGATCTACAATTATTTAGACGTTGATCAAGCGCACTTGATACCGTGAATTGGCTTCAACAATCGTTGATTCGAGCGCACTCGAATGCCGAAGGTGGAGATAGGAGATAACACTCAACTACCGATTTTAATGGAGGCACAAAGCACAAATCAAATTTTATTCAAAATTCAACAACCTTTACAAATGACCTAACTTGTCTATTTATAGGCTTACAACACAACACAAACACTTACATCACAAAGTACAACACATTACAAGGCTATCTCGACCTAACATATTTACACATACAACTGTTCGCGACCTAAAAGAGTCATGTACAACTGTTCGCGACCTAAAATAGTCAAGTACAACTGTTCGCGACCTAAAATATTCAAGTACAGTTGTTCGCGACCTAACCTCAATGAAGTACCCACGACTTCGCATTTGTTCGCGAATTATAGGTTCTAGGGATCAGCGACCTACTGGAAGTCGTTCGCGTTCTAGTGGAGCTCGCGGCATAAAGGACTTCGCGACCTAGTTTTGTCGTTTGCAACACAAGGGAGGTCGCCGCGAAGAGGAGGAGCGACCTTGGTTTGCTCGCGACTTAGGCTTGTTCGCGACCTAGGGTAGGTCGTTCGCGAACTAGAGTGGAGGAGCGACTCAGGCGGCAGAGCGAGGTAGTTCTGGAGAGAGGTTTTGCGACCTAGTGTAGGTCGGCCGCGACCTAAAGAGGTAAGCGCTTCATCATCGCGACCTAGGGTAGGTCGGCCGCGACCTAGGGTAGGTCGACCGCGACCTAAAGAGGTAAGCGCTTCATCATCCTCCCCTTGTTGGAAGGAATTCGTTCTCGAATTCACACTCTCGTCATCTTCGACAAGTTCCTCTTCATAATACAAAGTTAAGTGTTTGACATTGAAAACATCAAAAGTATGAATTTCTTCCGACAACCTTAACCGGTATGCATTATCATTGATCTTCTTCAAGATTTCTACTGGACCAATCTTTCTAGCAGCTAGTTTGTTGTAAGTACCAACAGGAAATCGATTCTTGGTCAATACTGCATATACAAAATCTCCTTCTTAGAAGACAGCACTTTTTCATTTCTTATCCGCCATTTGTTTATACTTCTCATTCGTCTTCTCCAATCGTTCCTGAACGATTCTATGGCATTCTGTCAACCCATCAACAAAATCAGCAGCCCGCTTAACTGTCCCCTTCGGTTGTGGCACTATTGTCAAATCCAACGGCCCCTTTGGTAAGCTTGAATATACAATTTGAAATGGACTGAAACCCGTACTTCGGTTAACTGCATGATTATGAGCAAACTCCGCTTGACATAACTTCACATCCCAGCTCTTCAGATTATCTTTCACAAGACACCACAACAAATTTCCCAATGATCTGTTCACAACCTTCGTCTGTCCATCTGTCTGCGGATGATAAGCGCTACTAAATTTCAACTTTGTTCCCACCATCTTCCACAAACTTAGCCAAAAATGACTCAGAAATCTGGTATCCCTGTCCGACACTATAGATTCTAGTAAACCATGCAAGCGATAGATCTCCCTGAAATATAACTATGCCACATGGACTGCATCTGCCGTCTTCTTACAAGCAATAAAATGTACCATCTTCGAGAAACGATCCACCACAACATAGATAGAGTCATTTCCCCGTTGAGTCCTGGGTAAGCCCAACACAAAATCCATACTTACGTCAACCCACGGTTTTGTAGGAACAAGTAAAGACATATACAAACCCGCATTGGTAGCTGTCCCTTTCGAAATTTGACAAACATGACATCTCTCCACAAATTTTCCAACTTCTTTTCTCATTGATGGCCAAAAATAAGAATTTGCAATCAACAGCATAGTACGATCACGGCCAACATGTCCTTCTTCATGCAGCTCTTTTACAATTTTCATTCTCAAGCTACAATCTGGTATGCACAATCGATTTCCCTTGAATAAGAATCTATTTACCATCACAAACTCATCAGTACTCCCATCCTTGAATTTCTCAACAATCTTCGCAAAGTAAGGATCCTCCTCAAACAACTCGGGCAATAGTTCAAATCCTGTCACTTCAACCTTCATTGTTGTCAACAAATGATTCCTCCTGCTCAAGGCATCAGCTACACGATTCGTCACTCCTGATTTGTGTTTTACAACAAAAGTAAACTGCTGCAAATACGCGACCCATGAAGCGTGTCTAGCTGAAATTTTGTCCTGCCCTTGCAAATGCTTCAAAGCTTCATGATCCGTATAAAGAACAAACTCCTTCTAAAACAGATAATGTCTCCAGTGCTTCACAGCTTGAACAATTGCGTAAAACTCCACATCATAAGTGCTATATCTCAACTTGGCTCTAGACAATTTCTCACTGAAATAAGCAACTGGTCTTCCATTTTGACTCAATACCACCAATCCCAACCTTCGATGCATCAGTATGTAACTCAAACAACAACTGAAAATCCGGTAAAACTAGAATTGGTGCTGACATTAACAGTGTCTTGATCTTCTCAAAAGCAACTCCCGCTTCCTCTGTCCACACGAACTTCTTTCCTTTCATGCAATCGGTTACAGGTTCCATCACACTGCTAAAATGTGGAATGAATCTTCGATAAAAAGATACGAACCCATGAAAGCTCCTCACTTCAGTAATTGTCTTGGGTTGTGGCCAACTTCTGACAGCTTCTACTTTGCTTTCATCCACTTGAATACCCTCTTTCGACAAAACATATCCCAGAAACAAAACACTGTGCGTCATGAACACGCACTTCTTCGTTGATGTATAGAATTGCTCCTGTCGTTGAATCAACAGCACTTCTCGCAAATGCTGGATATGCTCTTCCATACTCCCACTATAGATCAAAATATCATCAAAGTAAACTACTACGAACTTCCCAATGAATGGTCTGAAAATCTGGTTCATCACTCTCATGGAAGTACTAGGAGCATTTGACAAGCCAAACGGCATAACCAGCCATTCGTATAGACCTTCCCTAGTTTTAAAAGCAGTCTTCCACTCATCACCTGGTCTAATACGAATCTGATGGTATCCACTCTTCAAGTCAATCTGTAACAACCCAATATTTTCAACCATTCGCATTCGCACATGTCGGACTTGAATTGTTCAAAATACCGCGTTGTAAAAATAAATTTGGCAAAACTCAGAATATGCAGTAAATAAATCACATATCATAGACACAGAGTAATATAATGCAGCGGAAGTAAAGAAATAGTAGTTCATGAAGCTACTATACATAGTCTCAAAAAAAGAATCTTAAACTAAATATAGTTTGAAATCTCCACAGAAACTCTCAATATTGAATTGTCTTGATTTCAAAGGCTAAAATAAGAACTGAACAGAAACTTGATGGCAGCTTAAAAAGAGATGATCTGCTGAAGTCCTAGCTCTGGAGGTGAAGTCTGAACTGAAACTCAGGCTGACCCGAGCGTAAAATAAAACATAAACACTCGATTCAGGACATACATACTTATATAATGTAAGCTAATTCAAGTGTACTGTAATATAAAGCAAGTAACTTAGAGAGTGCTTGGGACCGCCCATCCTCTAAGGATCCGTTAAACTATTTACTATGTAGTAATATTCGCTATTATAATAGTGTCTATATTAAAATAAACTTACTTTTAAATAGCGTCAAGGCTTTACATTTTCCACCTTAACACATAATATATTCCCATAGTCTATACACTACCGTAATCTCCCCCGGAATGGGCGTCAACAGAGGGCACTCCATAGGTATGGTACAAAACCAAAATCGTATAAGGCGCGCTAGGGTAGGTGACACGGCACAACTAGGCAATGCCAGGATAGATATACCAATTACGCTTCCGGACCGATGGAAACGCGTAGCCGCAGCTACCGCCCACCTCGAACAACACTCCCAAATCAAAGGTGCGCACCAAAACAATCACAAAAGTAAAAGAATGGCATACGAATAAGTGCGTCCGATCAGAGGTCTACCTCATTAATCCGTCGATCGCTCCTGTTTTAGCCACCTTATGCCAACTCACGGGAGTCGGGTCCACGTATTTACCTCAAAGGAAACGTTACCACCATCCTACTTCATTCTGGATTCTCCACCGCGTACACGGTTGTCAAAGTGGTTTTCGGTATCGACAGAGAGTATGCCAGATATCCGATCCCGGTCTCTTTAACAACCAAACGTTATTATAACCCATGGTTTCAACTTTTTAAAAATGGTATTTATACTTTACAAATCAAAATAAATTTCAAATACCTTTCAACATCATAATATCCTTTTAAACATCATTTATTTAAACATCAGTCATTCTATTTAATATAAAAATACCATTTAAATCTATTTAATTTATTTAGGAATTAATTGCCTTTCAACTCACATTTAAAAGCTAAATTCTTCCATTTAAAACCATTTAAAGTCAATTCCTTATTTTTGTGAATTACATATTAAATTCCAAAATTTAAGCCTTTTTCCTAAAGATTATTTCCATAAATTTTATTTAAAACAATCAAAAATTCAGTTTCCGTGGCACTTACGAAATGCTACCTAAAGTCTATAGGTTAAAACCGTTCAAAGACAACATTTAAGTGCTGTAATAAATTATTAACTTAACAATAAAATTTTAAATTTCAAATATAACTTATTATCAATTATTTTACTTAACTAAAATCTCACTTTTAACAATTCAGAATTTCCCAAAATAAGTTATATTCCAAAATTTTACTTAAACATTCATTTATTTAACATTTTACCCATTCAAAAATCATTATAAATTTTATAAAATCCTTTAAATACATTTAAACCAGAATATTACAAACTTCTATTTAAAATACTTTTAAAAATATTGCATAAAAATATTGGGTCTGTATATAGTTTTCTAGCCTAGGTCAAGTGATACGGATTTATATCATTTCAATCTGCAATTTACAAAACCTCGGGTTCTATCATTTCAAACCCGCAATCCCAAGTTAATTAAATAGTAATAATTAAATGAATAAATAATTATCGTACAGGCCTATCATTTCAGCCTATAACGATCTCAAATTTACAGGGAACTTGCAGTGTGATTAACAGTAAATAAGCACTAATAGTATAACTGCAATAATATTAAAATAAATAAACAACTGATGATGTGTCAATTTATAATGGGGTTTAACATCATACGTTATATCATAGGCAGATAAAATTTAATAAAATAAATTACAATTACACTTGTGATAAATTCACAGATATATAGGTATGTTTTTCTGGTGAGAAATACTCACCTTTTCGACGCTACAGAATTTTTTTCAAACAACGATATATAGCCCGAAAGAAGAGTACAGAAGGGACGATCAATTTTCAGTGGATGCAACGACTTGATTCAAATCTTGAACAAAGTAATTAAATAAAACTAAGTATTCGAATCTTATCACGAACACAGCAAATTTGAAACAAGATTGAATTTAAATGAAATTGACACAGCGGCTCGACCACTCACCACACGACTTGACCCACATATCAAAGGCTCGGCTTGTTCATTCATTTTGTTTTTTACTAAGTGCAACATGTGATTTACGTATTAATACTTCATAATTATTCTTAGTACACAATACTTCATATGGATCTGTTCATAGGGCATAAATACTGTTATTCATGCATGTATCTACCTACCTATATTCACTATATATCCTAACATGCTAATGCTTAGGATGTTCTACTCACATGCACAGGTGGCTCTCTACTATTCCATCTTATTATAATAATAATATTATTTTTATTTTATTTTTTTGGTTTACACAAAGGTACAGCCCAAGCCTATATCCAAAATGGATGCATGCACTGCTACTAAACTATCACCTTGTAGGTATGCAAAAATAGTCTACCGAAGCATTACTCACTATATATTCTAATTTTGATCTGAAATCCAGTAAAGATGTATGCAGCTTTATTCTAACTCCACCTAGTGAATCTTATAAAATTTTATTCAATAGCACATAGAAATCAAACTTGCTAATTAGTAGTAGCAAAACCTAGTACCATATCCAAACCATGAATCTGTATCAGCTAACATAAATGCAAAATATAAAATTTACCTAACCTAGTCAAGCATTCTATCCACGCAGTCTTAGATAATTCCATGAACATGAATATAGGCACAGAGGAAAGGTGGATAAATAGTTGTAGTCAAGTTATGTGGCGGTGTAGGTCAAGCTTTTCGTGACGGGAAAAAGAGAATAAATAATAAAAAGAGAAACAATAGAAAAATATAAGCTAAAAGGTGGCCATTACCTGAAGTATGCTTGCTCACGCACGTAAAGAAGGAGAAGACTGCAGTGGAAAAATTTTGAAGAGTGCAGTGCTAAATGTTTTGCTCTTCAAAGAAAAGGTTGCGTGAGTTTTATATTTGGGTGGAGTTGCGAAATTATAGGCTACTGAGATGAAATGAAAATTTCGTGAGGCTTGAATTTATAGGAGAGTATTGGGTTGCTTTGTACGCAAGGAAAGAAATCAAGGCATGCGAGAAAACGGCAAGAGATATTATTTAGATTTTGAATGTTACAGAGCAAAGGCTTGATTTAAAAAGAAACGACAATACTTTATACCAAATTTAAAAAGTTTGAATGCGTTGATTTTATCCTTTTTGTTTGAACGTGTTATAAAATAGGAAGCTGCATGATTTGTTTCTTTTGAGATTTAGAAATTTTGTTCACACAGGTAAGGGATAAGTTGCTTCCATTTAATGTTTATTACCAGAGCTAAAAAATGAGATGCACGTTTCCAGTATTTAGATGAAGGGAATATGGAAAAAAAATATTTTGGAAGCAAGAGAAAACGAACATGCCTAAATTTACGCGCTTGATTATAGGAAAGAAAAGAGGCAAGAATTAATTTCTGAGAATGGTAAAAGGAAATTGCAGATTATATACCTATTAATCAAATGAAGTTGTACGTGGATTTGAATATTTATAACCAACATTGATTTCAAAAGAAATGGTAAAGTTTTGTTAGACAAAAATTTATACCAAATTTAAAGCAAATTGAATGCGTTGATTTTTTATTATTAATACGTTTTCCTATATACGTTTTTTATTCCATTAAATATCGTACCCTCTTAAATGCGAAATTATCAGTTTATTAATATGCTATAAATTCTTAACATTTATTACTAAATTAAAAAGATAAAACTTGGTTACATCTCTCTCTGATTCCTATTACCATTAAAAGGCGATTTATTATCCAAATGGACCAAATATTACAAATTTTTAAAGCAAGTATATAATCCAAATTTTTTGTTATTTAAATTCCAATTAGAGTTATCCTTTAAACAAAGTCAAAAATTTCAGAAACATTCATTTTATATTTAGAATTTTTTTTGGGAAATAATTTAATCAAATTAAAATATATATAAATTGGGAAGTAAATTTTACTGGAAAGAGAAAAATAAACGTAAGAAATATGGGTAAAGAGAAAAACGCATATGAAATAGGCAAGCAGATAGGAGAATGGATACTGCGCATGACTGAGATTTAGGAGAAAATTGTGTTTTGAAAAATGCAAGAAATAAATTTTGTTGAATGGCATAAATCTATGGAAATCAAATTTTTAAAGCAATGCGTTGAATTAGAGGCAACATACTTGATTTGAACACTAGACAATTTCTTCCTTCTAGAACATATGCCACTGATAAATTTACTCATTTACAACTAAGGTCATATTTTTAAGAATGTGTACCATAGACGTTATATTTTACTCCCAAAATATAATGGAATAACGGATTAAAATTTCTATACATTTTCTTATATATATATACGGTATTTATTTCCTCAATTTACGCGCCCTTTAAACGCGTAATTACCCAGTTCATTAATACACTATAAAAATTTAAAATTTATTACTTAAATAGAATAAAATTTGTTTACATTCTTTTTTTTATGATCTGTTTATCATTGACAAAGAAATGTATTATTCAAAATATTACTTAACTTTAAAAGGTAGATAATCCATTTTGTAGCTAAGGTAAAAATTATTGTGTTGTTTTAACAGTCTAGAAAAATGGAAAATTGGCGAATGTTTTATAAAATTGAACAAAGAAAAGTGTTGATTCTTAGAGTAAAGAAACAGAAAAGAATATTTGATTTGAACGTTATTGAAAAATCAATGGGTTTTAAATATGTGGAGTCAACGAAAAGAAAATTTATTCCTTTCCCACTTAAAAATGCATGTATACTGATTTATTTGATTATTTATATCCAAGGTAACAAATTTAGACGCGTGAAAAACTGACGCAATAATTTAATCAAACACGCGCCCATTTTCATAATAAAAGTAATGCTTTTTTAAATGTACGCGTTTTCTTATGTAGTAAATATACGTTAAAATATTCCATCAATAACACGCCTTTTAAACGCGTAATTAAACAGTTTATTTATACACTAATTTTTTTTTTCAAATCTTATTTCTTAATTAAAACTTTATTTTGCTAGAAATTAAGTTATTTACCATCTTCGACAAAAAACCCAAATTTCCAATTAAAGTTAATTCTTAACCACGTTAAAATTTTAGAGATCTTATTTTTTATTTAAAAATTTGGTCAATTGTTTTTAATCACTTTAATATTTAGATTTTTATATAATCAACCCCAAAGTTTTTTTTAAAAAATACAAGTGAAAAATACTTGTTAAAAATTTGGTCGGTTACACTCTCCCCCACTCAGAACTTTTCGTCCTCGAAAAGGAAGAAGGTAGGGGAATAGAAACAACCTGAAAGAAAACTAAATTGAAACTTAAATTAGAATCATTAATCTAAACCATACAAGTTCAATTTTAAATTAATAATTGATTTCATCTATTTATACTTAAAATTTTAACATTTATTTATTTACATATTTACTTGTATGATATCACTATACTTATAAAATCATTTTTAATCCAAATTTTACGCAAGGTATTATAACATTCTAATTTAAAAATGTTTAATGTTTAATGTGTAATCCAAATTTGAAATGGTAATTTAACTTAATTGTTAAAGTAAATTTACCATTTCCCAAAATAAACTAAATTCCCCATTTAATTTCTTCTTTATTCCTAGCTATAATTAAATTTATTTCTCTCAATATATTTTTCTCATCTATGTCAATTTGTTACACTTATTGCAACTGTTTAAATTTATTCTTAGTTCCTTAACATCATTTTATATTGAAAATTATTCCATTACCCTTTTATTTTATTTACCTCTGTTAATCTTTTTATAACTGGAATTTAACTGTATAACATTTATTATAACCACTCAAATTTTATTTATAAATCTTTAATAATGTATATTATCCAATTACATTGTTAACTTCTGAAAATCAAGGTAAGTTATATTAAAATGAAATTGAGTATTATACAAATAAAACTTTCAAGGTCAATTATCTCAAGTTGGAATCATTTAATCAAAAATTTGATTTTTTTTTTATAATTGAAATTATTCCTCAAGATAAAATTTAAGAATTAAATTTCTGATTCCCTTCAACCCATTTAGAGATAAATAAATATATGTACATAATATGTCAAATCAAATTTAAATCATATATCTATATATTATAAATCAAGTCATATTTTAGAGATTCAAATCAATTAAATTCTCAAGGTAACACTGTAGCCAAACTACAGAATGGTCTTTTCACTTCGAAACTTGAAAATGAATGTCGATGATGTTGTTGTCATCACCGAAATTATTTCCTAGCGATAAAGAGAAGAGCACTGATTTTTAAAACTTTAAAATTCTTTGGAAACAAATTTTTATTCGAAAATAATTTAAATAATATATCCTTTTAAAATTTTAAACACAAGGTTTGAAACCATCGGAAATTGAATTCTCAAGTTCTTGTTTTAAATTCATTTCTGTTTCCAAATTAATTTATAACCATTGTTTATATTCAATTATTTATATTAGACAAAACACATGGTTTACAAAACTATGAATAAAATCAAAAACTATTATCTCTTGACAACTAGTTAAATTAATTATAAAATTCTGAAAATTATCCATATATATAATATTAGATTTTTCCCAAATATAGGAATAAATTTTTCAAAACAGGGATAGAGATTCAAATTTGATGGACTCAAATCAAAGAGAATTTTGATTTAAAGATAAGTTGGAATCAGAAGATCCGATGATTAAATAACATAATAAGGAACTAGATAAGTTTATATAAATCGCGGGCAACCTTAACCTAGTCAACCGTGACTTAAAGAGTCAGATCGAATGTAGATTTACCATTCGATCCGAAGAGATAAAGTTCGGAATAACCGAAGATACTAGCATCTAAACCGAGGTTAAATATAAATCTCTGGTAAATCAATGTTAATTGTAAACGAGTTTCACCCCTTTATTAGAATATTGGCGAGACCGCCAATTCACTATAATGATCATCCGAAATGGAGTTATGGGATACTCCAGAATCGAAAGAAGATGAATAGTGAGGGACACGAATGAAATTTGGAACCGCAGGGAACGTTCCAAAATTCAAAGGAAATCGAATCAAAAGGAAGAGATTCAAGCTCGAATGAAAGTGATTCTGTAAATCAAAATTTACCATACATTCTAAGTTTTGCCTAGAGCCAAAGCTCTGATACCAAATGTAACGACCCGATATTTTCAACCATTCGCATCCGCACATGTCGGACTTGAATTTTTCAAAATACCGCGTTGTAAAAATAAATTTGGCAAAACTCAGAATATGCAGTAAATAAATCACAGATCACAGACACAGAGTAATATAATGCAGCGGAAGTAAAGAAATAGTAGTTCATGAAGCTACTATACATAGTCTCAAAAAAAAAGAATAAAGTACGAAGTCTTAAACTAAATATAGTTTAAAATCTCCACAGAAACTCTCAATATTGAATTGTCTTGATTTCAAAGGCTA
This sequence comes from Allium cepa, assembly GCA_030765085.1. Taxonomy (NCBI): domain Eukaryota; kingdom Viridiplantae; phylum Streptophyta; class Magnoliopsida; order Asparagales; family Amaryllidaceae; genus Allium; species Allium cepa. The sequence continues at coordinate 443,534,922 of CM060945.1, forward strand.
AAATAAGAACTGAGCAGAAACTTGATGGCAGCTTGAAAAGAGATGATCTGCTGAAGTCCTAGCTCTAGAGGTGAAGTCTGAACTGAAACTCAGGCTGATCTGAGCGTAAAATAAAACATAAACACTCGAGTCAGGACATACATACTTATATAGTGTAAGCTAATTCATGTGTACTGTAATATAAAGCAAGTAACTTAGAGAGTGCTTGGGACCGCCCATCCTCTAAGGATCCGTTAAACTATTTACTATGTAGTAATATTCGCTATTATAATAGTGTCTATATTAAAATAAACTTACTTTTAAATAGCGTTAAGGCTTTACATTTTCCACCTTAACACATAATATATTCCCATAGTCTATACAGTACCGTAATCTCTCCCGGAATGGGCGTCGTCAGAGGGCACTCCATAGGTATGGTACACAACAAAAATCGTATAAGGCGCGCTAGGCGAGGTGACACGGCACAACTAGGCAATGCCAGGGTAGATATACCAATTACGCTTCCGGACCGATGGAAACGCGTAGCCGCAGCTACCGCCCACCTCGAACAACACTCCCAAATCAAAGGTGTGCACCAAAACAATCACAAAAGTAATAGAATGACATACGAAGAAGTGCGTCCGATCAGAGGTGCTACCTCATTAATCCGTCGATCGCTCCTGTTTTAGCCACCTTATGCCAACTCACGGGAGTCGGGTCCACGTATTTACCTCAAAGGAAACGTCACCACCATCCTACTTCATTCTGGAATCTCCACCGCGTACACGGTTGTCAAAGTGGTTTTCAGTATCGACAGAGAGTATGCCAGATATCCGATCCCGGTCTCTTTAACAACCAAACGTTATTATAACCCGTGGTTACAACTTTTTAAAAATGGTATTTATACTTTACAAATCAAAATAAATTTCAAATACCTTTCAGTATCATAATATCCTTTTAAACATCATTTATTTAAACATCAGTCATTCTATTTAACATAAAAATACCATTTAAATCTATTTAATTTATTTAGGAATTAATTGCCTTTCAACTCACATTTAAAAGCTAAATTCTTCCATTTAAAACCATTTAAAGTCAATTCCTTATTTTTATCAATTACATATTAAATTCCAAAATTTAAACCTTTTTCCTAAAGATTATTTCCATAAATTTTATTTAAAACAATCAAAAATTCAGTTTCCGTGGCACTTATGAAATGCTACCTAAAGTCTATAGGTTAAAACCGTTCATTTAGAAAAGACAGCATTTAAGTGCTGTAATAAATTATTAACTTAACAATAAAATTTTAAATTTCCAAATATAACTTATTATCAATTATTTTACTTAACTAAAATCTCACTTTTAACAAAAATTCAGAATTTCCCAAAATAAGTTATATTCCAAAATTTTACTTAAACATTCATTTATTTAACATTTTACCCATTCAAAAATCATTATAAATTTTATAAAATCCTTTAAATACATTTAAACCAGAATATTATAAACTTCTATTTAAAATACTTTTAAAAATATTTCATAAAAATATTATATAAACCACGGGTCTGTATATAGTTTTCTAGCCTAGGTCAAGTGATACGGATTTATATCATTTCAATATGCAATTTACAAAACCTCGGGTTCTATCATTTCAAACCCGCAATCCCAAGTTAATTAAATAGTAATAATTAAATAATTAAATGAATAAATAATTATCGTACAGGCCTATCATTTCTGCCTATTTACAGGGAACTTGAAGTGTGATTAACAATAAATAAGCATTACTGCAATAATATTAAAATAAATAAACAACTGATGATGTGTCAATTTATAATGGGGTTTAACATCATACATTATATCACAGGCAGATAAAATTTAATAAAATAAATTACAATTACACTTGTGATAAATTCACAGATATATAGGTATGTTTGTCTGGTGAGAAATACTCACCTTTTCGACGCTGCATAATTTTTTTCAAACAACGATATCTACCCCGAAAGAAGAGTACAGAAGGCACGATCAATTTTCAGTGGATGCAATGACTTGATTCAAATCTTGAACAAAGTACTTAAATAAAACTAAGTATTCGAATCTTATCACGAACACAACAAATTTGAAACAAGATTGAATTTAAATGAAATTGACACAACGGCTCGACCATTCACCACACGACTTGACCCACATATCAAAGGCTCGGCTTGTTCATTCATTTTGTTTTTTTTTGTTTTTTTACTAAGTGCAACATGTGGTTTACGTATTAATACTTCATAATATTCTTAGTACACAATACTTCATATGGATCTGTTCATAGGGCATAAAGACTGTTATTCATGCATGTATCTACCTACATATATTCACTATATATCCTAACATGCTAATGCTTAGGATGTTATACTCACATGCACAGGTGGCTCTCTACTATTCCATCTTATTATAATAATATTATTATTATTTTGTTTTTTTTTGGTTTACACAAAGGTACAGCCCAAGCCTATATCCAAAATGGATGCATGCACTGCTACTAAACTATCACCTTGTAGGTATGCAAAAAATGTCTATCGAAGCATTAATCACTATATATTCTAATTTTGATCTGAAATCCAGTAAGGATGTATGCAGCTTTATTCTAACTCCAGCTAGTGAATCCTATCAAATTTTATTCAATAGCACATAGAAATCAAACTTGCTAATTAATAGTAGCAAAACCTAGTAGCATATCCAAACCATGAATCTGTATCAGCTAACATAAATGCAAAATATAACTTACCTAACCTAATCAAGCATTCTATCCACGTAGTCTTAAATAATTCCATGAACATGAATATAGGCATAGAGGAAAGGTGGATAAATAGTTGTAGTCAAGTTATGTGGCGGTGTAGGTCGAACTTTTCGTAACGGGAAAAAGAGAATAAATAATAAAAAGAGAAACAATAGAAGAATATAAGCTAAAAGGTGGCCATTACCTGAAGTATGCTTGCTCATGCACGTGAAGAAGGAGAAGACTGCAGTGGAAAATTTTTGAAGAGTGCAGTGCTAAATGTTTTGCTCTTCAAAGAAAAGGTTGCTTGAGTTTTATATTTGGGTGGAGTTGCGAAATTATAGGCTACTGAGATGAAATGAAAATTTTGTGAGGCTTGAATTTATAGGAGAGTATTGGGTTGCTTTGTACGCAAGGAAAGAAATCAAGGCATGCGAGAAAACGGCAAGAGATATTATTTATATTTTGAATGTTACAGAGCAAAGGCTTGATTTAAAAAGAAACGGCAATACTTTATACCAAATTTAAAAAGTTTGAATGCGTTGATTTTATCCTTTTTGTTTGAATGTGTCATAAAATAGGAAGCTGCATGATTTGTTTCTTTTGAGATTTAGAAATTTTGTTCACACAGGTAAGGGATAAGTTGCTTCCATTTAATGTTTATTACCAGAGCTAAAAAATGAGATGCACGTTTCCAGTACTTAGATGAAGGGAATATGGAAAAAAAATATTTTGGAACCAAGAGAAAACGAACGTGCCTAAATTTACGCGCTTGATTATAGGAAAGAAAAGTGGCAAGAATTAATTTCTGAGAATGGTAAAAGGAAATTGCAGATTATATACCTATTAATCAAATGAAGTTGTACGTGGATTTGAATATTTATAACCAACATTGATTTCAAAAGAAATGGTAAAGTTTTATTAGACAAAGATTTATACCAAATTTAAAGCAAATTGAATGCGTTGATTTTTGATTATTAATACGTTTTCCTATATACGTTATTTATTCCATTAAATATCGTACCCTCTTAAATGCGAAATTATCAGTTTATTAATATGTTATAAATTCTTAACATTTATTACTAAATTAAAAAGATAAAACTTGGTTGCATCTCTCTGATTCTTATTACCATTAAAAGGCGATTTATTATCCAAATGGACCAAATATTACAAAGTTTTAAAGCAAGTATATAATCCAAATTTTTTTTATTTAAATTCCAATTAGATTTATCCTTTAAACAAAGTCAAAAATTTCAGAAACTTTCATTTTATGTTTAGAATTTTTTTTGGGAAATGATTTAATCAAATTAAAATATATATAAATTGGGAAGTAAATTTTACTGGAAAGGGAAAAATAAACGTAAGAAATATGGGTAAAGAGAAAAACACATATGAAATAGGCAAGCAGATAGGAGAATGGATACTGCGCATGACTGAGATTTAGGAGAAAATTATGTTTTGAAAAATGCAAGAAATAAATTTTGTTGAATGGCAAAAATCTATGGAAATCAAATTTTTAAGCAATGCGTTGAATTAGAGGCAACATACTTGATTTGAACGCTAGACAATTTCTTTCCTCTAAAACACATACCACCGATAAATTTTACTCATTTACAACTAAGGTCATATTTTTAAGAATGTGTACCATAGCCGTAATATTTTATGCCCAAAATATAACGGAATAACGGATTAAAATTTCTATACGTTTTCTTATATATATACGGTATTTATTCCCTCAATTTACGCGCCCTTTAAACGCGTAATTACCCAGTTCATTAATACACTATAAAAATTTAAAATTTATTACTTAAATAGAATAAAATTTGTTTACATTCTTTTTTTTTGTGATCCATTTATCATTGACAAAGAAATGTATTATTCAAAATATTACTTAACTTTAAAAGGTAGATAATCCATTTTATAGCTAAGGTAAAAATTATTGTGTTGTTTAAACAGTCCAGAAAAATGGAAAATTGGCGAATGTTTTATAAAATTGAACAAAGAAAAGTGTTGATTCTTAGAGTAAAGAAACGGAAAAGAATATTTGATTTGAACGTTATTGAAAAATCAATGGGTTTTAAATATGTGGAGTCAACGAAAAGAAAAATTTATTCCTTTCCCACTTAAAAATGCATGTATACTGATTTATTTGATTATTTATATCCAAGGTAATAAATTTAGACGCGTGAAAAACCGACGCAATAATTTAATCAAACACGCACCCAGTTTCATAATAAAAGTAATGCTTTTTTAAATGTACGCGTTTTCTTATGTAGTAAATATACGTTAAAATATTTCATCAATAACACGCCTTTTAAACGCGTAATTAAACGGTTTATTTATACACTAATTTTTTTTTTCAAATCTTATTTCTTAATTAAAACTTGATTTTGCTAGAAATTAAGTTATTTACCATCTTCGACAAAAAACCCAAATTTCCAATTAAAGTTAATTCTTAACCACGTCAAAATTTCAGAGATCTTATTATTTATTTAAAAATTTGGTCAATTGTTTTTAATCACTTTAATATTTAGATTTTTATATAATCAACCCCAAAGTTTTTTAAAAAAAATACAAGTGAAAAATACTTGTTAAAAATTTGGGCTGTTACAATCTTTGAGAACACAACAGCCCCACTCAACTGATCAATCAAATCATCGAACCTCGGCATAGGAAACCTGTATCTCACAGTGATCTTGTTTAGAGCCCGACTGTCCGTACACATCCTCCACGTCCCATCCTTCTTCGGTACCAATAAGGCTGGCACTGCACATGGACTCAAGCTCTCCTGAACACGCCCTTGTTCTAACAACTCCTCCACTTGCTTTTCAGTTCCTCATGCTCCTTAGGACTCATCCTCTAATGTGGTCTGTGTGGTAATACCGCCCCTGGCACAAGATCAATCTGATGTTGAATATCCCTCAACAGTGGTAACTCCGCTGGCAACTCTTCAGGAAACACATCTTTGAATTCTTCCAATACCGGCTTTACTTCCTCTGGAACTTCAACAGATTCAGTGGCTTCATGTCCAATCAACAAAAACACATCTGGACTCTCCTCTACTTCTTCAACAAATTCCTTCAAAGTCAACAAAGTCTTCAGCTCCTCAATCTCCTTTGATTTGCTCTCTCCTTGCTGTCTCTTCTTCGAAACCAAAATAATCTTAACACCTTCAAACATAAAGCTGTAGCTATTGGTTCGACCATCATGCTGCACTGCTCGATCATACTGCCAAGGTCTTCCCAAAAGCAAGTGACAAACATCCATCTCCACCACATCACACCAGATCTCGTCTTTATACTTCTTCCCAATTGAAAATGGAACATGAACTCGCCTATCCACCTTCACCTCTCCTCCTTTCCTCAACCATGCTAACTTGTAAGGATTTGGATGCTTCTCCGTTTTCAACTTCAACTTTCTCACAGCTTCGGTAGAAATAATATTGTCACAACTTCCCGCTTCAATCACAAATTTACACACCTTCCCCAATATAGTGCATGTCGACTGAAAGACGTTACTCCTAAACCAACTAGCCTCATCCTCTTGCTTCGGTGTTAAACAAGACCTCCTCATCATTAGATTACATCCTTCATCTCCCGACGCGATATCTTGTTCATCCTCCTCAACTGGACTAGAATAACCTTCACCAACATCCTCACCTTCCACTTCAGCAATCATAGTTCGCTTCTTTGGCTTTGGACATTCATTACTCTTGTGACCCACTTCTTGGCAATTATAACATTTGAAACTGTTATTGACCTTCGCCTTCGCAATCTCATTCACAATTGGTTTACTGACAACTTTAGAAACATTGGAACTCCCACTAGCACCCTTGCTCTGAGTATTGAAACTTGGAAACACACCACCTCCTCGTCTTCCCTGCTTCTCCCAAGCCAACGCCTTCTGATGTGCCTCTGCAACAGTTCTCGGATCAAACATGTTCACCATATCTTGAATCTGCATCCTCAACCCTCCAACAAACCTAGCAGTCAACTGTTCCTCCGTCTCCATAATGTCATTTCGAGCAATCAGTTGATAAAATTCATCAGCATAATCATTAACAGTCTTCGTCCCATGCCTTAGATTCTGCAACCTCTGATACATGAGTGATTGATAATTGTAAGGTAAAAATGTAGCTTTCATCTGTTTCTTCATCTTCTCCCATGATTCAGTCTTTGACTTTCCCATCCTCTCTCGTGTAAGCTTGGTTTGTTGCCACCATGCCATGGCTCTCCCTCTCAAACGAGTAGCAACCAACTTCACTCTCCGATTCTCGGGAACCTCCTTGAAATCAAAGATCTCTTCAACATTAGACAACCAATCCAAAAATTCTTCTGCAACCATTCCTCCCTTGAACTCCGGAATTTCCATCTTCATCCCCGATTCCCATCGCCGATCATCTTCAACCTCCCGATACTGATGTCGTACTTGATCTCGATCTCAGAAATGAATACTTCCCCTATCACCATCAAACTCCTCATCAAAATCTGATGTATATCGATGTCAATCATGACCACCAACATCTCTACTACCACCACTCCTTCGATCTACATTCTTATCACGATCGTCAACATTTCTACGATCATGATCTTCTCTTCTCGCCCGATCTGAATGTGGTGAAACTCTACTTCCCCCATGGTTCGATTCAGGTGAAACCCTTCTTCTACTTTGATTCATTTCAAGCATCATTCTCTCTAATCGACCAATCCCTTCATTCAACTTCTCATTGAAACTCTCATTGATTCATTGCTCCATTTCGTCGGCCTCTTCTCTTCCATACAAAGCATTAATATTGCGATGACGTTGAGCTCGTCTTGGTGGCATGATTGAACTTCAAACAAATTTAAAAAAATTCAAACACTTTCTAAACTTTGACCCAAAATGATATGGATCGAAACTCCCAACTTGTTGCAACTTCACGATGAACACAATGAGCACCAAACTTCTCAACAATTGCAAATCCAATCTCCATACTTCAAATGATGCAAACTCCTTGCGATCTAGCTTTGATACCAAATGATGCAGCCTAGGAAGTGAATTCGACGAGGTAGTTCGAATCCGTCCAGGATCTCACACGATTAGCGGAAATAATCGGTGAATCGATGATAAATCGATGAATTGAAGAATACCAAACGCCCAAATCCGTTGATCACGAAGATACTGGATTCTAGCAAATCTTCGACATGTTGATCGCGCATGATACCTTGAGAGAAGATCTACAATTCTTTGGATGTTGATCAAGCGCACTTGATACCTTGAATTGGCTTCAACAATCGTTGATTCGAGTGCACTCGAATGCCGAAGGTGGAGATAGGAGATAACACTCAACTACCGGTTTTAATGGAGGCACCAAGCACAAACCAAATTTTATTCAAAATTCAACAACCTTTACAAATGACCCAACTTGCCTATTTATAGGCTTACAACACAACACAAACACTTACATCACAAAGTACAACACATTACAAGGCTATCTCGACCTAACATATTTACACATACAACTGTTCGCGACCTAAAATAGTCAAGTACAACTGTTCGCGACCTAAAATAGTCAAGTACAACTGTTCGCAACCTAAAATATTCAAGTACAACTGTTCGTGACCTAACCTCAACGAAGTAACCACGACTTCGCATTTGTTCGCGACCTATAGGTTCTAGGGATCAGCGACCTACTGGAAGTCGTTCGCGTTCTAGGTGGAGCTCGCGGCTTAAAGGACTTTGCGACCTAGTTATGTCATTTGGGACATAAGGGAGGTCGCCGCGAAGAGGAGGAGCGACCTTGGTTTGCTCGCGACTTAAGCTTGCTCGCGACCTAGGGTAGGTCGTTCGCGAACTAGAGTGGAGGAGCGACTTAGGCGGCAGAGTGAGGTAGTTCTAGAGAGAGGTTTTGCGACCTAGTGTAGGTCGGCCGCGACCTAAAGAGGTAAGCGCTTCATCATCGCGACCTAGGGTAGGTCAGCCGCGACCTAAAGAGGTAAGCGCTTCATCAAATATCATTTCTGCTATTTTACATATCATTTTTTGCAGAGTCTTGTTGTTGTACATGATAACAATACATGCACGAACACCGTATCATTTATTCGTTTTGTAAGTTCAACAGATTTCATTATATTAGCTAACAACTAATAGTAGAGTGAACTCAACAAAGAGGAAAAAAGCTATCAGACTCACATATCCCTTCTTTTATTTAAATATGTAATACATGAGGTTATATGAACATATATCTTATGATTTGCTAGAAAAATATGTTTCCTCTTTCCTAACTATTATAAAACATTCAATTAAACACACTTATCATGTTTGTTTATGAGCACTGAAGTGATAAAGAGAAAAAGTCATTTGCAGAAAAAGCAAGTTGACAAACATGGTAGCATCTTGTGTTAATTTAATTAATTATAATATTAGTAAAAATTCATATCAGTAAATTATTTTCAAATGTATAGCCAAACCAAAAGCAGCCATAGAGGCTACCGGGAAGAGCGAGCAAAAAGTAATACTATCAAATTCTATGGAAATAGTGTACTTATAGTGCAGTATACATATTATTTAGTTATCACACTTTGTCAGAAGAAGATTAAAAATAACTAGATTAATATCTCTTACCCTTGTATGCTCAGATGTGTCGTCAATCCAGCTTCTATCTTTATCCTTTCTTTTATGAACCAAATCAAATGCTTCAATAGGATCGGGTTCATGACCATAAATTTGTTTCTGTTACAAGTTAGTAGCATAATGAGAATATAAAAATTATATTATAATCCTATAAATCATATGATAGCTTAATAAGAATATATGATTTATCTATATAATAAAATCCCTTGGTAGATAAACAAAAGACAAAGGACGGATGAGGTCTATTGATGAAAAAGACATCAGATGGTTAATGAATGCATAACTAAGAATGTAATTAACACTTATGATGCAAATCACATCATCTTCTAAACTGCTGCTTCCACGATCCATAATTGGTTCGAATGTTTTTTCTCTCTGTAAAGTAAACCATGCATTTAAAATTTGCTTTCATAAAGAAGAATTAAAACTCCATACCCATGATTAATATTTCTTTCTCTCACCATGAATTTATAGTTAAACAAACTTCAAAAAATATTTCTTGCTCTTGATTTGTATGCTCATGAAATTACTTGGTAAACTTGGGGATGAAGGTTTGTTGCTCTATTGTTCAAAACTGTTAGGTAATTAATCTCCTCTCTTATTTTGTTATTTTAATTTCAATACAATTGACATTTTGGTTTCAATCTTCTCTGATTTGCATATTTTTGAAATTCTACTAACTAAACATTAAGGTGGGATATGCATGGATCTATAGCTAACTATTGTCCATGTTCTACACTACATAAATTATTGTTTTAATCTGTTAACAAATAGAAATAATCATAATTTTGAAAGAGTGTTGTTAGTGTCGATGAATTTAATTAATACATGCATGTTTCACGTATATTTAAATTTCCTGTGTGTACCTCACTAGAGGCTTAATCGTTTGGTTGACATTGAAAACAAGATGATATTTTGGAATAATTACCATTTAATGGCTTTTGGATAAGAATAAACTCTTTCTCTTTCTATAATATAATTACATGTCAATGGATTCTTCATGCCAAACAAAAAAAATAACAGCTTCTTGGAGACATAAAAAACTTTATGTCTTCTTATAATATTGCTGCCAAAGTTAAAAAAAATCTTACACGTTGTTTTAATGAATTAACTTGGCTATTTTTATGTTAAATTGCTAAGTAAGATGTGTTAATGTTCTCATTAAAATTTATTAAAGGTGTTTTTCTCTATAAAATTTTGTTTGCACCGTCTTTTTTTTAGAAACGTAACGACCCTTAGTTAACAAGCTTTCATTTAATATACGATGAAATATTGAGCAGATTATACGTTTTGGTCTCCAAATTTACCCTATTCAATTACTCTAACAGCATAAAATCTGTTAATATTTACGTAACTATACAGTGATAAAACTTTGGATAATTCTTACCATTACAATATTATTGTGACAACTATATTGTACATATATTTTAAGAACTATATAGTCAAGTTTGATTATTCAGTTCTTTAATTATATTATATTATCATGTTTGTGCTGAATGTATGTTTACAATATTCTTCCAGAGGAATAAAACTAACAGATGGAACTTAAAAGTATGCACCTATTCAAAATAAAGCTGATTTATTGGTAGGTGTAGCTGTTTTGTTGGCAAACAAATTCATCAAGTAGGCTGAATTGCAGTTGTCATTCCAATATTATGTAACACATATTGTTTTGATAATTGTAGTTTGTTTATTCCTTGATTTATTTAGTCTCAAGGAAACTTGCATAAAACAAGTATCAATTTTGGCAACACTTATTTAAAACAAATTTAACATGTTATACATTTGCATTAAAGATTTAGTTATTACTTAATAGATTATATGTTCTTCCTAGAATTTATAGTTATATTTTGTGAATTTTTTTTACTTACCTCCTTTTTTTATATCATGAAATTAACATTTCAATATCACTAATAAAGAATAGAAAGGCTAATTTATCTGATTTATCGTATGATTATTCTTTATCATAGGTTTTGTTGTTAAAGTGGCCAGGGGCATAAAATAAAAAGAGTGTTATCCTTATATAGTGTTCTCAATCAATACTTATCAAATGACTTCAACATCTGCTCCTTTAATTTGTATGTGCACTTGAGAAGCTCCCAAAAACTCATCTCAGTTGCTCGCTAGGTAGAAAATATATCTAATTTGATACATTATTTAATATGAAGTCAACTTAGTAACAAATTGATTTATTATACTTTTGTTTAGGTGGATAATCAAATTACAGAATGTATATTTTATTCAGGTATTGTTGTTGTACCTTTTACCAGTAAGTATCCTACTGATATAGAAGATGTTGAAACTGAAGTTGACTTTACTGCTTCCACTATTGTTGTAGCTTCCCTTCGCAATAATGATCAGATTTTTTTGAATCCAAAAGCATAAGCCGTAAAGATAACAATATATCATAAATGTAGTGGTGAAAATCCTTTTAATGTTTCTAATCTTACACACAATTTGATTTTTGCATTTTGATGAGGTGTTTGAACGCTTTATATACTATCCAGCTTATTGAAAATAACATATGCAACTTCTTTCTTACTCTTGTATGCAAATTAACTTATACTTCACACCTAACTATAGAGTTTTTTAAATACCTTGATGGTTTAATTTATTTTTTCACATGACATTGAAATAAAAGATCGATAAGCAATAGATGCTAAATAACATGTTCAGGTACAAGTGTGTATACAACACGTAAAAGTAGAATATAAATCACATAATTTGATTACCAATAATTTAAATTTTACTTAGGGATGATTTGATTTAATTAACTAGCTCAATTAGGCACAGAAATCACATAAGATTTTGGTATTGTTTTTCATATGCAATTTTGGTTTTAATTCTACATTTATTATTCTGAATTGTTGTATTTTCTAAGATCTACCTCAACTACACCTTTTGTTTTTTACATAGAAATGTTAATATGTTTTTATTTGAACAGATTTGCTATATGTTTTGAAAGTAAGCATTAAATCTCGATCATATGAATTGATTAATATATGAAAAAGTAATTGTTATACCGTCGGATTAATTATGTTTTTACAGAAAAAACAGATACTAACCAAACTACGCATGTTTATATTTTCTATATTTAGAAAATTTTATGGTAAGAAAATTCTTATTCTTGCAATGTATAGTTTCACAAGTTATAGATAACCTAATGATCTTACCCGTGCCATCGACACGAGCTCCATACTAGTACTATAATATAATATATTGCCTCATAATTATAACAATGTACTTGGCTAAGAAAATAAAGTTCGTGTAAAGAAGTGGTTACTTACAAATCTAGCATGGTGTCTTATGAAGGACATTGAGCCACCTGTGTGACTCATTTTCAACTTCTTGCGGTTCTCAATATTTTTGTCAACCTTTATCTATTATTCACAAAACAGTAAAAAAAATAGTGAATAACAACATAGATGTAATATGTACCAAACTAAAATATATAGAGAAGAATAAGAGTAAGAGATGTTACTTTATTTTTATGGTCGTTATCCCAATAGTTTACCATTTTCCTCCATTTTCGCTATCCACCCGATCATCTCCACACATAAAGCGCGATGGTAAGCCAATATATGGAGTGTAATTTTTTTTAAATCGGCTCTATATTTCTCTCTCTTTTGGCTAGACGTTTTAGTAGTACATGACGAATTGTGGGGATGTGGGGTATGTCTTCAGAACGCCAGTCTATTGTATCCTTTAAGATATAAATATTTTATGTTAAACATGGAAAAATTGACGAAATCAGAGCCACAAAAAAAACAAGAATATAATTTGAAATGACCAATTCTAATTCAGCTTGATAATGGATAATAAGATCATTGTAGAAGTAATAATGCAATATAATAAAAAGCTACAAAACTGCAAAATCCTATTCATGTTTGTTAAAACAATGAAAAGTACACTGTTGTATAGAAAGTGTACTGTTGTCTGATAATGCAAAACTGTTATATTTAGTCTATTAAAAAAAATTCTTTGACTTAATCGGCGAAAGAAACTCCCAACTGATGAAATTGTAGGACACTTCAATGTTATAGGTGTGAAATTGGTTTTCCAGATTACTGTAATGTGTACATCACTATTATTGAGGTTAGTTTTTGTAATGGATTCTTTAGTGATTAATTTAAACATTTTATGCGTATGTACTAGCGTACTACAACATAAACACAACAAAATCCACATTATCATAGTAATTGTGTAAACTCCTATTTTACCAAATGTGACAACTCTGCTATAATTAAAAATAATAAGTCGTGGTAGAAACAATATAAAATTGTAGGATCGAAATAATTGTGATTTTTATTTTTCATCTCCCTATTCTTTGACTGAAATAGTGTAACTTGTAAGTTTTGCAACATTGAGTATGTTTCGTCAACCAAGTTCATGCATATTTAGTCTTTTGTGTCAAGAAATAAATTTCAGCTTAAGAATATATCACTTACTAATCACATTTCAAAAGCTACCATAAAATATGAAGATGAATAACCAATATTTAAAGCACAAAAAGCCATTTCCCAATATTAAGTAAAATTTAAATAGATTCATCATACCGATATTATTTTCCACATGTTTTCCAAAAAAGCATCGTCTTGGGATAGCAAATCTTTTGGAGAAAGAGGAATAAGGTTGTAGTTTCTCGCCAAACTACCTAAGTATCTTGCTAATTTGGCATCTTCTGGAACAATGCACAAACCATCTTTTGTAAACTCAATTTTTTCTTTTCCGGATTTTCCCCATGTTGGTTTATTATAGCCACACCCTTTTCTACTCTTTGACCCTGCCAAATTAATAATATATTATTTTCAACAGTAACAGGCTACTAAACCAACAACATGTCATAAGCTGCTTGTACAATGATTTTTTTTAGACACGTAAATTGATCACTTAACGGTGTTTCTTTACGGCCAAAAATAGCACTTTCAACCTTTGTAAACTTATTCCATTAAAGTGATCAGTAAATAAAATATGAAAATTGTAACAACCCTAGATTTTTTCATATATTTTAATATTTGACTTTATTTTATTTTGAAATTATTTTTTTAAACTTATTTTATTTCAAACATTTCATTTTTAAATATAGTTGTTGATTATTATGTGAATTATAAATTTCAAACCGGTATAAATTGGATATTTTACTGAAAGCTGAATTTTTGTTCATACTGGTCAAACCTTGACTTTTAAATTTCAAATTGAAATATATAAATTATTAAATTTTATCTTTTATTATGAAAATAGATTTAATAACTTGAATACTGCTTTTCGTTTCGTTGAAAACGGATTTAAATTGTGAAAGTTATGTGCATTTCAATTTTGAGTATAATTTGTTTTATTTTGCAATTTTGTCTATTTTAAATTATATAAATCATATTTTCTTTGTCAAATTTTATTCAAATATTTTTTAATATGTTATTTTATGTATATTTTCTCTTTTAATATTTTTAAAGTGATAATAAAAAAAAAATTCCAAAATTTACTGTATTTATTTCCTATTTTTAAAGGCTGTTTTCTAATTTTCTGCTATTTTCTTCATATAAATTATATTTAATTACATTTTATTTATTTATTTTTTGAATGAATTTTTATTTTTATTTTATTATCTTTGTTATAATTATTTTCCCAAGTCCATATGATTTTTCTAAAATTTATTCTGTTATTTATAATTCTTAAGCCTAGTTTGCAATTTTAAGCCATTTTCTTAATTTAAATTCTATTTAATTAAAATTTAATTATTTATTTTAATTATTTATTTTCATTTATGAGTTGTTATCTTTATTTATCAGTTTTTATATGTATTTATAAATTACAAAAATAAATAGGGGAAATTCGAAGAGTTTTGTGACTCTTTAGTTGTTTGAGACCCCTTGTTTTCCCGTCTCTTCATTTTTTTTTCCTAACCTTCTTGCATTCAATTCTTTTTGGCTGTCCCCTATCATTCTTCAGCTGCATCCCACTTCATTTTCACGCACAAAATAGTTTCTCAACTCAAAAAAATCGGCCATCAACCTGAGCAGAAAGTTTGGTAAAAATTCAATTCTCTTTTCATTGTTTTCTTCTTGTTTCATTATTTTGCTCTAGCTTTCTTCAACCTTCTATGCTTAGCTCCAGCCCTCCTCCATCACCTAGGCCGCCTCCACCACCACCACATCTGGTCAATACCACCTCCAGCCCATCCCCTTGCCATAGCCGTGCACCATGATGAAGTAGATCCACACAAAAAGAGCAAACTCCACATATATGTCCATAGCCGAACACACCTTGCTTCCACCACCTTCAACTCCCCCTTGGCCGCCACCTACTCCACCTCCACCACCTCCAACCTCACCTAAACCCTCTGCCATGTCATCCCCTTGACCCCACCAGAGAAGGCCGTGCCCATATGGCCTTGGTCGTGACCTATTTGAGCCTTGCTTTGCATTGAAAACCATGCATGTTGTTGTTTAGTGTTGTTTCATGCATGCTTACCTTTGCACCATCTCCATCCATGTTTGGCCGACCCTTAGGAAACCAAAACCTGATCCAAACCCTTTCTTTAGCCTTTTATTTCACCTGTGGCTGAATCGAATGCAAGTTGGAAGCAAGTGCGAAGCATTTCAGCTTTGTTTTATGCACTTATTTCTAGCATAGTTTAATAGTTTTGAGTTGAAAGCTTATGTATATTGTATTGTTTTTGTTTGATTTGTTTCCAAGGGAATTGATACTTTGGCTCTCTCACTCATATCTTGTCGTGCTATCGTGCTTGTGTGGATCTCTTTTGTGTATTCGTTGTTGTCATCTCCAGCTAAACCAGTGAGTTATTCTCACCAGACATCGTATACTTATATAACTAGTAAATTGACCACTTTTGAATCTGTAAAATGCGTAACCATATTATATATGCTGTGCTATGATTATATGATGTTCACCTATGCTTAAACACATGTTATATCATATATTACTGTTTTATTATGCTGTTCTTTTGTTTATATCAATTTATCACACTGCAAGTTCCCTTTAGATTAGAATCACTATGGGTTGAAATGATACATACCCGAACAGACTTTAGAATAGGAGAAAATCGTTATGGGCTGAAATGTTAGGCCTGAATGATTTTCAATTATTTTCATTTACTTGGGATTACTGGTTTGAAATGATCAAACCCGGTTTTTCTTTGTAAATTATGGGTTGAAATGATATATTACCCATATTACTTTACCTAGGCTAGAAAATGAAATACAGACCCGTTGTTAAAATATGTTTTTCTTAAAATTTTAAAATATTTTAGAAATGTAAATATTATAATATTTTGATTTAAATTTGATTAAAAATGATTTTTGTAAAGCATTATTGACTCTCTGAAAATTTATAAGTGAAATAAATTAATGGTAAAGTTAGAAAATCTGAAATGTAAGTTTTTGGAAATTATAATTTTGTGATAAATGGAATTTAAATTAAATATGAAAATATGATAAATTTATGATATTTTTAATTAAATGAATTTAAAATAATTTTTTTATATATTAATGATTTTTGGATTAAGTTAAAATGTGAAATGAATGAATATTTAAGTTGGAATTTTGAAATATAACTAAAATTGGAAATTTGTGAATTTGGCTTAAAGTGAATTTTAAGTTAAGTAAATAAAAATGAAATTAAATTAAATTTGAAAATTTAAGCTTAAGTGTTAAGTTAAATTTAATTTAATGAATTTAACTTTTAATGTTGGAATTTAATAAGTGAATTACTACTAAATTTTGATTTTTTGAATACAGATTTAACTTTATAAAATCATGAATGTAAGCGTATTTGAATGATAGTTTTAAAAGTGAAATTATATGATTTTATAAGTTAAAAATGGTTTAAATAAAAATATTATTGTTTGTGAAATTATACTGAATATTTGAAGTTAATTTACTGCATGTCTAAAATGCTATTAATTTTAATGTAAAGGATAATACAACATTTGTAAATGCTGTAGTTAATAATAATGAGCCAAATGGCTCAATTTAATTAAAGGCTATTATAGCATTTTTTGTGAATGTTATAATGGTTGAATTTAACTAAGTTTTTTTGAAACTAATGGAACCCTATTACAGCATTTTAAATGTTGACTTTTGTTAAATTGAACTGTTTTAAGTGTGACCTTTCGTAGCATTTTCTAAAAGCTGCGAAAGTTAAATTTTCATTGTTCAAATAAATTTAAGTGAATGAATGAACTTTGAAAGATTAAAATTTTGAAAATTTAATAATTTAATTATTAAATATAATATCTTCATTTTAATGATTTAAATGAAGCAATTTGTTTCGAAATATAAACTATTTTGAAATGTGTTTTGAAATGGTATTTAAATTAAATAAAAATGAATGTGGTTTGGAAGATATGATATTTTGATATTTTGAAATGGATTTTGAATGATATTGAAATTTTAAATGATATTTGATTTCGAAGTATAAATACTATTTTGAAATTTTAACCACGGGATGTATTTAATTTATGGTTTAACTGATCTTTAAAGGATGGGCGATCCCAAGCATCCTTTAAGTTATGGTGCATTTCTACTACAGTTCACTTGAGTTGATTTACATTATATAAGTATATATTGTCCTGACTCGAGTGTTTTGTGTTTTACTTTACGCTCGGGTCAGCCTGAGTATTCACAGCTTTGGATTCTCTTTCTGGAGCTGGTCTTTGCTGGAGTTTCTGCTTATCTACATTTATATCTACTTTCTGTTTCAGCTATTCTAGTTTATCTCATGTATTAGTGAACTTCTATGTATTTGGGATTTCTATTTTGTTGTTTTCAGACTGTATTATGTTTTTGGTTTGAGACTCTGCCGTAGTAGCTTCATGAACTACTATGTATTTTATATTCCGCTGCGAGGTATTCTGTTTGTTTTGTGTCTGTGATTCTGTGATTTGTATTTCATTTCCTCCAAATTTATTTACAATGCGGTATTTTGAGAAATTTAAGTCCGACATGTGCGGCTGCGAATGGATGAAAATACCGGGTTGTTACATTTGGTATCAGAGCTTTGGTTTTAGGCAAACCATAGCCTGTGGAGCAAAAAAAACTCATTAGAAATAGGGTAGAAATACCCTAGAATGAGTGAAATCAATCTCAAAATCCTTTCTTGTGAGAGAACGTATTTTCAAAGTATAAAATAATTTCCAAATGATTTTTAAAGGATTTTCAAAGATTGTTTTGGTATAAAAATTTTCTTATTTTGAAACCAAGATTTTCAAAACTTCATCCCTTCAGTATCCATCTTGTTAGAAATCTCTTGGTTAGGATTCTTATCGATTAGGATTCCTTGAACTTTTTAACGCTCCCACTTGTTCTGAAATCAAGTCTTGTCTTCCCTATTCTATCCATTTTGATTTTGGAGCATTTCATAACTCCACTTTGGAATGACCTCTATAAAGATCGGTGATTCCGCAAATCTTTGAATGATTTGTAAAGGGGTGAAAATCCTTTATAATTGACATTGATTCACCGGAGATTCCTGTATCCTCGGTTTTCGATGCTATCTATCTCCTGCTCTACCCGGGTTCTATCTCTGGCAATCGAATGTTGATTTGCCTTAGATTTCTAAATTGATTATATTCCTGAAGTCACGGTTGACCGGTTAAGGTCGCCCGCGATTTATATAGGCTTATCATCTTCTATTTGGTAATAAAATTATCTTATCTTCGTTCGAGCTTATCTTCGAAACAGAATTCTATTTGATTAGAGTTCCTCTAAATTCGAATCTCCGTATTGCTTGAAATCTAACCTTGAATCATTCTTTGGAAATTTGTGTTTGATTGTATTTTGAATTTGTGCATACATCGAAATTATTATTTTGACAAGGATGGCCCTATTTGTATATAAAAGTGAAATGTTTTCAATAAGAATTTTAACTTTGGAAAATGAAAATTTGAAGCTTTGAAAGGATTTGAAATTTTGGAAATTTATAAGAAAATGTGATTTATATAAAAATGATTTATAAATGAAGGGTATTGAATTCGAATTTCGAGGAATCGAACTCCGGTGTTTTGAAATGGGTTTTTAAGATTTTGGAAAATATATAATAATAATATGATTTAAAGATATTTTTCCAAATAAGAAATGTTTCAAATGTATTCGAATGAATTCCGCTGATGTCAAAGAGATTTCAAAGAAGTTTCAAGAAATAAAAGTCCAGAACCCACTTAAGTCGCTGAAAAATAATTTCGGTGATGAATACATGCATCATCGACATTGATTTTTGAGTTTCTGAGTGGGGAAGAGGCCACTCTAGTAGCTTTGCTATGCGAGTGATTTTATGAAACCAAATTTTGATTTTCGATTTCGAAGTATGGTTTGATATTCGAAAGATATGTATATGTATATAATTGAAATGATTTAAAAGAAGCCAGTGTTCAATCCTCGAGATTCGGATTTGTTTTGGTATAACCTTACCTATTGGAATTGATTTACTAATTTATTGGCGATTTCCAACTCTTGGATTGAAAATATGATTTCTTCGACTATTTTGAAGGTTCGAGCACTTCCAAATCAAGGTTAACTTTTCAAAGCTAAGAAATTTTGAATGGTATATGGTATTTGATAAAGTATAAGTTTATTTTGGTATGATTAATGTATAAAGTGATATGATTTATATAAGTTTGAAACTGTTGTGGAGTGAAATAAATAAGACTATTTTGAATTATACTGGTATGAAATATAGTTTTGAAAAGATATTTGAAGTAAAATGTTGAGTTTTGTTAAATTTAGAAGTTAAGAAAAACAGTGAATTTTGACTTAACAAATGAAAGTGAGTTTTAAATTGAATATTTGATCTAAAATTTTGTTGTGATAAATCATATGTTAAAAATTATTTAAATGTGAAGTTTTGAAGTCTAGCAATATGATTTATAAGTTTAAAATTTGCTAAAATTGAAGTTGTATTGTTTTTGAAAAGTTATAATTAAATCTGGAATTTTATTAATAGCATTTCTAAAATGCTATAGTTTTATGACAACACTTTAAAATCCTGTTGTTTTTAAATTCAACTTTGTTTGAATTAACTAAATATCTGTTATGGCATTTTATAAATGCTGTATTCTTGAACTAAACTATTTTGGAAACTGTAAGTTACGATAGCACTTTTAACTGCTTAATTGTTATAATTTGACAATGTTTCATAATGTTATAGATTTTAACACTGTTGAGTTATGTTTTAAAAAAGTTAAATGATTTAATTTTGGAATTAATTATTTGTGAAATTTAAGGAGTTTTGAATATAATTTAATATTTAAATTTGAATTTTAAGGAATTTAAATTTAATTTGAATTTAAATAAGGTTTACTTGGTTATGTGTTAAATGGAATGAAATGTAATGAGATAAATGAATTTTGAATGGAATTTTGAAATGTATTTTGTAATGATATTTGAAATAATAATTGAATGACATATTTGATTTTTTTAAAATGATATTTGAAATTGAATTCAAATAATGATTTGATAATGAGGCTTTGAATGATATAATCTATATTTGATAAAGAATGTGAATCAGGAATGACAACCGATTTTGATAAATGAAATTTAAAGTTTATATTTGTATGAAAGGATATTTGGTTTACTTGTAATTTGAGTTTAATTAAAAATGATGGATTTATGAAATTAATATGTCAAAACTATGTAATAATGAAGTAAAATTTGAGATATATGAAATTATAAAATTTAGTTTTGGAATATGGTACATTTAAGCTCTGAAATATATTAAAGATTGAATAGTTTATTTTGCGGATCAAATCTTTATTTGGAATTTGATAATATTTGAAATGGTTTGTTGGAAAACTAAATTGAATTTAAACTGATGGTTTGAATTGAATTAAAGTTGGAAATTTAGAATTAAAGGAATGTTTTATGATTTCAAATGTATGATTTCGAAATGTTATGATTTTCAAAGTATAATGATTTCAAGTATTTTGGTTTCGAAAGATTTATTACTTTGAAAGTATTATGATTTTGAAGTGAATATATGTTTGAAATGGAAATGAATTTGTTTGACTTAAATTTTTTTGATTTGGAAATTTGGATTATTTTCTAAATCTATTGTTTTAAGAAACTTTGAAACTGAATATATGTAATTTGGAAGAAATGATTTGGCGATATCATATATGATTTTGAAACTGAAATGTTATTGAAACAAATTAAAATTGAGAACCTTGTTTTACTAAATACTTGATTTGGGAGTTATCGAACTTATATAAAATGGATTTGTATAAGTATGAAGTTGATTTGAAAATGTTGAATTGGAAAGGTACTCAATTTGTAAATTTAAAATCTTATATAATCAAAGTCTTTATAAGTGTGATTTGATATACTATTGATTTTGGAAAGTATTCGATTTGAAAATGAAATCTTATATATAATGGAATTTATATAAGTGCGATATTCGAAGCTATGATTTTGAAGGGCTACCATATATGGTATATTATATTTTGATGTAAGAGGTATGGGAAGTACCCTCCGGAAGAAGTATAGTGATATGCTTCGACCCAGATGGACTTGGGGAATCCAGGAATGGATTCGACCGATAAACCCTAATGGACTTGGGTGAATACAGAAATGGATTCAAACTGATATGGTTGTCCGGAATTAAACTCATGAGTTCCTCGATTTTTTTCCAGGGTAGATGGTTCTTTAGTTTACCCAATGGAGGCGCTTTCGATCCTGGGATCTGTTGTTTATGGATCTTCCGGGAAGGAAGTGCATCCATTGCGTAAATCATTGAATCAGCAGCGTACCACTGCAGCAGGGGTCGATGATCCCTTGTTTACGAACTGGCTACGATATTTTTCTGGAATCCGGAAGGTAGAAGGATCTTCTGGAAAGTGTTGTTTCCATTTCGTAAATATTGGATCAGCAGCGGGCCAATGCTATCGTATTATCATCATTTGACATTGGATTTTGAGCGGAACTTCTCATACCTTTTTTTTAGTATTTTCACTGGGTGTTGAAATAGGTCTACTAAGTACTTGGAGAATTCTAGCTTTGCGCCTGATCAACGCATAGTCAGAGTCTACAGGAACGAAAGTAAACTTGTTAAGACATCGAGTTATAAAAGTATTTTGGTAAAGTATTGTATAAAGGATATTCTAATCATGATTTAAAATGTCTTAAATATTGTTTACTTCGAACTATCAAATTTGAATCAAATAACTAATTATCATATTAAATGTTTAACATGTCAAATTTAAAAAAAATATAAAATAATGGTTCATCCATGTCTTTCAACCTGCTTTCCCTCCTAGCTACTTTTTCCCTACCTTCTTTCAGGATGTCTTCCAACCCATTGTTCTTTCTTGTTGTTTCTCCGCTTCCTTCCTTTTCGAGGACGAAAAGATTTGAGTAGGGGAGAGTGTAACAACCCTAGATTTTTTCATATATTTTAATATTTGACTTTATTTTATTTTGAAATTATTTTTTTAAACTTATTTTATTTCAAACATTTCATTTTTAAATATAGTTGTTGAATATTATGTGAATTATAAATTTCAAACCGGTATAAATTGGATATTTTACTGAAAGCTGAATTTTTGTTCATACTGGTCAAACCTTGACTTTTAAATTTCAAATTTAAATATCTAAATTCTAAAATTTTATCTTTTATTATGAAAATAGATTTAATAACTTAAATACTGCTTTTCGATTCGTTGAAAACGGATTTAAATTGTGAAAGTTATGTGTATTTTAATTTTGAGTATAATTTGTTTTATTTTGCAATTTTGTCTATTTTAAATTATATAAATCATATTTTCTTTGTCAAATTTTATTCAAATATTTTTTAATGTGTTATTTTATGTATATTTTCTCTTTTAATATTTTTAAAGTGATAATAAAAAAAAATTACAAAATTTACTGTATTTATTTCCTATTTTTAAAGGCTGTTTTCTAATTTTCTGCTATTTTCTTCATATAAATTATATTTAATTACATTTTATTTATTTATTTTGTGAATGAACTTTTATTTTTATGTTATTATCTTTGTAATAATTATTTTCCCAAGTCCATATAATTTTTCTAAAATTTATTCTGTTATTTATAATTCTTAATCCTAGTTTGCAATTTTAAGCCATTTTCTTAATTTAAATTCTATTTAATTAAAATTTAATTATTTATTTTCATTTCTGAGTTGTTATCTTTATTTATCAGTTTTTATATGTATTTATAAATTACAAAAATAAATAGGGGAAATTCGAAGAGTTTTGTGACTCTTTAGTTGCTTGAGACCCCTTGTTTTCCCGTCTCTTCATTTTTTTTCCTAACCTTCTTGCATTCAATTCTTTTTGGCTGTCCCCTATCATTCTTCAGCTGCATCCCACTTCATTTTCACGCAGAAAATAGTTTCTCAACTCAAAAAAATCGGCCATCAACCTGAGCAAAAAAGTTTGGTAAAAATTCAATTCTCTTTTCATTGTTTTCTTCTTGTTTCATTGTTTTGCTCTAGCTTTCTTCAACCTTCTATGCTTAGCTCCAGCCCTCCTCCATCACCTAGGCCGCCTCCACCACCACCACATCTGGTCAATACCACCTCCAGCCCATCCCCTTGCCATAGCCATGCACCATGATGAAGTAGATCCACACAAAAAGAGAAAACTCCACATATATGTCCATAGCCGAACACACCTTGCTTCCACCACCTTCAACTCCCCCTTGGCCGCCACCTACTCCACCTCCACCACCTCCAACCTCACCTAAACCCTCTGCCACGTCGTCCCCTTGACCCCACTAGAGAAGGCCGTGCCCATATGGCCTTGGTCGTGACCTATTTGAGCCTTGCTTTGCATTGAAAACCATGCATGTTGTTGTTCAGTGTTGTTTCATGCATGCTTACCTTTGCACCATCTCCATCCATGTTTGGCCGACCCTTACGAAACCAAAACCTGATCCAAACCCTTTCTTTAGCCTTTTATTTCACCTGTGGCTGAATCGAATGAAAGTTGGAAGCAAGTGCGAAGCATTTCAGCTTTGTTTTATGCACTTATTTCTAGCATAGTTTAATAGTTTTGAGTTGAAAGCTTATGTATATTGTATTGTTTTTGTTTGATTTGTTTCCAAGGGAATTGATACTTTGGCTCTCTCACTCATATCTTGTCGTGCTATCGTGCTTGTGTGGATCCCTTTTGTGTATTCGTTGTTGTCATCTCCAGCTAAACCAGTGAGTTATTCTCACCAGACATCGTATACTTATATAACTAGTAAATTGACCACTTTTGAATCTGTAAAATGCGTAACCATATTATATATGCTATGCTATGATTATATGATGTTCACCTATGCTTAAACACATGTTATATCATATATTACTGTTTTATTATGCTGTTCTTTTATTTATATCAATTTATCACACTGCAAGTTCCCTTTAGATTAGAATCACTATGGGTTGAAATGATACATACCCGAACGGACTTTAGAATAGGAGAAAATCGTTATGGGCTGAAATATTAGGCCTGAATGATTTTCAATTATTTTCATTTACTTGGGATTACGGGTTTGAAATGATCAAACCCGGTTTTTCTTTGTAAATTATGGGTTGAAATGATATATTACCCATATTACTTTACCTAGGCTAGAAAATGAAATACAGACCCGTTGTTAAAATATGTTTTTCTTAAAATTTTAAAATATTTTAGAAATGTAAATATTATAATATTTTGATTTAAATTTGATTAAAAATGATTTTTGTAAAGCTTTATTGACTCTCTGAAAATTTATAAGTGAAATAAATTAATGGTAAAGTTAGAAAATCTGAAATGTAAGTTTTTGGAAATTATAATTTTGTGATAAATGGAATTTAAATTAAATATGAAAATATGATAAATTTATGATATTTTGAATTAAATGAATTTAAAATAATTTTTTTATATATTAATGATTTTTGGATTAAGTTAAAATGTGAAATGAATGAATATTTAAGTTGGAATTTTGAAATATAACAAAAATTGGAAATTTGTGAATTTGGCTTAAAGTGAATTTTAAGTTAAGTAAATAAAAATGAAATTAAATTAAATTTGAAAATTTAAGCTTAAGTGTTAAGTTAAATTTAATTTAATGAATTTAACTTTTAATGTTGGAATTTAATAAGTGAATTACTACTAAATTTTGATTTTTCGAATAGAGATTTAACTTTATAAAATCATGAATGTAAGGGTATTTGAATGATAGTTTTAAAAGTGAAATTATATGATTTTATAAGTTAAAAATGGTTTAAATAAAAATATTATTGTTTGTGAAATTATACTGAATATTTGAAGTTAATTTACTGCATGTCTAAAATGCTATTAATTTTAATGTAAAGGATAATACAACATTTGTAAATGCTGTAGTTAATAATAATGAGCCAAATGTCTCAATTTAATTAAAGGCTATTATAGCATTTTTTTGTGAATGTTATAATGGTTGAATTTAACTAAGTTTTTTTGAAACTAATGGAACCCTATTACAGCATTTTAAATGTTGACTTTTGTTAAATTGAACTGTTTTAAGTGTGACCTTTCGTAGCATTTTCTAAAAGCTGCGAAAGTTAAATTTTCATTGTTTTAATAAATTTAAGTGAATGAATGAACTTTGAAAGATTAAAATTTTGAAAAATTAATAATTTAATTATTAAATATAATATCTTCATTTTAATGATTTAAATGAAGCAATTTGTTTCGAAATATAAACTATTTTGAAATGTGTTTTGAAATGGTATTTAAATTAAATAAAAATGAATGTAGTTTGGAAGATATGATATTTTGATATTTTGAAATGGATTTTGAATGATATTGAAATTTTAAATGATATTTGATTTCGAAGTATAAATACTATTTTGAAATTTTAACCACAGGATGTATTTAATTTATGGTTTAACTGATCTTTAAACGATGGGCGATCCCAAGCATCCTTTAAGTTATGGTGCATTTCTACTACAGTTCACTTGAGTTGATTTACATTATATAAGTATATATTGTCCTGACTCGAGTGTTTTGTGTTTTACTTTACTCTCGGGTCAGCCTGAGTATTCACAGCTTTGGATTCTCTTTCTGGAGCTGGTCTTTGCTGGAGTTTCTGCTTATCTACATTTATATCTACTTTCTGTTTCAGCTATTCTAGTTTATCTCATGTATTAGTGAACTTTTATGTATTTGGGATTTCTATTTTGTTGTTTTCAGACTGTATTATGTTTTTGGTTTGAGACTCTGCCGTAGTATCTTCATGAACTACTATGTATTTTATATTCCGCTGCGAGGTATTCTGTTTGTTTTGCGTCTATGATTCTGTGATTTGTATTTCATTTGCTCCAAATTTATTTACAATGCGGTATTTTGAGAAATTTAAGTCCGACATGTGCGGCTGCGAATGGCTGAAAATACCGGGTTGTTACAAAAATACCATTTTTTTGAGAGTCGCAATCTTCATGCATGCCATCATGCAAAGGATTCATTTCGTCCAAATGAGAAGTTTCAGAGCTGCTCATCTTAGTAGTTGTAAAATAGAAATAAACGGTAATGTACCAATATTGTACTTTTAAATAAAAGAAAAGGACAATTAATGTATGCTAAAATATAATAAGTGATTATACATAATAAGTCTAACAATCAATTTGTACTATGGTTCTGCAAAAGTATGAAACTGTACATGACAAATAGAAATAAACGACACCGTAATACAATTAGAATACAATCCAACTTCAAATGAAATATTAAATGAACAAAGTTTACTAAAAAACATAAATATAGTTCAAGTACTATATTTAATTGATGCTCTCATTTTCATTCTCATTCCCAATATTTTCTTCATCATTATCATCGTCCTCCCGTAAGGAAACATCCACATTAGGCGTTGGTAACACATTGTTAACGTAAACGCCGGGAACATCGGTTCTTATTTGTATCTCTTCATTGTCAAGATTAGGATCATCAGGATTTGGTGAGGCATAGTAATTGTCGACATCAGCTTCGTTATCATCCACAATTAAATCATAGAAATCTCTCGGTTTTGTTTTAACTACAACAGCCCAGTCCAGTTGTTTTGGATCAGGAACATAAAACACTTGAATAGCTTGTGATGCTAGTATAAACCTATCATTATTTTGTGCCACATGGTTAAAGTTCACTAAATTGAAGCCGTATCTGTCAGTTTTCTTCCCGGACTTATTTACCCAATCACACTTAATTAGGACAACTTTGCAAGCTTGATTGCCACTTTCACCAGGAAATCTATAATCGATCTCATTTTTTTTTTAAGACACTGTAATAGTCGGTATTACCGGTGATTGGATTACAATCTCTAACATTCGAATAACTTGATGTTTCAGCATTCACAAAGATACCACAATTTTGATTTTTGTATTTGTCATCGATCGTTTTAATTCGAAACCTTTAACCATTTATCACATACTTCTTATATTGTCTCACCATCTTGCTTGGACCGTTAGCTAATCGAAGCAAGTCATTTGATACAGCAAAATCATCGGTAGTATGAAGGTCATTTACCTAAGCCAATATGATTAGTGTATTATTATACATCATTTTATAGTAAAAGTTAACAATATTGCATGTTAAAATACAAAGACACATACATGGTTCCTAAACCATGTAGGGAATTCCTTGTTTCTCAAACTCTCGACTTCTCGAATAGTTTTCCAATGATGCATTCTACGTAGCTCTCTCAATCTTTTACTAACAAAAAATAAGTTAGAGAAGAAATGTTTGTTTATAATTCAATGGTGAAAGTAAAAGTAGATACTTTAGATTAACATAATGGTCTTACTTTAAATAACAAGTCACTTCGCCACAGTTGAATAAGATATAAGTATGACATTGCTCCCAGATTTTCTTTTCAAGAGTAATCTCTGAGCATTTTCCTAAATGACGACTTGCAAATATTGACAGACCACCATCAACAACACGAGGCAATGATGCATCAGCATTACGACCATGGCGTGTGTAACGAGTCTCTACACCTTTCAAGTACATTAAACAAAACGAAACACATTCTTCTACAAGATATCCTACTGCAATACTTCCTTCTGGGTTACTTTTATTGCAAACATATCTTTTTAATGTTTGCAAGTACCTGAAGAAACAAATAAGTACTCATTTTTCCTATAACATATCATTACCATAAGAGGATCTAATCGGGACAAGTGGTTACGCTTACAAAAGGATCAACAAATGTACTTGTGTGATGTTGTTGTCGAATAAAGTGTATTTTTTTGTATTCGTTTATCATTGTCCAAAAGTTTCTACATTGGTTTTACATGTAGTGATAGAAATCTCTAGTTTTTTTCTCAATCCAGGTGCATATATACTTATAATAATGTAATATTCGATATGGATGTTATGAAAAATGCTTCGTTACATATGCATTTATAGTTGTATTTACCTAATTCCTACTATATACTTATCAAATTTCTAGCATAAACCCTAAATATTATTGGTTCACCTTCAAATTTTAAATGTTGTTCATAATTAAGATGTAATAAGAAGATGGAAAACACAATGTCAAAATGAAATGAACGAAAATTGATTACCTTTCAATAGGATACATCCAACGATATTGAACTGGTCTGGCAATTCCGGTTTCATCGACTAAATGAGCTATTAGGTGAACTGATATAGTGAAAAAGGAAGGAGGGAACATTTTCTCCATCATACATAATGCTAATGCTACTCTATATTTTAGTTGGCTCATCGACGCAACATGTTGCTTTTTACTACAAAATTGTCTAAAAATTGCACATAACTCAAGCAAAACAAGTACAAGAGGTCTAGGAAAAACCCTTCAAATTGCAAGTGGAAGAAAATGTTGCAAATCACATGATGATCGTGACTTTTTAATCCTTGTAACCTTTTTTCCTTCACATCTACACATCGAGAAATATTTGTTGAATATCCATCCGGTACACGTACAACTGAGAATGCTTTAGAAAACAACGTTCTTTCCTCATTGGTCATGAAGAATATCGCTGGAGGTATATATGTCCTATTGCCTTCCCCAATAGGATGAAGTGATTTTCTTATTTGTAAAATTTCTAAATCAGCCCGGGCCTTAACTCCATCCTTTCCTTTTTTTGAATTTCCAAGTAAAGTTCCTAAAATGTTTTCACTGACATTCTTCTCAAGATGCATCAAATCAATATCGTGTCGTATCAATAGATGTTGCCAATAAGGTAAAGTAAAAGATATGCTTTTTTTCTTCCAAGGTCCAACAACTCGAGTTTCCTTATTGGCATTCATACTCCTCTGTCGTTTGTGACCACTATTAGAGTCAAGGGCCGATGATTTACCAAATGTAAATCTTAAATTTGATAGTTGCTTTAAACACTCGATTCATGTTAGTGGTTTATGGGCAAGATCTTTCTCACATTTACCATTAAACAAACATTCATCAAGTCGAAACCTATGTGAAATAGGTAAAAATCTATTACTTCCCAAATAACCTTGCTTTTTGCTATTTATTAAACGCACTGAATAAGTTTGGTGGTTAGAATGCGGACATGCAAGCTTTCCTGATGTACTCCATCTTGATAAATTAGCATATGCAGGTAAATCGTTTATAGTCCATAAAATAGTTGCTCTCAAACTGAATGTTTGTTTCGAAAAAACATCGTATGTATTCGTGCCAACCTCCCATAGCTCTTTTAACTCATCTACTAGTGGTTGCATATAAATATCAATGTCTTTTCCTGGTTCATGAGGTCCTGGAATTAACAAAGACATAAATAGATAAGGTTGCTTCATACACAACCACGGTGGTAAATTATAAACAAAGATAATCACTGGCCAAGTGCTATGTTTACTATTTAAGTGCGCAAATGGATTGAAACCATCACTTGCAAGGCCCAAACGAACATTTCAAATTTTGGATGCAAAATCAGGGTATAGAGAATCCAAATGTTTCCAAGCTGGAGAATCTACTGGATGTTTCATGAAACCATCATTCGAACCACCATTTGAATGCCATCTCATATGTTCTGCTGTATATTTTGACATATACAACCTCTTTAGCCTAGGAATTAAAGGAAAATAGCGAAGCACTTTAACAGATACTTTCTTTTTAACATTTTCATCTTCTGTATTTACTTTGTATCTTGAAGCGCCACAATGAGAGCAAGTTTGCAAGTGTGATGTTTGCTTCCAAAATAGCATACAATCATTCGGACATGCATCAATCTTCTCGTAAGTGAGACCCAAATCGTCAATTATTATTTTTGCCTGTGCATTTGACTTTGGCATACAATTTCCATCAGGCAACATATCTTTAAATGCTTCTAAGAACATAGAGAAAGCTGAATTACTCACATTTCCCAAACACTTGATCTGGTATAATTTTACAATTGCATCCATTTTTTATACTTACTGCCAACATACAATTCTCTATTAGCTTCATCTACCAACTTGAAAAAATGTTCTGCCTCGGGAGTTTGACCTTCAAAAATAGGAGAATGATCCGACGAACTTGCACTTTGTCCAATAAAGGACATAAATGTCTCATCGAGAAAATCATGCATTTCACCTCTCCCCCTTTGATCACTGTCCATTTGCATATCATTTTCCAAGTTTATGTAAGTCCCGGTTTCTACATAAGACTCCTCATTATACGATTCACCATGATGCGTCCAACGAGCCGTCATATAAAGTGGGTCCATTCCATATGAAAGGAGATGACCAGCAACATGAATTCTATCGTTAAAATAACGATTGCAGCACTTTTTACAAGGACATATTATCTTATCTTTTCGAATGGATTTGGAAAAAGCTTCGTTTAAAAATAATTCCATCCCATCTCTATATTCTTTTGAATTACGTTCCAAATTCTCCCAAGTTTTGTCCATAAGTTGATGACTGTCAAAAAGTAAAAGCTTATCAAATACATGAGAAAAAAATATTCTTATCTAACATCATAATCAACTACATGTTTAATTATCACCAAAAGGCCTAACATATTTGGTTCACACATCAATAAACAATAACAACATTTTATTTAATATTTCAGTATATTTACTTTATTTTCTACATTTCAAAAGTAAACTGATTATTTTTGTTCTATTTTGAACAGCCATTTGTGCCTTCACCAACAATAAGTACCAAATTACCAACAACTTATGACAATTTCTAAAATGATGAAATTGCAATGTGCATATATATATGTAGGAGTTAAACTCTCATTAACTGCATGCATGCATTGAACAGAAGAAAAAAGGGTAAAAAATGTTACTGATACGAACAAAACATAAGCAACACGTCTCTGTTCTTCTAAAGGAAGGGAGAAGAATTCTTTAGCCATCTTTTTAACCTTATAAAGTGTTTGAATGAGACGCCATGGTTGATGACTTGGAAGAAGCCCCATAACTTGCAGGCGGAGCCCACTTGGCGAACCAAGGATTGGATGTGTTCACCAGAGGTGAGTGTAGCGGAAGTGGTCAGGATAGGGGTTAAGTCGATGAGTGAGACGCCTTCTAAGGTGGGGATGTTTGGATTATATTGGCGAACTGCTTCTTGGATAAAGGCAATATCTACTTCAATCCCCTTTTTTTTTTGTTATTTTTCAATTCGTCGTTACTTTAGTTATAAAGACCAGTTGGTGCAATAGTAGTCATGAAAGTCCAATTCTAAAGGAAAAAAATTAAAAAAAAAATTAACTATAGAAGCTCGGTGCATAACTGCATCCTTACCCAACGTAAACTATTTAGTATTTAATATGGTTCAGATACACAAAATGGTCATTCAGTGTGACAAAACACAGTTCTCAACTGATTTACTGCTTGTATATGTGTGCAGGCTGCGTCTAACGAGTACCATTTTATAGTTTTTTAAGCTAATAATTAGAATAAAAGATTACCTCAATCAACCGAATGACGTCAAATCATATTTAATTTAGTTCAATTGCTGAGACTGTTTTACAGACTGTGACTTCCATACGCTCTAATAAACAGGTCAAAATGTCTATGTGTATATGAAAGGGACACCATACCTGTGGCTATTGTATTGGAGAAAAGATCAAGGTATGTTCGGCTTTTGCTGAAAGCTGCACTTGCCTTAAAATGGTATTTACATGTAATTAAACAAATATGCAACGTGTTTAGGCACTAGGCATGCCAATACGTACGTTTTTTTCACATAGCAAGTATGAATTCTACTAGGAACATTATTGACAACAACATTAAGCCTGAAATTTACATTTATATAACAACATCCATTGAAAATTGGGAGAAACTTCAACCGTATATCATTCATCTTGCATTTCCTAATTTCTACATATTTTTATTATTATGGGGAGTTTTTTCAAACACCTGTAAAGTTTCAAAATTCACTTTTATCCCACCGTAGAAACATGTTTCATGAAAACTACTATTACTTAAGTAAAAACAGACCGTTTATACTGTAAATATATGCAATGCACAATGCAAATATTTATTACAAACATTTAAATAATGGCGGGTGATATTTTGATCAGGATGGGGGTTAAGTCGATGAGCGGAACGCCTTCTATGGTGGGTATGTCTGGATTACATCGGTGAACTGCTTCTTGGATGAAGGCATTATCTACTTCAATCCCCATTTTTGTGATGTTATTTTTTAGTTTGTCGTTACTTTAGTTATAAAGACCAGTTGGCGCAATAATATTCATGAAAGTCCAATTCTAAAGACAATTTTAAAAAAAAAAAATTAAATATAGAAGCTCGGTGCACAACTGCATCCTTACCCAGCATAAACTATTTAGTATTTAGTATTTAATATGGTTCAGATACACAAAGGTTAATACATGGTGCAATGTGGTCAAGTTATTTTGAATAACTAAAATATAAATACGCAAAATCCTAAGACCATTACTAACAATAAAGTCATTAGGAAAGTAATAAAAATACATCTTTTATACCTTCAAGCGTCCCTGCCACTGTAGGTGTATATGCTTCCGATAGGAGTACAAAAACCTGCGCATATAATACATTTATATAAATCCCAAAGAACGAGATCCGCTTAAATAAAAACACAATCTTCTTAATTTGATAATATCATGTCGAAAAATAAATGACAAAACATAGATCCTCAAGACCACTTAAATTTGTTTAACATTACAGAGGCTGCCTTTATTTAACAGACTAATGTTACCATCAAAATTATTATTTATCAATTTATGAGTTAAATCAAACCATTCATGCCTCAACAGCCAAAACGCAAGGCCCTAAACTGGTGTGTAATGTGTACCCAACAAATAAGGTGAATATGTTTTTAAAAACAAATTATTCAACATAGAAATAGAAGTAGAGAAGGTATTATGGTTATTTCAGATTTACAGAAGTCAAATAGAAAAAACCTGTAATGTATGCAGGCATTGCTACAGACTATAGGAAATAAAATTTTATACTTCACTTTCATCTACATATATTAGAATATCAAAAATCATTTTAACCATTACAAAATTCAGTATTAGTTAAGGAGACAGTTTAATCCTGTGAAAAATTACATAAAGCTATGGAATCCAAGCAGTAAATAACTTGGCTTATACGAGATAATGTTGAAAATATATTAAAAAGTATGTATAAAAGAGAAGAAGAAAAACTTTATTTGACAACTTCAATTCATACAATACAACAATAATTAGAAAATATTTATGGACCCAAAAAAAAAGCTAAACTAACACAAAACCCCACCTGCTATAAGTTTGCCAAACTAAGAGGAGACGAGCTGCTGAATAGGAACCAAATCAAGATCAAGTTACAATGACTTGTTCAAACAGAACATATTTAAGAAATGTTGAAGTAACTTCCTATTATTTAGGTTCGAGTTTAAATTCCAACAGTAAAAACATATTCAATCATGAGAAATCAATTTAGAATAAATTCGAAATGCGAATAGAAGAACAGAATAAACAAAAATACCTGTAGATATGCCATCTAGGGTTTTGAGAAGAGTTTCGCCAACACAAATCTTGAAGGTTGAAGACGGTGTATGGTAATCTGGCGGGGAAGAGCAAATACTACTGCGCACGAACTTGATTTTCCCTCCACCGCAATTTTCTGCGCACATCTTCTTAATTCTGAGATTTTTTTGACACAAATTCGATTTTGTTAGGTTTTTGGGGCGGATGCATTTGTGTTTTAACTGAGAAAAGTAGCGGGGCTTTTTTACGCGTCTTTAATGCTATTAATTAAGGCGTGAAATTATATTGCCTCTAATTACTATTTAAGAGAGGCGGAATCATTTTTTTGCCCTTTTTATTATGCCCCTAAGAGATTAAAATTTGGTAGTGGCATCGAACGAGAGGCACAATTTAGGAAATTGTCGATTTGAGTCTTTGAGTTTGAGAAATAACCGAAAGAGAGGGAGGCAGTGGAATTGGCATTAAGTAGATATCAATTACATGGTGCTTTGGTAATAGGCTGGGCTACTTGAATTGAAAAATAAATAAGGGTTAAGGTTGGTTAACGGTTGATCGAATGATCCAAAATCGTTAACCGACCGAACCGAAGTTAGGCGATTAAGATCAGTCGGTAAATCAAATGAGGGTTAATCGAATATGGCAGTTAATTCGGTTAGGTTTTGATCGATTAAGACGATTACATCAATTAAGTCGGTTAAATGATCACCCTAACTTCGGGTGTGAAGCTTGAGGTTATGCTTTTCCTTTTTAGAAAATCCCATTATGAGTGCTAATACTGTCTTTCAAACAACAATGCAATGCCAATATTTATCCATACAAGTTGTTTATGATATGAACAAATCGAAGGCACTAATTTACTTCATCCATTTTGGAATCACCCTCGGTATTAGTAGCAAGTAGCCCTTGTACTTTAAAGAACTCCCTCTTCATTCTCCATCATCTTTAAGATGTCTTCAATTTGAACGCTTATGCTGGTTTGAAGTGTTTTTTGGATAACTCATGCTTATCCGATCTCGTTCTCTTCGAACGACTGATCGATGGTTTCAAAAACTAGCCATGATTTGATAGTCGGTTATTTAACTATCGAATAAACAAACAATCCAATTAGAGATTTAATCTCATATAGAAACCGAGCATGGTTAAGCATATAAGTAACCACTCTTTTATTAATCCTTTTATTAACTAAAATCTTGTTTCAAATATTCGTATAAAAAAATATTTTTCAAATGATATATTTACAAACTCTCTCTGGTCTTTTCAATTCTTAAAAATATTCATATACTTATCTCAACGGTATAAGTATATTCACAAGCCATTTCAATTTCAATACTTTAGAAATATTTCCATATACTTATATCAATGGTATAAGTATATCACAATCTTAAGGAAGATTTTCCCTTTTTCCAAAATAATATTTAATAGGTTAAAAACAAATGTCATTCAAATTTTTTTTACTATAAACCCAAACCACTATCCTTTTGGGTGTAAGTAAATGGGTCGTCACCACTTTCTGATTTCAAACTTGTGATATCCCTCGATTAACAATGAAGTCAGGCAAGTTAGAAAACTATTCTTGCCTCGACATACATTCTTAATTCTCATAGATAGAGACGAGTTTTCGTATCTCGTAATTTGATGTTAAGTATGAAAATAATACTTTTCATACCACCATAAGTTATAAAGATCATGTATAGAAATCAAAACTCATTCCTTTTATGAAAACTCCTTTTATAAATCTCTTTTCTATTTATAAAACTCCTTTTATTAATCTCTTTTATATTTACAAAACTTCATTTATAAATATCCTTTCTATTTATAAACTCCTTTTATAAATCACTTAGTTTTAGATCTAATAATTTAAAATCTCATATGCCTATTACAAATCTCCAATTTTTAGGATATGACAAAATACTATCCATAAAACGATTGTTCCATATGTTACTATAAATTCACAAATGCGATTTATAATTCCAATCTATCAAAATGATATTATTTCCCTTCTATGAAAAATCATTTATAAATCTATTCTTTTATTTATAAAAATAATTATAAATCTATTTTTCCATATAACTTTTTATTGAAAGCATCTCACAAAATTTATTTCAAAATATTTCTATCATCTTTTAAAAAAATTCACTTTATTACAAAAGATAAATCCCATTTTCTCTATAATAAACATATGTTATTATATTAACATTTCCGTAAAATAAATACCTTCCAAAATACTTCTACCAAAAAGGTTGGAGTAAAATAGAGAAGTTCAAAAACTATTTCTAAATAAAATACAATAGAAAATTTCAAAAATCCCATTTAAAATGATTCTCCGAACCAAAACCAACAATAATAGCATTTCCAAAATACTATAATGAGGCCTAGAGTTATAACAACATTAACAAGTGCTTACAGTGATTCACACTAAACGAATTTAACTTTTGCGACATATCAAAGTCGCATCAAATAAGTCAAACTACCAGGCTTTGACATTCAACAATTTAGAATATAAGTATACAAATGTAATTAACATCAACATTGAC
The DNA here is from genome assembly GCA_030765085.1 of Allium cepa. Taxonomy (NCBI): domain Eukaryota; kingdom Viridiplantae; phylum Streptophyta; class Magnoliopsida; order Asparagales; family Amaryllidaceae; genus Allium; species Allium cepa. Next base: position 443,571,689 of record CM060945.1, read on the forward strand.
AAGGAATTCAAATCCCTCTAAAAAAATCTCTGCATTTCATTTTATATGCCATTCCACTTTCAAAAGCGGGAATTCAACCAAACCAAACAACCAAAAAAAAAATTCAAGCACAGAAACAATAATTTATATCTAAAACATATCATATAGTGTTCATCTAAAGGTAGGTTAACTCACCAAAATTTCAGCTGATGCTTGCGCATTACATTTCGATCTAAAATTTAAAATCCAAATTGCTCCAAACTTGACAAAATCCACTCTGGTGCACGTAGATAATGTTCTTTTGAGCATAATGCAAAAGAGGGTGTTTGGATTGGACCTTATATGCACAAGTTATTGGATTTATAAGAAATTGGATTAATTAAATTTATTAATTACTTAATTAATCACTAATACCATCATAAACACCTTCTTCCCCAAATTCAATTTCCCACAACTGTACATATATGCAGCACGCCAACCTTGCCGCACCTTCAATCCAAGATGTCTCCACCTCCGCTCCAGAAATCCGCTATCGCCCCCATTGAACTCCACTATGCATCTTCTTCGCCTACACTAAATATCCATATAACAACCATATACAGTACTTGTTAGACGGGACCAAAAACTATCTAAGGAATTATTAAACTTAAAGCGTATTATACAACAATTTTTGTAGTAATTTATTTACATTCTAAGAAACCCCTACACTAAATAGTCGTTTTCTTCATCTTAGAAACGCATAAACTAAATCCTGAGCATCGACTCTAATTAATCTAAACTAGCCCTAATGCGAGTATGCACTAGTTAATCAATACATATAAACCAATTAACGCATGTACACACTAAACACATTATTGTTCTTAACATTTAAATGATAAACAATTATAGTAGGGTATAACAAACAATCAATGATGTATTATAAACAACTATAACAATAAATTAACCATAATTTACCAAATCAAAATTAAATAGGGTTTATAAACTAAACCTTCTTGAAGAGCAACAACTAATGGAGAGACTTAAAATTGAAGTTGGACATAGTTTTGGAGGCGTGAAGGCTTGCAGACGATGTGAAAGAGGTGAAGGAGGTGATGAAGGTGAGATTTCGTAAGGAAATTTGGGTTTTAGGTAATGAAGAAGAAGTGTCGGCCTACGGTTGAAGTATTCGCGATTTTTCGACGGCTTCCGTTATTCGTCGATGGGTATTTTTGCGACAGCTTCTAACGGCTATGGGCAGTTAGTTTATTTTATTTTTAGTGATGTCACGGTGATTACTAGCTGTCGGTAGCCATCGTAAAAAGACGACGAGCCGTCGAAAGTCGACGTCACAATAAATAGTGTTTCTAGTAGTACATGTGTGGTGATATCCAAAAAACATGATATAATTTATCATAGCAAAAAACATATTCATGTAAAAAAGGGGTTATGTTTCAACTTATCTAATTTTTTGATAATATAATTTTTCAAAAGCATTCAATGAAATGATATGTTTAACACATAAACTTGAATATGTTAAGCTTCTATGTTTTAACATTAGTAAATGCCAACGTTTCATTCATAATGTACTCCAATGCACATTATATAGGATAACTTGTTATTTCATACTTATATAGATATAAAGGATATCGGGAAGCCTAGGGAGCTAAAACCAATATCGATACCGATAAACAAATATAATAGTAAGTTGTATGGCTAATGGTTTTTTCAATTAGATGTCTTATTTATAGGTAAACATCTATATTTTGCACGTCTCATATCATTCTAACAAAGAATGAGTAAACTCCAACATTATTACCGTTCAATGAATAAGTCTCATGATTTAGAATATAAAATTGCTAGATTCCATGCCAGTATTTACATGGAAAGAAATGCACAACGTCAAATCCTTTCACGTCGTCATGGCCTTGTCATCCACCTACCGATTAATAATGATTATTTGTTAATTTTTTTATTATTCCAAATTCTTTGTTTAATTCGTGCAATTTGCTAGTTCTTCAGTTGGAGTTAATGTCTTCTGGCTACAGTTTAGGAAGAGTTCAATGCCTGCAAGATTCAATGGTGAATAGAAAAAAACATAGATTAGTGTGAGTGTAAGGGATGATTTAGTAAATTTTGTGATAAATTTAGAATACCGATTATTTGGATAATATTATCGTAATGAGTCAGTATTTATATTTTTGATACATTATCGATCATCTAATGAGATGCTAGCAATTATTAAACTTCAATATGACATATGATGAAGAAATTCACGACCTCTTCAATATATTTGCTTTGAAGACGTACATACTTTGTAAAAGAGTTTAAACATGATAAAGCAAACGTAAGTAAGTAATGAGATGCTTTAGTACTATATTTTATTATTCAGTTATTCATACATAAATTCAAATAAAAGAACTATTTTTATAGTGTGTACAAAAGTTGTTGTCAGTAATGGTGATATGATTGGATCAAGTTTCGAGGTGGATAATACACCAAATATGTTCAATCTTCAATTCATTTTCCAAATCTCAACAATGTGAACTAATGATATATTTACATGACAAAATCACATGTTGCAAGAAAGAGATATTTTTGCATCATAAGTTTAAGATTAATCCCATATCGGGAAAAATTATACTAATCATACGCATATATATCAATGTGTGAGTAACATAACAGTTATCATTAAAGTTGAATGTTAGCATGCTTGGATTAACAATAGGCTTCAATAGTGATTTTTTATCTAATCCATTAAGCTACTAACAATTTTGATATATGTTAACGTAAAAATTAGACGCTAACACCCCGGTGTAAGTAGAGATTAAATGAAAGCACCACCCGTCAATACGAGAATTAGAAACAAGTAGAAATTAGAAGAAAAGCAGTAAAAGACACAGTATTTATAGTGGTTCGGCTTATAATCAAGCCTACGTCCACTTTCAATCTTTTTTATTACCGGTTTGATTACAACTCTTTACAATTTCGTTCAATTACAATACACTTTAGACTAGTAGCTCAAACTTCGATGTAGAATAATCATTTGAGTTCATGTTGAATGATGTAGATTCTCTCTTGAAGTTTGTCGTAACGTCCTTGGTGTTTGGAGTGCTTGAAGTGTTGTTTGAGTTGAGAGAATGGTAGAGTATCAGCGCTTCAAAGAATGATCGAAAAAGTCCCTTGAATGTTGGAGCTCACGCTGTATTTATAGGAGTTTCTGGTCATAGGTCGTAGGTCGAATGTTGCAACCTATGGTAGGTCGTAGGTCGGAAGTCACGACCTAAGGCATACGAGCTATAACCCATCCTGGTTGTACTCAGCCTTTCTAGGTTGAACGCGACGTAGCATAGATCGTAGGTCGTTCACACGAGTTACAGCTTAACTCGGCTTTGTATAGCTCGCTAGGTCGTTAAGTAATTGGGTCACTAAGTTGCTTCATGTGTTAGGTCGCTTACTCCCTATAGGTTGTTAACTCGTTGGGTCGTAAGGTCGTAAATTCCTCTAGGCAGTTAGGTAGAACACATAGCTAAGTCGCTAGGTCGTGGACTCCTTTAGGTTGCTGAACTTAATAGGTCGCAAGGCCCTTTAAGTAATTAGGTCGTTGAGCCGTTTTATTCCATAGGTCGTTAAGTCGTTCCACCTCTTAGGTCGTTAGGTCGTTCCACTTCTTAGGTCGTTAGGTCGTTCCACTTCTTAGGTCGCTGGGTCGCTTTCAAAATGGAGTTAACACTTGCCCCTCGAAGTACACGCCTAGGTCGTAGGTCGTAGGTCGTGTGCTTCGATCAAATCCCGCTAGGTCGTGAGCGACCTAACAGATGACTTAACTCGTACACCCATTTGCCTCTGCCTTATATAACTGCTAGCTCGTTTCTTTCTCTTTACTTAACTGCTTCGATAACCTTCTCCACCATTGACGAAACTTCAAACTTCCAAAGTCGAATTCAAGTTAATCAATCGACGATTCATCCTTACTATTACATTGCGTAAGTGAACTTGATCCTTATTCAATCGTGATTATCGCTGAACTACGAATTTCTATCCTCTGTCCCCAAATAAACTTCGTACGCCTCGCTTAGCTTTTGAGTCAAGTTGCGATTGATTTCGATTACCATTAGCTATGTTGCCATTGCGATTCATGAGATCATAGCATCACGCTAGATTTATGGTGGCTCTATGATGATTCAGATCAATGTTTGGGTGATTTGTGGAACAGACAGATAATGGGTTTTGCTGAGAAGATGGTGGATTTCGTTGCTAATGGGTTATCGGGTTAGGAGGTAGGAGTTATTGAATAGAGAGGAAGTTAGCGAGTTAAGGAGAGAATATTATAGTGGTGCCAACAGGAGATGGTTTAAGATTGCTAAGTTTCACCAGAGGCGACCTAACGAATCTGAGCGACTTAAGAAACTTTGCGACCTAACGTACTTAACCGACCTTAGTGCCTGCGACTTAAATTGCACACGACTTAACTCCTTAGGTCACGTTAGTATCCTGGCGACCTAGGACTTAGTCATATTTACACTGCCTTGCTTTGAACAATGTGACTTAACTTCGCCAGAATAGCATATGAATTCCAAACAGGACGACTTAAGGAAAGCCCGACCTATGCTAGGTCATTTGAGCGACCTATGAGATGAACATAACTTGAACATTTGCAAAATTCGACAGAACTTGATTGTATTTCAACTTTAAACTGCTAGAATGAGATGCTTGGACAAGTTGTACTTCTTTACAGATTTCATTAACTTTAATGCTATTAACCTGTTAAATACAACATTTGCAGAAAATGCGACGAATATACTGCCATTGATCGTCCACATCGAATGACAGATTAGTCGATAAAAGATAATCAACTTAAAGAAATTATATGAAGTGCCGTGAATCAACGAATTCAAGTGAAATATTAAAGCAAAACAATGTTAATCAATTAAAGCTGATTTGTTTGCATCAATACTGCACTTGTATTTCAGACTTAAAGCAATAACTCCTGAAACTTTATAATTGACAAATGTCTATTAATTTGATTTCAGTTATATTTGCTTGTCGTTTTGTTAGTCTTACACAGCACTTCACACATTTAGGAAACATGCACCTTCACATTTGAATATCCAGTTGCTTGTGTAGAATGTCTTCTCATTAAGAGGAAGTGGTAGAACAAGCTGGAGGAGCCTTTCCGATAGCTGTTCCACTGAATAATCCTCCAGAAAGAACTCCAACTACCCTGAGTCAACGGGTGTTTAATCAATTACGCATTCAGTTTGGTATTGCTGAAGCAGATGCTCTACTGCCTGGACCAAATGATTCTGCTGACAGACTACCTCGTGGCTTTTTTGCTGTTAATCGCCAAATGTGCATGTGCGGCGCCATTCCTCCTTTCAATGACTTTCTTCAACAGCTCCCTCTTCGATTATCTATCTCTCCTTTTCAATTGCATCCCAATGGCTACGCCATCTTGATGGGATTGTGCGTTCTATTCGGGAGGACACTTAACCGTCTTCCGAGCTTCGAAGAAATCTGTTACCTATGCACATTTGCGAAAAATAAAGACCATCCTTCCATGATTCTTGTGAGAAGTGCCAGGAACCGCAAGCTTATCACCGATCTTTTCGACAGCGCTCACGGGTTCTTGAACCAATATTTCTTCGTTCGCTGCCCTTTAGGGTTCTACGCCATTTGGAGAGTAGGAAGTAAGATTGCCTTTCTCCGTTCCCTTCATATTCTGAGTTTTTCGAGATCCGAACTGCTAAGTGCTAATTTCATTCTTCATTTTTTTACAGCACTTCCTCCTCCTTCTAAAGATCCAAGCCACAAACTGATTTTTGAAAGGTTAAATGCTGTGATGGTTGAGGAGAGAAGCATCAAGTTTTTGCTGAAAGACGAGTTTTTGCACCAGTTCGTACTTCTGCACGCTTCTCGTTCTACCCAGCCTCACGAAGTTCTGGACTCTCCAGTAAAGACACCAGATGCCCCAGTTTCAACTGAAGAACTTACACAGAAAGAACCTATCACTGAGTCTTCACTAGTGAAGTGTTCTACTTCTACAGACATTGCGGGGTCATCCGGCAAACTTACACTTGCCCCGGTCATTGAAGAAGAAGAATCTCCTCAACAATCCGAGAAGACTGCAGATAAAGGAGTTGAGGGGAAGAGCCTTGCAAGGCATAATGGCGACGATATCTTTGAGGACTTGAGCGACTTAATGATTACCTCTCAAGAGCTTTTCAAAGACGATACCACTGCTACTAAAGTTACTTCTTCAGCAGTTGAAGCAACGTCTGTCCTACAGCAAACACTGCCAGCCCAAGAATTGACTCTTGTTCCATAATCTGCTATCACTCTCCTACCAAAGAGTGATTTGTAGTTTAACGCGCGTAGTTTGCACGCCACACACACACACACTTAGGATGCTTAGCACCTGTATGCACTTAGCTTTTTTTACTTCGGAGACTCTTAAGCTTTGTTTTTTTTCTCATTTTCAGGCTCTCCAATGGGACGAACCGGCTCGTACTATGATGATTTTCAACAGTACGGAAGGTGTGGTTCTTATGACCCAAGGCGGTATCTTCCTGCCCCGAGGGAAACTGATGAGGAAAGAGCTGCCAGAAAAGCAAGAGAGAGATGCTCTTATGAAGAACGCTACGGGAGAGGGGATGAGCGATACGATTCTTCCCATAGAGAGGATGATTCTCACAAACGAAAATCCCATGATGACAGAGGGAAGAGTCATATGGTTGATGACCCAAGTAAACGGGCTAAGCTCAGTGAAAAATCGGCGCCTGCAATTTCTGAGAAGGTCGCTGCTCCTGCTTCCTCTCAATCTCCTGCCCTTGTTCGAACTGATATTCAAGCAATCATCGGAAGGCCTCCATATCAAGTTGGACAAGGTCCGCCTACTCTTCAAAGCCGGTTTCCACAATGGTGCTTGAAGGGAGTAAGCTTTGATCTTGATTTGGTTCCAATTGACAAGTCCGCTATGTTGCGAAACCTTGATGCCGTCAGACTTGATATCGAAAGAATGTCGAGTTGGCAAAAACTTGTCGACGAACTTCAGAGAGTGAATCGAGCAAACCTTGAAGCCATGCTGACCATGGAGAATGACAAATTTGAATGGCCAAAGGTTCTCGAGCAGCATAATGTAGAGATGAGAAGTATTGCTTCTTATAATGAGGAGCTCGAAGCTAAAGTTAAGAAACTTGAAGACGATCTCTCCACTTCTTCCACTTCTTTTACCCAAAAGGAAGAAGTGTTACAAAAGCAAGTGAGGGACGCCCATGCCAGCCAAAGAGATGCTGAGGCTAGGCTTGATGTGCAGAAAAGAACTAATGAGGGTTATCTCACTGACATCGCAGAGCTGGGAAAGAAGACTAGCTCTTAGGACGTGGAGATCGAGATGCTAAAAATCTGACTTTCTAAAGCTGAAAGAGAGCGGGATGAGGCCATTGTTGGAAAAGCAGCAGTTGAACAATCTCATGAAGAGACAAAGGCCGGCATTAGTTCTACTCTGTTTGATTTTTTACATCCAGAGCGTCTTGGGGCACGGCAGCCTTGCATTTTTGGGGCCTAAATATGATATCACTTTGGCCAAAGTGTGGGAGGCTGCAATGGATATGCTCGGAGGTGGCGGTTATTTCGAAGATCAACTTGAGGCGCATTACTTTGATGATGAAACTCGTGCTTCTCTTGCCAGAGGAAAGGAGCAGCTTGCTAAAGTAAGTGCCGGAATGACGGAAGGAGAACATTTAGGGAAGGCAACCTCAACCGACCCAGTTCAACCTTCAATTTCAACTGACATTGATATTGTTGGCTCCAGTTCACATTCTCCGCCTCCTACTAAAACCGATCCCGGAATCACAAGCTTGCTCAAACTGGAGACGATGTTCAGGAGGACATCGAAGCCCAAGCTTACGAAATCGATGTAATACCACCAACCTCTCCAGGTAACTTCAATGTTGAACCAGCTCAAGTGGACTGCTCACTCGCTCCTCATGAGTTTGACGAACTTCTTGATTATTTATTGAATCTCAACGAGCCTCTATTTCCTTTCTTTGCGGGAGACACTAATATTTTTAACTTTTCTTCTTCTGTAGCGAAAACGCCAAGTGTCACACAAACTTATCCTCCTCCAGCTGTTCCTCCTCCATCCTTTCAAGTCACTCCTACTTCTCAGCCGGGATCGCAGGAAGAATTAATAGGAGCCCTTCAAGGCTTGGACGACCCAACCGCTTCGTAGGAACAGAAGGCCGAAGGACTTGAAGGAGGCGAAATATCTTCGGAACGAACTATTTCTGATGACATAAAGTTGTCCGCACTTGTTACTCCGGGAAGTGAATCTTCTTCAAAGAGGAAAGGGAAGCGTACATCTTCAAAGAAGAAAAGGAGAAGCACTTCTGTTATCGAAAAGGAAGCGGAAGTTGATCCAGCAGTAGCTCTCTCTCCTACTTCCCCAACTCTCCCAAGCCGGCCTGAAAAACTACATATTAAGTCAGGCGAAGGCTCCAAAGGTGGTGGGAGGAAGAAGAAGTAATGAGTCCCGCTTTCCCTTCCTTGTTTTACTTTTTGCTTTTTGCATGTACTGGCCGGAGATTGTGCGGGTACCGACCCCCGCTTTCCTTTATTTCGAAACCTACATATGTACAAAACTTTCATAGTATTGAATAAAATGATTCTTTTACTCGTACAAACTTCTGTCTGTATTTGAGAATGCATTTATTCTTCATTTTTATACAAGTTTCTTTACTTTCTTTGTGTGATATTGCAGTGAGCTTGTGGTATGTTGCTTGAGCGCTGCTTTTATTACTATAGTTGTATTATAGTGCCCCCATATCACAGCTCATTACAATTTCTTTGGAGAACAATTCTTCTGCTTTGAGAAGACTTGCACTCTTACTCTGGAGAACGACTCTTCTATTTTAAGAAGGCACACACTCTTACTTTAGAGAATAATTTTTCTGTTTTTGAGGAAATGTTACTCTGCTTTAGTAGAGTGTGCCTTGTATTGGAGAAGTCCCTCTTATTTTCTTTTATACTTCATCCTTCGGAGATGGTCACTTTTATTTTTACAAAGTGGAATCTCCTATGCGGTGAAGCGGGCTTCTGAAGAGGGCTTTCTTCGGCACTTCTGACTTGGGAAGCGTGCCTCATTGGAGGTTTTTTTTTGCATTTCAACTCTGGTGAAGTGGTCCTCCGAAGAGAGATTTTTTGCACTTCAGCTTCTGGTGAAATGTGCCTCCGAAGAGGGCTTTACACGTTTCAGCACTTGTGAAGTTTTATTTCAGATCTCGGTGAAACGTGTGCCCCTGAAGAGGTCTTTTTATCATTTCAGCTCTGGTGAAGCGAAGGGAGATTTTTACACTTCAACTCCTGGTGAAATGGGCCTCCGAAGAGGGCTTTTCACGTTTCAGCACTTGTGAAGTTTTATTTTAGATCTCGGTGAAACGTGTGCCTCCGAAGAGGTCTTTTTATCATTTCAGCTCTAGTGAAGTGGACCTCCGAAGAGAGATTTTTACACTTCAACTCCTGGTGAAATGGGCCTCCGAAGAGGGCTTTTCACGTTTCAGCACTTGTGAAGTTTTATTTCAGATCTCGGTGAAACATGTGCCTCTGAATAGGGCTTTTGCCTGGGAGTTACTTTCTCATGGTTGGATGGATTTATGGGACGGACGCAAGTTACTTGGTTTTCTGTTTGCACAAACGATCTCAGCTAGTGAACCAGCGCCCTGTGCCTTCCACCAATCTTTTCGAGAAAGAGAACTTTCATTTTCTGGCATGAGCCGTTAGAGGTTTTTTCATCCGAAGAGTTGTGCCTCCGAAGAGGGCTTGTGCCTCCGTAGAGGTCTTTTGCTGTTCCTGGTCTGCTTGCCCATGTCTTTTTTTCATTTGCTCATATCAGCAATTCCTCATCATCATTTTAAAGCACACATCCCTTTCTTTTGCAAGTAGTTTATTTTATCCAAAGAAATGTACTTCATAGTTACTTGAGTTCACAGGGGCAGACACAGGCTACTTAATCGGATGCTCGTTCGCTCAAGCGATCACAATTATTTAGCAAGTGCTTACCTCTAGCAGAATCATTAACTGTTTGCCTGAAGTACTTCTTATATAGGATTTGAATCTGGAATTTTTGTGGCTTAACATTTGTTTGTTGAGTGGTGTCGGGGATTGCTTGGTCTCGCGATGGGTAAGCTTTGTTTTAATCGTCTGTAATATTAAATCGACATTTTAGCTATACATTAAAGTACTTTACATATCGAAGTAAAACAGACATTTTGTAATAGTAGAGAACACAAGATTTATAGTGGTTCGGCCAAAAACTGGGCCTACATCCACTTTATAGTTTTTCATTATTCACTTGCACTGGCTTTACAATTGCTTTCAATACAAGAATCATACATTCATAATTCTTTTTACAATATTTCAGCAAAGTTTTTAAGTAAAATATGGGCGCAAGTGGTTGCTGTTCCAAGCTCTTGGAATTGGATCTCCTTCGGCAGTTGTGAGTTTGAATGTGCCATCAAGAAGTTTTGTGCCTATGACATTGGCCCTTCCCAGTTCAGCCCAAACACACATGTTGCTGTCATAATTCTTTTCAAGATTAGATCTCCAACTTCAAAGCTGCGTTGGCGAACTTTGGAGTTGAAGTGCCTGACAATCCTTTGCTGACGGGCTGCAATTCTGAGCTTAGCTTCTTCCCTTCTTTCATCAAGGAGGTCAAGTGCTTCAAGTTGCAGCTTTTCATTTTCAGCTTGATTGAAATGGATTCTTCTATGTGAGGGGACTTCTATTTCCACTGGAATCATTGCCTCTGATCCATATGCCAATGAAAATGGAGTGTGCCCAGTTGCAGTTTTGTGGGTAGTTCTTTATGCCCATAGTGCTAGTGGCAGCTTATCGACCCAACCACCTTTTGCTTTCTCCAGCTGTTTTTTGATGGTTGACTTGATAATTTTTTTCACTGCTTCCACTTTCCCGTTTTCCTGCGGATGGGCCACTGCTGAGAAGCTTTTTCGGATCTTGAATCGCTTGCAAAAATCCTGGAATTCTTCACTTTCGAATTGGGTACCATTGTCTGTGATTATCTTCTGAGGCACACCATACCTGTAAATGATATTTTTAGTCACAAAATTTACATTTTTTTAGAGGTAATAGTAGCCAATGGTTCAGCTTCAGCCCATTTAGTGAAATAATCAACAGCAACAATAGCATATTTGATTCCGGATTTGGCAGTCGGTAAAGGCCCAATGAGATCTATCCCCCAAATGGCGAATGGCCATGGACTGACCATCTGTGTCAGCTCAGTGGAAGGTGCTCTAGGGATTTTGGCAAATCTCTGGCATTTGTCACACTTTCGGGAATAATCAACAACATCTCGATTAATCTCCGGCCAAAAATATCCATAACGGAGAATTTTCTTTGCTAAAGTTTGACCACCTATATGATCGCCGCATTCTCCTCCGTGCACCTCTGCTAAATTCATCTTAGCTTCTTCCTTGGTTACACATCGAAGTAGTGGCATTGAGAACCCCCGTCTGTACAATCGACCATCTTGAATTACGTATCTAGAGGCTTTCCTTAGTAGCTTCTGTCGTTCTTTTGAATTTTCTGGAAGAGAACCGTTGAGCAGATATTCCATTATCGGAGTCATCCGCGATTCTTGCTCTTGAGATATAGTCATGATCCAGTCAATATCCATCTCATCAGTGCTTGGAGCTGACAAGACTTCCATGGGAACTAACCCCAATAATTGAGCTTCACCAGTGCTAGAATACTTTGCGAGAGAATCTGCCTTCATGTTCTCTTCCCAGGGTATATGGCTTATTGTGTAGTGGTCTAAGTCATCAAGAAGCTCCCAGGCCTTTGACAAGTAAGCAGGCAGATTTCCCCCTTTAGTTTGAAATTCCTTCTTGACTTGGCATACAATAAGCTGAGAATCACTGAAGATTTGCAATACTCTGATGTTTAGTTCCTTAGCGATCTTCAAGCCAGCGATAAGAGCTTCATATTCTGCTTCATTGTTTGTCGAAGGAAATTCCAATCTCAACGCATAGCATAATGACCGCCCTTCAGGGGTTTCAAGCACAACCCCAGCTTCGGAACAGTAATCATTTCTCGCACCATCAACATATAACTTCCATCGAATTGGGGTGTTATCAGTCACCTCTTCCTCACTATCACCTTTATCTGTGCATTCTGCGATGAAATCTGCTAGAGCTTGTCCATTAATCGCTCTTCGGGGATGATAAGTAATGTCGTACTGACTGAATTCAATATTCCATTTCAAAAGACGACCCGAAGTCTCAGGGCGAAACCGGACTTGCTTCAGAGGTTGATCAGTGAGGACTTTGATAGGATGAGCTTGGAAATATGGCCTCATCTTTCTTGATGCAATCAGCATACTATAGGCGAGCTTTTCTATCTTTGAATAATTCATCTCTACCCCAGTGAATCTTTTGCTGATATAATAAACCGGGCGCTGAACTCTGGAGTCTTCCCGTAGCAACGCTGCACTGAGTGCATGAGATGAGATTGCCAAATATATGAAAAGATCTTCACCATTGTCGGTCTTGGAAAGTATTGGAGGCACTTCCATATGACGAATCAACTCATCGAAAGCTTTTTGGCATTCAGGAGTCCAGTCAAAATTTTTCCTTCCTTTCTTCAGAGCATCAAAGAATGGAATGCATTTATCAGTAGCTTTGGAAATGAACCGACTTAAGGCAGCGACTTTTCCACTGAGACTCTGCAATTCCTTCTTCGTTCTAGGAGCTTTGACTTCTCTTAAGGCAGTGATCTGAGCAGGATTAGCTTCAATGCCCCTAGCACTCACAATGAAACCCAAGAACTTTCCGGACTGCACCCCAAACGAACATTTCAAAGGATTAAACTTCATTCTGTACTTTCGGAGGACTGCAAACATCTTTGCCAAGTGATCCATATGGTCCACTGCTTTCTTTGATTTTACCAACATATCGTCAACATAAACTTCCATAGTTTTGTCAATCTGTGGTTTGAACATAGCATTGACAAGTCGCTGGTAAGTTGCCCCTGCATTCTTCAGTCCGAAGGGCATGACTCTGTAGCAGTAAAGACCAACATCGGTGATGAAGCTTGTATCCTCCTGATCTGGCTCATGCATCATAATATGGTTATATCCGGAGTAAGCATCCATAAAAGATAACAATTCATGCCCCGTTGTTCCATCCGCCAACTGATCTATCCTGGGTAACGGGAAGCAGTCTTTGGGGCGGGCTTTGTTTAAATCTGAAAAGTTGATGCATACTCTCCACTTTCCATTAGCTTTCTTAACCAGTACTGGATTTGAAACCTAATTCGGATAGGTAGATTCTCTGATAAAGCCATTCTCCATGAGCCAATCTACTTCTTCTTTCAATGCTGCTGACATCTCAGGACCTTGGGTTCTTCTTTTCTGTTTTACAGGTGTAAATTTCGGATCAATATTCAGAGTATGTACTGCAACCTCTAGGGATATTCCACACATATCAGCATGAGTCCAAGCGAATACATCCAGATTTGCCTTCAAGAATGATATCAAAATATTCCGAGTTGTTGCATTAAGTTGCGAACCCACGTTCAGCACCTTGTTCGGGTCTTTTGAGTCAACATGTACTGGCATCGCTACTTCCATCGGCACCACTCTGTTCTCCCCTGCACTGGCTTTTTTGGGATCCATTTCTCTTCGTGCTCCGCTATGCTCGCCAGTGCAGGGTCCGCCCTGTAATTGCTATAGGGTTGGTTCTTTGATGCAGACTGGGGCTGCCGCATCCTTTCCCATCTCTCTCTTTCTTGCATCACGTAACTCTATCAGATAACATTCTCTCCCTGCATACTGATCCCCTTTTATAACACTAACTCCATTTTCCGTAGGAAATTTCATGGTAAGACACCATGGGGCGAGAATGGACTTAAATGCTACAAGAGTTGGCCGGCCCAGAAAGGCATTGTAAGCAGAAAATTCGTCAACAATTACAAAAGTTTGCTTGCGAACCACTTTTTTCTACCCCTCTCCAAGTTCCACAAACAACTCAATTGTTCCGACCGGCTGCTTTGGCTCCCCAGTGAAGCCAACAATTTTTTGCGATGAGGCTTGCACATCAGTCATAGGAATCTTCATTTGGTCGAATGTCTTCTTGAAGAGAATATTGCAAGAAGCTCCACAATCAACAAGTACTCTTCTTACAATAGCCGGCCCAATGCCAACAGAGATGACCAAGGGATCTATGGTGGGAGCCTCAATACCCATAGAATCCCTGGCCCTGAACACAATATCATCATTAAAAGTCCTTTGCTGCTTCATGGGTGCAGCATCTTCCAACACAAATACATTCTCTTCATTTGGGGCATACCTCAAAGCGCGGGCGTATCTCTCCATTTCGCCCCAGCTTCTCCCCCTTGGATGAGGACCTCCCCTAATCACATTAATTACAGGCCTTTCTGATTCATGCACTGCTGCTTTTTCATTTGAGTTGGGACGATGAACGGGAACCTCCTGCCCTTGGGCTGATGAAGTTGGACGGTTCCTGTTCTTCTTCACATACTGCTAGAGTTTGTTCTCTTTCAATAGTTCCTCGATCAATTCCTTCAAGTGGTGGCACTCGTTAGTATCATGGCTAGCTTGGTTGTGGAATCGGTAAAATCTTCCACTTTTCTCAGCTTTTTTCCCAATTCTCAATTTAGGTGGTGTAGGATATTCGACAGTGTCCTTGGTTGCAAAGAAGATGTTTTCCGGGGTATCGGTTAAGGGAGTGAAGTTGAAAGGACGACTTTTCTTCACATCTCCTAGCTTCTTCCCTCCATCGTTTCCCCTCTTCTGAATGCTAGATTCCTTCTTATTTGGAGTAGCAGTATTGTTCCTAACCTCTGTCGATATCACCTTGGCTGGTGCTTGAAGGCTTTCCAAGCACATGAATTCATCAGCCTTCTTATAAAATTTCTCAAGCGAATTCGGTTCTTTCATCTTCATCCACTTTCCAAATTCACTTGATTTATCAATTGCCCTCATCAACTATGTCAAAATCATAAGTGGCTCTGCATTATCCACTTCGGCCAAAGCAATGTTGAAGCGATTTAAGAATGATCAAATAGATTCTCCAGAATTTTGTTCCAGGCTGGACAACAACATTATGTCCTTCGCCTTTGAAGCATACAATCTGAATTGCTCTTTAAACTTTCGGGTCAAGTCGGAGAACTGGTCTATAGATCGGATCGACATCTTTGTAAACCAAAGCAGAGCCACTCATTCCAAGTATACCGGAAAGTACCGGCATTTGATCTCATCAGATGCTCTATCACCAGTCATGTGCCAATCATACTTGTACAAGAATTCATTAGGGTCGCTTGTCCCCTTATAAGCCAGAATGGTAGGAGGAACAAACTTCCTTGGAAACTCTGCTTTAAAAATCTTTTCAGTGAACGGAGTCTTGCTCGGAGCGAAACCCCATTATTTTTCATCTTCAACCCTTTGCATACTCTCTTTCATGATCTGTCGAATCATGCTTGAGAGGTATTCGTCATTGTTAACCGGCGTTGCAAAAAAGACATCAGCCATCTTCTCAGAAGTTTGCCCGGACAAATGTTCACGGAGATTTGGCTGTGGTCCCAATCCTTCAGCTTGGGGAGGTGACTGTTCAACGGGGCTAGCTGCCCTTTGAGGAATGTTCCTCTCTTCAGCATTATGAACATTACCAGCAAAGTTTCCTTCATTATTCATTGGTTGACGATTAGCCCCAAGCCAATCATTCAGCCTATTCAAAATCAAGGCATTCTGGGCCTCCATTTGCTGATTCATCCCCAAAACTACGGCGTCCAATTCTGCCCTTGTAACTCCAACAGTTGGAGCTGTCTGACTTAATGGAGGAGAAGTGGCAGTATTCTCACGAACATCATCGGATCTAACAGATCTACGCTTTCTTCCAGGAGCCATTATTTCTGATAGAGTTCTAGTTTTGAGAGAGATTCTTTCCACAAACTTTTGTGAAGAAATGATGAAAATAGCCTGAGTTGGGTTCTCAGTGAAAGCACCAAAAATGTTAACGTATAAATTAGACGCTAACACCCCGGTGTAAGTAGAGATTAAATGAAAGCACCACCCGTCAATACGGGAATTAGAAACAAGTAGAAATTAGCAGAAAAGCAGTAAAAGACATAGTATTTATAGTGGTTCGGCTTATAATCAAGCCTACGTCCACTTTCAATCTTTTTTATTACCGGTTTGTTTAAAAATCTTTACAATTTCCTACAACTACAATACACTTTAGACTAGTAGCTCAAACTTCGGTGTAGAATAATCATTTGAGTTCATGTTGAATGATGTAGATTCTCTCTTGAAGTTTGTCGTAGCGTCCTTGGTGTTTGGAGTGCTTGAAGTGTTGTTTGAGTTGAGAGAATGGAAGAGTATCGGCGCTTCGAAGAATGATCCAAAAAGTCCCTTGAATGTTGGAGCTCACGCTGTATTTATAGGAGTTTCTGGTCATAGGTCGTAGGTCGAATGTTGCAACCTATGGTAGGTCGTAGGTCGGAAGTCACGACCTAAGGCATATGAGCTATGACCCATCCTGGTTGTACTCGGCCTTTCTGATCGGGTTAATAGGTTGAACGCGACCTTGCATAGATCGTAGGTCGTTCACATGAGTTACAGCTTAACTCGGCTTTGTATAGCTCGCTAAGTCGTTAAGTAATTAGGTCACTAAGTTGCTTCATGTGTTAGGTCGCTTACTCCCTGTAGGTTGTTAACTCGTTGGGTCGTAAGGTCGCAAATTTCTCTAGGCAGTTAGGTCGAACACATAGCTAAGTCGCTAGGTCGTGGACTCCTTTAGGTCGCTGAACTTATTAGGTCGCAAGGCCCTTTAAGTAATTAGGTCGTTGAGCAGTTTTATTCCATAGGTCGTTAAATCTTCCACTACTTAGGTCGTTAGGTCGTTCCACTTCTTAGGTCGTTCCACTTCTTAGGTCGCTGGGTCGCTGGGTCGCTTTCCAAACGGAGTTAACAATATACGAGCGTTACAACACGCGCTTTTTATCTTAAAACCATATGTAGTTAGTTTTTGTTGTTATTTATATATTGCAACATCTATTTTCTTTAGTTTCAATTTTTGTTTCTATTATTAATTATAATAAGTAACGAATTTGTAAATAAAGATCCTAATTTTAAGTGATATATGATTTGTTGATATTTGTAAAGTGCATTTCGAACTAGTGAATAAAGTTTATTTGTTAAATCATATTTTTAAATGATACTGGGATTTGATTTGGTATTACTTATAGATGAGCATTTTGAATTGGTAAAGTAAGTTTATTTGTTAGATTATTATGTGATAGTAAGATTTTGATAATATCTATAGAGAGACATTTTTAATAGTTCATGTTGACAAAAAAAATAGAGTGAAATCAAATGTACTACAAATATTATTAAAGATAAAGATATACACGTAGGACTGATTCCACACTTGTGATGTGAATATCTCATTCATATATCATTAGATTTGGTTATGTAAATTTATCATTTTATTCATCTTTATGAGAGTTACGAGGTGAACATATGATTCAAAATATTTAAGAGCATCAGCTCGACTCGAAAGTGGATCCCAATATATCAACATAACTAATAATCCTCTTCATGAATGGATTTTCCATTGAACGTGATGCAGCCAGAAAAATGGGTATATTAGTAAATTTCCTGAATTGTCCCATGATATATCATTCTCAAAGTACCCAACGAAAGGATATATTTAACATGCAAACTCACATTTAAGCATCTAACATTAGTGATTATTGACAAGTGACAAGTCACTCATGATGTACTCTAACGTTCATAATTAAGGATTACTTGTTTTTCAACCTATATAGATCCAAAGGATATCTGAAACCTAAAAGAGTAAAGCAAATATCAAAATTTATAACTTTGAATTTCAAAGAGGAGCAAATTTTGAATTACTTGTACTTCTTAGCAGCAGCGTCCCACCACTAGTTTTCTTCCTTAACGACGTTATTCTTCTCATTTTAAAACCCTCCTTCAATTTGCATCGGCCTGTTCCAAGAGTTCCAGTCACGCTTCCGATTGTCGAACTTATTTTATTTGACTAACGTTGTAATTAACGCTCTTCTATGTGTTGAAGGCGTTGGTGATTTTGTCATACTAACAATTAACCCCTTCTTTACGAGATCTAATGTTGGTGGAGAAAACATCGGTAAAGGCAAACATCTATTTCGCAGTTCCATCTACAATGTGCCTCATATACGAACCGAGATATTTAGTAGTCGACATTCAAAAAAATTCAAAAAATTTCGAGAATAAAATAAGGTCAGATATTTGTATGTAAAACATCAATTCGACCATATTTAACTAAAATAAATGACGTAAAAAAGACAAAAATAGAAGAATATTCAAATTGAATGAGGAGAAAGTGTGATTTGATAAAGAGAAATCGAGGAAGAAATTTTTTAAAGAATGAAAATGTGGTGTTGAATTTGGACGTTGACATAACACATAGGATGCCAACCGCTCAATTCCAACGATTTAACCAAACAGAGCAAATATGTGGGTTCCATTTTTGACATGTTAGAAGCGACCCCAGTTTTAACTGGCCCATTTTTGCTCCAAATCATGCCTTGTGTTTATATATAATGAAATTACAATGTAATGTAAAGGTCGCAACAAGAGTGATTGTTTTAACACTTAATGTAAAAGACGAAAAAGGGGAAGGAGCCCGTTAATAATTATTTTTTAGATTGCATTGTGACAGTGCTAATCGATTTTAAATATATTTGCAAACAGTCGTACTATGACGACACACTTTTTCGACACTTAAAAGTTGACAGTAATACATCCATGATATTCATGTGCCGAATATTTAAGTGCCGAAAACAAAGATTGTTGGGGTGAAAGAAAAGAAAAGGCAGAATTTCATATCGTGATGAGTAATATATAATACACACTACATATACTTAAAAGAAAACTACACTTTTACATACATCAATTAGAGTAACTAAGCTATCATCAGCCTGGATAATATAAAAACATGTCCTCACAAATGCTGACAAATACAATACAAGAAATGCTGTTAAAATAAAAGATAAATGAATATGTTTTAAAGGCATCCAACTCATCTCCGAAAGATCCAACGCATCCATAACTAAATTTGAAAATACGTTTGGGCTGACCCAATCATTATAACAAAATAATGTCTGGATCAGTCTGATAAACTAACGTGAGAAACAAAAATCATTTGTATTGTTATACTTATAAACTCTTTCGAAAATAAAAATATCTCGTAAAACTACATCGTACATAAACACAGATGGTTTTTACCTTACAATAACCTAACCATTTCATATGAATCTCATGACATTATAATAATATCTAGAGTTTGAAATAAATATTGAATCATAACTAGAATGGTTATATTAATTTCATTCAACGACATATTTATTAGACAACTATGCCCGTAAAGGCACGTATTAGAAATTGAATTCTAACAATGAAAAGGTAAGAAACTACTTTCCGTATAGCACATCTGTAGATAAAATGTATTGAGGTTACAAAACTTGCACCTCTACTAACAGGTAACCAACTTACTCCTTTCTAGATAGTACAGAATTTGATTACCACCCCAACTGTCAACTTGACAAACCGTTTCTGTGGCCAGAAGCATACATAATCTTAAAATCTCGATCTAGATACAAGTTATGATCAAACCCTAATGGTAGCGAACAACATAGCTTTGCCGCATCTTCCCTGTTTTAATCATTTCAAAGTAAAAGTGGGCACGATAGGTTAGCCAACCCGATCAGTTAAATTTTTTAGTCAACTATCTAACTAAGTCAATTCGGTTAACTGATATTCGGTAATCGAGGGTGGATGATACCAACCGACCATATAAATTTTAACCGTAGTTAAAATTTAATTTATATGGTTAATTGTTTGTTAGTTAACCTATTACATTGAATGGTTAACCTTTTAAATCTAACGGTTACCGTTTAAGCAGGGGAATTATATAATATAATTTAATAACTAGTTGATAGTTTCGTAAATATATGCACAACTAACTAATAATTCATGCAATAAAGAGAGTAAACCAGCAGCCGCTTTTCTTATAAATAAAAGTGCAACACTAAGTTGTTCATAGTTCATACATAAACCATACAACAACAAAGTCCAAACATAAATAATAGTTTAAACATAAAATACAAATATACAATAATGAACTACAAAGTCCATTGTCTAAGAGTCCAAAATCCAAATGACTTGAAGTCATGATTGACAAACTTGCATTACTAATAGTAATACAAATGCAATGAAAATTAGATTAAGTTACTGGCATCGCTGCTGGTCATGCAATTGTCTCCATTAATTTTTATATCAGTCTCCAAGCTTGTCCAAAGGTAAGTCTCCAAGCTTGTCCAAAGGTAACTGAGTATAATAAGATATCGACTTATCAAGTTCATGAATCTAGACAAATATCACAATACTGCATTACTGAAGATATTTAGTAATAAGTATAAATAGTGGCATAATTAATAATCTACGTGCTTCACACTTACTGTGAAGTGTGAATGAAGTATTATAACTAAACTGAACTAATGTAAAGTTACATATTAAGTAACTGAAATGAAGTAAATATGAAGTAACCTAAGGCATATGATGTAACATGAGCTATGAATTATAAAGTGTTAATAGTAATAGAAATAAACATGAAGTAACATAAAATTTAGTACAAACAGTTCTTGAAAATTTTTAATGTTCAGACTTCAGTGAACCATGAAACGAAAATGTGATGTAACATAAGCTATATTGACTATGTTATGACTGAACTAAACTAAACTAAGCAGTACAACATTATAACTGAACTGAACTTAGTATGAAAACATACATCATGCGCCCATGTCTCAAATCAATGATGTCTCCTTGGTTAAAGGTGATTCAGGGATTTCATGGCCATGTATAAACTCTACAACAAACCAAAACAATCATTAACTTTATAAAAATGCAACGAAGTAACATTAAGCTAGTGTTTAACTAGGCATCATTTTCAGCTCTTAAAACATGTACATGAACCTATAAATTATTTTCTGGTCATGCGTATATAAATATCTGGGTGCTTTGTAGCTCGTTATTTGCACCAACTATTTATTGGGTAAAACTGCTTGCAACTAAACATTGATGACTATTTTGGCAGCATTCTAAGAGCTTCTCCAACAGTTCGAAGATGGAGATATGATTTTCCACACTCCGAAATATTGGAGGCCTCATTTCTTCAATAGAAATGAGGCCAAGCGCCTGTCGAACAGACGCCTGATGCTCAGACGCCTATTAAATAGGCGCCTCAGAATTCGATGCATGTTCTACAGGCGCCTGTTATCCTGCATAAGAGCGCCTGGATACCAAGCGCCTGTTCAACATGCGCCTCACCATGAGGCGCCTGTTGATCAGGCACCTGATACCCAGGCACAATAAATCCAGAATACACACATTATGAACCCCCAAATCGACACTCTCCAGATTTATGCATGTTGTTAGAGCCAGCTTCTAGTGTAGATCCAGATTTCTGCACCCCGTTGGAGTTGCTCTAGGACTATTAGAATTTTGAGCTTTATTTGGATTTTAGATCGACTGAAAATCAAAGATGAGTGATTTAACCCACTAAAAATACTAAATCATCTTATGTTAGTTAAATTAAGTTTATTATGTGATTAGAAATTTATTGATTGTTGTTTCGTATTTTAAATTGTCAATTAGATTCAATTTGAATTTATACAGAATTTAATTGCCATTTGAATTCATATTGAATTTAAATTATTTGTTAAGTACCTTATAGTGATAACCAGTTAATTGTTGTGATTTATTGGTTGATTTTGAATGATGATTGTGATGGGTGTTTTATTGTTGACATTTTGGGATGATTGGATGTTATGTTTATTTTATATGTTGTTATCACACTACAAGTTCCCTTAGCTATAGTTAAAAAAATCACTATGTGTTGGAATGTACACACCCGAACAATCTTATTGAGTAGGGAAAAATCGTTATGGGTTAAAATGATAAACCGAAGCGATTTTATGGATTTTGAATTTTACTCGGGATTACGGGTCGAAATGGTACATAACCGTAAATTTAAATTTATTACGGGTTGAAATGATATATATCCGTATCACTTGACCATATGGTAGAAAATTATATACGGACACCAGATTGGTTAAATTATATGATTTTAAATCCTAAAATTTTAAATCTAGTTAAAGGAATTATGAAAGAAAATTAGATTTATATGAACTTAATTTTTTTCAAAATCAAAGCTTTAAAATGTTGATATTGAAATTGGTTTAAATGAATTGTTTAATGAATTTAATTTGTAATCTTAAAGTTGGATTTAGAAATATAAATGAAATTTATAAAAATTGAATTATTGAAAATGTTTGAATACTTAAACTTTGAAACCAATCGAATTTGAAGTGTTTAAATTTGTAGTCCAAATATGGATTTAAACTCGATATAAATTGAAATGGTTTTGATGAGAATTTGAATTGAAACCGTTAGCCTTTGGGATTGAAATCGTTGAACTGAGATTGATTTAAATTAAACTTTTGGAACTAAAGTTGATTTGAATTGATTTGTGAAATTGGAAGAAACAAATTCTAATTTGAAACTATTTTCGATATAAACTCTTTTAATATATAAAATCTTTTAACATATAACTATATTTCTTATATAAACCAATATACTATATATTAATATTTTTTAATACATTAACTATTTTTATCTATAAGCTACTTTAATATATAGACTATTTTTAATATATAGACTATTTTAATCTATAACTTGTTTTTAAAATATAAAATATTTTAATATGAAAACTATTTTAATCTATAACCTATTTTAATATATAAACTATTTTAATATATATTATTTTAAATTTAAAAATAAATTTTAATATATATATTTTAATATCCATAATATTTTTAATGTATAACTATTCCAATATATAAACTACTATCAATATTCAAACTGTTTAAAAGTTGGAAATGTTATGATATAGATTTAATTGATTAAAATGAAAATATTTTGATATGATGGTTTAACCTATTTTGTGGTTATGATTTTAAAAATGAATATGGTTTTGAAAGTGAATAATGATTTCGAAAGTGAAAATGATTTCGAGAGAAGGTAATTTCTGTGTTTATTTATGTTACATTTTCTCATTAAAAAGGATGTGTTCTGCTAAAGATATGTTTAGTCATAATCAGTTTCACATAATCTTTTTATGTTTCTGCCATAATGTATGTTTCATTTAATTAAATGATATATTTCTCAGGTATGATATGCCCGTTACAGGTACTATATATACATGTTTTTTCGTAGACGTAGCTCGTCCCATATAGGATCTCCCTCTTCTTCTCAAAGAGGGACGGGTGTGCCTCCACCTGATGAAGTCCCATGTCCATCTCAAGACTCTGCTCTTCCTGTGGTCTGGTTGTAGGTCAAAGTCGATGGATCGTAAGTATTAAATTTATTTCAGTATCAACAATATTTTTCCACACGATATATTATAGATTAGTCTTGTTTTATTAAATATTTGTTTGTTTTTGACATAGTAGCTTCAAGCTCGAGCCATCAGCCACACTGCTCTTTATATCCAAACAGGCAAATAAATGTAGGGTGACTGGCTGCTGGCCTAAATTGAGCAAAATACCAAATAATGTCCGGGAGAGCATTTGGCAGGATTCTCCGGTAAGTGTAAATTCATATTTCACACTTTCTCTTTGATCATAGATCACTTTTGTGACGACCTAGAATTTTGGACATTTAAAATTTGAATATTTAATTGATTTTAGATATTTAAAAGTAATGTTTAACTTGAATTTCAAATATTGCTATTTATTTGGTAATTTAATTATTGAATTTAATAATTGGGAATTGGATAAAATGTTGAATCTTGGGTTTCAAGCTTGTGAAAATAAGTTGAAGGCTTATAAAGTTTGTATTAACAATACTGAAGATAATAAAGATTTAAAGTGAATTTGAAGGTGATTTGTTTAGTTTTAAAAATATTATATTTAAATTGACATTTAAAAATAGCCTTCCGAGGCACAGTCTCGGAATTCGACGAAACTAGTTCCATTGAATCCGTATAGTGTATTATTATCGGATTTCAAATTTTCGTAGCTTTGGAAGTTATCGTGTGGTTGTGCGATAAGTAAATGCGCTGAAATCTATATCGAAAATTCAATATAATAACTGGGTCCAAAAAGCAATCTTCTTCATATGATCGATTTAGGACTCGAAACATTTTCCATTGCATTCGAAATTGGGGTATAACAATATAAACGCCTAGCGGCATGCCACTATAGGGGTTCACGATTTTAAGCTACGTAAATCGTGACAATTTGAATTAAATATATATATATATATATATATATATATATATATTCACCTTTCAGCTGAAATATTGTCACATCAATGCTTTTTGTCTCCCCTTTAGAATATTGTAGCCTTCAACTCCACACGCAACCCTTCCCCTCACTTCAAATCGAGCCACTCCCTTATCTCCTATTTTAGTTTTAAACCCCTTGAAAACAAAGACAGAACTCAAAAAAGAAGAAGAAAGAAAATCTCGAGCATATCTTCTTTCAATGTCCGGTTCGAATGAAATTCAAAATAAATCAACAGCAAACGAAACCAAATTTCCCTCCTCCTTTATCTCAGTTCGACGCTATCGATATGCCCGATCGACATTAGCGAATTCAAATCGAGTTCAAGGGAGTTCGCGACTGCGTGGGGTGAGTCGCAGTTAGGACAAGGTCGAAGCCTTCACGCGTGCGTTCATTGGTGGTAGTAGTCAGGCTTGTAGGGGAGGTCGCGAGTCTGTCGTGGTCGGAATTGATGATTTGTGACGCTTTTGCCTTCGCGAGGAGGGGAGACTGTCTTGGGTGAAGGTGTGGCAGAGGAAGAAGCGTGGTTGGTGGCGATGTCGGGTAGTTCGTCGGTGAGGAAGAAGAGTCTGGTCGCATGTGGGTTGTGTTCTGCGACGAGGACTCTAGTTGGTTTACTGTGTGATTTTTCCTGGAAACGAACAATGATAAAGGTATATATAATTTACTCATTTCAATTTAGATTTGATAATATATGTGAGAATATGCACAGAAAACAAAAAAACTTAATTAAAAGTCGTTCTGTTTTAACTTAACATATGTATAAGTACACATAGATATTTTAACCTGACATATATATATATATATATATATATATAAATGTTTGCAGGAAAAAAGAGATACGTACATACTTTGGAGTACCGGTTAATTTTTAAAAATGTATATAGATAAAATTTTGGAAAATAGAAATCCCAAATGTTTGTAGAGTTTATATAAAAATTTGATTTTTTTAAATCTATATAGAATATTTTAGTGTATGTAGTTTCAAAAACAAAATAAGAAAATAAAAGAAGATATATATGGACACACACACATTTTAAACTTGCTAGTTATTTTTAAATAACATAATATGATGATATATATATATATATATATTATAAAGCATATTGAAAATCAAATATTTACAAATTCGTTAGTTGTTATGCGATGGTTTATTTATTTGAACATTTTAATATAATGATAAGTAAGTTTAAAACTATTCATTAAATTTGTTTATCAAAAATTTAACAGTAAATTAAAGTTTGGAATTGTATTAACCCGACAGATTTAAATTTAATAGGGTAGTTTAAAATCATGGAAAATGCTAATAAATTCGAAAATTTCATTTATACGAGGTTCAGAATCAAATTAAACCAGCCGGGTTGGTTCGCTGCTGGAATCGATGCAATAAAAGGAAAAAGTGATTTAATCTCACCGAAATTGGATTACTTGAGAATTTAAATAGTTAAAATTTAAATTATTGGTTGATTGCTTGAATTGATAGTT
Organism: Allium cepa; assembly: GCA_030765085.1. Classification (NCBI taxonomy): domain Eukaryota; kingdom Viridiplantae; phylum Streptophyta; class Magnoliopsida; order Asparagales; family Amaryllidaceae; genus Allium; species Allium cepa. Next base: position 443,597,570 of record CM060945.1, read on the forward strand.
ATTATCAGTGTGGATGCGATATTATATGTATAGTAGTATATATGTTGGAGTGATTGATATTCAGGCTTTTTATAGCGGATGAGACCCTATGCGCCCCGCATAATAGCGGATGACCCTTTATACCGCGATGTCCCCCTCGAAGTGGGAGTTGGTATTTTATTTGTTGGCTAACATCTGTAGATGCAGGGAAACAAGTTGGAGGGATCTAACTGGATTACTCAAAATGTTGGAATTTATTTTCATTTTTGGTGATATGTTTTATTTGACAATCTGTGATAGATTATATTGATTATATTGGAAATTGAAATATTGAATGATATGGTTTGACTGAATATATTTTGGGTATATTGAGATATCAAAAATATAAAGATTCGATTTTTGAAGGAAAATAAAAGAGAGAATTTTTAAGTAAAATAATTATAGTTAATTTGGATAAATTAAAAGAATGAATTTGGAAAAGGTTAAAAGTTTGATTTTAAAATCCTATCAAAAAAATTCTGAGTATGGGAAAAGAAATTGTTGAATAAATGGAAATAAATGAACTTTGAGGACTTAAGTGGTATTGTTTAAGAATTAAATAATTTATTTTCAAATCAGGATTTAAATGGTTTGGGAGAAATAAATGGAGAATTTTGAAATAAAGTATGAAATTGGTATTTCAGTTTTAAATAAGAATTTTAAATCATAAATAAAGGAGTAAAACTGAAATTTATGGGTTCTGGAATAGATTCGGGCCAGTAAAGGAATTTATTTAAAAATGGAGTTAATTTTGAAAATCGATTTTAAAATCAACTAAGTGTTGAAACTGTGATTAAAAGGAGGATGAGGACTATGTTATTTATAAACTGGGTTTATAAATAAAGTGAAATAAATATCGGTAGATATTTGGGATTTTAAATTCACGTTGGGAATTTATAAAGGAATGAGAAAAATCGTTTTAAAATTAAAAGATAGTTTATTTTTGAAAGATTGGAAAAGATAATTTACAGGTTTAGGACGTAAATTAAATGGAAATAAATCGAGAAGGATTTATAAATGATTAGGCGTATTATATTGGATTGGAAAGTATAATTTCCTGAAAATCTAAGAGTATTTTCAAAGGAAGATTTCTGGGTATAAGTCAAAGGGTTTAAAAGTGTTTTTGAAAGAATGTTTTGGGAAATTATTATTGAATTTGTTTTATAAATTTTAAAAGTAAATATTTATTAAGTTAAGTATAGTAGTTAATTGCCTTTGAAGATTTAAAGTGGTATTATGATTAAAGAAAATTATTAAATATTTATATTTTATAAAATAGCTTTATTTTAGAAGTAGTTTGGCTAAAGTTTTATTTGACAAATTATTATAAAATTTCATAACTAGTATTTTAAATAAAGTGTTTAGGCAGTTTTATTTTTAAATGTGTTAAGTGTATATTTTCGAATAAAGTGATTTAATTTGGTTAAAAATTTAAATTCAATAAGATTTGGCGTTTTCAGTGGAAATAAAACAATTGGTTGGAATTTATTCCGCGAGAGAAAAGTGATTTGAAGACTATTTATGAAAGGTTGAAGTGTAGAAAAAATATCTTTTGAAGATATTTTAAATGAATAATTTGGGAAACTATTAAGGCCAGATGGTTGTTTGTGGATGTTATTTGATAGTTAAATAACCGACTATCAATATTGACAAATGCACTGATCGTTTCGAAGGGACCGTGATCGGGTTTAATTATCCTAAAACCACTTCGATATGGTTTGAACGTTTGCGAATGAATACCATGAAGATGATGAAGACGGTGATTTGGTTCGTCTAGACCTAGGCCAACTTGTATAAACGAATGTTATCAGAACATCGTCAGGAGGACGATGGGCATTCTAAGTGGGATGTGTTATAAAAAGTTAACGCATAGCCTCAAGCCTCATCAACCGGGAATGGCTAAAACAGGGGAGGTGAAGAAAGGCTAAGTGGGTAGCACCCAATTAGGGTAAGGTCAACCCCGTCTAGATGTCCATTTTTGATTTCGGCAGTGTGGGCGGTTGCTTATCCTAACCATGGGGTGATCTTATTCGGACTATCCAGTAAGGGGTAGCTCCGGTCTTGTGTTGCAGTGGATCAAGAGTAGTCCTCGGTACTCTAATCTAGGCCAGGTACTGTGACGGACGGTACCCAGTAGCCCTGCCATTGTATGTAATCCAATCTCCAATAAGCGCATGTACGGTTTGATTGTGCCCAACTATGCTGAAACATGAGATGCAAGCATTTCGGCTAGATTCTATTTTACTTTCTATAAACCCTAATATAATATCAGAAGGATTTGATAAAAATGTTTTGGTTGTCGTAAGGTAAAATCGCTGCATGTTTATTTGTGGCGTGGTCTTACGAGATACCTTTGATTTCAGATGATTTTAAAACTTTAATAATCCAATTGAGTGTGTTTTCTCATGCTAGCTTTCCAGACTGACACGGGTGTTATTTGACTATAATGCTCGGGTCAGACCGAGTATTACAGAATACAGGATATGATTCTATGGAGCTTAAGAGACAAGCTGAATGGCAAGACATATCACACGTACTTGATGTACATTCCGCTATGCAGTGTAAGCTGTATAGTCTGCTTTTGTTGAGGGCAAGTTGTTACAACTGTCCAGTATTTTGCTATTGATTTTGTTGTACTCTGATGATGTAATGTATAAAACGGATATAGTTCCTTTTGTATAAAGATCAGTCATTTATCTATTATATATTGATCCGCTACGATTGCGAGATTCTGATGTTGTTTTATTTCCTCTTCTTCTGCCTCCTTCTTTTTCCCTAATAATTCGTATTTCCATCTGTTTTGAGTTGGACTGATGGGGACTATTGTCGACTCAAAAGAGTATGGATTTGCGGGCCGTTACAGTTGGTATCAAAGCTGGAGGTTAAGCAAGAACCTTGGCTCTGGTGGGGATTACTCATTAGAGATAGGGTCAGTAGCACCCTAGAATGAGTTTGAGAGTATTAATAGATATGTGTGCGTACTTGTTAGTGAATATAAAATTGTTTTATACTGTGTTGATTGGGTTGTTGAGTGGTTTATGGATTCTGGTCAATTAATGTTATCGATAAGGATCTCTAAACACTCTAATACAACAATTCGACATAGTGTTTTTTTAAATAGGGTAAATGAATAACTTTATCCAAAATTGTTTTTGTATATAAAAGAAATAACTTTCATAAATTATTATAGTTATATATGGTTGCTTGGTAGTCAGGAAGTGATAATATTAAATTATTATCATTGCTATTAAGAAAATTGAAATAAGAAAATGAAATTATAACCAAAGGTTAGGAAATAAATTTATATAACAGAATGGAAATTGTAAATGTGGATTATAAATGTGATTTATAATTGAAATTAGTTAAAATTGCAGATTAATATTTGAATCTAGATTGAAAGGATTTGAAATTCGAAAATTTAGAAAATTTAATTCCCTTTGAGTTTGAAAATGATTTTCAAAGATTTTGGAGAAATAATAGTGATATTATTCGGAAATATTTTTGAATTGGATATGAAATCTGGTGGGGTTTGGAATTAAAAATATTCGAAACTGCTTTAAAGGAAGTAAAAGCACTAAACTCACTTCGCTCACTGGAAAATAATTTTGGTGATGACTGCAGCATCATCGATATTCATTTTCGAGTTTCCAAGGGAGGGATCGCTACCTGGAGATTGTGAATACAAGTTTTAGTTTGGAAAAACTCATTCGATTTTAAATTCAAAGAATAATTTGACATACCAAAGGACTTGGATATATATGTGTGTGTGTGTGTGTGTGTGTGTGTGTGTGTGTTTTGAAAAATGATTTTGAATGTTTAAAAAATTGTTTAAACTCTGGGAGTTTAATTAAAAATGTTTATGGAAATTCAAATGAGTTTGGGAACTCATAAAATCTGAAATTTTTTAGAATGAAATTCAACTTTAAAGAGTTAAATAAAAAGTAAGTGTGACAATAAAGTAAAGTGGTAGGCAAACCAGTTAAGAAAAGTAAATTAAAGGAGATTAGTAAATGGAGTGTATATAAGTTGACAACCTATAGGAGTTTTAAAATTTTGAATGGAAATGGAATTTAATTGAATTAAGTTAAGTAAAAAGTGTTTGAGATATGAATAATTTAGTAAGTGGAACTAATTAAAGAAATGGTTAATCAAATATGATTTGGATGGGATGAATAAAATTCAATATTCAAAATGGAAAGGAAAATTGAATACTCAAATGGAATTGAAAATGCAAAGTGAATGAAAATGGATATAAAACCAAAGTGATAAAGAGGAAATCAATATAGGAAGTGTATAAAATATTTATATTGAACTCAAGAAATGGATGGTGAAATTCCTAATTAAATTTGGAATTGAGAAATATACTAAGTTAATACTTGAATGAAGATCACGTAAAATTGTGTAAAGGACAATGGAGAATAAGTGAAGGGAAATTTGAATAAATGTGAATAAAAGAAAGTTGATATAGCTAATAATCAATCGAGATAAATACGTAAGACGTACGTTTATTATTTTATTCGCATAACGATTTGATCCAGATTCGAGCACAAGATTTCGAGATAGTTATATCGATCCGAGTTGGGATTTTTCACTCGATTTTCAACGGCGAACCCTGGATATGGATTTTTGATTGATTTTGAAAATTCTCTATCATAGTATATGGCTGAGAGTGACGGTTTATGATCAAGGAACCAGATCGGAGTCCGCACTAGGGAGTCGGGTGGACGATACAAGTTTGGAAGTGAAATTGTGTGATCGAGTGAGCGATCGGACTTGATATTGCGTACGGATGGTATATGTACATCGTACAGTTTAATTAAAGAAAACATTGAAAATTTTGTAAAAAAAATGAATAAAATGATTTTTAACTCTATGATTGGATATTATTGCTAAGTAGGATACAGGTACTTAAAAGCAAAGTATAAATTGGAGTTTTTTTGATTTCAGAAGGTAGATTTGAATTGCCCGACAAAAGGTATGTGTTTAAATTGTCATATGAAATTTGAGGTTTTCCTGATCTAGCCATTTGGATTTTGTTTCTTTTGAGAATTTAGGGCCCGTAGAGGCAATTTTGTTGTTGTTTCGATCTGGTCGCGCAAAGGAGACGCTGGTAAAAGTTTTCGAAAATTTAAGGAGTTAGAAAATTTTTGAGAAAATACTGATGGTCTAAAATTTGGTTTTAAATTATAATTTGAAGAGTTGAGTAAATAATGTTGTTGGGAGGTATGAATGAGTTTGGGAAAGTTAGTAAGAATGATAGTGTGTCTTTAATAAAAAGATTGTTTAAGGAGTTGTTAAAAACTGTTGATTTTGGGAAGATAGTAAACGGGTATTGGACCATTACTCCTAAATAGTAATTTCGAGGATGAAATTCTTTTTCGGTGGGAGGAATGTGATGACCTGAAATTTTGGACATTTAAAATTGGAATATTTAATTGATTTTAAATATTTAAAAGTAATCTTTAACTTGAATTTCAAATATCGCTATTTATTTGGTAATTTAATTATTGAATTAATAATTGGGAATTGGATAAAATGTTGAATCTTGGGTTTCAAGCTTGTGAAAAATAAGTGGAAGGCTTATAAAGTTTGTATTAACAATACTAAAGATAATAAAGCTTTAAAGTGAATTTGAAGGTGATTTGTTCAGCTTTAAAAATATATCTTTTAAATTGACATTTAAAAATAGCCTACCGAGGCACAGTCTCGGAATTCGACGAAATTAGTTCTATTGGATCCGTAATAGTGTATTATTATAGGATTTCAAATTTTCCTAGCGTTGGGAGTTATCGTGTGGCCGTACGATATGTAAACAAGATGAAATCTATATCGAAAATTCAATATAATAACTGGGTCCAAAAAGCTATCTTCTTCATAAGATCAAATTAGCACTCGAAATATTTTCCATTGCATTTGAAATTGGGGAAAACATTATGAACGCCTAGCGGGACGCCTCGATAGGGGTTCGCGATTTTATGCTACGTACATCTAGACAATTTGAATTAAGTACATATATTCAACTTTCACTGAAATAATGTAATATCAAAGCTTTTTGTCTCCCCTTCAAAATACTTTAGCCATCAACTCCACACGTAACCCATGCCCTCACTTCAAAACGAGCCGCTCCCTTATCTCCTATTTCAGTTTCAAACCTATGAAAACAAAGACAGAACTCAAAAAAAAAAATCTCGAGCCTATCTTCTTTCAATGTCCGATTCGAATGAAATTCAAAATAAATCGACAGCAAACGAAACCAAATTTCCCTCCTCCTTTATCTCAATTCGACATGCCCGATCACCATCGATGAATTCAAATCGAGTTTAAGGGAGGCCGCGACTGCGTGGGGCGAGTCGCAGTTAGGACTGGGTCGAAACCTTCGTGCGTGCGTTCGTCGGTGGTAGTCGTCAAGCTTGTAGGGGAGGTCGCGAGTCTATCGTGGTCAGAATTGGCGATTTGTGATGCTTTTGCCTTTGCGAGGAGGGGAGACTGTCTTGGATGAAGGTGTGGCAGAGGAAGAAGCGTGGTTGGCGGCGATGTCGGGTAGTTTATCGACGAGGAAGAAGAGTCTGGTCGCGCGTGGGTTGTGTTCTACGACGAGGTCTCTAGTTGGTTTGCTGTGCGGTTTTTCCTGGAAACGAAAAATGCTAAAGGTATATATAATTTACTCATTTCTATTTAGATTTGATAATATATGCGAGAATATGCACAGAAAAAAGAAAAACAATTTAATTAAAAGTCGTTCTGTTTAACTTAACATATGTATGAGTACACATAGCTATTTTAATCTGACATATATATTTGCATATAAGAAAAAAAGAGATATATACATACTTTGAAGAACTGGTTAATTTTTAAAAATATATATAGATAAGATTTTGGAAAATAGAAATCCCAAATGTTTGTAGAATTTATATAAAAATTTGATATTTTTTAAATCTATATAGATTTTTTAGTGTATGTAGTTTCAAAAATAAAATAAGAAAATAAAAGAGGATACACACACACACACATTTAAACTTGCTAGTTAGTTTTAAATAATATATTATGGTGATATATATTTATATATATATATATATATTATAAATCAATTATTTACAAATTTGTTAGTTGTTATGCGATGGTCAATTTATTTGAACATTTTAATCTAATGATAAGTAAGTTTAAAACTATTCATTAAATTTTTTTATCAAAAATTTAACAGTAAAGTAAAGTTTGGAATTGTATTAACCCAACAGATTTAAATTTAATAGGGTAGTTTAAAATCATGGCAAATGCTAATAAATTCGGAAATTTCATTTATACGAAGTTCAGAATCAAATTAAACCAGCCGGGTTGGTTCATTGTTGGAATCGATGCAATAGAAGGCAAATGTGAGTTAATCTCACTCAAATTGGATTACTAGTGAATATAAATAGTTAAAATTTAAATTATTGGTTGATTTCTTGAATTGATAGTTGTTATCAGTTTGGATGTGATATTATATATATGTAGTAGTATATATGATGGAGTGATTGATATTCCCGCATTTTATAGCGGATGAGACCCTATGTTCCCCACATAATAGTGGATGACCCTTTATACCGCGATGTCCCCCGCGAAGCCGGATTTGGTATTTTGTTTGTTGGCTAACATCTGTGGATGCAGGGAAACAGGTTGGAGGGATCCAATTGGATTCCTCAAAATGTTGGAAATTATTTTCATATTCGTTGATATTTTTTATTTGATCATCTGTGATAGATTATATTGGGAATTGAAATATTGAATGCTATGGTTTGACTGAATATATTTTGGGTATATTAAGATATCAAAAATATAAAGATTGGATTTTTTAAGGAAAATAAAAGAGAGAATTTTTAAGTAAAATAATTATAGTGAATTTGGTTAAATTAAATAATGAATTTGGAAAAGGGTAAAAGTTTGATTTTAAAATCCTATCAAATAAATTCCGAGTATGGGAAAAGAAATTGTTGAATAAATGGAAATAAATGAATATTGAGGACTTAAGTGGTATTGTTTAAGAATTAAAGAATTTATTTTTAAATTCAAGATTTAAGTGGTTTGGGAGAAATAAAGGGAGAATTTAGAAATAAATTATGACATTGGTATTTCAGTTTTAAATAAGAATTTTGAATCATAAATAAAGGAGTGAATCTAAAATTTATGGGTTCTGGAATTGATTTGGGTCAGTAAAAGAATTTATTTAATAATGGAGTTAATTTTGAAAATCGATTTGAAAATCGACTAAGTGCTGAAACTGTGATTAAAAGAAGGATTAGGACTATGGAATTTATAAACTAGGTTTATAAATAAAGTGAAATAGATACCGGTGGATATTTGGGATTTTAAATTCATGTTGGGAATTTACAAGGAATGAGAAAAATCGTTTTACAAATAAAAGAGTAGTTTATTTATAAAAGAGTGGAACAAATAATTTACGGGTTTGGGACGTAAATTAAATGGAAATAAATAGAGAATGATTTATAAATGATTAGGCGAATTATATTAGAATGGAAAGTGTAATTTCCTGAAAAGCTAAGAGTATTTTCAAAGGAAGATTTCTGGGTATAAGTCAAAGGGTTTAAAAGTGTTTCTGAAAGAATGTTTTGGGAAATTATTATTGAATTTGTTTTATTAATTTTAAAAGTAAATATTTATTAAGTTAAGTACAATAGTTAATTGCTTTTAAAGATTTAAAGCGGTATTATGGTTAAAGGAAATTATTAAATATTTGTATTTTATAAAATAGCTTTATTTTAGAAGTAGTTTGGCTAAAGTTTTATTTGAGAAATTATTATAAAATTTCATAACTATTATTTTAAATAAAGTGTTTAGGCAGTTTTATTTCTAAATGTATTAAGTGTATATTTTTGGATAAAGTGATTTAATTTGTTTAAAATTCTAAATTCAATAAGATTTGGCGTTTACAGTGGAAATAAAAAAATTGGTAGGAATTTATCCCGCGAGAGAAAAAGTGATTTGAAAACTATTTTCAAAGGTTTGAAGCGTAGAAAAAATATCCGATGAAGATATTTTGAGATAAATTATTTGGGAAATTATTAAGGCCAGATGGTTGTTTGTGGATGTTATTTGATAGTTAAATAACCGACTATCAATATTGGCCGATGCACTGATCATTTCGAAAGGACCAGGATCAGGTTTAATTATCCGAAAACCACTTCTATCCGGTTTGAATGTTTGCGAATGAACACCATGAAGATGATGAAGACTGTGATTCGGTTTGTCCAGACCCAAGGCAACTTGTATGGATGAATGCTATCAGAACATCGTCAGAAGGACGATGGGCATTCTAAGTGAGATGTGTTCTAGAAAGGTAATGCTTAGCCTCAAGCCTCATCAACTGGGAATGGCTAAAACAAGGGAGGTGCAACAAGGCTAAGTGGGTAGCACCCAATTAGGGTAAGGTCATCCCTGTCTAGATGTCCCTTTTTGATTTCGGCTGTGTGGGCGGTTGCTGATCCCAACCGCGGGGTGATCTTATTCGGACTATCCAGTAAGGGGTTGCTTCAGTCTTGTGTTGTAGAGGATCGGGAGTGGTCTTCGGTACTCTGATCTAGGCCAGGTACCGTGACAGGCGGTACCCCAGTAGCCCTGCCATTATATGGAATCCAATCTCCAATAAGCGCCTATATGGTTTTGATTGTGCCCAACTATGCTGAAACGTGAGATGCAAGCATTTCAGCTAGATTCTATTCTACTTTCTATAGACACTATTATAATATCAGACGGATTTGATAAAAATGTTTTGGTTATCGTAAGGTAAAAACCCGGCATGTTTATTTGTGGCATGGTCTTACGAGATACCTTTGATTTCAAATGATTTTGAAAACTTTAATAATCTATTTGTGTGTTTTCTCACGCCGGGTTTCCAAACTGACTCGGGTGCTATTTTACTATAATGATCGGGTTAGATCGAGTATTATAGAATACATGATAAGATGATACGGATCTCAGGAGACGAGCTGGATGGCAAGACGTATCACACGTACTTGATGTATATTCTGCTATGCAGTGTAAGCTGTATAGTCTGCTTTTGGTGAGGACAAGTTGTTACAACTGTCCAGTATTTTGCTATTGATTGTGTTGTACTCCGATGATGTATTGTATAAAATAGATATAGTTCCTTTTATATAAAAATCAGTCATTTATCTATTATATATTGTTCCGCTACGATTGTGAGATTCTGATGTTGTTTTGTTTTCTTTTCTTCTACCTTCTTCTTTTTCCCTAATGATTCGTATTTCCGTCCGTTTTGAGTTGGACTGATGGAGACTATTGTCGACTCAAAGGGGTATGGACATTCGTGCCGTTACAACTTTACATGATGTAGACTATTTTTAAAAATATATAACTTTCATTTGCTAAATGTGTAGGGTTCGGTCGACCTACAAGAGACCGATGTAACCCTGGCACAGCGGGATTGGAATAGCAAAATTGCAAAAAATATAGAGATACAGTGTCCTCTATGAGAAGAGCGGGGAAAAACCCAAATGGATGAGTGCTAACATTTGAGAGGCCTAAGTCGCATGGTGTGCAATGAAGAGTTCCAGGTAAGTTTACCACATATTAACTACTTTAAATTGCTGCGTGTATTTAATACATAATTTAGAACTGTAATGTTATTTCCAACTAAAATTTGCACAGGGAGTTAGCTAGGAACTCCTCAAATAGAAATAAGAATCCCGTCACTCATCGTGGTGGTTCCATGTCCTTCCAACATCATCTTTTTCTGTGAGGATTTGGTTAGTTTTTATATTCACGTTTTTATATTTTAAGTTATAAGTTGTCAATAGATAGTTAACAAAATTATATATATATATATATATATGTATGTATGTATGTATGTATTCATATTTCAGGAAAACGCGCGAGGAGGTGCTGTTTCGTATTAGGATGTTTTTGCTCACGCTCATGCCCTGAAATAGACCAACAATTCGAGCTCAGTCGTACACTCATGGGAGCATGATAATAAAGCGACTGCTGCCTATGTAAGTATATTATAATTAAGTTAAAAGTTATCAGTTAACTAATTAAGTACACATTTCAACTTTTTGTCAATTAGTATAGCGATTAGTCTACTAATTTGTACTCTGTATTTTGCACTACCGTAAAAGTTTCAGGAAGCGCGGGCATAGCTATTTGTTGGAACACGACGGGATGATTTGACAGTTGATGAAGAAGATGCTATTTTTGAGTCTGTCATGGATCCACCATCCCGCAGCATGCACTATGGATTTGAAGACCTAGCGGTAATTTTCAAAAAATAAACTAAATTCAAATATTGCATAATTTTCGATTAAAGTTATTTAAATTATGCTTATGATGTTGGAGGAAGTATAACAATTTATTTATATTCGCAGGCTAGGACATCGCAGAAGGTGTATAAGATGGCTCACGGCAAAGAAGAAACTGCAGAGCTACGAGCCGAGATCACCGAGCAGCGGGAGTATGATCGCCGTCATGCTGCGCAGATGGTGCAGCTGAACCAGCACTTGGCGGAGTATATGGAGCAGCATGGGAGGTTTCCTTCATTGGGTGGTTCTGTAGGGGATGATGATCAGTGATGCTAGGTATGGTCTATTATGTTTTTTTGTATGTATATATACGCTTCGAGTGGGAGAGGATGTGTTTGTTACATTTTAATGGATTGTATATTGTTTTATGTGGATTTGGATGTTGATTTCGGGGATTATGTTGCATTTGGATATAGATTTTATGGATGGAATATCATGTATGTTTATTTATACGATTATTGGTTAATATATGCTTGAAAATGAGCTGTTATCGATATTGATGGATGTTTGGTGGCTGGAAGGCAGCAGGTTCAAAAGCAGCCGGTTCAAATGCATAAATAAAAATCACCCAGATTACTGACGGCTTCCAATGACATATTGGTCGTATTTTCCAACGGCTTCCAACGGTATTTTCCTATACCATTACCGACGGCTATTTGGTTATTCAGGATTGCCACGTGTTTTTTTGCCATTGGAAACCGTTGGAATTTGCCATTGGAGGCCATCGGAAAGCTGCCGTTGGTGCCTTTGGAATCGTAACAAAACGAGATTCGTATTGCAATGGCTGTCCCTATGGTTTCCGACGACCTTCCAATGGCCCCTGATGGCTCTAAGCCGTCGGAAACCAGGGTTGTTCTTGTAGTGTCATGCTTTGTGTCTTTCTGAGAAAGTTTATCAAGAGACTTTTAACAACAGTATTTTAAAAAAGACCGATCTAAAAAATTATAATTCATAAACATATTCATTATTATTATATAACTATATATATTTAAATTATACATTTATTAAATTATATGGTGAATACCATGTGCGTAGCATGGGTTCGCATTAGTATTATTTAATTTAGTTTAACTCTTAAGATATGCGATCCGATCAAAATGGTATCTTCTCCCACAATATGCTTATATTGTTGGCTCCAGGGAAATTGTACTTGTTACTCAAAAATGTAACCTCAAATTTTAGTATGTTGTACATATTCAAAGCGAGTAGTAATACTCATTTATAGTAAATCGGTATCAAAGCTAATTCTTTTATACTACGCTTACTCAAGTTTCAGAAATTCATGTAAATGTAGGAAGTTTCATGACAGTGATGTAATAAAAGAGGTTACATTTAAGAAAGTAATATGCTAAATAAAGTTTTCACTTTGTCCACTAAGAATGTCATTTTGAATTTGAATAGCAACGTAATTTGTTTCATAACATACAATTTTTATTGCCATGAAACATATATGAATTTCCTCATAGCATGAAAAAACCAGCATGATTCATCAAATTGAGTTTAACAATCACGATACACACACACACATAAAGGAATTTCGCATTGCATATTCACTTTCTTATCAGCAAAACAACCAAAATGAAAATTACACATAATAAATAAGAATTTTACATGATGCATATACATATAAACTCGAGGTTGAGGAAGATGTCTTTTGCACCCTTAGAATTCTATAACCAAAGGTTTGGACCGCGGACCCAATCATGAGAATATTTCAGCCGTAATTTCTAAAAATTTAACTAAATAATCACATTATTTTAGTAAAATAAATGTTAGGTTATTGTTTGACACTTTAAATAATCAAATAAATGCCGAAGGGAGGTAGAGACAATATCAATGTTCCAGATCAATCATCGCACAAATACATCATCCACATGGAGCAAAAATTGGTGGTGGTTGAGGTCTAAATCAAAATACTTCGGTTGAATTATAAGAAGTTTAGCCGAATAGTTGAGGAACATACGGATGGAAAAGCAGGCATGCCCCATTAGGACCAAGACCACGTTGACGACGAGTGAAGTTTTTTGTCTAATATGCAGCTTGGATTTGTTTTACTTTAGACATTGTGACGTATTTATATCTACTATGCGGATGTGATTTTTTTTAGACTTACATGTATGTGGTATTAATTTAAGTTGTATTGGACAAGGCTATAAATGTTGTGTGTCAATTGATTGCTTCCTCGATTATGCCATTGTATTTTGTTTTTTACTACGCAAGTAATATTTTTTGTTTAATTGAGATGTATATGTTTCCTTGTTTATTTGGAATTGTTGAAATAACTACATTGGATATTAAGTTAAAGGGTTAGTAATAATGCTGAAATGCGGCAAAATTGCTTCAGGAGTGGCGTCGGTAAATTGCATAGAAAAATCCAAAATTACATTTAAAAATCTCATCAAGGCATCATGTAGTGATCGAAAATATGTCATTGGTAATGCATCAAAAAACTATGGTCTTAACTTGGCATCCAAAAAATGTTGGAAAAAATGATATTTGGAAGGCGTTGGAAAAAGTAACGTCCAAAAACATCTTGCACATGGTGTCAGAAAGACGTTCAATTTTTTTTCAATGCTGGTTTTTCCAAGGTCCAAAATTATGTCTGGTGGCGTCGGAAATACATCTTCCGAGAAGTCGTCATTTTGGAATAAGAGAATCAATTTTCTTTAATGCATTTAGATTTCCCGTTTTCTTACGATGTATATTTGCATAGAGAGTTATGTACTTCCTTACATAACACTGCATATACTTTGAAATAATATTGGATGCTACACGTAGTTAGAAATGGAATACAACATAATATATAAATTTTTATTTATTTCGACTGCTTAAAAGCGCAGTAAATCCAACTAGGTGGCTTGCTTTGACAATAGCTAGGCATAGGCTTAATGTTTCAACTTATCTAGTTGTCTCGGAAAATAATATTTCTTAAAGTAGTAAATGAAATGATATATTGAACATGCTGGCTTGGATATGTTAAGGTTCTAAGATCAGTACACAGTGACGAGTCATTCATGATGTACTCCAACGCTTACAATAAAGTTATATAACTTGTTATTTTATACCTATAAATACAAAGGATATCGGGAAATCTAAAGGAGTGAAAACCAATTTCGATATTGAGAAACAAATATAAACGTAATTAAGTTAGTTGTGTAGTAACCATAAAGTTACTAAGGTTTAGTTTTAGAACTAAATGTTGTGATTCAGTGATTTCATGATTTATAATATAAATTACTAAACTCTGTAATAATATTTATAACGAAAGAAATACATAAGGTCAATTCTTCTCCGAACGTATAAAAATGTCATCATGACCTTGTCATTCAGTTACGAATGATCACTGATTATGTGCTAACATTTTTATTCTTCCAAATTCTTTGTTTAATACACAATTTGTCTTGTGGCTATGGGTCAGGATACTAAAGCTTGTATTATATTTAGAATACTGAATGTTTTCATAATATTACCATACTGTGCTAATATAAATTGTTAGACATTATTAATCATCCAATGATATGTAGACATTTGTTAAACTTCAATATTAGATAAGAGGAAGTTCGTGATCTCTTCAATATAGCAGCTTTGATGACGTACATACATAGCAAAAGAGTTCAAACATGATAAAGCAAACGTAAGTAAATAGTGAGAAGCTTTTATTTCAGTAAGTCAATGAAATAAGTTCTTAAGTCCAATCACTTATCGTTGTAGTTTTTATTTGCAATAAAATTACATCTTTTCCAAGCTTGAAATAAGAACGATAGTTCTTAACAACAAATGTAAAAGCGGGGGAAGGGGCTCGTTAATAAATTTGGTTTAGTGCTCAAAAGTCAAAACTACATTGACATGACCATGTTTCTTCAAAAAGAAATATTCATGTATTTACTTCCGTCATAGCAGTGCTGTCTTAAACAAGCATAAATGGGGTCTAACATGGAATAATTGTGCAATGATGACTACTGTGACCGAAACTCAATCAGACACAAACCAAAGATCAATAAATCGAACAAGTACTTTAATCGTCCATTTTACTACCTGAATCATGATTTTGTTATTTTCCCAAACATTCTTGCGTCTCTATCTCAAAATTAAAACATTAAACTTCACCACATTGTTCTTTGCCACTAGAAGTTTCTACAAGATCATTGCAAGTTCCATCTGGTTTGTCGCCACTAACTAAGTTTTGTCGTTGTGCACGATTACACAACGTTTGTTGTTTTGATATAGTCTCAATCAAAATCTAATTTTCTAATATACAAGAACGAGTTGAATAATTATTGTGTGCACAATCGATGTAGCTATGCATCATAGCCGTACACAATTTCGATTGTGCAATTTTATTATTCCAGATCTATCATTTTTTTAATATTCCAGCGTAAAGTCTATTTGAATTCGCAAAATTTTCAAAACATTAAAAAAAACGGTCAGAATGCTGTCACGGTTCTTCTCCTAGTAGTGCATGTAACCTGAAAAAATGTTTTTGGATCCAACACCTACTTAAAAATGGAGTACTGCACTATATAATTTTATATTTATAAGCTCCGTAAATACAATTAGGTAACTATCTTTAACAATAGCTACGCGTGTCTGACCTTAAGATATCCTAAAAGCATGGTATAATTTATCATATGTTGTTAGTTTTTGTTCTTATTTATAAATTGCAACATCTATTTTCTTTAGTTTCAATTTTTGTTTCTATTATTAATTATAATAAGGAATGAATTTGTAAATAAAGATCCTAATTTTAAGTGATATATGATTTGTTGATATTTGTAAAGTGCATTTTGATCTGGTGAATAAAGTTTATTTATTAAATCATATTTTTAAGTGATATTGAGATTTGATTTGGTATTACTTATAGATGAGTGTTTTGAATTGGTAAAGTAAGTTTATTTGTTAGTTTATTAAGTGATAGTAAGATTTTGATAATATCTATAGAGAGACATTTTTAATAGTTCATGCTGATACAAAAAAAGAGTGAAATCAAATGAATTACAAATATTATTAAAGATTTCTTTATTATTAAAGATAAAGATATACACGTAGGACTGATTCCACACTTGTGATGTGAATATCTCATTCGTATATCATCGGATTTGGTTTTGTAAATATATCATTTTATTCATCTTGTTGAGAGTTACAAGGTAAACATATGATTCAAAATATTTAAGAGCATCAGTCTGACTCGAAAGTGGATCCCAATATATCAATATTACAAATAATCCTCTTCATGAATGGATTTTCAGTTGAACGTGATCCAGCCAGATAAATGGGTATAATAGTAAATTTCATGAATTGTCCTATGATATATCATTCTTAAAGTACTCAACAAAAGGATATATTTAACATGCAAACTCATGTTTAAGCGTCTAAGATTAGTGAATATTGACAAGTGACAAGTCACTCATGATGTACTATAATGTTCATAATAAAGGATTACTTGTTTTTCAACCTATATAGATCCAAGGGATATCTGAAACCTAAAAGAGTAAAAAAATATCAAAATTAATAACTTTGAATTTCGAAGAGAAGTAAATTTTGAATTTCTTGTACTTCTTAGTAGCAGCTGAAAGTCGATAGGGTGGATCCTGTAGTGCATACGCAAGTATATGTGACAAAATATATGATGCAACTAAAGTAGTAATAATCTAGGTAACTATAGAATAAGCACGCCAGGATTTTATACTGGTTTGGACCTCCCGTCCTACGTCCAGTCCCGAAGCTCCCCTTAGGAATTCGACTATCAAACACCTTCACTTCGTCCGGAGGAATAGGCTTGGTTACAATAAATTGTCTTGTCAAATATGTGTTCTATAACATGGATATTGACTAATAAGTACAAATGTTTCCAATATATATCTAGAGAGTATTGAATGTGAAGATCTGAATATATGGAAGAGTGAAATACAAGTATAGATTGCTAGAGACCAAGAATATAACAGAGTATGTAAGTAGAGAGCGCAAGTAAGTTCGGAGAGTGTTCTCTTTGATTCTTGATGATATATATAGTTGTAGAGAGGTTCCTTAAGTAGTTGCATCCATTAACAAGTGCTCTTCAGTTGCTTCTGTTGATGGTGAAGAGTTGTGTGAGGAGAAGCGAAGATGTCTATTCAAATGTGGCAGTTGAGATTTGAATTTAAATTCGGAGTTCAAAATCAGACGTCTGGTATTTGTGTCAGACGTCTGATACTATATATTTTTTGTATATAGTAGATTTTCAGACGTCTGAGTGCATCTACCAAATGTCTAGTTCTGTTTGTTTTGTTGTTCCAGAGGACTTTTCCAGACATCTTGGTTGTGCACCCAGACGTCTGAAAATTGTGCATGTCTGTTTTGTGCACCTTTCTTGTTGCTTCTTTGATCCTATCGACTTGTAGTCTCTTGTAATGTTCTTGAGCCTTGTTCTTGCATTCTAGTGATGTTGCTCTAGCAAGTACCTGTATATAGAAATACATATGCATATTCGATTTCCACTGTATAGTTGTTGTCATCGAAACCGTTGATTTGATTTCCTAACAATCTCCTCCTTTTTTATGATGACAACTATACACTGTACTTATATATAATTTTTTAAATCTATATATAATTTTATAAATCTCCCCTGAATATGTGCTTTCCATTATTAATTATGATCTTTATCATTTCTCCCCTTTTGGCATTATCAAAAAGGATATCTAACTTTTTAAATGTAGAAATAATTAAATATCGACCAATCGTTGTAAGACAAAGATATATATAGAAATAACATACTAAAAGATAAATTACATTAATTTACAATAATCGAGTACATTCATAGATTTTTAACAATTTTACATATGATGGAGTCCTAAAAATCTATGAGTCTTTTGGGAAGCTTTTTCTTGATCATCTCCTTTATCTTCATATTTGAAAGAGCTAGGTTGCTTTGTAGGAGATGTCGGAGCTTGTTCTAGAGGTTCGTTCTCCTCAAAAAGTTTGGAATGTTTCGAAGGAGGAGAAGGCACTAGGTTTGGCCAATCTTCGGAAGGCGATGTAGGGCCACGAACCCTTTGAAGAACCTCTTTGAGAACCGATAATACAGTTGAATGTGATGTTTCAACTGTGGCTAGGCATGTGGCAAAAGATGTTTCAAAGCTATCAATACGCTTAGCCAAAAAAAATTGATTTCGAGATAAGATATGTTGATTTTGAAGAGTGAGATCTCGAATACTTTCATTTGGATTCGTCTCTGTTCGAGTCTCCAAAATCTAACCGTGGCACGTATAATCAACTGGTTGAGGAGGAGGAGGAGTAGTCTCACGATGTTGTTCCACCTCTTCTGATGGTTCATGGTGTGGTTGAGGTGGAGGCCTAGCTTGTCTGGCTTGACGACGTTGCATCCACTCTTCAAAAGATATATACTCCTAAGGGTTTTTCGGTAGGTGCATTAGTGAGAAAAATTTCGTGGAAGCATATTTTGGAGAAATTTCTTCACAGGTAGATAAATAGGAGGGGATGTTGTGAGCACGGAGAAGTCTCATGATATATGTGTGGTAGATAATCGATGGGCGTGATCGAGTCTAAAAAAGTTTGAGCTCGTCAAATGTAAATTTAACCCAATTTACCCTTGTTCCACTGAATAGAGCATACAGGGCCTTGTGTTCTAACTCCTTTATCTGCTCATGACTTCCAAGGCGTGGAATGATAGTGTTGATGATCATTGGAGTAACAAGTCTCGCCTTAGGTCATGGATATTTGGATGCGAATTTAGACATTTCATCCTCCCTTATTTGATGTGTTATATTGTCCCTTGGTTTGAAACGCATATCGGGAATATTATATAATTCTTCGCCCATGTCAGAACATCCGAGAGTTCTGCCTATGATTCCTCGAGTTAACCTTATCGTGTTGCCATAAATGCTAGACCATAGCCAATTATCTTCATTTTCAGTGTTCCAAACCGCCGTGCTATCCAAATTAGCATAGAAGAGAAATATAGCCAACTGATCAATTTGGATGTTATCGAGATTGAAAGATATCAAAGTTTCTAAACCGAAGCTTTCACATATTTCATTTAAATCATACACTAGGAATTTAAGTAAGTTATAAAATGGACCTATGTGAAGTTTCTTCTTTTGAATATCCTCATATCGCTTGAGTTAATGTGGTACTCAATTCATCCATCGTTCAATTTGGTCATCTGAGCAAACTTGAGGATTTGAGGAAGTTGCTTGGTCTTGTTTTCTCTTAGAGATTTTGGGATTTTTTGGTTTAGGAGCCATAAAGTTTGATCAAGTTTGGAAGAGAAAGGATTTTGAGAAGAAAAAATCGAGATTGGTGTAGAAATAAAAAGAAACGAAGTGAGAAAAGTAGGAAAAAATAGACATTATCTGGGCATATACGAGTGTCGATTGAATTTCAGACGTCTGGAAGGTAATTCAGACGTCTGATTTAACCTAATTTTAAGACAGTAAATAGAATCTGACATCTGGCTTGTTATGGTAGACGTTTGGATTTGGTCGAGTTGTAAAATTTGATAGTCAGAGAGATATTTTAGACATCTGGTTGTATTATCAAACGCCTGGAATATATCGAATTTTCATTTCTGAATGACAGATTGTTTTCTCAGACGTATGGTATAAATAGTACACGTTTGAATTTTTATAATATGGTGACATAAACTTTATTCAGATGTATGGTTCATAGTTCAGACGTCTGAAATAGTCTGGTATCTATTTTTAATTAAGTAGAGAAAATTTTCAGATGTCTGGATTATATCAAGCGTCTAACGTATGCACATAGCTGTATAATTTGTGTGATATCAGAGTATCAGATGTCTAAGAGTAATGGTCAGACGTCTAAAATGACCAATTTTTCTAAAAATAGCCTAATTTTGAAGGGTGTTGCTTATTTTTCGACTTCTTATTTTTTGATAAAAATATAGTATTATTTTTGTGAAATAGAATTACAAATATACGTAGATACAAATACAAAGAAAATAATTTAACCTATTTAGATGGCGATGGAGTTTTGCGATCTTTAGAATTGTCATCCCTCCATGGCCTTAGTGGAGGCCATATATTTCCATCTTCGTGGGTTCTCGGGGAATCAGAGAATTTCCTTGGTGAAGGGTCCAAAGGTGTACGATACAAGGATGAGGGATCCGAAGAACTGCAAGGAATCAGAAGTGGTTCATGTACATCCTTCTTCCGTGTATTACAAAATTTTATCGCTACTAGCTCCAAAAAACTTAAACGTCGCGCCGTGACTTTTTTTCAAAATATAATTCTAGTTGTAGATCTATTTTTTGCTTTTGATAGTGATGTATCTCATCAATTTTCTTCTTGGTGTTAGGAGAAAAAAATAGAGCTCATTTGGACTTCTTGTTATCGAGAGTGAATCCCGTGTGATAGGAGGACCACCTATACGTCGGTTCCTGATTTGGTGTACGGGTAGGAAGGCATTGAGGTGTATCCGCTGAGCTATCCGTTGTAGGTGTCGAGAAAGATAAACGAGAATTTTCAGAAGACATGATTATATATATGAAATTTATATATTCTTTACTTCTTGTTGTGTAAGGATTTATATATAATTTCAAAAATTATTTATAGGTAATTTTTAGAAACTAACTGCCTAAAAAGTTTACGGTGAAGAAATTATCAATTTTAATTTATGGATAAAAAACTTTTAACCAAACATAGAGTAAATGAGGATGCGGTTATTAGTTTGGAAGATCATTAAGAGAGCTTATTTCTGAATCGCGTCGCATTTTAACAAAAGTTTGTTCGTTTAGTGGTTTTGTGAAAATATCTGCTATTTGATTCTCGGTATTTACGTATTCTAACGTAATAATTCCTTTTTCTACATTGTCACGTAAAAAATGATGTCGTATATCATATGTTTAGTACGTGAGTGATTTACAGGGTTTTTGATAGATTTATTGCACTCGTGTTATCATTTGAAGCTTCTTTATATTTTTTTGGTTCAAAATTTGACACAAATGCTATATGACTTATTTAATTAAGTTGATTTCTAGTTGCTCTAGAATTGAGATCTCCAATGATATTATCTTTTAGATGATCCTTAAGAATTCTAGGAGATGATACTAAAGTATTATTTTGCGCATTTGTCTCATTATTAAAAGAATTGGTTGTATTTGTTATTTGAATTATTTCTTCATCATCATTAGTATGATGGTAAAGG
Source organism: Allium cepa (assembly GCA_030765085.1). NCBI lineage: Eukaryota > Viridiplantae > Streptophyta > Magnoliopsida > Asparagales > Amaryllidaceae > Allium > Allium cepa. The sequence continues at coordinate 443,619,061 of CM060945.1, forward strand.
AGATTTTCATCGAACGAAACATGTAAACTTTCTTCAATAGTGTTATTTCGTTTATTAAAAATTCTATATGCTTTGCTGCGATCCGAATATCCGACAAAGATTCCTTCGTTGGCCTTCGGGTCAAATTTTCCCAAATTATATTTTGTATTTAATATAAAACATTTTGATCCGAAAGTTTTAAAGTACGATACTTTAGGTTTTCTTCGAAAAAATATTTCAAAACAAGATTGTTTAGTCATAGGTTGTATGGTTACTCGATTCAAAACATAACAAGCTGTGGCAATAGCTTCAGCCCAAAAATGTTTTGGTAGACCACTAGTATTTAATAGTGTTCGTGCATATTCTTGTAACGTTCGATTTTTTCTTTCTACTACACCATTCTGTTGAGGGGTGCGGGGAAAAGAAAAATTATAACATATACCCTTTTTATTACAAAAATTAGTAAAAAGATCATTTTCGAGTTCTCCACCGTGATCACTTCGAATATTCTTAATTTTCAAATCCATTTGTTTTTTAATTCTTTTAGAAAAAAAATTAAACATACCAAAGGTGTCACTTTTATATTTTAAAAATAAAGTCCATGTATATCTTGAAAAATGATCAATTATTACGAAAACATATTTGTTGTGATTTTTAGATCGTACTTGAGTTGGACCAAATAAATCTAGATGTAATAATTCTAATGGTTGTTTTGTAGGAATATAATTTTTAGATTTAAACGTCTTTTCTTTAGTTTTCCAATTTGACAATCGTCACATAAATTTTCTACTTTGTAATTTATTTTAGGTAAACCTCTAACTAGCTCATTTTATTAATATATTTAAAATTAATATGACAAAATCGTTTATGCCACAACCATGGGTCGTCATGTTTGGCGGTTAAACACAAATTTGAATTTCGATTTATATTCATGTTCAAAACATAAATATTTTTGTTTCTAAACCCTTCAAATAAAAGTTGTTTGTTATTGTCGAAAATATTACATCTATCTTTTTCGAAATTGATTTGAAAACCTTTATTGTATAATTGACTAATACTAAGTAGGTTGTGTTTTAGATTTTCTACTAACAAAACATTTGTATTAATTGGAGAGTTAGAAATGCCAGATTTGATGACTTCTCCAATGCCCACGACATATCCTTTTGAGTTTTCTCCAAAAGTTACCATTCCACCATCGATGTATGTTATATTTGATAACATTTTTGAATTTTCGGTCATATGCTTGGAGCATCCATTATCAAGTATCAATTTCTCCTTATTTTTTTATTTTGGGTACCTGCAAAATAAAAGATGATTTAGTTGGTACCCATATACTTTGTTAGGGCCCTAGATGTTAGCAGAAGTAAGTAGCCATAACCAAGAAGGTTTGGTACCTTTATGAGTATAATTTTTATTATAGACTACATTTTGTAAAAAATTATTAATATGTTTTTGTCTAATGAAATTATTGTTTATCTTAGGAATCCAAATTTTTATATTGCTGGTATTCGTATTACACTTAGGTGAACTTTTAGTCTTTTTGTAAATACAACTATATTTCTTAATATCATTCCCTCTTTGTTTAGGAATATTTTTTAATCCTATTCCATTTCTATTACCTGATGGTTTTGAAGTTTTGATAAGATTTTCCAAATCTTGTTTTCCTTTATTAAATTTTGAAACATTATTTGTAATTTTATCTAATTTTTCTTTTAATTCTAAAATTTCAATTTTCAATACTTATATATTAATCTTCAAGTTGATATTATCTTTTAACAAGTTATCCTTTTCTAATTTAGTTTTATAAAAATCAATAGCAATAGTCTCATTTTCGACCAAAATATTTTTAATTTTTTCTTGAGATAATTCTAGTTCCTCTTCTAAAATAATTTTTTCATCTTTTAACATTCTTACTTCAAGTTCTAATCTATTTATTTTGGCTATATATTCTTTGTTCAATTTTTAATTTTGTCTAAATTTTTCATCTAATTCCATGCTAAGTTCTAATAATTCATCATAACTAAGTTCGGGATGCACCTCATCATTTTGTACCATAAAGCACACATTCGCTTGTTCTCCGTCAGTATCGCTATCACTGTCTGATAATGATAAAGAATATAAGTCATCCCATGTTACTTTAAAAGATTTCTTCTTTTTAAAATTTTCAAATTTTTTCTTCTTTTTATCATTATTGAGCTTGGGACAGTCTTTCTTCATATGTCCAAATTAGTCACATTCATAGCATTTGATTGATGTTTAATTTGTTGAGCTTGATTTTCCTCCTTTCTGAAATTTAGTCATTTTCCTAAACTTCTTGAATTTGTTGTAATTTTTGGCGATAAATATAATTTCTTCTTCGTCTAAGTCGGAGTCTTCATTTGTTACTGAGAATGCTATGTTCTTCTTTTCCGAATTTTGTTCTTTTTGTGCCTGCATATTAGCTTCATAGGACACTAAATTTCCTATCAATTCTTCAACTAAGAGTGCTAAGAGATCATTAGCTTCCTCGATAGCTAATACTTTTCCTTCCCACTCTGGAGTTAAAGAATTGAGTATTCTAGATACTAAATCAAAAAAATTGAACTTGACTCCAAGTGCCTATAATCGTGTTGAACGGTTTGGAATCTAGAGTACATACTATAGATTTGTTTTGTTTCATTTTAAATGATGTAAATTAATTCTGTAAAATTGAAATCTTAGTTTTTTTAACTTTGTTTGTGCCTTCATGTGTAACTTTTAAGGTACGCCAAATATCAAATGCAGTGTTACATAACGTGACAGGTGAAAATTCATTCTTATCTAGTGAACAAAATAGAACATTCATAGCTTTGGCATTATTAGAAGATGCAGTTTTTTGTCCATCAGTCCATGTGTTCATAGCAGTGTCAAGTGCTTTATATTTATTTTGAGTAGCTGACCAAATTTCTAATCCATTAGCTTCCATAAAAATTCTCATACGTGTTTACCAATATGCATAGTTAGAACCATTAAAAAGTGGGGGTCGTGCTGTGTATTGACCTTCTTGAAAAATACTTGCCATATTATAGTGATTCAAAAAACATGTTACTGTATTTTGATCTAACCTTGCTCTGATAACAATTGAAAGTCTGCAGGGTGGATCGTGTAGTGTATATGTAAGTGTATGTGACAAAATATATGATGAAACTAAAGCAGTAATAATCTCGGTAACTATAGAATAAGCACACCAGGTTTTTATACTGGTTCGGACCTCCCATCCTACATCCAATCCCAAAGTTCCCTATCGAAATTCGACTATCAAACACCCTCGCTTCGCCCGGGGGAATAGGCTTGGTTACAATAAATTTTTCTTTTCAAATATGTGTTCTATAACATGGATGTTGACTAATAAGTAAAAATGATTCCAATATATATCTAGGGAGTATTGAATGTGAAGATCTGAATATATGGAAGAGTGAAATACAAGTATAGATTGCTAGAGATCAAGAATATAAAAGAGTATGTAAGTAGAGAGCGCAAGTAAGTTCGGTGAGTGTTCTGTTTGATTCTTGATGATATATATAGTTGTAGAGAGGTTCTTTGAGAAGTTGCATCCATTAAAAAGTGATCTACAGTTGCTTCTGCTGATGGTGAAGAGTTGCAGCGAAGAGAAGCGAAGATGTCTATTCAAATGTGGCAGTTGAGATTTGAATTTAAATTCCGAGTTCGAAATCAGACGTCTGGTTTTTGTGTCAGACGTCTGATACTATATATTTTTGTATATAGTAGATTTTCAGATGTCTGAGTGCATCTAACAGACGTCTGGTTCTGTCTGTCTTGTTGTTCCAGAGCACTTTTCCAGACATCAGGCTTATTCACCCAGACGTCTGAAAATTGTGCATGTAATTTTTGTGCATCTTTCTTGTTGCTTCTTTGATCCTATCGACTTGTAGTCTCTTGTAATGTTCTTGAGCCTTGTTATTGTCTTTCTAGTGACGTTGCTATATCAAGTACCAGTATATAGAAATACATATGCATATTCGATTTCTATTGTATAGTTATTGTCATCGAAACCATATATCTGATTTCCTAGCAGCAGCGTCCCGCCACTAGTTATCTTCCCCAATGATGTTATTCTTCGCATTTAAAAACCCTCCTCCAGTTTGCATCACTCGGTTCCAAGGGTTCCAATTGCACTTTCGATTGTCGAACTTTTTTCATCTGATTGACGTTGTAATTAACTCTCATCTATGTGTTGAAGGCGTTAGTGATTTTATCATACCAACAAACAACCCGTCCTTTATGAGATCTAATGTTGGAGGAGCAAACATTAGTGAAGACTAACATCCGTTTCACAGTTCGGTCTACAATTCGCCCGATATACGAACCGAGATATTTAATAGTCAACATTAAAAAAAATTCAAAAAATTTCGAGAATAAAATAAGGATAGATATTCATATGTAAAACATCAATACGACCATATTTAATTAAAATAAATGATGTAAAAAGAAAAAAATGGAAGAACTTTCGAATTGAGGAGGGAGAAAGTGTGATTTGATAAAGAGAAATAGAGGAAGAAGAATTTTAAAGAATGAAAATGTGGTGTTGAATTTAGACATTGACATAACACATCGGATGTCAACCTCTAAATTCCAACGGTTTAACCAAAGAGAGAAAATATGTGGGTTTCTTGTTTGACATGTTAGAAGCGACCCCAGTTTTAACTGGCCCATTTTTGCTCCAAACCCTGTCTGGTGTTTATAATAATGAAATTACAATGTATTACAAAGTTCGCTACAAAAGTGGTTGTTTTAATACCAAATGTTAAAGGTGGAAAAATGGAAGGGGATCGTTAATAAATTTTGTTTACATTGCACTGTGACCGTGCTAATCGTTTTTAAATATATTTGCAAATAGTCGTATTGTGACGACCCACTTTTTGACCCCTAAAAGTTGACACTAATACATCTATAAAATTCACATGCCGAACATCTAAGTGCAAAAAGCATAGATTGTAGGGGTGAAAGAAAAGAAAAGACAGAATCTCACATCGTGATGAGTAATATATAGTATACACTAGATCTTTTCAAAAGAAAACTGCACTTTACATATATCAATTAAAGTAACTAAGCTATCATCAGCCTGGATAGTTGTAAAAACACGCCCTCACAAATGCTGACAAATACAATACAAGAAATGCAGTCAAAATAAAAGATACTTGAATATGTTATAAAGGCATTCATCTCATCTCCGAAAGATCCAAAGCATCAATAACTAAATCTGAAAATATGCTTGGGCTGAACAGAGCATTATAACAAAATAATGCCCAGATTAGTCTGATAAACCAACGTGAGAAACACAAATCATTTGGATTGTTATATTTATAAAACTCTTTCGAAAATAAAGATCTTTCGTAAAACTACACCGCAAATAAACACGGGTGGTTTCTATTACATTAACCTAACCATTTTTTATGAATCTTATGACATTTTAATAATGTCTAGAGTTTGAAATAAATATTGAATCATAACTGAAATGGTTACATTAATTACATTCAACGACATATTTATTATACAACTACGCCCGTAAAGATACGTATTGGAAATTGAATTCTAACACTGAAAAGGTAAGGAACTACCTTCCATACAACACATTTCTAGAAAAAATATATCGAGGTTACAAAACTTGCACCTCTACCAACACAAAACCGACCTACTCCTTCCTACATAGTACAGAATTTGATTACCACCCACGTTATCAACTTGATAAACCGTTTATGTGGCCACAAGCATACATAATCTTAAAATGTCGATCTAGATATAAGATACGATCAAACTCTAATGGTAGCGAACCACATAGCCCTGCCACATCTTCCATGTTTTAGTCATTTCCGAGTAAAGGTGGGCACGGTAGGTTAACCGACCCAATCGGTTAAATTTTTTTGTTAACTGTTTAATTGAGTTGGTTCAGTTAACCAATATTCGGTAATTGAGGTTGGATATTACCGACTGATCGGACAAATTTTAATCTTAGTTAAACATTTAATTTTAATTGGTTAACTGTTTGTTGGTTAACCGATTACATTGAACGGTTAATTTTTTAAATCAAACGGTTACCGTTTAAGCAGGGGAATTATATAATATAATTTAATAACTAGTTGATAGTTTCGTAAATATATGCACAACCAACTGATAATTCATGTAATAAAGAGACTAAACCAACAGCCACTTTTCTTATAAATAAAAGTGCAACACTAAGTAGTTCATATAATTCATACATAAACCATACAACAACAAAGTCCAAACATAAATAACAGTTTAAACATAAAATACAAATATACAATAACAAACTACAAAGTCCATTGTCTAAGGGTCCAAAATCCAAATGACTTGAAGTCATGATTCATACATACACATTACTAATAGCAATGAAAATGAGATTAAGTTGCTGGCATCGCTGCAGGTCTTGTAATAGTCCCTAGTCCTATATCTGTCTCCAGTCTCCAAGCTTGTCCAAAGGCAAATATCACAATATTTCATAACTGAAGATATTTAGTAGTAAGTATAAACAATGGCGTAATTAATAATCTATGTGCTTCAAACTTACTGTGAAATGTGAATGAAGTATTATAACTAAACTAAACTAATGTAAATTGACATATTAAGAAACTGAAATGAACTAAATATGAAGTAACCTAAGCTATATGAGGTAACATATGCTATGAATTATGAAGTGTTAATAGTTGTAGAAATAAATATGAAGTAGCATATAATTCAGTGCAAACAGTTCTAGAAGACTTTTACTGTTCAGACTTTAGTGAACCGTGAAACGAAGTAAATATGATGTAGCATAAGCTATATTGACTACGTTATGACCGAACTAAACTAAACTAAGCAGTACAACATTATAACTTGATTGAACTTAGTATGAAAACATACATCATGCACCCATGTCCCAAATCCATGATGTCACTTTGGTTAAAGATGATTCAGGACTTTAATGCCCATGTATGGACTCTACAGAAAACCAAACCTGTCATTAACTTTATAAAAAAGTAACAACGTAACAAGGTAACATTAAGCAACTCTTTAACTAAGCATCATTTTCAGCTCTTAATACATGTACATGAAACCTTTAAATTATTTTTTGATCACATATATATACATATCTATGTGCTTTGTAGCTCGTTGGTTGCACAAACTATTTATTGGAAAAAACTGCTTGCAACTAAACATTGATGACTTTAGATGAATTTTGTTATTTCTTAAAAAACAATTATGACAATCATAGCTAACTACCATGTAGTTTTCATGTTCAAATTATATTTTAATCACTGCCAGTAATAGTACATAGAAATGCAACCCCAATCAAATTGCATCCCCTTGACTAACCTTGCCATATCAAGTTTATTATCTTCAACCTATAATTCAGTACTACAATAAATAATATTTTGACACCATACCAAAAATTCTTCTGCTTCCTGCCAAAATAAGGCAAAAGTTTAAGTTTGGACTGCATGTGAAAAAAGGAACGAATAAGTAGTACATCATATGTTTATCTAACTTGTGTACATAAAACCATCAACGAATTATCCAATAAAACTGCTAATTTTGCCAACAGGGTTGGCGCAGTTGGTTGATGGTCCGGACCGCGTGATTGAAGGTCACGAGTTCGAGCCCCGAAACTAACAATCCTGTAACAAGTACCCGAAGTATGTGTTTGGCAGGCATATACTTCCCTAGAGTTTACAAGCAAAGCTTGGTTCTCTAGGTAATTCAAAAAAACTGCTAATTTTCAGCTCCTAAAACATGCACACAAAAACTTTAAAATTTCGTTAAAATTATATTCATATTACATCGGTGGAATTAGGTTTTCATGCTATACATAGTGTTAACCGGTTGTTTAAATCGGTAACGAGAGGTTCGTCAAGCAAGCACACCTTAGGGAAAAACATCGTTCGACATAAATACCTCGCTCGCCATAAATACCCCGCTCAGCATAAATACCCCGCGCGGCATTCGAATGTTGTTCGACAAGGATATCTCGTTCGGCATAGGTACCATTCAGCCTTACTTCATCGCTCGGCATCTAAGGTTCTAACTCCATCGCCCAGCATTCTTTGGTTCGACCACCATCGCTCAACATCTCGAGCTCAAACACCATCACTCGGCATTCTTTGACAATGTCGTTTGTCAAAGTCACGCAGCAAGGTTGCTCGGCAACTGCCATTGGGCACCCTGGCTCGGTGCATACTAGAGGTGTTAGCAAGTTGTCAAGCCCACAACAAAGCAAGAGCGTCCGGCATGACTCTACTTCGAGTCACTCAATGATCGACCAGACAATTCTCGATCGACATTCCTCGTTTGGCATGCCTGGCCCGGTGCGCAGAAGTCACCTACTGTGGGCCGAGGTACTTTGTTCATAGGCCCGTGAGGGGAGTCTAGCCTATCTTCGCTTGTAAATAGAAGGGCAGGGGCACAGTGAAACAGACCTTTTTTTCGAGAATACTGGAGAGACTATGTCGCTTTCAAGATTTATTATTTTTAAGTTAGCATTTTCATTCGAGTAGTTGGTGTACAGATTGTATCTGTATTCAATTATTTAGAAAAGCAATAAAGATTAAACTCAAAATGGACGTAGGCAGTTACGCTGAACCACTATAAATCTGTTGTTCACGTTTTCGCAATTAATTCTGCGTATATTCCTCTATTTTAATTTTCTATCTTCATTAATCTTTCTACGCATCTTTCTTTGGGAGTTAGTGACCAATTCTGGTGCTAAAATTTTGGTGCTTTCACTGAGAACCGCATTATCAGGTTATTAGGATCTACTTTGTAGCTACTGGATTGAAGAAATCCCCCGAAGGAGATCCAAGTCATTCACAGAAAACCCATTTATTCTACTCAGAGTTCCTACCAATAACTCTACAATGGGAAGACCTCGTACCAGATCAGCCTCGCACAACGTAGATGTCAACGAGACTGTTGGCGTCAAACAAGTAGGACCAAGCAACCAATAAGTTAATCCGAGCACAGGGACTGTCGCCGCCCAGACTTAGATGGAAGTTGTCATTAGAACAAAGTTCAATGACCTAATGAGAGAACTCATGGAAAGCAGGAGACAACTTAGCGAACAGATTCAAGCTAACGCCAACCTTATGACTCAGCTTACTCAACAACATCATCATAATGCTGGAGGTTGTCTCGCTCCTTAATCCTCATCTGATAGCTCGACTTTGTCCAATGAACCTCCCAGGCGTAGATGCCGCAAAACTGAAGCAATACAAGCAAGTGTCATAGATCGATCAACCAGGGATGGTCCAAGTTCCTTACCTGGAGCCATGGCACCTCACTTACATCAAGGTAATCATACCCAAGCTGGAGTAGGAAACTTAAGATCTAGAGCACGAGTGGAAGCTGGACGCCCGACTCACCAAGGCCCTAACGAAGCTGGTCCCCAAGATACACATTTGGTAGATCGCCAACAGAGGAGACATCAACCCAAACGATCTCTTAGAACAGATTCCAACCTACCATCTTCCATACAGACCCAGACCTATCGGCTATGGTCAGAGAGCTGATGAGAGAAAATCAAGGCTTGACTAATGATGATTGGGGGATATCCGAGAGTCATACTCCATTCACAGATACTATTTTACGGGTCGAGTGTCCCAGGAAGTTTAACATGCCAACTATCCCAACCTACGAAGGGAAGACTGATCCCCGACATCATGTGACAAGATATGAATGGATGATGGATTCAGCTAGAGCAAATGATGCAACTAAGTGTAGATGCTTCCCAATAACTTTATCCGAAATTGCGACCATGTGGTTCACTCAACTTCCCCTGCGGTCTATATCCAGTTTTGATGAATCGGCAACTAAATTTGTAGAATGGTTCAGGATACATTCCACTCGTCCCAAGGACGTGATGTCCCTATCCAGTGTAATCTAGACTCCATGGGAGTCGTTGAAGGAGTACTTACAAAGATTTCACGTTGCGGCTACTGAAGTTAGCAACCCAAATGACCATGCAATTCTGATGGTTGTGATGCGAGGAGTGGATCAGGAATCAGAGTTTGGAGATTGGTTGGCAGGAAAGCCTCCGACTATGCTAGAGCATTTTTATTCAAGGGATCGTCAATTCATAATAAGAGAGGAAGCCAGGTGGAAGAGGCGAGATAAGGCACCAGGATCTGGTCAGAAGACTTTCAAGAGCAACATTGTTGTAAAACAATCCGGTGATAACTTGGGGAAGGTTCAGGTCAATGTCCAGAACAAGCCTGGGAAATCTAAAGGGTTTGGAGGTGGAAATCTCGAAAAGAAAAGTGAAGCAGGAAAATGGAAGCCAAGGATTCCAACTTAGAACGAATACACTCCTCTGAATGCATATTTGGAAAATATTTACCTGTCAACTTGTTATACTTTTCAATACCGAAAGCCATGTCCAAATGTTAACACCTCTTTTCTAGCGACCCAAAATGGCACGACCTAACTTCCTAAAGGAATGAGACGACCTAACGACCTAAAGGTGGACGACCTAACTGCCTAAAAGAATGAGATGACCTAACGACCTAAAGGTGGACGACCTAACTGCCTAAAGAAATGGGACGACCTAACGACCTAAAGGTGGACGACCTAACTGTCTAAAGGAATGGGACGACCTAACGACCTAAAGGTGGACGACCTAACTGCTTAAGTTCTCTGCGACCTAAAGAGTTAAAGCGGCAGCAACCTAATGCTTTGACAACCTATTTTAAGTCGGTAGCAACCTAATACTTAGTGAAAAACTATGTAGCAACTATGTCGCTTCCCATAGGTCGTTAAGTCCCACCCGTTAGTTCATATAGAGAGGGGCACACCATTTAGGTCGTAACTCGTGTTTCCTTAGCTCTCCAACGACTCACGACCTATCTTAGGTCGCTCACGACCTAAAACCCGTCCAGATTCCCTATAAATACGACATATGCTCCAACAGTAAAAGGACTTTTGGATCATTTCTTCAAGGCAACAGGACTTTGTCATTTTCAAGCCGAGCCATATTCCAAACACTCAACACACACAAGATGCTTCAATCAACTTCAGAAAGAGAATTCGACACATTCAACATGAATTCGGAGAACTCTCTCGCATCAAAGATTTTTAGCTACTTGTCTTTTAAAGAGTTGTAATTGAAGATTGCTGTAAATTGTAACCGATTCAGTAATAAAAGAGAATTGAAGTGGACGTAGGCTCAGTTTGGAGCCAAACCACTATAAATACTGCGTCTTTACTGCTTTTCTGTGGTTTTCCTGCTTATCTCTGATTCCCGTGTGAACGGGTGGTGCTTTCACACTTACTTTACTTACATCGAGGTGTTAGCGTCTGATTTTTATGTTAACATTTTTGGTGCTTTCATTGAGAAATAATTGAACTCGGGCCGTTTTCATCATTGCACGAAAGTTTGTTGAAAGAATCTCTCTAAAGACCAGAAGTTTATCTAAAATGATGGCTCCTGAAAGAAAGAGTAGATCTACCAGATCCGGAAATGCTCATGAAGGGACCTCCGCTTCCCCAGCACCAAGTCAGGCAACTCCAACTATTGGAGTTACAAAGGCAGAATTGGACGCCGTAATTTTGGGGCTGAATCAGTAGTTGAATGCCCAGAATGCGCAGTTGGAGGCCCAGAATACCCACAATGCCTTGATTTTGAGTAGGCTGAATGATTTGCTTGGGGCTAACCGTCAACCGGTGAATAACGAAGGAAACTTTGCTGATAAAGTTCATAATTCTGAAGAAAGGAACATTCTTGAAAGGGCAGCTAGCCCCGTTGAACAGGCACGTCCCCAAGCTGGACGATTGGGATCATAGCAAAATCTCCGTGAACAAGTGTCCGGGCAACTTTCTGAGAAAATGGCTGATGCCTGTTTTGCGGTGCCAGTTAACAATGAGGAGTATCTCTCAGGCATGATTCGTCAAATCATGAAAGAGAGTATGCAAAGGGTTGAAGATGAAAAGGAATAGGGTTTCGCTCCGAGCAAGACTCTGTTTACTGAAAGGATTCTGAAAGCAGAGTTTCCTAAGAAATTTGTACCTCCTACTATCCGACCTACCGAGGGACAAGTGACCCTAATCAGTTTCTATATAAGTACGATTGGCATATGACTGGGGCACGGGCATCAGATGAGATTAAATGCCAATACTTTCCAGTGTATTTAGAAGGGGTGGCTTTGCTTTGGTTCACCAAGCTACCAGTTCGATCCATAGATCAATTCTCCGACTTAACCCGAAAATTTAAAGAACAATTCAGGTTGTATGCATCAAAGGCGAAAGATATCATGTCACTGTCTAGCCTTGAACAAGCACCCGGAGAATCCATCAAGTCTTTTTTGAACCATTTCAATATAGCTTTGGTCGAAGTAGATAACGCGGAGCCCCGAATGATCCTGACATACTTGATGCGGGCCATCGACAAGTCAAGTGAATTCGGGATATGGCTGAAAATGAACGAACCAAACTCACTTGAGAAATTTTATAAAAAGGCCGACGAATTCATGCGCCTAGAAAATCTCTCGATGCCAGCAAAAGAAGTGGTGGCCGAGGTCAAGAATAACGATGTTGTTTCTAACAAAAGAGGATCTGGAAACCAAAAAAGGGAAAATGACGAAGGAGAGAAGCAGGGAAATAGGAAGAAACCTCGCCGCTTTAATCCTTCAGATTTCACCCCCTTAACTGATACACCGGAAAAAATCTTCTTGGCAACAAAGGATGTTGTCAAGTATCCTAAACCACCTGAGATGGGGAGAGGTGCGGTGCAAAATGGGAAATTCTGTCGTTTTCACAATCAGCCTGGCCATGATACTGACCAATGTCACCAATTAAAGAATGTGATTGAAGAGTTGCTAAAACAGAATAAACTGCAACAATATGTGAAGAAAAACAGAGTTTACCCAACCTCATCCACTCAGAGGCAACCATGTCCTGCTTATCGATCCGGCTCAGGCGACAAGACTGTAGAGCAGGAACCCGAGAAACTTGTCATTAAGTGACACATGGATCAAAAGCAATGAATCTAGTAGAAGTTGGAAATTCGATCCTGAGATCTTGGAACACAGCATTTACTTGCATCCATATTTTACTTAATAGCATTGCTTAAACTTGTAAAATGATTATGGATGTATAATTCTAGTGCTGTAAACCACTGTAAAATTGATGTGAATCAATAACAAACAACTATAAATCTTGTGTTCTTTAATGCTGTAAAAATGCCTGTATCATTTCGATATGCAAATATTTCTTTTAAAAAAAAAGAAGAGTTGCTAAAATGTCGATTTAATATTACAGGCTATCAAAGTAAAGCTTGCCCATTCAATGCATCATAAAGCGAAGCGATTTCTACAAATCATGGAGTAAACAAATGACAAGTCATAAAAGTTCCGAATTCAAATCCTATGAAAGAAGTGCTATTTGCAAACAATTGGGGATTCCACCAAAGCGGGCACCTTCCTAACAAGAAGGTTCTAGACCCTTGCTAACCAATCGTGATCGTTTGTGTAAACGAACATCTGGTGAAGCAACTTGCGTCTGCCCCATGGGTTCACTCAGCAATAAAGTACACTTCTCTGGCAAAAAGCAAATAACTTGTAAAAGAATGGGACATATACTTGAAGTGATAACGAGGAATCGCTAAGAAGTGTATGGTAGAAGCACACGAGCAGCAATGCTACTCTCTAGAGTCCAACGCTACTCTTCAGAGTCCAACGCTACTCTCTGGACTCCAATGCTACTCTTCAGAGTCCAACGCTACTCTTTAGAGTCCAACACTACTCTCTAGAGTCCAACGCTACTCTCTAGAGTCCAACGCTACTCTTCAGAGTCCAATGCTACTCTCTAGAGTCCAACGCTACTCTTCAGAGTCCAACGCTACTCTTCAGAGTCCAATGCTACTCTCTAGAGTCCAACGCTACTCTTCAGAGTCCAATGCTACTCTTTAGAGTCAAATCAAAGACCTCTTTGGAGGCACAAGCCCTCTTCGGAGGCACAACTCTTCGGAGGATAAAGACCTCTTCGAAGGCACACGTTTCACCAAGATCTGAAATAAAACTTCACAAGTGTTGAAATGTGAAAAGCCCTCTTCGGAGGCACATTTCACCAGAAATTGAAGTGTAAGAGTCGCTCCTCGGAGGTCCACTTCACCAGGAGTTGAAATGCACAACAAAAACAAAATAAAGACCTCCAGTGAGGCACGCTTCTCAAAATAAAAGTGCCAAAAGGCTCTTCAGATGGCCCGCTTCGTCGTGTAGGAGATTCCACTTCTTAAAAAACAAAAGTGACCATCTCCAAAGGGCGAAGTGTAAAAAAATAATATAAGGCAAAACTTCTCCAATGTAAGGCACACTCTACTAAGGCAGGGTAACATTTCCTCAAAAGTGGAAAAATTATTCTCTAAAGTAGGAATGCACGCCTTCTTAATGTAGAAGAGCTGTTCTCCAAAGTAAGAGTGCAAGTCTTCTCTAAGCAGAAGAACTGTTATCCAAAAGAGATTGCAATAAGCTATGGCATGGGGGCAATATAATACAACTTATAGCAATGCTCAAGCAACATACCACAAGCCCATTGCAATATCACACAAAGAAAACAAAGAAACTTGTATAAAAATGAAGAATAAATGTATTCTCAAATACAGACAGAAGTTTGTATAAGTAAAAGAAACATTTTATTCAATATTATGAAAATTTTATACAGGTACAGGTTCCAAAATAAAGGAAAGCGGGGGCCGGTACCCGCACAGTCTCTGGCCAGTACATGCAAAAAGCAAAAAGTAAAGCATACTTCTTTCTCCCACCACCTTTAGAGCCTTCACCTGACTTAATAGGTAATTTCTCAGGCCGGCTTGGGAGAGTTGGGGAAGAAGGAGAGAGAGCTACTATTGGATCAACTTCCGCTTCCTTTTCAGTAACAGAAATGCTTCTCCCTTTCTTCTTTGAAGTTGTACGCTTCCTCCTCCTCTTTGAAGAAGATTCACTCCCCGGAGTGACAAGAGCAGACAATTTTATGTCATCGGAAATGGTTCACTCCGGAGATACTTCGCCTCCTTCAAGTCCTTTGGCCTTCTGCTCCTGCGAAGCGATTGGATCGTCCAAGTCTTGAAGGGCTCCTATTAATAATTCCTACGATCCCGGCTGGGAAGTAGGAGTGATTTAAAAGGATGGAGGAGGAACGGCTGGAGGAGGAGAAGTTTGTATGACACTTGGCGTTTTTGCTACAGAAGAAGAAAAGCTAAAAATATTAGTATCTCCCGCAAAGAGAGGAGATAACGGCTCATTGAGATTCAAGAAATAATCGAAAAGTTCGTCAAATTCAGGAGAAGTGAAAAAGCAGTCCACTTGAGCTGATTTAGCAATGAAGTTACCTGGAGGAGTTGATTTTATCACGTCAATTTCATAATCTAGTGCTTCAGCACTTCCTTGAGGCTCATCGACGGTTTGAGCGAGTGTAATTCCAGTGTCAGCTTTAGCAGGAATCAAAGAATGGGAGCTGGAGCCGGTAATGTCAATATCGGCTGAAATGGAAGGATGAGTTGGGTCGGCTGCAGATATCTTCCCTAAGTTATCTCCTTCTGCCGTCCCGGCACGCTCTCTAGCGAGCTGCTCTTTTCCTCTGGCAAGGGCTGCACGAGCTCCGTCATCTAAATAATGTGCCTCGAGTTCTTCTTCAGCATACCCAACACCTTTAAGCATAAAAAGCGCAGCTTCCCATACTTCAGCCAAAGTGATTTCATATTTGGGGCCCAAAAATGCGAGACTTCCATGCCCTAAGACACTTTGCAAGTAGAAGTCAAATAATGTCGAACTGACATCGGCTTTGGTGGCTTGATGAGCTTCTTCAGCTACAATTTTACCGGCAACAGCCTCATCGCGCTCTTTCTCAACTGTAGCAAGTCGAGGTTTTAATATCTCGATTTCTAGGTTCTGGGAGCTGTTCTGTTGTCGCAACTGTGCAACTTCAACGCGATAACCTTCTGCAACCTTTTCCTGCCACTTGAGTTTATCTTCGGCCTCTCTTTGGCTGGCATGAGCATCCCGCACTTGTTGTTGAAGCACATTTTCCCTTTGAGAGTAGGAAGTGGAGGAAGTAGCAAGCTCCTCTTTAAGTTTTCCAACTTCCACTTCAAGCTTTTCATTATAAGCGGTGATGCTCCTCATTTCTGCATCATGATGCTCATGAGTTTTCTGCCACTCAGATTTGTCGTTTTCCATTGTCAGCATGGCCTCAAGGTTTGCGCGGTTTACCCTCTGGAGCTCATCGACAAGTTTTTGCCAACATGACATTCTCTCGATGTCAAGTTTGACGGCATCAAGATTCCGCAACATGGCAGGTTTGTCTATTGGGACCAGATCAAGATCAAAGCGTAACCCCTTCAGGCACCATTGTGGAAACCGTCTTTGAAGAGTAGCCGGACCTGGTCCAACTTGGTATGAGGGCCTATTAATGATTGATTGAATGTCAGTACGGGTTGGGGCAGGAGATTGAGAGGAAACGGGAGCAGCGGTCTTCTTAGAAACTGCAGACGCTGATTGTTCACTGAGTCTAGCCCGTTTGCTTGCATCATCGATCGTATGACTCTTTCCTTTGTCCTCATGGGACTTTCGTTTGTCGGAATCATCCTCTCTATGGGAAGAGTCGTATCGTTCATCCCCTCTCTGTACCGTTCTTCATACGTTCTTCTGTCCTGAGCTTTTCGAGCAGCCCTCTCTTCATCAGTTTCCCTATGAGGGGGAAGATAGCGTATGTAGTCATATTGATTGCGCCTTCCATACTACTTAAAGTCGTCATAATACGAGCCACTTCGCCCCATTGGAGAACCTGAAATTGAAAAAGAAGCATAACTTGAGAATCTTCAAAATGCAAAGAGTTAAATGCATATAAGTGCCGAAAAATCCTAGGTGTGTGTGGTGTGCAAACTACACGCGCCGAACTACGAACCGCTCCTCAGTTGAGAGGCAGCGATAGATTTTACAGCCAATGGCAATTCTTGAGCTGGCGGAGTCTGTTGAAAAGCAGATGTCGCTTCAACCACTGGAGATATAATTTTAGCAGTGGTAAGATCGTCTTTAAAGAGCTCTTGAGACGTAACCATAAAGTCGCTCAACCCTTCGAAAGTGTCATTACCACTATGTTCAGCAGGGCCCTTCACCTCAGCTCCTTCATCAGTTGTCTTCCCAGATTGTTGAAGATTTTCTTCTTCTTCGATAACCGGGGCAAGAGCAAGTTTACAAGATGGCCCCGCAACGTCAATTGAAGTAGAACATTTTACCAACGAAGCCTCAGTTGTAGGTTCTTTCAGTACATGTTCTTCTGTAGAAACTGGGGCATCTGATGCCTTAGCTGGGGAATCAGGGACTTTGTGAGGTTGAGTAGAACGAGAAGCATGCAGAAGTCCAAATTGATGTAGAAATTCGTCTTTCAACAAAAATTTGATACTTCTTTCCTCAACAGCCACAGCATTTAATCTCTCAAAGGTTGATTGGTGGCTGGAATCTCTAGAAGGAGGAGGAAGTGCTGAAAACATGAAGAATGAAGTTAGCACTTAGCAATTCGGATTTCGAAAAAAAAAGAGAAGGAAGGAAAGAAATCGTACTTCGTACTCTCCAGATGACATAGAATCCTAGAGAGCAGCGAACAAAGAAGTATTGGTTCAGAAATCCGTATGCACTGTCGGAAAGATCAGTAATCAGCTTACGCTTCCTGGCACTTCTCACAAGAATTATAGAAGGATGGTCTTTATTCTTTGCGAATGTGCATAGGTAACAGATCTCTTCAAAGCTCGAAAGATGGTTAAGTGTTCTCCCAAATAGAACGCATAATCCCATCAAAATGGCATAGCCAGTGGGATGCAATTGAAAGGGAGAGATAGATAATCGAAAAAGGAGCTGTTGAAGAAAGTCGTTGAAGGGAGGAATGGCACCACACATGCACATCTGGCGGTTAACAGCAACAAAACCACGAGGTGGTCTGTCAGCAGAATTATTTGGCCCGGGCAGTAAAGCATCAGCTTCAGCAATGCCAAATTGAATGCGTAGTTGATCAAACGCTCGTTGTTTCAAGGTAGTTGGAGCTCTTTCCGGAGGGTTATTCAGTGGAATGGCTATCGGAAAGGCCCCTTCAGCTTGTTCTATCACTTCCTCTTGATGAGAAGACATTCTACACAAGGAACGGGATGTTCAAATGTGAAGGTGCATGTTTCCTAAGTGTGTGAAGTGCTGTGTAAAACTAACAAAGCAACAAGCAAATACAACTGAAATTAAACTAACAGGCATTTGTAAACTATAAAGTTTCAGAGTTTGTTGTTTTAAGTCCAATGACAGGTGCAATGTTGATGCAAAGAAATCAGTTTTATTTAAACGATGCTTTGCTTTAATACTTCACTTGAGTTTGTTGACTCACAGCATTTCATACAATTTCTTTAAGTTGATTATCCTTTATTGACTAAATCTGTCATTTGATGTGGGCAACCAGTGGCAGTATATTCGCCCTAGTTTTCTGCAAATGTTAAATTTAACAGGTCATTAGCACTAAAGGTGGTATAATCTGTTAATGAGTATGACAAGGTCATGTAAGTTATCTCGGCAGTTCAAAGTGTTAGTTGAAGATGCAATCAAGTTCTATCAAAGTTTTGAACCTTTCAAGTTGCTCAAGCCCTAGGTCGTATGAGTTAAAGAATGCAAAGCATGGCAGTATGCATCCAAGTCCTAGGTCGCTCACGGCTCAACAAGAGGGTCGAAATGGGTCTAGGTCACAAGGGGCGATTCGGTAGTTAAAAAAAAATTTGTTCAAGTACTAGGTCGCTCACACGACCTAAAGGCTAGGTTGCTCACACAACCTAAAAGTTAGGTCGCAAAAGTGGTGCTGCAAGAAGTTACAAGAAGTTAGGTCGCGAATTCAAAGGTCGCTCAGTTTCTTTCAGATTGCAAAAGTTCTTAGGTCGGTTGAGTCATAAGTCATGCAAATCTGTTTGGTCGCAAGGATTTTAAGGTCGTTCAGAACCCCTAGGTCGCCTTTGGTGTTATTTAGCAATTTCAGATTATCTCCTCAACCCACTAACTCTTCTCCAACCCGATAACCCGTTATCATCCATTAGCGACAAAGTCCACCATCTTCTCTGCAAAACCCAAACACTGACGCAAGTCATACCAAATCACCCAAAAAAACCGATCTAAATCATCACAGAGCTACCATAAATCTAGCACAATGCTATAATCTTATGAATCGTAATGACTACATAGCCAATGATGATTGAAATCAATCGCAACTTGACTCGAAAGCTAGGCAAGGCGTACGAAGTTGATTTGGGGTCAGGGGGTAAAGATTCGTGTTTCAGGAATAGTCGCAGTTGGATAAGGGACCAAATTCACTTACACGATGTAATAGTAAGGATGAATTGTTGATCGATTAGCTTGAATTCGCCTTTGGAAACTCGAAAAGTCGCTAATGGCGGAAAAGGATATGGAAGCAGTTAGTGAGGAGGAAGAAACAAGCTAATGGTTATATAGGGCAGAAGCAAATGGATGTGCGGATTGAGCTATCTTTTAGATCGGCCGTGACTTAGCAAAGTTAGGTCGAATCACACGACCTACGACTTAGGCGTGTACTTCGAGGGGCAAGTGTTAACACCTCTTTTCTAGCGACCCAAAATGGCACGACCTAACTGCCTAAAGGAATGAGACGACCTAACGACCTAAAGGTGGACGACCTAACTGCCTAAAAGAATGAGACAATCTAACGACCTAAAGGTGGACGACCTAACTGCCTAAAGAAATGGGACGACCTAACGACCTAAAGGTGGACGACCTAACTGGCTAAAGGAATGGGACGACCTAACGACCTAAAGGTGGACGACCTAACTGCTTAAGTTCTCTGCGACCTAAAGAGTTAAAGCGGCAACGACCTAATGCTTTGACAACCTATTTTAAGTCGGCAGCGACCTAATACTTAGTGAAAAACTATGTAGCAACTATGCTACTTGTCTTTTAAAGAGTTGTAATTGAAGATTGATATAAATTGTAACCGATTCAGTAACAAAAGAGAATTAAAGTGGACGTAGGCTCAGTTTGGAGCCGAACCACTATAAATACTGCGTCTTTACTGCTTTTCTGTGGTTTTTCTGCTTATCTCTGATTCCTGTGTGAACGGGTGGTGCTTTCACACTTACTTTACTTACACCGAGGTGTTAGCGTCTGATTTTTACGTTAACACCAAAGGAGTCTATGGAGGAACAAAAGCGAACCGGGAAGTATTTCCCCTTCCATGAGACTTACAGGCACAATACCGAGGAGTGTAGACACTTCCACAATGCCATAGAGAAGCTGATTAGGCAGAAAAAGTTGCAGGAGTTTGTCAAAAACCTGTAGGAAGGTAGACAAGGAACATAAAACCCGAAGTGGGCAAGCTCCACGCCATCCGAAGGACCCTGCTCGAACTGTGGCTAGACTAGTCATAAACACGATAGCCGGTAGACCATACCCTACAGATAAGAATTGGCATGAAATGGAGCGGTATGCTGATTCCCTGAGGCATACAGATTTTGAATGTTGTTCAAATACGGACGATGGGTCCCCAGCTAAGCAGCAGCGAACGATGACGGACGATATAGTTTTTAGGAGCAGAGATGCTGATCAGTTGGAGGCTTCCACCATTGACCCGATGGTCATTTCCGCGACAATCGGGCCAGCATTTGTGAAAAGAATTTTGATTGATTGTGGAAGTTCTATTAATATCGTCTTCAAGAAATCATATGACTAGATGAAGATGGTGGCAAAGGATTTAAAACCATCTAAAGCCCGTATCCATGGCTTTATTGTTGCAGCAACCAATGTAGAGGGATATGTTGAATTACCACTTGAACTTGGGCATGGAGAACGTAGGAGGGTGCAAATCCTGCCTTTCATCGTTTTGGATGTTGATTCTCCATACAATGTGTTTCTGGGTCGACCGACCCTGGCAGAGCTTCGGACAGCTTTGGCCCCTTGGTGTTTAACTTTGAAATTTCCGACAAACAAAGGAATTGGTGTTGTGCATGGCGATTAGGCGACTGGTCGTGTGTGTTATGTGCCTGAGCTAAGAGAGGCCCAGCAGAGAGAGAAAGGAAAGGTTGCGGACAGCTCCGTCCGCACCCGGATCACTGAAAATTAACAAATAGTGCCCGAGCCCTAGCTCAGGCAACGCAATCAGATCTATAGAGACATAGATCCGAGAGATGTTAATGAGGAACCTAGGAAAGCAAAAGCAGTAGCGGATGAACTTACGATTGACATTCCAGTCAGCCTAGATGACCCTTCGCGAGTACTTAAGATTGGATCACAACTCGACTCCTCGATGACCGATGATCTCACTGATGTCCTCCGAGTAAATCTGAATATTTTCGTTTGGATACATTCTGATATGTGTGGGATTTCTCTCGCTATTACGAGCCATATGTTGAACATATACTCAAGGTACGTACCAGTAAAGAAAAGAAAAGGCATGGACCCGGAGAGGTCCGCTGCTCTCAGAGAGGAGGTGGACAAACTCAAAGACAATGGGTTCGTTCGCGACGCCCTCTACCCTGAATGGGTGTTTAACCACATGCTAGTGAGAAAAGCAAACGAGAAATGGAGAACCTGCATAGATTACTCTGATCTAAACAAAGCAGGCCCTAAGGACAATTTTCCTTTACCCATGATTGACCAGTTGATCGACTCAATGGCAGGACACGAGTTATTGTCATTTATGGATGCGTACTCGGGATATAATCAAATCTCGATGCACATCCAAGATGAAGAACACACCAGTTTTGTCACAGACGTTGGGCTATATTGCTATGTAGTGATGCCTTTCAAATTGAAAAATGCTGGAGTAACTTATCAGCGTCTGGTGAATCGAATGTTTAAAGACCAGATAGGTAGAACAATGGAAGTCTATGTGGATGACATGCTCGTGAAGTTACGGAAGTCAAACGACCACATTCGAGATTTAGCGGAAATGTTTGATATACTCAGATATTATGGAATGAAAATAAATCCTTTGAAGTGTTCCTTTGGTGTTGCGTTAGGGAATTTTTTCGGTTTCACTGTTAATACATGGGAATTGAAGCTAACCCGGAAAAGATTAATTCTATTCGAGAAATACAAGTGGCCAAAATTATAAAGCAAGTACAAAGCCTGAACGGGAAAGTGGTCGCACTGAGTCGATTCATATCCAGAGCCACATATAAGTGTATTCCATTCTATGATGCAATAAAGAAAGGAAAGAGAAATTTCGAATGGACGCCCAACTGTGAGGACGTATTTCGAGCTTTGGTAAGGCATTTGGAAAGTCCCCCGGTGCTGTCGAAGCCTATAGACCATGAAGTATTGTATGTATACTTGGCCATATCCCAGCATGCTATCAGTACGGCTTTGGTACGTGAGGACGACCGAGTTCAAAAGCCAGTGTACTATGCTAGTAAATGTTTAACGAGGGCAGAAAGAAATTATCCAAAGATTGAGAAACTTGCCTACTTCTTGGTGATTGCATCACGCAAGCTTCGTCCGTAGTTTCAGGCACACTCGATCAGTGTTTATACCGATCAACCCTTGCGACAGGTACTCCAACGAACAGAAACCTCTGGAAGGATGTTAAAATGGAATATCGAGTTGAGTCAATTTGATATTACCTACCTGCCACGAAGGGCCATACAAGGGCAAGCGCTAGCAGACTTCATCGCTAAATTCACCGTGGAAGACAAACCAAACAGTCACGACGTCATTCCCACCGTTCGATGGAAACTGTACACCGATGAGGCATCTAATGACCATTGCTCTGTGGCTGGTATAGTTCTTATGACTCCCAAAAACTGATCAATTTGTTAAGCTTTGAAACTCGATTTCCCAACTACAAATAACGAAGCTGAGTATGAAGCATTGATTGCTGGTTCGAAATTTATCAGGGAGCTGGGAGTAAAATCGGTTGAAATCTTTTGTGACACACAATTGGTGGTGTACCAGGTACGGAGGGGGGGGAGGGGGGGCTATAAAGCAAAGGGACAGAGACTTGCCCCATACCTTACTCGAGTTCAAAAGCTGTTAGCAGATCAATAATATTATGATATTTTGCATGTCCCGCGTGAAAAAAACAGAGAAGCCGATTCATTAGCCAAATTTGCAAGTACTGGCAATGCACAGCAAATTGGATTGGTTCCCCGTCAAAACCATACATGCTCTGAGTGTAAATGTGAAGGAAGTAGATTTCATGTTAGAAACAGAAATCGAGAAGGAATCATGGATGACCCCATTCAAGCAATACTTGCTACACGAGGTCTTGCCAGAAAGAAAGAGCGAAAGACGACAAGTCATTCGTAAAGCTTCGTGATATGTAACGCAGGACGGAATTATGTATCGAAAGGGATTATCGGCCCCCTTACTCCGGTGCATTGCCCATGATGAGATAAAATGAATCATGAAGGAATTCCATAAAGGAGAATGTGGAGACCATACTGGGTGCAGACATTAGCAAAGAAGATCCTCCGCTATGGATAATATTGGCCAACTGTAAATCGGGATGATATAGACAATGTAAGGAGATGTGACAAATGTCAGAAGTATGCAAAACTCCTGAGAGCTCCGCCGATGGAACTCGCATAAATGGTTAGTTTCTGGCCGTTTGCAATGTGGGGGATCGATATAATCGGTTCTTTCCCATATCCAAAGGTGGTGCAAAATATGCAATTGTTGCGTTCGATTACTTTACCAAGTGGGGGGCAGAAGCAGAGCCCTTAGCCACAATCACTACCAAGAAGGTCATTAATTTCGGCGTACGAAACATTATATGCCGTTTTGGCCACCCATGGACTATCATTAAAGACAAGGGAACTCAATTCGAAAGTAGAGAGTTCAAATAATTTTGTCAAATGTATGGCATTGAAAAAATGTTTGCAGCAGTTGCTCATCCAAAAGCCAATGGACAAGTAGAAGCCATGAACAAAATAATCAAGTCCATATTGAAAAAATGTTTGGAAAATGCTAGAGGCAAGTGGGTGGAAATCCAACGGCACTTTGGACTTACAGAACCACCCACTAGTCCGCGACTGGTCACACTCCATTCGCATTGGCATATGGCACAGAAGCTGTTATACCTGTGGAACTTGAAGTTCCTTCACATCGGGTAAGTCATTATGACCCTAAGATGAATCGGGATCTTTTACTGGAATCACTGGACTTCGTTGATGAAAAACATGAAGAAGCTGTTTAAGGGCGGTTGC
Source organism: Allium cepa (assembly GCA_030765085.1). Lineage (NCBI taxonomy): Eukaryota > Viridiplantae > Streptophyta > Magnoliopsida > Asparagales > Amaryllidaceae > Allium > Allium cepa. The sequence continues at coordinate 443,643,254 of CM060945.1, forward strand.
ATATAGGCACCGAGTTGGTTGATGCTACAATGAAAAAATCCGACCGAGAATCTTTGATGTGGGGTTTTGAAACGAGTTTTCCCAGTCCCATCGCATATGAATCCCACATGGGAAGGTCCATACGTCATTGAATGGAGGCTTGGAGAAGGAACAGTCAAGCTAGCGACGTTGATGGCGTGACACTCCCCCGAGCATGGAATAGCGAGCATCTGCGGCATTATTATACTTAGTCTATTTCTTTCGTATTTTAGTTGCAATTACTTCCAATATAATTTTATTTCGTTGATTCTTAGTTTTCGGCATGTAATAAGACAATCTAGTTTATTTTCATTAATAAATGCTTGAAGCCATTTTTTCCATGAATTGTTGATGTTTTCGTGTATGATAATTCTATGGCAAAAAACTAAAGTTGCATTATTCTGTCTAGCATATGAATGCGCACAATTTCAAAAAATCTACAAGTCCCCAGAGTGCGGACTGGGGTTCTCTGAGTCCCCAGAGTGCAGACTAGAGTATAAATGACTTAAAATCTCCAAGTCCCCAAAGTGCGGACTGGAGTACTTTGAGTCCCCAGAGTGCGGACTAGAGTGTAAACGACTTAAAATCTCCAAGTCCCTAGAGTGCAGACTGGAGTACTCTAAGTCCCCAGAGTGCAGACTAGAGTATAAACGACTCAAAATCTATAAGTCCCCAAAGTACGGACTGGAGTACTCTGAGTCCCCAGAGTGCAGGCAAGATTATAAACAACTTAAAATCTCTTAGTCTCCACAGTGCGGCTGGAGTACTCTGAGTCCCCAGATTGCGGACTAGAGTATAAACGACTTAAAATCTCCAAGTCCTCAAATTGCGGACTGGAGTACTCTGAGTCCCCAGAGTGTGGACTAGAGTATAAACGACTTAAAATCTCCAAGTCTCCAAAGTGCGGACTGGAGTACTCTAAACCCCAGAGTGCGGACTAGAGTATAAACGACTCAATATCTCAAATTCCTCAGAGTATGGACTGGAGTACTCTAAGTCCCCAGAGTGCGGACTCGAGTATAAATGACTAAAAATCTCCAAGTCTCCAGAGTGCGGGCTGGAGTACTCTAAGTCCCCATAGTGCAAAGTAGAGTATAAACGATTTGAAAAATCTCCAAGTCCCTAGAATGTGGACTGGAGTACTCCGAGTCCCCTATGTGCGGACTAAAAATATTCTAAGTACCCTAAGCGAGAAATAGAGGATCTACAATTTCAAAAAATCTTCGATTCATAAGGAAGTAAACTAGGATTTATGTAACTCACAAGATTTTAGATTTCGACCACATTTATACAGTAAGCTGAACAATAAAAGTCATTTTAAAGACAAAGAAACTAAGTTTTATTTATCAATAAAAAATGAGGTTCCACTACAATCCCTCCAAAACTCGGAGTCAAAAGTCTATTTGGATTGGCTATGAAAATAAATAGAAATAATTACATAATCTAGGCTTACTTTCATTGAACGAGTATGACAACTACTTCTTTGGTTTCTTCTCCTTCCTCTGTTTTTTAGGTGACTCCTCCCCAATGCATTTTCTCTTAGACACTTTTCTTGCTAGGGAAGTAACGTCTAAGGAAGGAAGTGGAACTTTTAGTGGCCTGGACCCACCAAGGAGAATGTCCTTCAAATGCCTGTTCAAAGGATCATCTTGTTCAACTACTTCGGGCTCAACTTTGATCTCAAATTTCTTCTTCTTCTCTTCCGCAAGTTGCTCCTTCATTCTCACTTTAGAAGTAAGTCCGGAGGCGCCTATAATCTCAACTTCATAATTTTCTTCGACGGGTGACGAATTTTCAGACCAATCCTCGTCAAGCCCCTCAATCACTTGAGCATCAGTAACGGGAATCTCTCCTGCTTGAATGGACTCACTCGACTTCACCTTCTTCTCCGTGGCGTCATCGGACCTTGGAGTTTGCTCTAGATCAAAACGGCCTACATGAAATCATAAGAGACGAATGTTTGAATACGTTAACCGCTCACGAAAAACGACGACCCTTCAAACTTTAAGAAGAAAAGTTATGTACCGGTTTCTGGCTGGCTCTCAACCGTCAGGGGAGTTTCACCCTCTGGAATGGAAGATAGAACATGATATCAAGGCCAGAATCTTCCGGGTCGTAGCCAACGTGCTGCTCAAAGGGATCAAGTGCTGGTCGACTAGTCGATTGAGTAGGGGGAGGAGCTGGAGACTCGGTTCCCAATGGACCGGCAATGTCGTTTTTTCCTTTTGACGAGGAGGAATCTTTACTGTAGAGAGCCTTCGCTGCAGACAAGTCCGAAGGCTCATTCCCCCGAATAAATTCCTTCACTAAAGCTTCTTCGTCAACCTCTACAGTGCCCGACTCAAACTTTTTGATCTTTATCAAAGTTTATCATGCTTCGGCAAAAGATTCGAGGTAGCCCTCGTCGAGAAATGTAAGGTCACGATGCATGAGAACTCGAGCATTATACTCGGCTATAAGCAGATCAAACACGCACTTGACTTCCTCCCTACCAGACTTAGTGGCCGCCTCAAGGCGAGAATCAATCTCCATGGATGCTATTCTTTTACCCTCCTCACGGGCTTCATCCTTCAATGTCTCAACTTTGGAGAGTTCGTCGCCGAGCTTTGTCTTAAGGAGTAGCGTAGCAACAATCTCATCGCAGTATTGTTGTGACTCCTCCTAGGCAGTAGTTTTTTCCTTTTTCTCTTTGAGAAGTAGCTCTTCCAACTCTTTGACTTGCTGAGCGAACGCATCCCTCTCCTTCTGAACGGAGTCTTTCTTTAATGCGAGGGTGCCACAGCTTTGAACCGCTTTGTCGATCTCTTTCTTATGTGTGGCTTCCAGATGATTAAATGCCTTAGCTGTGTCTTTAGCATTTTTATGAGTAGTTTCAAGCTGAGATTTGTATGAGAAAAGATCTTCATCTTGAGCCTTAATGATGTCTTTGTCATGAATGGCTTCGAGTTTCAGACGATCAATTTCATGTTGGCGTTCGATAGAAACTTCTGACACTTTCTCTGCCAAATTAACAAATGCGTCGTGTTGAACGTAGACATCATTGTTGCAAGCGATGGCAATTTGTTTGACGTGCCCCATAATGTGATGAATCGCTGGAAGAAACTTAAGACCATCAAAGCATATTTTTGGGAACGTGGCATTAAGCTCGGTTAGCCTTTTCGCTATCGACGGATCATGTGTGGGGGCAGAAGGACTTTGTCTAGGGACTACGGGTTTTTTATGGAGTTCTCGAGATTGCTTGGTGCTGGATGAACCTGAGTTTTGGTCGCGGGGAGTATCGGACTGGGACCCCTTATGACCAGATTTCTCCTTGCCTAGTTCCAGGAGAGAGGGAGGATCATGATGGAATGAAGACTGATGGTAAGTTTTCCTTTGAGATGATGACTCCTGGGAGCGGTAGTCCCTGTCACTGTTGTCATCTCTATCCCAGCGTCTGCCGAAGCCTGAATCCCAGCCAGAATGATGAAAAATAGATGACCCGCGAAGGTTGTCGATTCCGTGGGAGCGTCCCATATCGCCTGCATAGAAATTAGGTAAACACAAGTTAGCTAGAATCACATGATAACTGAAGCTTAAGTGCAAGGTGAAGTATAAGTTTCATTGTATGTGTCTTATTGTTTCCCCCCGACGGACCAGTTTCTTTGGCTTTACTTATCGGAGTTTTTTCTCCTTGATTCTGGGCTTCAACGCCTTCGCCGCCTCTCGTGTGCGAAAGGAGTTTTAGGGCTTCTGGATCGTTGAAGCCATAGTTGAGCAAGTTGTTAGGAATAGTGAGGTCAGATAAGCCTTTCTGTGGACCCTCTAAGTGTTGTGGAGACGGCTCTCTCTCCATTGGATTAATCGTGACCTTTGACGTTCCGCCTATAGTCTTTTTCCTCAATTTGTAAGCCAGATCTTTTTTCCCATTGAAGGGGGAGGCGTTAAATCAGTGTCTGTGCCCCAACCACTGGTTCCAGAGCAAGACTTACGTTTTCACCAATGTTTCTGACATCTTGGTTTCTCTAATCTCGCCTTCTTCGGGTGTGTTGGGGGCACCACGTGTTGAAGGCACAGCTTGCCTTTTGCCTTTGTCCAAGGCTGACACAGTTATAGTGACGCCGTGAGGAAGACTTATTCGGCGACCTTCTGCCAACAGCCCAAATTTGGAGAGCGATTCATTGGTAATGATGGATCTGATATCCCGGTCTTCCGTGGGAACAGCTCGAATAGCTTCAACGGCCTCAGAGTACCTGGAGCCTTCGGGACGTGGGCTAATACCTGTAGAAGTTGAAAAGGGTTTAAAAAGGATGTACTTTCTGCCGAATACAAGTATTGATCTAGAAACAAATTTACTCCCTTCCAGCCATCTCCTTGCAAAGCCGGGGGCACAACGCACGTAAAACCATTCCTGCTTATACTGGGCGAATTTGCTCTACGCTCCAGTCGGGATTTGGCACATGTTATGCGGCTCAAGGAATATGAAAGATGGGCTGTCGGACCGCCTCTTGAAACGATAAATATAACGGATGTCATCGGGAGTAGGGAGCCTGAATAGAATGCTCATGAAGAGAATGCACGTGCCATATATAAACATGTGACTGCTAGGATGTAACTGTGCTAGGGAAATCTCAATATATTGCAACACATAGCGGAGGAAGGAGTTCAATGGTGGCACGCTGCCAAACCAGCACATGAATTTGTTGCAGGCAGTGTATCCGGCTGGGGGCAGGTGAGGACGATCTTGTCCCGATGGAACCAGTACATCATCAAAAGGAAATCCGTGAATTGAGCATAGTCGACGAAGAGCGTTTTCATTGATTCTTGAGGCTTGAGAATCAGCCAGATTGTCTAGGATGATAGTTGCGTCTAGAACATCACGAACCAAGTCAACAGATGCAATCGTTGGACTCGGGATATTCTGTACAGGAATTGTCGATGGATTTGAATTTCTTGCTACTTCTTGTTGAAAACTTGACTCGGGTTTATCTAAGACTGTAGCAGAACTCGACTTTCGAGACATCTTCAATCAACGTCGAATTTGGATAAACACCTTTTTGAACTATCTTGGAAGACAATCAATATTAGACATAACGGCAAGAGTGCTCCCCCATATGTGGTGTGTGAACTAGTGCAATCATTCAAATATAAATGTAAAAGAATTAAAATTCGTGAAGCTAATGAAGTAAAGTTAAGCTTTGAACTGTCATGTTCGGGGATCTTCATCGCTGACTGTCTCCGAAAGCCTTTCTTGTGATGGTTTCGGTTTTGAAATCGGACATTAGCGCCATATGTTGAAGGCTATTATTTTTTTCATCAAGTTGGACTCCGGTTTATAGTTAATGTAATTGAGGAGTTATCCGTCAAAATCAGTTTGGTATGCTTAAATTACTGTCATTATTCATTGTTCTATGATAAGGCATAGGAGTATGAAGTTTGGGTATACACTGTGCTTAAGTGGGGAAAATCATGAATATCAATGTCGGCCCCTGAGGCCCAGAGCCGAGCGGCCTACTTGACCAACATTGTTGAATCACTCACTCTTCTCTCCGACACTCTCTCTTCACCATTCGGCATGCAGGGGTCATACCGAGCCGCACTTGCTCGGTATACCGAACCAAACTCACGGTCTTAACCGGGCCGTAGTACTACACTCACGTGATTAAACCATACTCTCTCCTTCATACTGGACAATACCAAGCCACTGTCCCTAGGTCCAGAAATCGCCCATACCAACCGAATAAAACATTCTCCTCCAACTTACTTCTTCGAGTAATCTAAACAACCTACTAGTTGCTCACCAAACGCCACTCTCATTCAAGCACCATGCCCAACCAACTAACTAGTAAACTCCTGCATAACCTAGTAGTTCAACGTTAACGCTCAGCCAACACTTCCTAATCTCGCTAACTCATACCGAGCCAACAACACTTCCTAATCCTCTTCCTTCCTCCTCTCCATTTAACCCATAGACATGTTTAAACCTCAGATTTACCATCCTCATCTATACAACTTCTACCTTCTGTGGTTTGATAGAAAATCATGAATTAAAGTCTCATACAAAACCCCTAATTGGGAGAGTCAATCAAGTGAAAAGTTCGTACCTAAGAGGATGGGTGGAAGCTTACGGAAGTGCTTGATTTGGATTTGAAATCCGTTCAGGCTCATAATCGGGAGAGGTTGTGAGGCAAACGTACCAGACTTAGGAAGAAAGAGGAAGATTGAGATGTTAGCAGGAGTTTGGAGGATGGCAAGTTAGAAAGTCTTATAAAGTGGAAGTAGAAGTAAAGGGAGGAAAAGGAAAAGTATTGGCTTTTATATTGAAGAAGGGGAGGTGAACAGGCATGAACCCATGGCCTGGTAAAGATATCTCGATGGCTCGGTAAGTAGTTATGCCGAGCGGCACAAGACTTGCAAAACAAGTGGTTCGACATCCATATGCCGAGCGGTTCCTTGTTTATGTATAAAAGAAAGGAAGGGAAGGAATAGACACAGGATAGCAGTGCTCTGACCGTCGTTGAGCACATTCAACTTCTAGTAGAAGGAATTGGATATTGGCCCAAAGCGTGTCGTGTTGCCTCCCACAACACACTTTGGGGGGCAAGTATTACCCGGTTGTTTGACCCGGTAATGTGAGGTTCGTCAAGCAAGCACACCTTAGGGAAAAACATCGCTCGGCATAAATACCTCGCTCGGCATTCGAATGTTGTTTGGCAGGGATATCGTGTTCGACTTAGTTATCGTTCGGCCTTACTTCATTGCTCGACATCTAAGGTTCTAACTCCAACGCCCGTCATTCGTTCGTTCGACCACCATCGCTCGACATCTCGAGTTCTGACTCCTTCGCCTGGCATTGCCATCGCTTGGCATTCTTTGACAACTCGTTTGTCAAAGTCACTCAGCAAGGTCGCTCGGCAATTGCCGCTCGGCATTCCTGGCTCGGTGCATACTAGAAGTGTTAGCAAGTTGTCAAGCCCACAACAAAGCAAGAGCGTTCGACATGCCTCTGCTTCGAGTCACTCAACGATCAACCACACAATTCTCGACCGGCATTCCTCCTTCGGCATGCCTGGCCTAGTGCGTAGAAGTCACCTGCTGCAGGCCGAGGTACTCTGTTCCAGGGCCCGTGAAGGGAGTCCAACATATCTTCGCCTATAAATAGAAGGGAAGGGGCACAGTGAAAGAGACCTTTTTTTTCGAGAACATTGGAGTGACTCTGCCGCTTTCAAGACTCATTATTTTTTAGTTTGTATTTTCATTCGAGTAGTTGGTGTATGGATTGTATCTATATTCAATTGTTTAGAAAAGCAATAAAGATTAAACTCAATGTGGACGTAGGCAGTTACGCCGAACCACTATGAATCTGGTGTTCTAGTTTTCGCAATTAATTCTGCATATATTCCTCTATTTTAATTTTCTTTCTTTATTAATCTCTCTGCACAAATTTTTCTTTTGGTGCTAGCGACCAATTCTGGTGCTAACACATAGATAGTCGACATAATCAAAACTAGGGATACTTAGCAATTAAAACAAAGTACATATTACATTTATACATAATCAAAACTTGGGTTATTGACAGTTCTTATCTTATACTCACTTGTTTACATTTCTTGCCGCTGACCATTGTGATTGAAAACCTGAAGCGATTATGAACCAAAATTGGAGGCTAGAGCAATTATGGCAGTGAAATATGGACTTGAGAACAGACGAAAAGAATTGGAAATGGCGAGCGTCGAACGAAAGGAGTTGGAGTTTTCACATATTAGGAATTTGTCGATTTGAGTCTTTGAGTTTGAGAAATAAATGGAAGAGTTGGAGGCAGTGGATTAGGCATTAGGTAGATATCAATTATATGGTGCTTTCACAGTAGACCGGGCTACTCGAATTTAAGAAAAAATTAACGGTTAAGTTCGATCAATGGTTAACCGAATGATCCAAAATCATTAACTGTTAACGAAACCAAAGTTAGGAGGTTAAGATCGATCGGCAAAGCTAATGAGGGTTAACCGAATCTGGTGGTTAAGTCGGTTCATTTTTGATCGGTTAACACGATTACATCAGTTAAGTCGGTTAAGTGACCACCTCTATTTTCGGGTGTGAGGTGTAAGGCTTAAAGCTTTGTTTTTTCTTTTTAGCTAATCCCACTTGGAATGCTAACACTGTCTTCCAAGCAACAATTCAATATCAACATTCGTTAATACAATGTTTAGAATATGAACAAACCGAAGGCACTATTTCTACTACTTTCATTTTGGAATCACCCTCAGGATTAGTAGCAAGTAGCCCATGTACTTCAAAGAAATCTGTCTTCATTTTCCATCATCTTTAAGATGTATTCAATTCAAATGCTTATACCGATTTGAAGTGGTTATGGATAACTCATGCTTACCCGATCTCGGTCTCACCGGACTAATAATCATAGTTTCAAAAACTAGCCAAGATTTGTTAATCGATTATCTAACTATCGAATAAACAAACAATCCAATAAGAGATTTAATCTCTCATCGAAACCAAACATGGTTAAGCACATAAGTAACCACTAAGCCACTTTAATTAATCCTTTTATTAACTAAAATCTCTTTTCAAATATTCGTAAAAAAATACATTTTCAAAGGATATACAAATCCTCTCTACTCATTTTAATTCTTCAAAATATTCATGTACTTATTTCGACGCTATAAGTATATTCACAACCCACCTCACTTTCAATACTTTGAAAACATTTCCATATACTATATCAATGGTATAAGTATATCATAATCTAAAGGAATATTTTCCTTTTTCCAAAAAGCATATTTAATGGGAAAAAACAAATGTCATTTAAAAGTACTGTTTACTATAAAACCAAACCACTATCCTGTTGGGTGTAAGTAAATGGGTCGTATGGAAATCAGACCAAATATATTTACCATCACTTTCTAATTTAAAACTTGTGATATCCCTCGATCAACAATGAAGTCGGGCAAGTTAGAAAACTATTCTTTCTTCGACATACCTTCTTAATTCTCGCAGATACAGATGAGTTTTTATGTCTCAAAATTTTATCTGAGTATGAAAAAAATACTTTCCATACCACCATAAGATATAAAGATTATTTATAGAAATCAAATCACATTCTTTTTATAAAGCTCCTTTTTATTCTCTTTTGTATTTATAAAACTTATTTTATAAATCTCATTTATATTTATAAAACTTCATTTATAAATCTCTTTTCTATTTATAAATCTGTAAATTTTAAATCTAACCGTTTAAAATCTCATATGCTTATTACAATTCTCCAACTTTTAGGATAAGACTAAATACTGCCTATAAAACGATCTTTCCATATGTTACTATAAATTCACAAATACGATTTATTATTCCAATTCATCAAAATGATATTATTTCTCTTTTATAAAATATCGTTTACAAATGTATATTTTTATTTATCAAACCAATTATAAATCTATTTTCCGTACAACATTTTATGAAAAGCGTTTCACAAAATTTATTTCAAAATATTTCTATCTTCTTTTTTTAAAAATAGCTTTACTACAAAAGATAAACCGCTTTTTCTCTATAAACATCTGTTATTATATTAACTTTTCTGTAAAATAAATGCTTCAAAACATTTCCAAAAGCTTGGAGTAAATATTTCAAAAACTATTTCTAAATAAAATACCACAAAATATTCTAAAAATCCCATTTAAAATAATTCTCTGAACCAAAACCAGCAATAATAGTATTTTCAAATTATTGGAACTTTACTAGCCCATGGTGGAAGTTATGGGTGAATTCAAATTTTTTACCATATTGGATCTTTTATTGGACCTATGAAGTATAACTGAATTAGAACATTTCTAAATTTCATTTAGATAAAATCTTTTATTTTATTTGAATTCAAATATATTAAGATATGAAATTAATTTTATTTGATTTAGTTTATACATAAATGTATCACATACATGTATGTGTGAGTGCATGTGTAACATAATAATCCATGAAAGGTATAATATGTTCATATGTAGATGTTAGGATTTACGTCACAATAGACATATTACCTCATTTTTCATGTCATGTATGTTGTCCAAGTATGTGCATGTATATATGTTATAAAATATACTAACACATATGTATGTATAAATATATTATATATAATATATATGAACATAAAACATTTATATATAGATAAATATATATAGAAATAGATAGAAAAATTATAAAAAATTATTTATAATTCAAAATTAACTTAGTTTTGCAAACATAATAATTTTAGTACTTTAATTTGTATATACTATGAATAAAATAATGTTTTCATCCATAAATAATTAACATAAAATAATTTATTTATGAAAATTCAAATTTTATGATTTTTGAAAATCTAGGATTATAAAATAGAGCTTAGAAAAAATTTGGAGATTTTTCAAAGTTGAATTAATTTATTTTTAAAAACGAATACATTGATTTCCGCAATAATTATTTAGTATAAAATAATATATTACTAGAAAATTCAAATTTTAAAATTTCAAAAATTCTAAGATCATGATGAAAGGTTACAAAAATTTGTAAAGAATTTTTCAATTAAGTTATTATTTTTAACAAATGATAAACAGTTTTTATCGAAAACATATTAATTATTAAAAATAATAAACTTTATTGAAAAATTCCTAAATTTTTTCTATATGTTTCCAAAATTATATAATATTTTTTACAAATATAAAATTGAATTTCTAACGCAATAATTATTTTATATATAATAAAAGTTTAAAAAATTTAATAAATGCTAATTTTAAAATATGAATATATGTATGATAACTAATTTTTAAATTTTTAAATTCACGTTATTTGTAAATAAGTGTATTAAATTTTTTAAATCATATATATATATATATCTTATATATGCATATATGCTAATATGAGAGAGAAATATGCACTAATATATATATGTATATATATATGTATACATATATATGTATGTATATATATATGTATATATATAAACGAATTTATTAATAAATTTATATAAAACAATTATTAATGAAAAAATTGATTTTGTATAGTGTTTGCCCATTTTTCCTCCAAGTCGTATGATTTAGTTGATTTTATGTTGTTCTTAATGATTTGGGTGATTTATGCAAATATGTAAAAAGCAGGGACTAAACTGTAAAAGACACACAGATTTATAGTGGTTCGGCCAGAACGTGCCTACGTCCACTTTATATGTTATTTTCCTTTCTTTTTTCAGATTACAAGTACAAAGCTTGGTTACAAGCGTATGAAAGTTGTTTGAAAGTTCTATCCGTGCTTGAGCTCTCAAACTTGTCTGCCATTGTTGTACCCCTACCCCTCTATTTATAGAGTGAGGTTGGAGGTAGGGTCTTGGATGTATATAGCTGCTGGTGGGCCTGGGCTGATGCAATCTGGCCTGGCAGTGTTGGTTCGGCCATGCCTTGGTCCGGTAGTGGTTGGAGTGGCTTTGGTCCGGTAGTTGGTTGGCTCGGTAGTTGGTTGGAGTATGGGTTGGTTCGGCATCATTGGTCTTGGGAGTTGGTTCGGCAGGCATGAGGAAGGAGATGGTTCGGTAGTGATAGGGAAGGAGATGGTTCGGTAGTGATACCTTGCTTTTGATTCGGCAGGTAGTGGAGCAAGGACTGGTTTGGCTCTACACGGGAAGAGTGTTAGACTCCTAGGAGGAGGAAACACACCCAACATTTGCCCCCCAAAGTGGGGCATATGCCAGCATATGTCGCGCTTTGTTTTAGGTCAGTTAGCTTGGGGGAATTCTCATCCGGTCCTATGTGCCGAACCCACTGGTCCGGTCGTTGATATTTTCCTATAAGTAGGGGCTTCAAGTTACTGTTATTCCTTACCAAGAGAGATAGCCGAACCAGATTTTCCTACCGAATCAAACTCACTGTCGAATCACGTTAGAATACCGAATCAGGTGATTTATCCTTCTCTCGCCGAATGGCTTTTTTGACTTTGATTTACCGAATGAGCAAGGGACCTTAAGTACCGAATGAACCTGATGACTTTGATTTACCGAATGAGCAAGGGACCTTAAGTACCAAATGAACCTGATGACTTTGATTTACCGAATGAGCTCGGGGACCTCAAGTACCGAATGAACTGGCCGAATGATCTTGGGGAGTATAATGCCGAATGACCTTTTACCCTTGAATTACCGAATGTTCTGTTTTGAATTACGAGTGAAATTCCAGACTACATACACTTGCATGTTTATATCTTCTGTTCTAACGACGTACTTTTTCGTGTTTGCAGATAAATGTCTCATAAAGTGGAAACTCGATCAGATAAGAGAAAATCTACGGACAGAAGAGAGTCCCCCGTCGTGCCCCCAGTTCAGCGGGAACCAGGGTGACATGGACCCCCCCTCCCCCCACGAGATCCCTAGTAGATGGGTACGGCCCTCAGGAGCTACTGAACTCGCCACCTAACTGCTTTCCTAGATCCCTTAAAGAGGAACAGCTCGATGTTATATCTCGTTCTTTCGGGATTGACAAAGCACACAGGGTGCTGCCAGGGAATGGAGTTATGCCATATGACCCTCCTGAAGGATATTTTTCTTACAGCAGGTACCATTATATGTGTGGGGCCATTCCCCCGATCAATGCTTGGATAATCAACTTCATTACCTACTTGAAGGTGGCCCCTTTCCAGCTTCAGCCAACTCCTATGCTATCTTGGTGAGTCTATTCATCATTTTCCAAAAGAAATACGAGCGTCCCCCTTCCAACCGGGAGATCCGGTATTTGTACAACTTGAGGGGCTATAAGAAGGGGTCTCCATACATCAGCTTGGAATCGGCTGTATCCTTCAAGCCGGTCCTGGACTTATATTCGAAGTTCAGCATGTTCAAGAAAGAATGGTTTTTCGTCAAGGATGACTCCGTTTCTATCCGTCGCTTTACCTCTGGCTGTAAGTTGAAGCTTATTTATAATTTCCATTCTAACTGCAATGCTTCTTCTTATGTGTTTTTATTTCTTGCTAGCGACAGGTGGCTTTGCGGTCGTGGAGAACGATCGCCTTGTTCAAATGGCTGCGGAAATAGAAGCCATTTCGGGAAGGGAGAGGTCAGCTTCTTACCTGATCAGGAATGCTACTCTTCTGTAGCACAACTTGATTCTACCACATCAGTCTGTGGTCAAGCAGAGAGACACTACCGAGGAGAGGGCTGCCAAGGTTAAAGGAGGGGCTGCGGCGAAGAGCAGCAAGAGGAAACCCTTCTTGATTCATCCGGTCGCCGGGGGGAAGAAGCTCAAGAAATCCGATGGACCCTCCCCCAGCACATGCCCAGATGTTCCGGAGGAGGAAAATGTGGAGGAGGAAAAAGGCGAGGATGAAGGAGGTGAGGCGGAGAGCGGAGTAGTAGAGAAGGTGATGGTGGTCGTCACGGCGATGATGGCGGCGAAGGACAGAGCGGTGATGGCACCGGGGCTTTGTCCTCTGGGAAAGCAGGCGAGATCCAAGAGTGGACAGATGAGGCTTTCCGCCAAGCTTTTGAGGGGTTGGAGGAGCGATCGGCCTCGGTGGAGAAGGCGAAGAAGGCTGACAAGGCTGGGGCTGGTGCCGATCCATCTTCTAAGAGCCTTTCAGCTAGGGCAACTCCGACGATTCAAGGTGAATTTTTGACTCCTCCTTACTCTTCTTAACTTAATACGTTCCTTGAATTATAGTTCCATGTATGCTTGTAACACTTGGTTTTTATTCCAAGAACGGGTAAGGTGGCCAAGACATCAGACATTCGGCACCGCCTCGAACAATTCAAACTTCTCAAAGCTTCCACTAAACCAAAGCCTCCGACCAACCGTTCCGGAGACGTAGTCGGCTACCGTCCTCTTCTTGGGGTTATTGAAGAGGATATTCAAAAGAAGAAGAGGAGGCGATCTTTATTCGAACCTTCACTTGGTCTTCAGCCCCCGACCCAGCCTCTTCATGATATCACGGAGGAGGATACTGAGTTCATACCCTCTCCCCATCCGTCTGAAAACTCTACCGTTACTCAGATTGATCGTCCCGGCTTGGCTCGTAATCCATTTGCTTGTCATCCTGATCTAGATCCAAGCTCCCATGATATTTCCTTTGACGAGGTTACTGGTGAGCACCTTCTCCCGCGCAATCCTATGGTAAGGGTGCTTGATGAGGCTAAGTCTCTGGACCTCGATCTGCTTACTACTCGAATTGTAACTATGGGGGACGAAGCTAAGGCAAACATCGACCGGGTTGCAGAGGAGACCAGGAAGTTGATGGGGCATCATGCCCGACTGGTCAAGGCCGGGGAGGAAATCGGGAGTGCCAACATAAGATTGCGGTTAGTGGTTTCCGACTAGGCCAAGCAACTCGCCGATCAGGCCATCCAGATCTCTCAGCATGAGGCCTCCTCTAGACGACTAAAGAAAACCATGGAAGAGGCTAGCAGAACCGAGCTGCGGAAAATGGAGGCTACCTACAAGGAGCGGATTGATATGGCTATTGCCACGGTGGATGAGGTTCGGAAAGAGGATCTCGAGCGGATAGAGGAGTTATCTGGGAAGCTTGAGGCAGCAGAGCTTGCTCAAACCAAGCTGAAGGAGAAGATGGAGACGATGAGGAAATCCCTTCAGGCTGACCGCTCGAGATATCGATCGAAGAGAGATGCTGCCGTTGCAAGGTTGTCGGCTTCTGAGGTCCGAATGAGGGAGTTCAAGGAGAACGAGGGGATGATGGATGAGATGCTTCAGGACATGTACTTCCGTACTTGGAGGCAGGGAAGCTTATCCTGGATGGATGATTATCCTCGGGTCATGGCCAGGATTTATCTCCGGGCTCTGGAGGAGGCCAAGGCCCAGTTTACCGAGGAGGAGAAAGTGGCAGCGAAGGAGGGTATGCGGCTGCTTACCGCTGAGGAGGTTGGTGTGCAGTTGGAGGATGATGATCAAGGAACAGAAGCTGGTAAGTCTTCCCTTTTAGTCTTTTCGTAACTTGATTGCTTATTGTTCATGACTATTAATGGATCCTTTTCTGAATTGGACAGGCGGGACCTCTAGAGCACCAACTACCTCCGATCAACATGTTGAGAGTTCCGATCCAGCGGTTAAGTAGATCCTGGAGGGCCAGCAGGACTGAGGCGAAGCCCCGACTCCTTGACTTGTCCTGGACATATTTTGGTTTACTTGACATTGCTGTCTATGTTAGTCCAAAACATTAATGTAACTTGTAATTATATTATTCGTAATGAACGACTCTATTTTTTGGCATGTAATTTTTAAACATGAGCTGATTCTGTTATATTTGAATGCTGTCTTTATTTTGATGTGTTGCATAAGAAATATAGCTATACATACGCTTGTGATTCAATTGTGTTTGATGTCAAGTTCTTGCTTAGAATATATTTTCATGTCTTGCAATGTTAGTGTGATGTGTGAATAAATTATAGCTACATGTTTATGTTCAAGAGAAGAGAGTACCGCCCTTTCGTGTTTTAGTTGTAGACGGTAGCTTTGAATGTCTTGTGTGACCGATTGTGGAATGCAGCTGAGTGTCTTGTCATCCAGTTTGCGAGTTTCTATTCCCATGAGCGAGTGTCTCCTATTCTGTGTCCTGTACTTTAGGGATCGTTATAGAGGATAAGAGGAAAATTTTTATAACTAGAATGGAAATATAGGAAAAGGTAAAACTTCCGATCACGGAAGGCCTTCGATGTGCTTAAGTTCGTGGCAAACGGGTTTTGTAGTCACTTTCCCTAGCTGTGGGTCTTGGAGACATTTGTCACCCATCTTACGCCTCCGCGGGGAGTTTATCTTTTTTATCACTGCCGCACTTAAGACACATCGGATCCGAGATCGCACACAGTAACTACCCGGGCCATTATGGCCCGTAATCGTGGTATTATTCGATTTACTGTGGCCGGCTAGCGTGGGTGCCGATCGTCAACCGTGAACTACCCCTGGCTGGCCACACCTTATGTTGGGGGCATAAAGTAGGTTCACAGTTGCCGGCGAGCCGAACGCCGTAATGAGATGCCTCGGCTATAGTCGGCCTTCTCGGAGGCTTATAATCGGCTCATTACAGTTGGCTTTAAGGGACGTCGCGAGCAATGAGTTAACCCGCAGTAGAGGGATGCTGGAGCAAAAGTGTCTCATTGGCGAGGGCATAGATTCACATAGTACCTGTTAGGTCTTGTCCAGGTGAGGTTGCGTCGTGATGTGACTGGAATGGAGGTGCCATTACACAGGATTTTGTCCAACAGAAAAGGATAAAGTTAACAAGCAGCCAAGATATAAAGGAACAAGTTAAAAAAGAGAGACAAGTTTTTAAAGTGGTTTGGCACGAAAATGCCTACGTCCACTGATTCTCTTTGTTAATTCACTTCATATGGGCAGTACAAGTTAAGCAAAGTATCGACGAAGGTGTTGGATGTTCCATGCCCTCTGGAACACCTCTCCGTCCACTGTTGACAAAATATAAGCTCCGTTGTGGAGATCTTTATGAATTACATATGGTCCGTCCCAGATGGGGTCTAGCGCCCCGGGGCGCGGGAAGATTCGCTTGAGGACAAGATCTCCTTCTTGTAAGCTGCGATACTTGACTTTGGAGTTGTATTGCGCTGCTACTTTTTGCTTGTGAGCTATTGCTTTGAGTGCTGCATCATTCCTTCTCTCTTCAATTAGATCCAAAGACATGTGAAGGAGTTCTTCGTTCTCTTCTGGGTTGTAGTGGATCCTACGGTGGGAAGGAACTATAGTTTCAACTGGGAGCATGGCCTCCGATCCGTATGCCAAAGAGAAGGGAGTATGCCCTGTTGATGTTCTGAAAGATATGCGGTAGGCCCAACGTGCCGTAGGAAGTTCATCCACCCAAGCGCCTTTTGACTTCTCAAGTTTCTTCTTGATTAGAGTTTTGAGGATTTTGTTGACATCTTCGACTTGTCCGTTCACCTGGGGATAAGCTACAAATGAGAAGCTTTTGCTAATTTCGTGTTCTCGGCACCAGTCGGTGAATTCTTCACTGTCAAACTGAAGTCCATTGTCCGATATGATTTTGAGTGGGACTCCGTACCTGCATAGAACATTTTTGACCAAGAAGTTAATAACTTTTGTTGAAGATATTTTATTTAGAGGTTCCACTTCCAGCCATTTGGTGAAATAGTCGACTTCCACTATAGCATATTTGGCTCCGCCTCGGCCCATTGGCAGTTCGCCAATCAAGTCAATTCCCCATATTGCAAAGGGCCAAGGGCTGGTCATTTGAGTAATCTCATTTGTTGGTAGTCGAGGAATCTTAGCAAACTTCTAACATCTGTCACATTTTCTGACGAAGTCTAAGGCGTCTTTGTTCAAGGTGGGCCAGAAATATCCATATCGGAGTATCTTCTTTGCCAGAGTCTGCCCTCCAGTGTGATCTCCACAACTTCCTTGATGGACGTTGGATAAGATTTCTTTGGCTTCCCTTCCAGCGACACACCTCAATAAAGGGTTAGAGAAGCCACGCCGATAGAGGATGCCTTCTTGTACTGTGTAGCGGGAAGCTTTCCTCAAGATTTTCTTAACTTCGTTATGCTTGCCGGGCAGCGTGCCATCTTGTAAGTACTTTCGGATGGGAGTCATCCAAGTTTCCTCTTCGATTGCAGCTATCTGATTCACTTGCTCGAAACTCGAAGTTAGTTGCTTCGGGATGGCTGTTGTTCCGGAAATGATGCCGTTTTTCATGCTAGCTTGCTTTGCAAGCTCGTCGGCCTCTTGATTCTCTTCTCGAGGAATAAGTTTGATCAAATAGTGATCCAATTGATTGAGTAGCAGCTTGGTCTTCTTCAGATATGCTGTGAGTCGTTCTCCACGAGTTTGAAATTCTCCTAGTTTTTGATTTACAATGAGTTGAGAGTCACTATGAAGACATAAAGAGCTGACTCCAATCTCTAAGGCAAGTTCTAATCCAGCTATCACTGCTTCATATTCTGCATCATTGTTGGTGGCGGCGAATTCCAACCTTTGGGCATAGTGCAGCTTCCTTCCCCTAGGGGTGACTATCACAACACCAGCCCCCGAGCCTTGTTCGTTTGATGCTCCATCTACAAAGAGATTCCACTTGATGTCTCCTGCTATTTCAGATTGCTCCTTACCTTCGTTGGTAGTGAATTCGGCAATGAAATCGGCCATGGCTTGTCCCTTGATGGCGGTGCGAGGATGGTAGGTGATATCATATTGACTTAGTTCAATGCACCATTTAAGTAGTCGCCCAGAAGTGTCGGGACGATGGAGTACCTGCCTTAGTGGTTGATCGGTTAGAACTCTGATGGAATGAGATTGGAAATAGTGTCGCAGCTTCCATGATGTGATTAGTAAACAGTATGCTAGCTTCTCAAGTTTAGGATATCTGGCTTCTGCTCCCGTAAACTTCTTGCTTGCAAAGTACACTGGCCGCTGCGCGCGGTTGTCTTCTCTCACCAAAGCGGCGCTTAGAGCATGGGATGATACGGCAAGGTATAAGTATAGCTCTTCGCCTTCGTTTGGAGTTGAGAGTACTGGTGGTCTCTAGAGGTGTTCGATTAGGTTAAGGAAGGCTTTTAAGCATTCGTCAGTCCACTCGAACTTTCCTTTGTCTTTCTTTAGAGCTTCGAAGAAAGGGACACACTTGTCAGTTGCTTTAGAGATGAATCTGCTTAGGGCGGCCACTTTCCCGTTTAGGCTTTGCATTTCCCTTCGAGTGGAAGGTATCCTGATATCTTTTAGAGCTCGGACTTGTTCGGGGTTTACTTCAATCCCTCTGGCATGGACGATGAATCCCAATAACTTTCCTGATGATACTCCGAAGGAGCACTTTAGAGGATTTAGCTTCATTCAATATTGGCGAAGTACTTGAAACATCTCGCCTAGGTGGCTTACTTGATCGTTGGATTTCCTTGTCTTTACTAGCATGTCATCCACATAAACTTCCATAGTTCGTCCTATTAGTTCTGCGAACATCTTGTTGACAAGGCGCTGATAAGTAGCTCCGGCGTTTTTAAGCCCAAAAGGCATTACTCTGTAGCAGCACAATCCCCGGCCAGTGATGAAACTAGTGTGCTCTTGACCGGGAGCGTGCATAGGAATTTGGTTATATCCTGAATACGCGTCCATAAAAGATAATAGTTCGTGCCCGGCTGTGCTGTCCACAAGTTGATCGATTCGGGAGAGTGGGAAGCAACCCTTCGGGCAAGCGTCATTTAAGTTGGAGAAGTCAATGCATGTTTACCACTTCCCATTAGCCTTCTTTACTAGTACCGGGTTAGCGATCCACTCTGGGTAGATGGCTTCTCGTATGAAGTTATTGGCAAGTAGGTTTTTTACTTCTTCATCGAGGGCTGCCGATCGTTCTGCCCCCATGCTTCTTTTTTTCTGCTTTACTGGCATCTTGGTAGGATTGATGTTCAGTGCGTGGCATGCTATGTCTGGGGAGATTCTAGTCATGTCAGCGTGCATCCATGCAAATACATCCAAGTTGTGGCGGAGAAAATCAATGAGTTGATCCTTCAATTCTGCTTTTAGCTGAGATCCGATTTTCAATAGTCTACTCGAGTCGTGTTTGTCTACAGATACAAATTCCATAGCTTCTGCAGGCTTGGTGGTGGCCTCCTTCTCTTTGTCCCTGGGGTCTGATTCATTGAAAGGATCACTGGTATATCGAAGAGGAGGGGCATTCCTTAGTTGCTATGCTTCCAGGTTTTTTGTGCAGAGAGTAGTCTCTGCATCCTTCCCTTTATCCCTTCTGCAGTTATCGCGAAGTTCGGTTACATAGCAATCTCGAACAGCGTCTTGATCTCCCTCTACTTCCCCTATTCCGTTGTCTGTTGGAAATTTCATCTTCAGGCACCATAGGGCCAGGACAATTTGGAAGTCGGCCAAGGCTGGTCTTCCCAAGAAGGCGTTGTAGGCCGAGTGGTTTTCTATTAGCACAAATGTTTGTTTCCTCACAATGGAGCGGGAGTGACTTCCTATTTCAACAAAGAGGTCCAGTTGCCCGAGGGGCATCTTCGCATCTCCAGTGAAACCATGGAGTGGTTTATTGCAGGGAGACACATCCTTCATTGAAAGCTTCATTTTGTCGAAGGCATGTTTGAATAGGATATTCACTGAGCTTCCAGTGCCTACTAGAATTCGGAAAACTTCGGCTGGACCAAACCAGGCAGAGATGACCATAGGATCCATGTGTGGGTACTGCCTTCCCTCCAGATCACGCCTACTGAATGTGATGTCATCATTCTCTTTCCGCTTCGGGTGGCATTCTTCTATAACAGAATTAACGCAGTCTTCGTTGTTTCTAAGTGACTTTCCATATCTCCCCATCTCTGCCCAGCTTTTGTCGGCGATGTGTGGTCCTCCCGATATGGCATGGACCACTATCTTCTCTTGACTGGAGCCGCTGGTGTTGCGATTTCCTCCGCCCATCTCTAGGGGAGGTAGCCTTGGGTTTCCATTGGAAGAAGCTGGAGTCCTGCTCTGACTTTTCACATAGCGTTCCAGTCTCTTCCTTCTGATGTGTTCTTTAATCAAGTCTCGGAGGTGATGGCATTCATTGGTGTTATGCCCATGAGATTCGTGGAAGCGGTAGAACTTTCCAGACTTAATTGCGTTATCCGTTTCCTTCTTGTGCGGGGGGCGTCTGTATTTAACTTCGTCTTGGGTGGCCAAGAAGATGTTTTCGATTGTTTCATTCAAAGGAGTGTAAGAGTCAAATCTCGTTCCTGGCCGATATTGACGCTTTTCTCCCTTCTTGCCCCCAGCAGTGTCTCTAGAGTCATTTCTTCGAACGTCCTTCGCTGCAGCGGGTGTGTTGCCATGGGCTGCCTTAGTTTGTTGCCATGTCTGCCTTTCAGTGGCAGCGTCTTCAAGTCTCATATATTTCCCGGCTTCATGGAAGAAATCAGGTAAGGTAGCTGGTTTTTCATTTGTTAAGTGTCTAGCAAATTTAGTATCCGAATGCACACCATTGCAGAGGGCCATTAGGATAAGTTTCTCATCGGTATCTTGGACTGTAGCCGTTGCGGCATTGAATCGGGTTAGATATTGTTGCACTATCTCTCCAGGCTTCTGTTTGATATTGGATAAGGAATAAGCGTCCTTGGGTTGTTCCACATGAATGTGAAACTGGCTGATGAACTTTTCTTTCAACATTTTCCATTAGCTGATCTATCCTTGGGGTAGATGGCAGAACCAGGAGGTAGCTAGATCCGTTAGGAATAGTGGAAAGCATTTGCACAATACTCCTTTTGTCGCTCCGCTCATGAGCATATGCTGTGTGTGTCTCTGCAAGTGTACAACGGGGTCGGAAGTTCCCCTGTAAGGTTCCATTGTTGGCATCTTCCATTCTTGGGGGGTGATGGCAATTTCGATATTGCGGGAGAAAGGGCTGGTAAAAAGAAATTTTGAAGATATAAATTTAAGAAACCGGACATTTTATAAAAATCGACTATGATAAAACATACATTGCTTATATGAATTAATTAAAGACATTCCTTAATTGAACTAATTAACTGTGAACAGATATCAACGAAAAATGAAAATGTTTTGCATAATTATTAACCAATTATATGGATCAATCCAATATTCAACAACATGCGGCAATTAATGAAAAAGGTTTGATGATTCTGAAACAAATATCACTTTCAGTTTCTACATTGCAATCTTAAAAATCACAGGTTTCTTATTTGCCTAATATTCACTTATAATATATTTTTCATACATGTAATACACTATTGACAGTTTGTATGTTTTTCAAGTTTAAACATGTGTTGCAAACAGATTATAAGTGGATACTAGATTATATAAACTTAGTTCATATCCAACACCCACTTATGATTCATAAACTTAGTTAATTTATATTTAAACTTCTATAAAATATGGACTAGAATATTGTGTATCTTTGTGAAATCTGCTAAAAAACCTTTAAAATGTAAAAAATAATGCGAATACTTATTACTAACTCCAAGACAATGAGAAATTTTGGGTGTGTTGCTCATTGGCTCATATAAAAAAATCCAGTCTTTCCTTTTCATCCTTTGAACTTATACTAGGATTTCTTCCCCTAAAATTTCATTTTAACTTCAAATAGTTGCATTAATTCCCCTAATAACATGTACCATCTAAATCTACTGAAATATGCACAAATCAAAAGGTGATAATCTGACACAAAAATTACAATTTCGTACAATATTAGCATAAAGTTCCTCCTCTAGGTCCTCAGCGATGCATCAACTTAGGTAGAAAAAAAAACATAAATATTTCAAATTCTTAACGGTTTTGAGAAAATATCAGAAATTTTTTATTGATGTAATTACCATCCAAGTATTCAAAGTTAAATTATCAAACTAACATAACAAAAGTAGTACTCTTACAGTTTTGCATGGGCTCAAAGTTGAGATCATCCACTTTATTTTCCTTAAATTCTGACTTTGCTTTGAATTTTGCAGCATACATATACGCAAATGATTCAACTTCCAGCTCCTCCGTGCAAAATTTTTCATGGGAACCATTTGCAGTATACATATACGCAAATGATTCAACTTCCAGCTCCTCCTTAAATTCCGACTTTGCTTTGAATTTTGCAGCATACATATACGCAAATGGTTCCCATGAAAGAGTGCAATCCATTACTATGCATTGGCCTTCATTCAGTGTCGTGACTAAAAGTGATGATGCTGTATCGATTGATGATTGGGTACCTGAGATAACCAATTATGCCTCAAAACAAATTAACAAAACAAGTTATATTTCAAACTAATTATCAAAACAGACATCAATGGATATATAAGCAGACTATAATAGTCTGCTCTTATAAGCATAATAAGTTGCACATATAAGCATCTAAGCATAATGAGTTGTCAGTTTATGATCATAAAATGTAAGAAGATACAATGAATGATGGAGGAGTACAAATATACTACTTTGTTCCTTAAAGCTGATTTTTTGATAAGTCGGAAATATTGACATTTATGTAAATAATGTATCATCAAATGAATGATCAACACAAGACGATTAGTTACATCTACTTATAACTATCATTATTAGTATCACATGCCAATATAAACTAAAAATAAATTAATTAATCATGCAGTACGCTGTTAATTAGGTTGCATATGTACTTATGCAGTGTTGAGTAGCCACGCAGTGTTGAGTAGCCATGAAATGAATGCATTGAATGTGCTGAAAAAGCACTTAAACGTATTTTGATAGTACTAGGTGAAAGCATGCATGATAGTAGTGAAAGAGTGCTTTGAATGCACTAGGATGTATTTTGATAGTACTAGTTGAGAGAAGGCACGGTAGCAATCGAAGAGTACCTTGAATGCATAGGAATGTATATTGATAGTACTAACTGAGAGCATGCATGATAACAGTCGAAGAGTGCCCTGAATAAACTGGAATGTATCAGTTTAGTTTTCTTACTTATGATGTAAATACATAAGGAAAATGAATGGTATTTACTATTCAGGTTACTTATAGAAATCAAAGCCATTTCACATAAAACCAATGATTAACTAATATATACGAAGTGTTCATTATAGAAGGATGTCTTGCCCATCATATCTCCCTATTTGTTCCCTAATATATTATCTATACATGTGTAAAACCAGTGCTAGATCAAGTTAATAGTGCTACATGATATTAATGATCCGGTTAATAGTAACAAAACCAAAACTTAGTTCAATGTGGATTATCAAAAAACAACTTGGGCAACTTTAATTTGTAACCAATGTAAGTCATTTTTTGAGTTATTATACATGATTACTATGGATAAATTTGTATAAAACAGTACAATAACCAACAAATACTATCATTATGAGCCTTAACATCCACTAAAAAGGGAAGTGCAAACCAATCAAGCCAACTAACCAACCCAATGTTCTTATGTACTTGATTTCAATTGCTTTAACCATATATTTCCTTATCAAGACTAGATTCTAAAGACAACTTCGTTTGTAAAACTCTTTTTTCTAAATTTCATAATCAAAGCTCTATGTGATTTATCATCTCATAATTTAATTTATCTCATATTTCCTATGCCTAATCATTTACTTATTATTATAGAAAAAAAAATCTCCCTTGAATACATTGTTTGGATAGACCAAGTAATGGAGGATTTGGTCCAAATTCATCCAACCATTGGTATAATCATACCTATATAGAGTCCAAATTTTATATTTTATTTGATTTTGTGTATTTAGCTTTACAGGTATAAGGTCAATTCCTAGGCCCAAAACCTGATTTTGAATAGGTAAATCATCTGATCCAAAGAACAGAGACATCTGATCGAAACAGTTACTCGCAGCATAGTGCTATATATATAGTAACCTCATCTCATCATCATTACTTATCAAATATCAATCACAATAAGTATTATGGGTATAGAGAACTTACTAGTTTCTTCGCTCACGGTATTGATCATACTAATTAGCTTGAGCAATGGCCAAGCAATTCCAAACATGACAGCTAGTAGCAGCTTAGAAATTCAGCAATACAAGATAAAGCTGGTGATGGCAGTGGAGTTGGAGCAGCTCCGCAGAGTTCAAGTAGTAGCAGTGGCTCAGGTGGTACCAGTTTCTCATCAGATTCGGTTATTTTTTAACTTGGTTGTTAACTTGGTAGCAGTGGCTCAGTTTAATTTTATTAACTTGGTTATTTTTACAAATTTAGTTTTTTTTTCAAACTTAATTAATTTTTATAAAATTAGTTATTTTTATAAACTTATTTAATTTTTATAAAATTTAGTTAAATATTATAGAAATTAGTTAATTTTTATAAATTAGGTTAATTTTTATAAATTTAGTTTATTTTTATAAACCTGGTTAACTAAGTTAAATTTTTATATAACTTAGTTAATTTTTGTCAAAGTCACCTAATTTTTTGTCAAAGTTATTATTGTATTTAATTTCAATAAAACTTGCTTAACATGGTTATTTTTTGTCAAAGTTAGTTAATTTTTGCAAACCTAGTTAATTTTTATAAAAGTCAACTTAGTTAAATTTCTATAAAACTTAGTTACTTTTAATAACTTATCGCATTTCGTAAAATTCCACAACACCTCCCTTGCATGCTTAGTGTTTTCCCGCACACCCCAATTCAGTATACATTTACACAATCAAAACAAGACCGAATTCAAATCATATATAACGAAATATACTTTATGATAACATACGCATTTGAATGCATAAAAATATACCATTTATTTGCAATTTTAGCTAGCAATCATTCATATGGCAAAGCAATGTTTTGTGTATCTATAGAGCAAAGTAAAAAAGAATAATTAGGATGCAGAATAATGACATGGTATATATGAATGAATTACGCGCTTGGCATGTGTATATTTTTCAAAAAATGCCTATAAAGTATCATAGCTTGTCGTAGGCGATGAAGTGGAACCTCATGCCATACTCCAATGACACACTATACTGAGTTGCATTTGTTGAAAATATCTATTTTGTTTTCATAACTGGGAAATTCAATTGCACTACTACTAACACTATTACTATCTACATCTTTTTCCAGTAAAACAAATAATAACAAATATTTGTTTAATTAAGGGGTTTTAACCTTTCAGAGTGATCCATTAAAGAATATAGTATCATTAATACATCTCTTATTTTGAGCTGTAGGTTGCACTCTCCTTTAGATCGTGCATTTACTTTCTTAACGATAAGATGCAGAATGTGGTTAGAGCTTCTATTACCCGGTTAGTCAAATTCCCTTACATTCTGGCATCTAAATTAGTAAAGGTACCATACTGTTTTAACCACCGTGGTTTATAATCAATTAATTTATCTTCTTTCAGGTTTGTTACTCTGGTTCTAGGCTGGACAGTAGGACCCATAATATTTCATATGATACCATAGATTTTGATAAACTCGACATTAAAAAAACAATCACCCAAACCTCGGTTGCAGTTAATGTAAACCAAACCATTCTATATAAAATCCAACATGTTCACCTTCACAGCCATGTGCATATCATTTGTATTAGTGTGCACATCATAAGCGACTTCATCCACTTCCTTCTCCGTTAAAATCAAATAAAGTTTTGCCTAACCCTATCTACAGTCCTAACTTGATCTTGTAGTTTGCTAAGAACCTCTATAAACAAATCCATTTTCTTCATTGGATTTTGATTGAATGAGTTATAAGAATTATACAGCACCATGCTTATATCATTAGCTTCTCCCAACCCCTTTTGTGAACAAATACCTATGTTATCCATTTCTCTAACACCAGACTTATTATTAGCATCCAATGCAAGAACTTTGAACTGATTATTACATTCAATATCGAAACTTAGTTGCCTTAGTTTTATGAGAAACAGAAGTATTAAACCCTTATCACCACTAACTAAATTAGTTGAATTATCCTTCAAGACAAGCTCTTCCTTCTTCAACTTATTTATATATTTGAAATCCCATTTAAAATCACCTTTTCGCAATTGATATTCTTTAAAGAATTCATATATTTTGAAATTTCAAAGGATAAAAACAACTTATTCATGGTATCAGCAACATTTATATCATTTGATAAAGATTCAAAAAGTTTTTCAACACCGAGGACTTGACAACGTCCCCATTATTTTTCTAGAAAGTGAACACCCCTTCCTTAGAACTCAACTCATCACCATTGGAAATCTAGTCATTTTTTAAAGTAGAATAAGATGCATCACCCTTTCATTGAGATGAGATTCATGAGATAGTCCTTCTGTATACGATTGAAAGTGCCAAAAGAGTTTATGGAAAAGATATATCCTTCTTCTTTTTAATCAAAGCAATTCTCAATATACAACTACCCTAATTTCGGATATTCCAAATTGAAGTAAGAAAACATTAAAACAACAGTTACCAAACTAAACCCTGCTCACATGGCATTTCTTAGTAAAAACAAATGAAATAATTGAAGTCAAAGTATATAATAGATAAAATCATATGATAATTCTCATTTAAAACAAATGAAACAATTGAGAATGTTGTAACTGTAACACTCCATTAAAAAAACAGAAATTGAAAAATATACCTAAAGTGCCAACTTCACGAAGTTGGCAAATCGCTTCAGCTTCGTTGAGGTATCGAGCTTTGAGGAATCATGCTTAGTTGAAGTGGAGAATCAAGCTTCGTTGTGGAATCATGCTTAAGCGATGTTGAAGAATCACGCTAGCGTCGTTGAGGAATCGACTTCGTACTCAGGAATTGCGCTTAAGTGGAGGAATTGAGTTTCAGCTCAAGTAAGGAGGGATTCGTTAGTGAAGAGGGACGTGACAGTGAAGTTTACAAGGCAGTCGGTCATGTAATTTTATATTTTGGAAGTGAAGGCGAAAAGAGGGATTATTAGCGGCATAGGAATAGGATGGAGGGAAGCGTAAATTATACCGCCAATTTTTCGTTTTTGTTAATAATAGCTTGAACACATGCTATCCTTTTACCCTTAAGGACCACCAACTACCTAACCATAGCAAGTCATGTTTTCATGCTATCCATGTTTGCTATTAATAGAACATTTTCTTGTAGTGTACATACTTACATACATACATTATATATATATATATATATATATATATATATATATATATATATATATATATACGGGGTTGTATTAGATAGAAACGAGCAAAACCTTTTACTCGTTCTCACTTTGTCTCAACCCATTATCTCCAAGCAAATTCCCTATCGTTTAGCCACCCCTAGACCTTCCCAAAATCGAAATTTTGCAGCCCTAATGATGGGCCTTAAACCCGTCTAAGCCCAAGCCAAAATACTATGCAATTAAATCTAGTCTGATCGCTTGTCGATATTGTATATCGATCGATATATTTAAAACTTTTATAAATATATATAACATTATTTATTTCTCAAATCCTATTCAAATTTTATAATTAATATATCACAAATATTAACTATAAAATAACTAAATCGTTTGGTCTTAAGGGAATTCATCATTTCGGGTGTGAAACTCTTGGGTATTAATTTGGTCAGCGATTAACATCGAACTATTCTAATGTTAACATTCACACGTCACTCAGCAGATGGTATGACTATGGCGAAATTTATCGCTTACTCGTTTTCGGTAAAATCCAATTTTAGTTTAATAAGCATTACCCGATTGTGACATTTGTTTAACTAATTCACTTCGTCAAAACTATATTACTTTGGACTTATGGAATTTGGCAATGGTTATAATTCCAAGCTCATCCACATTCAACTTTATAGTCTAAATACAAAGTCCTTGGTTCAATAGTAATAATTATTATTAACTAAAATACTATGGCAAGAGACTTTGACTTTGAGTTGACTTGAGTTGACTGTGATACTAACCGTATATAACTAAGGAGGCGAATACTCTCTTGAATAGTGCTTCACTTTCAATACTTCCACTCGACCCAACTATAGTCACTCGATGGATGCCATGCCATGATTTGGCTATAATTGAAGCGGAGCTTTCATATTGGAGATCCATAATATTCTCAAGTCGAGAGAACTTTGTAAATCAGTCACATCGATATTTTCTATTTGACCTTAGTTATTTTAACCAACAAAATACTATCGAGTGAGTCATTCCATATTTATCTAATAACTATTAGTACGTAACCTCTAGATGCCCCCCAGTAGTTATGAGTAATACACTGCCCAACATTTGGACAGCGTTCCGTACTCCAGTCTCAACGGGTACATCGATATCCAGTCCTGATGCATCTTGAATAGGAATATTTAAAATGGTATATTTGTTTTGTTGTGATAAATTACACACGGTTACAACACTTTATAACTATTATCACAAAATATACCATTTACGGATTTGTCTATTAAATATACTTTTACACTACTAGAAAATACTTCAATTTCCTATGCTAAATTTCCTGCGCCTTTCCTACACCAAAAGGCGGGGCGTAGGAAAGACGTAGGAAATAGGTAGAAAGAGATAAAGGCGTAGGAAAGACGTAAGGAAATTTCCTACGTCTTTCTTATGCCAACTTCAATATGTAGAAAAATAATCAAGGCGTAAAAAAGACGTAGGAAATTTCCTACACCAAAATTATGACGTAGAAAAGACGTAGATAATCTCCGACGCCATTTACGTGTCTTCATTAATTTCCAACAAATCTAGACCGGCGTAGGAAAGCCGTAGGAAATCCCCTACATAAAATTTTGATCTCCTACGTCATTTCTACATCTCTATTAATTTTCTATAGAAATTTACTCCTGTACGTATCCTCCTAATCCCCATTTATTCTGTAGAAAAAAACCCTAATCTTCCTTCACCAAGCTCTTCTTCACGCACGGGACGAAAAAAACATTTCAGAGAATGGAGGCTCGAGGCTAATCCCCCAAACACAAAATTAAATCAGACGAGGCGGTGCTCGATGCAGCTCGATGCGTGACCTAGGGAAAGGCTCGCAAATCTGCATCGGCCACCGATGGTGTCAAGAAGCCTCGCCGATTCATGCCTGGAACCGTCGCGCTACGTGAAATCCATAAGTACCAGAAAAGCAATGCGTTTTGATATTTAAACTCCTGTTTTAGAATGGTTTTGTAAGCACTAAGTTGTGATCTATCGCTCGCCTCGCTTCAGTATCGTAACGTTTCCAATCAATTATTGCTGGTTTCGATTACAGATTGTTGCTTTTGGGATCTCGATCTTCTTTTTTTGAATGGTTTTGGACCGTGATTTGAATTTGGATTCGAAATTAATATATCAGCTGTCACCATTAATTATTTTTCAAGAATCGAAAGGGGTTTGGATTGAATTTTTTTTACTTATTTTTCTTCTCCTTTCTTTTTCTTTCTTCCCACTCTTCCTCCTTCCGGATCCCTTTTAAAATTTAATGTTTGTACTAATTATTTTTTGAGGACTTTGTTTAAATTTATGGAAAAGTTTTGTAGATGATGATTTGTTAAAGAGGTTCAAAATGCGAGAGGGAGCACTCATAACTGTCTTTGTGCTTTTCATTTTTTACCTTTGGTTTTCAATTGTGTCACCATGTTTTGCAATGCAAGATTATCAATCACAGTCTGCTAGTTTTGGAGCTATGAACTCAAACGGTGCTTCCTCTTAGCATTTATTTCTTCTCTGTATGGATCTTATCAGTGGCCCACTGCTTGAAACCTGGTGCTTGCCGAGTGTATTTTAGGATTTTGGTTTTCAAAGAAGTGAATGATTTTTACTTTTATGGTCTGGGCATGTTCCGCACTTTCAATTACCTCTTTAGCTTTGTTAGTGTTGTCTTCGGTTTGCTCTATATTGTTTCTGACCCTGAATGAGACTATAGGATGCGTAATGAATTGGGACTGTGATTCTTGGTCGTAAAAAAATACTACTATTATGTTGTGCATTTTCTTGTTCTATGATCATTTTTTCTTTGTAGTCGTCGCTTGTTAAGGTTTCTCAGCACTCTAGCATGGTACCATTGTCGTTATTACAATTTTCTATGTAATCATTGAGTTGCTAGTCATATGGCTACATTTGTGATCCTGGTATGTGTCTAGTTTGAACATGTGACTCATTTGTGTAGTTATTTCCATTTGGCTCTTGATTGCTGTAATGATTATATCATTTTGCATGATTACTGTTCAACATTGGACATATTTTAATGCTATTATTTTATATATACAGGTTGCCATATCTATAACTAGGATTCTCTTTCATGTTACAAGACCAAGAACAGCGCTTCTTGGTGACCTTCCAAGAACTAAATTGTATTGAAATATAGACCAATATCTGGAGGCAAGAAAGGTACCAGGAGTTGTGATTGTTAGGGTGGATTCTGCTATCTATTTCATAAACTCGAACTATATCAAGGATAGGTACTGTTTTTTCTTCTATTGCTTGTGAATTTTAGTTCAAGTAATATAGTTTCATTGCATCATAAAAGGTAGCTCATTTTTCAAAACCGTAAAGTTTATGACACTCTTAGAGTGAAGTTTGCACATGCTTGTGATGTTTTTGGTCTATGAACAAGGCAATCAATTCTTACATTTTTGGCTTTTCTAATTCAATGTATAGAATTCTATGATGGTTAAGAGATGAAGAGGAGATGCTAGAAATGGAACACTTGCCTCGAACCAATTTCTTGATTGTAGAGTTGTCACGTAAGGATTAGTTTCTATTTTTCTCTCCTTGAGATTATGTATGTTTTACTCATGTTTTTTCGCGTCCATTTCCCTGCAGCTGTCACTGATATAGACACAAGTGGCCCCACGCCTTAGAAGACTTGTTCAAAGCACTTAAAAAGAGAGATATTGAGGTTAGTTAATGAAAACATTTTTCCAAAAAGTTCAAAGCAAATATTGCACAGGTCTTGATAATTTTCTTTGAATTGAAGCTTCTACTGGCGAATCCTGGGCCTGTGGTGATAGAAAAGCTGAGAACATCAAAATTTATAGAGATTATAGTTCAAGAAAAGATCTTTTTAACAGTTGATGAGGCGGTGATGTTTTGTGCACCAAAAGCTAAAGAAGAGGCATGAAGACACTTCTGATTACAAGTTTATGCATAGTTGATGATTTATTTCTTACCCATATTGCATTGATCTGGCTTATAAACAAGCAGTTGATAATGGGACAGATATTATTGATTGTCCAGTTCAAATAACTAAAGATGGCACTCTTATATGCATGAGTTCTATTAATCTTATGAGCAGTACTACAGTTACAACATTACCCTTTGCTTCGACTAGAGCGAAACTGGAGGAGAATGTGGAGCGTCAAGAAGAAGAGATTCAAATGTTAAAGACGTTGTATGAACAACTATGTGAGATGCTTCGACAACGAGTTAATGGAGAGTCGAATAGTCATCGATACTAGGGTTGATGGTATTTTTCTTATTCTTGTATCCATATGATGTTATGTATTATGAACATGTTATCGTACTTTTTAAACATATGAGAACTTGTTTGGTGTTGATTTGATTGTGTAATATGAAGAGATATCTGAACTTTGATTGATGATGAATGATTTAAGATTACGTCTTTTTTGTTGATTAATTTGATAATGGTGGTTGCTTGATGTTGGTAGAGTGTTGCGGATTAATATTGTGTTTGATTAAAAGAAACGTAATTATAATATGAAAAAATGACTTCAGAATAGGCGTAGGAAAGACGTATGTAAATCTAATTTTACTATAGTAAAAAAAGCAGTGTGGATGGCGTAGGAAAAACGTAAGAAAACAATGGCGTAGGGAAGGTGTAGAAAACAATGGCGTAGGGAAGGCGTAGAAAACAACCCCACGAATAGCGTAGGTAAGGCGTGGGTGTTTTATTACCTACGCAGGTTGTACCCACGTCAACATTGGCGTAGGGGTTACGTAGTTACTGCGTTTACCTACGCTCCGCCTACGCCATTTTGGCGTAGGTAAACTGCAGTTTTCTTTTAGTGTTAACAAAGTTAATTAATTAATATAATCACATTATATCAAGTATATAATAGGAAGAAAATATCTTTTATTTCGTACAAGATTGGTAAACGAGTAAGATATATGTAACAAATTACATAATTGCCCCTAAGGCATTCCTCTAACTCTATCAATCTCCCACATGCACTTGGGTCAATTATGGAATCTAATTCCAACGTCTCCAATTAGTTTTCTCAAAAGCAATTGGCTCAGTCCCTTGGTGAATGGGTGTGCTATTATGTTATTTATCTACTTTGTCAATTAACTCTCTTTGACACTGATAAACTGCGTTTATCATATGGAATAATTTGAAGTATGTCTTTTGACTTCTAGTGAGCTTTATGTTCTATTATGAACAATTTCATGACATCGTTATCTTATAACAATATTATGGACTTCCCAACATTTGGAATAACCTTCCGCTCAATTATAAATTTGTGCATTTATATCTATATACATTGGTTTACTGTAGCGCTATTCAAGTTAATGTTCTCAATATTTCGTTGAATCGGCCACAATCACTTTTATTTTGAAACATTTTCAAATTAAAGATTTTAACTTGTACTTTATCATCAACATGTTATACTCAATATTTCTTATAAAATTTGTGTCCAAACATTCTGTCATAACGAGTTCGTTGTTTCTATA
This sequence comes from Allium cepa, assembly GCA_030765085.1. Taxonomy (NCBI): domain Eukaryota; kingdom Viridiplantae; phylum Streptophyta; class Magnoliopsida; order Asparagales; family Amaryllidaceae; genus Allium; species Allium cepa. The sequence goes on from CM060945.1 coordinate 443,676,264, forward strand.
AACAATTCTCTAGTATTTAATAAATACGCGAGAACACCTCAAACAACCATTTAGTGATATCAATTTGGATTTTATATTTTCTACATGTATCAAATACATAAACAAAACACAATATCGTACAAAACATAATCTGTATGATAATTCTTATTGCTAATGCATAAGGAATCCAACTTACATGTTCTCCTTTTAATAGTGTTCTCTTGTATATCGTTTTGCGACAATCCCTATATCTTTTAAACTCACCATAAAAGACATCATTTACAATCCAAAATTCAGTATTAAAACAACTAAAGTTGATTCTGATAAAAGCATATTGTTAAAATCAACTACGTGTTGTTTACTCATAGTTTTGAAATATCAATGTACCATTTAAGGTTCCTTTTTATGAATACATGATTCCTCTGCACTTTGGTTGAAAATCAAACTATTTGATATTTCTATCAAAATACTTATTTAATCTTGATGCTTATAAAATGATGCATTCATATCATTTCTTGGATCATATCCAAAGACTCCCAAACCCGATATCGCTCCCACTGACTTTGAGGCATTTTTTATTAGTATGTGTAAACGACTTACTCTAAATCATAATTTAGAATTTTCTGTTTCAATACATAAGTAAAAAAAACTAAGTCTTATCAAGCGATAATTTTGTGAGTAAATTTGAATTAACTTGAGCATGTTGAATACCGAATCTGTTATGCTAATTTCAATGATTGCAATTTGCAATATTATTCTTATCAACATTGCTTATTTAATTCCAACCACGTTAGTCTTTCTAATAAAGCCACAATCTCAGCCGATGGATCACCTCTCCTTGGTTACGAACACCAAAATCATATTTTGATAGAGTACTTGGAATTCTTTCCGATCTGTGCATTATACCATATAGAGTCAACAATCTTAATGGTTTAATTGAACAACCGAGGGTAATGTATATTTTCGACATTAATAAGAAACTCATAGTTTCTCTTCGATGTACGAGAATACTTATTAGACATTCTAACGCTATGTGTTCATTTAGGTTGGTTAATTTCTCTTCATCTCATATAAACAGTTCTATCTATGGAACGGATCCAATTCCCTTTAACTATCAAAATTTTTAAAAAGAAATTCCTTCACAATGAAGTTGATATATCTTGAAACAACAATTGTTTTTTAGTGCAAATAGAATAGGGATTCATAAACGCTTTATGAACCTTTTATTTATAAAACTGATTTTAGTTTACAAAAATTATGTTCAAAACATAAATATGTCATTTAATGACAAGCCTTTCCAAAAAACCTTTTGGAGATTCATACAAGATCCCTTATGAACGATTATTACATGAAATCTTTCGACTCACACAACTTGCCAACTCCTTGACCTAGGATATGTTAGGATTTCTTACAAACCCTTATCTTGTATGATTTTGTAAACTGTTGTTTAGACGAAATAATATCAACCTCGTGTACTACTCATAAGTACATGACCTTATAGAAAGAAACTAAGTCAAATTCACCCACAATTAATCGTAAATTGTCCAACAATGTCCGATTACCCCTTATCGATGCATCCTTATGTATCACACGGAGGAGTGATTTTGAGATGAGATCTATATTTATTTTTAGGTAAAATTGGAACTCTTTCCAATATACTCACTAATTCGACCAAATCAAATCATTTTATTCAATTGCATGTTATTTTATTTACTTTTTTCTATATTCTATGATTTTATCATAAACTTATAACATGTGTATCTAATACACATGTTCATGTTGGTAATAGATCATCGATGAATATAACAAAGTATGTGGAATCCTTTTGGTATTAATAGACTTGTGATTGCGTACATCAATAGGTATTAATACAAAGAGTTCATCAACTCTTATGATGCTCCCACTAAATGGGTGCATATCCATTAATTGTTTGAGATATAATAATTTGTATCGTATGACTCACAATCATATAGTAAAATTATTTCTTAAAACTATGACCTAGTCTATAATTCCAAAGCAACTATAAATAATATTAGATATGTATGTATTTTTTTTGCATCACTTTTACTATGAAAAACAAATTCCATAATATAGTTCTATTTCATAATGAATATTCATAATACTCATATTGAAATATAGTTATATCTATTTTTCAGTCAATTTCAAAAATAAACATTACTTCACAAATAATGTTTGATACATTTTACGAAAACAATTTTCGTAATTTGATGCAATCATTAGGTGTTATATGGCATGCTCCTACTATTTCCGTCATTACTATAATAGCATACTAAATATAGAGGTCCACCATTTATTTAATATTGTTAATATTGTTTACTTATTTCATATGGTGCAACTAGTTTACAAAGAAGAGTTCTTTGATCAAATATCTTAAACTCAAAGAAATAAATGATATAGAAAACAATTTTTTATATGAAAATACATTTCGAAATAAAAATCATATTTCATATTCCAGTTATTATTACAATTGTTGTTTTCAATGTTTCTCTATAAAGCAGAAGTGACTATCCATTCTCTTCATTCCAACTTTACCTTAAATTACATCTATTTTTATACATTTGTTTTTCTTTCAATGGTCAAAATATTCAAAAGAAAACTTTACTACAGTATTGTAACAAACCTTTTACAAAAGCGCGTCCGATTATTCTTAACTTTTAAGACATCAAATATGTTGCACTTTACGTAAACCGATCAAGATGACATTTTAACGATCGAGTTCTTAGATGTATCTCGGAGATTATGACCTTGTGATTAACACAATATGATCCTTTTGAAATCATTTAAGTTGAGTACATGATCTTAAAATATTGTTTATTGGCTTACTTCGAATGAACTAACTTTATCGAAATATTGTACCCCACAATCTATGACTGTTCACCATATAACATTTATATGTGAAAGTGCATGGACCAAATATCCATAGTCTTGAATTTCATTTAGATAATGCAATACACGATATAAACCAAATAAACATAAGTGACCTACTTACGAGTGCATTAAGTAGTTGAAATTGGGCACTTGCATGAGTATAGAAATATTATATAACATGCAATTAGAATTAGTAGTAAGTATATATTATATTTCTATATGTCAAATTTCAATTCAGTTTATATATGTTAATTGACAAACGTTTTGTCAATCATATTAAATGCATAAATTTATCATCGTAGATAATTATAACATTATATTGCATGTGTTCTTACAATATTAGACAAGTTAAATGTTACCTTTTCATTTTTCTAATAAGGCTCCCACTGGTCTTTTATATTTCTCCAAACCCTAAGATGAAACATAGAATTTTTACAACTTCACTAGTGGGTGTTAGCACTCTTTTTTTTAGTATTCTGACCATGAGTTTGCTCAACAAATCATAGCCCCACAAATGATGGATAACTCCTTATCGGTTGTATTATATACAACTCCTAACCCATTTTTCCTTATTCTAATCTCATTTCGACTTTGAGTTCCCTCAACAAATTGAAAGATATTATTCACTTATACCTACCATATCACGATGGCCTAAGTATAATATATGTACCTTGAGTTTTCTTAGCAAATACATATAATTATCTTACCTCATATGTTCAATATATTAAAAATACTATGCATAATATCCCTAGCTTGAGTTTTCTCAACCATTAAGGAGTATGTAAGTAATTTATTAATATATATATGATAGAGGACAACATTATATTGAAAATTCATTTTCTTCAATATATATATATAGTGATATCGACCTATAGAATAATATATTTCTTACGAAATACACCAGCGATTCAAGTGTCAGACACATCAGAATTACGGTATATGTACATTTACATATGTATTTATTTCTCAAGTCTATTTGGGTTTCTTCAGTGTTCCACATTTAGTTTATACACATATCATATAAGTTTTATTGTTATATAAATTTTATATTTCATATTACTTATATGATAGTCTTACGTATAATATATCATTAATCAAATCTTATCTAATTAATTTCAATCAATTAACTTTTTAATTAATTTTAAATTAGTATTTCATTATAATTTTAATTTTGGATATATCTACTATAACATTTATAATGTATACTATAACCTTTATAGCGTAACACACATATATCATATATGTGTATTTTATTTAATTTATTACCTTTAATTAATTTATTCAATTAAATAATTTTTATCAAAATTTATTAATTTCAAAATTTATCTTGTATACATACACGTGTACTTTTGTTATCTTAAACATTCCAAAATAACATAACATATATCAACGTATTTAATACATGCATAAATGCATTAATTAATTGACGTATTTAGTTAATTTATTTTTTTAATCTTATTAATAAATTTAAATTTTGAAATTATTATTTAAATATTTTCAAACATTTTTAAAACATCATTATCCTTTTAAACATTTTGAAAACTTATGTATAATTATAATTTATATAGTAAACATGTTTTATTTTAAATTTAACTATTAAATTTAAAATCTTTAACATTAATTTCAAAATGATTTTGAAAATTAGCCCAAGGCCCAAATTAAGTTGGGCCTTTTCTATTAGGAGCTACCTTTAGGCTCACATCATCTTTCGGGCCAGGCCGGTAACCAGGTAGGACGGGTACTTGATAACCCAATTTCAATCCTGGACATTACCTTTCTGGACACCGTACTAAGTGGGAAAGCTTAATTAGTTACCCCTAATATGACTAATTTAGACCGAATTTGCTATTGGGCTCCGATACCGTTGTTGGAACTGGACTAGCCCACTGCGGAAGTTATGAGTGAATTTCAAAAATTTTACCCTATTGGATGTTTTATTGGGCCTACGAAGTCTAATTGAATTAGAACATTTATAAATTTTATTTAAATAAAATCATTTATTTAATTTAAATTCAAATATATTAGGATACGAAATTAATTTTATTTGATTTAGTTTATACATAAATGTATCATATACATATATGTGTGAGTGCACGTGTAACATAATAATCCGTGAAAGATTTAATATGCCCATATGTAGATGTCAGAATTACATTGTAATAGACATATTAGCTTATTTTGTATGACATGCATATTGTCCAAATATGTACATATATATGTGTAACAAAATTATACACACACACTCACACACACACATGTATGTATAAATATATTATATATAATATATAAACAAAAAAAATATATATAAATAAATATATATAGAAAGAGAGAGAAAAATTATTAAAAATTATTTATAATTCAAATATAACTTAGTTTTGAAAACATAATAATTTTAGTATTTCAATTTGTATATATTATGAATAAAATAATGTTTTCATCCATAAATAATTAACATAAAGTATTCAATAGATAAAAATTCAAATTTTATAATTTTTGAAAATCTAGGATCATAAATTAGAGCTTAGGAAAAATTTGAAGACTTTTAAAAGTTGAATTATTATTTTTAAAAACAAATACATTGATTCCGAAAAAAATTATTTAACATAAAATAGTATATTATTAAAAAATTAAAATTTTAAAATTATAGAAATTCTAGGATCATTAATGATATGTAACAATAAATTTTAAAGAATTTTTCAATTAAATTATTATTTTTAGTAAATCATAAACAGATTTTTTGAAATAATATTAATTATTAAAAATAATAAAATTTGTTGAAAAATTCCAAAAAAATTTCTATGTGTTTTTTAAATGATATAATATTTAATAAGAATATAAAATTGAATTTTTAACGTAATAATTATTTTATATATAATAAACAATTCCAAAATTCAATAAATGTTCATTTAAAAATATGAATATATGTATGATAACTAATTTTCAAAGTTATAAATTCATATTATATATAAATAAGTGTACTAAAATTTCAAATCATATATGTATCCTCTGTATGCATATATGCTATTATAAGAGGGAAATATACACTAATACATATATATATATATATATATATATATATATATATATATATTAATAAATATATATAAAACAATTATTAATGAACAAATTGATTTTTTATAGTAAACAACAATTGTCTATACATAAATAAAATAGTATAATAAACAAATTATGCACATAACCAAACTTGTTAACTCCTCTTTTCCACGACTTAGCGACCTAAAGCTTAGAACGGTTTAAAGCGGCATCGACTTAACATAAGCGCGACCTAACGACCTAAAGAGTTAAGAGGTCTAGCGACCTAAAGAGTTAAGAGGTCTTGCGACCTAACGAGTTAATAAACCCACGACCTAGCGACTCAATGAAGTAACGACTCAACATGCTAAAGGAATAGCGACCTAGCAACTAAGACGACCTAAGCAAGCTAACAAGTTAACGAGCTAGCGAGCTAGCGAGGTAGCGAGCTAGCGAGGTAGCGAGTTAGCAAGCTAACGAGCCAACGGGTTAGCGAGTTAACTAGCTTCCTGTTGTTATATCTCCCAGTTATAGGTCGAGTAGGAGCTAAGTCGCTACGACTCTTACAACTAGCCTAGGTCGCTCCACAAGGTATATCAGCATGGTTAAGTCGCCTGCCTCTCTTCCTTAAGTCAGTACGACCCACTAACCCATTCATATGGACCAAGTGCAGCAAGGATGAACCGTAACCCGTATCTCTTAGGTCAAGCGCGACCTAAGAACTACCCTAAGGTCGTACGCGACCTACGACCTAACTCCGGATTATCCCTATAAATACCCTACCTACTCCAACCAGAAAAGGACTTTTGGCTCACTTCTGGAACGTCTACACTCTGCTGTTTTCTCAAATCGTCCAACACTTCAAACACGAAAGACGCTTCATCGAACTTCAAGAAGAAATCTAACACATTCGACATGGATTCAAAGAGTTCTTCTACATCGGAGTTCTAGCTACTTGTCTATGTAGTGTTGTAATCGCAGATTGTTGTAAAGTTGTAATCGATTCAACAATAAAGAAGATTAAAGTGGACGTAGGCTTAACTTGAAGCCGAACCACTATAAAACTGTTGTCTCTTTACTATTTTCTCTGTAATTTCTGCTTGTTTCCGATTCCCGTATCGACGGGTGGTGCTTTCGCTTTACTTCAACTTACACCAGGGTGTTAGCGTTCATTTTCAACGTCAACATTTTGATGCTTTCACTGAGAATTGAACTCAGGCTACTTTCATCATTGCTTCGCAAAAGTTTGTTGAAAGAATCTCTCTCAAAACCAAGAGTCTATCAGACCTGGAAGGAAAAGCATATCTACTAGATCCGGGAACGCTAATGATAACACAGTCAATTCTCCTGAGTCAAATCAAGCAGTTCCTAATGTTGGAGTTACAAGGGAAGAGTTGGACGCCGTGGTTCTCGGGCTGAATTAACAGATGGAGGCCCAGAATGCTTTGATCTTGAACAGGCTAAATGATTTGCTTGGAGCTAACCGTCAACCAGTATAATGAAGGAAACTTTGCTGGTAATGTTTGTAATTCTGAAGAGAGGAACATTCCTCAAAGGGCAGCTAGCCCCGTTGAAGAGGCACCTCCCCAAGCTGGAGGATTGGGACCACAGCCAACTCTCCGTGAACATTTTTCCGGGCAAATTTTCGAGAAAATGGCTGATGTCTGTTTTGCAGAGCCAGCAAACAATGAGGAATACCTCTCAGGCATGATTCGACAAATCATGAAAGAAAGTATGCAGAGTGTTGAAGATGAGAATGACCGGAGCTTCGCTCCGAGCAAGACTCCGTTCACTGAAAGGATTTTGAAAGCAGAATTTCCAAGAAAGTTTGTTCCTCCTACCATTCCGGCTTATAAAGGGACGAGTGACCCTAATCAATTCTTGTACAAGTACGACTGGCACACGACTGGTGCCAGGGCGACAGATGAGATCAAATGCCGGTACTTTCCGGTATATTTGGAAGAAGTGGCTTTACTCTGGTTTACAAAGTTACCAGTCCGATCTGTAGACCAGTTCTCTGATTTGACTCGGAAGTTTAAAGAACAGTTCAGGTTGTATGCTTCAAAGGCGAAGGACATAATGTCGCTGTCTAGTCTGGAACAGAATCCCGGAGAATCTATCAGATCTTTCCTGAACCGCTTTAATATAGCATTGGATGAAGTAGACAATGCAGAGCCACGAATGATTTTGACATATTTGATGAAGGCTATAGACAAATCAAGTGAGTTTGGGAAATGGCTGAAGATGAAGGAACCGAATTCGCTTGAAAAATTCTATAAGAAAGCTGATGAGTTCATGCGCTTGGAAAGCCTTCCGGCGCCGGTAAAAGCGGTGTTGACAAAGGTTGAGAATAACAATGCAGCTCCTGCTATGAATGAATCTGAAGGTCAGAAGAGGGAGAGTAATGGTAGGAAGAAGCAGAAGGATGTGAAGAAACCTCACTTCTTCAAACCTTTAGATTTCACTCCTTTAACAGATACTCTAGAGAATATCTTTCTTGCTACCAAAGATGCCGTTGAATATCGTAAACCTCCCATACTAAAGGCTGGGAAAAAGGCTGTACAAAGTGGAAAGTTTTGCCGGTTCCATAATCAACCCGGCCATGATACCAATGAATGTCGCCACTTGAAAAGTTTGATTGAAGAATTGCTGAGAGAAAACAAGTTGCAACAATTTGTGAAGAGAAGCAGGAATGATCCATCTTCATCTAGTTAGGGGCAGCAAGTTCCTGCTCACCAGCCTAGGTCAAGTGAGAAGGCTGCAGTGCATGAATCTGAAAGGCCCATCATCAATGTCATTACGGGAGGTCCTCACCCGGCAGGCAGGAGCTGGGGCGAGATGGAAAGATATGCTCGTGCCTTGAAATATGTACCAACAGAAGAAGATGTTTTTGTGTTGGAAGATGCTGCACCTCTGAAGCAGCAAAGAACTTTTAATGATGACATTGTGTTCAGGGCCAGGGACTCCACGGGTGTCGAAGCTCCTACCTTGGATCCCTTGGTCATCTCTGCTGGTATCGGGCCGGCTATCGTAAGAAGGGTGCTTATCGACTATGGCGCCTCCTGTAATATCCTCTTCAAGAAGACATTCGATCAAATGAAGATTCCTATGGATGATGTACAAGCTTCATCGCAGAAAATTGTTGGCTTCACTAGGGAGCCAAAATAGCCGATTGGAACTATTGACTTGTTTGTGGAACTTGGAGAGGGGCAGAAAAAAGTTGTTCGCAAGCAGACTTTTGTAATTGTTGACGAGTTTTCTGCTTACAATGCCTTCCTGGGCCGGCCAACTCTTGCAGCACTTAAGGCCGTTCTCGCCCCATGGTGCCTTATTATGAAGTTTCCTACGGATAATGGTGTTGGTATTGTTAAAGGGGATCAGAATGCTGGGCGAGAATGTTATCTTATAGAGTTGGGGGAAGCAAGGAAGAGAGAGATGGGAAAGGATGCGGCAGCTCCGCTCCGCATCAAAGAACCAACCTCTTAGCAATTACGAGGTGGACCCTGTACTGGCGAGCATAGTGGTGCACGGAAAGAGATGGATCCCATAAAAGCCAGTACAGGGAAAAATAGAGTGGTGCCGGTGGAGGTAACGGTACCAGTTCCTGTTGACCCGAAAGACCCAAACAAAGTGCTGAATGTAGGTTCGCAACTTAGCATGACGGTTCAAAATATTTTGGTATCATTCTTGAAAGCAAATCTGGACGTATTCGCTTGGAGTCATGTCGATATGTGTGGGATATCTCCAGAAATTGCAGTACATACTCTGAATATTGATCCGAAATTTATACCTGTAAAGCAGAAAAGAAGAACCCAAGGTCCTGAAAGGTCAACATCGTTAAAAGAAGAGGTAGATCGGCTCATGGAGAATGGCTTCATCAGAGAGTCCACTTATCCAAATTGGGTTTCTAATCCGGTGCTGGTTAAAAAAGCAAATGGAAAGTGGAGAGTATGCATCGACTTTTCAGATTTAAACAAAGCCTGTCCCGAAGACTGCTTCCCGTTACCCAGAATTGATCAGGTAGTGGATGGAACAGCCGGACACGAATTGTTATCTTTTATGGATGCTTACTTTGGATATAACCAAATCATGATGCATGAGCCAGATCAGGAGGACACGCACTTCGTCACCGATGTTGGTCTTTACTGCTATAAAGTCATGCCCTTCGGATTGAAGAGTGCAGGGGAAACTTACCAAAGACTTGTTAATGCTATGTTCAAACCACAGATTGGCAAGACTATGGAGGTTTATGTTGATGATATGCTGGTAAAATCAAAGAAAGCAGTTTACCACATGGATCACTTAGCAGAAATGTTCGCTGTCCTTCGGAAGTATGGAATGAAGCTTAATACTTTGAAATGTTCATTTAGGGTGGAGTCTGGAAAGTTTTTGGGTTTCATAGTGAGTGCTAGGGGCATTGAAGCTAATCATGCTCAAATTACTGCTCTGAGAGAAGTCAAAGCCCCTAGAACGAAGAAGGAATTGCAGAGTCTTAATGGGAAAGTCGCTGCTCTGAATCGATTTATTTCCAAGGCCACAGACAAATGCATTCCCTTCTTTGACGCTCTAAAGAAAGGAAAGAAGAACTTTGAATGGACTCCGAAATGTCAGAAAGCTTTCGGTGAGTTGATTCGTCATATGGAAACGCCTCCAATACTTTCTAAGCCCAACAATGGTGAAGATCTTTTCGTATATTTGGCAATCTAATCTCATGCTCTCAGTGCAGCGTTGGTACAGGAAGAAGCAAAAATACAGCGTCCGGTTTATTATATCAGCAAAAGATTCACTGGGGCAGAGCGGAATTATTCAAAATTGGAAAAGCTCGCCTATTATCTACTGATTGCATCAAGAAAGTTGAGGCCTTATTTCCAAGCTCATCCTATCAAAGTCCTCACTGATCAACCTCTAAAGCAAGTCCTGTTTCGCCCTGAAACTTCGGGTCGTCTTCTGAAGTGGAATATTGAACTCAGCCAATACGACATCACTAATCATCCCCGGAGAGCAATCAATGGACAATCTTTAGTTGATTTCATCGCAGAATGTACAGATAAAGGTGATAGTGAGGAAGAGGTGATTGATAACACTCCAAGTCAATGGAAGTTATATGTTGATGGTGCATGAAATGATTACTGTTCTGGAGCTAGGGTTATGCTTGAAACCACTGAAGGGCGGTCATTATGCTATGCCTTGAGATTGGAATTTCCTTCGACAAATAACGAAGCAGAATATGAAGCTCTTATTGTCGGCTTAAAGATTGCTAAAGAGATGAACATCAAAATACTGCAGATCTTCAGTGATTCTCAGCTTATCGTATGCCAAGTCAAGAAAGAGTTTCAAGCTAAAGGGGGACATCTGCCTGCTTACTTGTCAAAGGCCTGGGAGCTTCTTGATGATTTTGACCATTACATAATAAGCCATATACCCCGGGAAGAGAACATGAAGGCGGATTCTCTCGCAAAGTATTCAAGTACTGGCGAAGCTCAATTATTGGGATTAGTTCCTGTGAAAATTTTGTCAGCCCTAAGCACTGACGATATGGATATTGATTGGATCATGACTGTATCTCAAGAGCAAAAATCGTGGATGACTCCGATAAAGGAATATCTGCTCAACGGATCTCTACCAGAAAATTCAAAAGAGCGTCAGAAACTGTTAAGAAAAGCCTCTAGATATATAATTCAAGATGGCCGATTGTACAGACAGGGGTTCTCGATGCCATTGCTCCGATGTGTAACCAAAGAAGAGGCTAGAACAATTTTAGCTGAAGTACACGGAGGAGAGTGTGGGGACCATTCAAGTGGCCAAACTTTAGCGAAGAAAATTCTCCGCTATGGTTACTTTTGGCCAGACATTAATCGAGACGTTGCTAGCTATTCCTGGAAGTGTGACAGATGCCAGAGATTTGCGAAGATCCCAAGAGCACCTTCCACAGAGCTAACACAAATTGTCAGTCCATGGCCATTTGCCATTTCGGGAATAGATCTCATTGGACCTTTACTAACTGCCAAGTCCGGAATCAAATATGCTATTGTTGATGTTGATTATTTCACTAAATGTGCTGAAGCTGAACCATTGGCTACTATTACCTCTAAAAAGATGATAAATTTTGTGACTAAAAATATCATTTGCAGGTATGGTGTACCTCAGAAGATAATCACGGACAATGGCACCCAATTCGAAAGTGAAGAGTTTCATAACTTTTGCAAGCAATTCAAGATCCAAAAAAGCTTCTCAGCAGTGGCTCATCCGCAGGCAATAGGGCCAGTGGAGGCAGTAAACAAAATTATCAAATCAACCATCAAAAAACAGCTTGAGAAGGCAAAAGGTGGTTGGGTCGATAAGCTGCCACTAGCACTATGGGCATATAGAACTATCCACAAAACTGCAACTGGGCACACCCCATTCTCATTAGCATATGGATCAGAGGCAATGATTCTGGTGGAAACAGAGGTCCCTTCACACAGAAGAATCCATTTCAACCAAGCTGAAAATGAAAAGCTGCAACTTGAAGCACTTGACTTCCTTGATTAAAGAAGGGAAGAGGCTAAACTCAGAATTGCAGCCCATCAGCAAAGAATAGCCAGGCACTTCAATTCCAAAGTTCGCCAACGCAGCTTCGAGATTGGAGATCTAGTCTTGAAAAGGATCATGACAGCAACAGGAGTGTTTGGGCCAAACTGGGAAGGGCCATATGTCACAGGCAAAAAACTTCTTGATGGCACATTCAAACTGACAACTGTAGAAGGAGATCCAATTCCAAGAGCTTGGAACAGCAATCACTTGCGTCCATATTTTACTTGAAAGCTTTGCTTAAATTTGTAAAATGATGATGAATGTATGATTCTTGTATTGAAAGCCATTGTAAAATCAGTGAAAATGAATAATAAGAGCTATAAAGTGGATGTAGGCCCAGTTTTTGGCCGAACCACTATAAATCTTATGTTCTTTACTATTACAAAATGCCTGTTTTATTTCAATATGTAAAATAGCGTAAATGTATTGCTAAAATATCGATTTAATATTGCGGGCCATTAAAATAAAGCTTACCCATCGCACAGCCAAGCGATTCTTACAAATCACTTAATAATAAAGTACACTTCCCAGATAAAAAATCAAAAGACTTGCAAAAAGAAAGGAGCGTGTGCTTGGAAATGATAACAAGGAATCGCTGATGAGCAAGTGACGAAAAGACATGGGCGAGCAGACAAGGAACCACCAAAAAGGAGTCTTGCCTCTCAACAATAAGGTTGGTGGAACCACCAAAGAGGCACCTTCCCAAAGCGAAGACATCAGGCCCTTGCTAACTAACTGCAAGCGTTTGTGTAAACAAGCATCCGGTTGAATAGCTTGCGTCTGCCCCTTGGATCCATCAAACCGTGAAGATGCAACCTCCCTGGCAAGCCAACCGCCAAAAGACCTCTTCGGAGGCACAAGCCCTCTTCGGAGGCACAACTCTTCGGAGGATAAAGACCTCTAACGAGGCACACGCCGAAAAAAGAAAGTTATCTACTCAGCAAAAAAGATTGGTGGAATCACCGAAGGGGCACCTTCCCAAATGGAAGGCAGAGGGCCCTTGTTTATTGGTTGCGATCGTTTGTGCAAACGAACATCCAACTAAGTAACTTGCGTCCGCCCAGTGAATCCATCCAACCATGAGAGAGTAACTTCCAGGCAATAAAAGACCTCTTCGGAGGCAAAAGACCTCTTCGAAGGCGCATGACCTCTTCGGGGGCGATAAAAGACCTCTTCGGAGACAAAAGACCTCTTTGGAGGCACATGACCTCTTCGGGGGTAATAAAAGACCTCTTCGGGGGCAAAAGACCTCTCCCGAGGCACCACAAGACCTCTCTCGAGGCACCACAAGACCTCTCCCGAGGCACCACAAGACCTCTTCGGAGGCACGTCCCAAGAAAAGATGATTTTCTCGACAAGGTTGACGGAGCCACCTAAAGGGCACCTTCCCAAGATAGAAGGCACTGGGCCTTTGTTAACTGGCTGCGATCGTTTGTGCAAACGAACATCCAACTAAGTAACTTGCGTCCGCCCCATAGATACACTCAGCTATGAGAAATCACTTTCAAGCGAAGAAAACAAAAACAAAAAAGCCCTCCTCGGAGGCACACAAAAAAAGGCCCTCTTTTGAGGCACACTTCGACTTTCAAGGGAAGACCAATTTCTTCATGACAAGAACATTCTCCCCCAAAAAAGTTGAAGTGTAGAAACTTTTTCTAGAAAAAGAGAAGACTTCTTCAATGCAAGGCACGCTCTAGTAAAAGAGAATAATACTTCCTTAAAATGGAAAAATTATTCTCTAAAGTAAGAGTACAAGCCTTCTCAAAATGGAAGAGGTGTTCTCCAACGTAGGAGGGCAAGTCTTCTCAAAGAAGAAGAATTGTCCTCCGAAGTCTTATCAGAACAAAAGAAATTGCAGTAAACTGTGGTATGGGGGCAATATGATATAACTAGTAAAAGCAACGCTCAAGCAACATACCACAAGCTCACTGCAATATCACACAAAGAAAATAAAGAAACTTGTATGAAAAAGAAGAATAAAATGCATTCTCAAATACAGACAGAAGTTTGTACAAGTAAAAGAATCATTTTATTCAATACTATGAAACTTTTGTACATGCGCAGGTTTCAAAATAAAGGAAGGCGGGGACCGGTACACGCACAATCTTCGGTCAACACAAGCCTTTATAGATACAAGCAAAAAGCGAGACGAAAAGCATGAGACCAAGCCCATCACTTCTTCTTCCTGCCACCTTTGGACCCTTCACTTGGCCGGATTGTTAACTTTTTGGGTCGATTCGTAAGAGAGGTAGGAGAAAGGGGTGCAATTGGATCTTCTTCTGCTTGTTCTTCGCTGGCAGAAACTTCCCTCTTTTTCTTTGAGACTCCATGCTTCCTCTTCTTCCTTGAAGAAGACTCACTGCCCGGAGTGAAAAGTGCAGACAACTTTATGTCATTAGAAATAGTTTGCTCCGGAGTTCTTTCGCCTTCTTCAGGTTCCTCGACCTTCTATTCTTGTGAAGCGACCGGGTCATCCAAGTCTTGAAGGGCTTCTGTCCGCTCCTCTTGTGACCCCGGTTGAGAGACGGAAGGAGGTGTAATCTGAAGAGACGGAGGGGGAGCAGCTGGAAGAGGGGAAGTCTGAACAACACTTGGCGTTTTCGCTACAGAAGAAGAAAAAATAAAAATATCAGTATCTCCCGCAAAGAAGGGAGATAGAGGCTCATTGAGATTTAAGAAATAATTTAGAAGTTTGTCAAACTCATGCGAAGCAAACAAGCAGTCCACTTGGGCTGATTCGACATTGAAGTTACCTGGAGAGGTTGGCTGTATTATCAATTTCGAAGGCTTGGGCTTCGATGTCCTCCTGAACATCGTCTCCAGCAGGGGCAGTTGTAATTCCGAGATCGGCTTTAGCAGGAGGCGGAGAATGGGAACTAGAGCCGGTAATATCAATGTCAGCTGAAACTGAAGGATGAGTCGGGTCAGTTGAAGGTACCTCCCCTAAATGTTCTCCTTCTATTGTTCCGGCACGCTCTTTAGCGAGTTGCTCTTTTCTCCTGGCAAGAGCGGCACGCGCCTTATCATCTAGATAGTGCGCCTCATGATCTTCTTCAGCATACCCAGCGCATCCAAGCATATCAAGTGCGTCTTCCCACACTTCGGCTAAAGTAATCTCGTACTTAAGGCCCAAAAATGAGAGACTACCACGCCCCAGGACGCTGTGCGAGTAAAACTCAAATAATGTGGAGCTGATGTTGGCTTTAGTGGCCTGATGGGATTCTTCGGCTGCAACTTTGCCAGCAACGGCCTCATCACGCTCTCTTTCAACTTTAGAGAGTCGAGCTTTTAGCATCTCAATCTCCATGTCCTGGGAGCCAGTCTTCTTTCACAACTCTGCAATGCCAGCGAGATAACCCTCATTAATTCTTTTCTGCACGTCAAGCCTAGCTTCGGCATCTCTTTGGCTGGCATGGGCATCTCGCATCTGCTTTTGTAGTACCTCTTCTTTTTGGGTGTAGGAGGTGGAAGAGGTAGCAAGTTCGTCTTTAAGTTGCTTGACTTCAGCTTCAAGTTTCTCATTGTATTCAGCAATGGTTTTCATCTCTGTATCGTGCTGGTTAAGAACTTTCTTCCATTCAGACTTGTCGTTCTCCATAGTTAACATGGCTTCAAGATTTGCACGATTAACCCTTTGAAGCTCGTCAACCAGCTTCTGCCATCCAGACATTCTCTCAATGTCAAGCTTAACGGCATCAGGATTCTTTAGCATGGCCTGCTTATCAATGGGAACCAAATCTAATTCAAAGCGTACTCCTTTTAAGCACCAATTTGGGAATCGGCTTTGGAGTGAAGGCGGAGCATTCCCGACTTTATACTGAGGCCTGTTAATAATTGACTGAATATCAGCATCTTTGAGAGCGGGAGAACTGGAAGGGATTTCTAAAGGTAGGGAAGCAGCGGACTTTTCAGAAATTGCAGACGCTGGTTTTTCGCTCAGTTGGCCCGCTTGCTCGGATCGTTAGCAACGTGACCTTTCGCTTTAACATCATAAGATTTCCTTTTGTGGGAGTCGTCATCCCTTCTTCTTTGCCACTCCTCATAGTCTCGCCTTTCATGAGCCTTTCGTGCAGCTCTTTCTTCATTGGTCTCCCAGGAGGCAGGAAGATACCGCCTTAGGTCATAAGAATCGCGCCTTCCGTATTGCTGAAAATCATCGTAGTATGAACCGCTTCGTCCCATTGGAGAACCTGAAAGTGAAAAAGAGACAAAGCCTAAGAACCTTCAAAGAAAAGAAGCTAAGTATATATAAGTGCCGAATAATCCTAAGTGTGTGTAACGTGCAAACTACGCGCAACAAACTACGAACCACTCCTCGGTTGGGGGGTGACGACGGATTTTACAGCAAGTGACAATTCTTGAGCTGATGGAGTTTGTTGCATGACAGATGTCGCTTCAACTGCTAGAGAAATAACTTTAGTAGTAGTGGTATCATCTTTAAAGAGCTCCTGTGAAGTAATCATCAAGTCGCTCAACCCCTCAAAAATGTCATCACCATCATGCTCGGTGGGACTCTTCCCCTCAGCTCCTTCATCAGCAGTCTTCTCAGATTGTTGAGGAGGTTCCTCTTCCTCAATGACCGAGGCAAGTGCAAATTTGCTGGATGACCCCACAACGTCAATAGAAGCAGAACACTTTACCAGTGAAGCCTCGGTATTAGGTTCTTTCGGTATAAGTTCTTCAACGGAAACTGGGGCATCTGAGGTCTCTACCGAAGAATCAGGGACTTCATGAGGCTGAGTAGAACGGGAAGAATGCAGAAGTCCAAATTGGTGCAGAAACTCGTCTTTTAGCAAAAATTTAACGCTTCTCTCCTCAACCGCTATAGCAGTCAGTCTTTCAAAAGTCGGCTTGTGGCTAGAGTCTCTAGAAGGAGGAGGAAGTGCTGTAAAAGTGAAGAATGAAGTTAGCACTTAGCAACTCGGATCTCGAAAAACTCAGAAAAGGAAAAAAACGGGGATAAGCAATCATTACTTCCTACTCTCCAGATGGCATAAAATCCTGGAGGGCAGCGAACGAAGAAGGATTGGCTCAAGAACCCGTGGGCGCTTTCGGAAAGATCGGTGATTAATTTACGATTCCGTGTGCTTCTCACAACTGTAATAGAGGGATGGCCTTTGTATCTCGCAAATGTGCACAAGTAGCAGATTTCTCCAAAGCTCGGAAGACGGTCAAGTGTTCTCCTAAATAGTACACACAATCCCATCAAGATGGCGTAGCCATTGGGATGCAGTTGGAATGGAGAGATAGTCAATCAGAGAAGAAGCTGTTGCAGAAAGTCATTAAAAGGAGGAATAGCACCACACAGGCACATCTGGCGATTAACAGCGACAAAACCACGAGGTGGCCTGTCAGTAGTATCATATGGCCCAGGAAGTAAGGCATCTGCTTCAGCAATGCCAAACTGAATGCGTAGTTGGTTGATCGCCCGTTGATTCAGGGTAGTTGGAATTCTTTTCGGGGGATCATTCAACATATTAGCTATTGGAAAAAATCCTCAATCTTGCTCTATTATTTCTTCTTGTTGAGAAGTCATTCTACACAAGGAACTGGATGTTCAAATATGAAGGTGCACGTTTCCTAAATGTGTGAAGTGTTGTGCAAGACTAATGAAACGACAAGCAAACATAACTGAAATTAAACTAACAGGCATTTGTCAATTATAAAGTTTCAGGCTTGTTGTTTTAAGTCCAAGTACAGTGTTGATGCAAACAAATCAGCTTTAGTTGATTAATTTAACTTTGCTTTAATACTTCACTTGAACTTATAGATTCACAGCATTTTATTCACACAGTTCTTTTAAGATGATTATTCTTTATCGACTAATCTGTCATTTGATGTGGGCGATCAGTGGCAGTATATTCGTCCCATTTTTTCTGCAAATGTTGTGTTTAACAGGTTATTAGCATTAAAGATAATATAATCTGTAAAGAAGTACAACGAGTTCAAGCAGTTTATCCTGGCTGTTCAAGTTGGGAATTTAATCAAGTTCTATCATATTTTTGCAATTGTTCAAGTTCTGATTCAAGTCCTTAAGTCGCGGGAACGATTCAAGATAGCTCGAGGCTTATTTAGGTCGTCCAAATCAAGCCCAACGACCTAACATAAGTCGAATTATCTTAAGTCGCATTATCCGAGTTAAAGAATTCAAGGCATGAGGCTTCAAGGTAAAATAAAGCAAACTTGTCTAAGTTCTAGCTCGGCCGCGACCTAAAACCTATGCCGCAAGAAGATAGGTCGCAGGAAAGTTAGGTCGTAAGCAAGTTAGGTCGTATGATTTATGATCAAACCAATAAGCCTAAAGCCTATCCTCCACTCAAACACTGCCATGTGTCCATCGCCTCACAATCACCAGGAACGTAACGGTTCCCATTAACCCGTTAAGGACCTTCTCACATCCGCCTAACTCCTAACCCATTAACCCGATAACTCATCATCATCATCTTTCCACATCATCAAAATCACCTAAAACCAAACCAAATCGCCTCAAATCCATCATGAACCTGATGCATTGCCATGATCGCGAGAATTACAATAGTAGCGCGACCGATGATGAGCAAAAATCAATCGCAGTGCGGCTCTTGGTGAAACGCAGCATAAGAAATTGGGTTAGGGACGGAAAATGGGGAGTTCATGATTCGATGGTGATCAAGGATCGAATAGTGAGCAAATCCACTTACACGATGTGATGATGAAGATGATCGGTGGCTAGTTGGTTGAACTTTGTCTTCGAGAGCTCAGGAAATCATCAATGGTGGTTTCGAACAGTGAAGCAAGTAAAGAGAAGGAGGAAGGAGATGGATAACTTATATATACAGGGGCAGAGGGATCTGAATCGGTGCACACGACCTAACTCCTTCATTAGGTCGCTCACGACCTAACGACTCAGCAAGGTACGAGTTAAGATATATCGAAGCACACAACCTATCCTCTAGGCGTATACTTCGAGGGGCAAGTGTTAACTCCTCTTTTCCACGGTTTAGCGACCTAAAGCTTAGAACGGTTTAAAGTGGCACCGACTTAACATAAGCTCGACCTAACGATCTAAAGAGTTAAGAGGTCTAGCGACCTAAAGAGTCAAGAGGTCTTGCGACCTAACGAGTTAATTAACCCACAACCTAGCGACTCAATGAAGTAACGACTCAACAGGCTAAAGGAATAGCGACCTAGCAACTAAGACGACCTAAGCAAGCTAACAAGTTAGCAAGCTAACGAGTTACCAAGCTAACGAGCTAGCGAGCTAACGATCTAACGGGTTAGCGACTTAACTAGCTTCCTGTTGTTATATCGCCCAGTTATAGGTCGAGTAGGAGCTAAGTCGCTACGACTCTTACAACTAGCCTAGGTCGCTCCACAAGGTATATCAGCATGGTTAAGTCGCCTACCTCTCTTCCTTAAGTCGCTACGACCCACTAGCCCGTTCAGATGGACCAAGTGCAGCAAGGATGAACCGTAACCCGTATCTCTTAGGTCGCTCTCGACCTAAGAACTACCCTAAGGCCGTACGCGACCTACAACCTAACTCCGGATTATCCCTATAAATACCCTACCTACTCCAACCAGAAAAGGACTTTTGGCTCACTTCTGTAACGTCTACACTCTGCTATTTTCTCAACTCGTCCGACACTTCAAACACGAAAGACGCTTCATCGAACTTCAGGAAGAAATCTAACACATTTAACATGGATTCAAAGAGTTCTTCTACATCGGAGTTCTAGCTACTTGTCTCTGTAGTGTTGTAATCGAAGATTGTTGTAAAGTTGTAATCGATTCAGCAATAAAGAAGATTAAAGTGGACGTAGGCTTAACTTGAAGCCGAACCACTATAAAACTGTTGTCTCTTTACTGTTTTCTCTGTAATTTCTGCTTGTTTATGATTCCCGTATCGACTGGTGGTGCTTTCACTTTACTTCAACTTACACCAGGGTGTTAGCGTACATTTTCAACGTTAACAAAATTGATTTGTGACAACCACATCTACATACAAAATATCACATAACTAAACGTATAATAGCAATATTTTTAAGCAGATATGAAATTTCTCATTATAGGATCATAGAATATAATTTAATTGCTGTAATATGAATTAAAATTACAATTTAATGATGCCTTTGAATCCACGTTGAAGTAATGAATTCCCTTCCTCTTACTATTCTTGATTCGTCAGATTGCAAGTCCGGAATCATCGACCTCTAACCATCGAATAATATTATTTTAATATGAAATATAATTGAGAATTTTGGATTGGACTGAGATCTATGTTTAAACCGGCAATGTAGAAGGTAATGGCAGCCAAAAAGGTTAACAATTGTTTTTAGAGATACACACACAGGTATATACCTTTTTACCCATTCTCCCTTTATCTCAATCCATTATCTCCAAGCAAATTCCCTTTGTTTTAGCCACACCTAGACCTTCTCTAAACCAAATTTTTCAACCCTAATGATGGGCCGTAAACCCATCTTAGCCCAAGCCAAAATACTATGCAATTAAATCTAATTTAATCGCTTGTCGATATTGTATATCAATCAGTATATTTATAACTGTTATAAATATATATAACATTATTTATTTCTGAAATCATATTCATAATTTATAATTAATATTTCATAATTATTAATTAATTTATAACAATTATAAACTATTTAAATCGTTCGGTCTTAAGGGTATTCATCATTTCGGCTGTGTAACTCTTGGATGTAAATTGGTCAGCGATTAACATCGAACTATTCTAATGTTAACGTTAATACGTCACTTAGCAAGTGGAGTGACATTATGCCCAAATTTATCGCTTAATCATTTTCAGTAAAATCCAATTTTAGTTTAATAAACGTTACCCGGTTGTGACATTCGTTTACACTAATTATCTTCGCCAAAACTATATCACTTTAGACTTATGGAATTTGGTAATGGCCAAAATTCCAACCTCATCCACATTCAACTTTATAGTCTAAATACAAAGTCCTTAATTTAATAATAACAATCATTATTAACTGAAATGCTCTGGCTGGAGACTCAAATTTTCTACCGTGATCACTACGAATAGTTTTGATTTTTAAAGAAAGTTGATTTTGAATTCTCTTTACAGAAGTTTTAAATAAATCAAAAGAATCACTTTTATGTTTCGGAAAAATTGTCTATGTAAATCAAGAATAATCATCTACAATTACAAAAACATATTTACAGTGATTTATAGACTGAATTTGAGATGGACCAAACAAATATAAATGAAGTAACTCAATGGGTTTTGAAGTTGAAATCATATCTTTTAATTTGAATGAATTCTTCCTAAGTTTTCCTCATTGACAAGTATGACATATACTATCTACCTTAAAAACCATTTTGGGGAGACCTCTTACTAGATCAAGTTTTAAAAGTCTAGATAAGAGTTTGAAATTCAAATGCCCAAATATTTTATGCCAAATCCATGGGTTACTTGTATTAGCCAAAAGACATAGGTTATCATTTTAGATTTTCATACTGAGAATATAAATATTTTTCTTCCTAATCCCTTCAAAAATAATATTTGATTTATTATCTTCAATGCGACACTTATCCTTTTCAAATTTAATTTCGTAGCCCTTGTGACATAGTTGACTTATGCTAAGTAAATTGCATTTTAGATTCCTAACTAATAGAACATCAGAAATAGAAGGAGTTTTAGAGTTACCGAGATTGCCGATGCCAATCACATATCCTTTTAAGTTGTCTCCAAAGTTGACCAGTCCTCCTTCTTTATGAATTATGTCACTCATTATCTCCGGCTTGCCAGTCATGTGTCTTGAACATCCACTATCAAGTATCCATTTGTTTTTCTTGATTTGCACCATTTGTCCATTGAGTGTTGATTCTTCAAAATCCATATAACATATCTGTTCCTGCACAACATACCAATTCGGTAGATAACTTGATTTTCTATAATAACAACATGTAGACTTATGAGACAATGATGATTTGGATAGTTTTAAAATAGTGTTAACAGAATTCCCAAAAATTTCCATTTTAAACTTTTTCAAAATTCAGATTATGATAACTTTAAAAACCAATGCTCTGATACCAAATGTAGGAAATCCGGATTGTGGATCTTAACGCAGAATTAACACTTAAAGGGGGGGTGAATAGTGTTTAATTAATTTTATGAATCTTTTTGAAATCTTTTCAAATTAAATCCAAACATATGCGATTCACAAACACAGAAACAACCACAGAATCATACACAGATTCCAATAGTAAATAAAAGAAGTAAAGGAAAGAACACACCGGAATTTTATACAGGTTCGGCTTTACCCTGCATTCAGTCCTACACAATTTCTTGTGCAAATTTCTTTTCAAATATAATGCCGATATTACGACCTCGATTTTAAGGCCACGAGATACACCCTACGGTCTTCGAGTCCAGGGTAAACTCTCTTTATTTAACCAGGCTATAAGATCACCTAATTGACTTACAGGCTATAATCACACCCAATTGATTTACGAGCCACAATCACACCGTTTCCAATCACACTTTAGTAGAGAGAGAGTCGATACACTTCGATCTTTCGATCATTGATTACAAATGATCTTATAACTCTGAATAGCACTGAGATCTTTGAGAGAGAGTGAAAGAGAATCAAACTATAAATGATCTAGTTTGATTCACTTAGGATTTCGGTAGACTTTTGTTAAAATATAAGAGAATATTTAAGTGGAGAAGGAGTGAAGAAATGAATAAAAATTAACTTAAAATTCATTGAAAACAACCGGTATTTATAGAAGAATAACAATCATGTCCATTCGCGAAAGGTTATGACGAATAGACACTTCTTTTGAAAATTTGAAATTTGAATTTATACGGTCACCATGTCGAGAGGGAGGGATGGGGTATGTCAACATGCCTATGTATATTTTGAAAATTAATTTTGCTTTAAAATGATTCCTATTCTAAAACTTGTCACAAACAATTTCTATACTTTGTAAACCATTTCCAATATAGTTTAAACTTATAAAAGAGATTCAAAAAGTAATCTTAACAATATATAATCTATAATATAGAAGTAATTTTAAAAACTAAGTATAGAAAATATTTTTGGAACCAGGAGATAGTTTAAAAACAAGAGATGATTTTGAAATCAAAATATAAACGATGGTAAGAATAGTTTAAGGCTAAAATATTTAAACCAAGAGAGATATCTTTTAAAAGGATGATTTTGAAAAAAATCTTAAAAATAGATCATTTTGGAAATTTTGTTGATTTCATTCCACTTGAGAAGATCGTGGGTTCCATCCCACTAAAGAGTCATGGGTTCCCTTATACTATTAAAGTGAGAAGGTGGATTCCATTCCACAATTAAAATCCGAATAAAGATTTTAGTGCTATTATGAAGTTTTATCATAAATTTAGACTCTATTACTTACCTTGATATCTTGAACTCTTGATACTCATGAGTCTTTAGTCTTGGTTTCTTCAATCTTGAATTCGTTAGTCTTGAATCTCTATACTCGGTCTTGAATGTTTATACCATACAGTCTTCATTCTCAGTACCTGCATATATCTAGACAAAGATATTAGTATTTATATTTTATAACAAGTCCTAAGGTTGTTGTCATCAAAACCATCATCTCAAGAGTAACTATCTTTCCCTTTTTGATGATGACAACCTTTGTTTGTAAAATCTTCTCCACAATCTTCTATTCTACTCCAAGTCCCCCTTATTCCAATAACTACCGTTTATTCTAAGCCCATCGAACAGCCTAACTATCCTATTTTATAATTATCCCCCTTTGTCATCAACAAAAACTAAGCCTAAACTTCATAACTCCCCCTTAAACTATTACTATGGAACTAAATGCTAATAACGAAGTATATTAAGCGAAAACATAAATCTAATTTTATTATATATGTTGTTATATTGCAGAAACATATAAATCAATATATACGAATACATAATATATAAAAACAATATCATAAAAATAATCTAATGAGAGTCCTTGACAATTGGTGACTTGTGAATCGAACAATTAGGGTAATGGAGATAAAAGTTTCCACGTTGTTCGACCAAATTACCATCTTTGTCAAAATAGACTTCTCCAATGCAAATAACTTTTTCTTCTTCGTCCATTTGAATTTCATTCTCTTCTTCTTCGTCATCTTATAATGGGTTATGAATACGTATGTTAGAGGAATCATCTTCAATCACGATAGGATCTGCATGATTATCCATTAGAAATTTTTGTAAATTTCTAACAATCTTGCCTAGTTTCCCTTGTTCCTTTGCCATCCTTATTTGTATGACTTGTAATCCAATCAGCATTTGTAGAGAACCCTTCAAAATTTCCTCGATCTTAATCACTCGAGCCAATGTAGTTCGTTGAAATGGACCAGAATTAGGAGAAGGGAAGGAAAAGGTTGCATTTTGGTTTGATGAAAAAGAGGAGGCCATTATTTTGTCTTTCAAAAGTTTATTACAGTGAACATGAAGAGAGAAGATAAAAGAATTCGAAATATTGTGGTTTATATAACCATCATACTGATTTTAGAAGGAAAATAAAAATTCAAATTTTACCTTTGTATGTCGATATGGGGGTAGGGGCATGTTGACATCCTTATGAAAATTTTGAAAATTTTGTATTTCTATATTTATTAAAATATATATGTTACTATATCTATATTCTATATCTCAGTTATTGAACAAATACCTAGTTCTCTTCTTAATATAGTAAAGGTTGATTGATTTAAGGGTACGGTCAGAATATTAGCTATTTGATTCTCAGTGTTGATAAAATCAAGAGAAATAATCTATTTACCTATATTATCTCTGAGAAAATGATGTTTGATATCAATATGTTTTGTTCTAGCATGATGAGTAGAATTTTTGGATAAATTTATTGTACTTGTATTGTCGCAATAAATTGGTAGTTTTAAAATATTTAATCCAAAATCCTTTAGGGTCTGTTGCATATAGATAACTTGAGAACAAACCAAAGCAGAAGAGATATATTATGCTTCAGTTATTGATAATGAGGCAGTATTTTGTTTTTTACTAAACCAGGAAACCAAAGAATGTCCTAAAAAGTGACAGGTTCCACTTGTACATTTTTTGTCTGATTAACAACTAGCATAGTCAGCATCACAATATGAGATTAAATCAAATGAATCATTCTTGGGGTAAAATAGGCCATAGTCTAAAGTGTGTTTAAAATATCTTAGGATACGTTTAAAAGCTTTTAAATGTGTCCCTTTGGTTTGAGATTGGTACCTTGCACAGAGACAGATACTATGCATGATATCAGGCCTACTCGTAGCTATATAGAGTAGCGATCCAATCATTCTCGTGTATAGTTTTTGATCAACATCTTTTGACATGTCTTCTTTATTTAAGGCTTCATTGGTTGCCAAAGGAGTGGGTTTTCCACTTGCAATGGTCTTACCAAACTTACTAATTAAATCCCTATCATACTTTTCTTGACCAATGAAAATACCGCTATCAAATTGTTTTATTTTCTATCCTAAAAGAAAGAAAGTTCACCCATATGACTCATCTCAAACTCTTTTGCCATTATTTCAGAAAACTCTTTGTTCATTTGACTGTTTGTTGACTCAAAAATTATATCATATACATAAATCCGCACTAATTGGATATCATTTTTGTTTCTTTAAAAAAAAGAGTATTATCTACTTTACCAATTTCAAAATTTGATTGTAATAGGTGAGATCTTAGTCTATCATACCAGGCTCAAGGAGCTTATTTCAGACCATATAAAGCTTTCCTTAATTTGTAAACATGATTTGGAAACTTTTCATCTTCAAAAAGTAGGGGTTGTTCAACGTAAACATCTTTTTAACAAAACCATTTAAAAATGCACTTTTGACGTCCATTTAAAATAATTTAAAATTGTTATGGTTTGAGAAAGCCAGTAGAATTCTAATGGCTTCTAATCTTGCTACGGGTGCAAAGGTTTCATCATAGTCTATTCCTTTTTCTTGACAATAACCTTGCACAACTAACCGAGCTTTATTTCTAACAACCTCACCCTATTCATTCATTTTATTTTTATAAATCCGTTTAGTTCCTATTATAGTTTTGTCCTCAGGTCTAGGAACAAGTTCCCATACATCATTTCTGGTGAATTGATTCAGTTCTTCTTGCGTAGTAAGAATCCGTGAATCATTAGACGATGCTTCCTTGATATTTATGGGTTCAACGGTTGATATAAAAGCTACATTACTCATCTTGTTTAGTTGATTTCTAGTTATAACGAAGGATTCTATATTTCCTAGTACATTTTCTATAGGATGATCTTTTAAAAACCTGATCTTTTTATCAGGATGAACAGTTTTACAATTTATTTCATTTGATTCGTTATTTAAAGTAACAAAATAATCTTCATCATTTATTTGAAAAAAATCTTTGAAATTTTCATCAAAAGATACATGCATCGTTTCTTCAATGGTGTTATTTTTTAAATTGAAAACTCTATATACTTTACTTCTATTAGAATATCCGATAAAGATTCCTTTGTCGGATTTAGGACTAAATTTATCCAAATTGTCCTTTGTACTTGGAATAAAACATTTACTTCCAAAAACTTTAAAATAAGATACCTTTGGTTTCTTACTAAAAAGAAGTTCATGTGGTGTTTTATTGGTTAGAGGTCTAATTAAAATCCTATTCAAAATGTAACAAGCTATAGCGATTGCTTTAGCCGAATAATTTCTTGATAATTTACTATCTGAAAGCATAGTTCTTGAACACTCTTGAATCGTCCTGTTTTTAGGCTCTACTACTCCATTTTGTTATGGAGTTCTTGGAAAGGAAAAATTATGAGTTATTCCTTTTTTATTACAGAAATTCTCAAAATTTTCGTTTTCAAATTCTCTACCTTGATCACTATGAATAGTTTTGATTTTTAAAGAAATTTGATTTTGAATTCTTTTTGCAAAAGTTTTAAATAAATCAAAAGAATCACTTTTATGTTTCAGAAAAATTGTCCATGTAAATCTAGAATAATCATTTACAATTACAAAAACATATTTACTATGATTTGTTGACTGAATTGAGATGGATCAAACAAATCTAAATGAAGTAACTTAAGGGGTTTTGAAGTTGAAATAATACCTTTAAATTTGAATGAACTCTTCCTAAGTTTTTCTAATTGACAAGCATCACATATACTATCTACTTTAAAATCCAATTTAGGAAGACCTCTTACTAGATCAAGTTTTAAAAGTCTAGATAAGAGTTTGAAATTCAAATACCCAAATCTTTTATGCTAAATCAAACGGTCACTTATATTAGCCAAAAGACATAGGTTACCATTTGGTATTTTCAGATCGAGAATATTAATATTTTTCTTCCTAATTCCTTCAAAGGTAATTTTTGATTATTATCTTCGATATGACACTTATCCTTTTCAAATTTAATTTTGTAGCTCTTATCACACAGTTGACTTATGCTATGTAAATTGTGTTTTAGATTCCTAACTAACAGAACATCCGAAATAGTAGGAATTTTAGAGTCACCGACTATTTCGATGCCAATCACATATCCTTTTGAGTTGTCTCCAAAGTTGACCAGTCCTCCATCTTCATTAATTATGTCATTCGATATATCCAGTTTGCCTGTCATATGTCTTGAACATCCACCGTCAAGTGTCCATTTGTTTTTCTTCATTTACACCATTTGTCCATTGAGAGTTGATTCTTTAAAAGCCATATAACATATCTGTTCCTGTACAACACACCTATTCAGTAGATAACTTTATTTTCTATGACAGCAATATGCAGACTTATGAGACAATGATGGTTTGGACAGTTTTGAACTAGTGTTAACAGAATTTCCAAAAATTGCCATTTTAAACTTTTTCATAATTCCGAGTATGATAACTTTGAAAACCAATGCTCTGATACCAAATGTAGGAAACGCAGATTACGAATCTTAAGGTAAAATAAATACTAGAGGGGGGTGAATGGCGTTTAATTAATTTTATGAATCTTTTTGAAATCTTCTTAAATTAAATCCAAACGGATGCAATTCACAAACACGGAAACAATCACAGGATCATACACAGATGCAAATAGTAAAAAAAAAAGCAGTAAAGGAAAGAACACGTCCGAATTTTATGCTGGTTTTGAGTTACCCTACATCCAGTCCCATACAATTTCTTGTGTATATTTCTTTTCAAATATAATATCTATATTAGAACCTCGATTTCAAGGCTACAAGATACACCCTTCTGTCTTCAGGTCCAGGGAAAACTCTCTTGATTTAAGCAGGCTACAAGATCACCTAATTGGTTTGTAGGCTACAATCACACCTAACTGATATACGGGCCACAATCACACTATATCCAATCACACATTAACAGAGAGAGACTTAATACACTTCGATCTTTCGATCTTTGATTACAAATGACTGTGTAACTCAAAATAGCACTCAGATCTTTGGGAGAGAGTGACAGAGAATCAAACTAGAGATGATCGAGTAAGATTCACTTATGATTTCGGCAGAGTTTTGTTAAAATATAAGAGAATATTTGAATGGAGAGGAAGGAGCGAAGAAATGAAGAAAAATTAACTTAAAATTCGTTGAAAATAACTGGTATTTATAGAAGAATAACAGTCATGTGCATTCACGAAAGGTTATGACAAATAGACACTTCTTTTGAAAATTTGAAATTTGAATCTCTACGATCACCATGTGACATGGGCTATGGGGTATGTCGACATGCCTATGTATATTTGAAAATTAATTTTGCTATAAAATAATTTATATTCTAAAACTTGTCAAAACAATTTCAAAACTTTGTAAACCATTTTCAATATACTTTAAACTTATAGAAGAGATTTAGAAAGTAATCTTAAAAATATATAATTATAATATAAAAATAATATTAAAAACTAAGTATAGAATATATTTTTGAAATTTAAAGCTATACTATTAAAACCAAGTGATAGTTTAAAAACAAGAGATGATTTTTAAATCAAAATATAAAATATGGTAAGAATAGTTTAAGGCTAAAATATTTAAACCGAGAGAGATATCTTTTAAAAGGATGATTTTGTAAAAAATCATAAAAGTAAATCATTTTTAAAATTTCTTGGATTCCATTCCACCAGAGAAGATTGTGGGTTCCATCCTACTAAAGAGGTGGTGGGTTCCATCCCACTATTAAAGCGAGAAGGTGGATTCCATTCCACAATTAAAATTCGAATTGGGATTTTAGTGCTATTATGAAGTTTTAACATAAATATAGACTCTATTACTTATCTTGATATCTTGATATCTTGAACTCTTGATAATCATGAGTCTTTAGTCTTGGTTTCTTCAGTCTTTAATTTGTCAGTCTTGAATCTCTATACTAAGTTTTGAATCTTTATACTATACAATCTTTTTTCTCAGTACTTGCATATATATATATATATATATATATATATATATATATATATATATATCCTACATATACATATATATCTAGACAAAGATATTAGTATTTATATTTTATAACAAGTCCTAAGGTTGTTGTCATTAAAACCATCATCTCAAGAACTAACACATGAATTTAGATCTTCTTTTAACTCACTATCTTTCCACTCTAGAATTACAAAACTCTACTTTTTTTTATTTTCACAAACACTATGCTTCAAGTTCTGAACTAATTCGGAAGTTTTCGACTAGTCAAAATCGTCGAAAAATTTCATTTCATTTCAACAAACGAAAACTACCAACCAACATATCATAACAAGTTTTTGAACACTATGTTATTGTGAAGTTAAATGAATTCATACTTGTTCTATCTCTTTTTATATATGTGACTAACATTTATATTAAGATAAGAATAGGTGTTCAAGTGGCTATTTGGCCTTACAAATGACAATGGCTCACTATGCATGCTTAATAACTAAGTAAGTTTCTCTAAATGCTAAAATAAAGGTACACCTATGGCTTAAAATATAGAAGCGTTAGAAATAGATTTATATATTGTGTTTCCAAACGTATGGTCGATGTATGCTATATATATATATATCATATTTGTGAAATTACAAGTAACTCTACGTATAAAGATGACTCGGTTGAAATTTTTGGAAAATTCCAACACTTAGAAAAATATTCGTTAATTTTTCATATATGAAGAAATAAATTTTAATAAATAAGTCTATTTTAATTTATAACAAACGGTAAGATTGGCTCTAAACTACTTGAAGAACCGAGCGAGTTTCAATTTGATTGTAGATTTTTATAGAGGGTTAACGTTAGAGTGTGTGTGACATTTTCCTATCAGAAATTGCAAGGATGCAATTTTCTTGAGTGGGAGGTCAGTAACAACCCTATTTCAAAAGCCGTAATACTATAAAAATTTAATTAAAATACAAAATTTTGTATTCGATTTTTGATAACTATTATTT
This sequence comes from Allium cepa, assembly GCA_030765085.1. Classification (NCBI taxonomy): domain Eukaryota; kingdom Viridiplantae; phylum Streptophyta; class Magnoliopsida; order Asparagales; family Amaryllidaceae; genus Allium; species Allium cepa. The sequence continues at coordinate 443,707,123 of CM060945.1, forward strand.
TGAAATTCACTTTTTAGTTAATGGAATTTTAATAAACAATAGTTTTTGTTTTAACAAATTGAACTAATTAATAAATTCTTCTCAAAAATTATATTAAACTTAATAAAGTGTTATTGTTAAATTTAAAACATTTTAAAGTTTAAATAATATTGTGTAATAGAAATAGATGAAAATAAGTTTTATTTGATATTTAGTAAAATCAACAAATCGACGAAGAAGGATAAATTTATTTTGTACCAATACAAGGAATAATTAAATAAAAAATAAACAAGTATTGAATTGAAAGGAGATGTCTAGTTATCGAAATATATTTTGGAAAATGAATTGTAGATCGATTTAAACTAGGTTGAATTATATTTACAAAAAAACCATTAACGGAGATTGGTATTTTAGTTTTAATGCAAAAGGAAATTAGTTAAGAACAAACTTGCGTTAAAATTAAACTCAAAAAAAAAATTCAAAAGCAGCCTAAGCTTGCTTAAATAAACAAAACCCATTTCTCCCTAACAAGGCTTAGCAAAACACTCCCGTTCCATTTCTAATAGCCCTAGCCCTACTTTCCCCAAATGAATCGATCGATCAGAAAAGGAAAAAAACAAAATGAGTGATGCATCATGTGCGGCCTCCTATGATGGTAATGACAACTTGGGTCCTAAGCGAGGCATGGCGGTGGCAATGAAGATGGGAATGTTGGTGCATGGTGCTACCATCGACGAAAAAACATGGAGGTGCTCACATAGAGAGGCTCGACAATGATGCAGAGGTGTAAAATTTTGAAGATGCTGGCATTTAGGCATAGATTGACAGCGAACTTTGAGGTATAGCTGATGGGTAACGTTTACAAATGGAGAAACAGTAGTTGATTGGCTGGTCGATGCTGTTGGAAATTGCGACAAGTAATGATTTCGATGAGTTAGTTTTTACTCATGATTCTAACTCTATCTTTATGAATTCCATTTGCATGCCTCGATATGGTTGTTTGTGTGATAATACTTGGGTGTTGATGATTCAATTGAATGAAATATTATTGCATTCTAGTGCTTGGTTGATTGTTTGATAATAAATGAATTGTTGGGTGGATTAATGGTGTAAATTTACAAACGGAACTCCATCCTTTTGTGAATTTAACTTTAGGGTATGTTGATACTTGTATTTCGTAGTGTGATCGGAGTTATCAGAATGCAACTCTAACCATTAATTAATTTTGTATTACTGAATGATATTTTATTGAGTGATTATAACAACCCTATTATTAATCAGCTAATTAAGTGTAATTATGGATAAATAATTCTAAATTATGTATTGTGAAATTTAATTATGCAAGTTAATTCTTATATTTGATAATATAGGAATTGTACTAGAAAATGTTGTAAATTTAATTAAGCATTAATGTTGAAATTTGTTGTTTAAATTGAGAAATTATAATTAATCATTTATTCTTATTAAACATAATGAGAATTCTAACTTTTCATTAGTTTTGGTAAATTCTAGAAATCAATTCATATATTATAAATTATTGTTTAGTGAAAATTTTTGTTTTATAAGTGTTAAAAACAAAATAAAAAATTAGCAACACTTAAGATTTATTAACACTTTGTTAATGGGTTTGGACTTAAACAAATACCAACCCATTAGTGCATATATGAAAACTATCTTTCCTAAGCAATTGAAAATGAACTATACATTCATTATAGTAAACAAAAATGAGAAGTTTCTCAAAACAAAGGAAAAAAATACTGGCTTCAAAATAATCCCTAATCCAAATCAAATCATGGGGATTTTGGCTAATTTGTGTAGAAAAAGATGCAGATGTTATAAGCTTAATTGAACTCCAAATCAATTCATGAAATCAAGAAGAGATTGAAAGCTCTCAAATTAGAAAGACATGGAAAATCAAAACAAGACCTAAAGCAAGATGAATCATGGTTGCAATTCTCTAAGAAAAAAGGTGAGTTACTTTGTAACTTACACAATCTATTTCTATATCCATTTTTTGTTTCTTAAAAAAAGTTTTGATTTGTATGGATTTGGTTGGGAGAGCTCTAGTGTTCTTGACAGAAATTGAACTTGGGTAATTGTTTGATTGTTGTTTGCCGAAAATTGTTTATGAATATCGCTGTAGTAAAACAGTGATGTCTTAATGCAAATTTATCCAATATAGCTCAATCTTTTTAGAGTAGAAAATTATTTTAGTTTCTACAAATTTACTTTTATTAATTTATGAAATTCTGCTGATTAGGAGGTTGAAATTGAGTTTGCAAATGATAGTGTAGCTTTGCTATGTGCAATTTTTTAGTTAAAATTTGATGCTAAAATCACCATAACCTTTGATTGATAGATCTAAATCGAGTGGGTTATTTTTCATTTGAAAGCTTCTTTCATAAGAAACAACTTTATGTTTATCATATTTTGTGAATCTGCAGTTTACTGAGAGAAATTTGGGTTTGAAGAAGAGATAACCTCTATGTCCTGTGTTTTTTAAATTTTCTTTGAAACACAAAATTTGTTTTAAACATACCTTTATCGTTGCCAATCAAAATTTGATAATTCTAGAGGCTCCAGAATCTTGGACTTTGTGCCATAACTATTTTTTGTGTTTTGCGAAATTTCGAAGCATGAATTGTCAAAAACTGGTTTCTTTTCGCTGGACTGTCAATGAAAAAAATATCAATAAAATTAAATCTTAGAAATTGTTATGAACATAACTTTTTCGTTACTTATTGAAATTCAATGATTCTTAATGTTTTGGAAAGCATAGAATTATATTTATAACTTTTATGTTTTAAGTTTTGTAAAATTATGAGATTTATGTGGTCGTAACTACGGATCTTTAGACCCTAAATTTGAGTTAAATGAAATAAGTTGATAAGCTTCGTATAAATGAAATATTATCTATATTTATAAATCTTAGAATTATTTCTAAATTATGTTAATAAATAGTAAAAAAGTTTTTTTAGCAAGTTATTTTATATATTAAGCATGTTTATTAAAATAATTATGGATTTGGAAATATGACTTTTGAAATACAAATCTACTCTATTTGTACATAAAAGTGATTTTGGATTTGGAATATAAGTATTTTGGTTTTATTAACTAAACAATATAGGATTCACGGAATTTGGAAACGTAGTTTTGAAAATTATAAACTTAATTTATTTTTAAATAAAATGTTTTATTTTAATATGGATTTAGATGAGTAATTAAATATGGTTTTAAGATATAGTTTTGTGAATAATACAACAATATGGAAATTTGAGACAACTTTGTGTATATAAGTGGAATCCTGGAACAATTAGGGGTCAAAGAATATTTTATTAAACAAGCGAACACTTATTAAAGTAAATAATAAGTGGATTTGTCGAAAATTATAACAAGTTTTTTTGTAAATAAAAAAATCAGAGAGAAAATTTGGTTTGAGAACCTTAATTCTACAATTTAGAAGCACTATTATTCGATTTAATGTTATTTATTTTTTTAATTACTTTCGAATAACGCTTCGTTGAGTATAGTATAACTCATTGAATAGAATGTTTGTGTGAAATTTACTAACCCACTAGTGAATAATTGAATTCCACCGGGTAGTATGGGATGCCTTAGTTAAATACTTATGGTAGCATTTGGGAAATTACTTAAGACTTTTAGAGTTGTATTCCCTTTCAGTTTGCGACAAGCGGTTGCTAGATCCTTAGAACAATGTAGTTCAGGTTTTCCAGTTGTATCTATAATACATGATTTGCTAGCTTTTAGTAAATACTTGGATTTCACCATATGATATATGACGTATTGGTTAAATCATAGTTATTACTGATGGCGATAATATTTGGCAATTTAGAGTTTACTCACTTTTGGTGTGCGGCAAGTGGCTGCTAGATCCTTAAGAAGTTATTCCTGGATTTCTTTTCAAGTATAATATTCTAAAATAAATCTAAAAGATTCTGTCGTGGCTGCTATCCTTGAGATCATCTTGTGATCTTATGAATCCTTCCCGTGTGCGATCCACGGTATCGGATTGGTTCGTGTGATAACAAATTGTTTTTTGTTTACTATTGTTCAATGTACAATCATTATGAACTTTTTTGTCACGACCCGATTTTTTGATGCCCGAAAATCGACATCAATACGTCCATTGTATTAAATGCCGAACAATCGAATGTTGGAAAAACAGACTGTAAGGGAAAGAAGAAGGAGGTAGAAGAAAAACCAGACAAAAATGACTACGCAACATACCATACACACCGGAAATAAGACAAATACGTGCGATACGTCTCGCCATCCAGCACATCCCCTGAGCTCCATAGCAGTCCATGTAGAATCTATATCATATAATACTCGATCTGACCCGAGCATTATAGTAAAATAACACCCGAGCCAGTCTGGAAAACAAGCGTGAGAAAACACACTCAATTAGATTATTAAAGTTTTCAAAATCCTTTGAAATCTAAGGTATCTCGTAAGACCACGCCACAAATAAACATGCCGGGTTTTTACCTTACGATAACCAAAACATTTTCATCAAATTCGTCTGATATTATAATAGTGTTTATAGAAAGTAAAATAGAATCTAGCTAAAATGCTTGTATCTCACGTTCCAGCATAGTTGGGCACAATCAAAACCGTACAGGTGCTTATTGGAGATTGGATTCCATACAAGGGTGGGGCTACTGGGTTACTGCCTGTCACAGTACCCGGTCTAGATCAGAGTACCGAGGATCCCCCATGATCCCATGTAACACAAGACCGGAGCTACCCCTTACTGGATTGTCCGAATAAGATCACCTCGCGGTTTGGATCAGCAACCGCCCACACAACCGAATAAAAGGGACATCTGGACAGGGATGACCATGCCCTAATTGGTTGCTAGCCACTTAGCCTTGCTGCACCTCCCCTCTTTTAGCCATTCCCGATTGATGAGGCTCGAGGCTATGCATTATCTTTTTAGCACACATTCACTTAGAATGCTCATCGTCCTCCTGACGATGTTCTTAAAGCATTCGTCCGTACAAGTCCCTTGCCGGTCCAAACGGAACCGAAGGCACTACTCCTACTACATCCATTTTGGAATCACCCTCAAGATTAGTAGCGATTAGCCTTTGCACTTCACTGCTCTATCTTCGACTCAAGGCTCTTGTCTTCTTCATGAAAATGTTCAAACCGGATCGAAGTGGTTTTTGAGTAAATAATCCCGATCCCGGTCTCTTCGAAACGATCGGCGCATTGTTCAATATTCATAGTCGGTTATTTAACTATCATATAACATCCACAGACAACCATCAGGCCTTAATTATTTTCCAAATTATCTATTTCAAAATATCTTCGCAAGATATTTTTCTACACTTCAACCCTTTGAAATTAGTTTTCAAATCACTTTTCTCTCACGGAAGTAAATTTCCACCCAATTGTTTTATTTCCACTTAAAATCACCAAGTCTTAATACTTTAGGTTTTTAAATAACTTAAATCGTTTTATCCAAAAATATATACTTTAAAACTCTTAAAATAAAAACTACTTAAAACACTTATTTTAAAATACTAGTTATGAAATTTTATAATAATTTCTCATGTAAAACTTAAGCCAAAACTAATTTTAAAATAAAACTTATTCTATAAGGTATAAATATTAAATAATTATCTTTTAAATCATAATACTAGTTAATCCTTTAAAATAATTTATTTATGTAATTAACTTAATAAATAATTACTTTTAAAAATTTTAAAACCACTAAATAATAATTTCTTTCTAAAACATTATTTTAAAACCACTTTAAAACCTCTAGCTTATACTTGGAAATCTTTCTTTGAAAATATGCTTGGCTTTTCAGGGAAATACACTTTCCATTTAATTATAGCCATCTATTCATTTATAAATCCTTCTCGATTTATTTCCAGTTTAATTTACGTCCAAAACCCGTAAATTTTCCTTTCCACACCTTTAAAAATAAACCACTATTTATTTTTAAACAAATCACCCTTTCCATATAAATTCCCATCCTGAATTTACACTTCCAAATTATCCACTGAAAAATATTCCCTTTTTTTATAAACCCCGTTTAAAAATTCCATAATCTCGTTCTCTTTTTAATCACAGTGTCAACACTTAATCGATTTCCAAATCAATTTTAAAAATTAACTCCATTTTAAAATAAATTCCTTTACTTACTCAAATTTATTCCAAAACCCATTAATTCCATATTCACTCCTTTATTACAATTTAAAATCTTATTTAAATCTAAAATATCAATTTTATACTTTATTTCAAAATTATCCCTTTATTTCTCCCAAACCATTTGAAATCTTGAATTTAAATTGATTTCTTTAATTTTTAAACAATATAACTTACGTCCTCAAAATTCATTATCCCCATTTATTCAAAAACCTCTTTCCCCAAACTCGGAATTTATTTGATAGGATTTTAAATCAAACTCTTATCCTTTCCCAAATTTATTCTTTTAATTTATCCAATTTCATTATATTTAAAGGGCTAAGTGCCTTCGCTCCCCTCAACTGTTCAGTTACCTACGCTCTCCAATTAATATACTAGGCTCTCCGCTTCTTTTATCTTCAATAGTTTGGATCGGTCACCTCGACCTTGATTTTGAGTTGACTTTTCTAGGACAAGGCTAGTTCGAGGCTCTTCGAGTCCCCTCCTTGTGAACCCACTCCTTAGCAGACCGAAGGCAAAGCCTTGGAGATCTGAATTTTCGGAATTATAAAAGAGATGCCTTCTTTGAAGCTTTCCTCTATGATAACGACTTCCGTAATCATTGTTGGACACTCTATCTTGAAGCGCTTTTCTAAAATGACTCCATGGCAGACTGCTTACTTAGAATTCACTCTTTTATTTTCCTTTAAAAATCTAATCTTTATATTTTTGATATCTCAATATATCCAAAATATATTCAGTCAAACCATAACATCCAATATTTTCCAATTCTCTGTATAATCAATATAATCTATCACAGATTATCAAATAAAACATACCACCGAATATGAAAATAAATTTCAAACATGTTGAGGAATCCAGTTGGATCCCTCCAACCTATTTCCCTGCATCCACAGATGTTAACACAATATAAATACCAATCCCACTTCGAGGGGGATATCGTGGTATAAAGGGTCATCTGCTATTATGTGGGGTGCATAGGGTCTCATCCGCTATATAATGCGGGAATCAATCACTCCAATACACACACACATATTATTATATATAATATCACATCCATTCAATTCAATCATTCAACAAATAATTTAAATTTAACTATTTAAATTTAAATGGTAATCCAAATGAGTGAGATTAACTCACCTTTGATTTTGTTTACGAACCATTTCCATCTTAACTTGTTTTCTTCACGATTTTAGACCTTATACAAACATATATGGTTTATTAATATTTGAACAAATCGAATAATCTATTTCATTTAATAATGTAATTTAAACTATTTTTCCTTTAATAAATTATTTTTAGTGAATAAGCTAATTAAACAAGTTAATCACCTCAATCCATTATTTAAAATAAAATGGTGATTGAAAGTATGTGTATATGTATATTTAATTTCTGTTTGAAACTACATATATATTTATAAATAGTCTATAATGATTCCAAAATCTGATTTTATATAAATTCTTCAAACCCTTAAAATAATTCCTATCTTTATCCTAAAATCATATATATATATATATATATATATATATCTTAATTAAATCAAAAACCCACCTAATTTACATTTGGTATAAATATCTTTGGTATCCTTTAAATAATAGTTTATATACTTGTTTTTAAATAAGGAATAATCATAGTTGATAATGCTTCTCTGAAATGGTTAAACTTTCATAATAAGTAATTCCAGATTATTTTTTCTAAATAAATTATAACATTTATGAGTTAACCAATTATGTTTTAACAAAATTTTATACTCAAATTTAATTTACTTAAAGAAGAACAACCCATACTCACATCGAAGGTCGGCCACCAAGAACAATGCAACTCTCCCAAACCCAAGTCTACAATCGCCGCTTCCAAATCATCTTCCCATGGCCATGTTTGCTTGCCACCAGTCCCCTCGCGTGTATGTGACCCAGACACGCTGCACTAAATCACTGCACTCCTCATGTGCATGCATAAACTTTCTTTCCCACCATTGATCAGTAAACCCTAGGCGCAGCTAGTTTTCGTGACGTCGTCGAATCACCAGGCTCCACTACGCCTCTCCTCCCCCAAATCACTAGGCGATGCAGACATTGTCGCTAGGCGCGGCTTCTTACTTCGAGCCCTACCTCCGTCGTCGTGGCCCTGAAGTTATGAATCGAAATAGATTTTCGATTTTCGAAAACTCTTACATTTTTTCAAACTAGAAAGAGGAGGAAGGGGATTTGCGATTTAAAAGAAACGAGGGAGAGAAGCATTCGTTCGCCATTCTTTTCTTCTTGAACGAACTCATTTTCTTTTTAATTTTGATTATCAACTTGTTGTTTTTTTAAAAGAGAAGGGGAACATGATTCGATGTTTGCGTGCTTGAGACAAATTGCTACAGTGCCATCGAGGCAAAGGCAAAAAAAATTGACGTGAAATTGTTTTGACTGGTCAACAAAAGTAAATATATATTAATTTATATTTAAATTTCAAATCACTTTGAATTCATAGCTTAAAATCTGGACATCGTATCGAGGCGTGCAGCTAGGCATTTATAATGTTATACCCCTATTTTGAGCGTAATGGAAAAGGTTTCGAGTCCTAATTCGATCGTATGGAGAAGATAGCTTTTTGGACTTATTATTATATTAAACTTCTGATATAGATCTCAGCACGTTTATCTACCGGACGATCACGCGACAACTCCAAACACTACGAAAATAGAAATCCGAAAATAAAACACTAATACGGATCCAATGGAATTGGTTTTGCCGAAATCTGAGACTGTGCCTCGGAATGCTATTTTTAAATATCAATTTAAACGAAATATTTTTAAAACTGAATAAAACACTTTCAAACTCAAATTCAAAATATATTATATTCAGTATTATCAATATAAATTTTATAAGCCTCCAAATTATTTTTAACAAGCTTAGAATTCTCGATTCAACAATTTACCCAATTTCCAATTATTTAATTCAATAATTTAATTATCCGATAAATAGCGATATTTGAAATTTAAGTTAAAATTAACCTTTAAATATTTAAAATCAATTAAATATTCCAATTTTAAATGTCCAAAATTCCGGGTCGTCACGTTTCTCCCCCTTAAAAGAATTTCGTCCCCGAAATTACTAGTTAAGAAGAATGATCCATAACCCGTTACTATTTTCAAGACCCAACAGTTTTGAACAACTTTCCAAAACAATCTTCTTGTTAAGAACATATTAACACTCGTACTAACTTTCCAAATTCGTTCATAGGTTCCCAAATAATATTATCCTCTCAATTATTCAAATTATAGATTAAACCAAATTTAAACTATCAAAAAAATTTAAAAAAATTTCTAACTCCCAAATTTTCGAAAAATTTCGCCAGCGTCTCCTTTGCGCGGCTAGATCGGTACGACTACAAAATGCCTCTATGGGCCCTCAAATTTTAAAAGAAAACAAAAGTCAAGTGGCTAGATCATAAAATCATCAAATTTCATACGACAAATTAAATACATACCTTTTTTCGGGCAATTCAAATTTATCTTCTGAAATCTAAAACACCAATTTCCTTTTGCTTTTAAAACACTTGTATATCCTACTTAGTACTAATATCCAATCACAGAATTCAAAAATCATTTTATTCATTTCCTTTCAAAATTTTCAATATCTATTTCATTCAAGACCGTACGATGTACCTATATCATCCATACGCAATATCAAATCTGGTCACTTACTCGATCACATAATTTCATTTCCGAATTAGTGTCGTCCACCTAATTCTCTATTGCAGACTCAGATCTGGTTTTTGATCAGAACCCGTCATTCTCCTTGCATAGCCATACACCAGGATAGAGAATTTCAAGAATCAATCAAAAATCCATATCATGGGTTCGCCGCCGAAAATCGAGTGAAAAATCCCAACTCGGATTGATATAACTATCTCGAAGTTCTGTGCTCGAATCTAGATTAAATCGCTGTGCAAATAAATAATATACGTCCATCCTACGTATTTATCTCAACTGATTATTAACTATATCAATTCTCTTTTATTCACCTTTATTTTGATTTCTATTCACTTATTCACAACTATCCCATTACACACTTTACTTAATCTCAATTCATTAACTAACTTAGTATATTTTCAATACCAAATTTACTTAAGAATTTCACCATCCATTTCTTAAATTTAATATAAATATCTTACATACTTAAATATTTATTTTAAATCTCAATGGATTTTATTTCCAAACTTTAATTATTTAAGTCCACTTTGAACTAATTCTACAACTTCACTTTACTTTACACAATTTAATTTAATTATCATCCCAATATTCAATTTCAATTCATTTGCTTACCAATTTAAATCAATTAGTTTACTTACTAATTTTATTTTCAATCCTTTGTTTTATTTCGTCCAACTAAACTCATTTTCCATTGCTTACAAATGTAAATTCATTTGTTCAATCACAAATTTTTTTCCAACTTAAAATTTTTTAATGGCCATTCCATTTAATCAACTTAGGCACTTTCTGCAAATTCACTTTTATTTAACTTGGTTAAGTTATATTCTAATTTAATTCAAATTTCAAGCTTCTATAAGTTCTCTAATTTATTTACCTTTTATTTGCTAACCTTTTTTTAATTTACTTCATTTAATTGGCTTACTTTTCTAACTTATTTCGTTTCACACTTATTTTAATTTATCTCTTCTTCAAGTTAGATTTTATCCCAACAGTTCCAAATTCTTATATGATTTTCAGACTTACTCTTATTCCATAAACATTTTAAATAAGATTCCAGAGTCTTTTCAATAATTACACAACATTTCAAAATCATTTTTTTGAAATCAATTATATACATAATTCATTTGCATACCAAATTGTCCTTAAATTTTAAAACCAACCTAGTTTTGCAAACGACTCCAATTAAAACATTTAGGTACCAATTCCTCTCTTGGAAACACGAAAATGAACATCGATGATGTTGCAGTCATCACCGAAGTTATTTTCCAGCGACCGAAGTGAGTTTAATGCTTAAAAACCCTTTCTAAATATTTTTAAATTCCAAATCTCACCAGATTTCAAATCCAATTCAAAAATATTTTTGAAATAATATCATTATTATTTCTCCATAACCTTTGAAAATCATTTTCAAACTCAAAGGAATTTAAAGTTCCCAAATTTTCAAATTTCAAATCCTTTCAATCTATTTTCAAATATTTCTCTGGAATTCTATTTCAAATTATAAATCACATTTGCAATTCACATTTACAAATCCCATTTGTAAATGAATTTATTTCTTAGCTTTTAGTTATGGTTTTCAATTTCTTATTCAATTTCCACACAAAAATGATAATAGTTTAATATTATCATTTCCTAGCAACCATATATAACTATAATAATTTTTGAATATTATTTCTTTCCTATATAAAAATAACTTTGGGCAAAATTATTTCATTTACCCTATAATACTATGTCGAATTGTTTTATTCAAGTGTTTAGAGAACCCTATCGGTAACGTTAATTACTCGTATTGACCAGAATCCATAAACTACTCAATAAACCAATCAACACAATATAAAACAATTTTATATTTACTAACAAATACGCGCTCATATCTATTAACACACTCAAACTCATTCTAGAGTACTGCAGACTCTATTTCTAATAAGTAATTCCCACCAAAGCCAAGGTTCTCGCTTAACCTTCATCTCTTATACCAACTGTCATGACCCAATTTTTTGACGCCCGAAAATCGACATCAATACGTCCACTGTATTAAACGCCGAACAATCGAATGACGGAAAAACATATCGTAAGTGAAAGAAGAAGGAGGTAGAAGAAGAAATAGACAAAACAACATTAGAATCTTACAAACGCAGCGGAACAATATATAATAGATAATAACTGATCTTTATACATAAAGAACTATATCTGTTTTATACATTACATCATCAGAATACAATGCAATCAATAGCTAAGTACTGGACAGTTATATTAACTTGTCCCCACAAAAACTGACTACGCAACACACCATACACAGCGGTAATAAGACAGATACGTGTGATACGTCTCGCCATCCAGCACATCCCTTGAACTTCATAGCAGTCCATCCAGAATCTGTATCCTACAATACTCCATCTAACCCGAGCATTATAGTAAAATAACACCCGAGTCAGTCTGGAAAACCAGCATGAGAAAACAAACTCAATTGGATTATTAAAGTTTTCAAAATCCTTTGAAATCAAAGGTATCTCGTAAGACCACGCCACAAATAAACATGCCAGGTTTTACCTTACGATAACCAAAACATTTTTATCAAATTCGTCTGAAATTATAATAGTGTCTATAGAAAGTAAAATAGAATCCAGCTGAAATGCTTGCATCTCACTTGCTAACATAGTTGGTCACAATCAAAACCATACAGGTGCTTATTGGAGATTGGATTCCATACAATGGCAGGACTACTAGGGTACCGCACGTCATAATACCTGGTCTAGATCAGAGTACCGAGGATCCCCCCCCGATCCTCTGCAACACATGACCGGAGCTACCCCTTACTGGATTGTCCGAATAAGATCACCCCGCGGTTGGGATCATCAACCGCCCACACAGCCAAATAAAAGGGACATCTAGATAGGGATGACCTTACACTAATTGGTTGCTAGCCACTTAGCCTTGCTGCACCTTCCCTGTTTTAGCCATTTTCGGTTGATGAGGCTCGAGGCTATGCGTTACCTTTTTAGCATACATTCACTTAGAATGCTCATCGTCCACCTGACGATGTTCTGATAGTATTCGTCCATACAAGTCCTTTAACCGAAGGCACTACTCCTACTACATCCATTTTGGAATCACCCTTAGGATTAGCAGTGATTAGCCCTTGCACTTCACTGCTCCATCTTCGACTCCAAGCTCTTGTCTTCCTCACGAAAGCGTTCAAACTAGATCGAAGTGGTTTTCGAGAAATTAATCCCGATCCTGGTCTCTTCGAAACGATCAGCGCATTGGCCAATATTGATAGTCAGTTATTTAACTATCATAAAACATCCACAAACAACCATCATGCCTTAATAATTTCCTAAATTATTTATTTCAAAATATCTTCGCAAGATATTTTTCTACACTTCAACCCTTTGAAATAAGTTTTCAAATCACTTTTCTCTCGCGGAAGTAAATTTCCACCCAATTGTTTTATTTCCACTGAAAATCACCAAGTCTTAATACTATAGGTTTCTAAATAATTTAAATCACTTTATCCAAAAATATATGCTTTAAAACACTTAAAATAAAAACTACTTAAAACGCTTAATTTAAAATACTAGTTATGAAATTTGACAATAATTTCTCATGTAAACCTTAAGCAAAAACTAATTATAAAATAAAAGTTATTCCATAAGGTATAAATATTAAATAATTATATTTTGAATCATAATACTAGTTAAACCTTTAAAATAATTTACTTATGTAATTAACTTAATAAATATTTACTTTTAAAAATTTTAAAACCACTAAATAATAATTTCCTTCTAAAACATTCTTTTAAAACCACTTTAAAACCTCTAACTTATAGTTGGAAATCTTTCTTTGAAAATATACTTGGCTTTTTAGGTAAATATGCTTTCCATTTAAATATATCCATATAATCATTTATAAATCCTTCTCGCTTTATTTCCAATTTAATTTACATCCAAAACCCATAAATTTTCCTTTCCACGCCTTTAAAAATAAACCACTATTTATTTTTAAACAAATCACCCTTTCCTTATAAATTCCCATCCTGAATTTATACTTCCAAATTATCCACTGATAAAAATTCCCTTTATTTATATACCCCATTTAAAAATTCCATAATCTCATTTTCCTTTTAATCACAGTTTCAACACTTAATAGATTTCCAAATCGATTTTCAAAATTAACTCCATTTTAAAATAAATTCCTTTACTTACTCAAATTTAGTCCAAAACCTATTAATTCCATATTCACTCCTTTATTACGATTTAAAATCTTATTTAAATCTGAAATATCAATTTCATACTTCATTTCTAAATTCACCCTTTATTTCTCCCAAACCATTTGAAATCCAAAATTTAAATTGATTTCTTTAATTTTTAAACAATATAGCTTAATTCCTCAAAATTCATTATTCCCATTTATTCTAAAACCTCTTTCCCCAAACTCGGAATTTATTTGATAGGATTTTAAATCAAACTCTTATCCTTTCCCAAATTCATTCTTTAAATTTATCCAATTTCACTATATTTATTTTACTTAAAATTCTCTTTTTTATTTTCCTTTAAAAATCCAATCTTTATATTTTTGATATATACCCAAAATATATTCAGTCAAACCATAGCATCCATTCTCAATATAATCAATATAATCTTTCATAGAATATCAATTAAAACATATCACCAAATATGAAAATAAATTTAAGCATTTTGAGGAATCCAGTTGGATCCCTCAAACCTGCTTCCCTGCATCCACAGATGTTAGCACAATATAAAATACCAATCTCACTTCGAGGGGGATATCGCGATATAAAGGGTAATCCGCTATTATGCGGGGCGCATAGGGTCTCATCTGCTATATAATGCGGGAATCAATCACACCAATATATATATATATATACTATTATGTATAATATCACATTCAGTCAATTCAATCATTCAACCAATAATTTAAATTTAACTATTTAAATTTAAATGGTAATCCAGGTGAGCGAGATTAACTCACCATTTATTTTGTTTGCGACCCATTTCCATCTTGACTTGTTTGCTTCACGATTTTAGACCTTGTACAATCATATATGGTTTATTAATATTTTAACTAATCGAATAATCAATTTCATTGAATAATTTAATTTAAATTATTTTTCCTTTAATAAATTATTTTTTAGTGAATAAGCTAATTAAACAAGTTAATCACCTCAATCAATTATTTAAAATAAAATGGTAACTGAAAGTATGTGTATATGTATATTTAATTTCTTTTTGAAACTACGTATATATTTATAAATAGTCTATAAAGATTCCAAAATCTGATTTTATATAAATTCTTCAAATCCTTTAAAAAAATTCCTATCTTTATCCCAAAATCATATATATATCTAAATTGAATTAAAACCCACCTAATTTACATTTGGTATAAATATCTTTGGTATCCTTGAAATAATAGTTTATATACTTGTTTTTTAGTAAGGAATAATCACAGTTGATGATGCTTCTCTGAAATGGATAAACTTTTATAGTAAGTACTTCCAGATTATTTTTTCTGAATAAACTATAACACTTATGAGTCAACCAATTATGTTTTAACAAAATTTTATACTCAAATTTAATTTACTTAAAATAGAAAAACCCATACTCACATCGAAGGCCCGCCACCAGGAACAGTGCATCTCTCCCAAAGCCAAGTCTACAATCGCCGCTTCCAGATCATCTTCCCATGGCCGCGTTTGCTTGGCCACCAGTCTCCTCGCGTGTATGCGACCCAGACACACTGCTCTAAATCGCTGCACTCCTCACGTGCATACATAAACTTTCCTTCCCACCATCGATCACTGAACCATGGGCGCAGCTAGTTTTTGTAACGTCGTCGGATCGCCAGGCTCCACTACGCCTCTTCGCCCCCAAATCACCAGGTGATACAGATATTGTTGCTAGGTGTGACTTCTCAATTCTGGCACTACCTCCCTCGTCGCGACCCTGAAGTTATGAATCGAAATCGATTTTTGATTTTCGAAAACTGTTACATTTTTTTAAACTGAAAGAAGAGGAAGGGGATTTGCGATTTATTAGAAATGAGGGTGAGAAGCATTCGTTCGCCATTTTTTCTTCTTGAAGGAAATCATTTTCTTTTTGATTTGATTATCAGCTTGCTGTTTTCTTTTAAAAGGAAAAGGGGACATGATTCGATGTTTGGGTGCCCGGGACAAATTGCTACAGTGCCATCGAGGTGAAGGCAAAAAGTTTTGACGTGAAATTATTTTGACTGGTCAACAAAAGTAAATATATATTAATTTAAATTTAAATTTCAAATTGCGTTGAATTCACAGCTTAAAATCTTGACATCGTATCGAGGCGTGTCGCTAGGCATTTATAATGTTATACCCCTATTTCGAGCGCAATGGAAAAGGTCCGAGTCCTAATTCGATCGTATGCAGAAGATAGCTTTTTGGACTTCTTATTATATTAAACTTCCGATAAAGATCTCAGCATGTTTATCTACCATATGATCATACGACAACTCCAAACACTACGAAAATTGAAATCCTATAGTAAAACACTATTACGGATCCAATGGAACTTGTTTCGCCGAAATCTGAGAAATCCGAGACTGTGCCTCGGAAGGCTATTTTTAAATATCAATTTAAACGATATATTTTTAAAACCAAACAAAAAACTTTTAAACTCAAATTTAAAACTTCTATTATCTTCAGTATAACTAATATAAATTTTATAAGCCTCCAAATTATTTTTAACAAGCTTAGAATTCTCGATTCAACAATTTACCCAATTTCCAATTATTTAATTCAATAATTTAATTATCCAATAAATAGCGATATTTGAAATTTAAGTTAAAATTAACCTTTAAATATTTAAAATCAATTAAATATTCCAATTTCAAATGTCCAAAATTCCGAGTAGTCACATTTTTGAGTAAGATCTCTCGGATTCTGGATATTTAGATTCTATGTCTATTCTATGTTCGTGAAATAAATATATATTCTTGGGTCTTGTGTTCGTGAAGTAAATATATATTCTTGTGCCATGTGTTCGTGAAATAAATATATATTCTTGTGTCTTATGTTCGTAAATAAATATAAATTATTGTGTCTTGTGATGGATACTAGGTTAAGTTAATTATGTTATTCCATGTTTAGTGGCGTGTTTGTAACTTAAATTTATAACCCTGTTATGAGTTTAATTAATTTCCTAACTCATTATACCCTGGACATTTGTACTTACTTATATATTGTTTATTCTTGTGTTATATTCTGTTCTCACCCTTTTGGATATTTAGAGATGGTCTGACCCGAGTGTTATTTGCTTGGGTCAAACCGAGACTTTCAGGTTACAGGATGAGTAAACCTATGGATGGTTGTGATAGCAGAAGTTGGACCTTTGATATTTAGTTATATCACTTATGGAATTTTGTTTAAATTGAGATGTAAAATTAAGATTAGAAAACCAAAATTTGTATACTATTTGAGTTTAGTATTTGTGACAGCCCTAGTTAAGCAAGCATGTAAAAAAAAAAATTAAGTCATTTAAATTTTTATTTAGCTATGGAAAAAAATAGTATAAATACAATTTTCTAGGAAATGCTTGTGTGAAAATGAGAATGCATGTCCTTGTGCATGTGCACACTGTGGCAGTGTACAGCCTGAGCAAGTAATTTAGTACGGATCTTGCAAGCAAATAAGAAATGAATTAGTGCATGACCATTAAGTATAAATACACAATAGCTTGAATAGAATGCATAAATAACCTAAGACAGATTTTAACTCTAACTTCCATAGCATAAGTACAAGCACAGTGGCTTGTGTGGGTAGAATAAAAAATATAAATACATATGAACATATATACATATGCCCAGCATTTAGTGGATACACACACATAGCTGGCCATACAAGTAACTTATATGCATGATTAAAACCAGAAAAGACAAGAAATTCCCGAGCCAAAGTCATGCATATAGTGTGGGGAGAAATTTTCCAAAAATAGTTAAGACAAGGAAAAAGGGGAAAATGGTGAGGAGGGAAAGTGGAGAGGGTGAACTGTTGGGTGAGATCAGAAATAATGATGGGATTTCTGATAAAAATAAATTACCTAACTAACCTTAAAACCCTAACAACTCCACTATATACCTCATTATCTCCTACGAGTACACATTAGAAAACCAGAAAACAAAATATAGAAAAGAAAAAGAAAGTAGGCAGCAGTTTGAGGAAAACAATGGTAGACCTGAATCAAGACTTGGGA
Organism: Allium cepa; assembly: GCA_030765085.1. Lineage (NCBI taxonomy): Eukaryota > Viridiplantae > Streptophyta > Magnoliopsida > Asparagales > Amaryllidaceae > Allium > Allium cepa. The sequence goes on from CM060945.1 coordinate 443,725,228, forward strand.
AGGAGAACTTTGGCGAGCAAACCCTCACTTGGCAAGGCATTAAAACCTATGAAAGGCAGCCATTAACCTCTAGTTTATTTTAATTCTGTTTGAAGTTTTGTTTGCATTCTTCTTTAGTTTAACCATTTTTCAATTGTTCTGAAAATATGTGGCTTGTATTGCTTGGTTGTCATTTAACTTATGATTGTTTATACAAGATATATTTAATGTTAAGTTGATAATATCTCATTTAATTGTATGTTTATGAACCTGAGAAATATTTTTGGTTGAAGCATAAATTAATAAGGAAAGTAAGGTGCAAGGCGGTAAGAGGAAGGGGTCCTCTGGCTTATGTCTTGTAACTGAAAAGATGGTTGAGATGCAATGGGATTTCCATGTGCTAAGTCTTAATCCATTATTGATGGTTCTCTGAAAATAAGGTTGAGAAATAAGTGAACACAGTAAAAAAAAAGATATAAGTTGATTGCAAGGACCTTATTACTGGGAACCACAGTGGCATTTCATATCCTAAAATATTTTGATCCATGCTTTAGCCAAGGGCATATCTCTGAACAAAACTGACTTGAAATAATATACAAATGTGATTAATTGATTGTTGAAATGTATGAATGGATGAATGTTTGATGGATGCATGAAAACTCCTAGCACATATTGATTAGGTACATAAAGGTTTTGGGCATGACATTGTATAGTTGATATCTGCACACATGGAAGGAAAACTTAGTAATTAAACTAAGGAATTGGGTCACCTCTATCAGGTTGGGTATGAGGGAAGTGGGTATGACATAGTGGTTGGCTTGCATCAAGGATGGGGTGTGAGTTTGCACATGGCATGTTTATGTCCAAATAGCTTGTAGTGCACTGGAAATTAAGAAGTAGTTCCAGGCAGTGTGCACCAGTGCAACTATGAATGTGATATTGGACCCTTAAAAGTGATATGAAATGAACTTACAAGCAGGGGTGGATATGCAAGGAGAATGGTGAGTTCTGGCATGCAGACTCAGTTTTGATACCTTAGCTTAAGGATATGGGTATTGCTTGTTCATGTTTATGAATGCCTGTGTGATTTGTATGATGGCTGCTATGAATTCTTGAAATAAGAATTTCTGTTAAGAATTTAGTCTAAGCACATATACATGTATTTAGCAGTTCATTCACTTCACTGTAAGGATACTTAAAAATGTGAACATGAGGAAGTGGTTTAACAATTTGAGTAAAACATTTAACTTCTGAAATAAAGGTAATGTGGAACTAGCTTCATTAATCTTATGCATTGTCAATTGAATTTACTCATACCAGACTTTAGTCTGACCTGTTTGTTGCTTGCATCAAATGGGTGCTTCACTCACATTGTGGAGTAGATCATATGGTGTCTACAGGAAAGATGGAAGCTAAGTGAAAAGGGGCAGAAGCATTATGCTAAGATGAATTGCTATTTAACTAAAATTATGATTTGTAGAAGAATGCTTCTTTATGTTTTCTTTTCTTTTGCTAAAGAACTGTTTTGCGGTAATGTTTGAATCATGTTGTAACTCAAATTGCAATGTATTGAATGATTTAAACTATTTGTGATAGGACTAGTCTCAGTGAAGAAAAAGATAATGGAACTTAGCTTTACATTATAACCTGTCTACAAGAAATCTTTATATGAATCAAGTAATAAGTTTGGTGGTAGATCTAAAGTAATTGTGAACCAGTAAAGCATGCTTATGCACTAGAGTGTTTCAGAGACTAGAACCTATTTTACATAACCACTGTAGGTATTAAAAGTAAGGAAAGATCCATAGGCAGAAAAGAAAAAAAAATAAGAGGTGTGAACCCAGATTTAACATGTGTTTGATGATTATATGAAAAGTAAAATTTGTAGATTATAACTAGTTAATCCAGGAACCTTATTTAAACAAATTAGTCCACCTGAGGACTAAAATGAAGCAGATAGCAACTGTGCATGGTTATGTGCACATAGGTGCACAGAAGCATGCACAACCCCCAGTTTAACTGCTTGAAAAGCAAACTTTGATAAATTAAATGATGTGAGTTAGTTCACATATTTTATTAAATACACAAATGCTAAGCACAAAAAAATAAAATAAACAAGAAGTGGTTGATTAAATTGCACAGAGATTCAAATAAAAGGGATCTTCCCAATCCCCTTGGCTGTGAATAACCTCAGTTATTTTAAAATAGACTGAGTTATTCTTTATAAATAAAAAATAATCTGATATTAGAATTAAAAATGATTTGAATGTTTATATGATCATTCAAATAGTTTTCACAAGGAAGCATATCAATATTTTTATATTGATCAGATTGGATCTTGGGAAATATAGTTGGTCGGTGAAAGAGTGCGACCCTGAATTTACTTTAAAATAAACTGAGTCATTCAATTAAAATGACAAGTTAGGGAGGGTTGTCTCAGTTGGTATCAGAGCTATGTTATTAAATACATTGCCAAAACAAATACTTTCTTGAATCTGTGTGCCTTGTTTGCATTGTTTGCTGCTTGCTGCTTGCTGCTTGCTTGAGTTGCTTTACTTATTATGAATAAATGAGTACACTGCTTGTTTTATAAGTAAAAGTAGTGAATAAGAATTAGAACTAACTACATTAGAAATGTTTAATAGAGGCCTAGAGGAGTTAGAATCAATCCCCAGGCCACAGGAGAAAGGGAAAATTGCCAATCTTCTGATACTCCTGAGCAAGCAACTAGAACGGTTCTGGTCCCCCAATGATTAACATGCAAGATTTTGTTTGAATGCTGAGGGATGGAACGGCACCTAGGGTAGATAATCCACATGAGGAGCTGTCCAAATTGCTTAAAACATATACAAACTTAGGAGGTAGTAGCTTTGATGGCACAGAAAATGCCATAGGTGTCCAGTCATGGTTAAGAACAGTAGAGAGGATCTTTGTAGACATGCAAGTCAATGATCAGAGAAGGAGGCAAATAGCTTCAAGACAACTGAAAGGCATAGCTTTGGACTGGTGGGAAGTGATTATTGCAGGCAGGCAGGAACAAGAGATCACATGGAATCAGTTCAAAGAAATGTTAGAAGCCAGATTTGTCCCAGCATCAGCAAAAGCTTCATTGCTTGAGGAGTTTATCAAGTTGAGACAAGGATCTATGAGTGTCACTGAATACACTCAGAAATTTGTAGGGTTGTCTAAATATGGGGCAGTGCTAATCCCAGATGAAATTTCAAGGAATGCTAGGTACATTCAGGGGTTGAATGCTGGATTGAGTAGAGCCATGTTACCATATAAAGACAGAACATTTGATCAAGTTATGGACTTGACATTGTCATTTGAGCAACATGACAATGCCAGAGAAAAGTTCAGGAATTTCAAGAACAACAAGAAAGGAAAGAATAGAGCACACCCATATGAGAGGAAGAAGGGAGAAGCAATGAACAAAAAAGGAAGTAAAGTGGAAAACTCTGACAATAAGAAACCTAAAGTGATCTGTTATAACTGTGGGAAGGAAGGCCATATAAAGACAAAATGCCAAGCACCCAAGTCAACTGTTCTTAGGTGCTACAACTGTGGAAAAGAGGGGCACATGAAGAGGTAGTGTCCAGAAATGGCAAGGGTGGCTATACTTGAAGGGAAAGGCAAGGCAATGGAGGCACCTAACCAAGTGGAAGGTATATTATTTATTAAAAGCATACCCATATCAGTTGTTTTTGACACAGGAGCCACACAATCTTTTATTTCATATGACATAGTTCAGAAATTAGGGTTGACATGTATTCTTGTTGATAAGCCATTGCATGTTGATAGCCCTTTAGGAAGTTCCTGCATTACCCATACGAAATGCATGCAAGTAGAAATATGCATGGGTGGTCACATCTTTATTTCAGAATTATATGTGTTAAATTACCCTAAGCTAGATATTATATTGGGAATGGATTGGTTAAGAAGTTTTTGTGACATCATTAACTTAGAAAATTCCACAATTTCACTACAACTTCCTGATGGCAAGAGGGTTGTGGCTATGTATGAGCAGCCAAGGATAGGGGTATGGGGAAAATGTTCAACTTGAACAGTGGTGAAGTTGAATCAAGCCTAGAGAAGATACCCATTGTTAACCAATACACTGATGTGTTTGGTGAAGTGAATGGCATTCCTCATAACAGACCAGTAGAATTTCAAATAAAACTTAAACCAGGAACAAGCCCTGTCATCAAGAAACCAAATGGAATGGGTCCTAAAGAACTGATCGAGTTGAAGAAACAACTAGAAGAATTAGAACAAAAAGGCTTCATTAAGCCTAGCAGTTCAAATTAGGGATCACCAGTAGTATTTGTTAAGAAGCATGATGGTTCCTTGAGAATGTGCATAGATTATAGAGAATTAAACTCAGTCACCATCAAAAACAAATACCCTTTACCTAGAATTGATGACCTTTTTGATCAATTAAATGGTGCTAAGGTATTTTCTAGACTTGATTTAGCATCTTGTTTCCTTCAAATGAAAGTGGAAGAAGAAAGTATTAAATATACAGCTTTCAACACTAGGTATGGCTTGTATGAATACTTAGTAATGCCATTTGGTTTGACTAATGCACCATCTTATTTTGTGGATTTAATGAATAGAATTTTCAGAGATTACTTAGATAAATTTGTGCTGATTTTCATTGATGATATACTAATATACTCTAAGTCAGTTAGTGAACATGAGAAGCACTTGCATATGGTACTGAGTAGACTAAGGCAACAAGGCCTTAAAGCTAAGTTTGCAAAGTGTTCTTTCTGGAAGGATGAAATAAAATTCTTAGGCCACATAATTTCTCAAGAAGGAATTTCAGTAGATCCAAGTAAAGTCATGGCAGTGCAACCATGGAAAGACCAAGCAATGTCACTGAGATCAGATCATTCATGGGCATGGCTGGATACTACAGGAGATTCATAAAAGACTTTGCTAAAATAGCAACCCCACTAACCAAGTTAACAAGAAAAGATCAACCTTTCCTATGGACTGAGAAGTGTGAAGGGGCATACAACCAGTTAAAGAAGGCATTGATGGAAGCACCAGTGCTAAAAATTCCAGAAGGCAATGACAATCTGGTAGTGTACACTGATGCAAGTGGTTCAGGTATTGGAGCTGTTCTTATGCAATAAGGTAGAGTAATAGCTTACGCATCAAGACAACTGAAACCCGGTGAAACCAAGTATGCAACACATGACTTGGAATTGGCAGCAGTGGTGTATGCACTAAAGCTTTGGAGACACTACTTGTTAGGAGCAAAGTTTGAGCTTTATACTGACCAAAAAGCTTTGAAATATTTATTTTCTCAAAAAGATTTAAATATGAGACAACATAGGTGGGTGGAATTCCTTGCTGCCTATGATTTGGACATTATGTACACACCAGGGAAAGCAAATAGAGTGGCAGATGCGTTGAGTAGACAACATGCCAAGTTGGCTACACTGATGATAGAGGAGATTAAAATGTTATTAACACTGACAGATGTAGAAGTGGAAGACATGGGGGAACCAACTATGAAATTGGGTGAGGATATGGAGCACTATGGAAAGCTCAACCTCATCACAATAAAATCAGACTTAGTGGAAGAAGTGAACCAGTCTCAAGACATGGATGCATTCTTGAGAGAAAAGAAGGAGTTGTTAAAGAATGGTTCAAGGCTTGATGTTAACGTAAAAATCAGACGCTAACACCTCGGTGTAAATAGAGTAAGTGTGAAAGCACCACCCGTTCGCACGGGAATTAGAGGAAAAATCACAGAAAAAGTAGTAAAAGACGCAATATTTATAGTGGTTCGGCTCCAAAACTGAGCCTACGTCCACTTTAATTCTCTTTTATTATTGAATCGGTTACAATTCTACAGCAATCTTCAATTACAACACTTTAAAAGACAAGTCGCTAAAAAACTTTGATGCGAGAGAGTTCTCCGAATTCATGTTGAATATGTCGAATCTCTTTCTAAAGTTGATTGAAGCGTCTTGAGTGTTTTGAGTGTTTGAAGTATGACTCGGGTTGATGGAAATGGCAGAGTGTCGATGCTTTGGAAAAAATGATCGGAAAAAATCCCCTAACTGTTGGAGTTCTGGTCGTATTTATAGGTGATTTTCTGGGCGAAGCATAGGTCGTGCATGACTTAAGGTGGGTCGTAGGTCGCTGGCGAGTCAAGGGAATATGACCTACGACTTAACTGACTCGCACTTGGCCGTTTGAATAAGCTGGTAAGTCGTAACGACCTAAAGGAATCGGCATGATTTTATCACCAAGTATTAGGTCGTAAACGACCTAAGGCAGGTCATAGGTCGGCAGCTACTTAGGGGAGTAGTTGGTGACTTATCAATGCTGAGATATTCAATGTAGCGACCTAAGCTAGGTCGTTGAGCCGCTTCGCCCCTTAGGTCGCTAACTCGGTAGGTCATGGGTTGTTGGACCGTTGAGTCGCCTAGTCTTCGGTCTGTTAGGTCGCTGGACCATCTAATCTTTTAGGTCGCTGCATTCTGTAAGTCGCTACCCGTTAAGTCGCTTAGCAGTGTTTCACCTTTTAAGTCGCTGGAGCTCTTAGGTTGATAAGGACTAAAGTCATTAGGTCGTTCAACCTTTGAGTCGCTTACAAGCCGCTTCGTGTGTTAGGTCGCTAGGTCCTTATCTTGTTAACTCGTAGGTCGCTTCTGTCTTTAATTCGCTAAGTCGCGATGTAGGGCTTCATTCCAGTTGCTACACTATTGCCTTAGGTCGCTTGCTTCCTTGAGTCGCTAAGTTGCTTAACATAGGAGTTAACATTTGGTTCTCGAAGTACGCACCTAGGTCATAGGTCGTGTGCTTCGATTTAGTTTCCTTAGGTCGTGAGCGACCTAAAAGATAACTCATATGGCCATTCGCCTCCTTCTTTCTGTCCTATTTAAACCATTGACTCACACTTTCCCCTTTACTGAACCGTCTTGATAACTCTCTCCGACATTAACGATCTTTTCGAGCTTCCTAAGGCAAATCCTCTCCAATCAAGCTGTCAATCCATTCCAACTACTATATTGCGTAAGTAATCTCAGTCAAAATTCAATCACGGCCATCATCGAATCGCGATTCTTCCTTTTTCCGGCTTTAATCCAATTTCATGTGCTGCACTTTACCATGAATCACGTTGCAATCGGTCTTTAGTAGTTATTAGACACGCTGATGTTATAATTCACGAGAACGCAGTAACGCGCTGGATCCATGATGGATTAGGGATAATTTGAGTCGGCCTTAATTGATTTGACGGTGCTGAAAGGTGATGGACTCTACTGTGGAGAAGATGGAGGGTTATTGGGTCACAAATCAACGGGTTAACAAGTTTGTGGGTGAAGTAGAGTTAGCGGGTTAAGGCGAGTGAAGAAGTGACCGGCTTAGGAGCTTTGAATGACCTTCAACGACCTAACTTTAGGTCGCGCTATAATTTGGACGAGTTAACCCTTTGTCGTACAACTTGTAGGTCGCAGATTAGTTAATACTTAAACAATTTTAAACTGCCTTGACCTCCTTGGCTCGAACAATGCGACTTAACCTTTAGATCGTGTGAGCGACTTAGCCTTTAGGTCGTGTGGACGACTTATCGTTCAGACAATCTTTCACTGCCGAATTGCTTCTCGCGGCCTAGATCAGTTTCAACTCAACTTGTTAGGTCGCGAGCGACTTAGGACTTAGAGAATTTTTTAACTCGGATTGCAACTTAAGGGCTTGAACAAAACTTGAAAGCTTCAAAATTTTGATAGAACTTGTTTGTACTTCCAATTTGAACTGCTAGAATAAACTGCTTGAACTTCGTTGCACTTCTTTACAGATTACACTAACTTTAATGCTAACAACCTGCTAAACACAACATTTGCAGAAAAATAGGACGAATATACTGCCACTGATCGCCCACATCGAATGACAGATTAGTCGATAAAAAATAATCATCTTAAAGAAATTGTATGAAATTCTGTGAATAAACAAACTCAAGTGAAGTATTAGATCAGTGTTAACCAACTAAAGCTGATTTGTTTGCACTAATATTGCACTTGTATTTTGACTTAAAGTGACAAGTCTTGAAATTTTGCAATTGGCACATGTTTATTAGTTTAGTTTCAGTTATATTTACTTGTCACTTTGTTAGTTTTACACAACACTTCACACATTTTAGGAAACGTGCACCTTCATGTTTGAATATCCAATTGTTTATGTAGAATGGCTTCACATCAAGAAGAAGCTAGAGAGATCTTTCAGACGACTATTCCCGTAGTGAATCCTCCAGAAAGAACTCCGACTACTTTAACTCGAAGAGCATTTAACCAGTTACGCATTCAATTTGGTCTTGCTGAGAGTGATGCTCTACTTCCCGGGCCGAATGATACTGCCGACAATCCACCTCACGGTTTTGTCGCAGTCAATCGCCAGATGTGCCAAAGTGGAGCAATTCCTCCTTTTAACGATTTTCTTCGAGTACTTCTCCTTCGGTTGACCATCTCTCCGTTTCAACTACATCCCAATGGCTATGCCATCTTGATGGGGTTATGTGTTTTGTTTAGGAGAACTCTTGATCGTCTGCCGAGTTTCGAAGAAATTTGCTACTTATGCTCATTTGCAAAGAATAAAGACCACCCTTCCCTAATATTTGTGAGAAGCGCTAGGAACCGCAAGCTTATTACCGATCTTTCTGAAAGTGCTCATGGCTTTTTGAACTAGTTCTTCTTCGTTCGCTGCCCCCCAGGGTTTTATGCCATCTGGAGAGTAGGAAGTAAGATTACCTGTTTCTATTTTTTTCCATTTCCGAGCTTTTTCGAGATCCGAATTGCCAGTTGCTAATTTCATTCTTTCCTTTTTCAGCACTTCCTCTCCCCTCTAGAGATTCAAGTCACAAGCAGATTTTTGAAAGACTGAATGCCATGGCTGCTGAGGAGAGGAGTATAAAATTTCTGCTGAAGGATGAATTTCTACGCCAGTTTGGACTTCTTCCCGTTCTACACAACCTCACGGAGTCCCTGATTCCCCAGTTAAGGCATCAGATGCCCCAATTTCTACTGAAGAGCCTGTACTGAAAGAACTTACAACTGAGGCTTCGTTGGTAAAATGTTCTACTCCAATTGACGTTTTGGGGCCATCTGGTAAACTTGCTCTTGCCCCGGTCATCGAAGAAGAAGAACTTCCCCAGCAATCCGAGAAATCTGGTAACGAAGAAACTGAGAGAGCGAGTCCCGCCAAGCATAGCGGTGGTGATACTTTTGAAGAATTGAGTGACCTGTTGATAACTTCACAGGAGCTTTTTAAAGATGATACCACTGCTACCAAAGTCACTTCTTCAGCAGTTGAAGCAACGTATGTCCTGCAACAGACTCTGCCAGCCCAAGAATTGACATTAGCTGTAAAATCTATCACTGCCCCCCAACCGAGGAGCGGTTCGTGGTTTGACGCGCGTAGTTTGCACGTTACACACACTTAGGATTCTTTGGCACTTATATGCACTAAACTCCTTTTCTCTGAAGACTTCTTTTTAACACTTGTCTTTTTCACTTTCAGATTCTCCAATGAGGCGAAGTGGTTCGTACTTTGATGACTTTCAACAGTACGGGAGGCGCGGTCAGTACGACTATAGACGCTATCTTCCTCCCCATAGGGAAACTGACAAGGAAAGAGCCGTCAGAAAAGCTCAAGAAAGACGCTTTTATGAAGAACAACGTGAGAGACGGGATGAACGACATGATTCTTCCCAGAGGGAAGATGATTCTCACAAACGGAAATCCCGCGATGATAAAGGAAAAATGCATGCTGCCGAGGATTCGAGCAAACGGACCAAGCATAGTGAAAAGTCATCATCTGACATTCCTAAAGATCCTATTGCTCCGGTGCCTTCTCAATCTCCCGCTCTTGCTCATACCGATATTCAAACGATCGTTGGCAGGCCCTCATATCAGGTTGGACCAGGCCCAGCTACTCTTCATAGCCGATTTCCGAACTGGTGCATGAAAGGAGTGCGCTTTGATCTTGACTTGGTACCAATCGACAAGCAGGCTATGCTGCGCAATCTTGATGTCGTCAAGCTTGATATCGAGAGAATGTCAAGTTGGCAAAAACTTGTCGATGAGCTCCAGAGGGTAAACCGCGCGAACCTTGAAGCCATGCTTACAATGGAAAATGACAAATCTGAGTGGCAGAAAATTCTTGAGCAACATGACGTGGAAATGAAGAGCATTACCACTTATAATGAAAAGCTTGAGGCGGAAGTTGAAAAACTTAAAGAAGAATTTGCTACTTCTTCCACTTCCTATTCTCAAAAGGAAAGTGTGCTTCAACAACAAGTGCGGGATGCTCATGCTAGCCAAAGAGAGGTTGAAGATAGGCTTGATAAGCAAAAAAGAATTAATGAAGGCTATCTTGCTGACATTGCAGAGCTCCGAGAGAAGACTAGCTCCCAGAATGTGGCAATTGAAATGCTAAAAATTCAACTTGCTAAAGCTGAAAGAGAGCGCGAAGAGGCCATCGCCGGCAAAGTAGCAGCTGAAGAAGCACACGAGGCGACCAAAGCCGACGTCAGCGCTACTTTATTTGACTTTTACTTGCAAAGTGTCCTGGGACGTGGTAGTCTCTCATTCTTGGGTCCCAAATATGAAATTACTTTAGCTGAAGTATGGGAAGCTGCGCTTGATATGCTTAAAGGCGCCGGGTATGCTGAAGAAGAACTCGAGGCGCATTATTTGGATGACGGAGCTCGTGTAGCCCTTGCTAGAGGAAAAGAGCAACTTGCTAGAGAGCGTGCCGGGACAACAGAAGGAGAACATTTAGGAAAGGTACCTTCAACCGACCCAACTCACCCTTCCATCTCAGCTGATATTGACATTACCGGCTCAAGCTCCCATTCTTCAATCCCTGCTAAAGCTGATACTGGAGCTACGATCGCTCAAACCGTAGATGAGCCTCAAGGAAGTGCTGAAGCACAAGATTATGAAATTGACGTGATAGAGTCAACTCCTCCAGGTAACTTCACTGTCGAATCAGCTCAAGTGGACTGCTCGTTCGCTTCTCATGAGTTTGACGAACTTTTGGATTATTTCTCGAATCTCAATGAGCCGTTATCTCCTCTCTTCGCGGGAGATACTAATATTTTTAGCTTTTCTTCTTCTGTAGCGAAAACGCCAAGTGTCATACAAACTTCTCCTCCTCCAGCTGTTCCTCCTCCATCCTTTCAAATCACTCCTACTTCTCAGCCGGGATCGCAGGAAGAATTAATAGGAGCCCTTCAAGACTTGGACGATCCAACTGCTTCGCAGGAGCAGAAGGCCGAAGGACTTGAAGGACGCGAAGTATCTCCGGAGCGAACCATTTCCGATGACATAAAATTGTCTGCTCTTGTCACTCCGGGGAGTGAGTCTTCTTCAAAGAGGAGGAGGAAGCGTACAACTTCAAAGAAGAAAGGGAGAAGCATTTCTGTTACTGAAAAGGAAGCGGAAGTTGATCCAGCGGTAACTCTCTCTCCTTCTTCTCCAACTCTCCTAAGCCGGCCTGAAAAACTACCTATTAAATCAGGTGAAGGCTCTAAAGGTGGCGGGAGAAAGAAGTAATGAGTCTCGCTTTCCCTTCTTTGTTTTACTTTTTGCTTTTTGCATATACTGACCGGAGACTGTGTGGGTACCGGCCCCCTCTTTCCTTTATTTTGAAACTTGTACCTGTATAAAATTTTCATAATATTGAATAAAATGATTCTTTTACTTATACAAACTTCTGTCTGCATTTGAGAATACATTTATTCTTCGCTTTTATACAAGTTTCTTTGTTTTCTTTGTGTGATATTGCAATGGGCTTGTGGTATGTTACTTGAGCATTGCTATAAGTTGTATTACATTGCCCTTATACCACAGCTTATTGCAATCTCTTTGGAGAACAGTTCTTCTACTTAGAGAATACTTGCACTCTTACTCTGGAGAACAACTCTTCTTCATTAAGAAGGCATGGACTCTTATTTTAGAGAATAATTTTTCCACTTTTGAGGAAATGTTACTATGCTTTAGTAAAGTGTGCCTTGCATTGGAGAAGTTTTGTCTTATTTTCTCTTCTTTTTTTTTACACTTCATCCTTCGGAGATGGTCACTTTTGTTTTTAAGAAGTGGAATCTCCTACACGGTGAAGCGGGCCATCTGAAGAACCTTTTGGCACTTATATTTTGAGAAGTGTGCCTCACTGGAGGTCTTTATTTTGTTTTTTTTTTGTTCTGCATTTCAGCTCCTGGTGAAGTGGACCTCCGAAGAGCGATTCTTACACTTCAACTCCTTGTGAAATGTGCCTCCGAAGAGGGCTTTTCACATTTCAACACTTGTGAAGTTTTATTTCAGATTTCGGTGAAACATGTGCCTCCGAAGAGGTCTTTTTATCATTTCAGCTCCTGGTGAAGTGGACCTCCGAAGAGCGACTCTTACACTTCAACTCCTGGTGAAATGGGCCTCCGAAGAGGGCTTTTCACGTTTCAACACTTGTGAAGTTTTATTTCAGATCTCGGTGAAACGTGTGCCTCCGAGTATGCCAGGAAGCCACTTCCTCATGGTTGGTTGGATTTATGGGGCTGACGCAAGTTACTTGGATGTTTGTTTGCGCAAACGGTCTCAGCTAGTGAACAAGTGCCTTGCCTCCCCATTAGGAAGGTGCCTCTGGTCATCACATGGATTCCCGGGACGGACGCGAGTTACTTGGACATTTGTTTGCACAAACCATCTCAGCTAGTGAACAAGCGCCTTGCCTTCCAATTAGGAAGGTGCCTCCGGTCATTCCACCAATCTTTTTGAGAAAGAAAACTTTCGTTTTCTGGCATGCCCCGTTAGAGGTCTTTATCTTCCGAAGAGTTGTGCCTCCAAAGAGGGCTTGTGCCTCCAAAGAGGTCCTTTGTTGTTCTCGGTCTGCTTGCCCATGTCTTCTTGCCATTTGCTCATATCAGCGATTCCCCAATATTATTTTCAACCACTTTTTGTAAGTATTTTGTTTTATCCAAAGAAGTGTACTTCATTGTCAAGCGAGTTCACAGGGGTGGTCACATGCTACTTAATCGGATGTTTGTTTGTTCAAACGATCACAATTTGTTAACAATGGTCCACCTCCTGCGAAATCATTAACTATTCAATTGAAGCACTTCTTATATAGGATTTGAATCTGGGATCTTTGTGGCTCAGGATTCGTTTGTTGGGTGATGTCAAGAATCGCTTGGTCTCACAATGGGTAAGCTTTGTTTTAATTGCCTGTAATATTAAATCGACATTTTAGCAATACATTTAAAGTATTTTACATATCGAAGTAAAACAGACATTTAATAATAGTAAAAAACACAAGATTTATAGTGGTTCGGCCAAAAGCTGGGCCTACATCCACTTTATAGCTTTTCATTATTCACTTGCTTTACAATTGCTTTCGATACAAGAGTCATGTATTCATAATTCTTTTACATCATTTCAACAAAAAAATTCAAGTAAAATATGGACGCAAGTGATTGCTGTTCCAAGCTCTTGGGATTGGTTCTCCTTCGACAGTTGTGAGTTTGAATGTGCCATCAAGAAGTTTTGTGCCTATGACATACGGCCCTTCCCAGTTTGGCCCAAACACACATGTTGCTGTCATAATTCTTTTCAAGACTAGATCCCCAACTTCAAAGCTGCGCTGGCGAACTTTGGAATTGAAGTGCCTGGCTATCCTTTGCTGATGGGCTGCAATTCTGAGCTTAGCCTCTTCTCTTCTTTCATCAAAGAGGTCAAGCGCTTCCAGTTGCAGTCTTTCATTCTCAGCTTGATCGAAATGGATCCTTCTGTGTGAGGGGACCTCCGTTTCCATTGGAATCATTGCCTTTGATCCATATGTCAATGAAAATGGAGTGTGCCCAGTCGTAGTTTTATGGGTAGTTCTGTATGCCCATAGTGCTAGTGGCAGCTTATCGACCCAACCACCTTTTGCTTTTTCCAGCTACTTTTTGATGGTTGACTTGATAATTTTGTTTACTGCTTCCACTTGCCCATTTGCCTGCGGATGAGCCACTGCTGAGAAGCTTTTTCGGATCTTGAATCTTTTGCAAAAATCCTAGAATTCCTCACTTTCAAACTGTGTACCATTGTCTGTGATTATCTTCTGAGGCACACCATACCTGTAAATGATATCTTTAGTCACAAAATTTATCATCTTTTTAGAGGTAATAGTAGCCAATGGTTCAGCTTCAGCCCATTTAGTGAAATAATCAACAACAACAATAGCATATTTAATTCCTGATTTGGCAGTCGGCAAAGGCCCAATAAGATCTATCCCCCAGATGGCAAATGGCCATGGACTGACTATCTGTGTTAGCTCAGTGGAAGGTGCTCTAGAGATTTTGGCAAATCTCTGGCATTTATCACACTTTCGAGAATAGTCAGCAGCATCTCGATTAATTTATGGCCAAAAATATCCATAACGGAGAATTTTCTTTGCTAAAGTTTGACCATCTGTATGATCTCCGCATTCCCCTCCATGCACTTCAGCTAGAATTGTCTTAGCTTCTTCCTTTGTCATGCATCGGAGTAATGGCATTGAAAATCCTCGTCTGTACAATCGATCATCTTGAACTACATATCTGGAGGCTTTTCTTAGCAGCTTTTGTCGCTCTTTTGAATTTTCTGGTAGAGAGCCTCTGAGCAAATATTCCAATATCAAAGTCATCCATGATTCTTGCTCTTGAGATACATTCATAATCCAATCAACATCCATCTCATCTGTGCTTGGAGCTGACAAAATTTCCACAGGAACTAATCCCAGTAATTGAGCTTCGCCAGTACTCGAATACTTTGCGAGAGAATCTTCCTTCATGTTCTCTTCTCTGGGTATATGGCTTATTGTGTAGTGGTCAAAGTCATCAAGAAGTTCCCAGGCATTAGACAAGTAAGCAGGCAGATTTCCCCCTTTAGTTTGAAATTCCTTCTTGACTTGGCATACAATAAGCTGAGAATCACTAAAATTTGCAATACGCTGATATTCAATTCTTTGGCAATCTTCAAGCTAGCGATAAGAGCTTCATATTCTGCTTCATTGTTTGTCGAAGGAAATTCTAATCTCGGCGCATAACACAGTGATCGCCCTTCAGGAGTTTCAAGGACAACCCCTGCTCTAGAACAGTAATCATTCCTTGCACCATCAACATATAACTTCCATCGAATTGGGGCATTATCGGTCAACTCCTCCTTATTATCGCCTTTATCTGTACATTCTGCGATCAAATCTGCTAAAGCTTGTCCGTTGATTGCTGTTCGGGGGTGGTAAGTGATGTCGTATTGGCTAAGTTCAACATTCCATTTTAAAAGACGACCCGAAGTCTCAGGGCGAAATAGGACTTGCTTTAGGGGTTGATCAGTAAGGACCTTGATGGGATGAGCTTGGAAGTATGGCCTCAACTTTCTTGATGCAATCAGTAGGCAGTAGGCGAGCTTTTCCAACTTTGAGTAATTCATCTCTGCCCCAGTGAATCTTTTGTTGATGTAGTAAACCGGACGCTGAATTCTTACATCCTCCCGGACTAATGCAGCACTGAGAGCATGAGACGAGATCGCCAAATATATGAAAAGGTCTTCACTACTGTCGGGCTTAGAAAGTATTGGAGGCTTTTCCATATGACGAATCAACTCATCGAAAGCTGTCTGGCATTCAAGAGTCCAATCAAAGTTTTTCCTTCCTTTTTTAAGAGCATCAAAGAATGGAATGCATTTATCAGTAGCTTTGGAAATGAACCGACTCAAGGCAGCGACTTTTCCATTTAGACTTCGCACTTCCTTCTTCGTTCTAGGAGCTTTGACCTCTCTTAAGGCAGTGATCTGGGCAGGATTGGCTTCAATGCCCCTAGCACTCACAATGAAACCCAAAAACTTTCCGGACTCCACTCCAAATGAACATTTCAAAGGATTGAGCTTCATTCTGTACTTTCGGAGGATTGCGAACATCTCTGCTAAGTGATCCATATGGTCCACTGCTTTCTTTGATTTCACCAACATATCGTCAACATAAACTTCCATAGTTTTGCCAATTTGTGGTTTGAACATAGCATTGACGAGTCTTTGGTAAGTTGTCCCTGCATTCTTCAGTCCGAAGGGCATGACTCTATAGCAGTAAAGACCAACATCGGTGATGAAGCTCGTGTCCTCCTTATCTGGCTCATGCATCATGATCTGGTTATATCCGGAGTAAGTATCCATAAAAGATAGCAATTCATGCCCCGCTGTTCCATCCACCAACTGATCAATCCTGGGCAACGGAAAACAGTCTTTAGGGCAGGCTTTGTTGAGATCCGAAAAGTCGATGCATACTCTCCACTTTCCATTAGCTTTCTTAACCAGTACTGGATTTGAAACCCAATTCAGATAGGTAGATTCCCTGATAAAGCCGTTTTGCATGAGCCGATCTACTTCTTCTTTCAATGCTGTTGACTTTTCTAGACCCTGGGTTCTTCTTTTCTGCTTTACAGGCGTAAACTTCGGATCGATATTCAAAGTATGCACTGCAACCTCTGGGGATATTCCACACATGTCAGCATGAGTCCAAGCGAATACATCCAGATTTGCTTTTAAGAATGATATCAGGATATTCCGTGTTGTTGCATTAAGTTGTGAACCTACATTTAACACCTTGTTCGGGTCCTTTGAGTCAACCGGAACCGGCACCGTTACTTCCATCGGCACCACTCTATTCTCCCCTGCACTGGCTTTTCTGGGATCCATTTCTCTTCGTGCTCCGCTATGCTCACCAGTGCAGGGTCCGTTATGTAATTGCTACAGGGTTGGTTCCTTGATGCGGACTGGGGCTGCCCTATCCTTTCCCATCTCTCTCTTTTTTGCTTCCCGTAATTCTATAAGGTAACATTCCCGCCCCGCATTCTGATCCCCTTTAACCACACCGACTCCATTATCTGTAGGGAATTTTATGGTCAGACACCATGGGGCAAGAAAAGCTTTGAATGCAGCAAGAGTTGGTCGGCCTAGAAAGGCGTTGTAGGCAGAAAATTCTTCAACAATTATAAAGGTCTGCTTTCGAGCCACTTTTCTCTGCCCCTCTCCAAGCTCTACAAACAAATCAATAGTTCCAATTGGATGTTTCGGTTCCCCAGTAAAACCAGCAATCTTCAATGATGAAGCTTGAACGTCAGCCATTGGAATCTTCATCTAGTCAAATGTCTTTTTAAAGAGAATATTACATGAAGCGCCGCAATCAACATGCACTCTTCTAACATAGCCGGCCCAATACCGGCGGAAATGACTAAGGGATCCACGGTAGGAGCTTCAATGTCGATAGAATCCCTTGCCGTAAACACAATATCATTAGAAAAAGTCTTTTGCTGCTTCAAGGGCGCAACATCCTCTAACACAAAGACATTCTCTTCAACCGGTGCATGCTTCAAGGCGCGGGCATATCTTTCCATCTCACCCCAGCTTCTGCCTGCTGGATGAGGACCTCCTGTAATCACATTAATAACGGGTCTTTCTGATTCACGCGCTGCTGCTTTTTCACTCGAGCTAGGACGCTGAACAGGAACCTGCTGACCTTGAGCTGATGAAGCGGGGCCGTTCCTATTCTTTTTCACATATTGCTGGAGTTTGTTTTCTTTCAATAGTTCTTCAATCACCTCTTTCAAGTGGAGGCACTCATTAGTATCATGGCCGGGTTGGTTGTGGAACTGGCAAAATCTCCCATTTTTCTCAGTTTTCTTTCCAATCCTCGGTTTAGGTGGTGTGGGATAGTTGACATTATCCTTGGTTGCAAAGAAAATGTTTTCAAGAGTATCGGTTAACGGAGTGAAGTTGAAAGGACGATTTTTCTTTGCATCTCCTTGCTTCTTCCCACCTTCATTTCCCCTCTTTTGAGTGTTAGGTTCCTTCTTGTTTGAAGCAGCATTACTATTCCCAGCCTCCGTTGATACCGCTTTAGCCGGTGGTTGAAGACTTTCTAGACGCATGAATTCATCCGCTTTCTTGTAGAATTTGTCAAGCGAGTTTGGTTCTTTCATTTTTAGCCACTTTTCCAAATTCACTTGATTTATCAATTGCCCTCATCAGGTATGTCAGGATCATACATGGCTCAGCATTATCCACCTCAGCCAAAGCTATGTTGAAACGGTTTAAGAAGGATCTGATAGATTCTCCAGGATTTTGCTCTAAGCTGGACAATGACATGATGTCCTTTGCTTTCGAAGCGTACAATCTGAATTGTTCCTTAAATTTCCGGGTTAAGTCAGAGAACTGATCTATAGATCGGATCGGCAACTTGGTGAACCAAAGCAGGGCTACTCCTTCCAAATACACCGGGAAATACCGGCACTTAATCTCATCAAATGCTCTAGCACCCGTCATGTGCCAATCATACTTATATAAGAATTCATTAGGATCGCTCATCCCTTTGTAAGTTGGAATGGTAGGAGGAACGAACTTCCTCGAAAATTCTGCCTTCAAGATCTTTTCAGTGAATGGAGTTTTGCTTGGAGCGAAACCCCATTCTTTTTCATTTTCATCTCTTTGCATACTTTCCTTCATAATCTGACGAACCATGCCCGAAAAATATTCCTCATCATTCAGATGCTTCGCAGGGCAAACATCAGCCATTCTTTCTGAATTTTGTCTTGACAATCGTTCACGGAGGGTTGGCTGCGGCCCTGATCCTCCAACTTGGGGAGGTGTCCTTTCCACAGGGCCCGCCGCCCTTTGAGAAACATTCCCTCCTTCAACATCCTGAACTCCCGCAGCAGGGTTTTCATCATTATTAACCGGTTGACGGTTAGCCCCAAGCAAATCATTCAGCCTACTCAAGATCAAGGCGTTTTGGGCATTCTGAGCCTTCAACTATGCATTCTGGGCATTCAACTGTTGATTCAGCCCCAAAATAATGGCGTCCAACTCTGCTCGCGTAACTCCAACAGTTGGAGCTGCTTGACTTGAAGGAGGAGAGGTAGCGGTATTCTCTTGAACATTACCGGATCTCACAGAACTGCGCTTTCTTCCAGGAGCCATTATTTCTGATAAACTTCTGGTTTTAAAAGAAATCCTTTCAACAACCTATTGCGAAGCAATGTTGAAAGTAACCTGAGTTCGACCTCTCAGTGAAAGCACCAAAAATGTTAACGTAAAAATCAGACGCTAACACCTCGGTGTAAATAGAGTAAGTGTGAAAGCACCACCCGTTCGCACGGGAATTAGAGATAAGCGTGAAAATCACAGAAAAAGCAGTTAAAGACGCAGTATTTATAGTGGTTCGGCTCCAAAACTGAGCCTACGTCCACTTTAATTCTCTTTTATTATTGAATCGGTTACAATTCTACAGCAATCTTCAATTACAACACTTTAAAGACAAGTAGCTAAAAAACTTTGATGCGAGAGTGTTCTCCGAATTCATGTTGAATATGCCGAATCTCTTTCTAAAGTTGATTGAAGCGTCTTGAGTGTTTTGAGTGTTCGAAGTATGACTCGGGTTGATGGAAATGGCAGAGTGTCGATGCTTTGGAGAAAATGATCGGAAAAAATCCCCTAACTGTTGGAGTTCTGGCCGTATTTATAGGTGATTTTCTGGGCGAAGCATAGGTCGTGCATGACTTAAGGTGGGTTGTAGGTCGCTGGCGAGTCAAGGGAATATGACCTACGACTTAACTGACTCGCACTTGGCCATTTGAATAAGCTGGTAAGTCGTAACAACCTAAAGGAATCGGCATGATTTTATCACCAAGTATTAGGTCATGAACGACCTAAGGCAGGTCATAGGTCGGCAGCTACTTAGGGGAGTAGTTGGTGACTTATCAATGCTGAGATATTCAATTAGCGACCTAAGCTAGGTCGTTGAGCCGCTTCGCCCCTTAGGTCGCTAACTCGGTAGGTCGTGGGTTGTTGGACCGTTGAGTCGCCTAGTCTTCGGTTTGTTAGGTCGCTGGACCATCTAATCTTTTAGGTCACTGCATTCTGTAAGTCGCTACCTGTTAAGTCGCTTAGCAATGTTTCACCTTTTAAGTCGTTGGAGCTCTTAGGTCGCTAAGGACTAAAGTCATTAGGTCGTTCAACCTTTAAGTCGCTTACAAGCCGCTTCGTGTGTTAGGTCGCTAGGTCCTTATCTTGTTAACTCGTAGGTCGCTTCTGTCTTTAAGTCGCTAAGTCGCGATGCAAGGCTTCATTCCAGTTGCTACACTATTGCCTTGGGTCGCTTGCTTCCTTGAGTCGCTAAGTCGCTTAACATAGGAGTTAACACTTGACAAATTTGAACTGGATGAAAAAGGATGTATAAGATATAAAGGAAGGTTGTGTGTGCCTAACACAGAAGCACTGAAGAGGAAGGTCATGGATGTTCATCACAAGTCAAAGTACACCATACACCCAGGTGGCAATAAATGTATCATGATCTAAAGAGGAGCTATTGGTGGAAAGGAATGAAGAGGAGTGGGGATGAATATGTGGCAAAGTGTATGACTTTCCAACGAGTCAAGGTTGAGTACCAAAGACCCAGTGGACTGCTGCAACCTCTGGAAGTTCCAAGGTGGAAATGGGAAAGCATATCAATGGATTTCATTGATGGCTTGCCAAGATCAAAGAGGGGAAATGACAGCATTTGGGTGGTGGTAGATAGATTGACCAAATCATCACACTTCATACCAGTAAGGAGTGATAGAAATGCACCAAAACTAGCATAAGTCTTCATGAAAGAGATAGTGAAGTTACATGGAGTTCCTACCACTATCATTAGTGATAGAGATACCATATTCACATCAAAGTTCTGGAGTAGCTTTCAACAGGCAATGGGGGTTGAGTTGTGCTTGAGCACAGCCTACCATCCCCAAACTGATGGCCAAACAGAAGTAGTCAATAAATTTTTGGAGGATCTACTTAGGGCTTGTGTGCTGGATCATGGTGGAAATTGGGAAGACTACCTTCATTTAGCAGAATTTTCTTACAACAACAGCTACTAGAGTAGTATAGGAATGGCACCCTATGAGGCTCTATGTGGAAGGCCTTGTTTGTCACCTGCTTGTTGGTTAGAGGTAGGTGATAAGGTAATGTTAGGACCAGATCATATGAAAGAGACAAATGCAAATATCACACTAATCAGATAGAGAATGAAGGCAGCACAAGATAGAATGAAATCATATGCAGATAGGAGAAAGAAGCCACTTGAATTTGAATTAGGTGAATATGTGTACTTAAAAGTTTCACCTATGAGGAAGGTGTTGAGATTTGGCAAGGCAGTAAAGCTAACCCCAAGGTATATAGGACCATATGAGATCATTGCAAGGATAGGGAAGATGGCTTATAAGTTGAAGTTGCCAGAAGAAATGAGTGGAATACACAATGTATTTCATGTATCACAATTGAGGAAATGTATACATTATGAGGCTTCTGTGGTTCAGTCACAAAACAAAGTGGAAGTCAGAACAGTTTTGATGTATGAGAAAAAGCCAGTGGGCATTGTGGCCAAGGAAGATAAGAAATTGAGAAACAAAACAATTAAACTGGTAAAGGTGCAGTGGAGTTTAGACCCTAACGATTGCACATGGGAAGTTGAAGACAAGATAAAAGTCCAATACCCTCAACTATTTGCAACTGACAATTAAGGTAGAAGTATTTTACTTATTATGCTTGAATTTATTTAGATAAACATGATGTTCAGAGTTGGATGTGTTTATTTGATGTGAGCTTTGGTTGAATTTAGGAATGTGTGTTCATATTTGATTTTGACACTTGATTAACCTAGTAAGAAGTATTAAATTGTGGGACACAATTTCTTAAAGGAGGGGGTGTATGTGACAGCCCTAGTTAAGCAAGCATGTAAAAAAAAATTAAGTCATTTAAATTTTTATTTAGTTATGAAAAAAATAGTATAAATATAATTTTCTGGGAAATGCTTGTGTGAAAATAAGAATGCATGTCCATGTGCATGTGCACACTGTTGCAGTGTACAGCCTGAGCAAGTAACTTAGTAAGGATCTTGCAAGCAAATAAGAAATGAATTAGTGCATGACCATTAAGTATAAATACACAATAGCTTGAATAGAATGCATAAATAACCTAAGACAGATTTTAACTCTAACTTCCATAGCATAAGTACAAGCACAGTGGCTTGTGTGGGTAGAAAAAAATAATATAAATACATATGAACATATATACATATGCCCAGCATTTAGTGGATACACACACATAGCTGGCCATACAAGTAAACTTATATGCATGATTAAAACCAGAAAAGACATGAAATGCCCGAGCCAAAGTCATGCATATAGTGTGGGGAAAAATTTGCCAAAAATAGTTAAGACAAGGAAAAAGGGAAAAATGGTGAGGAGGGAAAGTGGAGAGGGTGAACTGTTGGGTGAGATCAGAAATAATGATGGGATTTCTGATAAAAATAAATTACCTAACTAACCTTAAAACCCTAACAACTCCACTATATACCTCATTATCTCCTACGGGTACACATTAGAAAACCAGAAAACAAAATATAGAAAAGAAAAAGAAAGTAGGCAGCAGTTTGAGGAAAATAATGGCAGACCTGAATCAAGACTTGGGAAGGAGAACTTTGGTGAGTAAACCCTCACTTGGCAAGGCATTAAGACCTATGAAAGGCATCCATTTAACCTCTAGTTTATTTTAATTCTGTTTGAAGTTTTGTTTGCATTCTTCTTTAGTTTAACCATTTTTCAATTGTTCTGAAAATATGTGGCTTGTATTGCTTGGTTGTCATTTAACTTATGATTGTTTATACAAGATATATTTAATGTTAAGTTGATAATATTTGATTTAATTATATGTTTATGAACCTAAAAAATGTTTTTGGTTGAAGCATAAATTAATAACGAAAGTAAGGTGCAAGGCAGTAAGAGGAAGGGGTCCTCTGGCTTATGTCTTGTAACTGAAAAGATGGTTGAGATGCAATGGGATTTCCATGTGCTAAGTCTTAATCCATTATTGATGGTTCTCTGAAAATAAGGTTAAGCAATAAGTGAACACACTAAAAAAAGATATAAGTTGATTGCAAGGACCTTATTACTGGGAACCACAGTGGCATTTCATCTCCTAAAATATTTTGATCCATGCTTTAGCCAAGGACATATCTCTGAACAAAACTGACTTGAAATAATATACAAATGTGATTAATTGACTGTTGAAATGTATGAATGGATGAATGTTTGATGGATGCATGAAAACTTCTAGCACATATTGATTAGGTACACAAAGGTTTTGGGCATGACATTGTATAGTTGATATCTGCACACATGGAAGGAAAACTTAGTAATTAAACTAAGGAATTGGGTCACCTCTATCAGGTTGGGTATGAGGGAAGTGGGTATGACATAGTGGTTGGCTTGCATCAAGGATGGGGTGTGAGTTTGCACATGGCATGTTTATGTCCAAATAGCTTGTAGTGCACTGGAAATTAAGCAGTAGTTCCAAGCAGTGTGCACCAGTGCAACCATTAATGTGATATTGGACCCTTAAAAATGATATGAAATGAACTTACAAGCAGGGGTAAATATGCAAGGAGTAAGGTGAGTTCTGGCATGCAGACTCAGTTTTGATACCTTAGCTTAAGGATATGGGTGTTGCTTGTTCATGTTTATGAATGCCTGTGTGATTTGTATAATGGCTGCTATGAATTCTTGAAATAAGAATTTCTGTTAAGAATTTAGTCTAAGCACATATACATGTATTTAGCAGTTCATTCACTTCACTGTAAGGATACTTAAAAATGTGAACATGAGGAAGTGGTTTAACAATTTGAGTAGAACATTTAACTTCTGAAATAAAGGTAATGTGGAACTAGCTTCATTAATCTTATGCATTGTCAATTGAATTTACTCATACCAGACTTTAGTCTGACCTGTTTGCTGCTTGCATCAAATGGGTGCTTCACTCACATTGTGGAGTAGATCATATGGTGTCTACAGGAAAGAAGGAAACTAAGTGAAAAGGGGCAGAAGCATGATGCTAAGATGAATTGCTAGTTAACTAAAATTATGATTTGTAGAAGAATTGTAACGACCCGTTATTTTGGACTATTCGCATCCGCACATGTCGGACTTGAATAATTCAAAATACCGAATTGTTAATTTAAATTTGGCAAAACTCAGATATACAGCAAATAAATAATCACAGAACACAGACACAGAGTAATAAATATGCAGCGGAAATAAAAAAGATAACAGTTCATGAAGCTACTATATAAATATATAAGATACCTCAGAGTTATACCAGATACAACGAAAGAGTAACATGATACATCAGTTACAAATAAGAATACATCACTGAAATCACCAAATACTGAAAGCAGAATAGATGGCTGGATCTTCAAGCAAAGCTCCAACTCCAAAGGTGAGTCTCGAATACTGGTACACTCAGTCTGACCCGAGCGTAAAGCAAAACACAAGACACTCGAGTCAGGATTAATATTCTTATATCAATAAATCCAACTTAAGTGAAATAGCAATCGAAATACAAGTAACTCAAAGGACGTTGGAATAACCATCCTCTAAGGATCCGTTAAACTATCTACTAGGTAGTAATGTACGCTAAGTAGATAATGTCTATCAGTAATATAAAGTATTAAAATAGCGTTAAGGCGTTACCATAATCCCCCTTAACAAATTTTTATAATGTCATAGTCTATACAGCACCGTAAACCCCACCGTAAACTAGTGGTTATCAGAGGGTACCCCATAGGTATAACACAAAACAAAACGTAGTGGTCGCGAATAGGATAATCAGTATGACAAGGTACATGAGGCGATACCAACTAGGATACTAGTAGTTGCGTGATCCGGACTGATGTTAAGCATAGCCAGCAGCTACCTCAACACCGCGAAACAACACTCCCAAATCGAGGGGTGCACCCAAATCGAATCACAAAAGTAATAGATATGGTATCGAAGAAGTGTGTCCGCTAGAGGTGGCGAACCTCAATGGCTCGGCGCGGCTCCTGTTTTAGTCATGTCAGGGGTCATCCAATATCGATCTCTTTCTTCAGTCAACGCGTTCACCAAACCATCCACTTCATTCTGGATCAACTCTCCTCGTATAATAGTTATTAAAGTGGTTTTCGGTATCGACAGAGAGTATGTTCATATCCGATCCCGGTCTCTTTAATAACTACGTACTTATTACACCGATTGGTCGTTTAATATATTTCAAACAATCAATTTCAATTTCAATTAGAATTCGTAATAACATTCCATTTGTCTTTCTATATCAATTTCCATAATTTACATTTCAAAACTTCCAAATTATCATTTCAAAATCTTTCGATTCAACTTCAAATTTTATTTTAAACATTTCAAATATTGATTCAAGTTCGTACATAAGTTTTATTCCGAAATTATTTAAATTTATTTAATTTAACATTCAAATCAATTTAAATTCATTTATCGATTTTATTCAATATTCGTTAAGATAATTATCATTCAAAGCCATTCCTATTCAATTTCCAATTCATTAAATAAATTACTTAAGTTAACTTCATTATATCAAAACTTCCAATTTTAATTAAATTAAATCTGTCAAATCAAATTCCTTAAATTACAATTCTTACATTAATTTCCATAAAACACATTTATTTCTTGTTAAGAAATTCAATTTCACTTATTCTTTACATAGTTACAAATTTAAAAACTCAATTATTAAAGAAACTAAATTTCATATATTCGAGAAATCAAATTTCACTTTAACTTACTTGAATAATTTTCCAAAACTTAATAAATAAAGAAACCCAATTTCATTTATTAACGAACTTCAAATTCACTTATTCAAAAGTTAAATCTCTTATCAAAGAATTCAAAAAAAAAATTCACTTATCAAATTATTCAATCTTATTCAATTATTAAATAATTTCAACTTAATTATTAATAAATTCAAATTTAATTATTAAATCATTTCAACTTAATTCAATGAATAATTCCAAATTTTTATTGTCAAAATTTAATTTCAAAACAACGCTCTTTCAACAACTACTATGTTAATATTCATTTCAAATTTTAAATATTAACATTTTCCTTTCATTAAATTCAAATTCCAATTTCATTTCAAAACCTTATTCTTTACTCAAATAAAATGATTATTTTATTTTAAATCAAATTATTGACCAATCGGGTTTTATTAAATTTTCTATCCTAAGTCAAGTTCATTTGGGTATATACCATTTCAACCCGATTCCATTTCAATTCAAAATCAAAGCATAGCAAAGGGAACTTGCAGTGTGATAACAGGAATGGTGTCAAAGTAAATAAACAAGCAATAACAACAATCAATAACAGTTCAATAATCGATTCAAATAATCCCGAAATAATCGTACTAATTCACATTGTTATTTGTGCAAATTAATATAATTATTTCTAGAATTTACACTATCATTTCATGTAGATTAAAGATTATTACACTATTATTTTATACGGTTTTTCACTTGTCATTAAATTTAAATTTCATGCTTCATCAATTTATACAATATACATTCAACGTTTCAAGGTGCCCATAATCAAATTCTACGTGTCAATTAATTAAACGTTTACAGGGGTCATATTATCCAACTTAAACTAATCAAATTCAACACATATGTCAATTCAAATTTTTAACTATCCTACGCCGAATTCAATTGCATAATATTAATTATTTTATACATTACAATTTAACATCCAATGTCAACAACAAACAATCAATTATCAACCAAACTGGATTATTATCATATACATAGCAGAAAACGGTGTCAGATGTCAAAGGTGAACTGATACATAAATAACAGTGCAATAAATAACAGCAATATATTTCAATTGTCGTTCCAATTGAAATCAAATTTAATAAATAAAAGAATATTAATCGTGAGTGATTGCTCACCTTTCGAGGCTAGAGAGGTTCGACGATGAATGAGTTACGAATCCAAGCGCGAATCCCAAATCAAAGCTAGATTGGCATGAATTTAACGACAAAGCTGATGGATAAGAATCGATGAGAACAAGATATATTTCATCTATATATTTTCCAAAAACCAATATTAAACTTAAACACTAATCAAAATAATACATATATATATATAGTTTAAACCAGTATACAGCAAAATCTTTATGTTAAAAATTCAAAACCAATGTCCCTAATAATATTAATATAACTTAATTACTACTATTATATGTGCATAACTGAACAAACTGTCACGACGGTTGCTAAAATATAGAGAAGATAAACATAAATACTATACTGTATATATAGATGCGAACATTTATGTTAACATAAAATAAATTGTAACACATATCTTACAACACCTTACTAATAGATACATATGAAATTGCTTTGAAATCAATTATTACTGCATATATCAAGATGTGACACGACAGCCTCCCACATGCTTAACTTTGAAAAAAAAATGTATTATATATATACAGCTAACAACAGACCACTTATAAAATCAAACAATACAAGTATAGACTTGTACTATTTTATAAATATAAATATATACGTGAAAACTATCAGTAGTTAAAATAGAACATATTATATTTACACTGTTAAAACTAACATACTAATTATAAACAAACAAAGCAATATGCATATATATACAAACGAAAGATATGGAACATGTGATGGCGAAAATGAAGCCAGAGATGCGGAAACGATGGACTCAGGTGGAGGCTACGCGAAGTGGCTGCTCTGCAGTGATTGGGGTTGGGCTTGGCGAACTACGGTGGAGCACGGCTAGGTGCTGCAGAGAGTGAGGAAAAGTGGAGGAGACTCGAAGGTGCTGACGGAGGGCGGAGGCCGCAACCGCTGCTTCGGTGAGGGTGGTGGCTGTGCAAGCGGCGGGCGGAGGTGGCCATGCCGAACAACTCGGGAAGGTGGTGAAAAATATTGGGACGATGGGTGGTTGCCGACGTGGTTAGGTGCAAAAGGCGGAGGGGAGGTTTGAGGAGGAAGATGACAAGTATGGTGGAGGGAGAGAAAATGTTGGAAGAGAGAAATAGAAGGACTGTGTATATACTTTATAAAGTTTTATATTTTTCTCTTCAGTGTACAGGCAAGGAAACACATGAAAAGTAACTAGAGAGGCAACTGGAATGACTAGAATATAGCAAAAGAAATTGAAACGATGGAGTGGTAAAGTCAAGGCCGCATTCCATGGAAAATATAAATGTTAATTACTGAATATATACGAGAATTGACGGAAAGCAACGGCCACATGCAAAGATTCAACCGAGAATTTATTAAAGCAATAAATGAGGGCAGAGCAATTTATGCAGGCAGAGGGTAGCAGCTAGGTTTAGAGTCCCCATGCCAATGCAATGATTCATCTGTAAATGTGACGGCTATTAGGTTTCTGAAGGGTCAAGGCTCCTAGAATTTTAAACGTTGGAAAGTTGGGTACCGGTTTGTGCTGCGTAACGGACCGGTTTGCGCTCCGTTAACAATTATAATTTGCAACGCCGAACTACGATTGACACAAATAAATATACCATTTTGATCAGCGCGTCGAGGCGGTCACAACGGTATGAAGATATTGGTGATACGATCGAATTATAAAAATTCGAAATTTTCTACTGAAGGAAAATGCAGTAAAACGTCGAAAAATAAGAGCGACGGAGCTAAAGAAGTCCGAATTTGGAAAAACGAAAAATGACGTCTTGCTCAGAAGACGATTTAGAATTTTCTATGTAAAAATATTTTGGTTTTGAAACGTTTGATTTTCATCGCTTTTTAACTGATTAAATTGAAGTATATTTTCGCACGAAATAAACTTTCATATTTTCGGACGAAAATTTACCAGTTGCTATGTTTAATTAGACGCATTCCAAATATGAAGTTTGAATAGCATCGGAATTTGTTTGTGAAAATTTGAAATTCTACACTAAATAAGCAATTTTCTCCTTTTTTTAAAATTTTAAACTGGGTTTGAATTTCAGGGTCGTTACAAGAATGCTTCTTTATGTTTTCTTTTCTTTTGCTAAAGAACTGTTTTGTGGTAATGTTTGAATCATGTTGTAACTCAAATTGCAATGTATTGAATGATTTAAACTATTTGTGATAGGACTAGTCTCAGTGAAGAAAAAGATAATGGAACTTAGCTTTATATTATAACCTGTCTACAAGAAATCTTTATATGAATCAAGTAATAAGTTTGGTGGTAGATCTGAAGTAATTGTGAACCACTAAAGTATGCTTATGCACTAGAGTGTTTCAGAGACTAGAACCCATTTTACATAACCACTGTAGGTATTAAAAGTAAGGAAAGATCCGTAGGCAGAAAAGAAAAAAAAAAGAGATGTGACCCAGATTTAACATGTGTTTGATGATTATATGAAAAGTAAAACTTGTAGATTATAACTAGTTAATCCAGGAACCTTATTTAAACAGATTAGTCCACCTGAGGACTAAGATGAAGCAGATAGCAATTGTGCATGGTTATGTGCACATAGGTGCACAGAAGCATGCACAACCCCCAGTTTAACTACTTGAAAAGCAAACTTTGATAAATTAAATATTGTGAGTTAGTTCATATATTTTATTAAATACACAAATGCTAAGCACAAAAAAATAAAAATAAACAGGAAGTGGTTGATTAAATTGTACTGAGATTCAAATAAAAGGGATCTTCCCAATCCCCTTGGCAGTGAATAACCTCAGTTATTTTGAAATAGACTGAGTTATTCTTTATAGAAAAAATACTCTGATATTAGAATTAAAAATGATTTGAATGTTTATATGATCATTCAAATAGTTTTCACAAGGAAGCATATCAATATTTTTATATTGATCAGATTGGATCTTGGGAAATATAGTTGGTCAGTGGAAGAGTGCAACCCTGAATTTACTTTAAAATAAACTGAGTCATTCAATCAAAATGACAAGTTAGGGAGGGTTGTCTCAGTATTTCGTTCTATAAACTAAAAATTTGTAATTGTATAAGTTGAGATTTTTATTTCGCTATGATATGTGACTGATGTTTATATGATATATTTTTCTGATTTTGAGAAATTAGTGTGTATGTTGCTTTATATTAATACTATACAAGTCAAATTTCCGTTCAAATATTAAGTGAAAAAGTATAAATGATGTGTTTGTGTTAGAATAAAGATATATTCACATTCTATTGCCCTTAATAAGACGTATTCTCCAAATTAGCAGATGGCATTACTTGTAATGTTCTTTGCTAAACTGGGCATCGCGGTGGGGTCGTTACAATAATGTTGGTTCTAGAAGATGAATTTTTGATCGATTTATTGTTTTAAATTTTTTTCAAAGATTTTTGGAATGAGATTTTATCTATTTTAATCCTTATTGGAATTTAGTTTATATAATATAGATAAATTATAATATATTCTTAACTTATTTCTTACATTAAAACCACTATTCAAAGCTTTTAAAGATGAGTAATATTTATTCGTAAAACCTGTTAAAATTAACTAATATACATATATTATAAATTTGGAAATGTTTGGATGCAAAAAAATGTTATTATTTAATAAGATATATTATGAAAGTAATAGTTTCAATTCCGAATAATTTTATTTATAAAATCTATTTAATTAATTTTGAAGGGGATTAAAAGATTTTTAAATAAACAACTTTTCCTTAAAATGAATTTAAGGATATAAAAGTGAATTTTGGAAAATTATATCTTTTTGTGTATAAAATTAAATTAAAACTCTTTTGTTTTATTTATTGTGGATTTAATATTTTATTAATATTGCGAGCTTTTCTATGAAATAAGGAGTTTTAATAAACTATCGAATCATACAGATTGGTATGAGACATTATGCACAATTCTTCCGCTTATTTTTATAACTTGTTGAATAAAGTATATTGAGTGGAATTTACTAGCTATTAGTATGTACTTGAATATCACTAGGTGGTATGATACATTTAGTTAGTTACTAAAGTGATAGTGATTGACACTTTAGAGTTATACTATCCTCGAGTGTTTAGCTATAAGGGCTGATAGAACCATGGACGATGACTAATTTTATTCATTGATTTGAGAGTCGTTACATTCTTATATTTGGGTAGGCAAACCTATATAGTGTGAGTCGGGTTTGTTATTGTGTAACATGACTACCTTTTTGTTTCATGGATAGGTGTTTACATGTACTATTAGTCAATATACTAGATGACTATAACATATCGGTTTGATATGCTATTTGGACGATGTTTGCCTATATTGTTTCAGTTAGGTAATTCGTATAGTTTTGATATAAAAATTGCTCCTTTTATTAGGAGCAGGTGTTTATAATTTTTTATCTATATTGTTTCAGTTAGACCATTACACTATGTAGCGGTGTCTATATTGTTTTGGTTAAACTTCATGTCACTATATTAAAACAATAGCGACTACCATAATATTTTATTAGTGATAATTATTTCTTCAGAGATTTTCAGGAAAGATATTTAGTATGTTTTAGCTCTGTAGAATTTTGAATTGTTATCGCTATATTTTAAGTGATAGTCGATTAGAGACTTGATATGGATTTATGAAATGATAATTTTTATTGATATGCCTTATTATGATCATTTGATTTTAGACATATTTTTGTTACGGCTTATTTTTTTTGTTAAGTCATATAATTATGATATCAGTACCTTACTATTTTATTAAATATAATTTGACCCATTTATTTTTATAATACTCGTGTAAGATCAAAACTCTACAAGTACATGGAGTCATTGACTTTTGGATTGTGCTGGCAATGGAGTGGACTATTTTGACATTTTGAGTATACTTCTTGATTGCTATATATACATACATACTTGAAGTGACTAGTCATGTATATTATTTAGTAGTCATCTTGTACCTGTTATGATATTTTAGATGTGATGTAGATATTTATGTGGGTTTAGTATTGATATTTTATAGACTCATATTTTATTATGTTATATGATGTATACTATTTTGTTGATATGGTGCATTATTCTCATTTATTTTAACCTATGTGTTAATTGCTTTGTGACATGACTGTATATGTTAATTATTCAGTTCAGATCCTCAAAATTTTGTTAAGAATGATATATCAGTGTTAGCCCATGGTAATGGTCACATCAGGTCGCTCTTAACAAATCTCATTCTCTGTATTACTAGACGGTATTACTCAGTAATACTCTTTAGTAGTACAATGGCGGGGTGTTACACTGAGTAATGCAGAAGTACTAGGATTTATAATGTACGAGTTGGAATTTTTCTGTACTCGTGGTCATCGTCAGTAGTTCGATTTGTTTTTTGAATGTATTTGAATTTAAAATTTTATCAGCTTATTTTAATGAAATTAGCTAATTTATTTCTTATTATTTGCAATTATTAAATGCATATTACAAAATAAAAACAAATAATTAGTTAACTACAAATAATTTAAATTAAAAATCACAACTATATTACTCCACTCAAATAACCCTTTTGTATTATCAAACACTTTCCCTTTCAACTACTTTTCAACTCATTACCCCGCTCAAATGCCCCATTCGTTTCATAAAGTTTGGGCCCTAACTGCCTTAAAGTTTAAAAATAAAATAGAGAGTATTTTTTTTGATATTTCTATTTGTTGATATCTTGGAGTAGATTGATAAAAGTTGAAAGAGAGATAAAATGAAATGTTTACATGTGCAAGCATTAAAATCCATAAGCAACCAACATTTATGTTCACATGAATTGCACATTAACATTAAATTTAGTAAATTCTACAAAGAAATCCAAATCATCCATCACTTTTGAAGCTAGATATACAACGCCAAAAGTTGATGGCTGCAATAAAAAATCTTTCCATGTTTAATTTGCTTACTAAAGACGCCAAATCTTCAACTTTTCAAGCTTTTTTATGTCTAGAACAAGAGGAACTAAAAGCATATCTACACAAAGCAAGTCTTCAAACATAATTTTTTTTCTCATTGTAGTAAAATGTTTGAACAAAATTTTGCATCTAAACCTGTAATTATAATGCATCACTAGCTAAATTCAAATAACAATTTTACCCCGCATCATAAGGCGAAATTGTAGAAGTTCAAGAATTTGTTAGAATTTGCGACTTGAAAGTCCTGTAAAATTCGGAAATTTTTACATAAGTAGCACGCCGACGCTCCAAGCAATGAAAATATCTACAACTGTAATACAACAAAAGATGCTCATTACTAATTCATTAAGTGATATATTCTAAAAATTTCAACAAATAATTATTGACATAAATTTATATATTCTAAATAGTAAAAAAAAACAGATTGACATACATTGATCATTATGTATGCTAATTAATATACAAGAGATATTCATAGAAGTGCATATATGATTAGGGGAAATCACAAGAGTATTACCAGAATCCCATAGGGAACCAATGTTATAATTCCATGTTGTTGTACCTCAAGCTGAATCTGCATCGTCAATTTTTTGGCTGAGTCTCGGACTAGGTCGCTCACTTTAAGACGACTCGTGGCTTAGCCTCCAGGTGTAAAGCTATCTATCAACCACTCCATACCCAAGATAAAACAACCTCTGAAATTTGTTCAATTTGCTATTTCACTATAGCAAATTGTAATGAATATAGCACATTTTAATTTAATTGCTTTTAAAGTTTCTTCAAGAGAGAAAAACGCAGAGGACAAAGAAGTAGAAAAAAATTGTATGTTATTCACCTTTTCTCGTCTGCATTTCTATCAATTAAATAGGAAAAATTAAAATTGTATGCGTCACTGAAGTGGGGGAACGTTGATGGATTTGAATTTATTGCCATTAAAAATAAATTTTAAAACCATTAATTTTTGCAACGGCTCAATAGTAATGAATTATGAACAAATATTGCCGTTATACATTTGCAACGGCTCAATTATAATAGTGGTTCATATATATTTGACTGTCATACATTTGCAACTACTGAATTATAATAATGGTTCAAAAATATATTTTACCTTTATACATTTGCAATGGCTTAGTTGTAATAAAGGTTCATAAATATGTAACCATTAACCTGTTTATTTATAAATTAATTCACTTAAAGTTCAAACATTCCCCCACTTGAATAATTAAAAAAAAAATTCCAAGCAATTTTTGAAAATATAGATTGTGCATAAACAAAAAGTATCTTTCGAATTGAACCTTGGAATAGTAAGTAAGATTCCATTTACTAAAGTAACTCATAGTCTTGAACTCTATTCCTGACATCAAACTACATACAACCTTTCTAAAGTGCTATCAACTAAGCCAATGCATTTATGGCCATGCACGTCTATCCCAGTTTATTGAATTCTGTAGGTATCTTGCCTAAAATTCCATAGGAAATGGCCATATTTACACACCCACACTAGTGAGTCTCCCAAGAGTATTCCTGAAAGTATGTACTCAACTCCATTTGGAGTATGGATCTCATTAAGAGTTTCTATTAACTCATCATATAATCACTTAAGGAATACATGCTTCTAAGTATATAAAAATAGCATGTTCAACTCATATCACTTTACAACTTGTTATTACCCATTGAACCTAGTTCTTGGGATCTTCAGTCATTAAGTTGGGTTACCATTATGCGTGACTCAATAGTCTAAAGGCAACAGTCACATTCCTTTAGATGTATAAAGGACTTTCTCTCTATCCAGCCCTTTTGTCAAAGGATCTGCCAGATTCTCATAGGTGCGTACGTGATCCTGAAGAGAATACTCTCTTGCTGTACTATGCTTAAGATGAATTTTTCATCTCTTATAGTTGTAATAATGGTTCTCATCTTTGCAAGAGCCACGATCCTATCACAATTAATCAACACAACTGGTATCGGTTTTTCTTATAAAGGGATCCAACTAGCAGATTTCTTAAGTAATCTGCTTCTTCACCTGCATTAGCTAGTACTATCTTTCTGACTCCATAGTGGACTGAGCTAACGTAGTTCGTTTCTTAGATTTCAAGGAAAATTTCCTCCTGCAATATTGAAAATATATCCATTAGTAGCTTTGGAATCGTTTGATAAAGTATTTCAATATGCATCACTGTATCCTACATGGACAGCGGAAAATTTCTAAGAGTGTAGTCTAAAGTTCATAGTTCTTTTAAGGTATCTCATGACCCTTTCAATAGTATGTCAATGCTCTATACTAGGTCTGCTATTAAACATGCACAATAATCTCACGACATATGCAATGTCGGGTCTAGTACAGTCAGTGGCATACCTGAGACTGCCAATGATGCTTGCGCATTCGGACTATCCTACATATTCACTGGTGTTCTTAAATAGTTTTACACTTGGATTGTATGGTGTACTAGCGGGTTTACATTTAAAGTAATTATATTTCTTTAACATCTTCTCAACATAATGAAATTGAACCAAAGAAATTTTCTTTTCATATTTAGTAATCTTAACACCTAGAATCACACTTGCTTTACCAAGATCTTTTATATCAAAATTTGCACATAGTATGGACTTAACATGATTTACAGCATGAATAGTTGAACTAAATATAAGTAAATCATCAACAATTAGCACATGATAGTGCAAATGTTATTCTCGGATTTATAATTAATACACTTGTCACTTTCATTTACTTTAAAACCATATGAAATAATTAGATTGTCAAAATTTTCATGCCATTGTTTCGATGCCTGTTTAAGACCATATAGAGATATATCTAATTTACAAACTTTGTGCTCTTGATTATGTATAACAAACCTTCGGGTTGGTCCACATAAATCTCTTCTTCTAATTCACCATTCAAAAATTCTATTTTTGCATCCATTTAGTGAATTAGTAATAATATAATGAAGCAAGAGAAATTAATACTCGAATTGTTGTTATTCTTGTTGTTATTCTTGTAATAGGTGAAAAAGTATCAAAGAAGTAAATGTTTTCTTTTTGTCTAGATCACTACAAGAAAAGTTATATTTAATAGCATCAAATGATAGCCTCCTCATTCCACGTGCTATTGTTTCAATATGGCTATTAAAATTATAGCATGTGGGCACAGTGGAAAGATGGGAAATATAACTATGCAATATAATTTTCTTATTCCTGCTTACTTTTATGTTTTATTTTTGTCACAAAAGTCCTAATTCTTTTCCTAAAATTGCAATTCATCTTTCTTCCACTTCAGTTCTCCCCAAAAAACCCTAACATTTCCAATCATAAATCACGCCCACCATAATCTGATACTTACAAAGTCTCTCTAAAGTACTCCACGCGTTATCCAAAAATTGCATTACCTATACATAAGGTGAGATGGATCGCGTCTCGTGCTTGGGAACACCTAATCTGATTTTGGTCCAATATTAGGTACAAAAAATACAATCAATGATTGTAGCTCTAGCACTTTACAATAGTAGTGATTTAAATGGAGTTGAAAAAAATATTGTGTGGAAGTCACGACCGGAGATTAAAACACCATCAAGAGAATAATCAAAAGAACAATGTGATGTTAATGGTCTTAATGGAGAAATTGAAATCGACATAGTATGGTTCCTTCTGAAATAAGCAAAGAAGGTAAAACATAACTGTGTGATAACAATTATTTTCTATTCATACCGAAGGGTTACTTCTAGATAATTGTTTCATTAAATATTACATATTTGAATTATTAGTAGTGCATTGACTTTCTTTAATGGATATAAAAGCCTATTTTCTAAATTGCACTTTGCCTTGTCATTGAATTGCAAAAGGTGAAATGGCTTTCAACTATTGGATATTAGATATCTAATTGTTTCCTATCTTCACTTTGAATGGATGAAACACATAGCAAGCCCAGTTGGTTGAGGTTTTAAGAACACCGATTATGACCTATTGTTTATATTGTTTATTTTAAAAAGTGTACCATAGTTGACAATTCAACTATTGGGTGTATGATGGCTTCATAAAATGCGTACATACCGTTGGATATTATTTTTAACAGCTTAGTTTATAATTTATCATGCAGTTTTGCATTATATTCATATGTTTCTCTCTGTAACACTAAATTAAGATATATATTTTTATTAAAGGATTTCCTTACTCTAAGTAGCAATATTTATGGCAACTGTCAGTGCTGCCAATAATAGCTTATAATTTTGATAGATTTAGGTTTAACCTTATCATCCTTTTCCTTTCAGGTGAAAACATAGGCTGGACTTCTAAATTATTTTTGTGCTAAGCTAAAACTTGAGCTTGAACTCTTGTGTAGAGTAAACATTCAGTGCTATGAGGAAGCTTCCATTATGATCAAGATGTGCTTCCAGAGGGCACCATACATCTTTGGATTAAAAAAGGAACAAATCCCAAAGGGAGGTATGCATCATTATCCTCTTCCTAATTTCTCTTGAAAATCACCATCACTTTTAGTTACGTTTTTATTGTAGTCTAATGGCTTTTGGTAGATGAAATATGCATGAGAACAAATAAACTCGCTATTTCTAATTTGAGTAAGAACTGAATATATTCTTACAATGTGTTGTTGAGCTGTATATTGGAAGCTTAGAAATATTTACCCAACATATAACTCAACTGGGCAATTAGATTTATATATTGTTATGCAATGTTGTATTATTTCCTTATATTAAGATGGAAAGACTTCAATGTTTTGCTGACATAGCCTGTAAAGTTGCTTTGCATAATTGTTCTTCCTTGCGCACTTATTTACACAGCCTTGTAACATGTGGATTATAACTGCACTTGTTTATTTAATAACTATAAATAAATCTCTAGGCATAACTTCCGCTAGAAATGAAATATAAAACTATTTCCAACATGCTTCTTCTTGTATCAAACCCTTCTAAATCCTATGATTTTCACCCAATGTTAAGCTTCTCTACATCAAATCTAGTCGAATAAATTCATTTGCGGTATTAGGGTTCCACCTAATCGAGCTTCCTATTGGAATTGTTACGTTGATTCCATAGTAGCCGGAGGATAAGCTCGACATCATCATCGATGAAGCGGTGAAGGAATCCGCGAAGCCCTAAATCTGAGCTATGGCTTGTCGAGCCAAAATTATGGTTCGGCGGTGGAGGACTGCCGCTCCAAATCTAGAGCGGTGGAGTGCAGGACCGGATGAGATTTCTCATTCGATGGTGAGCACGTTCGGGAGATGCTGTTCGGTGAAGAGGGGTGTGTTCGTGACTTGTAGTGGAAGCTGATTTGGAGAAGTGCTAATGTCGAACCAGAAGATGTTGCTCCAAAATGTTGTGTGTCGAACCAAGTATTGCCGGTCAAGATTTGAGACCCTGAAGGCCTAACCTAATATTTGGTTCGGTGTTAGCATGTCGGACTAATCTATGTGCGCTGTTTGCCAGACTAAACATACCGAACCAGGACTGCCGAACCAAACCCCAGGGCTGCTTTATAGCAGCTTACCCTCCTTATTTTATAAATAGTGGAGCTTCAGGATAATAATACCAGCCATCATAAAGAGCTGAAACTTTGTAGAATTTTGTCTTTATTGTTAATTCTTCTTATGTATAGCCTTCAGAAGTGAATCAATCTTGTAACTCTAATCTGTTTGTGATTAATAAAATATCTTCTTCCTACGTGGACGTACACTACCTCGCGGTAGTGGAACCACTATAAATACTGGTGTTATTTATTTTTCTGCATTGCATTGATTTGTGACTGCCTGTTCTTGTGTTTATCTCTGTATGTTTCATCTCACTACAATCACGATCCAGTTTTTTTCCGCTGTGTTGGGTTTTTATTCCTTTAGACTGATCATTTGAAGAGATTTTCCTCAACGTTCTGGTATCA
Organism: Allium cepa; assembly: GCA_030765085.1. NCBI lineage: Eukaryota > Viridiplantae > Streptophyta > Magnoliopsida > Asparagales > Amaryllidaceae > Allium > Allium cepa. The sequence continues at coordinate 443,763,860 of CM060945.1, forward strand.
GAGCCGCCAGGTTGATTGAGGAGTGTCGGATGCTATGGCAGGATATGAAGCAACTGTAGTTGTTACATGACCTTATACTAGAGGGATGTATACCACATCAGAATCACAGTTGGCAATTGAGAAATGGAATGGGGATAAAGACTTCGAGAAGTGGCATTGGAGGATGAAGGTTGTTTTAATGAGGAATGAAGTCCATCTAGTAGTGTTTGTCCCTAAGGAGTTGACGGCTGAGATCTCAACCGCGGAAAGGAAGGAGATGGAGTAATGGGAGTTTACTACGTTACAACTAGCTATGGGAGAGAATATTATTTTAGAAATTAGCAGTAAGACCACTCCTAGAAGCATTTGTACCAAGCTAGAAAAAATCTACCTGAAGAAATCTCAAACTAACCGTCTGATATTATTAAAGACATTTTCACCATGCAGATTAGAGAGGGTACTTCAGTGAAGGAACATCTTAATTTCTTTGATGATATCGTGATGAAGATGAAGACTGTTGACTTGAAAATGGATGTGGTGCAAATGACAATGATTCTTTTGCATTCTCTTCCGGAGCATTACACAGGTTTTGTTATGTGACGATCCGACTTTTCCATTGCAGAAAGTCGCATCATCTTGAAGAAAGAAAGGGATGGAAAAGAGAAAAGATAGAGAAGAAAGAAAGAAATAACATCAGAATCTCAACAGCGGAACGAATAAATTATATTAATCACATAAATATTACATAGTTTACAACATCACTCAGAGTTACGCAGATTATACATCACATACTAGATAGTTATAAACACCTGTCTAGTTATTACAAGTCAATACAATCATAGAGATACCAACACAGCGGAACACTATACATGTCTACAACTCAGAAGCCACCTGCTCCATTGCTCCTCCACAATTCGTCAAAGCTTACCTGAATCCCTTGGCTACTCATAATAATTTGAGCACCCAAGAGTTTAAGAAAAACAGAAATAAACTCTGGGTCAGACATGGGTCAGGTGTCAGTAACAGTTCAAAGTTGCTTAACTTTGAAATTTTTTTGAAAACAAAAGGTATCACGTAAGACTTCCCACACATAAACATGGGTAAGTTTTTACCTTATTCTAACCAAAACATTTGATAGGAAATCCAGTGATATTATAATAGGGTATAGGGTTTTCAAGTAAAATACAGAAATAGCTGGAATGCTTGCATCTCACGTTCCGACGTAGTTGGGCACAACTAATACATATGGCGTTTATTGGAGATTAGATTCCATATAATGGTAGGGCTACTAGGGTACCGCCCATCATCGTACGTGGCCTAGATCACCATACCGAGGATCTACCCTAAATTCCCTGCAACACAAGGCGGGAACCATCCCTTACTGGACAGTCCCGAACAAGACAACCCCAGCAATTAGAGCTCAACAACTGCCCACAAAGCTGAATAAAAAGAGACCTATAGATAGGGGAAAATCTCGTCCTACTTGGGTGCTACTCACTTAGCCTTGCTGCACCTCCCATGTTTTAGCAATTCCTGGTAGATGAGGCTTGAGGCTATGATTACCTTTATAGAACACATCTATCTTGGAATGCTCAACGTCCACCCGATGATGTTCTGAAAGCATTCAATCCATACAAGTTCGTTTCGGGTTTGAACGAAACCGAAGGCATTATCGCGTTACACTCATTTGGAATCACCCTCAGAGTTAACGAGAATAACCCTTGCACCTTAAATCTTCATCTTCACTTGAGATTCATGACCTATCGTTAATTGGGATCGATGAGGTTTTCGGATATCCAAATCTGGAAACCCGATCTCGGTCTCATCGAAATCTAAAACGCCATCTTTTAGGTCCAAGTTGTTTTAAAGTTAACAATTCAATTCTATTATCTATATACACACAGATAGATAATTCACATCTCACAAATAGATAATTCACATTATCATCACAAACAGATAATTCACATTATCATCACACTTCCACCAAAGCATCCATATCACACAGCATCACTTATCTCATACCTGAGATCTCAAACCATTCAAGACAATCAATATCACCCATTCATACATAAGCAATGATCTAATAATCACACCATCTATAATTAATTTAAAATTAATTAAATTAATTACCTCATCTCTAATTAATTTAAAATAAATTAAATTAATTATTTTAATCAGCTAATTCTTGCTTACATAACCATTAATTAATTACAAATCAATTAATTAATCATCCTCTAATTATTGATTTCAATTAATCATCCTTGATTAATTATATTTTAATTACATTCAAGTAATTAGCCTTTAATTAATTCACAAATTAATTATTATTAACCAAATAGTAATTAAACTCTAATTACTCTATTAATTAATTAACTATAATTAATTACATTAATCCTTAATTAATTACATTAATTAATTACTCTTTAATCACTTATCATTGATTAATTAATCTAAATTAATCAACCCTTAATTACATCATTAATTATATTAATTAATGATCCCTAATTACAATTTTAATTAGTTATTCTATTTAAATTAATTACATTAAGTAATTAATCTTTAATTAAACCACATTTATTAATCACTCTTGATTAATCACATCCATTAATTAACTACCCTTAATTACTTCATTAAATAAATTAATTACTCCTTAATTAATTGTCTTAGTTAATCTCTTGATTAATCTTATTCAGTAATTAATTATCCTTAATTAATTACATCCCTTAATTATCTTCAAATAACTTTATTAATCAATTCTTAAATTAATTACACTAAGTAATTAATTATTAATTACTTTCACTAAGTAATTATCCTTCATATTAATCACACAAAGTAATTAATCCCAAATCTCTTCCTTACTTCAATTAATTACATCCTATAATTACTCATCTTAATTACTTCACTAAGTAATTATTCTTTATTAATTACATTAAGTAATTATGCTTAACCGATCATCCAATGATTAAATTAATTAACTTAAACTAATTATATTGATTTAATTAATTACATTGAGCAATTAATTCCATAATTACTTCCATTAATTATGGACACTTAAACAATTTCACAAATGATTATCTTTAATAAATTAATCTAATTAATTATTAAAATTAGTCACATTAATTAATTACTTAATAATCCTTTGTTAATGATCTTCATTAACTATTCTTTAATTACTTTTCTTAAGTAAACAAACTTAGATTAATCATTATTAATTACAAATTAATTAATCTTAATCATCAATTAATTAATCTCTATTTATTTAATTAATTAAGTGCTTAACTGTAACTTAATTAATCTTTAATAACTTGATTAATTAATTCCTAATCATTAATTAAAAATCTAATCTTATCTAATTAATGATCGTTAATTACAAATTAATTATTCCTTAAATAATTAATCTTAAACCTTAATTAATTAATTTAAACCCTTAATTACTAAATTAATTATACAAATCATTAATTAATTAAATTAATAAGTTATTCTTTAATTACTTTAATAATTTAATTTATCCCAAATCATTAAATCTTAATTTAACTTTAAGATAAAAATATTTCTTACTCATGACTAAATAGTCGTTAACAAAAACATTTGAAAACAATTTACTCCTGAATTTACTTTTAAATTCCATTTTAAACTTAAGATTTAAAATGAAAACAAATTCAACTTTAACAAAGTTTAAAACAATTTAAAAAACTTTTTAAATCACATGTTAAAGAAATACTTGTCTTATAAAAGAAAAATAATTTAAACCAAATCCATTTAAATTCAAACCATTTTAAAATACACTTTAAACATTCAAACTTGTTTAAAACATTTTAAATTTTTAAAAACTTATTTATCTCCAAAACAAGATACAAATCAAATTTGATTCCAGATTAAAACTTTGATTTAAAACTTTGTTTAAATCTTTACTTTCAAATTTTAAAATCATTTTAAAATTTTAAAAACACCGATAGGTTTAAAACCTGTAAACATAAAACTACCCGAGCCCATCTTTCAATGACTTCGAGCACAAACCCACTTAACTGCGGGCATCACTCACAAACAACTTGAGAAAAAATCGAGTAACATTCCCTGATCAAACCGGACTTCACAAGACATAAGGATGCACTATGCACATGCACGGTGGCGCTGATCGACTACGGCCATCTCTGATGATCTTCACACATTGGAAATCACCCTTACACCCAATCACGATCATCAGATCGTCATCCCAAACTCGAAATCAAATTTGTGCTCATAAACCCAAAACTGGAATATCCATCAAAACCTGGAACCTCCATCGTTCTCGAGTCTCCGACCATCTGAGATTCTAAAACTCCGGCTACCCCATCGCCAACATCTCCTCTACCATCTCCCTGAGTTCTGTTGAACACAATCCATTAGGGAAGTTGTGCCAATCCAAAATCCCAAACTAGTTAAAACTAGGGTTACAAAGTAAGAACAGTCACCGCCGTCATCACAGCCTTTTGTTTACCATTCCGGCAATTTTCCCAGATCCTCCGATCATTCCACCATCACCAGAGAAGACCCCGACCTCTACGATTACATCACCAAAAACACCCAATTTCCTATTCTCTGATCAAACTAGAACTGCACCCTTAAACTGGCACTAAAAATTATGATTTTAGTTTTAAAAATCATATTTTAGTTTAGGTATTCGATTTATAATCCTTAATCAATGAATTACAAAGTTTGAATTTTGACTTATATTAAATTTGCTTAGTCATTTTGATTTCCAAAGACATTTAAATATTACCTTAACTTAAGTTTAATTTTAAACTAGAATTTGTAATGAAACAAACAAGTTTTATTTGAAACTTAAGTTTAAACAGAGACTAAATCAAGAGATATTGAATTTAAATCAAAACAAGAAAACTTAAAACTATAAACAGAGAGGATTCTGATGAAAACAAACATGCATACCCAAACATTAGTATATACACAACATATTTCACTTATATATACACACAATACATATTCATTTTAGAAAACTAGCATGCAGCCAAAATTTTCAAATGTTAAAGCTTTTTAAAAGAATGTTACTCACCAGATTGCAAATGAAGAACAGAGCTTCCATTTTTATTTTGAAAAGCCTTTGAACTTTAAAACTTGTTTTGCTGAAATGCTGCTTAAGCTAAAACTTGAATTGCTTCTTTGTTTTGAAACTTGAGTTGCTTTTCTTAGATTTGCATGTAGTCTTGATTCCAGATTGAATTTGAAATAGTTACAGGGTTTGCGTGTTTTAGTTTGAACTCGGGTTGAAGAAGAAGCAGGCTCTAGATTTTTAAATTGAATTGCAGGCTTTGCTATGAAAATGAACTTCAGGTTGGTGATTTGAACTTGAAAATGGATTGCATGTTTTTGAATTGATTTCTGGTTTGGAAAGATTGATCACGGATTTGTTTTTTCTCTTTGAAAATGTACAGATTTTGGATTTTGGATTTGTTCTTAGCTTTTGAAAAAGAAGATGATAGAAAAAAGATAGGGAAGAGAACAAATAGTTATATATAAGCTGAAATGATTTATAAACAAAAATAAAAGAAAAACAAAACCTTGACATTTGTCATTTGTATTGATTATAAATTTACACTTGTTATAAAGAATCCCTAGGATAATAACACATGTCTTTTAAATAATTAGCATTTATTTTTAGATGTTAAGAAAAAGCTTTATGCTTAATTAATTAGTTTATAAGTACTTATTTATATATAGATAATTTAAAAGAAATAAAACCAATTATATTCATAAATAAAAGTTTATACAAATATTTTTAAAATCCAAAACATTTTAAATAATTATATTTTGAATTTCAAGACTATAAATTCAATTTCAAATCAAATTCTAAAATCCAATTTTAAAATCAAGTTATATATATACATATATAACTACAAAAATTCAATTTGAAATAACAATTCTATTTATATTAAAATCTATTTTTAAAAACAATACATTATCAATGTTATTTGAAAAGAACACATTTATCAATTTGAAATAATTTATAAAAGAAATTATCTCTTTATTACAAATTACTTATTTTATTATATGTATTAATGTATCATTTGAAAAATGGTATTTGTAACTTATATATATTTCAAATCATATTTATCAAGTTATATTTAAAAAGAAAATAGAACAAATCTTTTTGTTAATTAATTTAAATTAAAACCTAAGATAAAATAAATTTAAACAATTAAAAATTTACCTTAAGTATTTAAAACCGTATAGTTATTTATTAAATAGCTTGAAAAGCTTAATATTAAATAAATTATAATTTCCAAATTACCAAAAATATTAGAATTAGAAAATATGTTTTATTTGTTAAATTTCAACCCAAAGCTTATCTATTTACAATATATACTAATATATATATATATTATAAATAGAAAACAATTTATTAGCTTTTAGAAGATAAAATTCACTAATTAAATATTTATTAAAAGAATATTATTAAATCAATTCAAATTTTATTAACAAAAATTATCAAATCAATTTAATTTTTAATACATATTATTAAATTGATATTGCCCAAAATTCCGGGTCATCACATCCATCCCCCCTTAAAAGAATTCTGTCCCCGAAATTTAAAAGCAAAGGTAATTTAATAATCTCTTTACGGATTTTAATTCAAACCACAAGCATATATTATCAATTATATGCTAGCAACCAATTCACCTAATCAAACAAATCTAACTATCCAGACAAAATCCTGAATAGAACTTCTTGGTGTTTCCCAGGTATAAATACCGGGATACTCGCTCTACAGAAACCAAAAAATCTATACTTCAAAGCTACAGAGCTCCTACTCATCTAGATCTACAACTGAACAGGATATCAGACCATAGACAAGTCTGACTCAACAACCAACTCTTCCTGAACTGCTTGTTCCACAACCAAAGATGGATCATACACGTACTCCCTCAGAGATACGTGAAACACATCCAATCCCTGTTATCCAAACTGACAATTCAGTCCTGTAGACCAAACACTTATCCTTACAAGAATACAAAAAAGATCCAATATACCTTGGAGCTAGCTTCCAGCCTTACCCAAAACTTATAGCTCCCTTGATCAGAGTAAACTTATCCAAAATCAAATCTCCGACTCCGAAATCCAAATTCCTCCGTCTCTTATCCACAAAATCTTCTAACGATCCAGGGCTGCCTACATCCTTCGTAATCATCTCAACCTTTGCTGATGCCTCTTAAAACAAACTGGACCAAGACAACTCAATAAAATGATCTTTCCAAGATCAACCAAAATCAAGAACAAACTCTACTCCACAAACATTAGAAGACTGAACTACTTCTCTTATCCGAAAAAGACAATACAGGTGCACTCCCAAACTGCTTCCACTGCATAATTCTGATCTGGAGTAGATGAGAATGTTGATGATGAACACGAGCACAAGCTGGACAACACATCCCAGAGATATGGTTCCACGGATCCATAAAAGAAAACTCGGAAGTTCCACCATATCCTGAGCTGCTTTACCCAAACTCTATCTCTAGGAACCATCCTTCAATTAGCTGAACCACTGGTATCACTCCTGGAATCTTAGTCGATAAATAAACTCAATCTTGAGATGCGGACAAACCTTGACTTCCTCGAAAACTTCCGGAAAATCTCTGATAACCCAAGAGAACAACCAAACTATCGCAAGTCACTTTTGCGATCAACCCAGCCTAATTCCAAAGAAACTGTTCTCTCTTTACCAATCAGAACAGCTTATGCTTATCTAGCCAATCCATCGAAGAAATGGATCCACTCTGCGGCTTCTAAACTTCACTTCTAGAAAAACTGCTTAGCCAGAAGACTTCCTACCGACACACAGAACACTCCGAGCTACACTGCTGACACAAATGCCAAAGACTTCTTAATCCAAAGCCCTTCGAGAAACTCGGACCTCTAACCAAACACAAACACCTTGCTAAACTCAGCCTCATCACCGATGTAGACACAATTCCTTAAACTTGTTCCAAAGAAACATCTTCGGAAACATCCATAGTCACTGTGTCTCATCACACAGCTACTACTTCCTGAGGTTGCCAAGATACCATCACTCTCTTCTGCCTAATCGACAGATCAAAACTCTACTCATCCAAACTTGCACTTCAAAGATGGACTCCGAACCTTTTAAAAGGTTTTCTTCAGAGATTGATGGAATCCTTACACCACTGCAAAGCTCACTCGAGACGGTATTAGGTCTACAGTCTCGACAAATACACTTCCAACCTCGAATACTCAAACTCCAACCATTGGTAGTCATGTTACACACACCACTACCCTATCTACCTTTATAACTTATATTGGAAAACCCAAACAGGTAACCCAGCAAATAGGTAGAAATAAATATGTATATATTATATATATCAAAATTATAAGTACGCTCTCTTAAGAAAGAAATCACTCCAAAGCCTAGGTATTCACTCAACCTAACGCGCTGATACCAACTGTGAAGATCTAGGCTTTGCAACCATCGACAGCGGCCACTCTCCGCCATGGCTCACTGTGATACCTCGAATTTGCTTTTACGGCCAGCCTCTCGACTCTCAACCAACCCCTCAAGGCCTTATACTACCTCAGGGGATATATAGGTGTAAAATTCTCCCGTTCGCCACCTAATGCAAAAGCGAGAACCCCCTGTCATGCTGTACTGAAGCAAATCCGATCCCGGTCTCATCGAAATCCAAAATGCCATCTTTTAGGTCCAAGTTGTTTTAAAGTTAAAACAGTTCAATTCTATTATCTATGTACACACAGATAGATAATTCACATCTCACAAATAGATAATTCACATTATCATCACAAACAGATAATTCACATTATCATCACACTTCCACCAAAGCATCCATATCACACAGCATCACTTATCTCATACCTGAGATCTCAAACCATTCAAGACAATCAATATCACCCATTCATACGTAAGCAATGATCTAATAATCACACCATCTATAATTAATTTAAAATTAATTAAATTAATTACCTCATCTCTAATTAATTTAAAATAAATTAAATTAATTATTTTAATCAGCTAATTCTTGCTTACATAACCATTAATTAATTACAAATCAATTAATTAATCATCCTCTAATTATTGATTTCAATTAATCATCCTTGATTAATTATATTTTAATTACATTCAAGTAATTAGCCTTTAATTAATTCACAAATTAATTATTATTAACCAAATAGTAATTAAACTCTAATTACTCTATTAATTAATTAACTATAATTAATTACATTAATCCTTAATTAATTACATTAATTAATTACTCTTTAATCACTTATCATTGATTAATTAATCTAAATTAATCAACCCTTAATTACATCATTAATTATATTAATTAATGATCCCTAATTACAATTTTAATTAGTTATTCTATTTAAATTAATTACATTAAGTAATTAATCTTTAATTAAACCACATTTATTAATCACTCTTGATTAATCACATCCAGTAATTAACTACCCTTAATTACTTCATCAAATGAATTAATTACTCCTTAACTAATTGTCTTAATTATTCTCATTCAGTAATTAATTACCCTTAATTAACTACATCACTTAATTATCGTCAAATAACTTTGTTAATCAATTCTTAAATTAATTACACTAAGTAATTAATTATTAATTACTTTCGCTAAGTAATTATCCTTCATATTAATTACACAAAGCAATTAATCCCAAATTTCTTCCATACTTCAATTAATTACATCCAGTAATTACTCATCTTAATTACTTCACTAAGTAATTATTCTTCATTAATTACATTAAGTAATTATGCTTAACCGGTCATCCAATGATTAAATTAATTAAACTTAATTAATTAACTTAAACTAATCACATTATTTTAATTAATTACATTGAGTAATTAATTCCTTAATTACTTCCATTAAATAATTACACTTAAACAATTTCACAATTGATTGTCTTTAATTAATTAATCTAATTAATTATTAAAATTAATCACATTAATTAATTACTTAATAATCCTTGATTAATGATCTTCATGAACTATTCTTTAATTACTTTTCTTAAGTAATTAAACTTAGATTAATCATTATTAATTACAAATTAATTAATCTTAATCATCGATTAATTAATCTCTAATTATATAATTAATTAACTGCTTAACTGTAACTTAATTAATCTTTTATTACTTGATTAATTAATTCCTAACCATTAATTAAAAATCTAATCTTATCTAATTAATGATCCTTAATGACAAATTAATTATTCCTTAAATAATTAATCTTAAACCTTAATTAATTAATTTAAACCCTTAATTACTAAATTAATTATCCAAATCATTAATTAATTAAATTAATAAGTTATTCTTTAATTACGTTAATAATTTAATTTATCCCAAATCGTTAAATCTTAATTTAACTTTAAGATAAAAAACATTTCTTACTTATGAATAAATTTTCATGAACAAAAACATTTGAAATCATTTTACTTTTGAATTTGCTAATAATCCCATTTTAAATTTAAGATTTAAAATGAAAACAAAATTAACTTTAATAAAGTTTAAAACAATTTAAAAACCTTTTTAAATCACATGTTAACGAAATACTTGTCTTATAAAAGAAAACGAATTTAAACCAAATCCATTTAAATTCAAACCATATTAAAATACACTTTAAACATTCAAAGTTGTTTAAAACTTTTTAAATTTTTAAAAACTTATTTATCTCCAAACGAAGATACAAATCAAATTTGATTCCAGACTAAAACTTTGATATAAAACTTTGCTTAAATCTTTACTTTCAAATTTAAAAATCAATTTAAAATTTTAAAAACACTGACATGTTTAAAACCTATAACCATAAAACTACCCGAGCCCATCTTTCAATGACTTTGAGCACAAACCCACTTGACTTCAGGCATCACTCACAAATAACTCGAGAAAAACTCGACTAACATTCCCTGATCAAACTAGACTTCACCAAGACATAAGGATGCACCGTGCACATGCACGGTGGCGCTGATCGACTCCGGACATCTCCGATGATCTTCACACATCAAAAATCACACTTATACCGAATCACGATCATCAGATCGTCATCCCAAACTCGAAATCAAATTTGAGCTTATAAACCCAAAACTAGAACATCCATCAAAACCTTGAACCTCCATCGTTCTCGAGTCTCCAACCATCAGAGATTCTGAAACTCCGGCTACCCCATCGCCAACATCTCCTCCACCATCTCCCTGAGTTCTGTTGAACTCGATCCACTAGGGAAGCTGTGCCAATCCAAAAACCCAACCTAGTCAAAACTAGGGTTACAAACTAAGAACAGTCACCGCTGCCACCACAGCCTTTTGATTACCATTCCGACAATTTTCCAGATCCTCCGATCATTCCTCCATCACCAAAGAAGGCCCCGACCTCTACGATCAAGTAGATCTCCAGAAACACCCAATTTCCCATTATCTGATCAAACTAGAACTGCACCCTCAAACTAGCACCAAAAATTATGATTTTAGTTTTAAAAATCATGTTTTAGTTTAGGTATTCGATTTATAATCCCGAATCAATGAATTACAAAGTTTAAATTTTGAATTATATTTTATTTTCTCAGTCATTTTGATTTTTAGAATCATTTAAATATTACCTTAAATTAAGTTTAATTTTAAACTAGAATTTGTAATGAAACAAACAAGTTTTATTTGAAACTTAAGTTTAAACAGAGATCAAATCAAGAGATTTTGAATTTAAATCAAAACAAGAAAACTAGAAACTATAAACAGAGAGGATTCTGATGAAAACAAACATGCATACCCAAACATTAGTATATACACTGCAGATTTCACTTATATATACACACAATACATATTCATTTCAGAAAACTAGCATGCAACCAAATTATTCAAATGTTTAAGCTTTTTAAAAGAATGTTACTCACCAGATTTCATATGAAGAACAGAGCTTCCATTTTTATTTTGAAAGCCATTGAACTTTAAAACTTGTTTTGCTGAAATGCTGCTTAAGTTAAAACTTGAATTGCTTCTTTGTTTTGAAACTTGAGTTGCTTGTCTTAGATTTGCTTGCAGGCTAGATTCCAGATTGCATTTGAAATAGTTACAGGGTTTGCTTGTTTTAGTTTGAACTCAGTTTGAAGAAGAAGCAGGCTCAAGATTTTTAAATTGAATTATAGGCTTTGTTTTGAAAATGAACTACAGGTTGGTGATTTGAACTTGAAAATGGATTGCATGTTTTTGAATTGATTTCTTGTTTGGAAAGATTGATCAAAGATTTGTTTTTGATCTTTGAAAATGTACAGATTTTTGATTTCAGATTTGTTCTTAGCTTTTGAAAAAGAAGATGATAGAAAAAACAATGAAGGGAAGAGAACAAATAGTTATACATAGGCTGAAATTATTTATAAATAAAAATAAAAGAAAAAAAATCTTGACATTTGTCATTTGTATTGATTATAAATTTACACTTGTTATAAAGAATCCCTAGGATAATAACACATGTCTTTTAAGTAATTAGTATTTATTTTTAAATGTTAAGAAAAAGCTTTATACTTAATTAATTAGTTTATAAGTACTTATTTATATATAGATAATTTTAAATTAATAGAACCAATTATATTCATAAATAAAAGTTTATACAAATATTTTTAAAATCCAAACCATTTTAAATATCTATATTTTGAATTTCAAAACTATAAATTCAATTTCAAATCAAATTCTAAAATCCAATTGTAAAATCAAGTTATATATATACATATATAACTACACAAATTCAATTTGAAATAAAAATTCAATTTATATTAAAATCTATTTTTAAAAACAATACATTATCAATATTGTTTGAAAATAACACATTTGTCAATTTGAAATAATTTATAAAAGAAATTATCTCTTTATTATAAATTACTTATTTTATTATATGTACTAATGTTTCATTTGAAAAATTGTATTTTAAACTTATATATATTTCAAATGATATTTATCAAGCTATATTTAAAAAGAAAATAGAACAAACCTTTTTGTTAATTAATTTAAATTTAACCTAAGCTAAAATAAATTTAAACAATTAAACATTTACCTTAAGTATTTAAAACCATATAGTTATCTATTAAATAGCTTTGAAAAGCCTAATATTAAATAAATTATAATTTCCAAATTACCAAAAATATTAGAATTATAAAATATGCTTTATTTGTTAAGTTTCAACCCAAAGCTTATAGATTTACAATATATACAAATATATATATATATATATATATATATATATATATATATATTATAAATAGAAAACAATTTATTAGCTTTTAAAAGATAAAATTTACTAATTAAATATTTATTAAAAGAAGATTATTAAATCAGTTCAAATTTTATTAACAAAAATTATCATATCAATTTAATTTTTAATACAGATTATTAAATTGATATTGCCCAAAATTCCGGGTCATCACAAGCTAACAACCTTATCTTCCTAAGAGACACATTGACAGTTGAACTTTGGAAGATGTGAAGTCAGGCCTTCTATCTAAGGGCTTGAGAGACCAGATAAAGGAAATAAGTGAAGGAAGTAGAGATGGAAGTAGTAGTCCGGCCTATTTGTTTGAAGAGGTAGAGAAGATAAGAAGAATTTGCACTTTGTAGGGCGTTCCAAGTCCAGGAAGCCCAGTAATGGTAGGAGAGGAAAGTCTAAGGATGGAAAGTGCTTTATCTACAAGAAACCTGGTCATTGGAAAAAGGATTTTTCATATTTAAAGAAGAAGGAAGAAGGCGGATATTCATCATTTGTGGTAGAGAAGTCTGTATTTGACGATGTGTTGTCCGCAGCAGTATCAGAAGTCTCAAACCGTTGGGTGCTGGACTCGAGGGCATCTTTCCATATGAGGACTAATAAGGATTACTTCAGTTCCTTCGTTGAAAGATAGGGAAACTCTATTCTTATGGGTAATGATGATAGCAGTAAAGCAATGGGCGAAGGTACAGTGAGGATCAGGATGTTTGACGGAGTAATGCGCACTTTGACAGGTGTCCGGTATGTTCCTAGTTTTCGGAAGTCTATAATTTCTTTAGAAAAACTGGCATCTTTAGGATGCAAGGATTACTATCGAGAAGGATAGTCTGAAGGTTTCGAGTGGTGCATTAGTTCTTATGAACGGAAATGTGTTTCGAAATCTATATTTGCTAAAAGGAACCATAGTTCTTAGAGAGTCATGTAGGATTAGATAGTTCTCGTGCATTGGATGCCACAAAGATTTGCCATCTTAGTTTGAGTCATATTTCAAAGAAGGGCTTAGAGTTTCTTTGGAGATGGAAGATGATCAAAGGAGAAACCTTCGACAAGATGGAATTTTGCTAAGAGTGTGTGTTAGGCAAGCAAACTAAAGTATCTTTTGAAGTGGGACTCCATAGATCGAAGCGAGTACTTTAGTACGTACATATAGATGTTTGGGGATTGGTTGTTTCTCCTTCTCTTAGAGGAGTAAGCAAACTAAATTAGAGAGTTTTGAGAAGTTCAAAGACGGGAAAGCGCTTGTTGAAAACCAATCTGGTTACGAGTTAAAGGTGCTGAGATCTGATAATGGCGGTGAATTTGTCTCTAGGGAGTTCCTCGACTTTTGTAGAAAACATAGCATTCAAAGACATTTCACTACACCCGACGATCTGCAATCCAATGGGGTTGTAGAAAGGATGAACGTGACTCTATTAGAGAAGGATCGTTGCTTGAGATTGACGGCAGGATTGTCTAGTGGTTTTTAGGCTGAGACATTATCAACTACGGTGCATATCATAAATCAAATTCTATGCTCAATCATAGATGGGAAGATTATGGAGGAAAAGTGGAGAGGTAAAGCAGTGTATCTTGGTTACTTCCAAATTTTTGGTTGTCCTATGTACGTTTACCATACAGGTGATGACAAGTTGGAGGCTAGAGCATACAAGGAAATACTAATGGTATACACCGATGGTATCAAAGGGTATCGAATTTGGAATCCTGTTGATAGGAAGATTGTTCATTTGGGACATGTTACTTTTGATTAGTCTGCTATGTTCAATCTGAAGGAGAAGCTACCTACCAAATCAGAAGATTCCGATAGGCCTAAGGAAATGGAAGAAGTTCTCGTGTTCCAGCCAAATAGTAGAGTTGTTGTTGATGCCGTTGAGGAAACCGCGGTAGATGAGGCATCACAGGATAGTCATAGGTTCCTTCTAGTAGTGCTGGTGATATGCATGAATCTAGAGGAAGTTCAGTTCAAGGTGGAGCTGAAGGGAGTTTAGGTGAAGCAATAGCAACCTGGGTCAGTCATAGCACTATTAGGCCGCTCGAAAGGTATGGTAATTGACAGTTTGCGAACCTTAGACTTGGTGATTAGTTTGACTATGCCCAACATGTGGTTCTTGAGGAGCCGCTTCACCTTGATGAAGCTTTGAAGTCATGTGATAATTTGAAGTGGATGAGCGCTATAGAAGAGGAATTAGAGACATTGAAGAAGAACAAGGCTTGGGATTTGGTACCACCGCCTCAAGGAAGCCGAGCCATAGGTTGCAAGTGGGTGTTTATGGTGAAGGATGATGCGAGATACAAGGCTAGACTGGTTGCTAAAGGATTTTCACAAAGAAAGGGGTTGTAGTGTGATGAGATATTCTCTCCAGTAGTGAGGCATACGTCTATTCGCATTTTGCTCACTATCGTCGTAGCTCATGACTTGGAGCTGGAGCCACTAGACATGAAAACCGCTTTCTTGCCTGGACACTTGGATGAGGCCATTTACATGAAGCAGATTGAAAGATTTGTTATAGACGGAAAAGAAAATTGGGTTTGCGAATTGAAAAAGTCATTGTATGGACTTAAGCGGTCGCCTAGACAATGGTACAAGAGGTTTGACTCTTTTTATACTTTCACCTGGTTTTGATCGTAGCATCAAAGATGCTTGTGTGTACTTTAAGCGGTTAAAGAATGGTAGATGGGTGTACCGACTCTTGTACATGGATGATATTTTGATTGCTTCCAAGGATAAGGCTAAAATCGATAGTTTAAAGTGAAAGATAAACGCGGAATTTGAAATGAAAGACTTTGAAGAAGTAAAGAAAATTTTTAGTATGGAAATCCAAAGGGATAGAAACCTAGGAATTTTAGGCCTCACCTAAAAGGATTACATTCGAAAGGTGCTTGCTCAGTTTAGCAAGGAAGGGGCAAAGGCAATCAGCACGCCCATGCCTTTGCACATGTAGCTTTCTAGTAAAGGCTCTCCGATCTCGGAAAATAACAAGGCTTACATGATAAAAGTCCCATATGCAAGTGCAATTGGCAGCTTGAAGTGATGACCGACAAATCCATACCCTTTGAATCGACAATAAACCACACATGTCCGACCCAAAAAGCACAGGCTGACGAAAAGTCATGAGAAAGAAAAGAAGAGAGAACCAAATAGAACAATACAGAATCTCATATTGTAGTGGAATAACATATAATATCGTATCAATGATCTTTACAAAATAGAAACTGTATATACAAACATCAATCAGAGTTCAACAATCAATCACTAGTTATCTTCCTGGACAGGTATAATAACATGTCCTTACAAATGCTTACAATAAAAACAACAATACACAAAGCGAATTATCAAAATAGATACGTGCATACGGAAATGAAGATCACCAGCTCGCCTACTGAAGCTCCAAAAGCACCAAATCTGAACTTGTAAATATACTCAGTCTGACCCGAGCATTGAAAGTGAAGAACGCCTGGATCAATCTGGTAAACCAGCGTGAGAAACACACTCGGCTGAATTTATTAAATTACCAAACTTTTCCTTTTCAAACCAAAGTATCTCGTAAGACACGCCCACACATAAACACGGACATTTTTTTACCTTACGATAACTAAAATATTCCGTATCAAATTCCATTATATATTATAATAGTGTCAATTGCACAAATAATATTAAAATAGCTTAAATTGTTGCCATTATTAAATTCCAGCATAACAGGCTCTACAAACAAAATGGTAGGTACGTAGTGGAGTTTGGATTTCCATACAAATGACCAGGTAAAGGGAATACCTACTGGGTGTACATCTCTAAAGGAATGTACCGAGGACCATCACAAAGGATCCTCTACCAACAAAAGACCGGCCTATCTCTGCAACTAGATAGTACCGAATATGTCATCCCCCGATCAATACCGACCTTTCCGAGGGCCTCATAGCATACAAATCACATTAATTTACTTCTCGAACGTCATAGCAGGAAGAAGTACATCTAGAAGAGGATGACCACATCCTAATTGGGAATGACCCACTTAGCCCTACTGCATCTAACCCTGTTTTGGTCATTTTCGGTTGATGAGGCCTCAGGTAACGATTACCTTTCACATATCACATGTAACGACGCGAAAATTTTAGTGGTTTATTTATTTATTCAATTGAATTTTGTGAAATTTTAAATAATAAAATTTTGAAATAAAAATTTAATATTGGGAAACGTCTAATTACACATAGCAAATGGTAAATTTTCATCCAAAAATATGGAAGTTTATTTTCTTGTGTAATTTTATTCCAATTCAAATCAGTTAATATTTAATGATAACAAAATATTTTCCAAACCTAAATATTTTTCTATAGAAAATTTGTAAATCATCTTCTGAGTGAGACGTCATATTTCGTTTCTCCAAATTTGGACTGCTTTTACTCCGTTTACTTTATTTTTGGCAAATTAGTAGTATTTTCGGTATAAATTATCGACTTTTGATCAGATGATCATACCCCTGATATTTGTATACCGTTTTGATTGTCTCATCATACTAATCTCTATGGTATATTCACTTCTGTGTTTGAAGTCCGGTATGCGACGGAATTCGAGTTAACGGTAACCGTATATGTACCTGATTCACAACCTTTTGGTTTTCTTGACCATTTGTTTGCTTCATGGGATAACCAATGGTCACTAGCACTTTGGAATTCCCAGAACTTAATTTCTGACGTTTGGCTCTCCGCTACTTAATTACCTCTGGTTCGTTTCTTTTCCAATTCCATTTGTTTGTCTTCTTTAAGCTAAAAAAAAGAAAAAAAATGATGAATGAGTGAAATGTTTCTTTGCCTTCTCACAACTCATAACCCAGAAATTTGAGATATGTATATATCGGCCTGTCCTTTGCCTCTTCTTCTCTCTTCTTCAAAATCATCCT
Source organism: Allium cepa (assembly GCA_030765085.1). Taxonomy (NCBI): domain Eukaryota; kingdom Viridiplantae; phylum Streptophyta; class Magnoliopsida; order Asparagales; family Amaryllidaceae; genus Allium; species Allium cepa. The sequence goes on from CM060945.1 coordinate 443,782,007, forward strand.
TCCATGCCTCCTCTCTTCCCCTTCAGCTTGCATGCATCGCGTCCCACCTCTGCCCAACCCACGTCGTCCACCTCCTCATGCCAACCAAACACCACCTTCATATAGTGCGTGCAGCCTCGCCTTCCTCCATCGGCCCTAAGTCTCCTTTGTCGATAGTCAATTCTCCTTCCCCTCATCCATTCTGCGCACCACTACAGCAGAGTCATCTGTTGTATATACGAAAGGTGTATATTTTATTCAAGTCATTACCTAATATTTGAAGCTAATTTTCATAAGTATGTTAGTTGTATATTTATTTAATATACTTAGGTTTATAATATGTATAGATTCAGCCAATTGCATTTTAAAGAAGATTATGTATATGCAGTTGTTTTATGTAATAAGTTACTTGAGTTTGTTTATATACACACACACACACATATATATAAGTTGTTTATAACATATCTGAACTGTTTTGTTTTCTTTTGTTATATCTTACTGTTTAATATGTGAACAAGATAAGATGTGTTTTATTTATATATATAAGTTATAAAAGTTTTATTACAGAAGTTTTGATTTTTCATAGACAATATAAATGTATTATGTGTCCTCAGATTTGAAATAAATATCTGTCAGTTACTATGTATATATTTGAGTACATTTTTTTGTGTAAATGATATTGATATGAATGTAAGCCTAAATTTGTATTATCTATTTGTAGAAATCTTATTATATATGTATTATAATATGTTGTATATATTATAAAGCCGGGTCAGTTATATGATTAAATATATATGTTAGTTGTTATCTCATATTTAACCTAAGCGTATATCTTGTATGTATATTTTAATATTGGCTGTGCTTCCAAGTTTTACAGTATACGCTATATATATGTTTATAGTTTTAATATTTTAGTTATATAAAAATATATTCTGTTATATATATTATACGATGTATTATAAGTTATATTCATAAGTTTATGTAAGTACATGTTAAAAAGGTGATGTTTGTTTAGTCTGTTGTTTTATAAAGGAAGGTTGTATATAATGATTGTTTTATTATGTATATATAGATATAGATGTTATTTTTGATATGTGTTTTCATTAGATATATGTTTTGGAATTTATTTTGGAAAACAAAGAAAAATACATATATCATTTGGTTTCAAAACAGTTTTATACTGATGGTTAAGATTTTTTTTGGGTGATGGGTTTTATGTATAATATATATATATATATTTGATTTTAATACTTGAGTTTAAGGATAATGATTTTGAAATATTTATATATATATATATATAATAAACTAAATTACTAAATTTAAATATAATATAATAATGTATATATTTTCAGTTAAAAAAACTGATTCGATTTGTTTCATCGATTTCTATTATCAGCCCTATCCGTCGAATTCGTGCCAATCTTGCTTTGCCTTGGAATTCATAGCTTGTTCTATTGTCAAACATTCTAGCCTCTAAAGGTGAGCAATCACTCATGATTAATGTTCTTATATTTAGTAAATTTGATTTCAATTGAAACGACGATTGAAATATGCTTCTATTAGTTATTTACATTGTTATATATGTGCCATTATCTGTATATGTTCACCCATGACATCTGACACCATTATCTGTTATTTATATTGATGCTATATGTCTGTTATTTATTATGATATCTGTTACCACTCTGTAAATTCCCTGTTAGTATAGAATTCACTATGGGTTGAAATGATACATACCCGAATGATGTGTAGAATAGGAGAAAATCGTTATGGGTTGAAATGGTAGACCCAAGCGATTTTCATTGAATTGAATTTGGGATTACGGCTTGAAATGATATATATCCGTATATATTTAAATTACGGATTGAAATGATAAATATCTGTATCACTTGACCATACGATAGAAAATTATATACAGACACCGTTGGTCAAAGTATATATATATATATATAAATATTTTGAAATGATTTCCAGTGTTTTGAAATTGTATTTATTTAAGAATTATACTCAAATAAGTTTGATTTGAAATTTATTAAATTTGAGATATGATTTTATAACTTAATTTTGATTAAAAGTGATTTAACTGAATATTTCAAATTTACATAAATTGAAGTGGTATATTTAGTTTTATTTAAATTTGAAATTTGAAGTTTATTTAAATAATATTGGATTTATTAAGTAAATATTTCAAAACTAAATAATACAAAGTGAATTTGATATATATACATACATACATACACACACACACACATATATATATATATATATAATTATCAAATTTAGTTTTGAAGTTGTGGAATATTTAAAGCTTTATAATATATTGAAATTGGAACGATTTATTTTGTGGTTCAAATCGGTATTTGAAATCGATATTATTTGGAATGATTTATTGAGAAACTGAATTGAATTGAAATTTATGATTTGAGATTTGATTAAATTTGAATTTGGAATTCGAGTTGATTTGCAACTGATTTATGAAGTTGAGGAAATTATTATATAAAGTAATTTTAAATTATATTTAAAACTATTTTATATTTTACTTTATAAATTATTTTAATATAAACTAATTTAATATAAATCATTTTAATGTAAACTATTTTAATATAAACTATTTTAATATACTAAGTATTTTAATATAAACTATTTTAACTTATAACTCTTTTATATAAACTATTTTACTTTATAAACTATTTTATTATATATACTATTTTAATATCTAAACTATTTAAGTGGTGGAAGTTATGTTTTCAAAGTTATGAATTTCAAAGTATTATGTTATGAAAGTGTTATAATTTTAAGTGTTTGGTTTCAAAAGTGTTATAACTTGGAAAGTGCCATGATTTTTGGAAATGATATTGTATTTGGTTTTTGAAATGGAAATTATATCGTATTGATATGGTTTTGAAACGGCGTTGATAATTTAGATTTGACGTATAAACTATTTTGGAATGACCGCGTTGTAATAATAACGTTTGGTTGTTAAAGAGACCGGGATAGTAAGTTGTCATACTCTCTACCAACTCCGAAAACCACTTTAACAACTGTGTACGCGGTGGAGATTCCGAAATGAAGTAGGATGGTGGCGATGACCTATTGAGTTATATACGTGGACCCGACTCTCGTGAGTTGGCCAAAGGTGGCTAAAACAGGAGCAATTGACTGGCTAATGAGGTAGCTCCTCTGATCGGACACATTCCTTCGAATCTATATTCTGATTTTGTGATTGATTTGGTGGCCTCATTTGATTTTTTTTGGGAGTGTGGCTCGAGGTGGGCGGTAGGTGCAGTTATGTGTTACCACCGGTCCGGAAGTGTAATCGGTATATCTACCCTGGCATTGCCTAGTTGTTTCGTGTCACCTACCCTAGTGTGCTTTACTACGAGTTTGATTTGTGTCATACCTATGGAGTATCCTCTGGTGGCTTCCCGATCAAAAGGGACTACGGTAATGTATAGACTATTGGCACTATAAAATGTGTTAAGGTAGAAAATGTAAAGCCTTAACGCTATTTTTAAAAATATTATACTTTACTTTAGACATTATTATGATAGCGTATATTACTACATAGTAGATAGTTTAACGGATCCTTAGAGGATGGTTATCCCAAACATCCTTTGAGTTACTTGTATTTCAGTTGTTATTTCACTTGAGTTGGACTTATTGATATAAGAATGTTAATCCTGACTCGAGTGTTTTGTGTTTTGCTTTACGCTTGGGTCAGATTGAATGATACAGCTTTTGAGACTCATCTTTGGAGTTGGAGCTTCGTTTGGAGATCCATCTACATCTTTTCAGCTTGTAGTTATTCAGTTGATTCCAGTGATGTATTTTGATCTCGTATTTGTCTATTGTATTTGAGACTTCTGTTGTATCTTATTTAACCATGTTATATATATCGTAGCTTCATGAACTACTATTCATTTTGTTTCCGCTGCATATTGTATAGTACTCTATGCCTGTGATTCTGTGATTTATTTATTTACTGTATATGCTGAGTTTTTCCAAATATAAATTAACAATCTAGTACTTTGAGCAATTCAAATCTAGCATGTGTTGATGCGAATGTTTGAAAATATCAGTGTGACAGCCCATATTTTAAGCAAGCATATAAAAATTTAATTATTTTATAAAAGAAAGACATTTAGTTGAAAATACAATTTCTCTGGAAATATCTGTGTGTGTGTGTGTGAGAGTGTGCATGCTCTTGTGCATGTGCACACTGGTCCAGCACACTATATGTGAGCTAGGCAATTTAGGGAGTTAAGGGCACTGTAAATAAATACAAAGTAGATGGGTGCATGACCTGTTAGTATGTACACATTAGCCTAATTATAGTTTATAAGTGACTTAGGCAGTTTTAGTCCTAACCCCTATAGATTAAGTATGAGCATAGTTGCATGTGTGGGTAAAAATACATGAATATAAGACATGCACAATATTTGGTTGACACACATATCTGGTTAGACACATAAGCCTATATGCATGGTTAAGTCTAGAAAAGACAAAAACTATGTCCGGACCAAAGTCATGCATATGGTGTGTGAAGGAATTTGCCAAAAATGACCAAGACAAGGAAAAAGGTGAAATGGTGGGAAAGGGAAAGTGGAGAGGGTGGATTGTTGGGTGAAGCCAGGACTGGGTGATGGGATTTCTGGTGGAAATAAATTACTTAATTGACCTTAAAACCCTAGCAACTCCCCTATATAAAGATCACCATCTCCTACGTTTGTATGTTAGAAACCAGAAAACAAAATATAGAAACAGGCAGCAGTTTTAGAGAAGCCATGGCAGATCTGAACCAAGACTTGGGAAGGAAATTTTTGGTGAGTAAACCCTCACTTGGAAAGGAATTATGACCTATGAAAGGCAGCCATGTACACTTTAGTTTATTTTTATTTCTGTTTGATACTTTGTATGCATCCTCAGTTTAATAAGTTTCTGTTGTTCCTGAAACTATGTGATTTGCATTTCTTTGCTGTCACTAAACCTATGCTTGTTTATACATGATAATTAGTGATGGAATAATGACTGATTCTTGTATGTTTATGAACTTGATAAATATTGTTAGTTAAAGCAAGGATTAATAAGAAAAGTAAGGTGTAAGGCAGTAAGAGAAAGAGATTCTCTGGCTTATGTCTTGCAACTAAAAGAGATGGTTAGGGTGGAATGGGATTTCCATGTGCTGAGCCTTAATCCATCATTAAGTGCCCTCTGGAAATAGGGTTGAGTAACAAGCAAACCCGCTTTAATCTGAGGATTGACTATGAGAACCATATTGCTGGAAAACCACATTAGCATTTCACCCTCTAAAAATGCTTTGATCTATGCTTTAGCTAAAGATATGTCTCTGTGTGAAACTGACTTGAAGTGGTATACAAGTATAACTGACTAGTTGTTGAATACATGAATGGATGAATGATTGTTGTATGAGATCTGATAGCATACATTAGTTATGTATACAATAGTTTTGGGACTGACACTGCATAGACAATGTTGAGTCATATGAAAAACTTAGTAACTAAACTAAGGATGTGGGTCAGCTCTATCAGGTTGGGTATGAGGGAAGTGGGTATGTAATGCAGTGGAGGATGAGGCAGCGCGCCAGCGAGTTATGTTAAGTCGCGCCCACCTTAAGTCGCCTGATTGACCTAGCGAGGTATGCGTGTTATGCAGTGGAGGATGATGCAGCGACCTAACGAGTTATGCCGCATTGCTTTAAGTCGCCTCATTCCTTTAGGTCGCTTACCTATGTTATTTCTTAGGTCGCTCACTCTTATGTCGCTCAAGCTTAAGCCGCTTCTTAATAATTCGCTTGCATCCTATGTCGCTGATTCCTTAAGCCGCTATGCCACAGTTTTTAAGTCGCATTGTGTTGGGTCGTAAGTCGCCTGTATGTGTTGCATTGTTAAGTCGCCTGTGTGTTGTATTGTTGTTATGTCGTTTGTTGTTAAGTCATTTGCTCTTATGTCGTTTGTTCTTATGTCGTTTGTTCTTATGTCGTTTGTTGTTAAGTCGTCTGCTGTTATGTCGTGTGATGGTAGGTCGTGTATGTTGTAACTATCGTTAAGTCCTGTGTGTTGTAAATTCCTATAAATAGGGGTGTGTTGTCATTTGTAAAGGTTGTTGATTTTGAATAAAATTTGCTTGTGTGCTTTGGCCACTTTGTTGAAGTTGAGTGTGATCTCCTTCTTCTTTCATCTTCGGGTTATTCGTGCGCGAATCAACGAATTTGAAGCCAATTCTCGGTATCACTTGCGAGTGATCAACGATTGAATTGTAGATCTTTCAACACGGTATCTTGCGAGATCAACTGGTTGGAGATAGCTAGATTCTGGTATCTTCACGATCAACGGAGTTGGGCATTTATCGTTTTATCGGTTTATTTGACACAGAATCATCGATCCGTGAGAAGATCCACTATTAAGCTGCATCCATTTGGTATCACGTGCGCCAATTTGATATTCCGCTGTGTCAATTGGTATCAGAGCTAGATTCAGAGAAGGAAACAAGATTGTTTAAGGAACATGCCTCCGAGACATGCTAATCGTGTTCATAATGTTGAAGATGTATATAGAAGACAAGAAGCTGAGCAGATGGAGCAGTGTATCAATGAAAAGTTCAATGAGGGTATTGAAAAGTTGGAGAAATTGATGAACGACATAAATCAAAGTCAAAGGAGAAGGTCACCCGTTTCGAATCAGGGTGGAAATAGGGTTTCGCCATCGGTTTGGGAAGAAAGGAGGGTGTCACCACAGTCTTATCAAGATCGAAGAGAATCATCAGTTTCAATGATGCGAGACCACCATGGGTACCGAAATGAAGAGAGAAGAACTCAACGTGAGTACGAAAATGAACCATATCGTGATGTTGAAAGACAGAGTAGAAGGGACATGCATGGTCGTAGAGAAGTGGATGGTCAGGATCGATATCGAAATACATCTGATTTTGAGGAAGATAGTGATAGAGGTAGTAATCATTATCGAAGTCGAGGCCAAGTGCAAAATCAATACCTGGATTCAAAAAATGATCGTAGATGGGAATCTGGTATGAGGATGGAAATTCCAGAATTCAAAGGTGGTATGCAAGCAGAAGAATTTGTTTATTGGTTGTCGAATTTTGAAGAAATTTTGAAATTCAAGGAAGTGCTTGAGAATCGCCGAGTCCAATTAGTTGCTACAAGACTAAGGGGAAGAGCTATTGCTTGGTGGCAGCAAACTAAACTAACTCGGGAGAGAATGGGAAAATCGAAAGTTGTCACTTGGGAGAAGATGAGAAAGATGATGAAAGCAACTTTCTTGCCGTACAATTATCAATCTCTTATGTATCAATGTTTGCAGAATTTGAGACAAGGGACAAGGACAGTGAATGATTATGCAGATGAATTCTATCAATTGATTGCAAGGAATGATATTATGGAAACCGAAGAACAGCTAACGGCTAGATATATTGGAGGGTTACGAATGCAAATTCAAGATATGGTTAATATGTTTTGTTAACGCTAAAAAGTGTAACGCTAACACCCCGGTGTCTGAAGTAATCTAGTGAAAGCACCACCCGTTTGCACGAGAACTATAAGTAAGCAGAAAATAGCAAAAAAGGGAAAAGAGACGGCAATTTTTATAGTGGTTCGGCTTAGATTTAAGCCTACATCCACTTTACATCCTCCATTATGTCCTTCGAGCACACTTTTACAAGATTACAACACTTTTACAACATAATTTCTTGATTACAACACTTTTACAACACGATTTCTTGATTACAACACTTTCGAAGCAAGAGATTAGAACTTTGATGGTGGATCGCTCCTCGGATTCATGTTGAATGAAGTAGATCTATTGATGAAGAATCTTCGATGGTTAAAGTGTTGGGAGAGTCGAGAAAACAGCAGAGTATCAGCGCCTTGGAATCCGGGAAAAGTCCCCCTCGAAAATGGAGTTGGCCAGGTATTTATAGGTGATTGCTGGAGTTAGGTCGGTTGGGACGACCTAAAGGCTAGGTCGTAGGTCGTTAGCGACCTAAGAGTCAAAGTAAGGTAGAATAGGTCATTGGCGACCTAATGGAGTCGACCTGGATAGGGTATCAGCTTCGAGCGACCTAATGAGGGGCGGCGACCTAAGGAATGAAGGCATGGAAAATGACTAGGTCGTGGGCGACCTAGGGGTTAGGTCATAGGTCATTAGCGACCTAAGTAGTAAGAGGAGAGGAGGTAGTGATTGATGATGTTACGGCATAGAGAGTGGTTAGGTCGTTAGCGACCTAGGCGAGTGGTGAATGACCTAAACAATGCTGAGGTATCAAGCAGAGCGACCTAGGGGAAGGTCGTAGGCCATTAGCGACCTAAGGGAGTGGTCTTGTTTTGGATAGGTCGCGAGCGACCAAATTTCGATGAGGCAAATCTTTCGGTCGTTTTTCCCCCTTGACTCGCTAGGTGTTAGGTCGCTGGAACCTTTAAGTTGCTAGGTCATGAGCGACCTACTTGATGAGGTTGGGTCGTAGGAAGTTAGGTCGCATGACTCTTAGGTCGGTAGGTTTTTAGGTTGGTGGGAAGCTCCGATTCACTAAGTTGCAAGAGGTTAGGTCGCTTGATCTTTTGTCCCGTTAACTCGTTGGAGCTTTTAGGTCGCGTGGCTCCTTAACTAGCTAACTTGTTGGATATTCCTGATAGTTAGGTCGTAGGTCGAGAGCGACCTAACAAGGACCTGCTTTGTTGAGTTGCTGAGTTGACCAATCTCTGAGACGATCTATCTTTGTTTTCTCTGTTGAACTTTTGGTATCACGACCTTGCTGAAAAGGCGGGATAACACTTGCCCCCCAAAACATGCCTTACGGTAGGAAGGTGTGTTTTGTAATGCCATAAATCGGATGTTCATATCCTTTTGATAACCTGCAAAGGAATTGACAGTTTTATATGGCCCCAAATGACGACCGTTCGTGATCGAGCTATTTGGGATGAAACGCGGTCGTTCATGGTCAAGCGCTTACCTTCAAATGACGATCATTCGTGATCGAGTCATTTGAGGTGAAGTGCGGCTCTGCGTGGTTAAGCGTCTAAATCCATGCGACGATCGTTCCGGATCGGGTCATTTGTGGTGAAATGTGATCATTCATGGTCAAGAGCCTTACTTCGAATGACGACCGTTCGGGGTTGAGCCATTTGTGGTAAAGTGCGACCCTGCGCGATCAAGTGGCGAAGCTTCAAATGACAACCGTTCATTGTCAAGCGCCTTACTTCAAATGACGACCATTCGGGGTCGAGCCATTTGTGGTAAAGTGCGACCCTGCGCGGTCAAGTGGCGGAGCTCAACCGTTCATGGTCAAGTGTCTTACTTCAAATGACGACCATTCGGGATCGAGCCATCTGTGGTAAAGTGCGACCCTGCGCAGTCAAGTGGCGGATCTCAAGTGATGACCGTTTGCGATCAAGCCGTTGGAGATGAAGTGCGGCCGCTCGCGGTCAAGCGCTTTACTTCAAATGACGATCATTCGGGATCGAGTCATTTGAGGTGAAGTGCGGTCGTCCGCGGTCAAACGCTTAAATTCATGAGTTTTTGCCGTTCGAGGCAAGTTTTTGACTGTTCGAAGTCGGGTGTCGTTCGAGGCGAGTTTGTGACTGTTCGAAGTCGGGTGCCTGTTCATAGGGCTTAATCATTGCCTGTTCGTAGGGCTTAATCATTGCCTATTCGTAGGGCTTAATCATTTCAATATCATCAAAATCAAATATTTAACTGAAAAGTTATCAAGTAGAAATGTCTGAAAAAGTCAAATCCAAACATCAGAAGCAAATCATGAAAGCAAAGAGTTAAATCCAAACATCAGAAGTAAATCATGAAAGCAGAGTGGAGTTAAATCCAAACATCAGAAGCAAATCATGAAAGCAGAGTGGAGTTAAATCCAAACATCAGAAGCAAATCATGAAAGCAAAGTCAAGCCAAGTCCAAACATCGAAAGCAAAGTAATCAGTCATCAGAAGTAAAATACAAAAGTAAAGAATTGACGTCCGAGTGCAAACATCTACATCGATATGATTTATAGTTGTATCAAAGCATGCCTGGGGATTGTTCGCGGTCCCATACATGTGTGAACAACTTAATTGTGTCGATGTAGAGTTTTCCACTCATTCGTCATAACCTCAATCATTCGATAACAAGCCGACGCCTCGATCCTAAGCCATCTCCAGTTGGTGCAGGAGGTGGACATTCTTGTTCCTCCGTATCAGTTTTCTTTTTCACATATTGTGAGAGCAAACCATCCCGGATGTGTCCCTCAATTTCATCTTTCAAGTGTCTACAGTCATTTGTGCTATGACCATTTAGTTCATGGAATAAGCAGTACTTGTCCGACTTTCTCTCGTTGTTAGTCGGGTCTCACTTTATTGGCTTTCGATAAGGAACCTGTCCTTTGGTCTCTTGGTAAATCCGCTCCAGAGTCTCATTTAACTCCATGTATGAGGTGAATCTTGATCCCCTTTGTTGTCGTGCTGATTTATCATTGTTATCCTCAGCCTTTCGTTTACCTTTGCTGACTTCTGCATCTTTCTTAGGAGGATTCCCACTTTTGACCACAAAAACATCAATTCCTTTTCCTTCTTCTCCTTCAGCCTTTTCATCTTCTAATCGTAGAAATCCTTCGGCCTCATGGAAAAATTCTCCTAAATCCATAGGAGGATCTTTGGTCAATGAATTCTTGAACTTTGTGCCGTCAGCTATGCCCGACACGGCTGCCATTAGAACCATGGATGGATCTGGTCGATCCACCGATGTCGCAGCTGCGTTGAATCGCGTCAAAAAGCTTCTCAAAGATTCTCCAGTTCTTTGCTTTAATGTTGTCAAACTCATAACATTCTTGGGCCTCGAGATGTGGACCCTGAATTGCCTCATAAACCTTTCAATCAAATCATTCCACATTTCAGTCGATCCATTCTCCAATTGTCTGAACCATAATGCCGCAATATCTGTCAACTACAACGGAAAGCACTGGGCCATAACTTCCTCTGATGCCCTCAGCACTTTCATATGCCTCGTATATTTTGTCAGATGAACTGTAGGGTCTGTCCTTCCATTATACATATCCAATGATGGTAGCTTAAAGTCTGGTGGGTTCTTAGCTCGCCTGATTGCTGTGGTAAAAGGACTCCTATTCACATCCTCCAAGTCCTTATTTACCAAACCACCTCTCATAGCCTTTTTGACCGTTTCCACTAATCTGTCGTTATTTCCAAACTGTAGTCCTCGTCCATTGCTTTCGTCTTGCCCACCCACACCCTCCCTCCCCCTCCCCCCCCCCCCCCGAGTTCATGAGGGGGTGATGGAATCTGTTCTTCTGGTTGGGCTTCTGTTCCTCTCTGATTCTGTGCTCCAAGTTGTCTAATTTGATGAAACAAATTCTTTTTATTTTAATTAATTATTATTTTTATTATTTAATATTAGTTTTTAACTTTTATTTTTATTTAATATTGATTTTTAACTTTTAATTTTTATTTATTATGAAAATACTGTTATATATTAATTATTGGACACTATTATTTAATAGTAATTAATAATTAATAATTATTTAAATATTTATCATTTATCATTTATTTATTGATCATTAATATACAAATTATTGGTTATTTTTTATTAATCTTTTATTGGTTATTTAATTATTAATCATTATGTATACGTTATCGATTATTAAATATTTAATATTAATTTTTGAAAATTAATTACTAATTATTAATTATTAAGTATATTTAATAGTGGTTATTAATATTAATTATTACTAATTTTTAAGGTTATTATTAAATATTCTAATTTATTAGTTATTTAAATTATTATTTATTAATTATCGAATAGTGATTATTAATATTAATTATTCATATTTTCAAATTAATCATTATTATTTAATAGTAATTATTAATTATTAATATAAAATTTATTCATTGTCATTTACTAATTACTAATTATCAAGTATTATTATTTTATTATAATTATTAATTAGTTATTACAATAGGCAAATGAAAAAGGTTGTAATAGACATCTATTACAACTGACAACAAAAAGTTGTTAAAATAGATATCAATTACAACTGGCAAACGAAAAAGGTTGTAATAGGCATTTATTACAACTAACAAAAAAGTATGTTGTTAAAAATAGGTATTTATTACAACTGGCAAAAAAGAAACATTGTAATAGGTATCTATTACAACTGACAAAATAAAAGAGTTGTTGAAAATAAGTTTATTACAACTTTCTGAAAAAAAGAGTTGTAAAAATCCTTTATTACAACTGCCATTTTTTAGCAGTTGTAAAAATACAGTTGTAATATGGTTTTTTTGTTGTAGTGTATATACATATTGTTTCGGTTCGTTCATCATAGTTTATCAAGTCTGAGAAAAAAAACAAACATCACTATATTTACAAACTTAAAACAAGGATTAGGAGTAAAACAAAATCAAACAACAAAGCAAGGGGTTCAATTCAATCAACTTCCACCTGATTCATATGTAACTCAGAGATCAAGCAAGCTAACAACATCAGGTATAAATTCAACAAATAAAGGATCAGTAATCAAAAGCGCAGATCAAATTCAAAGTTTCCAGTTTCTTTCAATAGCCTGTCTTTGTTCTTTTCTGTTCCTCTGTCTTCATCAGTATACAGGTGAGCAAACCTTTAAATTTTTGAATGTTTGATGTTGTTTGTGATGATGCTTGAGATGAATCATGAAGTGTTTATGTGCATGCAAGTATATGTGAAAGTTTATATGCAGAGATAATTGTGTATGTTTTGTGTCAGGCATATTTGCCTTTGTTGTTCCAGGTTTCCAAAACCTGTTTTGGAATTTGATTTCTTCTTCTTCAGTCATTGTTAAACTTTAAAATTTAAACAAAAGATGTTTATTTAAACATGATTTAAGTTTTAAAAAATAAATTCAAGTACTTTAAGTTTGAAAATCCTCTGAATTCAAGTAAATACAGTTGCAATTCTAGTTTAATGATAAAATCAAATAATGTAATTGACCGATGCAATTTATATAAATTGAATCATCTCAGGAAATTATGATTTTTAAAAAGAAAGTCACGATTTTTAGTGTTGTATTGAAAGAGCGGTTCATGGATGAATAGAAAATGGTTTTCGAGGTTTATCTGATGATCTCAGTGGATTGGGAGGCCGAGTTTCTTTCTGGTGATGGTGGAGTGGTCAGCGACTAAAGGAAAAATGGTGGAGGTGGTGGAAGATCACCGTGGTGAGGGTGGTTGTTCGATTTGTTCTGTAAACCTAGTTTTAACATAGTTTCAAGTTTTGACCGTCTCATTCTTCCCAGTGGATCGTGTGCATCAGGATTCAAGGGGTGGTTAGCTGGAGCATTGATGATGTCGTGACCGGAGGTTCTGACAACAAGGTGGTCGGAGACGTAGGGGCGAAGCGTTGACAGGTGATGGGGTTTCCAGGTTTTCCGTTATTCCAGGTTTGAGTTGCGAACTCGTTTTTGATTTTGATCGAGATGGGCGAAGCAAGGTGGTCGTGAAGCTTGAAAGGGTTGCCGTCGACTTGGCAATGTGATCGTGGTTGATCGAAATATCTCTGATCGACCGTGCACGTGAACGTATATCACTGTGTATCAATGTGGTTTTTGTTTTGGGAAAGGAGAAGGTTAGCTCGAGTCTGCTCTTGTGAAAATGAGATGCCTGAGTAAAAGCTCGTGTGAATTAGTAATTTCAAACAAAACATGTTCTAAAGTAAAACAAACCAAGTCTTATTTATGGAAGTAAATGTTTTTTTCAGAACAATTGTTTTCAATAGGGTGCCTAAGTTTTAAAAACAAAGAAGTATGATTATGTAAATGATTCAAGATTTAAAACAAGGATAAACAAGTTTTTAAATATGTAATAGATAAGTTTCAAAAAGGATAAAAAGTAGATTTTTTAGAATGATGTTTGTATTAAAAGTTATTTATTAACTTTGAAAAGTTTTAAAGAGTTAAAAGTTAAATTTGAATGTTTAATATATTATAATTGATTTCTAAAATATTTTATTTAAAATAAAGTTTAAAGACTGAAATTTAGTAATCAATTACGGTAAAGATTTATCTTAAGTAATTAATAATTTTGATTAATTAAAGATAAATAAATGTGTGAAGATAATTAAACCAATTCAATTATTATTAATAATTGAAGAGTGTTGGTTAATGTAAATACATGGTTAATTAAAGATTTTTGATAAGTTGGTGATTAATGAAAGGATAATTAGTTATAGGTGTTTAGATAATTAAAGATAATCAATTTCATGATTAAGGGTTAATCAATTACATAATTAAGGTCAATTGAATATTGGTAAAAAAATAATTAATTAAAATTGATTAAGTGATTAGGAATAATCACTTATTGTAATTAATTAAGAATAATTAATTAAATGGTAATAAATTAAAGGTTGATTAATTTAATTAATAAATGATTAAAAGACAATCAATCAAAAGATTTGAAATTAATTAATGTTAATTAACCATAATTAATAACTTATCTGATTTAAATAAATCAGATAATTAATTGAGCTTACTTATGGACGTTTGAACTCTATTGATTGCCGAGTTGTTGATATTTCTGATATGTTATGCTTTGTGCTATGAATTGTGTGATCTAGGATGAATGTAATTTATTTATTTATAATGCATTCATATTTTCTTTCTGTGAATCCATGTATATAGATAAGCGTTATTAGAATGTACCACTTATCGATATTGTTGTGATTGCAATCTGTGATGACTGAATGTTGTTGCACTATTGTGTAAAACCCCTGGACTACACCTTACACACACAAATATGGATTGCACAAGGAAATCGGCTAAGTCACATATTTTTAACAATTTTATAGATTGAATTCTTGAATCCAAAATAGTTTTGAAATTGGAATTGGAAGCTTTCGAAAATGAGTTTTCAAAAAAATAAAGGTTATTTTAAATAACTTAATAAAACTTGAAATTTAAATAATTTGATTTAAATTTGAATTCAATATTTGAAATTGAATTCAATAATTTGGAAATTTTGATTTAAAAGGATTATACAACTTATAAAGGTGTTTATATGGGTTTTTAACCATTCAAAAAGTATGGCTCTGGAAATTTAATTTTAAATCCAAGTTTTATACTTGGATGGCTTTAACTTATATAAATTGTAATTAGTTTTCCCAAAACGAAAACTACTTGTTTTAAATAGTAATAGCTTTCTTAAAAAGAAAGGATTTCCAATATATATCGAAAAATTCAAGTTTGAAATGAAATTGTAAATAGTTTGGAAAAAAACAATGAATTAACCTTTGTGAAAATGATTAAATCTTGTTTTGAAGTCAAGGAGAATTTTAAATGGTATATCCATATACAGATTGAATTGGTTTGAAAATTATGAATTAAATCTTTAACTGAAAGATTGGATAGTTAATCCAATTTGAAATGGAATTGTTTTGCGAAGCCGTAAATAAATTTTTGTGAAACTGGGTGAACTTAGTGAATTAAATCTTTTTAGTTAAAATGATTTGAAATAGTAATTTGTTTAAACCATTTGAAAGAAAAGTTTTGGATATTAAGTTATGACTTAACTGAAATCCCATATCCATATGTTTTTAAATATTACGCTCATTATTCGGTTTAGCCGGGAGAGGACCTTTGTGTCACATAACCCATTTCGAATAATGATACGTCGTTATGGAAAGCATTTGAAGACCAGTGGTGAAGACCGGGTATTTTCGAGAACGAAAGGATAACCCATCGATTGTCTCTGCACTGAGTCGCGCCGGTATAGAGATTTCCTAAGTGGTGGGAAACCTGATCGAGATTGTGAATATCCGGATTGCAAGGGCTTCTTCGGAAGTGCCTTCGGTTCTGTTCGAACCCAGAGCAGACTTGTATGGATGTGTGTCTGACCCTACACTTTAAGATATAAATCAGATTTCTTTCAAATATATATCTATTGGTGTCAGAGAATTTATTCTCTTAGCTTAACACCCTTCTCTGAGACGTACGAGCTCAGAGGTTATGTAGTTGAAGGTTATCAACGATATACTCCCAATTTGGTAGTGTGGCATGCTAAGTGTTGCTGATCATTTGTTGATCAAAGCATGGCTTTGTGAAAAAGTGTAGCTTTGTGGACGAGACCTCATCGAGCCTCACAAACTGGTAATGGTCGAAACAGGGAAGATGCGGCAAGGTTTCAAGGGTAGCCCCCCTAGGGTATGACCATTCCTTCTGGAAAAGGGTAGTATCATGGTATGGAGCCCCGATACTTACTCATGTGGACACACTATATTTATTACTGTGTGATGTTATTGGTATAGAGAGCTCTGGGATAAAGGTCCTTAAGGACTGGGAGTGGCATATCTTTAGGTTGCTTACTCCCCTGGAAGGGGGTAGCCGACCTTGTTGGTAGAGAGCCGGGTAAGTTCTTGGGGCGTCGCTCCAGAGGCGTTCCCATGTGACAATAGGAAGTTCCTTAGCCTGACCATTTGTGGGAAATCCATTCATCAATACAAGCCTTATACGGTTTTAGTTGTATAACCTGCCATTCACTTATGGTGGTGCCTCACTGTTTGGATGGTAGCTATAGTAGGCATAGTTCGAAATGTCTATGCTGGAGAAGATTAATATTATACTTTGGAAATGTTTTCTGCACTTTGCACTAATAGTAATAATATCAAAGAAATTCATGTATTAAGCATGTTTGACTATCATAAGAAGAAATCTCCTCCAATTCTGCGATTGCATGGTGTTTGTGGCTCGAGGTCTTATGGTAGTTTCAATTTCCAAAAGCATATCGGGTTTTCTTTTATAAATCTTGTTTTATTTAAATAAAATAAACTGTTTTTGTTGCTCATACCAGTCCCACGACTGACCTGGAGTTTATTGTTCCTTTCCTCAACTCCGAGTGCCCACAATGTTTCACACAGGCAGTCTAGAGTTTGGTTTTTCTGATAGTCAGGTAGTAGATATCATTTTGGTAGCTTCAGCTTTCTGTTTGATACATTTTGGAGTCTTCGGATTCACAGACTGGACTTGCTCAGCTTGGTGCAACGTGATGGTTGTTCGAGCGATCTTTAGTTTGGAGATGGTGTTGCAGTTGCATTTTGGAGACGTATTCCACTAAAGATATTCTTTCCGCTGCTATTTCTTGTATCTCTGATAGTGTTGATATTCAGTTGTATCATTTTATTGTATCATCATTGTATCAATGTTGTATATGATATTATTCATTTTCTTCCGCTGTGTTGTTATACTTAATGTGTTATAAGCTCCGGCACGAGTCAAATTTCAACGGTTGAATCTGCGGCATTCAAGTACAAGTGAAGTACGGGTGTTGATTTTCGAACGATGAAATTTGGAACGTGACATATATTCTAGTAAAGATTTATAACTAGAACATATTTAATAAAAGTAAATATTTGTACGTAATTACCGCGCTTATAATAATTAAATAAAAGCTAATAACGAAGCACGTAATATTCACGTTTAGGATAATTGACTAATGAGAAAAGAAGTTAAAAGATTGTAATCCCAATAAATGGTAATAAATGTGATAATTGCCACAAATTGATAGGGTAAATGGATTAATGTGACTGATAAAAATATAATAGATATGGAACTCGTAATCATACATAAATGTCTTAGGAAATGCCCATTAAGATTTTATGGATAGATTGACATTTATGAGCATTAAATGATGATTCATGGGTAAATTAGTATTTAAGGGAAATATTATTGCCTTAAATAAAAAGGGAGACAAGCACCATTGTCCTAGTGGTTAAGTGATTCGGCTTTGGTACGAGAGGTCACAGGTTCAAAACTTGCGTAGCGTGGTTTGAACGTTTATTGACATGTGATATGTTGTCCTCGTGACATGTTCTATATAAAGTACCATTTCAAAAAAAAAAGGGATTAGTAAGCTAAGCCTAATGCCTACCTATGATAATATAAATAAAAACTTAAGATGGTTAACTGAACTTAGTGGGTTAGTGATGCGAGGTCAGTAGAGTCACTCGACGGAAGACTTTCCTTCACTTTGTGGCTACCAGTAGTCGTGTATTTACTACTAATGTGATATATCACTAACCCAACGACCTATGACGATGTGGGAGATTGGTCGTGCTTTCTCAATTGAAAAGTATTAAATGGTCCAAAGCTTGGAATTAGGAGCGGTGAGCGATATCTCTATAGTGGTTCGCTTTTGGTTTGAGATCTTAAGTGACTAAAGGATCTGCTTCTCTCCCAAATGGAAGTATTAAGTAACATAGTGAGATTTCAAATAAATAGATAAGGATGTATACAGAAAGGGTTTACTTCACTGTTGAGGTCTTAGTGGCTGAAGAGCCCGCCTCTCTACCAAAAATCCTAATGAGTTGTTATATTTATAATTAAATAGTGAGAGTGGATATCTTGGGAAGGGTTCGCTTTAGGTTTGGCGTCTTAAGTGACTATAGGGTCCTCCTCTTTCTTATAAAAGAAGTATTAAGTAGCCCAATGAGATTTCCAAGTAATGACAGCTATATAGTACCATTGAGGAGCATGCTTTTGGAAGTAGGCATTAAATGATAGGGTCTACCTATTTCCCACTGGAAAGTATTATGTGGCTTGGGTACAATCTTTTACATTTCTAAGGTTGTAATAATAATTGTACCATTTAGGAGCATGCTTTAGGGATAGGTCTTAAATGATGGTTCTGCCTTAGTTAAGGTCTTAAATTATCCGTTTGCCAATCGCCTCTCAGCTCATGGCACCACTACGTATCAATGGCTCTTCCACTCGTCATCCCGGCCTTACTCTGTAAGAAGCGGCTTGCTTAACCGAAGCGGGAGAAATATCGCCGCCTATCTCGGGACAGCGAACTTTGATTTCCTTCATGGATGATCAGTGAAGTTCGAAGATTTCGCTGCTCTTGGACTTAAAGAGCTTTTGGTCGCAGCTGGTCTTGCACCGATCCTCCGCTTGAAAACCTATGAGCGGGAATATTATCCATGCTACGTCTGTATTTTCGATGCACAAATGACACAAAGTTTCGGTGATGGCAACAACTACATTGATCCGAGGTGAAGGGAGCTCATATTGAGATGTCAAATGACGATCTCGCTGGGATGTTGGAGATATCTGCAGTAAGTACAAGTTTAGACAATATAGATATTTCTGATCCTAATATTCTATAGCAAATCTTTTCTAGGAATGTCGGTGATTGGACGACCGACAATTTACCACCGGTGGCCCGTCCTAACGTGCGCATCATTCGGAACAACACAGTTCCGAAGACGAGGCGCCTTCAAAAGGCCGCCTATGCTATAATAGGTGGTGTAACCGTCAAATGGGCTCATGTCTTGATGCTCCATATGGTCGATCAGGGTTGGTGCCCCAAAGACTCAATTTCTATATCGCTACTTGCTCACTCGAGTGTCTAGGCATTGCGAGGTAAATTTGAGCGGAGAGTCAGTGGTGAGAAAGGTCCCTCTCGTCATCAGCTGGACCACCATTAAGAAGATAAGTATTCCTTTGCCACAAGTTGCACCACCTATACCGCCACTGAGCTGCAGCACTAGCACCAAGGGACAGTGCAAGGCACCGAGGGATACATGAGTTCTAAGCTTACTACTATTCGTCAGATTCAGATAGAGCTCTAAGATATTAGGATGGAGCATGCTTTTGGAAGTACAATTGGCCCTATTAGATTTCCAAGCAACAACAGCTAGATAGTACCATTGAGGAGAACACTTTTGGAAGTAGGTCTTAAATGATGGGGTCTACCTATTTTCCAATGGGAAGTACTAAGTGACTTGGGTACAGTCTCTTACATTGCTAAAGCCACAATAATAATAGTACCGGTTAGGAGCATGCCTTGGGGATAGGTCTTAAATGATAGGGTCTGCCTTAGTTGCATCTTAAATGACAAGAGTCCGCCTTTTTTCTAGTAAAAGGTATTAATTTGCGTGGGTACTGTTTATTACATGACTACGATTTTATCGATGATAAATGCGGTAATAGTTGGACATTAAACGTTAGAAGCATTAAAAAGTGATTAAAGGTCTTGTAGCTAGGACCTACTGACCATTGACAGCATTGTTGGGAAACTATCTTGAGAATAAGTCTCAAATGTTGGGGTCTACCTTAATTAAGATCGTAAATGACAAAATCTACCTATTTATGTTTTAAAAGTGTAATAGAAGCCCACTTCATATTTAGAAGTATTAAGTGGCTAATGAGTTTGGAAGTATTGGGTGGTTGAAATGGCTTCATTAGTATTCTCGTACCTTAGGAAGGAGTAAGTATGTAATCGTGTGTGCAATGCAATGTTAGATTAGGATTGCTAATCTTGATGGACATAACAATTAAATGGAAATCTATCGGTATAAGTCTATGTTATAGACGGTTTATATTTTTTTAGTTACCAAAATGTTGTTCTAACCCCTTCTCATTGCAACCCACATGATAAATTTGGAGGGATGGGTTACTGGAGCTAGATGTGCTTTGTTGCTGGAGAGTCTTCTTTCTCTCATGCTCGATGCTGATGTAATAATCTGCTATCTAAGGAATACCATTAATTTCAAAGTAGTTGTCATAATTATTATTCTTATTTTGTTATTGTTTCCACTGTGAGTTTAGATTTCTATCAACCTCTAACAATGCTCATCCTTATTTGCAGTTACCAAATCCAACAATCCGTGCTCTGATATGCGTTTCGATATTTGTCAAAATTTAGGCACATTAGGATGCAGTTATTACAGTAACCTGCAATAATATAAGTATATCAAAAATCCATCAAATAAAATCATAACAAAAGGAAAGGATAACAAGATTAAATACCAACCGAGGCTGCAACATAACAATCAACTGCATTCCACGGACATCCATAAGCCTTACCAAAATCGAGCATAAAGTGGAATAACTCTCCATCAATCGTTCCATCATCTCCAATGACATGTTCCTCTAAATCTATAATTTGCACTATAATGAGTGAGGGGTAAAACAATGTTCTAGTGACCGAAAAAGTTACATAAATTATTCATAACATTGACTTATGTTGATTGGCTTCTATTCAAATTTTATGTCTATTATTTGAATAATTAATATATGCATGTATGATAGGTTTATTCCTAATTAAAACACAGTTACGTATGTACATTTGCCAATAATGTATGTACATATGTCTAAGCATTTCATTACCTAAAGATTCCCGACCTCTTAAAACTTCTTAAATAGGAAAGGGGAAGACCCAACGACCATTTAATACCTCAATCCCAAAGTGGGTTAGCTTCTGATACTAAATTTAATGTTAAGTCAATCGGTCCTGGAGACCACTTAAGTCCTACGCATGGCTTACTAACTCATAATTCAAATGTCATGCATCTACCACTATTTCAACCATGTCATTAGTTTCCACTGCAAATCCGAAGGCTATCCTAGTCCAATAAGAAAATTCTAACGCACCATCGTTTACAATCTATGAGAGAATACCGAAACCACTTAATACCTCTTATACTAGAAATTAGGTAGACTCTGACCATTTAAGACCTATAAAATAGGCAGATTCTGATCATTTTAGACCTAATTACAAGGTGGATCGCTACATGGTTCTCCCTAACCAACATCGCAAGAAATCCTGTTAGGTCACTTAATACTTCACCTAGGAGACGGACCCTATCATAGCCACTTAATATATCTAAATCGAAGCAGACCCCTCCTAAGGATTTCAGCTATCGTATCTGTAGCGCAACTTATGATGCATAACTTATTTGTAGGAGTTGGTAGCCAAACGTACTAAGTAGATCTACCCTATAGAATTTGGAACTAATTTCGCATCCAGTGGGGTTATTTATTATAGGCGATATCTTATATTAGTCCGCAAAAGCAATGCCGCTGAGCCAGATTTAACTCTGTAGATTTCCATATAGTTTTTGACTAACCTCGCATCCCTTAACTTATTTATACCTTTTATGTTTACATATATCATCCTACATGTTTAATAGTTGAGGCCATATAAGGTAACCCCTTAATACACTTCTCATTAAGAATTAACTCCTTATTTCCTAGGAGATTTACACTATTTATTACAAATATCTTATTATCCTATAACTTGCACTATTCTTTTCTCATCCCCTCATATTTAATTTCATCAATCAATTTCACTAATTTGTTGTGACTATATAAATTCTCATTACTTCAATTCCATTTATTTGCACATTGCGTTAATTTAACTTTTTCTTCCTTTATTTACAATTACTACAATTTATTATACTTTTTATTTTTAAATTTCCAATCCCTCTTAATGAAGATATTGATACACGTTTTATTGTATTAATTATAATTCACTTTTTGAAATTAGTGCGGCTGTATTTGTTTATGCATTTACTTTCTTTTATTTCACCTTCACTTTCTAATTACATTCATCCTTAATTAAAATGTTTCTTTATGATTCTAATTTGTGAGAACCTTCTCATTTTAAAAATGTTTCTCATTATATTTTCCATAAATTTAGTTAAATAGGTAGTTTGTGTTGTTTAAAATTACAAGGAATTACTGAATTCCTTTTTTTGTTTTGAAATAGACAAATGTAAGCTGTGGAATGTAATTCCATACCTTAGACATCTCTTTCTTTTTCTTCCTAGTTTTATTCCTTGTGAAATCGAACAACATAAGGTTAGGAAAATCTATGGACTTTGAACGGATTACATACTCAATTGATTAGAATACAATAATTCTCACATTTAAATTAAATCGGAGCAACTTAATTCATATTAACACCCTTCAATACAAATACAGATGTGAAATAAACTCTAAAATAAACCAATTGGTAGTTCTGAAACAATTTCACATTCAATTCTGATTCAACTACCAACAACTTGGGACTAATCTATAGATCTGGGTGTAAATAGCAATTCTTTTCCATCTTTTCTAATTTACATTATACGTGGGCGGTGTTTTATACATTTATATTCAAGTCTACAACTCTAGATCTTAAAATTAGGTATGATAATCAAATAAAATCCAACAAAAATTATATATAAATAATTCACTTAAATTTCCCACTCGCGGTTGTTTAAACTTCCCAAACTTTCAGATCTGAATATGATCCTCTAATTCAACTGCTTTCCTTTTTTAATTTAAGGTGCATGTACAGAAAGGAATATACATAAAATTAGAATCATAGATTTGAAAAGTGAATTTGGGATATAAGGTAAGATTTAGATTTATTATATTGAGATTTACGTTGTCATTGCACAACGCTAATTTATATGTTCCTCTCTTCTTCTTATTTTTCGATCTTTTCAATTTCGTATATTTACAATCTATTTTATTTTTAGGGAAAAAAGTAGAAGAGGGAAAATGGCAGAGCTTTGTTGCCTGCATCAGAAAATATAAGAAGAGGAGGGTTTAGACGTTTATTTATAGATGTTATACGCGTCAGATTAGAAATTACAAATCCAAGTCTTTGGTCGAGGTTTAATCTCATCCTTGGGCTCCGACTGATCGACGGCCGTTCGGCCGCTACTGTCAACCGCCCCCCTAAAGGGTCGACCGATGGGGTCCAACTAATTACCGTTGTTGATTTCTAATTTATTTTTATTTTTTTATTTTCGTTCTAATTTAATTAAACGTCCGCAACTTCTTCATTTGAACTCCATTCATGAAATTTTAAATATGAAAGTTGCTCTGAAAATCACCATATACACAGTTGCGCAAGTTTTGTAGTAAAATTCCACTGCTTGTACAACTCTCATTTTTGGAGTCTAACTAATTAACTAATCAAATAACGTAAATTTATGGGGTCTTACAATTTTGAATGCCCAAAAGATATATTTAATTATATTAATCTAGTTTATATTGATATAAATATAAATATTATATGAATCCTTTTATGACATTATATTGATATCATTCCACCATGTTAAAATTTTGTTAACCGTAGGACACTGTTTGAACCAACAATGACACAAACACCCAGTAGAAGATAGAAGAGAGTAAAAGGTGAAAAAATAAATTAAAATGAGTAAGAAATGAACACATAAAGATTTATAGTAGTTCGGCAAACTCCGGCCTACGCCCGCTTAATAATTTTATTACCTATCTTCTAACTTAAAGGCAGAAATTCTTAGGGGCTGGTACAAATATAACACTTTGATTTTTAGAATTATAAGAATACAGAGTAGAGTAAAGCTAGAGCCAAAAAATCCTAAATGCGAGCCCTACCCCTCTATTTGTAGAGGCTGAGAGCCTTTAATTTGCACAGAAGATCTCCAAGCCATTCTCCTTCCAAAATACTAGATCTTTATGAAAGTAGGGCACCACATCATTACTTTTGTGTGGGTCGATACGACTCTAAGGTTAGGGGTCAGTAAAGACGAACCAAAGCAAAGAGTTCATGATGACTAGTTTGATCATTTTAGGGGTCGGTACTCTTCAATGCTTGTTGGTAACAGAGGGGATCATCATGATTAATGATGTTACTTCCACATTTTTCAATTCTAGAAAACAATTGCAATAACTTATCCATTGATAATTTTAAACTATTGTTCAAAGTTATAGTAAAGAAATCATTGCCGTGTGTGTGTATGCACATGCGCATGCACATACGTGTGTATTTTTTAATTGAAACGACCAATATTAAATGTTGAACAAAATTTACATTATTTTTGGACTTCCGGTATTTATAATGAATAGATTCTTATTGTAATAAGATTGTTAGTGAGTTTTTATGAACTTCTGGTAGTTTGAAAACTAAATGTAAAATTATCGATGCTTTATACAGTGAAATCAAATGTATAAAAAAGACAAAGGGCCAAAGGCAAAATATTTTAAACGGACATGAAGACAATCGTTGATTCAGACAAAAGCAGCCCATCCGGCAAAAATGAATAAATGATTAATAAATTTTTGGACCGTAGACATAGATCAGTCCAATCCATTAACTTTATCGTTATAGATCAGAATTTCGTTCAACCCTTAAATATAGTCTCAACTTTCCCTTCCGCTGACATCATTTTGTTGTCCAGGCACCTTCAAATCTAAGATTCCTTAATTTTTAATATCTTCTTTAATTCCGTGGTTTGTTTCCCTGATCGTGAATGAAAATCGGTGAATTGACGATCCTTTCCCTGTATGATTGATGCCGATTATACTCTTTGCAAATTTTGTTTCTCTTTAGAGAAATCAAGCCACTGGTTCTGATCCCTTTTCATTCACTGTTTTATTTTATTTCTGGATTGACTATTTTTATTGAAACTTTAAGATAAACAAGCACTTGACGATGAAAAAGAAAAAAAATAAATCATGTTTTCGAGTACGTTCGCCTTGCCAGCCTTAGCTTTTGCTGTTCGTTCCTTCCATGGATGTCTGAGACTATTTATTTTGATATTTTTCTTATATTTATTTTTTAATATGATCTAATTTAGCTCCTAATCGTTATTTTTTTATGGGATCGAGACATGATTGGGATAAGATGGCAACTTCAGCCATAATTTTTTATGAGCAACATCTCCAGCTCTGTTGCTTATTAAGTTGAGCTGTTCAGCGCTTGATTTTCAGCGTTATGTTCCAAAGCATGCACTGGTAGCTTATATTTTTACCGTGTTCTTATATTATCTTTAGCTTTTGTGTGTTAAAATCTTATTTAATGGCTGCAGATGTGCCTTACTGATCAATTACTTGTAAGCATCGGTGAAGATTAATAGAACTGAATCTTGGTTTGGATTATGCATCTGCAAATACTGACAGGTTGAAATCTTCTGCAAATCATGAAGTAAATAAAGTAATTCTTGCTTTTGCAAGGAACTGTATTGCAAATCATGATTAAGACAACACATTGTTGTTTGAAATTAAGGTTGGTTCCTGATTATTGATTAAGATATAAACTCTTTGTACATCTACTATCTTTTTAATTTTCTATTCGGCTTTGAGTTTATGATGTGCAAATCTCATTTTACAGCCAAATATTCTGCCGTGTGTGACAGTGCTTAAAATTGTTTTCTTCTTCTTCTTCTCTTTCGAAATAGCTTTGAAATTGAGCAATTACGCTTCAAACGAACATTCCTCTCATTTTTTTAATTTTAGAATTAAGCCAAATTTTCTTTGTCTTCAATCTCCTATTCAAGATTTTCAAAATATAAACTGTTTATGTTAAGAAAAAACAGTTTTGAAGGGTATGTATGTATTTCTTCTTTTGTTAGGACTTATCAAATCGTAACACTTCTACCCTTGCTTTGGCCATAATAAACTGATAAGGATTTTTAAAATTTTGATTAATCACAATCTTCTAGTTGTTAACCATCACTTAAAATTTAACCAATCTAATAAAATTTATCTTTCATTAAATTTCACATAATAGTATTCAGGTAATGTTCATCAAGTCATATTCGATTTAAGTTTACCAAATCCTGTTTCAACTAAATATTGATATTTGATTGAAAATATTTTTTGAACGAACTATTAACTTAAGCTGCACCCTTTTTTCTAGTTCACGACTTATAATACTCTCTATTGGAACTATTGGTTGGTTGCATCATGATTGATTCCATCATGTTTGCAGGATAAAAACGAAACGGTTAATCTTTAATGCCTTTCATGATAAATTTCTAAATATAAAATTTATTGTATAAAGTGGTAAAAGTGGAGTTTCTATTTTTTATTTTGTTAACTTGTAATTTCTTGTTAGAGGATCCAAATGGTTTGCTTTTGTGGTTTATTTCTGTATTAACATAAGTTGCATTTGTTTGTATTTCTAGTCAAGTTTTTTTTATTCATAATGTGTAAATTAGATGGCTAGTATAAATTAAGGAATACTTGCGTAGGTAGGATCAATTGGAGTTAACATGTTTTTGATAACTCGTGGATTACAGTTAAATATTTTGTTTTATATTAATTGGACTAATTTACAAATTTGGCCGGTTTAATGGGTTTTGGAGTAGCAATAGAAGCAAGGTTTAATACAAGATATTAATATTTAACTAATGCTTAATCAGAAGGATGAAACTCATATGTTTAGATGAGAAGATAAATATTGTTTAGAGGCCCGAGGGCTGTTTGAGGCACTGAGACATTAAAAAAGTGGTCTCTTTGATTAAAGTATTACTTATGCTGTAAAAAAATAAATATTGTTTGGAAAGGCCTGGTCAGATGATTAGTTGGAAAGCTCTCCATATCATCTAGGCATGACATATAAGGTCCTTTAGAAGGAATTTTAGGTTGAGTGTTTAACTTTTTTGAAAAGCAGTACCATATTTAAGTTTATTACTATTTTATAATTTGAAGCTCAAATAAGTCACCTGATATTATCATGCTTTTATCGATTTCTTTAATTTAAGCTATTAATGTTTTTTGATGTTCATTTTAAATTATTTCTTACTGTAACTTCATCTTGTTGTTTGTAATAATTTCTTCGCTGCACGTTTATATATGACAAGCTCGTTTTGGTATGACAACAAATCAAAGAATAAGTTTCACTTATCAAGTAAATATCATATTTAAACGAGCAACGATAAATTATTACGAACATCAAGGTGAAATTACATTGGAAAATAAAATTAACCGAGTAAATTATTTTTATGAAAAGCAGTAGCATATTTAATTATATTACTATTTTATAATTTGAAGCTCGTATAAGTCACCTGATGTTATCTTGTTTTTATCGATTTCTTTAATTTAAGGTACTAATGTTTTATTATGTTCATTTAAAATTTAATTTTATTTCTTACTGGAAATTACATCTAGTTGTTTGTAATAATTATCTTTCTCTCATTTTGGTAGGACAAGCTCGTTTTGGTATGACAGCAAATCTAATAAGTTGCACTTATCAGATTCTATAATTTTATGGTTTGTTTCCCTGATCGTGACTGCAAATTATTGAAATGATGATCCTTTCCCCGTATGATCGACGCCGCTTATACTCTGTGCAATTTTTGTTTCCTTAGAAATCAAGCTGATGGTTCTGATCCCTTATCTTTCACTGTTTTATTTTGTTTCTGGATTATCCATTTCTATTGAAACTAAGAATTTTTTTAAATTTCTTCTTTAATTCCATGGTTTGTTTGCCTGATTGTGAATTAAAATTGGTGAAATGATGATCCCTGTATGATTGCCGATTATACTCTGTGCAATTTTTATTTCTCTTTGGAGAGACCAAGCCAATGGCTCTGATCCCTTTTCATTCACTGTTTTTTTTGTATTATCTGTTTTTATTTAGATTTTAAGAAAAACAAGTAGTGGACGATGTTAAAAGAAAGGCCTGTTACTCAATACATTCGCAGTGGCCGCCTAAGAGCTTTCGCCTTGCCAAGCTTGAGAGCTTATGCTTTTCATTCCTTCCTTGGATGTCCGAGACTATTTTTTCTCATGATTTTCTTATATTTATAATTTTAATCCAACCTTAGTAAGCTCTTAATTGTTTTTTAGATTGAACTTGATCACAACTTCTCCATAGTAGCCCCAAATTTGTATCGTTTTTTAGATTGAACTTGATCACAACTTCTCCATAGTAGCCCCAAATTTGTATGGGTGATATCTTCGGCTCTATTGCTTATTAAATTGTAGTGCTCAGTGCTTGATTTTCAGTGTTATCTGTTCCAAAGTACACACTGATAGCCTATGTTTCTACTGTGCTCTTGTATTGTCATTTGCTTTTTCAGTGAAGATTAATAGCGTTCAATGGATATGAACTAAAGCTTGGTAGGGATTATGTATTTGCAAATACTGACAGGTAATAAGTCTTCTGCAAAACATATAGTATATAAAGTAATTTTTTCTTTTGTAACAAACCGTATTGCAAATCATGATAAAGCTAACACTATATTTTTGACATCATGGTTGGTTTCTAGATATCGATTAAGATACGACCCCTCTGTGCATCTAGTATCTGTTTAATTCTCCATTTGGTTTCGAGTTTATGATGTGCAAATCTCAGTTTGCAGCCAAATATTATGCTGAGTGTAACAGTGCTTACTATGAGGTTTTTTTTTCAAGTAGCTTTGAAGATAAGCATTTACGTTTTATACTAACATTCTTTTCTTTATTTATTTATTTATTATTTTTATAATTAAGCTAAACTTTCTGTCTTCCATCTCCTTCTATTCATGATTTTCAAATTATAAACTGTTTATGGGAAGGATTCACACTTCCTTCGCTTTCACAACACTAAAAACACTGCCCTGCTAAAGATGCTTTAAGTATGTATTTGTTCTTTTGTAGAACTTGTCAAATCTTTATGCATCTACCCTTTCTTAGGCGAATGGTGATAAACCCGTTTAAGGTTTTTTATTTTTTATTTTTATTGATCGGTCTTCTAGTTGTTAACCATCACTTAAATTTTAACCAATCTAATAATATTTATCTTTCATTAAATTTCACATATTAGTATTCAAGTTATATTAATCAAATCATATTTGATATAAGTTTACGAAATCCTGTTTCAACTAAATATTGATATTTGATTGAAGTTGTTTTTTTAATGAACTGTCCGTGGAAAATAACTTTCAGATGCACCCTTTTTTTGCTAGTTCATGACTTGCAATACTCTTTGTTGGAACTATTGGTTGGTTGCATCGTGTTTGCGAGATAAAAACAAATGGGTTAGTCTTTAACGCCTATCATGATAAATTTCTAAATATAAAATTTATTATGTGTAGTAAAAGATGGAGTTTCTAGTTTTTATTTTTTGAACTTGTATTTCTGGTTAGAGAGTCCAAATGGTTTGTTTTTGTGATTTGTTTCTGTATTAAGATAATCTGCACTTGTTTGTATTTCCAGTCCAGGTTTTAAAGTCATACGTAAATTAGATGGCAACTACAAATTTAGGAATAATTTTGTAGGTAGGATCAATTGAAGTTAAACGCTTTTGATAATTTGTGGATAAATTTAAATATTTAGTTTTATATTAATTGAACTAATTTACAAATTTGGCGGTTTTAATGGGTTTTGGAGTAGCAATTGAAGCAAGGTTTAATACAAGATATTAATAATTTACTAGTACTTAATAAGTAGGATGAAACTCATTTACATGTTTAGATGAGAAGACAAATATTGTTTAGAGGCTCATGGGTTAGAGCTACCGAGACATTAAAAAGTACTCTTTTTGGATAAAGTATATCTTATGCTATCAAAAAAAATATTACTTAGAGAGGTTTAGGCCGATGATTAGTTGGAAATCTCTTCATATCATCTAGGCATGACATATAAGGTCCTTTAGAAGGAATTTTAAAATTAGTTTTTTTATTGTTCTAAAAAGCAGTAGCATGTTTAATTTTATTCCTATGTTATAATTTGAAGTTTAAATAAGTCACCTGATGTTATCATGCCTTTATCGATTTCCTTAATTTAAGATATTAATGTTTTATTATGCTCATTTAATATTATTTCTTTTTGTGATATTATCTTGTTGTTTGTAATAATTAACCTTTTTCCCATTTTGGTATGGTAATAAATCGAAGAATGAGTTGCACTTATTAAGTAAATGTCAAATTTAAACGAGCAATGATGAGGTATTCCAAACATCAGGGTGAAATTGCATTGAGAAATAAAATTAAACGAGTAGATTAAATTATTAATATGAAATCAAAGAAATCGTTAAAATTATGATAATATCAGCTGACTCTCAGTTCTTAGTAAATATTTAAACAACTCAAACATTAAAGCATGTATGGAAATGCCAAATCACATTAGTAGACACACGGTTAGATAGTTATAAATCATCTAGGTGTAGTTTTACTTCATATATACTGTACTATTTATACCGAGTTTGGTTTTCTTAGCTCTGAAACCTCCTCCAATTTCTCTTGACAATCTGTTGTGAGAGTGACGTGTATTATTGAACTGATAGGTCATGATTTTTTATTGTATTCTTTTGTGACAATTACTATATCGTACTCCGCTTTATCTCATCAAAACCCTAACTACTATGCTGCTCTTCCTCTCCATTGTTTTCACTTTAGATTCAATTGATAACGGTCGATTTACCCAGTCTGATTTCTAAAACTTGTCAATGATTCACCCATAGACATATCCCCCTCTATTCTGCTGTTTTCACAGTCGATTCAATTAATAGCTGTTGAGTCATCCCTCTAACTTCTACAATTTGTCGATGCATTGTCCGTTGGCACACTTCTTCTACAATTGCAAAGTGAGATGGAGTTGAGACTTTGATTACTGCAGTTAGGCATATTGGTTTTTAATGTACTGGTGCTACTTTTGTCACGGTTCATAATTGATTCCTTACAATCTATTTTGTAAATTATAGTTGTGTTGAATCTGATTTTGCTTTGAGAAAAGGTCTACTCATTCTTCATAATCTTTATGTTTGCTGAATAACCACATTCCATAATTTGATGGTTAATAATCTTTAAATGCGATGAATTATGCAATCGTTCTATTTTCCGCTGAAGAAATTCTACATTCCAATGAATAAAGAAAACCACTTAACTAAATTCATTTTTCTTGATTCTTTATATTACCTTTGAAATTCCACACTTAGCTGAATAAAGAAAATCACTTGACTAAATCATGTTCGAAAAGTACTCCTTCATTTGTTAATACAACTTATCACATAAATTATCCTAATGGTAAATGTCAGTTATCAATTCAGTTGGCATGTCTGAATATTTATTTCTATGTATAGATGTCCAATTAGGGTGAGTAAATGTTTTCATTATGTTACTTAACTTTAACACCATACAAATTGCTTTTTATTTATTACATATGGCAACTAGGATTTTGTCTTTGATAGGTGGGTGCTACATAACAATGTAAGCATGTCATTTCAACTTAATGTTTGACAATGTTCTGAAACAACTACTCTTTTTGACGGTCAAAGAAAGAAAGGCCACGGATATAACTTATTCATTTCAGTTAAACTAATAATCATATAATTTAATGTTAACATATTTTTTAGTGCAGTTTTGGAAAAGATGCGTTAACATATTAACATTGTATAATTTAATGAAAGTCTATTTACTCAATATTATGATGAAATATTTTCTCTTTCTTTTTATTTGACATGTCATTCGGATGTATAAAACTAAAATTAGTGGATCATTTTACTATTGGGATTTGAAATACACTTGGAGAATACGGTTTGATTTCAGTACACTTCAGTTGGTTTTGGATACAAGCACCACTACATTGTCCAAATATATTATTTGGTTCTCTTTCTAGTATAAACGTTTCTTATTTATTATATAATTGATATGTTTCATCATGGAACTACTCATCTGTAATTAATAAGCTACTATATTTCATTTATTTCTTGATAGAAATAAAAGCAGTAAAGATGGTTCCTATGAAAAGATGCAAACAAAAAGAAGCATGATAACTTAATTGATACCTTCATGAACATGCTTAAATAATGCTATTAACAATTTATATTGAAATAATGCAATTTGAAATCATGTGTCAAGCCACATATGTTAAGATGGTAAATATATTGCTAATTTTGGATAGCTTGTTTATTTAAAGTTAACTACATGAATGTTTTTTCTACAATAATCAGCAATATGCCGACCATTATCATTTTATTACAAGTTTGTGATAGCCACTATTTTTAGAGCTGATAACATGAACGGTTTGTACATTCTACATTACCTATTAAATCTTAATAAAAATTACATATATTGATTAATTGATTAAATCCTAAAAATATCCAACCGTGTACAATAATTATTCTACTTTAGAACCATTCACCTTGAATACCATATTTTGCAAGCTATTAGTTCCCAAAGAAAAGTGATATACTAATGTGACCAGTAGTCTGATCTGCAGTAATTGGGTTTTTATTGTTTAGTGCAGTTTTGGCAAAGATGTGTTAACTATAATATTGTTGATTCACTAACCAAATAATTTTTTTTTGTTAAATTGATATGTAGCTTTTGTTTTATCCATATTTAGTAAAACCTCCTATACTTTTCCTACATATCATGCATTGCTTAACTTATCATCCACCACATTTAACACTGCGTAAATCTTTTCTAGCTCAACATGAGAAATGTTCTTCTCCACTGCAAATTTAAGTCCTTCTCCATCAATCATAGTTGAGCTATAACTTGCCTTTCTACTTGCCCTGCTTTTATAAAAAAGAAGACACATATTCACTTCCCAATTTCTCTTCTGCAAGGACGTATGCATCATTTTTTTTGTCGCTTATGGTTTTTTAATCTAATTTTTTTTTCGTTGTAACGACAAATATATATTTTTTACCTATCCAAGTAAATCAGACTTTTGTTCCTTTTTGCAGTTGCTGCAGCTAATTGGTAGCTAGGTACCGAACATGCTCAGATAACTTATTAGTTATATAATATAAAAATAAATCAGATATTGATTAGTTTTGGTTATGTGATATATTTTTCAGGTGTATTAGATAACATTTTGAATACATATACCATCGCAAACTTCTCAAGTGAATGCCCATGACTTTTCGGTACATGGACAATTTTCGGCTAGGTACATTGCTATTGCCTATGTTTTTTCGTTTAATTATATACTACTAACAAATCATGTGAAACTACATTTTGCATCCAGCTTTAAAGGACGATGAGGTGATTTCCAACGCTAGCTGCTCTTTGATTGTGTTACAATGGCAGGCGATGAAGTTTATATATTTTAGATGATGCACTCATCAAGCTTATTTACGTGTAGTTCAATGTTTTCCAGACAATATTAACAAGCTGGCTTTACCTTTCAGACAGCTTCTTCTCTCCTATGTCTAAGTGGTATGAATGACCAAGACCAACTTTGTGCTTTGTCATGTAGAACAATTTTTTCAGTGTTATCTGTTCCAAAGTATGCACTGATAGCCTATATTTTTACCATGCTCTTGTATTGTCATTGGATTTTTTCCGTGAAGATTAATGTCATCCAGTGGATATGAGCTGAAGCATGATTGGGATTATGTATTTGCAAACACTGACAGGTACAAGTCTTCTACAACTACAAATCACACAGTATATAAAGTAATTTACGCTTTTGTAAGGAACCGTATCGCAAATTATGATAAAGCTAACACTATATTGTTTGATACCAAGGTTGGTTTCTAGATATCGATTAAGACACAACCTCTCTGTGCATCTAGTATCTGTTTAATTCTCCATTTGGTTTTGAATTATTATGTGCAAATCTAAATTTGCAGCCAAATATTCTGCTGTGTGTGACAGTGCTATCAAGGGTTTTTTTTTTCTGAAATAGTTTTGAAAATGAGGGACTACGTTTAAAACCCACATTCCTCTCATTTTTTATATTTTTGATTGATCGCAATCTTTTAGTTGTTAACAGTCACTTAAAATTTAACAAGTCTAAACAAAAAATTTATTTCATTAAATTTCATATTAGTGTGCAAGTTATGTTCATCAGATCAAATTTGATTGAAGTTTACAAAATCCCGTTTCAACTAAATATTGGTGTTTGATGGAAAGTATTTTTTTAGCGAACTGACTGTGGAAAATAACATTCAGCAAACAACGTGTTTGGCTCTTGGCAAGACATCGATGCTGAATGGTATTTTCCTCAATTGTTATTCTATAGATTTATACATGAACATTCATGCAAGATTACCTCGTTCACTTCTTTACGCATTTGGCCATATTTTTACTTATTTTTTTTGTATATATGCATATTTTAATAATTTTTATATCTTAATATATATACACACACACGTATATAAATTACATATGCTTGTTTAAATTATTTAAAAAAAAAGGCATATTCAATATATATATATATATATATATATATATATATATATATAACACCCTGTATAAAATTGCATTTTTGGGTTTAATAAAAAAACCATTCTTCACTTATTTGGTTTAAAAAAATTAGTGTGTGTATAAGATTCTGTATAGATATTTTAAATAACAAATTTATTATGGAGCTTAGCAAACAAATAAAAAACATTTTTAAGTCAAATTAGTTTAAAAACCAAATTTTGAATTTTCAAATGAAATATATTTTAAGCTAGAAATTAAATTGAAAAACAAAAAAAAAATACTTGCTGGCCGTCGTAACAATAATTATTTTTATATATTATAGATATTAATTTTTAAAGTTAATGTTTTAAATTCTTGATTTTAAATTGTTTGATATTTTAAAACCGACCATTATTTTTTATATATGTAATTAAATGCAAATATTTTGTATTTAAATAAATTATATTTTATAATACACGTATATATGTATATTAAATTGCATTATGTATATGTTATGGTAAAAAAATAAAGTGTGTTACCATAACCACCCAAAATTCTCCTCTGGCTCCCATGGCTAATGCCACCATGCAAACTCCGCTTACCGATACCCTACATTATTTTATTTTAGACAACAGACATCAAAATGTCATTTGGTAGTTTATCACCGTACGTACGATTATGAACGATCGCTGAAAATCAAAGGCACACGATTATTTATTGTTGTACGTACAACGTATATTAAATATAAAAACTTTTTTTTTCTAAATTTTGCATGGCAAGTACCATTGTCCCAGTGGTTAGGTGATTCAGTTTTGGTGCGAGAGGTCACAAGTTCGAAACCTGTGTAGCGTGATTCGAACATTTATTGACATGTGATATATTGTCCTAGTGACACGTTGTATATAAAGTTCCATTTCAAACAAAAAATGAATGACTATATATATATATATATAACCCTTTATAAAATTGCATTTTTGGGTTTAATAAAAAACTGTTCTTCACTAATTTGGTTTAAAAAATAAGAACAAATATTATATGAATCCCTTTATGGCATTACTATGTTATTGTCATTTCACCACATTGACATTTTATTGACTGTAAGATACAATGATGAATTTTTCCATTATACCCCTAAGATAGTTTATATATTTATATTGTTGTGATGTTCTTATTGTGAATATGAATATCAATAAATATTAAAAAATAAAAATAAAATAATGTTAAATTATGTCATTGTATTGTTATAAACATTAACCGACAAAATAAATATATTTGTTCAGTTAAACAATATAAAATATTATATAAACATTTTTATTAAAGGCATACCTTATTCGATTTAGCATAAATAAAATAAATTTCATATAAAACATAAAAGTTCTTCTATAGATTAATAAGAGGGTTTTTTTTCTTTTCAAATTCACCATTTTTACCCCGTTGCTAATGCAGCTGATCCAACAACTACTAGGCTTGTAA
Organism: Allium cepa; assembly: GCA_030765085.1. NCBI lineage: Eukaryota > Viridiplantae > Streptophyta > Magnoliopsida > Asparagales > Amaryllidaceae > Allium > Allium cepa. Next base: position 443,818,114 of record CM060945.1, read on the forward strand.
CTAGTCCTATAAACTCTTTAATAATAAATGATTATGGGTGGCCTACTCCAGTTAAGTACCATGTTGTAATTTTGGGCACCTTCTCGCATCTTCCGCTATGCGTGCACTTCATTTAGTGTAGAAGAGCCAAGACCACTGAAAGACCACTGGACGAAGCTTTTTTTGGTACCAGCATCATGATTGGATATCTCCGCATCCCCCTAGATCCAACAACTACTAGGCTTGTTACTAGTCCTATAAACTCTTTAATAATAAATGATTATGGGTGGTCTACTCCAGTTAAGTACCATGTTGTAATTTTGGACACCTTCTCGCATCTTCCGCTATGCGTGCACTTCATTTAGTGTAGAAGAGCCAAGACCACTGAAAAACCACTGGACGAAGCTTTTTTTGGTACCAGCATCATGATTGGATATCTCCGCATCCTCTAGAACACACATATTTTCATGAGAACATTTATTGTAACAAAAAGAATCACTTGTTGTTACATGCTACCAATTCCATATATATGCTGATCCTTTTTTAGAATATCTTACGATGTGGGACTAATCATAATCCAATCTATGCACCCCTTTAATACAATGTGAAACACACCTAACAAAGGATCATTCTTTTTGGCATAAAAAATTGTTGCAACATCTTTGTCCTAGCTTTCATAGCCACCGGCATTGTCAACATATGGACTCGAACCAAACTTTTTGACTACTTGGGTAAAGCAATTATTCCAATTCTTAGGCACGTAATTAACACCGAAAAATGCATTAAAAGTTTAGAAGCTTTATCCACCCTCCTACCGATTCCTAAACTTCTTTGGTTTGTGATGTGCAAAAAGAACTTCTAAATCACTATTTAGAAATTATGTTTTAAGTTCCTTTTGTTATATTTTATAGTCAATGACATGTATAAGTAGAATCCAAATGGATTTAAGCATGAACACCTTTGAAAACGTTTTATCAAAATTAATTAATTTTTTTTTTGAATCCGGCAACCACCTTTTGCCACTATGCTTGTTACATTGATTGGTCTCCACCGTTCCATCTTAGACTCCATAGCATCAAGACATAAGGTAGAGTCTGTACTCTTCAATGCTTGTTGATAATAGAGGGGACCGTCATGATTAATGATGTTACTTTCACATTTTTCAATACATTTCTAGAAAACAATAGCAATAACTTATCGATCGATAATTTTAACTATTGCTCGAACGTTATAGTAAAGATATCGTTGCACAATGTGTGTGTATGTGCACATGCGCGCACGCACACATGTGTGTAATTTTTTTTGAACTGATCAACATTAAATGTTGAACGAAATTTACATTATTTTTGGACTTCCGTATTTATGATGATATTTAGTACATGCGCATCGGTATTAACCAATAGTTTCTGTGTTGTAATAAGATTATTAGTGAGTTTTTATGAACTTTTGGTAGTTTGAAAACTAAATGTAAAATTATTGATACTTCTTTAGTGAAGTCAAATGTATAAAAAAGACAAAGGCAAAACATTTTAAGCGGACATGAAGACAATTGTTGATTCAAACAAAACCAGCCCACCCGGCAAAATGAATAAATGGTTAATAAAAATTTTTACCATTGACATAGATCAGTCCAACCCATTAACTTTATGGATATAAATCAGGGTTTCGTTTAACCCTTATTTATAATCTCAGCTTTCCCTTCCACTGCCATCATTTTGTTCTTCAGACGCCTTCAAATCGAAGATTTCTTAATTTTTAATTTCTTCTTTAATTCCATTATTTGTTTCCCTGATCGTGAATGAAGATCGGTGAACTGATGATCCTTTCCCGTGTGATTGATGTTGATTATACTCTGCAATTTTTGTTTCTCTTTGGAGAAATCAAATCAATGGTTCTGATCCCTTTTCATTCACTGTTTTATTTTATTTCTGGATTATCTATTTTTATTAAAATTTCAAAAAAAAAAAAAACAAGCAGTCGGTGATGAAAAAGAAAGGCTTGTTTCTCACTACGTTCGCAGTGGCCGCCTAAGAGCTTTGTCTTTGTCAGGCTTGAGAGATTATGATGTTCATCCCTTCCTTGGATGGGTGAGTATTTTTTCTCATATTTTTCTTATATTTATAATTTAATCCAATCTTAGCAAGCTCTTAATTGTCATTTTTTTCTGGATTGATACTTGATTACAATTTTTCCATAGTTGCCCCAAATTTGTATGAGTAATATCTCCAGCTCTATTGCTTATTAAGTTGAATCGTTCAGCGTTTGATTTTCAGTTTTATCTGTTCCAAAGTATGCACTGATAGCCAATAATTCTACTGTGCTCTTGTATTGTCATTTTCTTTTCCAGTGAAGATCAATAGCGTTCAATGGATATGAATTGAAGCTTGGTTTATTTGCAAATACTGACAGGTAAATGTCTTCTGCAAATACTGACAGGTAAATCTCAGTTTGCAGCCAAATATTCTGCTGTGTGTGATGGTGCTTACAAGTTTTTTTCTCTTTTTGCTGAGCTAGCTTTGAAAATGAGCAATAACGTTTAAAACTAACAATCCTCTCATGTCTTATTTTTAGAACTAAGCCGAATTTTTTCTGTGTCTTCCATCCCTTTCTATTCATGATTTTCAAATTATAAACTGTTTATGTTAAGAAAAAACAGTTTTGAAGGGAAAGTATGTGTTTGTTAAAAAACAGTTTTGAAGGGTAAGTATGTATTTGTTCTTTTGTTATCAAATCGTTACGCTTCTACCCTTGCTTTGGCCATAAGAAACTGATAAGGATTTTTAAAATTTTGATTGATCACAGTATTCTAGTTGTTAACCATCACTTAAAATTTAAACAATCAAATAAAATTGATCTCTCATTAAATTTCACATATTAGTATCCAGATTATGATCATCAAGTCATATTTGATTAAGTTTAACAAATCATTTTTCAACTAAATATTGATATTTGAATTAAAATATTTTTTAATGATCTTATTGGAATTATTGGTTGGTTGCATCATTTTGGTTCCATCATGTTTGCAAGATAAAAACAAAAGGGTTAAACTTTAATGCCTATCATGATAAATTTCTAAAATTAAAATTTATAGTGTAAAGTAGTAAAAGATGAAGTTTCTAGTTTTTATTTTGTAAACTTGTAATTTCTTGTTAGAGAATCCAAACGGTATGCTTTTGTGGTCTATTTCTATATTAAGATAAGTTGCTATTCAAGGTTTTAATTTCATAATGTGTAAATTAAATGGCAATTCTAAATTAAGGCATACTTGTGTTGGTTGGATTAATTAGAGTTAAGACATTTTTGATAATTTCATATGTCGTGGATAAACATTAAATATTTGGTTTTATATCCATTGAACTAATGTCTAAATTTGACAGTTTTAATAATTTTGGAGTAATCATAGAAGCAAGAAGCAAGGTTTAATGCAAGAAATTAATATTTAACTAGTGCTTAATTAGTATGATGATACTCATTCCAATGTTTATATGAGAAGATAAATACTGTTTGGAGAGGTTTAGGCCAATGATTAGTTGGAAAGCTCTCCATATCATCTAGGCATGACATATAAGGTCTTTTAGAAGGAATTTACGAAATTTTTGATCAGTACTTTATAGTTTTAAAATGTAGTAACGTGTTTAATTTTTATACCTTTTTATAATTAAAAGCTTAAATAAGTCACCTGATATTATCATACTTTCATCGATTTATTTAATTTAAGATAATAATGTTTTATTATGTTCCTTTTATTTTTTTTCTCCATTTAATTTCATCTTGATGTTTGTAATAATTTATCTTTTGCTCATTTTAATATGACAACAAATCGAAGAATATGTTGGACTTATCAAGTAAATATCATATATAAATGGAAAATGATAAATTATTACAAACGGACAATGACAAATTATTACAAATATCAATAGTAATATCACAGGAGATGAACGGTGAAGCGGTGCATGCTCTTGGAAGGCAGCTGCTGTTTTGCGTACCTTTAGCCAAAAATTGGCCAGGTAATTTCTTGAATCTAAAAGTAACATTTGACCATGCTAAATGATGAAGTATTTACCGTTTTTGTGTATTTTAGAGGTTTCAACGATGCTGTTAATGGATTCGTCGATGATGGATGGTCTGTTATGGGAAGTGTAGACGGTATTGAAGATGTAACAATTGCTACAAACTCTATGAAAAAGACCCTTGCTAATGTCTTGATGCCTAATGGGGGTGATTTGTTCTAAGGCATCAATGCTACTTCTGGTAAGTCCTGCATAAAACTGTTAGTTGATCAATGTTTTGATATTGAAGTTGTGTACATAATCTTGTATTGCTAAATCCAATCATTCTTTAGTAAGAGAGTGTTTTACAACTGTTTGCAACTCGTATATATAATAAAGTTGCCATATGTAATAAGGCCTACTTTGTACTTCACACAAAATTATTTTATCAGTCGTTATTCCTCTTGTTTAATTTATACTCTATATGGGCAAATAACATTTTTTTATCAATCATTATCCGTCTTGTTTGACTTATATTATACGGACAAACATTGTATATTATCATAATACACACATGCATACTTGCATAAAGTATGTACATATGAAATTATTCCCCAATTTTGTAAAATCAACGAGTGTAGATAGTCTACCTGCAGAGTTTATACATAATTTTTGACTGTTATATGTAGTCCAAATCAAGATTAGCACCTTAAGTTGTTTCTGATTTATGTTAAATTTTAATGTTTTCAGTATTGGTGTATAATAAATTAACTTGCATTATGAGCAGTGATTTTATTGAAGAATGGGTGAAAGACAGTTTTTATAATGTTCCTTTACAGGAGGCTGTGAATGTATTACTTGAGAACTTAAAAAACATACCCGGTTGTGAAAGAAGGTATCGAAAAGGGAACTCTTGCCATTCATGGAGGATACTGTGACTTTGTTCAAGGCACATTAGAGACATGGCAGTGATCGATTCCACCTCCTTTTGATTTCCTCCTCATTTTCTGTATTACTTTTCCTTTCGTTGTATTATGTATCCTCGTTGTCTCTTTGAACTGGTATAAAATAATACAAAATTGTATTTTATTATATGTGTGTGTGTGTGTATATATATGTATATGTGTGTGTATATACATATATGTATATGTATATGTGTGTGTGTATGCGCTCCTTTTAACTTGCTTATATCTCAAACATCTTACTTATAAACGGAATTCCTTATTAACATTGTTCGCCCAGAATTAATGAAAATTAGAATATAACCCACTCAAAATGGAATTCAAAGGTAATAATACCTGGATCACAACATATTTGGCCATAGCACCGTAGAGTATCAATTGAGATGTGCTGCTATAAAATACCTTTTTGTTTAAATATAATGGTTGAAATCGGAAATTAATTAATTTGTATTTTTTTCTAATAGAAATTTGATGTCGCAAAGGCGTCCGATGATTTTAATGAATTAGAAATTGGACTTTGCAATTGTGTTGTTTAAAATTAGCGATGCATCTGATGAATCAGAAAATTGGCTTACAAAACCATCGTTAAAGCCATTGTGTCGTCTTTTTGTAATGTCATAGTGGCATCAAACAATTTAGTGGCGCTAGTTTATTCGATGGAGTTTTAACCTTGCTATGGTGTCGCTAAAAATTTAGCGATGCAATAACGACGTCAAAAGTCCGTCAGGAAACCGTAAGATTGTAGTAGTGAATGGTACTAGTGTAGGGTCGTGTTCCATGCTTGAACCATTAGCCCCTAGTTGATATTGGTCCACGATTCCAGTGCGTAAGCTTTGTTACGGGTAAAGACTAAAAGTAGGTTCATGCACAGAAGAGAATTTATAATTTAGACAAGTTATTGGTTAGCCTGCAAAATCATTAGGTTCGTAGTGAGCCTAGCGAAACTATGAGATAGATAGATAGATAGTTATGTTTACTAAGGAAAATGTGTCTGGACGGACATTTTAGTTACCTTCTAACGATAATTTGGAGAATTTGGTATATCTGGGAGGCCTGAGTCAGCTATATAGGTTAGTAGTAATCCTGAGAAAGCTATAAAGTAGGAACAAACAGTTTATTGATTTGGATAAACTGGTCAGATTTACCGATGTGGCATGCATGCATGTGATTATTTTATGTTTTTTTAACCATTTGATTTCAGAAGCATGATTTTGATTGACATATTCTCTGCTCAACGGCGTGGTCTTACTAGATATCTATTTTCGAGATAGCATTTTATTATTCACATCAGACTTTTTGTTTGATCCAAAGTTTTTGTTTTTTCCTCTTTAACTCTCGGATATTCATTTGAGTGGTTCGAGAGTAATGTTTATAGATTTCTAGGTTGAAGAATAAAACTTCCGAAGACGTGCATGTGACAAGTTAGCTACGCTAGGAGTTATTTTATCTGCTGTGTTGTTTCATTTTGTCTGAATATATGTAATGACAGATGATCAACTGTCAAGTAGTAAGCACCGATCAACCAAGGGGGCATTGTATCACCCCTCAAATTTTATGTTAATTGATTATTAAAGTTAGTAGTTGCCAAAAATGGAATTTGCGCAAACGGTGGAGTTTGATCATAGAACTTACACATTGCGTTCTTGACAAAATGCTGAGCAATTTTCATATTTGAAGTTTCGAAATCGGAGCCAAAATTGAAGTAGTTACTAACGAAAAACAAATTTGAAATGAACATAATTCGATATAATCAATTAACGTTTATAATTAATCGTTCGGACTCACAGGCCGATCCATTATTTGGTCTTGTCGACCACTAGCGGTCGATCAGTAACCCATACGCGATCGACCGCTGGACGTGTAGCTGACAGGGTTTGCCTAGACCACAATGGTCCGAATTTAAATATTGGTTGATTCCGGCACCTATAAATTCAGACCCTCTCCTTTCTTTTCATATTTTTTCTAGAAAAATTAGTAAAGCTCTATAATTTCTCTTCTCTACTGCTTTTCTAAATTATAACACGCGCGCGCGCGTATACAAATTGAAGAAGAACAGAAATTAGAAAGAAAAGGAAGAGAACCAATTTACAATACATATTCGAGGTAAATCTATATTTGTATTTTCATATTAAATTTTTTTTCCCTTCCAACTCAAATCTCTTCTCAGATTTGAAATCCTAACGTATGTATATTCCCTTTTTATACATATTTCATAGATTTAGAAGAAGATGGAGTTGAATGAAAGGTTTTACTTTAGATTTGGAGATTAAAGCACTTTTTAAAAGTGAGTGAGAAATTTTATGGATTGTTATAATATGAAAATTATCCCCTTGGTGTTTAAATGATTATTATGTCTAACTGGATAACTATATATGAGTTGTAGGCAATGAATTGAACATGATCCTAATATAATAAACATCGTCTACATATTTTGTTTATGAATTGATTTAGAATTATTTGCAACCTGATACAATCTCAAAAGTATGAATTTAGAATGTTGATTTGAATGAAATTTATTCCAGATCTAAAAATAGGTTGTATAATAATGTTATGAATTTGGATTATTACGCTAATCTTATTGCTATGTAAACTTTTTATGTTTGGATTGTTGGAATTAATGTCTGTTTAATATTTGTAAATTACTTTGATTTCCTTTCCTTTTAGAAAAATATAACATTTGATCTAACAAGGAATAGATGCAAATAAAATGAGAAAATGATGTGTAAATTATGAATTCATTGTAGTTTACACTTCCTATTTCAATAATAAAAAATGATTATTCCTTGTAATATCAAGCGATGTAATCATTTTTTTAAGTTAAATCTTTTTTTTTTTGACTTATTTTTAGAAATTATAGGGGATAATTTTTTTAGATATGATTCCATCAGCTGAACATGGAAAAGAATATTATAGTAAGGATGTATAGCAAGATTATATTTAATAAAAGTAGTTATTCACAAGTAATTTACCATGCTTGTAATAATTAAAATAAAATTTAACCAATAACGATGCTAACATATGATATTTGTGTTTAGGATAACTAATCAATGGAAAAGGAATTTACAAGGTTGTAACACAAATAAATAGGAAACAAATTGTATAGGAGTTGCAATAATTTGATGGGATAAATGGATTGATAGGACTGATAAATAATGAAGTTGAAGTAATAACTATGGAATAGTTAAAAAGATTACTAATTGGATATTAGTAAACATATAAATGTCTTAGGGAATATCCTTAGGATGATATTCATTTATATTGGACAAGTTGACATTTATGGATATGTAATTAAAAATGGAATTGGTACGTAATGGAATATTTAAGGTACTCGTATTGCCTTAGATAACAAAAGGAGATTAGTAAGCTAAGTCCAACGTTCAACTTGGAATAATAAATAAATAAATTTAAGAATAATAAGCTTAGGATAATATGACTTAAAAATAAAATAATAATAGTAAACCTAGGTTAATTAATTGGACTTAATGGGTTGAAAATGTGAGGTCGGTTGAGTTTCACAATCGAAATCTGCCTTTCACTCAAAGGCTACCAGCAGTTGCACAAACTTATTACTGATGTGAGATATTTCCAATTATGAAATTCAAATAAATGGTTGTTATGGCAAAACAGGAAGGAATTCTTATATGCCTAATCAATCAATACAGTGAGATGTGTGTGTGTAAGAGTGCGGTAAATATGGTTAAGGCATAGGGATATTCTTATGGTAAGAACTTGGTGATGACACGAGGTTAGTCCCTAAATTTCATAGGGTAAATCTGTCCATCTAATCTGGCTACTAGTTACAGTGAATATTTGGACTAATGTGAGATGTCATTGTGAGTATAGGTCATAAAGCGAAGAACCTGCTTTGGAAGTTTTAAGGTATTAAATGGTTATTTGAGTACCCGTCTCTTTCGAAGCACTAAATGGTTAGTCCGTGAAAATAAATGAAGGACCTGCATTAAGGATGCGAGGTATTAACTGGTTATTTGTGGGCTTGCCTCTTTCCTTATTTAGAAAAGTATTAAATGGTTAGTATATGTGGTTAAGAGCGGTAGATGGTATCTCGGGACTAGTCCGCTTTAGGTTTGAGGTCTTAAGTGACTCTATAGGGTTCGCCTTTGCATATTAAAAAGTATTAAGCGACGAAGCGAGATTCCAAGCAACGTTAGCTAGACTGTACCTTTGGGGAGTCCACCTGAGGTTAGATATTAAATGATGGGGGTCTTCTTTGGGAGTTTTGAAGCTATTAAGTGGTTGTTTTAGGACTCGCCTCTCTCGAAGTATTAAATGGCCAAAAGTTTGTCTAGTCCTTGTTATAAAGGTATTAAATGGTTTCGGTACTTTCTCTCACATAGGTAGACTTTCATGGGCCATAGATGCTTTAGTAGAATGAACAATTATATAATAAAAAGCAATGTATAGAGCTTGAAGTTCTTGGTAGCTATGACTAAAAAACCAACGTTGACTATGCTAGGGGCCCGCTTCATTTTAGGAAGTATTAAATGGCTAAATTGCATAAGTCCTACCTTTAGAATAAGTTAGGTAGATAAGTTATCGTACACGCATGGTAAAAATAGGTTTACCTTAAATAATAGACATAACAATATGGGAAACTATCTTTATAAATTTATGTTATAAACAGTGTATAGATTTTCAAGTCACTAGAATGTTGTCCGACTCCCTCCTTACTACAGCACAGAGAGATTAGAGAGGCGGGTCAATGGAGCTGGATATGATCGGTTAATGGTGTAGTCTTCTCTCTCATGCATGGTATCGACAAGGCAATTGATGTCCTAGGAATTCTATAAATTCCGAGGTAGTAGCCACGGCCAATATTTATATCCTAATATTAATTCACCTCGTGAGTTTGGTTTGATCAATCTCTGATATGCTTATATGTATTATAGGTAACAAATTCAACAATTCATGCTTTAATGGATTTGGGTTTCGATTTTTGTCGAAATTTGGGTCCATTGAGGTACGGGTTGTTACATTTGGTATCAAAGCTTAGGTTAGTTGATCACAGGAATTAGGCAAATTTAGAGAATGTATTCGTATTTTCTATCCATCATTGTCATATTTGCACTTGACTCTAAGAATTCTCACTATAGTATAGTTGTAGACATACCTTGAAGGAATAAGCAAAGCAACCATGAGTTGAAAATATTTTAGAGTTCAAGATTCTTACGCTAACCCACTAACCCCGAATTACCCCTTAGTGCGTTAGGAAATAGTTTGGAAGAACATGAGTACGACATACGGTAGAATCTCGAAAACTGGTGGTGTTCGATTTGATGGTTGAGATTTAGCTACCTTGTGATCTTGGATTTTTATGATGAGTTCCAATCGAAGATACACATTTGCTCCAAATAGGCGGGAAATTGGAGTCTGTATGTTGTAACTATCAGAAAGCAAGATCTTGCAAGGTTGCATTCATTGATCACCTCTTTAATGGAAAACCGGATCTTTTTATTTGGAAAAATTTAGTCAATTCCTTAATCCAACCCTATGAGAGAAATTATATATATATATATATATATATATATATATATATTGAAAATGCTTCCAAATGTTGAAATAAGGTTTCAAAGGATTTTGCTTCTAGATCTATTTGGGAAGTTTGTTTTTAAAAAATTGGTTTTTGAAAACTGAAATACATACATACATACATATATATATATATATATATATATATATATATATATATATATGAAATAAAATTTTGATTTTTAAGAAGTTTTGATATGAAATAGTTTCTATTATTTAGAAACAAGTATAAAATAGCATATATTTTGCTCCACGATTTTTCAGTCTATAAAACTCAGGTTTTTAAAAGTTTTCTCATTTTCAAGTGATGGACAAAGTAGGAATGACGTTTAATTCTACTGGGCCATGTTGTTGAAGTGTTGTTCTACTCGCCAGCTAGTAGAAGGAATATTTCCATATAATGTGGAATAGTAGTTGGAATATTTTCGGGCTTCTAGTAGTGTTATCAGTCGTAACAGTTTTTATTGGAACTACTGTGAGTTGCTGGAAATGGTTCAAAACCAAACATTTGGCATTGACACCACCATGATGAGAGCAAGAATTTTTTGAATAGTGTCGTTTCAAAGAAGACAACGCAGGATGATTATTATTATTATTTAATCTAACCTTAATTGGGTCCAGGTTCAAACAACGCCCGAAGCCGATCTAGCGGTCGACCACCTAGCGAATACTTAGAGCGGTCTACTGGTCAACGAGTTTTGGCAAAACCTGAACCTGGAACGCCACTATAAAAGTTGCATCCAACTTCCCCAGCTACATTCTTTTATTCTCATCCTACTCCTTCAAAATAGCAGCCCATCTCCTTCATTTCACCACCAAGCAGCGCCATTTTTCTTCCTCTCCTCGGAGCAAAAGCCTTGCCTCCCTCTTGTGCTGTTTTTTGCATGTTAAACCTTCCCCCACCACCACTCTAGATAGAGACCCTATTTCTTTCCTCCAACCACTTCTTAACCCATGGAACCCTCCTATGCCGTCAGTTCTTCCTCACGTCATCCTGGTCTCACCCCTCAAGAGGCCACTTGTATGGATCATAATGAGCAAAAGATTTCACCACTATTGGGGTAGAGGTGTTCTTCATCGCGACAGGACTTGCATCGATCCTCTACTTCGAGACCTTTGAGTGGGAATGTTATCTGCTCTGCATCCGCCTTTTCGACGCTCTATTGGCGTAGAATTTCGATGAAGGAAATACTTTGATTCGTTTGGAGATTAAGGGTGTCCAGATTGAGCTGAATAATGATGATCACGTAGAGGTTTTGGAGATTTCCGCGGAGGACACAGACTTGGGTGATTTAGAGATGATTGACCTAAAGATTTTGCAGCGGATCTTTTTCCAGGATATGGGTGTTTTAAAGAAGGATAATCTACGTCTGACTGCCAGTCTGGTTGTACGCATCATTCAACACAATATCATTGTAAAAACAGAAAGTTATGACCAGATTTATCATATAGTTCGAAAGGCCACTTGTACCGTTATTGGTGGCATAATTGTCAATTATGCCCGCATCCTCATGATTCATTTTGTCGCCTATTCGCTCTTGTCTATAGGCAACATAGGTGAATCTTCATGAAGAGGCGGTTTAGAAGAAGGTCCTTCTGCCATCAATAGATCTTCCCTTAGGAACTAAGATGGCGATTCTTAAGCTGCCAGCAACAACAGCAGCGCCAACAACACAAAATTGGATGTACAGCTGCCATGCTATGATCATTCAAGGGTCGCGGCAATGGCTCAAGCTCCAACTAAGGAGCAAGACGTCTCGTAGTCTGTAGACAGTGTTTTCGGATTTATAGCGTTGTTATCTTTTCCCTTGCAGCACTTTTTCTTTTCTTTTAGATTGATTGGGTTGTAATTGTTAATTGTCTCTTGTAAAAAGCCACGTATGATAGAATGTTCCTACTTATTTACTTCACTACTCTTTCTAAATATATGAGCTGCTTTTATTCATGCATAGCGAATAAGCAATATAAATACGGAAATCTAATAAAGACACTTAATTAACAGTAAATGCAATTTAAGACTTAGAATTTAGAATAGTTGGAAAATTTTAGGAAAGGACAAGGTAAAGTTGTTTTGCTATCGTGGGTCATTGCTCATATTTCTTTAAAGATAAATTTTTTGAATAATAGATGTGTTGACATTTATTTATATAAAATATCACGTTTTGTTGGCTAAGGTTAGTTGTCGGATTTTAGAATTTGGTTTGTGCATTTCGCGCATAACTGACTTCCGACTATGGTAAATTGTGGCTTGATTTATAAAAAAATTTAAGGAGAAAAATATTAAAAAGTTTTCCCTGATTTAAAAAGTTCTTTTTTCAAAAAAAAAATCATTGGGTTCAATTTATTTTGGCCTTAAATAATTTTTAGAGTTTTTGTTCAAAATATGATTTCAAGGGAAAATGCAAGTTCAAATATTTTTGAATTTCTTTTTCAGATTATGTACAAAATTGGAAAAGTGAGAAAGATTTCTACGAAATCTTTGATTTTGAAGTCCACATGTTAGGCGTAGGGAAGACAAATAGAGCTAGAATTTGCAGATTTAGCAGTGCATTAGGATTGGCGATACGATAAAACGCAAGCGATAACAAGGGAAAAACTATTTTGACCTTGGAATTTCTATTTTTGTACCTTGTTGACGACGCATGCGAGTCTATTTTTAGACTTAATTCCATTTTACAGTTTGAAAATAAGCCTCCTTATGCATTTTATACGTGGAAAATTTAGAGTAAATCTGGGACAGTGGGGAAACTGCCACAGTATTACGGGAATGAGAAGCTTATAGAGTGTAAGAATGTTAAATTCTCCACATAAATTCCACTTTCCCAACATAGGAGTAGGAAGTGATTTTTTGATGTGTTAGATTCTTGGATGGTAGGTATTAGATGCAAAATTGGTTGCACCATACATCTCTTCTTTGAAGTATGGGGATTTTTAGATAAAAAAGGATTTTCGAATTTGCATACATATAGAACTGCAAGTATATTTCGATTGTTTGCATCATGTTTTCAAAAATACTTTTAAAAGAAATAAATTCATATAGTAGGGCTCGATTTAGAATCATTATGCATGCATGTTTTATCTGTGATGATGCAATTGTGCACTGTGCACTTGTGCACGTTTCTTTCAAAAATGGATGTACACAAATTGCTTGTGTAGTTTGGGGTAAATGTGGATAATAATCATAACGTAATCATTGGTATAAATTTCGAGAACGAAATTCTTTTAAGGGGGAGGAATATAAGACCCCGGAAATTTTACGTTAGTTACTTATTAAAGTTAGTCATCGAAAATGGAATCTATGCAAATGATAGAATTTGACCATGGAATTTGTACTATTGCGTTCGTGGTGAAATTCTAAACAATTTTCATATTTTGAAGTTTCACGGCCAAAGCCAAAATGAAGGAGTTACGAATGAAAACAAATTCGAAACGAAAATAATTCGATATAATTAATTAAATTGGGGCCGGTCGACCAGTGAGCCATAGGTGGTCGACCGCTACACATGTGGTGGCAGTGGTTTGCCTAGACCACAATGACGCGGATTTAATATACTTAATCGTGCGGCTGTGGTTGGTTCTAGCACCTATAAATTCAAGCCTAGCCCTATCCTTTCTTCTCATATTTTTTTGAAAAAAGCCGCAAAGCTCTGTCATTTCTCTTCACCACTGCTTTTCTAAAATTATAAAATATTTATATACACGTATACAAATTGGAGATGGATGGAAATTAGAAAGAAAAGGAAGAGAATCAACCTACAACATGTGTTTTCGAGGAAAATTTATATTCGTATTTTCATATTTATATTTTTATTCCCTTCCAACCCAAGTCTCTTCTCAGGTCTGAAATCCTAACGTTGTATATTCCCTTTATATATATTTCATGAATTTAAAAGAAGATGGAGTTGAATGAAAGGTTCTATTTTGGATTTGGAGATTTGGAGCACTTTTTAAAGGTGAGTGGAAAGTTTTATAAATTGTTATAATATGAAAATTATTCCGTTGGTGTTTGTTTGATTATTATACCTAATTTGATAATTAAATATGAGTTGTAGGCAGCAAATTGAATATAATCCAAATTTAATAAATATCGTCTGCATATTATTGTTTATGAATTGATTTAAAATTGTTTACAACCTGATTTAAAAAATGGTCCCAAAAATATGAATTTAGAACGTTGATTTGAATGAATATTCCATATTTGAAAATAAGTTTTATAATATTGTTAATTTGGAATATTATCCTAATCTTGTTGGAATGTAGACTCTCTATGTTTGGATTGTTGGAATTTAGATCCGTACAATATTTATAAATTAGTTCGATTTTTTTACCTTTTACAAAATACAGCGTTTGACCTAGCAATTAATAGTTGCAAATAAAAATAGAAAGAGATGTGTAAAGTATGAATTCCTTATGGTTTATACTGTCTATTTTAGTAATAAAAGGAAATGTCTATCCATTGTAATTAGAAATGACACAATCGTTTATATTTTAAAGTTAAATCTTTTGTTTTAGACTTTTTTTAAAAATTATAGCAAATAATCTTTTTAGATATGATCCTAACGACTGAACATGGAAAAGAATATTCTAGCGACGATGTATAAATAGAATATATATGATAAAAGTAGATATTTGAATGTAATTTACCGCGCTTGTAATAATTAAAATAAAATTTAACTAATAATGATGCTTACGTGTAATATTTGCATTTAGGATTGTCTTTTTTTTTAGGGAATGGGGCGGGCTGTTGTCTCTGCGTAATACAGGGCCTCGCCCGGATTAATATACTTGGCCTAGGAATTTAAAAGGTTGTAACTCAAATGAATGAGAAATAAACTGAAATAAATATAGGAGTTGCAATAATTTGATAGGGTAAATGGATTTGTGAAACTAATAAATAAAGAAGTTGGATTAATTATTGTAGAATAGTTAAAAAGATTACTAATCGGATATGAGGAAACATATAAATGTCTTAGGAAATGTCCATAAGATGAAATTCATTTACCTTGGATAAGTTCACATTTATGGATGTGTAATTAAAATGGGAATTGGTTAGTAATGGAATATTCATGGTAGATATGTAGCCTTAAATAACAAAAGGGTTTAGTAAGCTAAGTCCAATGTTTAACTTCGAGTAATAAATAAATAAATTCAAGAACAATAAGCCTAGGATAGTATGGTTTAAAAATAAAATAGTAATAATAAGCTTAGGTTAATTAATTGGACTTAGTGGGCTGGAAATGCGAGGATAGTAGAGCTTCACAACAGAAGCCAGCCCTTTACTCAAAGGCTATTTGCAGTTGTTCACATTTATTATTGATGTGAGATATTTCCAGTTATAAAATCTAAATAAATGATTGTTATGGAAAAATAGAAAGGAATTCTTGTATAACCTAATCTATTGACATCGTGAGATATATGTGTGTACACAAGAGTGTGGTAAATATGGAAAAGTCATAGGGATATCTCGTACGATAAGTACTTGGCGATGACGTGATATTAGTCTCCAAATTCTGTAGGATAAATCTGCCTAGTTAATGTAGTTATAAGTTCCTACGAATAGTCGGACTAATATTAGATGTCATTGTAAGTATAGGTCATAAAGCGATGAACTTGCTTCTGAAGTTTGAAGGTACTAAGTGGTTGTTCGAGGACCCGCCTCGCTCGAAGTATTAAATGGTCAACCCATGAAAATAAATGAAGGACCTGATTGAAGAATTCTAGGTATTAAGTGGCTGTTTGAGGATTTGACTCTTTTCTTAATTAGAAAAGTATTAAATGTCCAGTATATGTGGTGAAGAGCGGTAGAGGGTATTTTAGGACTAGTCCACTTTGGGTTTAAGGTCTTAAGTAATTGTTATGGGGTTTGTGTAACGACCCGAAATTTTCGAACCCGAAAATTCCAGATAGTTATGAAAAAGAAGAAAGAGATAGAAGAACAACAACAACAACAACTCACATTCGCAGCGGATAAAATATAATAACAAATAACAGTTTACAGAAGAATACTATATCTGTTAATTACATTTAATATACATCAGAGTTACATATATATACAGTCACCGAATATATACAGTTATCATGTCTCGCAAACACAGCAATATAATACATCGGAATTATTTAATACGCTATAGCCATCCAACTCGTCTCCTGAGCTCCAGAACGTCCTACCTGAAAATCCGTAATACTCGGTCTGACCCGAGCATTACACCAAAGTAACACCCGGGTCAGGCTGGAAACCAGCGTGAGTAAACCCAATTATCATGAAATACCAAAGCAAACAACTTATATAAACCCGGGGGTAACTTATATCAACTTAACCAATTCACAGTTTGCTATAGACGATGCTTATTTCACATTTATATTTCCAAGTACCAAACTTAGATAAAATAATCCAATTCACTTAAACCATTTCATCCAGCCTATTGATTTCACAAATCAATTTATAAAAATTCGAAGTGGTTTCGGGTATTTCCCCAAACACCCGACCCCGGTCTCTTCGAAACTCATGTTATCCTATCCCAAGTTATTCAAATGAAATGCACAACAATCATATCAAAGATGTCAACACATTCAAAACATCCAATACCAATCAATCATCCATCACATACAAATCAATTCAATTGATTCAAATTGTCATTTAGATTCCTTCATCAATGAATTCCAAATCAATTAATTTATCAATCCACTCTTCCATATCAATTCATCTCAATTAACAACCCTGGATTAATTATCTTCCAATTCCATTCAAGAAATTCTCTTTAATTAATTTCACGATATTCATTATTCTTACCAAATCAATGAGTAAGCTTTAATTACTTCACAAATCAATTAACTAAAATCAATTACACTAGGTTTAATTACTTACATTAATTAACTTTCTCATAAGTCACTTATTATGAATTAATTAATCTCAATTAATCAAATCTTTAATCACTTCATTAATTATATAAATTAATGTTTTCTAATTATATTTTACTTTAATTCGACCACAATATTAATCATTCTCGAACACCCTCAACCTGTAATTAACTATCTTCTTATTAACTCCATTAATAAATTAATTACTCCGTAATTTATTATTTCAATTAATCTCTTGATTTATTACACAAAGTAATCGTCAAGTAATCGCTTATCAAACCATCCATTGATTTTTCTGGATTAATTAAACATAATAGATTAACTTAAACTTTAATTAATTAATTAACTCAAACCTTTAATTACTGAATTAATCGCCCCAAATCATTAATTAATTTAATTAATTAATTATCCATTTTAATTACCCAACTAATTTAATGAATCACGAATCATTAAATTCTTATTAACATTAAAATGAAAACATTTCATTTTTATGACTTAAGTTTTAAACAACTTAAATCCCCATATTTCGAGTCAACCCACAATTAACTCGAGAATCATCCAAAATCACAATCACCGGATCATCAATTCAGAGTGCATATCAAATTAATTCAACCATTCAACCAAATATTTAAATTTAACCATTCAAATTTAAATAGAGATGCAACAGAGTGAGATTTACTCACCTTAGATTTTCGATTTGCCATCCATCCAACCCGACTTGATTTTTAATGACTTCAGACCTTGGATAACAATTATATAATTTGTGAATATTTGAATTGATTTAATTTCACGATTTCAGATCTTGCAAAAGCATCGTATGGCTTATTAACATTTTAAATAAACAAATAGAATTTTTTTTTAAATAAGTTAAATTAATTAATAATCAAATTTAAACCAGTAACTTAAACTTTAACTAAATTACCCTGTTGAACAGTTTATGACCGAAAGTTATTTCCAAAGTTGAATATTTTAAATTTCAAATTCAAGAAGAAGAAAACAAGAAGATGCTCACCCCACAAAGTTGTCGACGCCGCAGCCATCCACCAACTATCTGTTCCTCCCCTTACATTCACACCTGACCAGATCCCCACAACAACAGCAACTACCTGCCACCACCATACAAACCACCAGAGAGCATCACATTCCAACAAATTCCACCGAAAAAAGAAAAAGAGAGAACTGCCATGACTCCAGTTACCACGCTTCAGCACTTCCAGTCTCGATAGTAGCCACAACTCCAACCACATTCCACGCTTAGCAATTTCATCCTCATCCATTTGCAGGCAACACAATTTGCATAACAACTTCCATCCCTAACATCAATTCCTCTCCTTCAACAGTCACCTACAGACTGCAAATCGCAACTATGAACAACCATCACTGCTTTTCACAAACAACTCGCGCACGAACACCTAATATCTCACAGAACCTAGCCTTATCGGTCCAGACAAGGGATTATCAAGCGAGGTAGCATCCTCTTCGGATATCTCGTGTTGTGGCAGATATTGTTGGTGGCACCAACATTGGCATCTCTCCATCTTGGCACTCTCCATCAAGCTTCCCAATATCAGATCTGGACCGCTTCAAATTCAGGCGTGCATCTCAAGGGAATCGAAGTAATCTTCTCGAAACAATAATACTTTAGGCAGCAAATTTTGATTTTCGCACGAAATGGAATTTGATTTGGGTCGAGTAAATTGGGGTTTGAACGAAAGAGGTGCGATTTCTTCTTTTGTCTTAATGCGAATACGATTCGTGAATATCTCTGAAAGAAGGGAGGAGAGGAAGTCGAACAAGAAGGCATTG
The DNA here is from genome assembly GCA_030765085.1 of Allium cepa. Lineage (NCBI taxonomy): Eukaryota > Viridiplantae > Streptophyta > Magnoliopsida > Asparagales > Amaryllidaceae > Allium > Allium cepa. Next base: position 443,837,255 of record CM060945.1, read on the forward strand.
CAGTATTTTTTTTATTTATTTATTTGCGAACGAGACTAAAGTTTTTCGACCATAGATGAAATTTTCAAAGTACTTACTAAAAGAAGGGCAGGTTTCGATTAAAATAACGGAAGCTAGAGGCTTCCTTCAGAAGGTAAGGACGAGGTGATTTGATTGATTTTTTTTTATTTTCGCACGAGAAAGCAGCGTGAAATGGGAACGTTCTTGAATCGTTTAGCGTTCTGACATTCCTAGCTACATTGTCAATTGAAACGAAGGCTAAACGTTTTGAGCTGTCCAGGTCAAATGACAACCCCGATTACTACGAAAATTAAAATCCGATAATAACTAACTATTACGGATCCAATAGAACTGGTTTCGTCGAATTCCGAGACTATGCCTCGGAAGGCTATTTTTAAAATTCAATTTAAACGATATATTTCCAAAACTGAACAAATCACCTTTAATTTAAATTTCAACCATTCTATTGTCTTCAGTATCATCATTATAAATTTTATAAGCCTTCAAATTATTTAAACAGGCTTAGAAATTTCAGATCCAACAATTAACCCAACTTCAATTCAATATTTAAACTATATAATTCAATGATTAAATTATCACATAAATATTAATATCTGGAATTCAAGTTAAAATTAACTTTTAAATATTTTAAAATTAATTAACTATTCTAATTTAAATTGTTAGAAATTCCGGGTCGTCACATTCCTCTCCCCTTAAAAGAATTTCGTCCTCGAAATTACTAGTTAGGAAGAATGGTCCAATACCCGTTTACTTTTCCCAAAACCCACAATTCAACCTCTTATCTACTAATTTTTATTAAAGACCCATTTATCCTTAACCACCTTCCCAAAACCTTCTATAGTTTTCAAACAATACCATTTTTCTTAATCATTCAAATTTCAATTTAAAACCAAATTTTGATTTATCAAAATTTTCTCAAAAAATTTTCTAACTCCTTAAATTTCCGAAAATTTTTGCCAGCGTCTCCTTTGCGCGGCTAGCTCGGTACAACTACAAAAGGCCTCTACAGGCTCCCAAATCCCAAAAAGAAAACAAAAGCCAAGTGGCTACATCAAAAACCCAATCCAATTTCATACAGAAATGTAAATACATACCTTTTTGTCGGGCAATTCAAATTTATCTTTTGGAATCAAATCCAATTTCTTTTTCCTTTTATAATACCTGCATATCCTGCTTAGCACTAATATCCAACCACAATATTCCAAAATCATTTTATACATCTCTCTACATAAGTTTCATACCCTCTTCTATTCACATTAGTTTTTCCCCATTTCATATGAATTCAATTTATTTTCGATTTCTAAGTTTGAGTTTTATTTTTCATTTAAACTGATTCATATTAATTCCATTTACCCGTTTACTTTAATGTCCAATTTGAAATTGTTTTGTCGTTAATGAAAATTTTCAAAAATTTTCTAACTCTCAAAATTTTAGGAAATTTTGGCAGAGTCTCCTTTGTACGGAGGAGCTTTTGCAATTTGACAATAGATATAAATATGTATACATCGACCCACACGGTCGGAAAAAGCAAAAACAGTTCATATTTCCTATTTTTATTGTGTAGGCGTACCTTATTTAGCATTTTAAGCAAGCAGCTTATAAATTTTAGCAATTAGCGCGATCCAAATCAATCAAACAGCTTCAGGTACCTGTACTATCTCAATTTAAATATGTAAGTGCCATATATAGAAAACCTATTAGCATTTCACTTACTTTTAATGGCTAACACAAGCATTTCAAAAACAACAAACACCAAACGCTTACCATAAGCGATTTATATGATTTTAAAGCTTATTCAATTGTTTTCAACCAATTCATATGCTATTTATTCAATCTTAATGGCTTACAACACAATTGGTCACATTCAATTTATTTTTAGACGAAACAATCTCAAATTTGCTTCAATTGATTCAAAAATCTATTATATCACTTCCGCTAATTCATAGCATTTAATTTAATTAGATTTAGCTTACGTTAAACGACAATCATGTCTATGAAATTTGATAATATCCATGTAAATAATTAAGTACTTAAGTTTTATATCGAATTAAAATTGGTTCCAACCCAATTTTATTTACTTCAAACTCATTTTAATTTATTCACAATCATTTTATTTAACTCGACACATTCCATGCTTGTGTATTACTAACCATTCCCAAATTAATTTAAACCGAGCTGTTATTCAATGGCCATTTATCCTTGTTCGAAGCCAAGCTTCCATAAATTTTAAACTTAAGTTAATTTACTTTAATTTATTCCAACATCAAACTTAAGTTTACTACGATTTGATTCTCATTTCATCAAATCCCATTAAATTCAGTTAGCCCATCCGTTTAAAATTTAATTTTAATCCACCTTCTCTATTTATTAAAATAATATCCAAAATACATACTTAACTCATTTATACTTCAAATTAATATGCCAACGAACTTAAGTCCAGTTTGATAATCCAATTCCAATTACATTTTTGGTTTAGTTTTTATTCATCCAGACTTCATCCATTTATCATTTACCTTAATTAACCCATTTTAAATTTACTTATTTAATTCAATTCCAATTTCATTTCGTTTCAAACTTGAATCCTTCCACCTGCATTTCATTTTACCAATCCAACTAGTTCGTTCACAACCATTTACGACTTAGGTTCACCTTCATTACCAATTTAATTTCCTTTTTATTTTTATTCATTCACGACCATTTACTTAACTCATCACATTCCAAGCTTGCATATTTCTAACCATTCATTTATTTATACAAAATCATTCTCAATTTATTTCTATTCACTTGGGTTTTGATTGCAACTCAAACCATTTCTATTATTATTCACTTCCATTTCATATGACATCGCTTCTTTTATAACCAATCTACTTACAAATTCCATTAAATATTAGTCAAATCACACTTGGATTTTATTTGCAATTCATCCCATCTCTATTTTATTTTAAATTTTTACAACATCACTTCTTATTTAATCCATTATCAAACCCAAGTCGAATTCTATTTGTAATTCGAATTCATTTCCAAATCCATTATCAACTTACAATCCCTTTTATTTACTCAAGTTAAATTTTATTAACATACTCGATCAAACAATTATTTAGCCAATTAGCTTACTACCAATTTTATATCAAGATTCGATTTTATTACAATGAATCGCATCATTTAAATTTTCCCGAGTCCAATTTTATTTTATAATTCCAGTTTGGATTCCCCCTTTATTTTAAAATTTAGAAATGCCTTTAAATTCCGATAATACAATTAAAATAGCTTTTTATAAAATATTTCTTATAACTCGATGTCTCAACTAGTCCATCATTGTTCTCACAGAAATTCAATCATACGTTGATCAGGCGTAGGACTGAAAATCTATAAGTACTTGGTAAACCCGTTTCAACACCCAGTGAAAATACTCCGAAAATAATTTTTCTGAAAATATCGGAAACAGTTTTTGAAAATAGAGGAAATATCTTTGGTGACAATGCTCTGAAAATCATCACCCCCATTCCATGGTCACAGTTACATACCAGGGTTACGTTGCAGTCGCAACAAAAGTCCATGTAACTGTAGGCTCTCCGCGGCACTCTCGATTACGCCATGGAACCCACACACAACAGATCACAGTTACATCCAGAGTTACGTTGTCATCGCAGCAAAAGTCCATGTAACTACAGGCTCTCAGCGGCCCTCTGATTTTCGCTGTCAAAATGAAACTTCTCCACTCCTACATAGGTCGCAGTCTACCGAGATAAACTCAACCGCAGACTGTTGGCTCTCAGCGGCACACACGACTTCGCTATGTGGTATGCCATAGGTCGCAGTCTACCGATATAAAATCAAACGCAGACTGTTGGCTCTCAGCGGCACACATGACTTTCGCTATGATACACTACTCATAATCCTCATGAACTAGTTTTGTCCGGACTCCTCACAAGATCAACTTTAGAACCCCCTTGGGCTCAAGGCAGCACCACTCGGTGGCACTCCTGAGAAGTCCATTTCAAGGGAGCGCCTTTTTCCCTAGAGCCATCATCAAAACACTTTATACTATACACATATAGTATCTTTCAAATCATACACCTAGTATGAATTTTATCAAAGCTCCTTTACACAAAATCGATTATTCCAAAATCGATAATTCTCAAAATAGGCTTTCCAATTACCAATATTGATTTTACGCAAAAATCAAAAGCCTTTCCAAATTCAAAGATTCTCAAAACCCTTTTTCCAAAATCCTCATAAGATCCTTTATATATATATATATATATATTCAGATATATATAATTTTTTTAAAACTTTGGATCCTTCCAAACTTGTATAAAACCTCTTTTATACTTCAAACACTTTCAAAAATCCTTTTCTTCCAGCAATGGATTCAACATGGAAAGATTTATCTTATATAACAAAGATATATAACATTGTTTACTCAAAATCAAATATTCAAATTTGATTACTCTTTCCAATATCAATTTCCTTAATCCCCATTTGGATTATTACTTCAATTCTTATCTCAGTTGGGTATTTAAATCAATAACAGTTTGAACTCCGACCATTTTATATTTAGGAAATAGCTTGAAAATTTTAAAATAGATAAGTAGTTGAAAAATAATCAATAGTTTGCAAAATAGTTGTAGAATAGTTGACTAATGGTAAAATAGTTGGAAAATAGTTAAATAGTTATAGAAATCTTAGATAATTGCAAAATAGTTGTAAATTAGTAATTAATTTGTAACATAGTTGAACTATAGTAATAAGTTTAGAAAACAGTTGGAAAATGGTTAAATAGTCCCAAAATAATTGTAAAACAAGTATAAATAATTTGGCTTTAAGAAAGAAAGGTTGTATATATTTAATAGCTTGGAAAAATAAGTTTATATCAAAACATTTATATTAAACATAGTCCAGAGTCAAAACTGTTCACTTCCCAACAATTCAATTTAAATTTCCACTTCCATTTAAATTGATTCAATTCTAACTTCAATTTCCCTTGAAATTGACTTATCTCAATTTCAAATCAAATTCCATTTGATTAAAAAAAAATTCAACTTTAATTATAATTTAAATTTTACACTTCTTTTTATAATCAATTACATTTACATTTGCTTTTAACTCGGAATTATACATCTTATTTAGTAAATATATTTTTATTATTCCATAAACAATTTAATCAAGACTCCAGAAGTCAAACAAATCTCCAAAATTTCAATATCACCTTAGAATTCAACCATATCCAAAATTCTTTGTCAAATTCAATTATCCCCTTGAATTTTCAAAACCAAACCCAGTTCACAAACAAACCAAATTTAAAACAATTTGGTAGCAAATTTCCTCCTTTAGAAACTTGAAAATAAACATCGATAATGCTGCAGTCATCACCGACGTTATTTTCCAGTGACCAAAAGAGTTAAATGCTTTTACCTCTCTAAAAATACTTTCAAATATTTTTGATTTCAAATCTCCCAAATTTCAAATTCAACACCAAAATATTTTTGAAATAATCCTATTATTTCTCCAAAACCTTTGGAAACCACTTTCAAATCCAAAGGAATTTTAAATTTTCCCAACAATTCCAAATTTCCAAACTATCTAATTCATATTAAACATTACTCTGGAATTTCCATCTTACTCTATTTCAACTGGAATTCTATTTCAAATTATAACCTCATTTATTCATGAAGTTTATTTCAACTTATAAATTTCATTTATAATCTATATTTCAAATCCCATTTTGTTATATAAGTTTATTCTTCAACTCAGGTTATAAGTTTTCAACTTAGTCGTATTTTCATTACTTCTTAACTTAATCCAATAATTCAATAACCAATCGCCTTAATATTTACTAGAACGAAATATTTCCTTATATATCAAAATATACTTTTATATAAAACCATTTAAAACCTTTATAAGAAAATAACAAATATGCGCTCATATATATATACTCAATTCATTCTAGAGTTCTACGAACTCTAGTTAATGAGAAATTCCCACCAGAGCCAAGGTTCTCGCTTAAACCTCGCTTTGATACCAACTGTAACGACCCGAAATTTTCGAACCCGAAAATTCCAGATAGTTATGAAAAAGAAGAAAGAGATAGAAGAACAACAACAACAACAACAACTCACATTCGCAGCGGATAAAATATAATAACAAATAACAGTTTACAGAAGAATACTATATCTGTTAATTACATTTAATATACATCAGAGTTACATATATATACAGTCACTGAATATATACAGTTATCATGTCTCGCAAACACAGCAATATAATACAGCGGAATTATTTAATATGCTATAGCCATCCAACTCGTCTCCTGAGCTCCAGAACGTCCTACCTGAAAATCTGTAATACTCGGTCTGACCCGAGCATTACACCAAAGTAACACCCGGGTCAGGCTGGAAACCAGCGTGAGTAAACCCAATTATCATGAAATACCAAAGCAAACAACTTATATAAACCCGGGGGTAACTTATATCAACTTAACCAATTCACAGTTTGCTATAGACGATGCTTATTTCACATTTATATTTCCAAGTACCAAACTTAGATAAAATAATCCAATTCACTTAAATCATTTCATCCAGCCTATTGATTTCACAAATCAATTTATAAAAATTCAAAGTGGTTTCGGGTATTTCCCCAAACACCCGACCCCGGTCTCTTCGAAACTCATGTTATCCTATCCCAAGTTATTCAAATGAAATACACAACAATCATATCAGAGATGTCAACACATTCAAAACATCCAATACCAATCAATCATCCATCACATACAAATCAATTCAATTGATTCAAATTGTCATTTAGATTCCTTCATCAATGAATTCCAAATCAATTAATTTATCAATCCACTCTTCCATATCAATTCATCTCAATTAACAACCCTGGATTAATTATCTTCCAATTCCATTCAAGAAATTCTCTTTAATTAATTTCACGATATTCATTATTCTTACCAAATCAATGAGTAATCTTTAATTACTTCACAAATCAATTAACTAAAATCAATTACACTAGGTTTAATTACTTATATTAATTAACTTTCTCATAAGTCACTTATTATGAATTAATTAATCTCAATTAATCAAATCTTTAATCACTTCATTAATTATATGAATTAATGTTTTCTAATTATATTTTACTTTAATTCGACCACAATATTAATCATTCTCGAACACCCTCAACCTGTAATTAACTATCTTCTTATTAACTCCATTAATAAATTAATTACTCCGTAATTTATTATTTCAATTAATCTCTTGATTTATTACACAAAGTAATCATCAAGTAATCGCTTATCAAACCATCCATTGTTTTTTCTGGATTAATTAAACTTAATAGATTAACTTAAACTTTAATTAATTAATTAACTCAAACCTTTAATTACTGAATTAATCGCCCCAAATCATTAATTAATTTAATTAATTAATTATCCATTTTAATTACCTTACTAATTTAATGAATCACGAATCATTAAATTCTTATTAACATTAAAATGAAAACATTTCATTTTTATGACTTAAGTTTTAAACAACTTAAATCCCCATATTTCGAGTCAACCCACAATTAACTCGAGAATCATCCAAAATCACAATCACCGGATCATCAATTCAGAGTGCATATCAAATTAATTCAACCATTCAACCAAATATTTAAATTTAACCATTCAAAATTAAATAGAGATCCAACAGAGTGAGATTTACTCACCTTAGATTTTCGATTTGCCATCCACCCAACCCGACTTGATTTTTCATGACTTCGGACCTTGGATAACAATTATATAATTTGTGAATATTTGAATTGATTTAATTTCACGATTTCAGATCTTGCAAAAGCATCGTATGGCTTATTAACATTTTAAATAAACAAATAGAAATTTTTCTTCCTTTTTTTTTAAAATAAGTTAAATTAATTAATAATCAAATTTAAACCAGTAACTTAAACTTTAACTAAATTACCCTGTTGAACAGTTTATGACCGAAAATTATTTCCAAAGTTGAACATTTTAAATTTCAAATTCAAGAAGAAGAAAACAAGAAGATGCTCACCCCACAAAGTTGTCGACGCCGCAGCCATCCACCAACTATCTGTTCCTCCCCTTACATTCACACCTGACCAGATCCCCACAACAACAGCAACTACCTGCCACCACCATACAAACCACCAGAGAGCATCACATTCCAACAAATTCCACCGAAAAAAGAAAAAGAGAGAACTGCCATGACTCCAGTTACCACGCTTCAGCACTTCCAGTCTCGATAGTAGCCACAACTCCAACCGCATTCCACGCTTAGCAATTTCATCCTCATCCATTTGCAGGCAACACAACTTGCATAACAACTTCCATCCCTAACATCAATTCCTCTCCTTCAACAGTCACCTATAGACTGCAAATCGCGACTACGAACAACCATCACTGCCTTTCACAAGCAACTCGCGCACGAACACCTAATATCTCATAGAACCTAGCCTTATCGGTCCAGACAAGGGATTATCAAGCGAGGTAGCATCCTCTTCGGATATCTCGTGTTGTGGCTGATATTGTTGGTGGCACCAACATTGGCATCTCTCCATCTCGGCACTCTCCATCAAGCTTCCCAATATCATATTTGGACCGCTTCAAATTCAGGCGTGCATCTCAAGGGAATCAAAGTAATCTTCTTGAAACAATAATACTTCAGGCAGCAAATTTTGATTTTCACACGAAATGGAATTTGATTTGGGTCGAGTAAATTGGGGTTTGAACGAAAGAGGTGCGATTTCTTCTTTTGTCTTAATGCGAATATGATTCGTGAATATCTCTGAAAGAAGGGAGGAGAGGAAGTCGAACAAGAAGGCATTGCAGTATTTATTTATTTATTTATTTGCGAACGAGACTAAAGTTTTTCGGCCATAGATGAAATTTTCAGAGTACTTACTAAAAGAAGGGCAGGTTTCGATTAAAATAACGGAAGCTATAGGCTTCCTTCAGAAGGTAAGGACGAGGTGATTTGATTGATTTTTTTTATATTTTATTTTCGCACGAGAAAGTAGCGTGAAATGGGAACGTTCTTGAATCGTTTAGCGTTCTGACATTCCTAGCTACAGTGTCAATTGAAACGAAGGCTAAACGTTTTGAGCTGTCCAGGTCAAATGACAACACCGATTACTGCGAAAATTAAAATCCGATAATAACTAACTATTATGGATCCAATAGAATTGGTTTCGTCGAATTCCGAGACTATGCCTTGGAAGGCTTTTTTTAAAATTCAATTTAAACGATATATTTTCAAAACCAAACAAATCACCTTTAATTTAAATTTCAACCATTCTATTGTCTTCAGTATCATCATTATAAATTTTATAAGCCTACAAATTATTTAAACAGGCTTAGAAATTTCAGATCCAACAATTAACCCAACTTCAATTCAATATTTAACCTATATAATTCAATGATTAAATTATCACATAAATATTAATATCTGGAATTCAAGTTAAAATTAACTTTTAAATATTTTAAAATTAATTAACTATTCTAATTTAAATTGTTAGAAATTCCGGGTCGTCACAGTTTGCCTCTGCTTGCAATAAAAGTATTAATTGATCAAGCGAGATTCCAAGCAATGTCAGTTAGAGTGTACCTTTTGGGGAGTGTGCCTGAGGTTAGATACTAAATGATTGGAGTCTACTTTGGGGGTTTTGATGGTATTGAGTAGTCGTTTAAGGATACGCCTCTCTCGAGTATTAAATGTCCAAAACTTTGCCTAATCCTTATTATAGAGGTATTAAGTGGCTTGTGTACTTTCCCTTACAGAGCTAGACTTTGTGGACGATAGATGCGTAAGTAGAATGACAATTATATATTAAAAAGCCATGCATAGAGGTTGAAGGTCTCGGTAGCTAGGACCAATAAACCAACGTTGACTTTGCCAAGGGGTCTGCTTTATTTTAGGAAGTATCAAGTGGCTAAATTGCATCGATCATACCTTTGAAAAAAGTTTGGTAGATTTTAGATAGATATATGCGCATGGTAAATAAATTGGGTTTACCTTAAATAATAGACATAACAATTAAATGGGAACCTATCGGTATACATTATGTTATGAACAGTGTATAGATTTTCCAATCACCAGGGCATTGTTACGACCCTCTTCTTATTACAACCCGTATGATAGATTAGAGGGATATGTCAATAGAGCTGGATATGATCGATTAATGTATAGTCTTCTCTCTCTCATGCTCGGTATTGATAAGATGATTGATGTCTTAGGAATTCTATAAATTCTAGGGTAGTAGTCACTATCAATATTTATATCTTAATATTAATTCTTCCGCCGTGAGTTTAGTTTGATTGATCTCTGATATGCTTATATTTATTGTAGGTACCAAATTCAACGATTCGTGCTTTGGTGGACTTGGGTTTTAATTTTTGTTGAAATTTAAACCCATTGAGGTACGGATTGTTATAGGCATTTTCATATGTCGCTAGAGTACTTTGTAACAATTATATTTTATCTAAACTTGGGCAACATTTGTGATTATGTAATGAATATGGAAATTATTAATGAACTATGCTTTAATTTTTTTTCATATTCCTGTGCTTCTAGTGTTAATGATATTATTAATTGATCTCATTTTGTCATTAGAGAAAAATACTATTGATGGCTGCCGCATTAGTAGCTCTTATTTTCAGGTCTCGGAACGAGGAATGTTACACAAACCCATTAGGGTACGGACTGTTGGTTTTGGTAACTATAACACCACATAATTTGGCGTTGGATATTTAATTAGTTGGTTAATTAATTAGGCTTCGAAAATGGAATAAATAATGGAAATTGATCATGAAATTTGCACCATTGCATTCGTAGTGAAACTCTGAGCAATTTTCATATTCGGAGTTTTGCAGTCGGAGTCCAAACGAAAAACTTACAGACGAAAAACGAATCCGAAATGAAAATAATTAAATAATAAGAAATTAAAGTTTTTACACTAATTACCCGGGCGCACAAGCTGACCTGTTATTGGGGACTGTAGGCCTCTAGCGATTGATCGGTCACCCAAGAGCGATCGACCGGTGGCGACCAGGCGGCTCCAATAAACTTAGGCAGCAACGACCCGGATTTATTGTATTTCTATCTAACGGTTTTGCTTGATTCTAACGCCTATAAATTCAGGCTCGACCCTCCCTTCTCATCCTACATTTTTATGAAGGCAGTAGCAAAGCTCTGCCATTTCTTCTTCTCCACTTTTTGTCTAAATTTTAAAAGATAAGATATTTGTATCTATAATCATACAAATCGGAGAAGAGTGGAAATATAATAAAAAGGAGATGGGAAGAGAATAAACCCAATGCATATTTGATGTAATTTATATATTTATATATTTGCATATATTTTCTTTCACAATCTCAAAACTCTTCTCAGATATGTAATTCTAATGTATGTATATACCTTTTTATACATATCTCTTAGATTAAAAAGGATTTGGAGACAAATCAAAGGTTTTACTTTATATTTGAAGATTTTTATCGCTTTTAAAAGGTGAGTGATAATTTTTATAAATTGTTATAATATGAAAACTATGCATCGGTTTTTATTTGATTTTTATACCTAATTGGATAATTGTATATGAGTTGTATGCAACGAATTGAATATGATCTGAATACAATAAATATCACATACATAGTCTTGTTTATGAATTGATTTAGCATCGTATACAATCTGATCTCTAAATCAGTCCTAAAAGTATGAATTTGGAATATTGATTCAAATGAAATTTATTTTAGATCTGAACTAGGTTGTGTAATAATGTTATAAATTTGAATTATTACTCTAATCTTATTAGAATGCAAACTTCTCTATATTTGAAATTGTTGGACTTTAGATCCTTTTAATATTTGTAAATTAGTTTTATTTCTTTTCCTTTTAGGATGATGTAACGTTTGATCTAACAAGAAATAAATACAAATAGAAAGAGAAAGTGATGAAAGTGATGTGTAAAGTATGAATTCATTGTAATTTACAAGGTCTATTTCAGTAATAAAAAAGTGATTATTCATTATAGTTTCAAACAATGTGATCTTTTATATTTTAAAGTTCAATCTTCTGTTTTGGACTAATTTCTGGAAATTATAGCAAATAGTCTTTTTAGATATGATTCCAATAGTTCAACATGGAAAAATATATTCTAGTGAAGATTTATAACTAGAATATATCTGATAAAAGTAAATACTTTTATGTAATTATTGCATTTATAATAATTAAATAGAAACCTAATAATGACGCTGCACATAATATTCGCAATTAGGATAATTAACTAATAGGAAAAGAGATTAAAAGATTGTAAATCCATTAAATATGGGAATTGCAACAAATTGATAGGTTAAATGGATTAATGGGACCGATAAAAGTTGAATAGATATAAAAGGTTACTAATTTGAAATTAGCAATCATACATAAATGTCTCAGGAAATGCCCGGTAGGATTTTATGGATAGATTGACATTTATGAGCATTAAAATAGGATTCATGGGTAGATAAATATTTAAGGGAAATCTTATTGCCTTAAATAAAAAAAGAATTAGTAAGCTAAGTCCAGTGTCTACCTGAGATAATATAAATAAAGACTAAGAACAGTTAATTGGACTTAGTGGGTTAGTGATACGAGGTCAGTGAAGTCACTCGATTGAAGACTGCCCTTTACTTTGAGGCTACCAGCAGTCGGGTGTACTTACTACTGATGTGAGATATCAGTAATTTGATGACCCATGAGGACGTGAGAGATTGGGCCTGCTTTCTTAATTAGAAAGTATTAAATAGTCCAAAATTTGGAATTAGAAGCGGTGAGGGATAATTCCATAATGGTTCGCTTTTGGTTTAAGGTCTTAAGTGGTAGAAGGGTTCGCCTCTCTCCTCAATGGAAGTATTAAGTAGCCTAGTGAGATTCCAAATAAATAAATAAGGATGTCTAAAAAGGGGTTTACTTCAGTGTTGAGGTCTTAGGTGGCAGATGGCTTCGCCTCCTTACCGAAAGAAGTAACCTAATGAGATGTCATATTTATAATTAAAATCGAGAGTGGATATCTCAGGAAGGTTCGGTTTAGATTTAGGGTCTTAAGTGATTGTAGGGTCCTTCTCTTTCTTATAAAAGAAGTATTAAGTGGCCCAATGAGATTTCCAAGCAATGACCAGCTAGATAGTACCATTGAGAGCATGCTTCTAGAAGTAGGTCTTAAATGACAGGGTATACCTATTTCCCACTTAAAATTATTAAGTGTCTTAGGTACAATCTCTTACATTGCTATGGTCGTAATAATAATAGTACCATTTAGGAGCATGCCTTAGAGATAGGTCTTAAATGACGGATTCTGCCTTAGTTAAGGCCTTAAATTATCCCTTTGCCAACCGCCTCTCATCCCATGGCACCACTACTTATCAATGGCTCTTTCTCTTGTCTTCCCGACCTCACTCCGCAAGAAGCTGCTTGTTTTAACCGGATCGAGTGAAAGATCTCCACCTATCACGGACCAGCGAACTTTGATTTCCTTCATGGATGATCAGTGAAGTTCGAAGATTTCGCTGCTTTTGGACTTGAAGAGATTTTCATCGCGGCGGGACTGGCACCGATCCTTTTCTTAGGGACTTATAAGCGAGAATATTACCCACGCTGCGTCTGCTTTTTCGATGCACAAATGACACAGAATTTCGGTGATGGCAACAGCTCCATTGATCCGAGGTTAAGGGAGCTCAAATTGAGATGTCAAATGATGATCTCGCTGGGATGTTGAAGATATCTGCAATTGGCGTAGATTTGGACGATATAGAGATGTCTAATCCTGAGATTCTACTTTTCTAGGAATGTCGGTGATTGGACGACCGAAAATTTGTGACCGATGGCCCGTCTTGTCGTTTGTTATGTTTTTATGGAGGCAATAGCGAAGCTCTGCCATTTCTTCTTCTCCACTGTTTTTCTAAATTATAAAAGAAAATATATTTGCATCTATAATCGTACAAATCATAGAAGAGTAGAAATCTAATAAAAAGGAGAAGTGAAGAGAATTAACCATATGCGTAGTTGAGGTATTTTATATATTTATAATTTGTGTCTATTTTCTCTCCCGGTCTAAAATCTCTTCATAGATCTGTAATTCTAATGTATGTATATACCCTTATATACGTATCTCTTGGATTAAAAAGGATTTGGAGATGACTCAAAGGTTCCACTTCAGATTTGTAGATTTAGATCGCTTTTAAAATGTGAGTGAGAATTTTTATAAATTATTATGAAAATTATCCCGTTGATGTTTATGTGATTTTTATGCTTAATTGGATAATTGTATATAAGTTGTAGGCAGTGAATTGAATATGATCTGAATATAATAAATATCACATACATATTCTTGTTTATGAACTGATTTAGCATTGTATACAACATGATCTAGAAATCAGTTCCAAAAGTATGAATTTACAATGTTGATTCAAATGAAATTAATTCCATATTTGAAATAGGTTGTATAATAATATTATAAATTTGGATTATTACCCTAATGTTAGAATGTAAGCTTTTCTATATTTGAAATTATTGGAATTTAGATCCATTTAATATTTGTAAACTAGTTTGATTTATTTTCGTTTTAGAAAGATACATCGTTTGATCTTACAAGAAATGAATATAAAATAGAAAGAGAAAGAGATGTTTAAAGTATGAATTCATTGTAGTTTACAATGTCTATTTTAGTAACAAAAAGAAATGATTATTCCTTGTAATTTTAAACGATGTAATCTTTTATATTTCAAGGTTAAATTTTTTTTAGACTAATTTATGTAAATTATAGCGAATAATCTTTTTGGATATGTTTCCAACAATTTAACATGGAAAAATATATTCTAGTAAAGATTTATAACTAGAACATATTTAATAAAAGTAAATATTTGTATGTAATTACTACGCTTATAATAATTAAATAAAAGCTAATAACGAAGGTTGCACGTAATATTCGCGTTTAGGATAATTAACTAATGAGAAAACAAGTTAAAGATTGTAATTCCAATAAATGGTAATAAATGCGAGAATTGCAATAAATTGATAGGGTAAATGGATTAATGTGACCGATAAAAATATAATAGATATGAAACCCGTAATCATACATAAATGTCTTAGAAAATGCCCATTAAGATTTTATGGACAGATTGACATTTATGAGCATTAAACGACGATTCATGGGTAGATTAGTATATAAGGGAAGTATTATTGCCTTAAATAAAAAGGGTTACAAGCACCATTGTCCTAGTGGTTAAGTGATTTGGCTTTGGTGCGAGAGGTCACAGGTTCGAAATTTGCATAGCGTGATTTGAACGTTTATTGACATATGATATGTTTTTATCGTGACATGTTGTATATAAATTACTATTTCAAAAAAAGGGGAATTAGTAAGCTAATGTCTACCTATGATAATATAATAAAAACTTAAGACGGTTAACTGAGCTTAATGGGTTGGTGATGTAAGGTCAGTAGGGGCACTCGACGGAAGACTTCCCTTCACTTTGTGGCTACTAGTAGTCATGTATTTACTACTAATGTGAGATATCACTAACCCAACGACCTAGGACGATGTGGGAGATTGATCGTGCTTTCTTAATGGTCCAAAGCTTGGAATTAGGAGCGGTGAGCGATATCTCTATAGGGGTTCGCTTTTGGTTTGAGATCTTCAGTGGCTGAAGGATCCGCTTCTCTCCTAAATGGAAGTATTAAGTAACATAGTGAGATTCCAAATAAATAAATAAGGATGTCTACAGAAAGGGTTTACTTCAGTGTTGAGGTCTTAGTGGCTGAAGGGCCCGCTTCCCTGACCAAAAAAATCCTAATGAGATGTCGTATTTATAATTAAATAGTGAGAGTGGATATCTCGGGAAGGGTTCGCTTTATGTTGGGCATCTTAAGTGACTGTAGGGTCCTCCTCTTTCTTATAAAAGAAGTATTAAGTGGCCCAATGAGATTTCCAAGTAATGACAGCTAGATAGTACCATTGAGGAGCATGCTTTTAGAAGTAGGTCTTAAATGACGGGTTCTACCTATTTCCCACTAGAAAGTATTATGTGGCTTGGGTACAATTTCTTACATTGCTAAGGTCGTAATAATAATTGTACCATTTAAAAGCATGCCTTAGGGATAGGTCTTAAATGATGGATTCTGCCTTAGTTAAGGTCTTAAATTATCCGTTTGCCAACCGCCTCTAAGCCCATGGCACCACTACGTATCAATGGCTCTTTCAATTGTCATCCTGGCCTTACTCTGCAAGAAGCCGCTTGCTTAACCGAAGCGAGCGAAAGATCTCCGCCTATGTCGAAACAATGAACTTTGATTTCCTTCTTGGATGATTAGTGAAGTTCGGAGATTTCACTGCTCTTGGACTTGAAGAGCTTTTCGTTGCAGGGGGTCTTGCACCGATCCTCCGCTTGGAGACTTATGAGCGGGAATATTATCCACGTTGTGTCTGTCTTTTCGATGCACAAATGACACAAAGTTTCGGTGATGGCAACAACTACATTGATCCGAGGTGAAGGGAGTTCATATTGAGATGTCTGATGATGATCTAGCTGGGATGCTGGAGATATCTGTAATAAGTAAAAGTTTAGACGATATAGAGATGTTTGATCCTGAGATTCTATAACAAATCTTTTCTAGGAATGTCAGTGATTGGACGACCGACAATTTACAATTCGTGGCCCGTTTTGACGTTCGCATCATTCGGCACAACACCGTTTCGAAGATGAAGAGCATTCGGAAGGCCTCAAATGCTATAATAGGTGGTGTAACCGTCAAATGGGCACATGTCTTGGTGCTCCATATGGTCGATCAAGGTTGGTGCCCCGAGGAGTCACTTTCTATATCGCCACTTGCTCACTCGAGTGTCTAGGCATTACGAGGTAAATTTGAGTGGAGAGTCAGTGGTGAGAAAGGTCCCTCTCGCCATCGGCTAGACCACCATTAAGAGGATAAATATTCCTTTGCCACCTGTCGCACCACCTATACCGCCACTGAGCCGCAGCACCAGCATCAAGGGACAGTGCGACGCACCGAGAGATACATGAGTTCTGAGCTTACTGCTATTCATCAGATTCAGGCAGAGTTCTAAGAGATTAGGATGGAGCATGATTTTGGAAGTACAATTGGCCCTATCAGATTTCCAAGCAATAACAGCTAAATAGTACCATTGAGGAGCACACTTTTAGAAGTAGGTCTTAAATGATGGGGTCTACCTATTTTCCAATGGGAAGTACTAAGTGGCTTGGGTACAGTCTCTACATTGCTAAAGCCATAATAATAATAGTACCGGTAAGAAGCATGCCTTGGCGATAGGTCTTAAATGATGGGGTATGCCTTAGTTGACATCTTAAATGACAAGAGTCTACCTCTTTTCTAATAAAAAGTATTAATTTGCTTGGGTGCTATTTATTACATGACTACGATTTTATGGATGATAAATATGATAATAGTTGGACATTAAACGTTAGAAGCATTAAATAGTGATTATAGGTCTTGCAGCTAGGACCTACTGACCATTGACAGCATTGTTGGGAAACTATCTTGGGAATAAGTCTCAAATGATGGGGTCTACCTTAATTAAGATCATAAATGACAAAATCTATATATTTATCTTTTAAAAGTGTAATAGAAGCCCACTTCATATTTAGAAGTACTAAGTGGCTAATGAGTTTGGAAGTATTGGGTGGTTGAAATGGCTTTATTTGCATTTCGTACCTTAGGAAGGAGTATGTAATCGTGTGTGCAATGCAAGGTTAGATTAGAATTGCTAACCTTGATGGACAAAACAATTAAATGGAAATCTATCGGTATAAGTCTGTGTTATAGACGGTTTATATTTTTTCAGTTACCAAAATATTGTTATGAACCCTTCTCATTGCAACCCACATGATAGATTTTGAGGAATGGGTTACTAGAGCTGGATGTGCTTTGTTGTTGGAGAATCTTCTTTCTCCCATGCTCGATACTGATGTGATAATCTGTTGTCTAAGGAATACCGTTAATTTCAAGGTAGTTGTCATAGTTATTATTCTTATTTTGTTATTGTTTCCACTGTGAGTTTAGATCTATATCAATCTCTGACAATGCTCATCCTTATTTGCAGCTACAAAATCAAACGATCTGTGCTCTGATAGACTTGCATTTCGATATTTGTCGAAATTTAGGCCCATTAGGATGTGGTTGTTACAGTAACCTGCAATAATATATGTATATCAAAAATCCATCAAATAAAACTCACAACGGAAAGAAAGGATAACAAGATTAAATACCAACCGAGGCTGCAATATCGCAATCAACTGCATTCCACAGACATCCATAAGCCCCACCAAAATCGAGCATAAAGTGGAATAACTCTCCATTAATCGTTCCGTCATCTCCAATGACATGTTCCTCTAAATCTATAATTTGGCTTGTAATGAGCGAGGGACAAAACAACGTTCTAGTGACCGGAAAAGTTACATAAATTACTCATAACGTTGACTTATGCCGATTGGCTTCTATTCAAATTTTATGTCTATTATTGAATAATTAATATATGCATGTATGATAAGTTTACTCCTAATTAAAACACAGTTACGTATGTACATTTGCCAATAATGTATGTATATATGTCTAAGCATTTCATTACCTAAAGATTCCCGACCACTTAAAACTTCTTAAATAGAAAAGGGGCAGACCCAACGACCATTTAATACCTCAATCCCGAAGTGGGTCAGCTTCTGATACTAAATTTAACATTAAGTCAATCAGTCCTGGAGACCACTTAACTCCTACGCATGGCTTACTAACTCATAATTTAAATGTCATGCATCTACCGCTATTTCAACCATGTCATTAGTTTCCACTGCAAGTCTAAAGGCTATCCTAGTCCAATAAGAAAATTCTAGTGCACTATCGTTTACAATGTATGAGAGAACACCGAAACACTTAATACCTCTTATACTATAAATTAGGTAGACTCTGACCATTTAAGACCTATAAAATAGGCAGATTCTGATCATTTAAGACCTAATTCCAAGGTGGATCGCTATGTGGTTCTCCTTAACCGACATCGCAAGAAATCCTATTAGGTAACTTAATACTTCACCTAAGAAACGGACCCTACCATAGCCACTTAATATATCTAAATCGAAGCAGACCCCTCCTAAGGATTTCAGCTATCGTATCTGTAGCGCAACTTATGATCCATAACCCAACCATGATTTCTTGGATTAATCCGGCTATTCGTAGGAGTTGGTAGCCAAATGTATTAGGCAGATATAACCTATAGAATTTGGAACTAACTTCACATCTAGTGGAGTTATTTATTATAGGAGATATCTTACATTAGTTCGCAAAGCAATACCGTTGAGCCAGATTTAACTGTGCAGACTTCCATATAGTTTTTGACAAACCTCGCATCCCTTAACTTATTTATACCTTTTATGTTTACATATATCATCCTACATGTTTACATATATCATCCTACAAATATCTTACTATCCTATAACTTGTACTATTCTTTTCTCATCCCCTCATATTTAATTTCATCAATCAATTTCACTAATTTGTTGTGACTATATAAATTCTCGTAACTTATATTCCATTTATTTTCACATTAAATGTTGATTTAATTTTTTCTTCCTTTATTTCCAAGTACTACAATTTATTGTACTTTTTTTTTTAAATTTCCAATCCCTCTTACCGTAGATATTGATACACATTTTGTTGTATTAATTATAATTCACTTTTTGAGATTAGTGCGGCTGTATTCGTTTATGCATTTACTTTCTTTTATTTCACTTTCACTTTCTAGTTACATTCATCCTTAATTAAAATGTTTCTTTATGATTCTAATTTGTGAGAACCTTCTCATTTTAAAATTGTTTCTCATTATATTTTCCATAAATTTAGTTAAGTAGGTAGTTTGCATTGTTTGAAATTACAAGGAATTATTAAATTCCTTTTTTTGTTTTGAAATAGACAAATGTAAGCTGCGGAATGAAATTCTATACCTTAGACATCTCTTTCATTTTCTTTCTAGTTATATTCCTTGTCAAATCAAACCCCGTAAGGTTAGGTAAATCTATGGAATTTGAACGGATTACATACTCAATTGATTAGAATACAATAATTTTCACATTTAAATGAAATCTTAGCAACTTAATTCATATGAAAACCCTTCAACACAAATAAAGATCTGAAATAAATTCTAAAATAAACCAATTGGTAGTTCTGAAACAATTCCACATTCAATTTGATTCAACTACTAACAACTTGGGACTAATCTATAGATTTGGGTGTAAATAGCAATTATTTTCCATCTTTTCTCATTTACATTCTACGTGAGCGGTGTTTTATACGTTTATATTCAAGCCTACTACTCTAGATCTTTCAATTAGGTATAATAATCAAATAAAATCAAATAAAAATTACAATGTTATAAATAATTCATATAAATTTCCCACTCACGGTTGTTTAAACTTCACAAACTTCCAGATCTGGATCTGATCCTCTGATTCAATTGCTTTCCTTTTTTAATTCAAGGCGTATGTATAGAAAGGAATATACATAAAATTAGAATTACAGATTTGAGAAGTGAATTTGGGATATAAGGAAAGATTTAGATTTATTATATTGAGATTTACGTTGTCATTGCATAACGTTAATTTGTACGTTCCTCTCTTCTTCTTATTTTCCGATCTTCTCAATTTTGTATATCTACAATCTATTTTATTTTTAGGGAAGAATGCAGAGGAGGGAAAATGGCAGAGCTTCGTTGCCTACATCAGATATTATAAGAAGAGGAGGGTTTGGACGTCTATTTATAGATGTTATACGCATCAGATTACAAATTATAAATCCATATCTTTGGTCGAGGTTCAATCTCTTCCTTGGGCTCCGACTGATCGACCGCCGTTCGACTGCTACTGTCAACCGCCTCCCTAAGGGGTCGATCGATGGGGTCCAACTAATTACCATTATTGATTTTCTAATTTTTTATTATTTTCGTTTTGATTTATTTAAACGTCTGCAACTTCTTCGTTTGAACTCCATCCATGAAACATATGAAACTTGCTCTAAAAATCACCAAATACGCAGTTGCGCAAGTTTTGTAGTCAAATTTCACCATTTTTACAACTCTCATTTTTAGAGTCTAACTAATCAAATAACGTAAATTTATGGGGTGTTTCAATTTTGAATGCCCAAAAATATATTTATTATATTAATCTAGTTTATACTGATATAAATATAAATATTATATGAATCTTTTATGACATTATATTGATATCATTTCACCACGTTAAAATTTTGTTAACCGTAGGATACTATTTGAACCAAAAATGGCACAAACACCCAGTAGAAGATAAAAGAGAGTAAAAAGTGAAAAAAATAAATAAAAATGAATAAGAAATGAACACACAAAGATTTATAGTAGTTTGGCAAACTCCGACCTACGTCAGCTTAATGATTTTATTACCTATCTTCTAACTTAAAGGCAGAGGAGCTGGTACAAATATAACACTCAGATTTTCAGAATTGTAAGAATACGGAGTAGAGTAGAGCTAGAGCCAAAAAATCCTAAATATGAGCCCTACCCCTCTATTTATAGAGGCGGGGAGCCTTTAATTCGCACAAAAGATCTCCAAGCCATTCTCCTTCCAAAATACCAGTTCTTTATGAAAGTAGGGTACCACATCATTACTTTTGTACGGGTCAATACGACTCCAAGGTTAGGGGTCAGTACCGACCCCTAAAATGGCCAAACTGGTCATCATGAACTTTTTTCTTTGGTTCGTCTTGTGGTTAGCTTCGTGATTTCATAGTTGTTTGCATCAATAATAGCTTGTTTTGGAGTCCAAATGACGGAGTAGTAGATGAACAAAGTTGCTGAGTTAGGAATTCGTAGAGATTCTAGAGAATTGTATTGGATCAAAAAAACAACATTGAAAATAGAGTTTTAATGCCATGGGATCATAAGCAGAAGATAGGATTCAATGGCAGAGCTTTTATGGGTCGGTACCGACCACTATGTATTGGTCGATACCGACCCCACATTTGGGAAGTTTGGTTTTGGCATTTTATGGTGGGTTGGTATCTGTGTTGTAGTCCTAATTACGTTGGTTTTTGGGCTTCATGGTCATCTCACTGGACGTCCTGCCTTGATAACTACGAAGTTTGTTTCGTTGGTTTCATCCGTATACTGCTTGGTCAAAAGGCAAAAAAACAGACACAACGGCCAATTTTCCATTATACCCACAGATTAGGTTGTGATGTACTTATTATGAATATGAATGTAACAAAATATTAAAAAATAAAATTAAAACAATTGTTAAAATAATTTTTAGACTAAATTAGTAATAAATATCATTTTAAACGTTAGCAAACAAAGTAAATTCTTAATTAAACTGTGAAAAATAAAGTATTATACGAACAGTTTTATTAAACATGCTAAATTAATTTAGTATGAGCATTGTTTTGTACACATAAACACAAAATAAGATCTTATAAAAATCAAAGATAAGATTTTTTTGTGAAATCACCATTTTTATCTCACTGCCAATGCACCTGATCAAATAGCTACTAGGCTCGTTGGTGGTCCTTTAAATTCTTTAGCAATTAATGTTTACGATTGCTCTCCTTGAGTTAAGGATCACTCTTTCATAAAAAAAATTGATGCAATATTTTTGTCTTGGTTTCCATAAACACTAGCTTTATCAATACACATACTAGAACCCACTTTTTGATTGCATGGCTAGTTATTCTAACTTTTAGGCACTTGTTTTATATCAGAAAATGAGTTTAAAAGTCTTCAAGGTTCGTCACCCTTGTTTTGACTTTGAAACCTTTTGGTTTGTGATGTACAAAAAGTAACTTCTTACTACTAGAAAAAGCTCCCATTCGGATAGCTAGGGGCGACTGCTTCCGATGGCTGATTTTCGACGGCTTTCGACGGGCCGTCGACGGCTGTTGGAAGCCGTCGAAAATCTGCGATTTACAGAGCCCGGCTGAGCCCTCTTCTTCCTCATTCTCACATACGAAAATTTTAACCAAAAAACCCCAATTCCCTTCTCCAAGCTTCCAATCTCTAATTTCGAGCTTTCGGATTACGGCTGCCTAATCAAACTCTATTGCTCTCAATCTCAGGTATAATATCTTATTTTCGTCAAAAATCTAATTTTTACCCTAAATATAGATTTCCATAAGTTAATAAATTAGGATTAATTAGTAATTGCAATTGTTTTCAATAGCGTAATAACGGTTTATAGCATCTCATGGTATACCTATTTCATCTTTTATCGTGAAATTGTGAAAAACATGTATAATTTGTGCTTGTTCATGTATATGTAAATCGTTGCATATGCCTTGATTCTAAGATTGTATATGTGTGTAGCGCTGCTATCATTGTATTTTGTTAGTTGGAATAAGTAAAATGAATGAACGAGCTAGGAGTATTATATTATGCACGTATTGACTTATGAAATTGATGTATTATGAAATTGATGTGACTATGAAACCAAATCTATTTACCATTGTTTACATGTTTTATGTCATTTCCATTTGTCATTTATTTAGCAATTTTTATTAAAAATGCAACGAAATCTGCTTATCGTCGGAACAGTACACCCGTTATGAATCAGGTATAACACACTTCCATTTCTATTTCCATTTGAGTCATTAATTAAGCAATTTATACCGTTGATGTCATTTACATATGAAATATATTTCATTATCATGTTATTATTCTCTTATATAATGATGTGTATATATGTCACAGGTTTATCATAATGCCATATAAAGGTAGGAGCTCTTCCCGATCATCAAGAGGCGATGGCAGTGGCCCATCACAAGAGTCACAGCGTCCAGTAGTTTCGTTAGTCCCTAGAACAGAGGAGTCAGAATTATATTTTATTCAGCATCTTATTTTTTTATGATATACGCACGTACTTATCTGTATCGTATTTAAAAACAGGCGGTTCGACCTACTTCCCTCAAAGGTTGTGCTGGATGTCTCTAATGCTTCTTATCGCAGTAAGATGAGTGCTTGCTGGCCGAAGTGGGATAACATACCTCCTCACATCATAGAGTGTATATGGCAGGATGTCCTAGTATGTATATTTTTTGTTTTCCATTTTTAATTCATTTTTTTCGTTTTTTTACTGTTTATCGTTTATAGTGTAATCTTTTTTTTACTTTTTATCGTGAAACACAGGCTGAGATAAATATCCAGACAGACGATATGCTGCTGGCACGAGGATACTGGATGAAGAAGATGCGCAAGAACTATAGGGACACGATATTTTAAATTAAGAACTCTGGTAAGAAACCACGGTGGATAGGGGAGAGTGTATGGAAAGCTTGGTTGGGATACTGGAAAATGGACGACGCGAAGGCAAGTATACTAATTTTATTGAATTATTAATTTGACGTGATCGAAAAATAATGTATCAAATTTTGAATGTACAGGCAGAGTCGGATAGAAACTCTACAAACAGAAATAAGAATCCTGTCACTCATCGCGGAGGGTCGAAGTCGTTTCATCAGTATCGGCAGGAGTTGGTAAATTTACTGAATAATAATTGTAAATAGTTTATGCTATATAATTTTAAATGTATAATAATTGTATGTAAAAATCAACTTCACGAAGCTGAGGCACATGGTCCCGTGGGCTATATGGACGTGTTCACTCGTATGCATGCTGTCGAGCTTGTAAATCCGGACGGGACTGTTTTGTATACATGGCAGGACGATAAATCCAGCAAAAGTCATGTAAGCATATTTCATTTTATGCAGTATTAGTAATTGTTCTGCTTGTTAAACTATAATGAAATAAGATATGATGTTATTAATTTGTTAATGCAGGAGAAGTTTATGGAGCAGCGGCAGAAACTCCTTACTGATATGGGTCGAGATCAGCTGACGACTGATGAGGTGGACGCTATTTTTGAGTCCATTATGGATCCAGCAGAGCGTGGCAGACGATACGGATTTGGAAATCAAGTGGTAAATAATTTATTTTACTGCTAATTTGATACTTAAGTCATAATTCTATGTTGGAATATATAATTTTATCTTAAAATACTTCAAATATGATATTTTGACCTTTTCAAAACAATAAACTCGAATTTTATTAATTTTTCCATTATTGCAGGCTAGCAGTCAGATATGGGGACGGCGGAATAGAGCTCAGAGCGATCTAGCAGATATAGAAGAATTGCGGGCTAGAGTGTTCAACTGAAGGAGCAGAACCGCCAACAGGCCATGCAGACCACATAGTTGCTAGAGTACATGCAGCATTTTGGTGGCCGCTTTCCTTCCTCGGCTGGCTTTGAATCTGGAGGAGATTGATTAATTGCTTATTTGCTTGTTCAGGTATGTTTTTTTAGTTTTGTATGATTTGATTGACGGTAGAGGTAATTGTTGATTTTTGTGTAATTATGTTTGATACGATTGGTTGTTTGGTTGTATGATGATGTGGATGTGGATGTTGATTATTTTGTATATTTATGACATGGTAGAATATTTATTGTTAGGGTTATTGTAAATGTTGGAATAGTTATGTATTTTATTTTGATGTAATTTGATTTATTTGTGTGTTTGATGAATTTTGTGTAGTTTGGGTTTTGATATTTGGTTGGAATATTATATACTGGATTGTGCAGTATTGGTGCAATAGTATTTGGAAAAGAAATGTGGATGGAACGCTATATTTGTAGCAGAAATAATAAAAAAATAGCAGGCTTCCGACGGTTTACAGGTAGACAATTTCTGACGGCTTCCGACAGCCTGTAGGACATTTTTTTCGACGGCTTCCGACAGCCTGTAGGACATTTTTTCCGACGGCTTCCGATGGTTCCCAACACTTGTCAGGATCCATCGGAAGTCGTCGGAAATGCGTACGACACCATGTGTCGGAAGCCGTCGGAAATACTGCTCCCCGACGCCGTATATTTCGATGGCCGCCGACAGCTTCCGAAGGCCGCCGACGGTTTTCAGCCATCGGAAAACACTGTTCTCCTTGTAGTATCTAAATTACTACATAGAAATTATATTTAAAGTCCATTTTTTATATTATTTATTCATGACATGTATAATAGAATCAAATGGATTCAAGCATGAATACATTCAAAAATATTTTATCAAAATCAATTT
The DNA here is from genome assembly GCA_030765085.1 of Allium cepa. Lineage (NCBI taxonomy): Eukaryota > Viridiplantae > Streptophyta > Magnoliopsida > Asparagales > Amaryllidaceae > Allium > Allium cepa. Next base: position 443,863,429 of record CM060945.1, read on the forward strand.
TATTGAATTTGATAACCATCTTTTCGCAACAATGCTTGCTACATAGGTCTCTATCGTTCCATCCTAGACTTCATAGCATCAATGCATATGGTAGAGTCTATACCCTCTCATGATTGTTGACAATGAGGTGATCATCATGATTAATGATGCGACTTTTAGGTTTTTCAAAACATTTCCAAACAAATAACAACAATAATTTATGATTGATTTTTTTCAAACTATAGTTCACATGTTATAGTAAAGAAATCATTGAACAAAAAACACATATAATTTAATTGAAATGATCAATAATACATGTTGAAGAAAATTTACATTATTACTGGACATGCTTCTTATATGACGAGCGTTACGGCACGCATTTCGCGCATGAACTACAGATCGTATATGTTTAACATTTTCAAGTAAAAATGATTAACATAGATATTTAATCATATTTTTGTGTTAAATTCATGCGTAGTTGATTTGAATTTTAATTTATGCATCTAATTATTTTTTTCTTATATTATTAATTAATAAAAAAATTTGCAAAAAATATATATTTGTTAGATCATATTTTTGAGTGATATTAAGAGTTGATAATATTTATAGAGGAGCCTTCTGAATTTGTAAATTTTTTTAATGTTAGATCCTATTTTTAAGTGATATTAAAAGTTAATAATATCTGTAGAGGATCATTTTTGATGGTTTACACTTCTACCAAAAAAGTGTGTTACCAAAGATATTACAACTATTATTAAAGATAATAAATAAATTTGTAAGAAAAGTTTATTTGTTAGATCCTATTTTAAAGTGAAATTAAGAGTTTATAATATTTATGGAGGGGCATTTTAAATTTGTAAATAAGATTAATGCTAGATCTTATGTTTAAGCGATATTAAAATTTGCTAATATATGTAGATGAACATTTTTGGTAGTTTACGCTGATATGAAAAAAGTGTGGTACCAAAGAGATTACAACTACTAATAAAGATATTAAGATGTGATAATATTTATGTAGGGGCGTTTTGAATTTTGTAAAAGATAAAGTTATACCCTATTTTTAAGCGATATTAAAATTTAATATTAATAATGTGTGATACCAAAGGTATTACAAATATTATTAAAAATAAATATAATAAATAAAATTGTAAAAAAAGTTTAATTATTAAATCCTATTTTTTAGTAATATTAAGAGTTGATAATTTTTGTGGAAGCACGGTTTGAATTTATAAATGAATTTAATGTTAGACCGTATGTTTAAGCGATAGTAAAATTTGGTAATATCCGCAGAGGGGTATTTTTGGTAGTTCACGTCGATACCAAAAAAGTGTGACGCCAAAAGTATTACAACTATCATTAAAAATATTTTGTATATGTGCATCAGACATTGGTATTGATCAATGAGTTTTGTTGTAATCTATAAAGATTGTTAGTGAATTCTTATGAATTTTGAATTGGTTAGAAAAATAAAACTAAAATTATTGATATTTTAATAATGAAACATATAAAAAATACAAAGGCTGTTATAAACTAAAAGGAGATAAGAAGCCATTAGAAAAGAGGGGAAAATGTTATTCACATTGATATTAGTTACATCAGATTGATTGATACAATTACATTACATAGGCTCCTTTATATATAGGCCTTGAAGCATGAGATGGAACATATCCCATGATGTGGGACTAAATAGAAAAACACAAAAGCATATTCACTTATATATTTACATGTATTATAACACTCCCCCTTGAATATGCGTCTTCGAAATCTTGGATGCTCGTATGGTTGCTAGAAATTGTTTTTTTAAAACGTCCATGACAAGTGCTCTCCCTCATTATTATCCTGCTTTCATACATCCATTCAGTCATTATAAATATTGTCTGTTGCCTCATTAAAAACCTCTACAAGGAAAATCCAATGGGAAAAACCTTGAAAGAGGAAAAGAGTGCAATTTTTGAAATCATAAATATCATACTAAAAATGATATTCCTTCTAAGAGTTTGATACTTCGGGATCAAAATAATGCCTCATTAAATCCTTACTAAGAAAAACCCAATGGGAAAAATCTTAGTGAAGAAAAAAAAAGAGTACAATGACATATCTTATTTTCTCATTTCTTCAAATGAAGTTTGATACTTCTGGATCAAAGTAATGCCTCATTAAAACCTTACTAAGAAAAACCCAATGGGAAAAATCTTAGTGAAGGAAAAAGAGTATAATATAGTATTACATATTTCAATAATTTACAGAATCAAATAGAGTTTGATACTTCTGGATCAATATAATACTTCATTAAAAACCTTACAAATGAAAACCCGATGGGAAAAACCTTAGTCAAGGATAAAAATACAATTTAATTATATATGAGTAGTCAAGTGATTCAGGTTATCTCTTGACGAATTCTGGAGGAGCTTTGGAGCAGGAGGCTTCAGCGTGTAGATATGATTAGAGTTTCCGCTGTGTATATTCTATGTTGATGTCTTGTATTGTATTAGACAGAATGTTATAACTGTCTATATTGAGATGTTTTAGTTATGTACTCTGATGTATATGAACTATGTATATGTTCTATATTATATTTAAATCGTTCCGCTGTGAGATTCTGATGTGTTGTTTTCTCTTTCTTCTCTTTCTTTTCTTCTTCTATCCCTTTCTTTCTTAATTAGTGATGCGATTTTCCGGGAGTGGAAAGTTGGGTCGCTACAGTTGGAATAACATATTTGAGATGTTATTTTTTGAAAATACGTTTGATTCTTCTAGATCAAGACAATGCCTCATTAAAACCTTAATAAAAAAACCCAATGGGAAAAATCTTAAATAAGGGAAAAGAGTACATTGTAACTTATTTTCAAATGTTACTGGGGAGTTGATACTTCTGTATCAAGATAATGCATCATTAAAACCTTACTAATAAAAACCCAGTGGGAAAAATCTTAGTTAAGAAAAAAGAGTGCATTATAAAGTACTTATGGATGCTCCCACTGATTTAAAATTTTTCCTCTGAATTCATATTCGCCTTTCGATAACTCAAATTGGTTATAGATACTTCTGGATCTATAAATATGAATCTCATTAATAATACAATCTATTAATAGTTTCCTTCGATACAAATAAATTTTCTAAGATTTTTTCTTCCAAATATGGTTTGTATTTTATGCATTTTGTATGCTACTTTTATGAAATACACTTTATGTGCTTTCATTTTTGTGCTTCAAATTAGTTTTGCGCTTTGCAACTATACATCTTTCATGAGTATTAAAAATTTCATTACGACATTACTAGAAAGCAAGAAGTAATCTACTCATCTTGAAGTATATAAAGACTTTTATTACAACAATGCTTAGAAGAAATTTGTAATCTACACTTCATGTCTTTTTCATTCATTATAACTACAAAAGTTATATATATTCTTCAGAAATTTGTATACTTTAATAAGTATTTGCATATCGCTACTATCACTTCAATGGATATTAAGTGTTTCATTACAATGATACTTAAAATAGGAAGTAATCTACTCATCATGAATTATATCAAGACTTTCATTACAACAATACTTAAAAGTAGGTTGTAATCTATGCTCCTTATTCTTCGCCTTCTTTATAACAACCAAAGTTATTATATTCTTCAGGAATTTGTATACTTTGATCATTTAATATGATTTAAACCATATTTATACCTTCGAGGTATATTAAGCATTTCAAGTACTTTTGCTACTTTATGGACTACATGTCCATATTTCTCTATTAGTAGAGGATTCATGATGGCCAGTCATGTTTTCTCCTAATTAAAGATCCTTAATTTATTAATAAATATAAGCGCTTTATTATTTACAAATTTATTATCAATGACTATTTCTTGTCAGTCCTAGACATAATTTATTGAGATCTCTTTAATTATCATGTTTTAGGTACCTAAACCACTTCTAAGGTAATTTGACAATCATGTCATTAGTCTCTTCAAGAGCACCCTTAAGTGTTTCTTCAAGAACACTTGTCTCTTTTATTTGACATCTTTATTACTTGCTTCAAAAGTATTTTAAACTGACTTTTGTACCATATTTCAGATGCAGTTTACACATTTTGATCCTTCAGGGATTCAAAGCTATATTGGAGAAAGTCTAATAGGGATTTTATTGATAATTTATTCAAGTTAATCAATATTTTGCATCATTATACATGTTAACAAATATTTAACATTGATGATCAAAATGAACTTGTATCCCTTTATCCTCCCCTCAATGTTGAGGAACATTGTCACACTAAATAATAATCATCTTTGGATTCTCATTTTGATCCATTATCATATTGCTATTAGCAAATACACCATGCATATTAATAATAGGAGGATAATTCTTTTATCAATTGATAAGATGCATTCAAGTGATATTTGTGAGCTTCTGGCTCATGTTTAAATATGAGATTCAATTATGCCAAATTTCGTGAAATATAATCTAGTTGAAATTGTACCCAATTTTTTCTAAAATAAGCTTCTACCTTTCAATTTTAGAAATAACGCAAAGATATTCTTTGACATTTTCATTATAGTTCCAATATGGTAGCAATTCATTTATATATCTTCAAAACTAAGCAAATTTCTTTTAAATTTACTTTAGCATAATGTATTTTGAATTAAGATATACGTACCATTTGGTAATACTATATGGGCTCTTCCGGACCCTTCAAATATAGATGCTATGGTTGAAATTTTTAGCTAAAATATTTTCAGATGGTTCAGAGAAAAACTTCTGGTTTTTCAAAATCATATAAGTAGTTGCACTATCTAGTAGGCATATATTGTCACTCAAATATTGATGGTCCATATCTTAAGAATTAAAAACAGTGTAGTTAGTCAACTATTGAAATTTGTAAGCATAAATAAATGCTAGTACTTTCCAAAAATAAAATAAAATGGACTACTAACTAAAACACAACATTCATCGATATGTTATTTCAATTAGTTCTGAAAAGAAAAACATACAAACACTAACTTCCAACTGATTTATTGAACTGAAATAAAACAAAATCCACATAGCAGACATCAGGCTACTACTATTGATCAATTCGACCATATCATTTATTATTGCACTTAGATTTTCATCATTAATGAAGTTTCTGTCATCAACTTCGAAGAAATGATCTAACTCAGGTTAGTATTACTAAACAATTCTTTCATATAATTTTAGTTTAGAAGTAATTCTAAATATAGAGGAATTGTATTTCCTAACAGATTTAAAGACTTGAAACTTCAAGTTCAACCACTCACGTTTAGTGTTTAGAAGTGTGACCATATTTTTGGTGGTCATAACGCTCCTTCGGGGAGTTTCATAGGTAAAGATGATCTTTTTCAGTTAAATGTTTTATTGTAAGTTTGTCATGGATATGACACCTTAAAAATATAAGATCCATTGTTTTATCCTATTGGATTATTATTTTTATGGCATTTTCTAAGCAATGAGATTGTAATTGGATGTCAACATCCAATATCTATGACAAAAGGTTATCTTCTAAGTCCAAAGCTTTAAATTCAAGCTTGGCTATGTTTATCATATTACCAACTATAAGTGGAAATAAAAATGCATAAACATCAAAATATTGTTCATGGGTACATAATCAATGCATTTCATAAAATAAGAAACCATATCTGATAGTAGTTATAGTGAAAGAATAAAAAAATTAATGCAAAATAGCAAAGGACAACCAAATATAATCTATAAAAACGACTATAATTTCTTATTTACATTCTTTTGATATCTCTAGATCTAATCTCATTAATTGCATTCATTACTTTCTTTGAAAATGCAAAACTATCCTTGAAAATATGGAAAGACCTTTATATGGGTTGATTGGTGGAGAAGGGATGAATTACAATCAAAGATTCATCTTTAGCATTATATCTTGTAAGCGAATCTGATCTCCATCCCACCATAATCATCGTTGAATTTTGAATCCCCACTTTCCGACCTCAGTTCAACCCCATATGTCATGCTTCGTTTCAAGTGATTGTTACGATCGACTTTCGATCGCAATTATTATGATTTAGGAAGGCATGGAAATGCGTTGCATCTGTGATGGATCGGGGATGTTATTTATTATTTTTTGAATCGTTTTTTGAAGTGATCTGGTGGTATGAATGGATGGTGAATTTCATGAGGAGGACGATGAATTCCTTTGAGTAGTTGATGGCGGGTTATCGGGTCCAGTGTGGAGAGGAAGTTAGCGACCTAGTGAATTTGGATGACATAAAATAATTCACGACCTAAGGACACTTGAGACCTAAAGAAAACTTCCGACCTACGCTAGGTCGCTGAATGACCTAAGGCTTGCACAACCTAAAGCTCGTACGACCTAATGATAGCTGAACGACTTAAAGAATTGACGACCTAATTTTTTTTTGCGGCATAGGCTTTAGGTCGCGGCCGAGTTTGGACTTGAACAAACTTGCATTGCCTTGGACCTTTTTAACTTGCACAGTGCGACCTAAAGAAGCTCCGACCTACGCTAGGTCGCTGGACGACCTAGGACTTGTGCAATTCTGAGAAAACTTGACTGAACTGTTTGGACTTGAATTTCGTTGTACTTCTTTGCAGATTATTTTAACTTTTAAACCTGTCAACCTGTTAAATACAACATTTGCAGAAAAATGGGACGAACATACTGTCATTGACTGCCCACATCAAATGACATATTAGTCGATAAAGAATAACCAACTTAAATGAACTGTGCGAATGAACTGCTGTAAATCAACCAACTCAAGTAAAGTATTAAAGCAAAGCTAAAATTTTGTTTGAATTACCACTGCACTTGAGTTTTAAATTAACAAGTCTTGAAATCTCGTAGTCGACCAATTGTCAACTAGTTTAATTCCATTCATGTTTGCTTGTTATTTTTATTAGTTCTACATAGCACTTCACACTTCTTAGGAAACGTGCACCTTCACATTTGAACATCCAGTTGCTTATGTAGAATGACGTCTCAACAAGAAGAAATGATAGGACACGCTGAAGGAGCTTTCCCGATTGCCACTCTACTGGAGAATCCTCCGGAAAGAACTCCTACCATTCTGAAACAATGGGTTCTTAATCAATTGTGCGTTCAATTTGGCATTGCCGAAGCAGATGCTTTACTCCCTGGACCAAATGACTTTGCTGATAGACCACCCCATGGTTTTATTGCCGTTAATCACCAAATGTGCTTAAGTGGAGCAATTCCTCCTTTTAATGAATTTCTTCAACAAATCCTTCTCCGGCTAACTATCTCTCCCTTCCAACTGCACCCCAATGGCTATGCCATCTTGATGGGATTGTGCATTCTGTTTAGGAGGACGCTTGACCGTCTTCCAAGTTTTGAAGAAATCTGCTATCTGTGCACTTTTGCAAAGAACAAGGACCACCAATCTATTGTACTTGTAAGAGGTGCGAGGAACCGCAAACTAATTTTAGACTTGCCCGAGAGTGCACACGGGTTCTTGAATCAATTCTTTTACATTCGTTGCCCCCCAGGGTTTTATGCAATCTAGAGAGTAGGAAGTTAGATCTCCTTCTCTTTTTAATTTTTCTGAGTTTCTCATGATCCGAGTTGCTAAGTGCTAACTTCGTTCTTCATTATTACAGCACTTCCACCACCTTCTAGAGACTCCAGTCATAAGCCAATCTTTGAAAGGCTAAGTGCTGTGGCTGCTGAAGAGAGAAGTGCGAAATTTCTATTGACAGATGAACTTCTTCACCAATTTGGGCTTTTACATTCTTCTCGTTCTACCCAAGTTCATGAAGTCCCCGATTCTCCAGCTAAAGCTTCTGATGCCCCGGTTTCTACTTAAGAGTCTGTGCGGGGAGAAACTACCATCGAGGTTTCACTAGTAAAGTGTTCAACTCCGAAAGATGATGCGGGGCCATCTGACAAGCCTGCACTAGCCCCAATTATTGAAGAAGAGGAGCCTCTTCATCAAACCGGGGAGAATTTTGAGGAAGGAGGGAGCCTTATTAGGCACGATGGTGATGGCATTTTTGGGAGTTTGAGTGACATAATGATCACTTCTCAAGAGCTCTTTAAAGATGACTTTGCCAGCGCTAAAGTTATATCTCCGGCAGTTGAAGCAACATCTGCCCTTAAACAGACTCCTTCATCCCAAGAATTGCCATTAGCTATAAAACCTGTCATTACCCCTCAATCGATGAGCGGTTCGTAGTCTAGTTTGACGCGTGTAGTTTGCGCATTACACACACTTAGGATTTTTGGCACTTGTGTGCGTTTAACCTTCGTACTTTGAGGATTCTCAAGTTTTTTGCCTCTTTCTTATTTCAGGTTCTCCGATGGGGCGAAGCGGTTCGTACTATGATGACTTTAAGCACTATGGAAGGCGTGGTCAATATGATCACAGGCGCACTCTTCCCCTACGTAGAGAAACTGATGAAGAAAGGGCTGCCAGGAAAGCTAACGAAAGGAGATTGTATGAGGAAAAGTACGGGAGAGGGGAAGAACGACACGACCTTCCTCATAGAGACGATGATTCCCATAAGCGAAAAACTCACGATGACAAGGGAAAGAGCCATGTGGTTGATACCTCCAGCAAACGGGCTAGACTTAGCGAAGAATCAATGCCTGCAATTTCTGAAAAGGTTGCTGCTCAATCTTCTGCCCCTGCTCGTACTGACATTCAAACAATCATTAATAGGCCTTCATATCAAGTTGGACAAGGTCCGCCCACTCTCCAAAGCCGATTTCCACAATGGTGCTTAAAAGGGGTTCGATTTGATCTTGATCTGGTTCCACTTGATAAACCAGCCATGTTGCGAAATCTCGATGCTGTCAAACTCGATATTGAGAGAATGTCTAACTGTCAGAAACTTGTTGACGAGCTCCAGAGAGTTAATCGCGCAAATCTTGAGGCCATGCTAACAATGGAGAATGATAAATCCGAGTGGCAAAAGACTCTTGAACAGCACGATGCGGAAATGAGGAGCATCGCCGCTTATAATGAAAAGCTTGAAGCGGAAGTGGAAAAACTTAAAAAAGAGCTCACTACTTCTTCTACTTCCTACACTCAAAGAGAAGAAGTGCTTCATAAACAAGTTAGAGACGCTCATGCCGGCCAAAGAGATGCCGAGGCAAAGGCTGAGGGGCTGGAGAAAATTGTAGAGAGCTGCCGCGTTGATATTTCTCAGTTGCGCATACAAACTTGCTCTCAGGACACAGAAATTGAAAAGTTGAAAGCTCAACTTTCCAACGTCGAAAGAGAGCGAGATGAAGCTATTGCTGGCAGAATTGCAGCCGAAGAATCTCATCAAGCCACCAAGGCCGACATCAGCTCGACATTATTTGATTTCTATCTGCAAAGTGTCCTGGGGCGTGGTAGCCTTGCATTTTTGGGACCTAAGTATGAAGTTACCTTAGCTGAGGTATGGGAAGCCGCACTTGATATGTTTGAAGGCGCCGGGTACACTGAAGAGGAACTAGAGGCGCATTATTTAGACTTTGAAACTCGTGCGGCCCTTGCTAGAGGAAAGGAACAGCTTGCCAAGGAGCGTGCTGATACAGCGGAAGGAGAGAATTTAGAGAAAATGCCTTCAACTGGCCCACTCATCCTTCTATTTCCGCCGATATTGACATTGCTGGTCCTAGCTCACATTCTCCACCTCCTACTAAAATCGATCCCGAGATTACAGCCACTCCTACCGGGGAAGAGGTTCAAGAGGACATTGAAGCCCAAGCTTATGAGATTGATGTAATACCACCATCTTCTCCAGGTAACTTTAATGCCAATGCTGCTCAAGTGGGTTGCCTGCTTGCTCCACATGAGTTTGACGAGCTTCTTAATTATTTATTGAATCTCGACGAGCCATTGTCTCCTCTTTTTACGGGGAATACTGATATTTTAAGCTTTTCCTCTTTTGTAGAAAAAGCACCAAGTACGGCTCAAACTTCTCCTTCTCCGGTTATTGTTCCTCCGCCTCCCTAAATCACTCCTACTCCTCAGCTGGGATCGCAGGAAGAAATAATAGGTGCCCTTCAAGGCTTGGACGACCCAGCTGCTTCACAAGAGCATAAGGACGAAGGATTTGAGCGGGGTGAGATATCTCCGAAGCGGACTCCTTCTGATGACGTAATTTTGTCTAAACTTGTCACTCCAGGAAGTGAATCTTCTTCAAGGAAGAAAGGGAAGCGCGGAACATCGAAGAAGAGAAGGAAAAGCATCATTGTTACTGAAGAGGGACCAGAAGTTGACCCAACTGTACCTCCCTCTCCTTCTTCTCCCATGCCTACAAATCGACCCAAAAAGCTGACCATCCGGCCGAGTGAAGGGTCCAAAGGTGGCAAGAAGAAATGAAGATCCCCTTTTTTTTTGCTTTTTGCATGCACTAGCCGAATATTGTGCGGGTATCGGTCCCCACTTTTTCCCTTATTTTGGCATATGTACCTGTACAAAATTTTGACAATATTGAATAAAATGACTCTTTTTATTTGAGCAAACTTCTGTCTGTATCTGAGAATGCATTTATTCTTTGTTTTCGTACAAGTTTCTTTATATGATATTGCAATGAGCTTGTGGTATGTTGTTCGAGCGTTACTTTTACCAATTGTAGCTATACCATGTTGCCCCCATACCATAAGCTCGTTGCAATATTTCCGACTTCGGGGGGACTCGTTTTTTTTTTATTTCTGGAGAATAACTATTCCATGCTTGGAGGAATGTTATTCTGCTCAAAAATAGAGTCCACCTTGTTTCATATGAGTTTCCACGCTCCACCCATCGGAGATGTCACTTTTTCTTTTGTGTATATTTACAAAGTGAATTCTCCTATGTGGAAGAGCGGTCTCTGAAAGGCACTTTAGTCTTTTGAGGAAGGGCCTTCTCAAAATAGATGAACCAATCTTCCTTTGAGAGCTAAAGTGTGCCTTTGAAGAGGATTTTTTTTTTACTGCGCCTCGGTGGAGAGCTTTTTGGTCTTTGTTTTGCATTTCTGCTGAAATGCTCCTCTGAAAAGTTGTACCTCCGAGGAGGGCTTTTCACGTTTCAACACTTGGAAGTTTTATTTCGATCTCGGTGAAACGTGTGCCTCTGAAGAGTTGTGCCTCCGAAGAGGGCTTTTCACGTTTCAGCACTTGGAAGTTTTATTTCAATCTTGGCTAAACGTGTGCCTCCGAAGAGGTCTTTTTATCATTTCAGCTTCTGGTGAAGTGGACCTCCGAAGAGCGACTCTTACACTTCAACTCCTGGTGAAATGGGCCTCCGAAGAGGGCTTTTCACGTTTCAACATTTGAAAGTTTTATTTCAATCTCGGTGAAACGTGTGCCTCCGAAGAGGTCTTTTTATCATTTCAGCTCCTGGTGAAGTGGACCTCCGAAGAGCGACTCTTACACTTCAACTCCTGGTGAAATGGGCCTCCGAAGAGGGCTTTTCACGTTTCAACACTTGGAAGTTTTATTTCAATCTCGGTGAAACGTGTGCCTCTGAGTAGGGCTTTTGCCTGGGAGTTATTTTCTCATGGTTGGATGGATTCATGGGGCGGCGCAAGTTACTTGGACGTTTGTTGTGCAAACTATCTCAACTAGTAATCAGGTGCCTTGCCTTCCTATCGGGAAGGTGCCTCCGGTCATCTTATGGATTTCCGGGGCATACACAAGTTACTTGGACGTTTGTTGCACAAATAGTCTCGGCTAGTGAACAAGCGCCTTGCCTTCCTATTGGGAAGGTGCCTCCAGTCGTCTCACCCATAGAGGAAGAAAACTCTCATTTTCTGGCATGAGCCGTCAGGGGTCTTTATCCTCCGAAGAGTTGTGGCTTGCGCCTCCGAAGAGGTCTTTTGCTGTTCTTTGTCTGCTTCCCATGTCTTTTTCACCATTTGTTCACGTCAGTAATCCCCTGTCATCGCTTTCACGCACACATCCTTCTTCCTTTACTGGTGGTTGTTTTTATCCAAAGAAGTTTTCTTCATAGTTATCTGAGTTCGCAAGAGCAGACACAAGCCACTTAATCGGATGCACGTTTGTTCGAGCAATCTCAATTATTTGACAAATGTCTTTCCTCCAGCGAAATCATTAACTATTTGCTTGAAGTACTTCTTATACAGGATTTGAATTTGGGATTCTTGTGGCTTAATAATTGTTGTTGTTGAATGATGTTAGGGGTTGTTTGGTGTTACAATGGGTAAGCTTTATTTTAATTGCCTGCAAATTAGAATCGACATTTTAGCAATACATTTAAAGTACTTTAAATATCAAAATAAAATGGGCAAATAGTAAAGAACACAAGATTTATAGTGGTTCGGCCAAAAATCGGGCCTACATCCACTTTATAGCTTTTCATTATTCACTTGATTTACAATTGCTTCTGATACAAGAATCGTGCATTCATAATTCTTTTACGTCATTTCAACAAATTTTTCAAGTAAAATATGGACGCAAGTGATTGCTGTTCCAAGCTCTTGGGATTGGTTCTCTTTCGACAGTTGTCAGTTTGAATGTGCCATCAAGAAGTTTTGTGCCTATAACATATGGTCCTTCCCAATTTAGCCCGAATACCCCTGTTGCTGTCATAATTCTTTTCAATACCAAATCCCCAATCTCGAAGCTACGCTGGCGAACTTTGGAATTGAAATGCCTGGCTATTCTTTGCTGATGGGCTGCAACTCTTAGCTTGGCTTCTTCTCTCCTTTCATCAAGGAAGTCTAGCGCTTCAAGTTTTAGTTTTTCATTTTTGGCTTAATTAAAATGAATTCTCCTGTGTGAGGGGATCTCTGTCTCTACTGGAATCATCGCTTCAGATCCATATGCTAATGAAAATGGAGTGTGCCCAGTCGCAGTTTTATGAGTAGTTCTGTATGCCCATAGTGCTAGTGGCAGCTTATCGACCCAACCACTTTTTGCTTTCTCTAGCTGCTTTTTGATGGTTGATTTGATGATTTTGTTCACTACTTCCACTTGCCCATTTGCCTGCGGGTGGGCCACTGCTGAGAAGCTTTTTTGGATCTTGAATCGTCTGCAGAAATTCTGGAATTCCTCACTTTCAAACTGGGTACCATTGTCGGTGATTATCTTCTGAGGCACACCATACCTGCAAATGATATTTTTAGTTACAAAATTCATCATCTTTTTAGAGGTAATAGTGGCCAACGGTTCGGCTTCAGCCCATTTGGTAAAATAATCAACAGCAACAATAGCATATTTAATCCCTGACTTAGCAGTCGGTAAAGGTCCAATAAGATCTATTCCCCAAATGGCAAATGGCCATGGGCTGACCATTTGTGTTAGCTCGGTAGAAGGTGCTCTAGGAATCTTGGCAAACCTCTGGCATTTATCACACTTTCGAGAATAGTCAGCAGCATCTCGATTAATCTCCGGCCAAAAGTATCCATAACGAAGAATTTTCTTTGCCAAGGTTTGACCACCCGTATGATCTCCACATTCTCCTCCGTGCACTTCAGCTAAAATCGTCTTAGCTTCCTCCTTTGTCACACATCGGAGTAATGGCATTGAAAACCCTCGCCTGTACAATTGGTCATCTTGGACTATATATCTAGAGGCTTTTCTTAACAGCTTCTGCCGCTCTTTTGGATTTTCTGGAAGAGTGCCTTTGAGCAAATATTCCAATATCAGAGTCATCCATGACTCTTGCTCTTGAGATACATTCATAATCCAATCGACCTCCATTTCATATATGCTTGGAGCCGACAATACTTCTACGGGAACTAAACCCAATAACTGAGCTTCACCAGTACTGGAATATTTTACGAGAGAATTCGCCTTCATGTTCTCTTCCTGGGGTATGTGGCTTATCGTGTAGTGGTCAAAGTCATCAAGGAGTTCCCAGGCTTTAGACAAGTAAGCAGGCAGATTTCCCCCCTTAGTTTGAAACTCCTTCTTGATTTGGCATACAATAAGCTGAGAATCACTGGAGATTTGCAGTACTCTAATGTTCAATTCTTTAGCAATCCTCAAGCCAGCGATAAGAGCTTCATATTCCGCTTCATTGGTTGTCGAAGGAAATTCCAATCTTAGTGCATAACATAATGACCGTCCTTCAGCGGTTTCAAGCACAACCCCAGCTCCGGAACAGTAATCATTTCTTGCACCATCTACATATAATTTCCACTGAATTGGAGTTTTATCAGTAGCATCTTCCTCACTATCGCCTTTATCTGTACATTCTGCGATGAAGTCTGCTAAAGCTTGTCCATTGATTGCTCTCCGGGGATGATAAGTTATGTCATATTGGTTGAGTTCAACATTCCATTTCAGAAGACGACCCGAAGTTTCAGGGCGAAATAGGACTTGCTTTAGAGGCTGATCAGTGAGGACCTTGATGGGATGAGCTTGGAAATATGGCCTCAGTTTTCTTGATGCGATTAGTAAACAATAGGCAAGTTTTTCCAATTTCGAATAGTTCATTTCTGCCCCAGTGAATCTCTTGCTAATGTAGTAAACCGGACACTGAATTCTTGCGTCCTCCCGAACTAATGCTGCACTGAGAGCATGAGATGAAATCGCCAAATATATGAAAAGATCTTCACCATTGTCAGGCTTAGAAAGTATCGGAGGCACTTCCATATGATGAATCAACTCATCGAAGGCTTTCTGACATTCAGGAGTCCAATCGAAATTTTTCCTTCCTTTCTTTAGAGCATCAAAGAATGGAATGCATTTATCTGTAGCTTTGGAGATGAATCGACTCAAGGCCGCGACTTTTCCATTGGGACTTTGCAATTCCTTCTTTGTCCTAGAAGCTTTGACTTCTTTCAGGGCAATGATCTAAGCAGGATTAGCTTCAATGCCCCTAGCGCTCACAATGAAACCCAAGAACTTTCCGGACTCCACTCCAAATGAGCATTTTAAAGGATTCAATTTCATTCTGTACTTTCGGAGGACTGCGAACATTTCTGCCAAGTGATCCATATGGTCTGCTATTTTCTTTGATTTTACTAACATATCATCAATGTAAACTTCCATAGTTTTGCCGATCTGTGGTTTGAACATGGCATTGACAAGCCTCTGGTAAGTTGCTCCTGCATTTTTAAGTCCGAAAGGCATCACTTTGTAACAGTAGAGACCAACATCAGTAATAAAACTCGTATCCTCCTGATCCGGCTCATGCATCATGATCTGGTTGTATCCGGAGTAAGCATCCATGAAAGACAAGAATTCATGTCCCGTTGTTCCATCCACCAACTGATCAATTCTGGGTAACGGGAAACAGTCTTTGGGGCAAGCCTTATTTAGATCTGAAAAGTCAATGCACACTCTCCACTTTCCATTAGCCTTTTTAACCAGAACAGGATTTGAGACCCAATTCGGGTAAATAGATTCTCTAATAAAGTCGTTCTCCATGAGCCGATCAACTTCTTCTTTCAATGCTGCTGACCTTTCTGGACCTTGTGTTCTTCTTTTCTGCTTCACGGGTGTAAATTTCGGATTGACATTCAGAGTATGAACTGCAACTTCTGGGGATATTCTGCACATATCGGCATGAGTCCAAGCGAACACATCCAGGTTTGCTTTCAAAAAAGATATGAGGATATTTTGAACCGATACACCAAGCTGTGAACCCACATTGAGCACTTTGTTCGGGTCTTTTGGATCAACAGGTACTGGTATTGTTATTTCTACAGGTACTACTCTATTCTCCCCTGCACTGGCTTTTCTGGGGTCCATTTCTCTTCGTGCACCGCTGTGTTCACCTGTGCAGGGTCCACCCTGTAGTTGCTACAAGGTTGATTCCTGAGTGCGGACTGGGGCCGCCGCACTTTTTCCGTTTCTTTCCTCCTTGATTCACGCAACTCTGTAAGATAACATTCTCTCCCCAGATCTTGATCTCCTTTAATCACACCGACCCCATTATCTGTGGGGAACTTTATAGTCAAACACCATGGAGCGAGAACAGCTTTAAATGCAGCAAGAGTTGGTCGGCCTAAAAAGGCGTTGTAGGAAGAGAATTCCTCGACAATTATAAAGGTTTGTTTTTAAGCCACCTTCCTCGGCCCTTTTCCAAGTTCTACAAACAAATCTATAGTCCCAATTGGCTGTTTGGGTTCTCCAGCAAACCCAGCAATTTTGAGTGATGAAGCTTGAACATCAGCCATTGGAATTTTCATCTGATCAAAAGTCTTCTTAAAAAGAATGTTGCATGAAGCCCCACAATCAACTAGAATTCTTCTCACAGTAGCCGGCCCAATACCAGTAGATATGACCAAAGGATCTATGGTAGGAGCCTCAATACCCATAGAATCTCTGGCATTGAATATAATATCATCAGTAAAAGTTCTCTGCTGCTTCAAAGGCGCATCATTTTCTAACACAAAAACATTTTCTTCTGTCGGAACATGCCTCAAAGCCCGGGCATACCTTTCCATTTCACTCCAGCTTCTGCCTGTTGGGTGAGGTCCTCCAGTAATCACATTAATGACGGGTCTTTCCAACTCAGGTTCTGCAGCCTTCTCACTTGAACCAGGACGGTGAGCAGGAGCTTGTTGTCCTTGAGCTGACGAGGACGGGCCGTTTCTATTCCTTTTTACATACTACTGTAGCTTATTCTCTTTCAACAGTTGTTCAATTACTTCTTTCAAATGACGGCATTCGTTGGTATCATGGCCGGGTTGGTTGTGGAACCGGCAGAACCTTCCACTTTTCTCCTTAATTCCAACCCTTAGCTTGGCTGGCGTAGGATAATTGACATCATCCTTAGTTGCAAAGAAAATGTTTTCAGGGATATCAGTCAAGGGTGTGAAGTTGAAAGGACGGCCTTTCTGTGCATCACCTTGCTTTTTTCCACCATCATTTCCTCTCTTTTGAGCATCGGGTTCCTTCTTGTCTGATGCAACATTACTGTTTCCAGCTTCCGGTGTTACAACTTTAGTTTGTGGCTGAAGACTTTCCAAACGCATGAACTCGTCTGCTTTCTTGTAAAATTTGTCAAGCGAGTTTGGTTCTTTCATTTTCAGCCATTCTCCAAACTTGCTTGACTTATCAATTGCTTTCATCAAGTATGTCAAGATCATACGGGGCTCGGCATTGTCCACCTCGGCTAAAGCTATATTAAAACGATTCAAGAATGATTTGATGGACTCTCCCGGATTTTGCTCTAGACTTGACAGCGACATTATATCTTTTGCTTTTGAGGCATATAATCGAAATTGATCCTTGAATTTCCTGGTCAAATCGGAGAACTGATCAATGGACCTGACAGGCAGCTTTGTAAACCACAATAGAGCAACACCTTCCAGATATACCGGGAAATACCGGCACTTGATCTTGTCGGATGCCCTGGCACCTGTCATATGCCAATCATACTTATACAAGAACTCATTAGGATCACTCGTCCCCTTGTAAGCCGGAATAGTAGGGGGTACAAATTTCCTTGGGAATTCCGCCTTTAAGATTTTTTCAGTAGACGGAGTTTTGCTTGGAGCGAAACCCCATTCTTTCTCATCTTCGTCTCTTTGCATGCTTTCCTTCATGATCTGACGTACCATGCCTGAAAAATACTCTTCATCATTCAGAGGTTCTGGAGGGCAAACATCAGCCACTCTTTCTGAGTTCTGTCTTGACAATCGTTCTCGGAAAGTCGGCTGCGACACTGACACTCCAGCCCGTGGAGGTGTCCTTTCTGCAGGGTCCGTTGCCCTTTGAGACACATTTCCCCCAACATCCTGAACTCCAGCATCAGGGATCTCATCATT
The DNA here is from genome assembly GCA_030765085.1 of Allium cepa. Taxonomy (NCBI): domain Eukaryota; kingdom Viridiplantae; phylum Streptophyta; class Magnoliopsida; order Asparagales; family Amaryllidaceae; genus Allium; species Allium cepa. The sequence continues at coordinate 443,881,073 of CM060945.1, forward strand.
ATTTACTGTTGGACGATTAGCCCCGAGCAAATCGTTCAATTTACTCAAGATCAGGGCATTTTGAGCATTCTGAGCTTCCAATTGCGCGTTTTGGGCATTCATCTGTGCATTTTGGGCGTTCATCTATTGATTCAACCCTTGAACCACAGCATCCAATTCCGCTCTTGTTACTCCAACAGCTGGAGTTGCTTCATTTGGCACTGGGGAAGCGGAGGTTCCCTCATGAGCATTTCCAGATCTGACTGATCTACTCTTCCTACCAGGAGCCATGATTTTCGATAAACTTCGGGTTTTTATAGAGATTCTCTCGACAAACTTTCGCGGATCAATGATGAAGATAACCTGAGTTCAGTGTTCTCAGTGAAAGCATCAAAAATGTTAACGTAAAAATCTAACGCTAACACCCCGGTGTGTATAGTATGAATGTGAAAGCACCACCCGATGGTTCGGGAACAGAATATCAACAAAAATCACAGAAAATACAGTAAGAGACAACGATTTTATAGTAGTTCGGCTTAAGGAACAGCCTACGTCCACTTTAAGTATATTTATTACTGATCTGGTTACAAAACAATACAATTCTCTTCAAGTACAAATCTCTTTCAATTACAAAACACTTCGAACAAGTAGCGTAAACTTTGGTGTCAATAAGAGTCTTCAAATCCATGTAGAATATTATGAGATCTCTTTATAAAGTTGCTTGTAGCGTTCTTCGTGCCTTGAGAGCTTCAAGTGTAGAGTCGGTTTGGAAAATGGCAGAGTATCGGCGCTTGAAGTAATTGTTCCCAAAAGTCCTTTTCTAGTTGGAGTTAGGGCCGTATTTATAGGAGTGTTTCTGGGCGTATTTTTCCTCCAAGTCTTAGGTCGTGGACGACCTAAGTTAGGTCGTAGGTCGTAGGTCGGTGACGACCTAAAGAACCTCTCATATATGATGCATTTTAAACTTGTCTTCGTCTGCTTAGGTCGTGAGCGACCTATCATAGGTCGTAGGTCGCGAGCAGTGTTAGAGTTATAGTAGGACAAGGTTGCATTCTGGTCTGGAACAGGTTAGCAAGTCATAGGTCGTAGACGACCTATGAGAGTGGTTGGCAATTTTGCAGTGCTGAGGCATCCAATGTAGCGACCTAGGCTAAGTCGTTCACTCGTTAAGTCGCTAAGTCTTCTTAGGTCGGTAGGTCGCTGCTATAGTTAGGTCGCTGCTATAGTTAGGTCGCTAGTACTCTTAGGTCATTGGTACTCTTAGGTCGCTAGGTCGCGTAAGTTTTAGGTCGCTTCAGAAATAGGTGTTAACACTTGCCCCTCGAAGTACGGGCCTATGTCATAGGTCGCGTGCTTCGATCCGACTTAGCTAGGTCGTGAGCGACCTAATACTTGTACCAAATCGCGTGCCTATTCGTCTTCCCCTTTTTGCCTCATATAAATTTGTTAGGTCGCTAACTCTTCCTCACTCTATTGCTCCGATCTCCCACTGCCATTAACGATTCTCCGAGCTTCCAAAGGGAAATTCAATCCATTCAGTCACCGATTCATCTTTAGCATTATATCTTGTAAGCGAATCTGATCTCCATCCCACCATAATCATCGTTCAATTTTGAATCCCCACTTTCCGACCTCAGTTCAATCCCATATGTCATGCTTCGTTTCGAGTGATTGTTACGATCGACTTTCGATCGCAATTAGTCTGATTTAGGAAAGCATGGCAATGCGTTGCATCTGTGATGGATCGGGGATGTTATTTATTATTTTTTGAATCGTTTTTTGAAGTGATCTGGTGGTATGAATGGATGGTGAATTTCACGAGGAGGACGATGAATTCCTTTGAGTAGTTGATGGCCGGTTATCGGGTCCAGTGTGGAGAGGAAGTTAGTGACCTAGTGAATTTGGATGACATAAAATAATTCACGACCTAAGGACACTTGAGACCTAAAGAAAATTTCCGACCTACGCTAGGTCGCTGAACGACCTAAGGCTTGCACAACCTAAAGCTCATACGACCTAATGATAGCTGAACGACTTAAAGAATTGACGACCTAATTTTTTTTTTGCGGCATAGGCTTTAGGTCGCGGCCGAGTTTGGACTTGAACAAACTTGCATTGCCTTGGACCTTTTTAACTTGCACAGTGCGAGCTAAAGAAGCTCCGACCTACGCTAGGTCGCTGGACGACCTAGGACTTGTGCAATTCTGAGAAAACTTGACTGAACTGTTTGGACTTGAATTTCGTTGTAATTCTTTGCAGATTATTTTAACTTTTAAACCTGTCAACTTGTTAAATACAACACTTACAGAAAAATGGGACGAATATACTGTCATTGACTGCCCACATCGAATGACAGATTAGTCGATAAAGAATAACCAACTTAAATGAACTGTGCGAATGAACTGTTGTAAATCAACCAACTCAAGTAAAGTATTAAAGCAAAGCTAAAATTTTGTTTGAATTACCACTGCACTTGAGTTTTAAATTAACAAGTCTTGAAATATCGTAGTCGACCAATTGTCAACTAGTTTAATTCCATTCATGTTTGCTTGTTATTTTTATTAGTTCTACACAGCACTTCACACTTCTTAGAAAACGTGCACCTTCACATTTGAACATCCAGTTGCTTATGTAGAATGACGTCTCAACAAGAAGAAATGATAGGACACGCTGAAGGAGCTTTCCCGATTGCCACTCTACTGGAGAATCCTCCGGAAAGAACTCCTACCATTCTGAAACAACGGGTGCTTAATCAATTGTGCGTTCAATTTGGCATTGCTGAAGCAGATGCTTTACTCCCTAGACCAAATGACTTTGCTGATAGACCACCCCACGGTTTTATTGTCGTTAATCGCCAAATGTGCTTAAGTGGATCAATTCCTCCTTTTAATGAATTTCTTCAACAAATCCTTCTCCGGCTAACTATCTCTCCCTTCCAACTGCACCCCAATGGCTATGCCATCTTGATGGGATTGTGCATTCTGTTTAGGAGGACGCTTGACCGTCTTCCAAGTTTTGAAGAAATCTGCTATCTGTGCACTTTTGCAAAGAACAAGGACCACCCTTCTATTGTACTTGTAAGAGGTGCGAGGAACCGCAAACTAATTTTAGACTTGCCCGAGAGTGCACACGGGTTCTTGAATCAATTCTTTTACATTCGTTACCCCCCAGGGTTTTATGCAATCTGGAGAGTAGGAAGTAAGATCTCCTTCTCTTTTTAATTTTTCTGAATTTCTCATGATCCGAGTTGCTAAGTGCTAACTTCATTCTTCATTATTACAGAACTTCCACCACCTTCTAGAGACTCCAGTCATAAGCCAATCTTTGAAAGGCTAAGTGTTGTGGCTGCTGAAGAGAGAAGTGCGAAATTTCTATTGACAGATGAACTTCTTCACCATTTTGGGCTTTTACATTCTTCTCATTCTACCCAAGTTCATGAAGTCCTCGATTCTCCAGCTAAAGCTTCTGATGCCCCGGTTTCTACTTAAGAGTCTGTGCGGGGAGGAACTACCATCGAGGTTTCACTAGTAAAGTGTTCAACTCCGAAAGATGATGCGGGGCCGTCTGACAAGCCTGCACTTGCCCCAATTATTGAAGAAGAGGAGCCTCTTCATCAAACCAGGGAGAATGTTGAGGAAGGAGGGAGCCTTATTAGGCACGATGGTGATGACATTTTTGGGAGTTTGAGTGACATAATGATCACTTCTCAAGAGTTCTTTAAAGATGACTTTGCCAGCGCTAAAGTTATATCTCCGGCAGTTGAAGCAACATCTGCCCTTAAACAGACTCCTTCATCCCGAGAATTGCCATTAGCTATAAAACCTGTCATTACCCCTCAATCGATGAGCGGTTCGTAGTCTAGTTTGACGCGTGTAGTTTGCACATTACACACAGTTAGGATTTTTGGCACTTGTGTGCGTTTAACCTTCGTACTTTGAGGATTCTCAAGTTTTTTGCCTCTTTCTTATTTTAGGTTCTCCGATGGGGCGAAGCGGTTCGTACTATGATGACTTTAAGCACTATGGAAGGCGTGGTCAATATGATTACAGGCGCACTCTTCCCCTACGTAGAGAAACTGATGAAGAAAGGGTTGCCAGGAAAGCTAACGAAAGGAGATTGTATGAGGAAAAGTACGGGAGAGGGGAAGAACGACACGACCTTCCTCATAGAGACGATGATTCCCATAAGCGAAAAACTCACGATGACAAGGGAAAGAGCCATGTGGTTGATACCTCCAGCAAACGGGCTAGACTTAGCGAAGAATCAATGCTTGCAATTTCTGAAAAGGTTGCTGCTCAATCTCCTGGCCCTGCTCGTACTGACATTCAAACAATCATTAATAGGCCTTCATATCAAGTTGGACAAGGTCCGTCCACTCTCCAAAGCCGATTTCCACAATGGTGCTTAAAAGGGGTTCGATTTGATCTTGATCTGGTTCCACTTGATAAACCAGCCATGTTGCGAAATCTCGATGCTGTCAAACTCGATATTGAGAGAATGTCTAACTAGCAGAAACTTGTTGACGAGCTCCAGAGAGTTAATCGCGCAAATCTTGAGGCCATGCTAACAATGGAGAATGATAAATCCGAGTGGCAAAAGACTCTTGAACAGCACGATGCAGAAATGAGGAGCATCGCCGCTTACAATGAAAAGCTTGAAGCGGAAGTGGAAAAACTTAAAAAAGAGCTCACTACTTATTCTACTTCCTACACTCAAAGAGAAGAAGTGCTTCAAAAACAAGTTAGAGACGCTCATGCCGGCCAAAGAGATGCCGAGGCAAAGGCTGAGGGGCTGGAGAAAATTGTAGAGAGCTGCCGCGTTGATATTGCTCAGTTGCGCATACAAACTTGCTCTCAGGACACGGAAATTGAAAAGTTGAAAGCTCAACTTTCCAAAGTCGAAAGAGAGCGAGATGAAGCTATTGCTGGCAGAATTGCAGCCGAAGAATCTCATCAAGCCACCAAGGCCGACATCAGCTCGACATTATTTGATTTCTATCTGCAAAGTGTCCTGGGGCGTGGCAGCCTTGCATTTTTGGGACCTAAGTATGAAGTTACCTTAGCTGAGGTATGGGAAGTCGCACTTGATATGTTTAAAGGCGCCGGGTACACTGAAGAGGAACTAGAGGCGCATTATTTAGACTTTGAAACTTGTGCGGCCCTTGCTAGAGGAAAGGAACAGCTTACCAAGGAGCGTGCTGATACAGCGGAAGGAGAGAATTTAGAGAAAATGCCTTCAACTGGCCCCACTCATCATTCTATTTCCGTCGATATTGACATTGCTGGTCCTAGCTCACATTCTCCGCCTCCTACTAAAATTGATCCCGAGATTACAGCCACTCCTACCGGGGAAGAGGTTCAGGAGGACATTGAAGCCCAAGCTTATGAGATTGATGTAATACCACCATCTTCTCCAGGTAACTTTAATGCCAATGTTGCTCAAGTGGGTTGCCTGCTTGCTCCACATGAGTTTGACGAGCTTCTTAATTATTTGTTGAATCTCGACGAGCCATTGTCTCCTCTTTTTACGGGGAATACTGATATTTTAAGCTTTTGCTCTTTTGTAGAAAAAGCACCAAGTACGGCTCAAACTTCTACGCCTCCGGTTATTGTTCCTCTGCCTCCCCAAATCACTCCTACTCCTCAGCTGGGATCGCAGGAAGAAATAATAGGTGCCCTTCAAGGCTTGGACGACCCAGCTGCTTCGCAAGAGCATAAGGACGAAGGACTTGAGGGGGGTGAGATATCTCCGGAGCGGACTCCTTCTGATGACGTAATTTTGTCTAAACTTGTCACTCCAGGAAGTGAATCTTCTTCAAGGAAGAAAGGGAAGCGTGGAACATCGAAGAAGAGAAGGAAAAGCATCATTGTTACTGAAGAGGGACCAGAAGTTGACCCAACTGTACCTCCCTCTCCTTCTTCTCCCATGCCTACAAATCGACCCAAAAAGCTGACCATCCGGCCGAGTGAAGGGTCCAAAGGTGGCAAGAAGAAATGAAGATCCGGTTTTTTTTTGCTTTTTGCATGCACTAGCTGAATATTGTGCGGGTATCGGTCCCCACTTTTTCCCTTATTTTGGCATATGTACCTGTACAAAATTTTGACAATATTGAATAAAATGACTCTTTTTATTTGAGCAAACTTTTGTCTGTATCTGAGAATGCATTTATTCTTTGTTTTCGTACAAGTTTCTTTATATGATATTGCAATGAGCTTGTGGTATGTTGTTCGAGCGTTACTTTTACCAATTGTAGCTATACCATGTTCCCCCCATACCATAAGCTCGTTGCAATATTTCCGACTTTGGGGGGACTCATTTTTTTTTTTAATTTCTGGAGAATAACTATTCCATGCTTGGAGGAATATTATTCTGCTCAAAAATAGAGTCCACCTTGTTTCATATGAGTTTCCACGCTCCACCCATCGGAGATGTCACTTTTTCTTTTGTGTATATTTACAAAGTGAATTCTCCTATGTGGAAGAGCGGGTCTCTGAAAGGCACTTTAGTCTTTTGAGGAAGGGCCTTCTCAAAATAGATGAACCAATCTTCCTTTGAGAGCTAAAGTGTGCCTTTGAAGAGGATTTTTTTTTTACTGCGCCTCGGTGGAGAGCTTTTTGGTCTTTGTTTTGCATTTCTGCTGAAATGCTCCTCTGAAAAGTTGTACCTCCGAGGAGGGCTTTTCACGTTTCAACACTTGGAAGTTTTATTTCGATCTCGGTGAAACGTGTGCCTCTGAAGAGTTGTGCCTCCGAAGAGGGCTTTTCACGTTTCAACACTTGGAAGTTTTATTTCAATCTTGGCGAAACGTGTGCCTCCACAGAGGTCTTTTTATCATTTCAGATTCTGGTGAAGTGGACCTCCGAAGAGCGACTCTTACACTTCAACTCCTGGTGAAATGGGCCTCCGAAAAGGGCTTTTCACGTTTCAACACTTGGAAGTTTTATTTCAATCTCGATGAAACGTGTGCCTCCGAAGAGGTCTTTTTATCATTTCAGCTCCTGGTGAAGTGGACCTCCGAAGAGCGACTCTTACACTTCAACTCCTGGTGAAATGGGCCTCCGAAGAGGGCTTTTCACGTTTCAACACTTGGAAGTTTTATTTCAATCTCGGTGAAACGTGTGCCTCTGAGTAGGGCTTTTGCCTGGGAGTTATTTTCTCATGGTTGGATGGATTCATGGGGCTGCGCAAGTTACTTGGACGTTTGTAATGAAAATGTATGACTAATCTCTTGAATAAAATATTTTCTTCCTCTTTTCCTATAATGGCTTCTGCTCTTATTTCTTTATAATATATTCTTATTTGTTTATAACACGTTATCAGCACGATCTCTTAAAAAAAATTATAGATTTGAATTGTGATAATCTAGAAGACCAGATCTACTTTTCTTTTCTGATCTAATTATAGATCTCAAGACAATTTTTTTAGATTTAACTATATTGATCTTATCTTTTTTAGATCTAATTCTATTAATTTTATCTTCTTAAATCTCATTCAATCATAGATCTAATTTTTTGATCTCATTCAATTGTTGATCTTATGTTCTAATTTTTTTTAAGAACTTTTGTAGATCTTGATATCATGCTCAAATGATATATCTTTTAGATCTATATATTTTAGTCATCAGATCTGTTCTTTTTCATGTTTATTAATCATTTTCTCTTATTTATTTATTGAAATCTAGTATGACTTCTGAGATTACTTATTATTACATATCTTTAGTTGAAAGCAATTTTATTTATTCTTTCAGAATTTGTACTTGATAAATATTCAGTTTGAATTGATTCAAAATTTCTAACAAGTAGTATTAGATCCACTCATCTTTGATTTCATTATGAATTTTTGATTTTTTTAATAAGTTTTGAATCGACTTTATTTATAAGTCATTGAATTTTTGTGATATCTTTCTCAACTTTCAGATCTATTTGATCTTCAGATCTATTAGATCTATGTATGAAAGATTTTTTGTTGTTGATAATTTTGGATTTGGTTTGAAGCTAAGTTGTTTTTCCTAGACCAAAAGGTAACTTCTAATGTTGAAAGCAAGATCTAAATGATCTGTATATAGTTAGTGTAATTAAATAAAATTCTAAAATGTTTTTATTTTTTGGAAATAATCTTAATTCCCTAAATTTACGAGATAACATTTGAAGATTTACATGTTTGTTTTGCTATATTTGGTAAAGAATTATGAAGTTAATTTTCTTATAAGGGGAATAATTTGGGTCTAAGATGTATAATTATTTATGATTATGAATGATATGGATAGATCTGAGATGATAATGTTGTTTATTTTAGAAATTTTTATTATTGAGAATAAACTTTCTCTTTAAGATATCTATTTTAATTTTATTATTGAGTAATCTCAATCATAGATCTGCGATGAAATTATGTTACTTTAACCATTGTTTTTTCAGTTGATTCATATATATTTATAATGAAATCATTTTGTTGTGATAGTAGTTATATCTTAGATCACATAAAGGTTAGATGCATTTATTTTTATCATAAATGTATTAAATGCATTGGTTATTGTAAATTAAATAATACTTTATGTTTGTGTTTGGAACAAGAATTGACGTATGATGTATTTATTTTGACAAGTAATGTATGGCGTAATGGAAGAAGTAGGTTTAACAACAACTTGAAGTTGTGCAAAGAAATTATTTTAATAAAAGTTGTATAACTCAAAATCCAAGACCTGAAGTCTTGAATTATGAAATAATTTCTGATAAAGTTTACAAGCTTGAATTCTTATCAGTATCTTTTTTTAATTTGTCAAAATATACAAGCTTCTAAAAAGGAAGTTTACACAAAATTTGAGAACCTGAAGTTTATAACAAATTAATGAACTTGAAGTTCATGAATTAGAAGCTCGAAGCTCTATTGAAATTGTGTAAAATGATAAGGTTGTACTCCTTCAAGAGGTTAAAGGAAATTAATAAATCATCCCAAAAGAGATGTTTTAGAGATTTATTTATATTTATATTGCAAAATCCAACATCGCAGAAGAGATGTTATAGGAATTTTATTTTTGGTACATTGCAATTGCTTAAAAAGGAAATACTATATTCCCTAAAGGAATAATGATATAATTTTTTTTTGAGTAATAACAATAATTTATCCAGAAAATGATATTGCATACCAATACTAATGTTATACTTCAGAAGTAGTGGTTTTATCGCTTACATCTTACTTTTAGTTGGTGAATCTAATTTTGTCACTGTATTTAAAGTTTGATATGCCATTTTAAAAGCAGTTACAACAAAAATCTCCAGCATGGATATTTTATGCTACTGTAAAAGTAGTAATTATGTTATTTATATAAAATAAATATTGTATATTGATATGGCATTCCAATAATGCATATATATATATATATACCTCAAGAAGAGAAAGTTCACTCCAGAAGTGGTGATTCTAAAATATCTCTAGAACAGATGTAACGACCCGCTATTTTGGACCATTCAAATCAATAATAAAACCATACATGTCCGACTTGAATAATTCAAAATACCGCGTTGTTAACTTAAATTTGGAAAACTCAACATATAAAGTAAATCAAACATCACAGATCACAGACACAGAGTAATATAATGCAGCGGAATAGATAAAGAATAGTAGTTCATGAAGCTACTATATATATCAGAGTTAGAAATAAAGTACATCGAAATATCTCAAATACAGTGAAGTCTTCAGTACGAACCAATGACTCCTCTGAAATAATCAACTGGAAAAACTGAAAGCTGAATCGATAGTTGGACCTCCAACGAAGCTCCAAACTCCAAAGGTGAGTCTCTAATGCTGTGTCTCTCAGTCTGACCCGTGCGTAAAGCAAAACACAAAACACTTGAGTCAGGACTAACATTCTTATATCTATAAATCCAACTCAAGTGAAATATCAACTGAAATATATTTAACTTAGAGGATGTTTGAGATAACCATCCTCTAAGGATCCAAGGAACTATCTACAGGGTAGAAATATACACTATAGATAACCATCTTCTAAGGATCCAAGGAACTATCTACAGGGTAGAAATATACACTATAACACCGTGGTCATTTCAATTTTATTTATATTTCAAAACTAAAATATCATTTTCATTTCAAATATCTCTATTTTTCAAATTAGTATATATATCCAATAATTTATGAAGTAAAATATTTTTTATTTCCTCAAACTTCACAAATCGCTTCAAAAATCAACTCGACCTTCTCGTTCAAATTTAATTAAATCAAAATTTATCAATTTCCATTCAATTTAGTTTCTGATTAAACTTAAATTTTATCTATTTTAAATACGGATTTGAACCACAAAATGAACCATTTAAATTTCAATATAATTCGACGTTAATATATTTCGGGGCGTTAAATATTCAACATTTCAAAGACTAAACTTTGATAGTTGTGTTTATCTCCCAACTTGACTTCACTATTATTTAGTTTTGAAATATTCACTTAATAGATTCAATGTTAATTATATGACCTTAAATTTACATTTTCTATATATTACCTTCGATTTCTTTAGACATGAAACATCCGTTAAATTTCATAAATAAAAATTCAAGTTATAGGATCATATGTTAAAGTTTCGAATTTAATAGTTTCAAATTGATTTAACTAAATAAAATCCTTAACTAATGACAAATTCAAATAAGTCCCAAATATATCTTCAAACCTTAGCTTATAAAATTTATTCCACAAATCTATTTCAGAAGTACAAATTTAATAAATCCTTAAACATATTTCATATTAATAAAATCAATCTAAATTAAATTATCTTAATACTAAATCTATATATAAAATAACCTTTATATATAATACTTTAAATCAATATTCATTAAAACCATATATTTCTTTTCAAGACCATAGAAATTATTTTCAAAACATTCATATAGACCACGGCGTCGATGTAAAATTTTCTATTCTATGGACAAGGGATACAGATATTTATCATTTCAATCCGAAAGTTAAATATATATGGGTGGATATCATTTCAACCCGAAATCCCAAATTGAATTCAAATAAAAATCGCTTGGGTTTATCATTTCAACCCATAACGAAATTCTCCTATTCTAAAGTCCGTTCGGGTATGTACCATTTCAACCCATAGCGATTCCTATATTAACAGGGAACTTGCAGAGTGATAACAGATATGAAAATAATAATAACAACAGGCATATATCATCAAAAATAAATATAAACAATAGGATATGGTGTCATATCCCATAAGTGAACAGTTACAGATAATAACATATATAACAAGTTAAATAACTACGGCATCATATTTCAATTGTCGTTTCAATTTAAATCAAATTTAACAAATAAAAGAATGTTAATCGTGAGTGATTACTCACCTTTCGAGGCTAGAGAATACAGAAGATGACATGGATACGCACACTGATACAGACACTGAAATTTGAATTATAAATCCGAGCACGAATTTCAAATCAAAGTAGGATTGGCACGAATTGTACGAACGAGGCTGATAATCAAGAATTTATGAATTTAATCAAAATCAGTCTGATATATACAGAAATTTTTGCTGTTTTAATAAAAATCAAATCTAAGACCCGAACCACCCCATACGACCTATGTATATAATATCATTAAGATTTATATTTTAAAATATGATTAATATATAAAACTTCAACAAATTACACTGTTCAAATCTCATTTATAAACAACTATATACATATGGTACAAAATCCACTTCACAATACAATTATAAATTTTAAACACTCTACATATATATAAACTAATATATAACTACCCATACATAAACAGTAAAGCCTATACACAGACTTATATAAAAAAATTAAACAACGGATGTACGAATTACTTATATAACTTATATTATAACTTATTTTATAAATATATATAATACTGTAACCTGTGCAGACCGAAAGTATAAGTTAGAATGTAAACTTTATACAATATATATAAATAGAAACTAATATAAACTTTAAAATATATACATTTTTTTTTGCGAAAGCAACTGGTCTACACTAAAACACATATACACCCTTAACTTTTATGCAACATGCATGCCAACTGAAATGAAAACTTATACATTAGAAAACTAACTCCATACATAAGTGTATGCAAAGTATATAGATATATATAAGGCCATAAAGATATATCTATAATTATTATAACTTTATATAAATATATATCATGTACGAAATTAGGAAAATAAACAACTTCAAAAAATCCTATACAACTTCCATAATAATAAGATGTAAATTGACCTTCAAATAAAAGTTATAAACCCGTTTATTATAAAACTACATATATATAATAACGGATTTTCAAACTTATAAAATAAATCATACAATACGGTTTGTAAAATATACATATATGGACTCAAAGTTAAACAAAAATGAATATAAATCTACTTGCCAAATATGCAGACTCCATTTGCAGATCCAACACAACTCACACATATTAAATATGCATACACTTCTAGAAACAAAACAAACCTTTCAATAAAAAATGGAAACCACGTTTGGTATATACATGTATTCAAACCCAACAGCTTTATATAAACCACTATATGTATGCATCTTATATTTTTATACCACTATCAATGTATCATAACTATACTCCATATAAACAAATATGCATACCAACTTTGAATGCTAGAATATGTATCAACAACACATACAAGGGACGTGTATTGATAAAATCATCCATATCATAGCTAAATATAAAACTATATATAATATATATATATAAATAACACTTGCAAATATAAACTTAACCTACCTGTACCTGGTAATGCGAACAGTAGAGGAAACAGGGGAGGGTCGCTGCGTCTTCGATGGATATTGCGTAAGGGGAAGAGTGGGTTCGGTGGAGGAGCGGAGTTTGGAAAAGGTGAAGGAGAGGCCGAAATTTGTAGTGTCAGGCAAGTTTATATAGAAGAGGAAGAAACAATAGAGAGGGAAAGAAGAGAAATCTGGGAAGAATCAATAAAATGGAAAGAAAATACAAACAGATGTAAATGGAAATGACTAAATAAAAGTAACCAAAGAAATAACACAATCATGTGCTATGATTCAGTTGAGGATTTAAGGCAAAATATTCACGTTGATTCAGGAAAATAATCAAAGTAAATAAATGGTAGCACGTTTCAAATTTGAACGGAAGGAAAGAGAAAAGTTACAATTCCGAAAAAATATCAAAGTAACAGCTACACATTGATTCAAGAGCCATTAAAGCAATTTTTAAATTATGAAGGCAACGTTACTCTGCGTTATATTTTAAAATAAGAATGCTGAATGAAAATCAACAGTCAAATATGGTGCAGTGTAAATGGCAAGAGTCACGCTGATTACTGAATAAAAATAAAAATAAAAATAAAACGAATAACCATTTATTTATTTTTATTTTTTTAGACGGTGGAAAAATGAAGTAATAAAGGTCAGTGAAAGTAGGAATGAATATATTAGAAAAGTTACGATTCTAGTAGCAACGGTCATCTTAGATTAAGTTGAAAATTTTATAATAATTTATTACCGTGGCTATGGTTCAAATTTTTTTGAAAGCAAGGAAACCAAAATTTCACAATTAAAGGTAAGCTTTAAATTTTTAATAAATACAAAACGTATCTAAGTTTATACGTTTATAACTTTCCAGCTGTAGTGTGTGTGTGTGTGTGTGTGTGTGTGTGTGTGTGTGTGTGTGTGTATAATGAATGGTCATAATGAAAGAAGTGGAAACAGGGAGCGTAGGAAAGAAAGGTTAGAAAAATAAAATTTTCACCCTTAAATTCCGAAGATTAATAAGGTAACGTACCTCTTTAATAAAATGTACATCAACGGTCACAAGCTAAAATTTAGCTACAAGTTTAAAGAAATGAGGGGAAGATGAGTTTTTTTAAATTAATCACTTCCCAGAATTAATATGTCAATGAAAAAAGGAAAGGAGATGAATCAGGGAAACGTATTATAACTTATATATAACTATTAAACGGATAGATGGAAGAAAAGATGAGCATGTGAGTAAAAGTGAAAACTGATTTATAAGCAAAAAGGAATGTGAGCTGTTGCCTGGGAAGAAAATGGAACAGTTTAAAAATTAAAGGCAATGGACTGCTGAAATTAAATGAGTATAAAACGTGTAAAAGTTATATACTGAAACAGCTATAAATTTCAATTATTATTATAAAACGGGGAATAACGAAAGTGACGCAGCGGATTAATCAAACAAAACTTCAATCGATGGATTGTAGCAATCGGTGAGTTGAAGATACCAAAAATGCCCAAGTTCGTTGATCCAAAGATACCGAACTCTAGCTATCTCAAACACGTTGATAGCGCACTATACCGTGTTCAAAGATCTACGATTCTTCGCACGTTGATCTAGCGCACTAGATTCCGTGAATCGGCTTCAACAAACGTGGATTCGAGCGCACTCGAACGACGTAAGTGGAGATAGGAGATTACACTCAACTACCAATTGGTATGAAAGCACAAAGCTAACAAAAGAGAATTTTATTCCAAAATCAACAACCCAAAAATTTACAACACACCCGCTATTTATAGGCATTACAACTCAACACAACATACAACACTCAACTCCTAGGTCGGCACCGGCTCAACAAATACGACTCATCTCGGCCGACTCAACATAAGTCGCTGCCGACTCAACAAGGCACGACTTAAAGACACAGCGGGTCACACGACTCAACACATGTACAGCCCCAACAATACACGACTCAAAAAATGCAACCGACTCATCAAACCCAGCAACCCACGACTCAATTATATACCGACTTAAAAACTCGCGACATACGACTCATACAAGACCGACTCATATAGTATATACATGACTCGTCTCAACACGACCGACTCAAGATACACAGCTTATCTCCTTGCCGACTCATCTTAGGTCGTAGCCCCTTAGCTCGGTCCCGACTCATCCTTTCTGCATTAACTCGCACCTTTCCTTCCTGTGTTCCATTGAATCGGGAACGACTCATACTAAGTCGTAAACGACTCATCTCCGAAGCCCACTTTGCTCGACCTATGTTATCTCCCCCTTGTAAACTCTTAAACCGGAAACGACTCATCACTTTAAATTGTGGACGACTCATCAAGCAGGAACTCCTCCAAGCTTTGTTAAATCGGCACCGTCTCATGCTCCCCCTATCTCGTGACCGACTCATCAAGCATGCATGTTTTAAACTTGTGTACGCCTTACGAGTTAAATCCGAAGCTCCTTGACTCGTGCATGATTTAATATGGTTTAACTTCTGAATTCCTATATGCCTTGCTGCATCATCCTTCCCAGGTTGAGAAAAATTCGACCTCGAATTTGCAAATTCTTTCTCATCAAAATGTTCATCCCCATGATACGGAATTAAATGTTTAACGTTAAAAATATCAGAAGTATAAACATCATCTGGTAGCTTTAATCGATAAGCATTCTCATTAATTTTCTTCAAAACTTCCACTGGACCAATTTTTCTGGCTTTCAACTTGTTGTAAGCACCCACTGGAAAACGATCCTTTGTCAATATAGCATAAACCAAATCACCTTCGTTAAATTCAACATTTCGACGTTTCAAATCTGCAGACTTCTTATACTTCTCATTCGACTTCTCCAATCGTTCCTGAACGATTTTATGACATTCATTCAGCTCTTCAACAAAATCAGTAGCTCGTTTAACTGTTCTCTTTGACTGTGGTACAACTGCTAAATCCAACGGCCCCCTGGGTAAATTTGAATAAACAATCTGAAACGGACTGAATCCTGTGCTTCGATTTACTGCATGATTATGAGCAAATTCTGCCTGGCATAGCTTCATGTCCCAACTTCTCAAATTATCCTGTACAAGACAACGCAACAAATTTCCCAATGACCGGTTAACAACTTCTGTCTGCCCATCAGTTTGCGGATGATAAGCACTACTAAATTTCAGTTTCGTTCCCACCATCTTCCATAAACTTAACCAAAAGTGACTCAGAAAACGAGTATCTCGGTCAGAAACAATAGATTCTGGTAAACCATGAAGTCTATAAATCTCCTTGAAAAATAACTGTGCTACTCGAACTGCATCTGCTGTCTTCTTGCAAGCAACAAAATGTGCCATCTTCGAAAATCTGTCCACCACAACAAATATCGAATCATTTCCCCTTTGAGTTCTCGGCAAACCCAAAACGAAATCCATGCTGATATCAACCCATGGCTTAGATGGTACTGGTAATGGCATATACAACCCTGCATTCGTTGCTGTCCCTTTTGAAACTTGGCAAATATGACATCGCTCCACAAATCTCTCAACTTCTTTTCTCATCGATGGCCAAAAGTAAGATTGCGAAATCAACTGTAAAGTACGATCACGGCCCACATGCCCTTCTTCATGTAATTCCTTCACAATCTTCATCCTCAAACTACAATCCGGAATACATAAACGATTTCCTTTAAACAGAAAACCATCAACCAACATGAATTCATCGGCAATCCCATCCTTCACTTTTTCAACATATTTCACAAAGTAAGGATCTTCTTCAAGCATCTCTGGCAACATTTCAAACCCCGTCACTTCAATCTTCATTGTCGTTAGTAAATGACTCCTCCTACTCAAAGCATCTGCTACTCGATTCGTCACCCCTGATTTGTGTTTAACGACAAAAGTAAACTGCTGCAAATAAGCAATCCATGACGCATGTCTCGCAGAAATCTTATCTTGCCCCTGTAAATGTTTCAAAGCTTCGTGATCAGTGTACAGAACAAATTCCTTCTGAAATAAGTAATGTCTCCAATGCTTAACCGTCTGAACAACAGCATAAAACTCAACATCGTATGTACTGTATCTCATCTTTGCCCCTGACAACTTTTCGCTGAAATAAGCAACTGGCTTCCCATTCTGGCTCAGAACTCCTCCAATACCAACCTTCGAAGCATCAGTATGCAATTCAAACAACAACTGAAAATTAGGTAGAACAAGAATTGGTGCAGACGTCAACAATTCCTTGATCCTTTCAAAGGCAACCCCCGCTTCCTCTGACCACACAAACTGTTTACCCTTCATGCAATCAGTCACTGGAGCCATCACGCTACTGAAGTGTGGTATGAACCTTCGGTAGAATGACGCTAGCCCATGAAAACTTCTCACTTCTGTAATTGTCTTTGGCTGTGGCCAATTCTTGACTGCTTCAACTTTGCTCTGGTCAACTTGAATACCTTTCCCTGAAACAACATAACCCAGGAATAAAACAGTAGGTGTCATAAACACACATTTCTTTGTAGCAGCATAAAATTGTTCTTCACGAAGAATAAGCAACACTTCCCTCAGATGTAGAACATGCTCCTCCGTACTCCTGCTATAAATCAAAATATCATCGAAATACACCACGACGAACTTTCCAATGAATGGTCTAAAAATTTGATTCATCACCCGCATGAATGTACTAGGTGCATTAGACAAACCAAATGGCATAACCAACCATTCGTACAACCCCTCTCTAGTTTTGAAAGCTGTCTTCCATTCGTCTCCAGGTCTGATACGAATTTGATGATAACCACTCTTCAAATCAATTTTCGAGAATATAGTTGCCCCACTCAACTGATCCAACAAATCATCCAACCTCGGCATAGGAAATCTGTAACGAACAGTGATCTTATTCAAAGCTCTACTATCAGTGCACATTCTCCAAGTTCCGTCCTTCTTTGGTACTAACAATGCAGGTACAGCACACGGACTCAAACTTTCCTGAATACGACCCTGTTCAAGTAATTCTTCCACCTGCCTTCGTAACTCCTCATGTTCCTTCGGACTCATTCTGTAATGTGGTCGGTGTGGTAACACTGCTCCGGGAACAAGATCAATCTGATGTTGAATGTCTCTAAGTGGTGGTAACTCCTTTGGCAACTCCTCTGGAAAGACATCTTCAAACTCTTCCAAAACTGGCTTTGCTTCTTCGGGAATCTCAACTTCTTCACTACTCTCTCTCCCAATCAACAAAAACACTTCCGGTTCTTCCTCCACTTCTTTAACAAACTCCTTCAAAGTCAACAGAGTTTTCAATTCTTCAATCTCTTCTAGCTTGCTCTCCTTCTGCTGCTGTCTCTTAGGAACTAAAGTGATTTTAGTACCCTCGAACATGAAACTGTAACTGTTGGCACGACCGTCATGCTGAACTGCTCTATCAAACTGCCATGGTCTGCCCAACAATAAGTGACAAACATCCATATCTACGACATCACACCAGATTTCATCTTTGTACTTCTTTCCGATTGAAAAATTCACACAAGCTCTTCGACACACTTTCACTTCACCTCCTTTCCTTAACCATGCTAGCTTGTATGGTTTAGGATGCTTCTCGGTCTTCAAATTCAACTTCCTAACTGCCTCTGTAGAAATAATATTATCACAACTCCCCGCATCAATAACGAACTTGCAAACTTTCCCCAGAATAGTACATGTCGATTGAAAAATATTGCTTCTCAGCCAACTACAATCCTCCTCTTGCTTAGGTGTCAAACAACTTCTCCTCATCATAAGATTACAACCTTCATCACCCGACACTTTTTCTTCCTCCTCAACATAAGGTACATTTGAATACTCTGCCTCCTCACCATCATCTGCTTCAACCTCTGCAACCATGGTTCTCTTCTTCGGCTTCGGACATTCGTTGCTTTTGTGACCCAACTCCTGACAATTATAACATTTGAAAATACTGCTAGCCCTTGCCTTCTCAGCCTCCTTCACCACTGGCTTGGTAACTGGTTTAGGAGTATTAGAACTTCCGCCAACACCCCTTGCTTGGTTATTGGAATTAGTAAACACACCACCTCCACGCCTTCCTTGTTTCTCCCAAGCTAACGCTTTCTGATGTGCCTCTACAACGGATCTAGGATCAAACATATTAACCATATCCTGGATCTGCATTCTCAAACCCCCAACGAATCTAGCAGTTAACTGCTCTTCTGTCTCCATAATATCGTTTCTAGCAATGAGTTGGTAAAATTCATCAGCATAATCACTAACAGACTTCGTCCCTTGCCTCAGATTCTGCAACCTTTGGTACATAAGTGATTGGTAATTATAAGGTAAGAAAGTAGATCTCATCAACTTCTTCATCTTTTCCCAAGATTCTATCTTTGACTTCCCCATTCGTTCACGAGTAAGTTTAGTTTGCTGCCACCATGCCAAAGCTCTCCCCCTCAGCCTTGTAGCAACTAACTTCACCCTTCGATTCTCCGGCACCTCCTTGAAATCAAAGATTTCCTCCACATTAGACAACCAATCTAAGAATTCCTCAGCAACCATCCCGCCTTTAAACTCCGGAATCTCCATTTTCATACCCGACTCCCAACGACGGTCATCCTCCACATCACGGTAAGAATTTCGAACTTGGTCTCGATCTCGATAATGAATACTTGCTCTATCACCCTCTTCAACAAAATCAAAAGTACGCCTACATCGATCTCGACCAATGTCATCCCTTCTCTCATGCATGCTTCTTTGACTATGTCTCTCTTCATCTCTATATGCTTCATGGTCAAATTCTCGATGACTTCTTCTTTCTTCATGTGCATAGTCATTATGATCTCTTCGTGATGAAATTGATGTTTCTCTTCTATCTCTACAAGAATGTGGTGATACCCTCCTCGCTTCCGTAACCAATGGCGAAATTCGGTTTCCTCCATGGTTCGAGTTTGGTGATCTCCTCCTTTGATTCAAATCAGTCATCAATCTCTCCAATTTACCAATGCCCTCATCAAACTTTTCATTAATACGTTGTTCCATAAGCTCGGCTTCTTCTCTACGATACAAAGTTTCAACGTTTTGATGTCGGTTAGCTCTCCTTGGTGGCATGGTTGTAACTTCACAAACTTCAACAAATTGAACACAATACTTCAAAATTTCACACAATAAAGCAATCTAGGCTCAACCTTAGATCGGCAATAGATGTTCACGGCTCACACTAACTCGGTTCAAGTTAGGTCGGCTCTACCTTGACTCGCTATGACTTGCCTCGGTACAACTTGTCTTGGCCACCTACTACAAACACTTCAATGCAATCAACAAGGCACGGCTACTCCCAAGTATACACGACCTTCTTCAAATTCAAACTCCTTGGCGCGCAAAAACTCCAAGTCAAAATCCAAACAAAGTCCAACTCCTCGATCCAAAATGAAATGGATCAAACACTCCTAACTTGATGCAACTTCAATATGAACACTATGAACTCCTTCAACTTCAAAAACTTCAAAAACTTGGCTCCAAGAATCAAACTTAGCTATGATTGGCTAAGAATGGCTCCGATACCAAAACTGACGCAGCGGATTAATCAAACAAAACTTCAATCGATGGATTGTAGCAATCGGTGAGTTGAAGATACCAAAAATGCCCAAGTTCGTTGATCCAAAGATACCGAACTCTAGCTATCTCAAACACGTTGATAGCGCACTATACCGTGTTCAAAGATCTACGATTCTTCGCACGTTGATCTAGCGCACTAGATTCCGTGAATCGGCTTCAACAAACGTGGATTCGAGCGCACTCGAACGACGTAAGTGGAGATAGGAGATTACACTCAACTACCAATTGGTATGAAAGCACAAAGCTAACAAAAGAGAATTTTATTCCAAAATCAACAACCCAAAAATTTACAACACACCCGCTATTTATAGGCATTACAACTCAACACAACATACAACACTCAACTCCTAGGTCGGCACCGGCTCAACAAATACGACTCATCTCGGCCGACTCAACATAAGTCGCTGCCGACTCAACAAGGCACGACTTAAAGACACAGCGGGTCACACGACTCAACACATGTACAGCCCCAACAATACACGACTCAAAAAATGCAACCGACTCATCAAACCCAGCAACCCACGACTCAATTATATACCGACTTAAAAACTCGCGACATACGACTCATACAAGACCGACTCATATAGTATATACATGACTCGTCTCAACACGACCGACTCAAGATACACAGCTTATCTCCTTGCCGACTCATCTTAGGTCGTAGCCCCTTAGCTCGGTCCCGACTCATCCTTTCTGCATTAACTCGCACCTTTCCTTCCTGTGTTCCATTGAATCGGGAACGACTCATACTAAGTCGTAAACGACTCATCTCCGAAGCCCACTTTGCTCGACCTATGTTATCTCCCCCTTGTAAACTCTTAAACCGGAAACGACTCATCACTTTAAATTGTGGACGACTCATCAAGCAGGAACTCCTCCAAGCTTTGTTAAATCGGCACCGTCTCATGCTCCCCCTATCTCGTGACCGACTCATCAAGCATGCATGTTTTAAACTTGTGTACGCCTTACGAGTTAAATCCGAAGCTCCTTGACTCGTGCATGATTTAATATGGTTTAACTTCTGAATTCCTATATGCCTTGCTGCATCAGAAAGGCAAGGACGATGCTTTCAAAGTTTATTAATGGCTAGGAATGGGGAAGTCTATCTGTGAATTGGAAAAATTATTAAGCAATTGAAATTTTAACGGTAGAAAAGTAACAGCTACACACTGTTTTAGAAACAATCAAAGCAATTAATAGCTTGATTGGACAGCAAGAATAAATATGGAAGGACACGTTATAAAGGCAAAATGAGCCGTTTGAAAATAAAAAAAAATGATGGCAAATAAAACAGTTGTGCCTTGAATTTCCCAAAATAAATTATTTTATGAACATCAATTATTATTGACTTAAATTGAACAGAATCACACCCTAAAATATACTTCCTTAATTTTTGATGAGAATTTATCATTTGCCACATTTAAATATACGTAATCCAAATGAAATTTTTTATTTCAAAATATTAATATTTAAAATTTCTCAAAAATCAAATTAAATACGCTAAATAAAACCATTAAAAATTAACAAAATTTTACGGATCGTTACACTCTCCCCCACTCAAAACGTTTCGTCCCCAAAAAGGAAGAAGGTAGGAGAATAGAAACAACCAGAAAGATAAATATATTGAAAGACAAGGATAAACAATTAATTAAGACCATATAAATTTTGCTTGAAATATTCATTTGAAAACTTCATTTGAAATTAAATTTCCTTTAACACTGATTTTTTTTCAAAACCCATTGGAATTAAATATGTTAAATAACACTTAATAAATATATGAAAACTATTTGAAAACAATTTATTTGCATGATTAGTTATATTTACAAGGAATTTATTTGAAAACATTAAATCCATAAATTATAACTTACCAATTTTCTCTCAAAATACTTTTCAAATATTCTCATTAATCATTTCTTTAAATATGTTTATTTTAAATAAATAACTTCTAAAATATTTATAACACTATAATTTTCTATTAAACCAGGTAGTATATAATTAAACAATACTTTAAAGGATATATTCAAAAGGAAAGGAAGGTAGATTCAAAAGATAGTATCGGGCACGAATCGTAAATTTCAAACTATAAGAATTTAAATTTTAAAAACTAATACAGAAATTTCTTGTTGGAAATATTTTTATAATAAGATACCTTTATAATAAAATACTTTTATATCAAAACAAATTTTCCTTTCGAAAATACTTTTATAACTCGATGTTTCAACAAGTTTATCCTCGTTCTTGCAGACTCTGGCCATGCGTTGATCAGACGCAAAGTTGTAATTCTTCAAGTACTTAGTAGACCCGTTTCAACACCCAGTGAAAATACTCGAAAAACCTTTTAAAAACAGATATGGAAAGTACAATCCAAACAAACAACCAAACCAAAACCTTTGTCCAACCATGGTTCGTAGATACACAATGGTTACGCCTGGGTCCCTCAGGAAACAATCCGTATCCGTAAGCTTTCTCAGCCCTGCGAGTTATGCCATGATGACTAATAGGGTGCAGGATACACAATGGTTACGCCTGGATCCCCCAAAAAACAATCCGTACCCCTAGGCCGTCTCAGCCAGGCAGTTTCGCTACTAATCGCGACCTACACAAATTGCAGGATACACAATGGTTATGCTTGGATCCCCCAGGAAACAATCCGTACCCCTAGGCCAGACTCAGCCAGGCAGTTACACTATGCAGTCGCGAGAGAGAAAAAACCATGGGTTACGCCACGGTGGGAACACTCGAGTATCACATCCGGAAAACCAAAAATCAGAGAGAATAATATCGATAGAATGAATCCACAATGTGGCCACAAAGCGGATATCAAGCAGAAGGCACTTTTCGTATCTTTACTTCGAAAATATATACATCATATAGTACCTTTTCAAATCACTTTCAAATATCATACTTATATAAGTCTATTATATGTAGGATTCCATTTTCAAATCGAATACTCTGCAAATCAATAGTATATCAAATCATACTTATATGGACTTCGATTATATAAAATTCTCTTTCAAAATTGAGTACCTTTCAAATCAATAGATTTCAAATCAACTTCATACTTATACAAATCCATTTTATATAAGTCCGACCACTCCCAAATCAAGTACTTAATAATATAAGGTTCTCAATTTCAAATCATTTTAATATTAATTCAGTTTCAAGGTTTCTTAAACAATAGGTTTAGAAAATAATCCAAATTTCCAAATCAACAAAATTTAGGTCAAACGAATTCATTTCCAAAATCACCATAAAATTACTGGTTTTAATTCCAATCAAATTTCAAAACCAAATATTTTTCTCAAAATCAATTATACTCAAGATAGTTTCCAAATTTAAAATTATTCCTTTAAAACCTTTAAACTATCTATTTCTATTTGAAATATCCAATTTACCTTTCTGAAAACCATTATTCAAAACTAATTTTTTTCAAAACATTTCAAAACTAAATTACATATTAGTATAATTCAAAATAGTCATATTCATTTACTTAACAGAAGGTTTTAAACTTAAACATACAAAACTAAACTTATATGCTTTATCAAATATTTTATCCTCTTCGAAATTTCTTAGCTTTGAAAATTTAACCTCGATTTGGAAGTGTTCGAACATTCAAAATACTTAGGGAAATCAAATTTTCAATTCAAGAGTTGAAAATCAACAATAAATCAATAAATCAATTTCAATAGATAGGATTATACCAAATCAAATCTGAAACTCGGGGACTGAACACCGGTCTCACTTTCAATTGTTCCAAATATATATACATATATCTTTCGAAAATATCAATTTATACTTCGGAATTTGAAATCACAACGGTTTTATAAAATCACTCGCATAGCGAAGCTATTAAAGTGACCTATCCCCTACTCTGAAACTCGAAAATCAATGTCGATGATGCGTACATTCATCACCGAAATTATTTTCCAGCGACATAAGTGAGTTCTGAACTTCTATTTTCTTGAAAACTTCTTTGAAATTTCTTCAAAATTATTGGAATTCATTTGAACCCATTTGAAACATTTCTTATTCGGAAAATACTTTTAAATCGTATTATTTTAATATATTTTCTAAAATCTTAAAACCAATTTCAAAATACCGAAATTCAATTCTCGAATTTCAAATTTAACCCTTCAGCTATAAAACACTTTTATATAAATCAATTTCTTATAAATTTTCAAAATTTCAAATCCTTTAAAACTTTTATATATAGAATAACATTTCTTATTTGTTTTATATATGGGTATATAATCCTTATCGAAAACATTTTCTTTTTATATATAGAATGAAATCATAGTTATCAAAATAATAATTTCGATATATAAAACAATTTCAAAAATACAAACATACCTGATTTTTCAAAAGGTGATTCAAGAATGGATTTCAAAACAAAGATAGAGATTAAATTAGAGGGACTCTAATCAATAGAATCCTGATTCGAAGATAGACTCGATCGAAGATGAGATAACTAAATTTCAAACTAGAAGATGTATATACTTCTATAAATCGCGGGCGACCTTAACCGGGTCAACTGAGACTTTAGGAATATGATCAATGCGGAATTCCAAAACAAATCGACATTCAATCGCCAGAGATAGAATTTGGCATATCAAGATATAGCAGCATCGTAAACCGAGGATACAGAAATCTTTGGTGAATCAATACCAATTGTAAAGGAGTTTCACCCCCTTTGCAAATCATTCAGTGGAGTCATTGGATACTCCAGAATCAAAAGAATATAAACAGAGAGAGAGAGTAAGAATGAATTTTTGAACCAAGGGACATTCCCAAATTCAAAGGAAATCGAGTCAAAAAGGAAGAGATTCAACTCGAACGAAAGTGATTCTGTAAATAAATTTACCATATATGCTAAGTTTTGCCTAGAGCCAAAGCTCTGATACCAACTGTAACGACCCGCTATTTTGGACCATTCAAATCGACAATAAAACCATACATGTCCGACTTGAATAATTCAAAATACCGCGTTGTTAATTTAAATTTGGCAAACTCAACATATACAGTAAATCAAACATCACAGATCACAGACACAGAGTAATATAATGCAGCAGAGTAGATAAAGAATAGTAGTTCATGAAGCTACTATATATATCAGAGTTAGAAATAAAGTGCATCCGAATATCTCAAATATAGTGAAGTCTTCAGTACGAACCAATGACTCCTCTGAAATAATCAACTGGAAAAGCTGAAAGCTGAATCGATAGTTGGACCTCCAATGAAGCTCCAAACTCCAAAGGTGAGTCTCTAATGATGTGTCTCTCAGTCTGACCCGAGCGTAAAGCAAAACACAAAACACTCGAGTCAGGATTAACATTCTTATATCAATAAACCCAACTCAAGTGAAATATCAACTGAAATATATTTAACTTAGAGGATGTTTGGGATAACCATCCTCTAAGGATCCAAGGAACTATCTACAGGGTAGAAATATACACTATAACACCGTGGTCATTTCAATTTTATTTATATTTCAAAACTAAAATATCATTTTCATTTCAAATATCACTATTTTCCAAATTAGTATATATATCCAATAATTTATGAAATAAAGTATTTTTTATTTCCTCAAACTTCACAAATCGCTTCAAAAATCAACTCGGCCTTCCCGTTCAAATTTAATTAAATCAAAATTATCAATTTCCATTCAATTTAGTTTCTGACTAAACTTAAATTTTATCTATTTTAAATATGGATTTGAACCACAAAATGAACCATTTAAATTTCAATATAATTCGAAGTTAATATATTTCGGAGCTTTAAATATTCAACATTTCAAAGACTAAACTTTGATAGTTGCGTTTATCTCCCAACTTGACTTCACTATTATTTAGTTTTGAAATATTCACTTACTAAATTCAATATTAATTATATGACCTTAAATTTACATTTTCTATATATTACCTTCGATTTCTTTAGACATGAAACATCCATTAAATTTCTTAAATAAAAATTCAAGTTATAGGATCATATGTTAAAGTTTCGAATTTAATAGTTTCAAATTGATTTAACTGAATAAAATCCTTAAGTAATGACAAATTCAAATAAGTCCCAAATATATCTTCAAACCTTACCTTATAAAATTTATTTCACAAATCTATTTCAAAAGTACAAATTTAATAAATCCTTAAACATATTTCATATTAATAAAATCAATCTAAATTAAATTATCTTAATATTAAATCTATATTTTTAAAATAACCTTTATATATAATACTTTAAATCAATATTCATTAAAACCATATATTTCTTTTCAAGACCATAGAAATTATTTTCAAAACATTCATATAGACCACGGCGTCGATGTAAAATTTTCTATTCTATGGACAAGGGATACGGATATTTATCATTTCAATCCAAAAGTTAAATATATACGGGTGGATATCATTTCAACCCGAAATCCCAAATTCAATCCAAATGAAAATCGCTTGGGTTTATCATTTCAACCTATAACGAAACTCTCCTATTTTAAAGTCCGTTCGGGTATGTATCATTTCAACCCATAGTGATTCCTATATTAACAGGGAACTTGCAGAGTGATAACAGATATGAAAATAATAATAACAACAGGCATATATCATCAAAAATAAATATAAATAATAGGATACGGTGTCATATCCCATAAGTGAACAGTTACAGATAATAGCATATATAACAAGTTAAATAACTACAGCATCATATTTCAATTGTCGTTTCAATTTAAATCAAATTTAACAAATAAAAGAATGTTAATCGTGAGTGATTGCTCACCTTTCGAGGCTAGAGAATACAGAAGATGACATGGATACGCACATTGATACGGACACTGAAATTTGAATTATAAATCCGAGCACGAATTTCAAATCAAAGTAGGATTGGCACGAATTGTGCGAACGAGGCTGATAATCAAGAATTTATGAATTGAATCAGAATCAGTCTGATATATACAAAAAAATTTGCTGTTTTAATAAAAATCAAATCTAAGACCCAAACCGCCCCATACGACCTATGTATATAATATCATTAAGATTTATATTTTAAAATAAGATTAATATATAAAACTTCAACTAATTACACTGTTCAAATCTCATTTATAAACTACTATATACATATGGTACAAAATACACTTCACAATACAATTACAAATTTTAAACATTTTACATATATATAAACTAATATATAACTACCCATATATAAACAGTAAAGCCTATACACAGACTTATATAAAAAATTTAGACAACGGATGTACGAATTACTTATATAACTTATATTATAACTTATTTTATAAATATATATAATACTATAACCTGTGCAGACCGAAAGTATAAGTTAGAATGTAAACTTTATACAATATATATAAATAGCAACTAATATAAACTTTAAAATATATACATTTTTTTTTTGCGAAAACAACTGGTCTACATCAAAACACATATACACCCTTAACTTTTATGCAACATGCATGCCAACTGAAATGAAAACTTATATATTAGAAAACTAACTCCATACATAAGTGTATGCAAAGTATATAGGTATATATAAGGCCATGAAGATATATCTATAATTATTATAATTTTATATAAATATATGTCATATACGAACTTAGGAAAATAAACAACTTCAAAAAAATCCTATACAACTTCCATAATAATAAGATGTAAATTGACCTTCAAATAAAAGTTATAAACCTATTTATTATAAAACTACATATATATAATAACGGATTTTCAAACTTATAAAATAAGTAATACAATATGGCTTGTAAAATATACATATATGGACTCAAAGTTAAAAAAATGAATATAAATCTACTTGCCAAATATGCAGACTCCATTTGCAGATCCAACACAACTCACACATATTAAATATGCATACACTTCTAGAAACAAAACAAACTTTTCAAAAAAAATGAAAACCACGTTTGGTATATATATGTATTCAAACCCAACAACTTTATATAAACCACTATATGTATGCATCTTATATTTTTATACCACTATCAATATATCATAACTATACTCCATATAAACAAATAATCGTACCAACTTTGAATGCCAGAATATGCATCAACAACACGTACAGAGGACGTGTATTGATAAAATCATCCATATCATAGCTAAATATAAAACTATATATAATATATATATAAATAACACTTGCAAATATAAACTTAACTTACATATACCTGCTTATGCGAATAGTAGAGGAAACAGGGGAGGGTCGCTGCGTCTTCGATGGATATTGTGCAAGGGGAAGAGTGGGTTTAGTGGAGGAGCGGAGTTTGGAAAAGGTGGAGAGGCCGAAATTTGTAGTGCCAGGCAAGTTTATATAGAAGAGGAAGAAACAATAGAGAGGGAAAGAAGAGAAATCTGGGAAGAAGCAATAATAAAGGGAAGAAAATACAAACAGAAGTAAATGGAAACGACTAAATAAAAGTAATCAAAGAAATAGCACAATCACGTGCTATGATTCAGTTGAGGATTTAAGGCAAAATATTCACGTTGATTAAGGAAAATAATCAAAGTAAATAAATGGTAGCACGTTTCAAGTTTGAACGGAAGGAAAGAGAAAAGTTACAATTCCGGAAAAATATCAAAGTAACAGTTACACATTAATTCAAGATCTATTAAAGAAAATTTTAAATTGTGAAGGCAATTTTACTCTGCGTTATTTTTTTAAAATAAGAATGCTGAACGAAAATCAACAGTCAAATATGGTGTGGTGTAAATGGCAAGAGTCACGCTGATTATTGAATAAAAATAAAAATAAAACGAATAACCATTTATTTATTTTTATTTTTTTAGACGGTGGAAAAATGAAGAAATAAAGGTCAGTGAAAGTAGGAATGAATATATTAGAAAAGTAACGATTCTAGTAACAACGGTCATCTTAGATTAAGTTGAAAATTTTATAATAATTTATTACCGTGGCTATGGTTCAAATTTTTTTGAAAGCAAGGAAACCAAAATGTCACAATTAAAGGTAAGCTTTAAATTTTTAATAAATACAAAACGTATCTAAGTTTATACGTTTATAACTTTCCAGTTGTAGTGTATATATATAATAAATGGTCATAATGAAAGAAGTGGAAACAGGGAGCGTAGGAAAGGAAAGGTTAGAAAAATAAAATTTTCACCCTTAAATTCCGGAGATTAATAAAGTAACGCACCTCTTTGATAAAATGTTCAGCAACGGTCACAAGCTAAAATTTAGCTGCAAGTTTAAAGAAATGAGGGGAAGATGGATTTTTTTTAAATTAATCACTTCCCAGAATTAATATGTCAAATGAAAAAAAGGAAAGGAGATGAATCAGGGAAACGTATTATAACTTATATATAACTATTAATCAGATAGATGGAAGAAAAGGTGAGCAGGTGAGTAAAAGTGGAAACTGATTTATAAGCAAAATGGAATGTGAGCTGTTGCCTGGGAAGAAAATGGAACAGTTTAAAAATTAAAGGCAATTGACTGCTGAAATTAAACGAGTATAAAACGTGTAAAAGTTATATACTGAAACAACTATAAATTTCAATTATTATTATAAAATGGGGAATAACGAAAGGCAAGGACGATGCTTTCAAAGTTTATTAATGGCTAGGAATGGGAAAGTCTATCTGTGAATTAGAAAATTATTAAGCAATTGAAATTTTAACGGTAGAAAAAGTAACAGCTACACACTATTTTAGAAACAATCAAAGCAATTAATAGCTTGATTGGACAACAAGTATAAGTATGGAAGGACACGTTATAAAAGCAAAATGAACCGTTTGAAAATAAATAAATAAAAATGATGGCAAATAAAACAGTTGTGCCTTGAATTTCTCAAAATAAATTATTTTATGAACATCAATTATTACTGACTTAAATTGAACAGAATCACACCCTAAAATATACTTCCTTAATTTTTTATGAGAATTTATCATTTGCCACATTTAAATATATGTAATCCAAATGAATTTTTTTATTTCAAAGTATTATTATTTAAAATTTCTCAAAAATCAAATTAAATACGCTAAATAAAACCATTAAAAAGTAACAAAATTTTACGGGTCGTTACAAGAGATTTATTAATTTGAAAATGATAACATATCTCTAGAAGAGATTTATTTATATATTGGTAATTTATTAAACCAAATAAGTGTACATAAATATGATTACGAAGGATCCTAATTTAGTTCAGATTAGATCCAAAAGGTTTAAGATTATCTCAAGAATACATTGTTCTATGTTCATATGTCTAATTATACCATAAATGTCATATTTCTAGTTATTATTTCATAAGAAATATTATATGCATAATCATTTCTTGAAGAATTATCTTTAAATATTCTCCCAAAGAGATGATCTATATTCCATATCATAATTTTCATGCAAGGTATGCACAATCTTTTATTATAATTCATCCTTTCTCCACCAATCAATTCATATAAAGGCCTTCCATATTTTCAAGGGTAGATTTGCATTTTCAAGGAAATTAATTAATGCAATTAATGAGATCAGATGTAGAGCTATCAAAAGGATGTAAATAAGAAATTATAGTCGCTTTTATAGATTATATTTGGTTGTATTTTACTAACTTGCAGTAATGTTTTTATTCTTTCACTGTAACTACTATCAGATATGAGTTCTTATTTTTTAAAAGCATTAATTATACACCCATGAACAATATTTTGATGCTTATGCATTTTTATTTCCACTGATAGTTGGTAATATGATAAATATAGCCAAGCTTGAATTTAAAACTTTGGGCTTATTAGGAGATAACTTTTTATCATGGATATTGGATGCTAATATTCAATTACAATCTCAATGCTTAGAATATGCGATTAAAATTGATAATAATATATCCCAGTAGGATAAAACAAAGACTTATATATTTTTAAGGTGTCATATCCACGACAATCTTAAAATAAGATATTTAACTGGAAAAAAATCATCTTTACTTATGGAACTCCCTGAAGGAGTGTTATAACCACTAGAAGATGGTCACACTTCCGAACACTAAACAAGAGTGGTTAAACCTGAAGTTTCAACCAGTTGGAAGTTGATGTTTATATGTTTTGCTTTTCAGAATTAATTGAAATAACATACCTATGAATGTTGTGTTTTAATCGGTGGTCCATTTTATTTTATTTTGGAAAGTATTAGCATTTATTTAATGCTTATAAATTTTAATAGTTGACTAACTATATTGTCTTTAATTCTTAAGATATGGACCATCAATATTTGAGTGGTAATATATGCCTACTAGATAGTACAACAACTCATATGATTTAAAAAACCAGAAGTTTTTCTCTGAACTATCTAAAAATATTTTAGCTAAAAATTTCAACCATAGCAAATCTGCTAGTATAATTGAACGGTCCGGAAGAGCCCAAATAGTATTACCAAATGATACATATATCTTAATTCTAAATACATTATACTCAAGCAAATTTAAAAGAAATTTGTTGGGTTTTGAGGATATATAAATGAATAGCTACCATATTGGAACTATAATGAAAACGTCAAAGAATATCTTTGCGTTATTTCTAAAATTGAAAGCCGGAAACTTATTTTAGAAAAATGTGGTACAATTTCAAGTAGATCATATTTCACGAAATTTGGCATAATTGAATCCCATATTTAAACAGGAGCCAGAAGCTCACAAATATCACTTGAATGCATCTTATCAATTGATAAAAGAATTATCCTCCAATGAGAAAGAATATAAAAATTTATAATATAGATGTAATACGTGGACGCACGTATATATCCATATATGTAAATATTCGGTCAACAACCTGAAGTTTGTTATGAGCTCATCTTATAAATTATGTATAGATATTATTTAGTGATTTAAATCAACATAAATGTTGAATGACCTGAAGTCGTGTATGTATTTAAATGATCTATACAATAAATAAAATTTTCCAATTGACTAGATCAATGAATAAGAACAAACTCTAATAAGTAATATTATCCTCCTATTATTAATATGTATGGTGTATTTGCTAGTAGCAATATCATAATGGATCAAAATGAGAATCCAAAGATGATTATTATTTAACGTGACAATGTTTGTTAACATTGAGGGGGAGGATAAAGGGATACAAGCTCGTTTTGATATCAGTGTTAAATATTTGTTAAAAGATGCAAAATATTAAGTAACTTGAATAAATTATTACTAATATCTCTAGTAGACTTTCTCCAACGTAGATTTGAATCCCTGAAGGATCGAAATGCATAATCCACATCTGAAATGTGGTTCAAAAGTCAGTTCAAAATATTTTTGGAGTAAGTAATAAAGATGCCAAATAAAGGAGGTGAGTGTTCTTGAAGAAACACTTAAGGGTTCTCTGAAAGAGATTCACGACATGATTGTCAAATGACCCTAAAAGCGGTTTAGGTACCTAAAACATGATAATTAAAGAGATATCAATAAATCATGTCTAAAACTGACAAGAAATAATCATCGATGATAAATTTATAAATAATAAAGCGCTTATGTTTATAAATGAATTAAAGATTCTGGATTAGAGAAAAACATGATTGGTCATCATGAAATTCTCCTAAATAAGAAATGTGAACCTGTATTTCGCAATACATACATATATATATATATATATATATATATATATATATAATAGAAAAACACACTGAAATTACTGAAGCACATGTAGTGCTATATCATGTTAAATGCTCTAGGCATATATTTTTATAAATAATTGAATTCATTGAAGCAGTGAAAGTGTTTGAAACACTTAAAATACCCTGAAGGTATAAATATTGTTTAAAACGTTATAAATAATGAAAGTACACAAATTCGTGAAGAATATAAATAACTTTTGTGGTTATAAAGAATGCAAAGAACAAGAAGTGCAGATCATAAAATTTTTCTAAGTATTGTTGTAATGAAAATCTTGATATACTTCAAGATGAGTAGATTACTTCCTACGTTTTAGTAATGTTGTAATGAAATTTTTAATATTCATGAAAGATGTATAGTTGCAATGCGCAAAACTAATTTGAAGCACAAAAATGAAAGCACATGAAGTGTTTTTCATAAAAGTAGCATACAAAATGCATAAAATGCAAACCATATTTGGAAGAAACAATCTTAGAAAATTTGATTGTATCGAAGGAAACTATTAGTAAATTAAATTATTAATGAGATACATATTTATGGATTCGGAAGTATCTATAACCAATTTGAGTTATCGAAAGACGAATATGAATTCAGCGGAAAATTTAAAATCAGGGGGAGCATTCATAAGTATTTTATAATGCACTCTTTTTACTTAACTAAGATTTTTCCCACTGGGTTTTTATTAGTAAGGTTTTAATGAGGCATTACCTTGATCCAGAAGTATCAACTCCCTAGTAACATTTGAAATAAGTTATAATTTACTCTTTTTCCTTATTTAAGATTTTTTCCACTGGGTTTTTCTTATTAAGGTTTTTAATGAGGCATTATCTTGATCTAGAAGAATAAAACGTCTTCTCAAGAAATAACATGTTAAATATGTTATTTAAGTTACATTATATTTTTATCCTTAACTAAGGTTTTTCCCATCAGGTTTTCCTTTGTAAGGTTTTTAATGAAGTATTAAATTGATCCAGAAGTATCAAACTCTATTTGATGCAGTAGATTATCGAAATATGACATACTATATTGTACTCTTTTTCCTTCACTGAGATTTTTCCAATTGGGTTTTTCTAAGTAAGTTTTTAATGAGGCATTGATTTGATCCAGAAGTATCAAACTTTATTTGAAGAAATGAGAAAATAAAATATGTCATTGTACTCCTTTTCTTCATTATGATTTTTCCATTGGGTTTTTCTTAGTAAGGTTTTAATGAGGCATTATTTTGATCCCGAAGTATCAAATTCTTTAAAAGGAATATCATTGTATGATATCTATGATTTCAAGTTGCACTCTTTTCCTCGTCCAAGGTTTTTCCATTAGATTTTCCTAACAGATGTTTTTAATGAGGCAACGGACAATATCTAGATCGACTGAACAAATAAATGCAAGCAAGATAACAATGAGGGGGAGCAATCATCATACAAGTTACAAAAGAGACAAATTTCAAGTTATTAGAGGATTCAAGATTTTGAAGACGCATATTCAAGGGGGAGTATTATAATATATGTCAATATAAATAGTGAATATGCAATATACTGTTTTGTATTTTAGTCCCACATCGTGGGATTAGTTCTATACCAAGCTCCTAGGCCTTTATATGAAAGAGCTAATGTAATGAAAATGTATGACTAATCTCAGTAGTGAATAAAGTATTTTCTTCCTCTTTTACTCTAATGGCTTCTGCTCTTATTTCTTTATAATATATTCTTATTTGTTTATAACATACACATCTTTGTTGGACCATTCTCATTAATCCATTAATTTTATTTAATGATTTATTAATTGTTACTGACTAATATATGAACTAATACACGTGGCTATTTACATATTGTAGGCTAAATAGAGAGAGGAAATTTGTACATCAGATAGTGTATGGATAATATCATAAAAAACAAAATAGTTTGACTTGACAACTAAAAAGTATGTTGTATGAGTTACAACTATTGATAACATCAATACGTATATTTTTATGACATGACAATAATAGGTAAAAGATTAAGTATATAAAATAGTAAACATTAGAATACCTCTTTGCTGAAAGAGGAAAGATGAATGAGTTTTACATATAATATAACATAATTGATGTGTGTATAAATATTAACATTCATTTTATGAAGAATCCAAAATACTTACTTGATGGGCCAAAGGAAAGAAACTTGATATATTATATTTTACCTATTGAAAGACATGTTTGGATGCATGGAAGAAGGAAAAAAAATTAGGAAATAAACTTTTGTTAGAATACCTTATTTTCTATTAAAAAGAAAGAGAGCGGGAGAGTAGATATATTTTTATGTATTTATTGGTTTAATAAAAACACCAAATATATCAACAAATCTCTTCTAGAGACGTTTTATCATTACTAAATATACAAATCTCTTCTGGAGATTTTTTTTATCACCACTTTTGGAGTGAACAAATTTTTATACATTTATTTACTTTAGTAGTTAATACTATTGGAAAATATTTTTAGAACTTCAGGTTCCAATTTTACTTTAAAGTAAAGTCTTTGTTTACTACTTTAGATCATAAATGGTACAATTTGATTTTCATTATCAAACTTCAGGTTTGATTGCAAACATGGTTAGAATTTACCATAATCTGAATTAGCTTTTCTGATAATTCAACGCTTCACATCTCAAATTTATAAAGTTTTGATATATATTCTTTTTTTTAGGAATACAAACTTATATGCATAAATTTTATATGAGAACTTCAGGTCTCCACTACTAGATAAACACAATGAAACAAGAGGACTCTTTATAATTGTATTCGAAAATAAGAATCATAATACTATTTCTCTTCGAGGAAATAGTATTTACCACATTTGTAATGTTATTTCAACATATTATTTTTATGTTATGTCTTTCGGACATATCAACATCTTCTTCTAAAATTGCTCATTTTGTTTTATTTTTTTTCATGGCTTTATTTCTGCTTATGAAAACTTTAATCTTTCACCTTCGCACATATGAACTTCAAGTTCTTATTCTTTTATATAGACTTAATACGATCTTCTATATACGTATTATCCTTATATTTGTTTCTCTAAAAACAGTGAAATATTTATTCTGGAAATATAAATCATGTGGTAAAATTATTTCTACAGTTTTCATTCAAACCGAAATCCAAACAAAAAAGTTTCAAAATGAAAACCCTTTTTTACCAAACAATGGAATGAGATCTAAAATTGTAACGATCTCGGATTTAAATTGAGTATGAATTGATAATTAATTTCATTTCTGAATAAAATTGTGAAGTAATTGGTAATTAATATAAATTGTAATATAAATTTGAAATTAATCGAGAATTAAATTGGATATTTGAAAATAAACATGTATACAAAATGGATTGACAATTGGATTTGAATTGGGATTTAAATATAAATATCTTAGGAAATAAAATTGTGTTTGGATTTTTGGATATGATGTTAAACAAAATATTTAAATCGATTTTTTTATATAAAATATGAGATGAACATATTAAATAATTCTAGAATTATAAAAAAAAATATAAAATATAAACTATTGAAATAAATATATAGAAAAATACAAAACAATTGGTTGGTAAGATAAACTATAAAATATAAAGTAAACAAATTTGTTCGATTATAATAATATAACTAAAACAACTTTTATAATATGTACACAAAGTAAAATATATATCTATCAAACATAAACAAAGATAAAACAAATATATATAAGATAAAATTTAACAACAATTAAATATAGAAATTTGTTATATTACAAAGTATAATTCAAGAAGGAAAAAAAAAAGAGACAAGTTTGTACACATGAAAATAGCAATAGTGCAACAGCCTCCCACTAACCAAAAAGAACATTGACAAAGTAAAATATATATGTACAAACAAATAATAAGATAAGTATAAATTTATATAAGGAGACAAGCCTAATTAATGCAAGATGTCCTTAGCCATAATATATTATCTATCAGCCACCAAAGAGCCAAGAAAAAAATCTGCCTTGTATTGTATAAACAAAGATCATATCACCTATTGTACAAGCCAATCAATATCACACAATAAACTCATTTCTTATATATCAACTTCTTCATCACAATTCGTTCCTTCAAAACTAAGCAAACCTCTGAAGTGAATATCATTTCAAACCATAAACAAACTTCAATCTAAGTCAATACAAACCTGAGATCAAGCAGACAAGTTCTCAACCAAGAATATCAAGCCTGTTCATCATTAGCAAGCTCTGTTCTTCCTTTCTGTGAAAACCAAAGTGAGCAAACTTTTCTTTTTATATAAGTCCCTATACTTGCTTATCTTGATGATCTGTTGAAGTGTGATAGGAAGTATGTTTGAGTAATGATGTGAATTTGCTTACATGTTTGTGTGTGTGTGTGTGTGTGTATACACAAATGCCTGGGTATATGTGTATGTATACAGGAAATAGGGCTCCGTTCATAGTTGCAAACTTTAAAAATCAAGTTAAAAATTCTAATTCTCTTCCCCTGATTTCTTTTAACATATGATGTTTGAAAAGATTTTTTTCGTGTTGATGTAATGCAAATTTTAAAAATAAAAACAAGTAAAACTAGTGAGTATCCAGGAAAGTAGGGTTTCAGTGAATATGTTCAAACAGAAAAAAAATCAATGCTTATGAATTCAAGTTTGGGTTTCATAATTTGATTAGTAGTAGAAAATGATGATTTTAGGAAAACATTTCAAAAAATTTAAGTTTGTATTCAATGGGAAATCTGGAGTTATCCAGAATTTGCATTTTTACCAATTACCGTCGCTCGGCAGAGAGAGGCGATTCGAGATGAAGGTCGAAGGTGGTTTACATGTTGATGATCACCTGAAAAATGCTTAATGATTTTTTAAATCGTTGTGGTGGCGGGTCGAGGTCAAAATAGGGTTCGATTGGCATTTTGGGTTGCTGGAGTTTCAAAAATCACTGCAGCGTCGATATCGGGTTGAAGGCCATCGCACCGAGGGGATTTGGTTCGTGGATGTGTGACGAGATTTTGGACGCGGAGACATGGCAAATGATGATCGTGATCGTCGATGGTGGGTGTTTCTCTGATCGAATTGAGTTCCAGTTTTTGGAACGAGGGGTCCAATTTCATTCGGTCGCTGCTTGCATCGATTTGGGTGATGAGGGTTGTCGAGGCGATCACCAGCGACGTGTGGGAGGTTACAGCAACGATCGTTGTTGCTCAGGCGAACTGTGCATGTGCACGGCCATGGCATAGTATCTGGAATTTTGTTATTTGGGAAGAAGATAAGAGTCTCAAGTTCAAGCACGTGCAAACAAGGAGTAGACTCGAAGAATTTCTGAGTGGCATCGGGTCCAAACACTTAACAAAATTTTAAGGATAAAATTTTGGGGGCACTCGGGTTAATTTTTGGAAAAACTCGAAGTGATGCTCGAGTATGTCGGGATTTAACTGGGGAACACTCGGGTTTGGCTGGGATTTTTATATTTCCAGTTTTAAACTTTACTGAATTAGTTAAATGAATTTATGAAATTATTCTTTTTTATAAATAATGATAAATAATGATTAAATAGAAGGTATAAATTGAAAGTTTTGAAATAAAGGGTTTTTAAAACGATTAAGTTTTAAACTTATATTTTTAATAAGTTATTTTAAATAAAACTTAATAAGTGATTTAGTGATAAAATCAAACGTTTTAAACTTTTAATTTAAAAGTAAGTTAATTCATATTGTTAATAATAATAATCAAGTAATTAATAATTTATAGTTGAGATTAATTTATTAATTAAGAATAATTTAATCAGTATGATAAATTAGTTAAGGTAATTAATTTTTGTGATTAATTGAGGAACAATAATAGTTTATTAATAAATCAATTAAAGATAATTAATTATAATTAAGATTTAATTAATAATTGGGGGTTATTAATTAAAATAATTGATTAAGTAATAATTAATTAATCGAGTTGATTAAGATTTAATTAAATTATCAAAATTAATCATTGATTCAAATAAATCAATGAAATAGTTATGTGGTTAATTCTTTAAACCACATTCACCTTGATTGAAAATTTATTAACTGTTGTTGTGTATTGGATTGATATTTCTAACTGTAATTATACTATATGATGTGAATTGCCTTATGCTGAATTGTGATTGTAAATTGTTTCTGTATGTATATGAAAACCCCTTTTTGCCCATAAAACGACATTTGAATTTTCGATGCAACAGGGAGTCGGATTCCAGTTGGTTACCCGAAACCTACATCGAATCGTAATGGTGAATCTTTGTGATTGATAAATTTACATTATTTGTGAATCTGTGAAGGAACGTTAAGCGTTATAGTATATATCGCTTATCAACTATATTACTATGTTTTGATCTGTGATGATTGAATTGATGTTGTGCACTATTGTGTGTAAAACCCCTGACCACACTTATACACACACAAATATGAATTTCACGAGGAAATCGATTAAGTCACAGATTTTTGAAAATAGTTTTGAATTTGAATTTGAATTTTTAAATTCAAATGGTTTGAAAATAAGATTGGGTTTAAAGTGAAAAGCTTTTGAAATGGAATTTCAAAGTTGAAATTTATTTCGAATAACTTGATAAAGTTTGAAGTTTAAATAATTTGATTTAAACTTAAATAAAAGATTTGAAATTGAATTCTATGATTCAAAACTAGGGATTAAAGATGTTATACCAGTTATATATGGGTTAAACTATTTTAAATGTATTGATTTGGGAATTTGAATTTGAATTCAAGGGCTTTAACTCGTGTAAATAAAATTGAATTTTTCTGAAACGAAAACTGTTTGTTTTCAAGTAATAAAAGCTTTCTCATAAGAAATGAATGTCCAATTTGTGTTAAAAAGAATTTAAAGTTTGAAAATGAAAATGACTTCCAAGTTTTGGAAATAGTTTGAAACAATAGGTTAAAATCTTTGATTTAAAGATATTAATGGGTTAATCCTATCGAAATGAAATTGTTTTTGGGAATCTATGAATTGATCTTTGTGAAATAAATCTTTTTATTTAAAGATTTGAAATGGTAATTTGTTTAACCATTTAAAGAAAGTTTTGCGTTTTAAGTTGTGACTTAATTGAAATCCCATATCCATATGTTTTAAAATGTTGCGCTCGCTATTCGGGTTAGCCGGGAAAGGACCTTTGGGTCGTATAGCCCATTCTGAATATGTGATACGACGTTGTGGATAGCATTTGAAGACCGGTGGTGAAGATCGGATATTTGCGAGAACGATAGGTATAGAGACTCCCTAAGTGATGGGAAGTTCAATCGGGATTGTGAATACCCGGATTGCAAGGACTTCTTTGGAAGTGCCTTCGGTTCTGTTCTAATCCAGAACAGACTTGTATAGATTGTATGTCTAACATTACATTTTGAGATATAGAGCAGATTTCTTTCAAATACATTTCTGTTGGTGGCAGAGAATTTATTCTCTTAGCATTAACACCCTTCTCTGAGACGTACGAGCTCAGAGGTTATGTAGTTGAAGGTTATCAGCGATATATTCCCAATTTGGTAATGTGGCATGCTGAGTGCTGCTGATCATTTGTTGATCAAAGCGTGGCTTTTGTAAAAAGAGTAGCTTTGTGGACGAGACTTCGTCGAGCCTCACAACCCGGTAATGGTCGAAACAGGAATTGTAGCAGCAAGGTTTCACGGGTAGCTCGCCTAGGGTATGACCATTCCTTCTGGAAAAGGGTAGTATCATGGTATGGAGCCCAGATACTTACTCATATGGATACACTATATCTATTATTGTGTGGTGTTGTTGAAATCGAGCGCTCGTATAAAGGTCCAAAAGGACCGGGGTGGTATATCTGAGGTTGATACTCCTGGGCAAGGAGTACACCGACTTTGTGTTAGCTGAGATCCATGTGGGATGCTCGGGGACGTCCTTCCAGAGGCGTTCCATTTTCGGTTTGGGAAGTTCCTTTGCCCGACCATTTGTTGGAAATCCAATCAAAACAATCACTGCAAGGGGAAACGTGATTTTCGACGGCTGAAAACCGTCGGCGGCCGTCGGAGGCCGTCGGAAAAAGCCGTCGGAAATGACGGCGTCGGGGAGCAGTACTTCCGACGGCTACCGACGGGGGCTGCCGTACAGATTACCGACGGCTTCCGACAACTTCCGGCGGTTTCCGGCGGCTTCCGTCGCCCGTCGGAAGCCGTCGGAAATCGCCGGAAATCTGAAGTTACAGACCGC
The DNA here is from genome assembly GCA_030765085.1 of Allium cepa. Taxonomy (NCBI): domain Eukaryota; kingdom Viridiplantae; phylum Streptophyta; class Magnoliopsida; order Asparagales; family Amaryllidaceae; genus Allium; species Allium cepa. Next base: position 443,922,215 of record CM060945.1, read on the forward strand.
CGGGAATCGTCGGTAGCCGACGGAAATTTCGACCTGTAAGCCGTCGGGAGCCGTCGGAAATCTGCTGTTTTTTTTTATAATCTGCTGCAAATAGAGCCTTCCAATCACATTTCTCTTCCAAACACTACAATATCAACACTGCACAATCCAATAAACAATAATCCAACCAAACATGCAAACCAATACTCCAAAATATTCAATAAACACAGAAATAAACAAAATTAGAATAAAAATAAAATACAAAATATACATAACATTCCAACATTAACAATAATCCTAACAATAACTGTTCTATTAATCATGCATATCCTGATACAGCTACAGAACCAAGTGTATTATACATAATTATACATATCAACAATTAATTGTTCCATCTACCAAATCATTCTAAACTAAAACAAAACATACCTGCACGAACGAATCAGAAAGCAATGAATCAATCTGCTCCAGATCCAGAGCCAGCCGATGAAGGGAAGCGGCCACAAAACTGCTGCATGTACTCAAATAACTGTGCCGTCTGCATGGCCTGTTGGCGGTTCTGCTCCTCCAACTGCTGAACTCTAGTCTGCAATTCTTCTATACGTGCTAGCTCGCTCTGAGGTCTACTCCGCCGTCCCCTACTCTGACTACTGGACTGCAATAATTGAAAAATAAATAAAATCAAAGTTTATTGTTTTGAAAAGGTAAAAATATCATATTTTAAGTATTTTAAGAAAAAGTAAATTATTTACCGCTAAATTGCCAAATCCGTATCGTCGACCATGCTCTGGTGGACTCATAACGGACTCAAAAATAACGTCCTCTTCATCGGTCGTCAGCTGCTCTCGACCCATATCAGAAAGGAGTTTCTGTCGCTGCTCCATAAACATCTCCTGCATTGACAAATTAATAATATCATATCTTATTTCATAATAATTTGACAACTAAAACAATTACTAATACTGAATAAAATGAAATATGCTTACATGGCTTTTACTGGATTTATCGTCCTGCCATGTGTACGAAACAGTCCCGTCTGGATTAACATGCTCGACAGCATGCGTACGGGTGAACACGTCCATATAGCTGACAGGACCATGTGCCTCGGCTTCCTAAAGTTGATTGTTACATACAATTATTATACATTTAAAATCATATAGCATAAACTATTTGCATTTATTATTCAGTAAATTTACCAACTCCTGCCGATACTGCTGAAACGACTTCGATCCTCCGCGATGAGTGACGGGATTCTTATTTCTATTTGCAGAGTTTCTATCCGACTCTGCCTGTACATTCAAAATTTGATACATTATTTTCCAATCACGTTAAATTAATAATTCAAAAAAAATTAGTATACTTGCCTTCGCCTCGTCCGTCTCCCAGTAGCTCACCCAAGCTTGCCACACGCTCCCCCCCATCCACCGTGGTCTCTTCCCGGATTTCTTAACCTCAGATATCGTGTCTCTGTAGTTCTTTCGCATCTTCCTCATCTAGTATGCTCGTGCCAGCTGCATATCATCTATCTGGATGTCTATCTCAGCCTGTGTTAAAAAAAGATTACACTTTAAACGATAAACGGTAGAAAAACGACAAAAACGAATTAAAAATGGAAAACATAAAAATTACACATACTAGGACATTCTGCCATACGCACTCTATGATGTGCGGAGGGATGGTATCCCACTTCGGCCAGCACGCACTCATCCTACTACGATATGCTGCTCTGGAGACGTCCAACACTACCTTAGTGGGTAGTAGCTCGAACCCCCTGTTTTAAGTACGATACAGATAAGTACGTACGTATAGTATAGAAAAAATAAGATGATGAATAAAATTTAATTTTTACCCATCTGCTTTGGGGACTAACGATACAACTGGACGCTGTGGCGCTTGCGATGGGCCACTGCCATCGCCTCCTGAAGAACGGGAAGAGCTCCTCCCTCTATGTGACATAATGATAAACCTGTGACGTTTACACATCATTATATAAGAGAATAAAAACATGATAATGAAATATATTTCATATGAAAATGACATCAACGGTATAAATTGCTTAATTATAATGACTGAAATGGAAATAGAAATGTAAGTTTGTTATACCTGATTCATAATGGGTGTACTCTTCCTACGATAAGCAGAGTTCATTGTATTTTTAATAAAAATTGCTAAATAAATGACAAATTGAAATAACATAAAACAATAGTAAACGGATTTAGTTTCATAGTTACATCAATTTCATAATACATCAAGAATTCAACATAGTTACATCAATTGCAAAAAAACAGATTCAAATTTATATCAGTCATCATCGTCTTCTGATTCAGATTCGGTCTCGTTTTCGATGATATTTTCCTCTGCACTTTCAAACGCTTCTACCAAAACATTTGATTCATCGATCAAAGGACCAAAATCTGTATGATCGTCTGTAATTATTATTTCGTTATTTTGCTCAAGATCTGCCTGATAAGCTTGTTCGTCCGGAATATTCTTTCCATCGAATGTGAATCTGGCCTTTGTTTTAAAAACTGCAGACCAATCTGCTTTATCTCTTTTTAGAGACGGATAAGGAGCGTAATAAACTTGCAATGCTTGTTTGGCTAGTACAAAAGGATCATACTTGTGATAGTGCGATGTGTGCTTTATTTCGATAAGATTATAATCCTTGTGCACATTAATTTCAGAACCTGGAACATTGCTAAACCAATTGCATCTAAATAGAAACACCTCCTCCGCTGGTCTTGAGAAATATGTCAGTTGCAAAATTTGTGTTAGAACGCCATAAAAATCATTTAAATGGTTTTCTGGATCGTCACTACCTTTAACAAATACACCAGTATTATTTGTTAATTTTTCTGCACCGTATTCTTTGATGTTAAATTTGTATCCATTGACGAAATATATTGGATATGTCTTGACCACTCTTTTTGGTCTCATTGCAAGATGTTTCAACCCTTCGTCAACAACACAATTTTTCGGCTCATAAACGTAATTTGAAAACCAACGGGAAAATTCTTTACTGAGATCTCCATTCGGATGTTCCCGTTCATAAACACTGTTTATATAAACAAATTATTGCATTAGGTTATACACGCGCATGCATTACAGAAAAGAATAAAACGAAAATTATTATTTCAGATTACCTAACAAACGGTGCAACCTCGGCACAATTTAGAAGAATATAAGTGTGTGCTACACGAAGATCTCTATCGTCTAGCCATATTTCCACACATTTTCCAGAAGGCCGACCATGTTGTCTAAAAATAGATAACATTGCTTGAGAGGACTCTTGTTCGTCGCCTTCATCATTACGAGGAACACTTTGAAATGAAATATTCACATGGTCACTGAAATAGTGAGAGAGAAAGAACGAAGCTTCTTCTTCGATGTAAGATTTACATATCGAACCTTCAACTCGTGCTTTTTGTCTCACTTTTTTCTTCAGATGATTCAAATATCTATGCAAAATTAATTTATATTAACTTCATCTTTCAAACGCAATTAAATTACGTTATACCATATTACATACCCCTCAAATGGATACATCCATCCGTATTGGACATGACCTCGAAGTCGTGCTTCAGATGGAAGATGAACAGGTAAATGTTCCATCACATTAAAAAAACCTGGCGGAAATATTTTCTCTAATTTGCAAAGCAATATAGGAATGTCCACTTCAAGTTTACGTAAACATTGCACTTTTAAAGTAGTCGAACAAAGCTCTTTGTAAAACATACTAAGCTCCGTTACTACCTTCCAAACTTTTAACGGCAGTAGTTCTTTGAACATAACGGGAAATAAATTTTCCATCATTATGTGACAGTCGTGACTTTTCATTCCGCTCAATCTACCATTTTTAAAGTCAACACATCTACGAAGATTTGATGATATCCCATCAGGAAATCTTAACCCTTCCACCAATTTTAACACAGCTTTAACTTGATTATTATCTAATTCGTAACAAGCTTTTGGTTTTTTACTGTCATTTGGTTTCATATGAAGCTCGGGACGTTTGCATAATTCTTCTATATCACGTCTTGATTTCAAATCATCCTTCGTCTTCCCTTTCACATTCAAAATTGTGTTAAACACATTATCAAATACATTTTTCTCATTGTGCATCACATCTATGTTATGGCGAAGCAGAAGATGTTTCCAATACGGCAACTCCCAAAAAATAGTTTGTTTGCACCAGTTATGAACAACTGATTTGCCTTCAATTTCTGTTTGCTCCCCCGTTTCATATATCTTTGGATAGTCCTTAACAAGTTCATATATGTCTTCGCTTGACCATATCGTCGGTGGTTGTCTGGTTTCTACTCTATTAGCTAAAAAGTTTTTCTTATCTCCTCTGAAGGGATGATTTACATGGAGAAAATATAGATGACAATCAAACCATGAAATTTTCTTACCATGAGGTAAAGAAAACGCTCGTGTTTCATCCATGCAATATGGACATGCTAGACGACCGACAGTACTCCATCCCGAAAGCATTGCATAGGCAGGAAAATCACTTATAGTCCACAACAAAGAAGCAAACATACGAAAAATTTTCTTCTTTGACACATCGTATGTTTCTACTCCTTCGTTTCACAGTATTTTTAACTCCTCAATCAACGGTTGTAAATATACATCGATTCCTTGTGTCGGATCGTCGGGGCCAGGAACGACAACAGTAAGAAACATATATTGCGTTTTCATGCACATCCATGGAGGTAAATTATACGGTGTGACGATAATGGGCCAGGATGAATATTTAGAACCAAATTGAGAAAATGGAGAAAAACCGTCCGTACATAATCCTAATCTAACATTTCGACTCTCCGCTGCAAAATTTGGATACGTTTTATCGAAATGCTTCCATGCTTCTCCATCGGCCGGATGTGTCAACGTATCCTCTTCCTCCGTTCTCACGCTATGCCACCTCATATTAGACGCAGTTACAGAAGATGCATATAATCTTTGAAGTCTTGGAGTTATGGGTAAGTAGTGCATACGCTTGTACGGAACTTCCTTACCCTTCTTTTTTCTTGGTTTGTATCTCTCCTGGTTACAAACTTTACAATTTTTAAGGTTTGCGACTTCTTTCCAAAACAACATGCATCCTTTTAAATATGTATCTATTTTCTGATACGGTAAACCAAAAGCCGACATAAGTTTTTTTAACTTCGTAGTGATTTTCACACATTAGATTATCGGGCGGCATATGTCTTTTTGCAGTTTGTACAACAGCCGTAAACCCAGCTTCAGTGATGTTGTATTTTGACTTCATCGCAATGTATTCTGCGATTACTGACAGCTGCGTGCCGCTTTTACAACCATCCCAAATAGGTTTCTTAGCTGCATCTAGTAAATCATAAATTTTCTTAGATTTAATATTTGGTTCTTCAACATTTCCATCATCGTCGTCAACTTCAACCATAGGAAACATTGATCGTGCTGCATCTTCGACCATATTTTCTATACGGGTCGTTGAAACTATTTCGTTAACGACACTTTCAGATTCTACAGAAGTATTTGCTACAACTTCTCCATGCCGATCCCAAACATAATATTCGGGTGTGAAACCGTGTTGGCACAAATGAACTTTCACAATATCTGGTAACAAAAACTTCAAATGTCTACACCTACTACACGGACAACGAATTTCTGGATCGTTTCCGTTATTACTTAAGGCGAATTCAACAAACACGTTATACCATTATAAAAATCTTCTTTTATTGAGCCCCTCAGTCATTTTCTTTGGTACATCCATCTTCTTCGATCAACAAAATAATCAATCATTTTTCCTATTTGACAAAATGAGAAGTTCAAAATTTAATATTTATTTTGAAGAATACATATTCGAAAAAGATTATTTTCATGTTCGTATAATATTTTGAATTTAAAGAACAACTTCACAAATTTAAAAATATTTTCAAATACGGCACATTTCATTTTTTAACGTAACGATTTAAATATATATATAATTTTTTTTTTCATTGGTCAGGCATCCTACTTCCCATTACAAACACAGTAAGCATTTACATTTCGTATATTACTTCGTCTCAAATGATTCAACAAAATTTCGCCAGCATTTCCCTTTTGTTCCCTGCATTGTACACAAATGCGTGTACGCAGGAAACAAAAAAGAAAAGTTAGGCCGAAATTTTATGAACCGTTTGAGACGAAGTAGTATACAAAATGTAAATTCTTACTGTGTTCATAACTTGTCCAATACAGGGACAAATCCAACAAATATTGTACCAGATGAATATAAATGGTCGTTTTTCGAAAAAAACGACTATTTATACAACGATCATGTACAACACTCGTCAGACGGAGCCAAAAACTCTCTAAGAGACATTTGTCAGTTATATGCATGCATTTTACGAAAAAATACAGTTTTACTCACTGTTCACATTTACAAAAATATATATTAATTTAACATAGTTATTCGACGTATTACGCATCAACTTAAAGCTGTTTTAACATTTTTATCATTTTTCAATACACACAATTGTAATTTAGAGTAATGCATTTTTTTTGTTTCATAAGTAAATATGTGCACAATATAATACTCCTAATTCATTCAATCATTTTATCTTATTCCAAATAACGTATACAATTGTAACGAACTCAAATTTTTCGCGTTCGAAAATCGACATCCATACTTTACATTGTACTCGAATGCCGCAGATTCGACCGCTCAAATTCGAGTCGCCGGAGCTTATAACACATCAAGTAAATAACACAGCGGAAGAAAATGAACAACATATATCAATGTACAACATTTGATACAATAACTGATACAACATGAATGATACAACAGAATGGTACAATAGATATATTTATTCATTCAAATTTTCAAAAGATAATCTCAATTTTATTTTCAAAATTAAATAAATTGTCAAATTAAACTTGTTCAAAATTCAGGAATGTTACAACAATCGCCGAATCAAGGCATACACAACAATTTACATATACATGAACAACCCCAAATTATAGGTGTTTTTCACAATTTCACGATAAAAGATGAAATCGGTATACCATGTGATGCTATAAACCACTATTACGCTATTGGAAACAATTGCAATCGCTAATTCGCCCTAATTTACCAATTTATGCAAATATAGAAATAGGGTAAAAACTGAATTTTTTACAAAAATAAGAGATTATACCTGAGATGAAGAGTAATGGAGTTTGATTAGGCAGCCGTGGAGGATCCGGAAGCTCGAAATCAAGGATTGGAAGCTTGAAGAGGGAAAATGGGGGATTTTGGAAATAATTTTCGTATGGTTTGGGGAAGAAGAAGAGCTCTCGGCTGAAGGTATAATCGCAGTTTTCCGACGGCTTCCGACGGCCGCCGACGGCCCGTCGGAAGCCGTCGGTCGGTAGCCGTCGGTCTATGCTGTCGGAATTGAAGCCTTTTTTAGTAGTGAATACGCTCCCTGTACGATTTTAGTTGTATAACCTGCCATGGAATGTGGCGGTAACCTGCTATTGAACATGGTAGCTATAGTAGGCATAAGTGCGGAATTCCTATGCTGGCTAAGATTTATATTATACTTTCGAAATGTTTTCCTGCACTTTGCACTTATAGTAATAATATCAAAGAAATTCGCGTATCAAGCATGTTTGACTATCATAAGAAGAAATCTCCTCCGATTCTGCGTTTGCATTGTGTGTGTGTGCGGGAGGCCTTATAGTAGTCTCATTTTTCAAAAGCATTGCGATTATAAAAATTTAAATCTTTGATTGTTTTAAAGACAAACTGTTTTTGTTGCTCACACCAGTCCCATGACTGATCCGGAGTTTATTGTTTCCTTCCGAAACTCTGCGTGCTCACTAATTTCCATACGAGCAGTCTAGAGTTGGGTTTTTCAGATAATTAGGTTTAGTAGATTATCTGGAGTTAGTTCAGTCTTTGGATCAGACTGCACTTGCTTATCTTTGTGCATCGTAATTGGGAGTTCAAGCTATTGCTGGGTTGGTTCTTGGAAATGGAGTTGCGGTTTCTGGAGTTCTTCCTTGAAGACTATTTTAGAGTTATTTATTCCACTGCTAGTGTTATCTATTTTTCTTTTCCGCTGCTATTTATTGTATCATATCTCTGATGTATATTGATATCTATTGTATCATCTGTTGTATCAAATATTATATCAATGTATTACTCTTTTTCTTCCGCTGTGTTATTTACTTAATTGTGTTATAAGCTCCGGCAACTCGGATTTGAACGGTCGAATCTACGGTATTCGAGTACGATGTAAAGTATGGATGTCGATTTTCGAGCGGGAAAAATCCGTTTCGTCACAAAAATGATAAAATGTAAGTATGTATATATTTGTATGTATATAATGAAATTTGAAAATTAGATATATGATAGATAAGATCTAAAAAGAAAATTAACAGAATAAGGTCAGAAATTACATTTTAGTATATAGAACAACCTTTAGTCTCAGATCAAATTTAAAATTATCACAAAAAAATGGATGTACATGAATGACAATTAAATAAGAGATTTGATGATTAAAATCTACAGATCAAAAAAAAAAAATATCATTTGAACATGATATTAAAATTTACAAGAGATCTGAAAAATTAGAACTAAAAAAAAATAAGATCTACAACAAAACAAGATGTGAAATACATGGAAAAAAATAAGATGTACAAATATAATCAGATCTGAATAATTAGATCAATGATACAATGAGATCTAAAAGAAAAAAAAATAGAATGAGATCTGAAAGATTTGATCAATTAGATCAGAAAGATAGCTTACCGTTTAGAAGATTTATAAAAGCTTCGTGCTGATAACGTGTTATAAACCAAAAGGAGATAAGAAGCCATTAGAAAAGAGGAGAAATTGGTATTCACACTGATATTAGTTACATCAGATTGATTGATACAATTACATTATATAGCCTCCTTATATATAGGCCTCGAAGCATGAGATGAAATATATCGCATGATGCGGAACTAAATAGAAAAACACAAAAGCATGTTCACTTATATATATTTACATACATACATATATATATATATACATGTTACAAAGAAGAAAATAATTATTGAGTCAGACCGGTCCACCTTGCTAAGATGAACAGATAATTAACAAATATATGGACCGTAAACAAAGTCCAGTTCAACCCATCAACTTTACGGATATAGGTTAGGTCAGGGTTTCATTCAACCCCTATTTATACCTCAGCTTTCCCATCCACCGTCATCATTTTGTTCTTCAGACGCCTTAAAATCAACGATTTCTTAATTTTTATTTTCTTCTTTAATTCCTTGGTTTGTTTCCCTGATCGTGAATGAAAATTGGTGAAATAACGATCCTTTCCTGTATGATTGACGCTGATTATACTCTGCAATTTTTGTTTCTCTTTGGAGAAATCAAGCCACTGGTTCTGATCCCTTTTCATTCACTGTTTTATTTTATTTTTGGATTGACTATTTTTATTGAAATTCTAAGATAAACGAGCACTTCACGACGAAAAGGAAACAAAATCATGTTTCTCGCTACTGTTCGTTCCTTCCTTGGATGTCTGAGAATATTTTTTCTTATATTTTTCTTATATTTATATTTCAATCTGATCTAATTTAGTTCCTAATCGGCTTATTTATTCAGGGGATCGAGACTTAATTAGGGATAAAATGGCAACTTCAGCCACAAATTTGTATGAATAACATCTCCAGCGCTGTTGCTTATTATGTTGCGCTGCTCTGCCTATATTTTCTGTGTTCTTGTATTGTCATTGCCTTTTTTTGTGTTGTGCCTTACTGATCTATTACTTGTAAGTATTCGTAAAGATTAACAGCATCCACTGGATATGAACTGAAGCTTAGTTTGGATTATGTATCGGTAAAGTAATTTATGTTTTTGTAAGGGACCGTATTGCAAATCATGATAAAGCTAATACTGCATGTTGTTTGATACCATATTTGGTTTCTAGATATCTATTAAGATATAACCTCTCTGTACATCTAGTACCTGTTTAATCCTCCATTTGGTTTTGAGTTTATTATGTGTAAACCTTGGCTTACAACATGTTTGCGCGAATATTATGTTTAACCATTATTCATCTCATTTTTATTTTTATTTATTTTTTAAAGTCTAGACGCTAAATTTTCTCTGTCTTCCATCTTTTTCTATTCTTATTGGTAAAAATATAAACTGCTTACGTCAAAAGCTAGACTGAGCTTATTTTTGGCATAATCGAAAAACATAGTTTTGAAGAGCTAGGCTGAACTTATTTTCAGTACAATTTTTAGCTCAAATAAATCACTTGATATTATCATACTTCTATCGATTTTTTTAATTCAAGCTATTAATGTCTTATTATGTTCATTTAGTTTTATTTCTAGGTGTAATTTTATCTTGGCGTTTGTAATAATTTATCTTTTGTTTGTTTTAATATGACAACTAATTAATGAATAAGTTGCACTTATCATATAAATATCGTATTTAAATGGGCAATGATAAATTATTATAAACATCAAGGTAAAATTACAATAAGAAATAAAATTAGCGGAGCAAAGTAAATTATTATTATCTTAAATTAAAGAAATCGTTAAAATTATGATAGTATCATGTGACTCTCAACCCTTAGTAAATACTTAAAAAAGCTCAAATTTTAAAGCATGTATGAAATATTGAATCGCATTAGTAGACGTGAGGTTGGATGATTACAAATCATCTAGGTGTAGTTTTACTTTATAATTATTTAGTTTGCATGGCTAGGTAATGATATGTTATGCACATTGTGTGTATTCATCAAAACTATGTCATTTAAATACCATAGACGTTTTTCAAACATCCTTCAAAAGTTTCATAATTCAATTTTGTCATTTGTCAGATACATGTTTGAAGAAATTCCCCTATCAATGTTTTCAAAAAATTGTGCATTTTAAACTGTATATATTTGTGGTTAGAATGAAAAATATTTTATTCTACATCGTAAATATTTGCAGCTTTACTGTACATTGTTGGATAATAAAATTGTGCAGTCAACGACGCAAGAGTGCACATTATACGCGTTAAATATTTGCAGTTCATACAGCAAATATTTATTTTGTAAATACGTGCATTCTAAATATTTTATAAATATTTGCAGTCTCAAAAATAATATGTGCCTTTCAAAAAGCACATATTGCAATTTAGACTGTTATTTCTTTGACCTTCTATAATTGCAGCGTTTAAAGATTAGTTCAGGTGCGGGCTTTTTTTCCGTTTCCTCTTCTCAAACCTCTTAAACATCCACTGTACAGAGATCGTCCCCACGTCCAAAGAAAACCGGATTGTCTAGAGTCTGATATTATCTCAAAGAAAATTGATATCATCACGAAGCTTTCCACGATCAGATTTAAGGTTTGACTTTCTATGATGATCGACACCACTTAGAATAGATCTGCCGCCCAGAAGCTTGAACGTCGCCTAGAAATTTGTGCAACTGTTGCCAATAGCTGGAGGTAATGAAGTTTCCAAAGTTGATAAAGCCGAGATCTGATGATGGACGGAAACTTGCGATTCATGAAACTAATGATTACAATGATGAAATACTGGCAGCGAACTGCTTATCTGAGTTGGTGGTTTAGGATGGCGAATTTGAAGGTACTTCCTTGGTTATGGTTGTTGATAACATTTTAGATTCCTAAGAAATCATGATTGGTTTTCATTCTTTTTTGAATTTTGATGATGATATTGCTAGATTGTTGTTAAGTTAAAGCTTTGCCATTAATGTTGATAGTTTAATTTTGTTGATCGAAAGTAGATAAAACCAAGGTCATGATCGCAACTGATGTGCTTGTTGTTTAGCGTTTCAAAAGATGGTGGACTAAGATGCTAATTTTGAACTCATGTATATGACGTCGATGGTGGTTTTACAACTTTTGCATCTTCATATTATCTCGAAGAAAATTGCTTCATAAAATAATCCCTTGTGTTTATATACATACGAAATTAGTGGAAATAAGAATGAGAAATGAAGACACTGTAATTTTGGGTCAGTCAAGATATTGATTATGGAGATGGAATCGAGTGACAGAGAAATAGGCAGTGTTTAGTTATGAAGTCAAGGGGACTGCAAATTCTAAGCATACATGTTGTTCCCAAGTATACTACCAACATGCAAGATGGAACAACTATGTATTGTCAAAAGTTTCGTTGTGTAGTATTTGGCAACAAATAAAGTATTCATCAAATATTCATATAGATAAAAGTAAACGAAATTTCCAAAAGTCCCCAATACAAAAAGTAATGCCACCTGTTACTTTAACAATTAGATTACAACCAATCAAATCAGATAGTGCAATGCGTGCAATTTAGAGAAACTTCTTTAGGATTTTAATTCAAGATTGATATAATAACAGAGAAGTATTCTTGAATCTTGCGTAATTTTTCAGATGACTAAGATTTAATCTGAAGCTTATCTTAGCATGTTATATTATACAACCCGAGACAATGAAATCCGGCCAAAAGATTACGGAAAATATATGTACATGTACTTTGACACTACAACCCAAATAAAATGGAAAAAAAACCTAAATAGATCAACATCTTTTTGTATGATTCGTCAAACAGAAAAAAGAAGAAGAAAATTCAGCAGCAACAGAACAACATATAATCCAGACCCTCTTGAAATTCCGCTTAGATTTGAGACAACCAGATCGTCCCCACCACCGAAAGATGTAAATATTGTCATGCAAATAAAATAAAAACCAAACGTAAAAGAAACCGTAAGAAAACACATAATACAACGATGAATTTGTAATGTTAACATATGTGATGACAACAAGTAAAATTTCAAGTATTTTCATGAATAAACATACGCGTAGTAAAATTAGAAGATTTATTTCTGTTTTGTATATTACAGTGATCGCTTCATTTTCAGTGACAATGAAAAGTTGAAAAAAGAACCAAAAAAGTTCCCAAAACATACAGAACAATATGGTTAAGTATATGCACTTCATAGTGCTGTCAAAAAAAATATACCTATGGCTTGTGGATAAAGGTTTGGGATTCATTTGTTTTTTCATCAGTGTCGGTTGCTCAAGAGTTCAGAAATTTATGTTGTTACTGAGTAGGTATATTTACAAGAGTTCAAAATTTTACGTAGTTACTGAGTAGTTAAAATAAATGCATTACTAAATACATCTAAAAATGTATATAGTTAAATCAAAATATGTAGCTGTATGCAAAGTCAAATAGTTAAACAGAGTTGAATTTTTGCTAATAGTTGGATAGCAAATGGGTCATTGGATAATTATCTCTTTGCTGACGATGGTAACAACTATATAGTAGCCAAATCAGGACTAATAGATTGCTGTCATGGAAGGCTAGATACAGAATAGCAGTTGGAGTTGCAAAGGCATTGACATACCTTCATCATGAGTGCCTTGAGTGGATTGTACAGTGTGATGTGTAGCCTGAAAACATACTTTTGGATACTGAGTTTGAGCCAAAAATAGCAGATCTAAAAATTTGGAATTAGAAATTTTAATTGCAGTCTGAACAGAAAAAATAGCGGCTTCTACAGTAGGTGAAGTTCAAATATGAAGATGCAGTGGCCTGTTATTTTTTAAGTACAAGTGTCAATTTTCATGAAAACTACATTGTATGTTTAAAATTCTTATTTTTTGATTTTATATTAAAATTTAATGTTTTTAATAAATGGGTAAATGGGTTAACCACTTATAACCCTTTTAAAAATGGGTCAACCCAACCCATAACCCATTTAATAAAATTTACAAATGGGTTGACCCAACCCACTTAAAAGTAGGATAAATGGGTTGGGTTAATGGGTTGGGTCATATTTTGACAGGTCTACATAGATAAGAGGAACTCGAGGTTACATGGGAATGGACTTTGAATCTTCCAATAAATGTGAAAGCTGATGTTCACAGCTTTGGGTTGGTGTTACTAGAAATTCTAATGGGCACCAGAGCATCAAGTGGTGATCTGATGAGTTTGATTTAGATTCTGAAAATTAAATTGCAGAAAAAAGGAAACTGTGCTGGAAATTATGTTGATGGAAAACTGAATAGAGAATTTAACTGCAAGCAAGCAATGCTTATGAGTTATGATGAAAGTGGCGGTTTCTTGTTTGAAAGAGGAAAGGACTAAGAGGCCCAACATGGATAGCGTTACTCAAATGTTTCAGAGATAAAAATGATTGTCATACTTACATCCTCCACGATTTCTACTTTTGACAAAGTACTTTGTTTTTCTTCACAAAGATTTCTTCTTTTCGCTATAAATTGATACTCAATGTAGAAAAGTATTAATCAAGTTATGAGCAAAAATAATGTTGAAAGAATTATAAAGAATAAAAACATATTGAGAAGAGATCAATAACATAATACAGTGGCGTACATCCTTCATTCCTGGTTATGATCAGCAATTATTGCTATACTTTTGTTATATCTAATAATGAATCAATTGTGCATGAGAGAATGGCACAGCTAAGAAGAAAAAAACTAGAAAAATATTTGATATTTCCAGCAGTACTCTGGGAGTAATTTTTCCAGCAACATCAGTTGTGAGAAAATTATTCACATTTTCTTTAGTACTTATTTCTCTAGCAACATCAGCTGTCATGGGAAAGACATTGTTGTTATTTCGAGTTGATAGAGGTAACCTTAACAATGATAATAAGCTGCTGAGAATCATTGTTGTTTAAGTTTAAGTTAATCTTAACAAGATAATGCACATTTTATACAATAATGATATCTTAAGAAACAAATGCTCACACCTTTACTTGACTTATGTGTTGGAGGTGGATGGTTGTACATATGCATTATTTCTGTGCAAGTCGTTGCATAAATTCTTTCTGAACTATTACTCTTGTTTGCGTTAAGTTAATAGTAGAGAATACATATCGATTTTATGGTTTGATATCTTCTAAATTACACCAGTTTGAAGAAAACACAAAATATCTCAATTCTGTGCCACCTTTCAAATTCTTCTTCATCCTACTTTGGGTCCGCTTTCGGAGGTTGCTAGGCAAAAGGTATTCCTATTTATTCTTTAGCTCTTCAGTATTGTTTTCTAATTTTGTCAATTGTTTCTAATAATAACTTTATATGCTGTAGCTCTCAAACTTCACCTCTCAATACCTGATACTAACATTTTTTTCCTTATACGCCCAACTTCTCATGCATGCGATTATTCAATGGCTACTTAGCAATACAACTTTTTGTGTTTCTAATTCAATTGCCAAAATAAATCCAAATCAATCAATATACACTGTGTCACTGACATTACTAGGATGGAATCTGCTATACAAAACAACTAACAAAGGAGTGCTAAATTACATGTAGTAAACATTTCTTCTGCATGAAACCACATTTGGCAATGAGAATAAACTATTAACGAAGAAAATTGTTAAAAAGCTTCAATCTTTTCTGCAGCACTCCATTTTAAATTTGAAAACAGTACAGATGATGGAGTTGTAAAGAGTAAATTTAACGTGCAATTAACAATTTCCAAAACTAAACTAGAATGAGGAACAAATATCTCTTACCTCTTGTTTAAGATAATGTGGATCATAGTAATGCTTCTTCAATTGTTAGTACTAGTAACACGGATGGTCTTTACATTCTATCAACCAAGTGTACAACAGTTCAGTTGCATGCATATCTGAACATATATGATGTACCTTCGTTAAATATGTGATGCAATTCCGAGGATTCATACTTCAAATGTTTCAAGTAAACATAGATGTTTCTTTTGGTAGATTGTGTAACATTTTTTCGATTCTTTCTGCAGTTTTGTAATGGCTCTATTTCAGCTGGTCCTGAACTACAGATAGAAGTAGCAGAGTTTTTATGGAGGGATGTCGAGGGGGGTGTGTGTATGTGTGTGTATTACTTTTAACTCTCTTGCTTTGTGTTTATGTACATTTTTCATTCATGTCTGAAATATTATTATTTTATCTCAGATCTCAGCTTGATGGAAGCCTTGTTATTCTTGCTGAAAATGTAAAGGGCTTGGAAAATGCAGATGGCGAACCAATAATTCAATACAGATACAGGTCATATGTAGGGTAAAAATACCAAATGATTTTATGCTAGGTTGATTTATTTCGTCCATTCGTGATGGTAGATGTGGGGGATGCAAATTGCAAAATGTCAAGTTGTTGAACAAAGGAATAAATTGGATGCCTAGTGATAATGTTTACTGGAAACATGACGTTCAAAGATTTGAAAGTTTATAGATTATTTTTCGAGAAAATGTGGAATTTGAAGCCACGGACATAGTTTTGCAGGTGAATATATTATTTCTTTTGCAGTATAACAGAATTTCAATCAAAGGAAATGTCTATTTGAAGATGAAAAGTAATCCGTTTAGCAAGATATTTCGTACTATTAGGCATCTTCTATATACTTCTTCCCTTACATCCACATGTTTATTCTATAGGGAGATCATGTATTTGAAGTCCCAGATGGCTATAGAAGGTGTATTGTATCAGATGTATCAGATTCCACACCTTAGTACACTTGTTACTCTCTGTATACTATGTTTAGAACACAATATAAATGGGAATTGTTTTGCAACAACCATATTTGATCATTATCTTTATGGTTAAGAAAAGATATAAACAGGAAACTTGTAGACCAAGAAAACAAACCACTTAGGTTTAATGTGCGATAGATACACAATGCTTGCGATGGAGTTAAATATGGATGTATTTTGGAGTAATATTTCGACAAATGTTTTGGTTATCGTAAGGGAAAAATCCATCCATGTTTATGTGTGGGCGTGTCTTACGACACACCTTTGTTTTGACGTAAGACACCTTTATTTTGATAAAAGAACGTTTTTATAAACTTCAAAATAAATTCAGTTAAGATGTGTTTTCTCACGTTGGTTTATCAGACTGATTTGTGCGTTCTTCCCTTTCAATGCTCGCGTCAGACCGAGTATATTTATGTAGATGGTACGACGACCCGGAATTTTTGAGCATTTGAAATCGGACTATTTAATTGATTTTAAATATTTAAAAGTTAATTTTTAATTTGAACTCAAATATCACCCTTATTGGGTAATTTAATTATTAAATTAAATAATTTGAAGTTGGGTAAAATGTTGAAGGTGGAGTTCTAAGCCTGTTAAAAATAATTTGAAGGCTTGTAAAATTTATATAGATAGTATTGAAGATAGTAAAAGTGTTGAAATTGAATTTGAAAGTGTTTTGTTAAGTTTTGAAATTATATCGTTTAAAGCGATGTCTAAAAATAGCCTTCCGAGACACAGTCTCGGAATTCGACGAAACCAGTTTCATCGGATTCTAATACTGTATTATTATCGAATTTCAATTTTCACAGTGTGTGGAGTTACCGTTTGGTCGTACGATCTGAAAATGCATAGAATAATCTAATGGAATTTAATTTAAATAGTCAAACCTTCTCATATAAGCCACACCCTTTCAGCTTTGAACGCAAGCTTCTTCCTTTTCGCCTTCATACTCGAATTCACATGCTAAAGAAAAACAAAAAGGGGATAGAACGAAATCAAGTCATTCATAAAAAAAAATCGCGAGTTCGAAATCATAATCGAACTCGAGTGAGATGGCATAGGTCGCGATTTCCAAATTTTTAGGAAGGATTCGCGAGGGTTAGGGGTTCATGGCAGTGAGGGAAACTTCTCGCGAGCACGCGAGGTAGTCAGCGGCTTCGATTTCGTCTCGAGGTTGAGAAGGATATCGCGACGAGGGACTCTCGATTAGGGTTGCGGCTATCGATCTGGCTTCTCGGCTTGACCTTGGGTGACGAAGTGGTGGCACGAGGCCGTGGAGGGGAGTGAAGCTCGATATTGGTCGCAGATGTCGCAAGGCAGTGGGATTGGGCGACGTTCGATCTGGGATTGTCAGCGTTCGGTCAAGTGAGGGGTCTAGGGTTTGGCTTTGAATGGTAGAGCAGATTGTGGTGATGGCAACGTCGAGCAGTGAGGTATCGTTTTATTTATTCAAATTAAATAAATATATGTATACACATGCATGTTAAATATACCGAGATAAGCAGAAATTTTTACAGATAAGATTTTTATACAGAAAGATTTTAGAGATATATACATATATGAGGATTTTTAAATATTGAAAGGTTTATAAAAAGATTAGATTTTTAAATCCTTATAAATTAAGTTTGTGATATCTCGGAATTTTTGGCAATATCAATTTAATAATCTGTGTTAAAATTAAATAGATTTGATAATATTGTTAAAAATAAATTTGAATTGAATTAATAATCTTCTTTAATAAATATTTAAATGGGTGATTTTATCTTTTAAAAGCTAATCAAATTGCCTTCTATTTATAATATATATATATATATATATATATATATATATATATATATATATCTGTATATATTATAAATAGATAATCTTTGTTTTAAATTTAATAAAAATGAAGACATGTTTTCTAATTCTAATATTTTTGGTAAATTGGAAATTTGATTTAATTTAATATTGAATAAATAACCATATGACTTTAAAATACTCAAGATAAAAACTTAATTGTTTAAAATTGATTTTAGCTTAAGTTTAAATTTAAATAAAAAAGGTTTGTTTTGTTTTAAATATAGCTTGATAAAATAAGCAATTTATTAATAAAGAGATAATTTCTTTTGTAAATTATTTTCAATTTAATAATGAGTTATTTTTAAACAATATTAATAATGTGATATTTTTACAAATGGATTTTAATATAGATAGAAATTGCTATTTCAAATTTATTAACATAAGTATAAAACAAATTTATGGTTAAAACATAAGTATAAAGATAAATAATAAGTAAATTAAATGCTGGATAGTTTAAGTTCAAAAATAAAAGAGAAATAAAAATAAACATAGAACTTAATACATAAGTTAAAATTCATAGCTAATAACTAAAACAACTTTACATCTTGTACCTAAAGTATAAAAGCAAGCCAGACAAAATATGTAACATGTAGAGTAGTATGCTAGGCAAGAACAGAAATATCTATGTACAAGCATAAAAATAAACAAAGCGCAAAAGAAAATAAATCATAAACTGGCAAAGTAATCTTGTATGTAACCTGAAATAATC
This sequence comes from Allium cepa, assembly GCA_030765085.1. Classification (NCBI taxonomy): domain Eukaryota; kingdom Viridiplantae; phylum Streptophyta; class Magnoliopsida; order Asparagales; family Amaryllidaceae; genus Allium; species Allium cepa. The sequence goes on from CM060945.1 coordinate 443,941,246, forward strand.
TGCAAGAACAAAGTATGTATAGAAATAAGATTAAAAAAAATCAAATAGTAGCAAGCCTGTAAACAAGATAAGGAACCAAGACAGTAATAACATCATCTCAGCATAAATTTAGTCAATTCAAATTGTTTGAAAAATCTTTTCATCCGAAATATATAAAACTCATTGCAGCCCCAAACAAAATCTTGCCTGATAAAAATAAAAAGAGAAATCTCTAGTCAACAGATAAGGTTATAACCAGATAACACCTTCCTATACTTAGCCTGTCTCCTCTATATTTATATGCAATGCTCTTTGTTCCATTTTGTTTAGAACTTAGCAAACTAGAAAGCAAGAAAAGGTTAACATTTGCATTTTTACAAATTTTATCAACAATCAAAACTGCCTGCATTTTTCAAAGCCTGCAAGCAAATTCGAAGCACAACCTGATGCATTCATCTTCAACCCAAGTTTTAAAGCAAACAACCTGCATGCAAATCTAAACAACAAAGCAACTCAAGTTTAAACAAAAAGCATTCAAGTGAAAGGTTTTTAAAAAGGGCCAAAGGATTTCAGTTTCAAACTGTTTTTCAAAATCTGGATGCTCCGTCTTCTGTTTAAAAGATGAGTAACATAACAATTTTTAATAGTTTAAGTATATAACTCCGAGGCATGCTTATCTAGTGTTTTTGAGTATATGCATAAGTATATCTCTGTAAATATATGAATATTTGGTTGTGTGCATTTGCTATGTGTTTGAATGTTTTATCTGATTTTAGTTTCCAGGTTCAAAGTTTAAATCTTGAATCAATCTCTTGATCAAATCTTTATTAGGTATTAAGTTTTAAACCAAATATGTTTGTTATAGTATAGATTTTAGTTTAAAAATTTGTTTGAGTTAAAATAATGTGTGGCCTCTGGAAATAAATTTACAACAGTATAAACTTTAAATAAGGTAAAATTCAAATACCATGATTCGATATTCCAGAGTTAGGATCTGAATCATCCTACAAAATCACGATTTTTAAGAACAAAATCACAAATTCTAATATTAGAATCGGAGAGCAGTCCAGAGTTGTTTGAAATGTACATTTTGGGTTGTCCCTGTTGGTCCAAGTGATCGGAGGGGTTGAGTTTCCTTCTGGTGATGGAAGAGTTGTCAGTGACTATGGGAAAAATGGTGGAAGTGGTGGCAGAACACGGTGGTGACGACGGCGACTGTTTTGGGTCTCTAAACCTAGTTTTTACTGTGCTTGGTGAAATCGATCACCACGGTTTACACAATTGATCGAGTTCAACCAGGTTATGGGTAATGGAAGTAGACGCGTAGATGAAGACGATGCCGGAGTTGTAGTACCTCTGGTGACCGGAGCTTCGTGGTCGAGGCGTGTTGACAGGTTTTGGGTGTTTCCTGTATTTCTTGTTTCCGGGTTTGGTTCTGAAGTCTCAGATTCGATTTCGAGTTTTGGGAGATGATCTAAAGGTCGTAGGTGAGTGAGAAGGAGGTTGCCGATGTGAAGCGACCATCGGAGATGGTCAGAGGTGGACAAAGTTACTGTGCACGTGCACGGTGAGTTTTGTTCTGGTGATGGTTATTGGGTTCTGTTGCAAGTTGGTGTGGTCTCGAGTTTTGCTCGAAGCATTGTGATGAAGTAGGGGCTCGGGTAAGTTAGTAATAGGTTTTTTTATAAAAAAACCGTAAGGTTTAAAATTTCTTTAAACCTGGGTTTAAAATGAGAAATAGATATTTAAAATGGGTATTTAAATCAAAGATAGGTTTGGATTCAAATGAAGTTTGAATCTTAGTTTAAAATAAAATAAATTTTAATTTAAATTGTTTGTAACAACTTTAAAATTGGTTTAAATAGTTTGTATTTAAAAGTAAAGTTTAAATTTGATTCAAATATAAATTTGAATCTTAGTTTTGAAATAAAAGAAGATCTTAAATTGTTTTAAACAGTTTGAATGATAAAGTAAAATTTTAAATTGATTTAAATTTAAAATAAAAATTGGGTTTTAAATTCTTTAAAACTTCTATTATAAGATAAATAATTCTTTAACTTGTGAGATTAAAAGGGGTTTGTGAAATTGTTTTAAACCTGTTAAATTTAATTTGTTTTCATTTTAAATCTTAAATTTAAAATGAAATTTAAAAGTAAAACTTGGAATTAAATTGTTTTAAAACACATTGTTAATGATAATTTGATCATTAATAAGGAAAATGTTTTTATAAGTGAAGATTTAATGATTTGTAATTATTAAATTAATTAAAATGAATAATTAATGATTTGGATTAATTAATTTAGTAATTAAGAGTTTAAATTAGTTAATTAAGGTTTAAGATAATTAATTTAGGATAATTAAATTGGTAATTAAGAATCATTAATCAAATAAGGTTTAATTTCTGATTAATGATTAGTAATTAATTAACTAAATAATTAAGGATTGATTAAGTTACCGTTAACACTTGATTAATTAAATAATTATGGATTAATTAATGAGTTGATAAAAATAAAATTAATTTGTAATCAATAATGAATAAATCTTAGTTAATTACTTTAGAGAAGAAATTAAAGAATTATAAATAGTTAATGAAGATCATTAACTAGAATTATTTAATAATTAATTAATGTGATTAATTTTTAATAATTAATTAGATTAATTAATTTAAAAGATAATCAATTGTAAATTGTTTAATTATAATTACTTAATGGAAGTAAATTAAGGAATTAATTACTCATCGTAATTAATTCTAGTTAATATGAATTGTTTAAGTTAATTAATTAAGTTTAATTAATTTAAACAACCATTTGAGGATGTGATAAATATAATTACTTAGGAAAGTAATTAATGATAATTAATGGATGTGATTGCCAAGGATGGTTAAATAGTGAAAGTAATTTGAGTATAATTACTTTGTATAATCAATCAAGGGATTGATTAAGAAATTAATTATGGAGTAATTAATTTATTTGATGAAGTAATTAAAGGTAGTTAATTACTGAATGTGGTTAATCAAGGGTGATTAACAATTTGGTTTAATTGAACATTAATTACTTAATGTAATTAATAGAAAATGTAATTAGAGATCATTAATTATTATAATTAATGATGTAATTTAGAATATATTTATTTGGAATAATTAATAAATGAATTGTTTTATTAATGTAATAATGTAATTAATTTTAGTTAATTAATAAATGAAGTAATTAAAGATTAATTATTGTAATTGGTTAATAATTATTATTTTGTAAGATTAATTAAAGCCAATTACCTGAATGTGATTAAAGATAATTAATCAAGGATGATTAATTAAATTGAATAATTGGATGATGATTAATTAATTGATTGATAATTAATTGACAGTGAATAAGCAAGTTTAATAATGGTGAAGTAATTAATTTAATTTACTTTAAATTAATTAGAGATGAAGTAATTAATTTAATTCATTTGTGATTGCTTATGTATGGATGGATGATATTGTTTACCTTGAATGGTTTGAGATCTCAGATATGAGATAAGTGATGCTATGTGATATGGATGCTTTGGTTGCATTATGATGATAATATGGATTATCTGTTTGTAGTGATAGTATAAATTATCTATTGATGATGATAATGTAGATTATCTATTATTGTGAATTATCTGTCTGTGTGTATATAGATAATTGAATTGAATTGTTTTAAACTTTAAAACAATTTGGCCTTAAAAGATACGTTTTGGATTTTGATGAGACCGGGATCGGGTTTCCATATTTGGACATCCAAAAACCACATCGATCCAAATTAACGATAGGTCGTGAATCTCAAGTGAAGATGAAGATTTAGAGTGCAAGGGTTATCGTCATTAACTCTGAGGGTGATTCCAAAATGAGTGTAACGAGATAATGCCTTCGGTTTCGTTCGAACCTGGAACAAACTTGTATGGATTGGATGCTTTCAGAACATCGTCAGGTGGGCGATGAGCATTCTAAGAAATGTGTTCTCTAAAGGTAATCGTAGCCTCAAGCCTCATCAACCGGGAATGGCTAAAACAGGGGATGTGCAACAAGGTTAGGTGGGTCATGCCCAAGCAGGACGAGATTTTCTCCTATCTAGATGTCCCTTTTTATTCGGCTGTGTGGACAGTTGTGAGCTCCAACCGTCGGTGTTGTCTTGTTCGGAACTGTTCAGTAAGGAATGGTTTCGGCCTTGTGTTGTAGGGGGTAGGGAGTGATCCTCGGTACGTTGATCTAGGCCACGTACTGTGATTGGCGGTAGCCCAGTAGCCCTGCCATTGTATGGAATCCAAAATCCAATAAGTGCCATCGGATTTGATTGTATTACCCACTTTGTGGCTAGTATGCTGGAATTTAATAAATGTAACAATTTCGGCTATTTTCTATTTACTTGAAAACCCTAGACCTATTATAATATCATTGGATTTCCTATCAAATGTTTGGTTAGCGTAAGGTAAAAACTTACCCATGTTTATTTGTGGGAAGTCTTACGTGATATCTTTTGTTTTAAAAGGATTTCAAAATTAAGCAACTTTAACCTGTTACTCACACCAGACCCATGTCTGACCCGAGGTTTATTTCTATTTTTCCTAAACTCTCGGGTACTCAAATTTTTACGAGTAGCCAAGAGAATCAGGTTAGCTTTGACGAATTGTGGAGGAGCAATGGAGCAGGAGGTTTCTGCAATTATATATATATATATATATATATATATATATATATAGTGTTCCGCTGTGTTGGTATCTCTGTGTTGTATTGTGTATTGAATTGTATAACTAGACAGGTGTTTATAACTGTCTAGTATGTGATGTATTATCTGTGTAACTCTGATTGATATTGTATATTATGTAATACTTATGTGATTAATATATTTTATTCCGTTGTTGAGATTTTGATGTTGGTTCTTCTTTCTTCTGTATCTTTTCTCTTTTCTATCCATTTCTTTCTTCAAGATGATACGACTTTCTGTGGTTAGAAAGCCGGGTCGTCACAAAGTTCTAAGTACATGTAGTTTCTAAAAGAAATAATAATAATAATAATGAATATTCATATTTTAATCTACGGGTTATTTCAAATAATATGGTTAGAGTGATTAATTTGTTTAACAAACATACTTAATTATTTTGTCACTAAAAATATTTTTTTTAAAGGAAGTCGGTTTAATTTAATTATTGGTTTAAAATAAAATCATTGGTAATTAAAATTCATAAATGGGAATTTAATTGTTCGATTAGTTCAAATATTAATAAAACGCAAAATGTTTATACAAGGTTTAAATTGTGAAGAACTGTGAAGAAACAAGCTGGTTTGGAAATGGGTTGCAAATGGAATAAATGTGAGTTAATCTCACTCATCTGGTCATAATTTAAATTTAAATGGTTAAATTTAAATAATTGATTGAATTGTTGAATTGATTTAGGTGCTATATTATATAATATATCTTGGAATGATTGATTTCCCTCATTATATAGCGGATGAGACCCTATGTGCCGCATAATAGCGGATGATATTATATAAATCCCATATACCGCGATATTCCATCTCGAAGTGGAATTGGTATTTTATATTGTGCTAACATCTGTGGATGAAGGGAAACAGGTTGAAGGGATCCAACTGGATTTCTCAAAATTATTTATATTGTTTAATATTCTCTGTTATGAATATTTGATATTCTGTGATGAATATTATTGATAATTGGAAAATTGAATGCTATGGTTTACTTGAATATATTTCGGTACACTGAGTTAACAAAATATATATATAATTGGATTTTTGAAAAGAAAATAAAAGGAAGAGAATTTGTAAGTGAAATAATTATAGAGAATTTAAATAAATTAAGAATGAACTGGATAAGAATAATAGCGGTTTTAAAATTCTAATAGATAAATTCCGTATATGAAAAAGGGGATTTTGAATAACTGGAAGATAATGAATTTTAAAATTCAATGTTATTATTTAAAAGAATGAAGCATTTATTTTAAATTAAGATTTAAAATTTGTAAAAGAATAAAGAAGAAATTTGGAATCTGAAATTGGTACGTTTCAGTTAAAAGATTTAAAATCAAAACAAGAGAAAATAATAATAATAAAGTCTATAATTAATGGATGTTGAAATGAATTGAGTAAGTAAAGAAATTTATTTCAAAATGGAGTAAATTGAAAATCAATTTGAAAATTGATTTAAGTGGATGAAGTTGGAACTTTAAAGGAGAAGTGGGACTTTGGAATTTATAAACTAGGTTTATAAAAGTGAAGTAATATATCAGTGGATATTTGGAGAAATAAATCCACAATGGAAGTTATTAAAGGAATGAGAAATTTTGTTTAAAAATAAATAGTGATTTATTATTTTAAAGGATGTGAAGAGAAGTATATTTCACCGAATAGCCAAGCACATTTCAAAGTAAATTTTTAAAAGTTTTATTGTCGTTTTTAAAAAGCATGTTTTAGAAAATTTATTATTTCTAAATGTTTAAATTCTAAAGAAAATATTTTTTCAAATCTATTATAGTAGTAATTATTTAAAAGTGACTTAGTATTGTTTTAAAAGAGAAAATCTCATTTTATATTTTATAAAGGTAGCCTTATTTTCAAATATTCCTATAGTATACATTTTTAATAAAGTATTGGCGTAGTTTTATTTTAAATATTATTAAAGTGTATATATTTTGAATAAGTATTAAGGTAATTTTGAATTTAAATGTTTTAAAGTATATTTTATAATAAAGTGTTTTAAAATATTTTAAAAATCTAAAGTGTTTGTACTTGGTGATTTCAGTGGAAATAGAAAATATTTGGGAAATTTATTCTGTAAGAAGGAAGATGGTTTGAAAATTGTTTTCAAAAAGGGTTGAAAATGGAAATACATCTTGCCAAGATATTTTGAGAATTAATATATAATTCAGGAGAAATTATTTATGTTTGATGGTTGTTGTGAATGTAAATTGATAGTTAAATAACCGACTATCAATATTGGCCAATGCGCTGATCGTTTCGAAGAGACCGGGATCGGGATTAATTTCTCGAAAATCACTTCGATTCGGTTTGTACGTTTTCATGGAAAAACGAGTTCGGAGTCGAAGTTGGAGCATTGAAGCACAAGGGCTAGTCGCTACTAATCCTGAGGATGTTTCCAAAATGGATGTAGTAGGAATAGTGCATTCGGTTCCGTTCGAACCCGGGACGGACTTGTATGGATGGATGCTTTCGGAACATCGTCAGGTGGACGATGGGCATTCTAAGTGAAACGATCTAAAAGGTAACGCTTAGCCTCAAGCCACATCAACCGGAAATGATTGAAAATCAGAGGTTATGTAGCAAGGCTAGGTGGGTAGGGTGAGTTCATCCATGTCTAGATGTCCCTTCATTTTGGCTTAGTGGTGCGGTTGCCGATCCCAACCGTGGGGTGATCTTACTCGGGATTATCCAGTAAGGGGTAGTCCCGGCCTTGTGTTGCAGGGGATCGAGAGTGGTCCTCGGTACACTAATCTAGACCAGGTACTGTGACAGGTGGTACCCCAATGCCTAGTCATTAGTTGGAAATCCATTTTCCCTACGTGCCTTTTACGATTTTTGTTTGTATTACCCACTTTGTGGCTAGTATGCTGAAATTTAATCATGTAACAATTTCGGCTATTTTAATATAAGTATTTGTAAATAGACCCTATTATAATATCAGAGGATTTTAATAAAAAGTGTTTTAGCTATCGTAAGGTAAAAACTAAACATGTTTATTTGTGGCGTGGTCTTACGAGATGCTTTTGTTTTCAAAAGGATTTTGAAACTTTAATAATCAATTTGAGTGTGATTTCTCATGCTGGTATTCCAGACTGACTCGGGTGTTATTTAACTATGATGCTCGGGTCAGACCGAGTATCATAGGATACATGATATGATGCTGTGGAGTTCAGGAGACGAGCTGGATGGAGATACGTATTACCATATTTGATTATTATTCCGTTGTGTATTCAGTCATGAGGACAAGTTTATAGGACTCTCCAGTTGTATGTTATTGATGTTGTTGAATTCTGATGATGTATATATATAAACAGATATAGTTTTCTTTTATGTAAAGATCTGTTATATCTATTATATTTTATTCCGCTGCGATGGTTAGATTTTGATGTAGTTTTCTATTTTATTCTTCTACCTCTTCTTCTTTAACCTAAATGGTTCGTATTTTCGTTCTTCTTGAGTTGATTGATGTAGAATGGTGTTGGCTCAAGGGGTACAGATTTGCGGGTCATTACAGATTTGGATGCTTTGGAGCTTTAGCAGGAGAGTGGAAGCCATCTAGTCGTATTCCACGCATATGTTATTTAAATTATAAGTAATTGTGGGGACATGTTATTTTAACTATCCTGGCTGATGATTGGTGATTGATTTTTGTACTCTGATTGATTGATGTATGTATATTACATTTTCTATTTTGTAAAGATTATTCATCTATATTATATGGTATTCCGTTGCGATGTGAGATTCTATATTGTTATGGCTCTGTTTCTCTCTTCTTCTATTTTCTTCTTCTCCTTTCTTTCTTTCTTCTTATCTTCTCTTCTTTCTCATGGCTTTCCATCATTCTATGTTTTTTGGATCGGATATATATGGTTTATTGTCGATTCAAAGGGTACGAATTTGCGGGTCGTCACAGCGTGGTATCAGAACTTTGGATTGAGCGATAAACCTAGGCTTTGATGGGTACTCATAATAGATATGGTTAGTAATACTATAGAATGAGTCTGAGTATATATATTTATATGAGCGCGTATTTGTTAGTGATATTGAAATGTTTTATATTGGGCTGTTTGATTTGTTAAGTTTGAATTTTGAGTTCTGATCGATGCGTCTAGCTAACGTCATCGGTTGGGATTTCAAAACACTTGAGCAAGCAAACTGACACAGTATTGTTTTAAATTGGATAAATAAAATAATTTTACCTTAATTATATTTTATATATAAAGGAATATATTTTTTAGAAACTATTATAATTATACGTAGATTGTGTGGTTGTTTATGCAATGATAATATTTATAAGTAAAATAAAAGTTGTTATAAACATAATCTAAACAAAGATAAACAAAATTTTAATGAACTTATATAAGCAAAGTGAAATAAAATTAATCTATATAATTATAAATTTATAAATTTAATTTATAAACAAAAGGATTTAAAAGAAATAAAAAGCACTGAATTCACTACAGTTGCTGGGAAATAATTTGGACAATGACGGCCGCATCATCGGTATTCATTTTCGAGTTTCTCAGTGATGGATTTGCTACCTTAGTAATTTATTAATGAAGTTTTGTTTTGTTAAAACAAGTTTTGAATTAAAAATTCAAAATATGGTTTGACAAATATATAGGAAATGTGTTTAACTTATAAATTGAAAATGGTATAGTTAAGAAAAGAAAATGTGAAATTGAGATATGAAATTAAAATTTTAAATTAAGCAAAAGTTAAATAAAATTGAGTTAGTAAAATGAACTATATGAATTAAGGTTGACTAAGGAAAAGTTAAATAAATCTAATGGAATTTGAAATGAATTAGATAGATATTTGGAATGGATCAAATAAAATTTAATATAAACTGAAGTAGTAAAGTGATTATACAACCATGAATTGAAATTATGGAATGTGAATAAACTTAAATATTTATGAAATTGTAAATAAAAGTTGTATAACTTAAAAAATGAGAAAATATAAAGTAAAACCAAATATTAATATGGTTAAACAATTTTGTTAAGCAAAACAAGATCTAAATTTGAATGGTGATATGAAATTTGACTTAAGTAAAAGTTAAATAAAATGACTTTAGAAATGAAATCTAGGTTAAGTTAAAAGAAATGATTTTTGAAAATGAAATTTAACTCAAGTAAAGAAAAAAATGAACTAATGAAATGAGTTAAATAAAATAGAATTTGAATTGAATTGGAAGTAAACCTAAGTTGCGTAGTGAAATTAACTGTAAGTGAGAATGAAATAAAACATAACTTAAGTGAAGTTAAATGAAATGTGATAAATAAAATGAATAACCTAATTAAATAGGAATCAAAATGAATGTAAGTGAATGAATGAAAATAAAATAAAATGAGAATGAATGTTAATAAGAATGAATGTATGTAGCATTAACGTGAACAATTGAATTTGATTGGAATTGAATGAAAATGAATTGTATGAAAATGGATTGAATGTGAATTAGTTGAATGTAAACTAATTGGATGAGAATTAAATGGTAAATGAATTAATTTAATGGATGTTATTTGTTTGTTGATTTATTATGTTGCATGTGTTTCATTTGCATATGATTATTGTATTGGCTATGTTGTATATTGATAATATTTTCTATATACATGTTTCTCATATGGTTTAATGAGTGTTTAGTAGGTGCGGATGGTGTATGCTTCGTTTGGAGCTCGCTTTCGCGCAAATTGATTGTATTTGCTTGCTAATAATACATAAGGTACATATCTTGGATTACATATCGTACTTTACACTTTTTTCCCAATGGGATGCTTCATCCTCGAAGATGAGATGTATATTTGTTATACATACATACATACATACATACATACATACATACATATATATATATATATATATATATAATGATTTTACTACGATGGAACCACGCGAAGGAGACACTGGTGATATTTTTCATAATTTAAGGCATTAGAAATTTTTTGAGGAATTTTAGGGAAGTTTTTGAGAACTTTTGGGAAAATTTTGATTTTGAGTTATAAGTAGAAACGATATTAGTTGGTTTTGAAAAGACAAATATGAATGGATTTAAAAACATAGAAAAGTTTTTGTGAGAAGTTTCAACTAATTATTTTGGAAGTTAATGGAGTTGTAGCATCTTTCCTACGTAGTAGTAACGTGATTATATAACCATGAATTGAAATTATGGAATGTGAATAAACTTAAGTTAATATTCATGAATGTAATGGCCCAGAAGATTTTCGACTTCGAAAATCGACACTAATACGTTCACTGTACAAAGAGCAGAGCAATCGAATGCCGAAAACTCCAGACTGTTAGGATTAAGAAGAAAAAGAGATAGAAAAAGAAACAGAAATAACAACATAGAATCTCACAACCGCAGCGAACAAATATAATATACAAATATCATCATTTTATACAAGAAAAGCTGTAACTGTTTACAAGATATCAGAGTACAATCATCCACAAAATAATCTGAACAGTTATAATAACTTGTCCTCTACTTCTGTCTATACAGTCTATACTTCACAGCAGAATATAATCAATACGTCTCTGCCTTCCAACTCGTCTCCTGAGCTCCAAACGTCCTAACCTGAAATCCTGTAATCCTCGGTCTGAACCAAGCTTTACAATAAAGTAACACCCGAGTCAGACTGGAAACCAGCGTGATTAAAACCAACTAAATTTGGAATACTTGAGTTATAAAACTTCTTTGAAAACCGGGGTAACTCGTACATCATTACAAGTTCTTATCTTGTTATAGCCACACACTAATTACACAAATCCATCAATATTTTAAAATGATATCTAAGTACCGTTACTTAATTTAAATGGTCAGATTTACCCAATTTTATTCAATTCTAGCCCATACGATTCTATAATCAAATCCGTAAAGGATTATAGTGCTTATTTAATCGAAGTGGTTTCGGATATGCTGATATCCGATCCCGGTCTCTTCGAATCCAAGTGATAAATTTTTAAAGGGTATATGGTTTAAAAGAAACAAACTTATTATAGGGTGTCAATATTCGAATATAGCAGTTTACAACCACCGTTTATTTCAAATAAAACGTATCATCATTCTAATCAAACTATTTACCTTGTCATACCACTGGATGGTACAGACAAGTGTAACTGAAATGAATATCCAATGGGATTAACCTAAAATGTAGGTCGTTAACCAAATTAACGATCTATACCCACAATTTCATATCAGAATTTCAATATCTTTAACTAACTGAAATCCATTTATGCTTTTATTCCCAAATTGATTTCAAATTAAACAAATTATACAACAGTTTACTTCTAGTGAATTCAAATTAAACATTCGATTTGATATCTAACCTTGTTAGTTTTGAGTAAAATAATAATATAAGCAGCTACCCCTTTCATTTAAAGATATCATTAACTCCGGTTTTACGGAAAATTCGTAATACTAATTTATAATGTCGGGTAATAGAGTTTAGAGGCAACGACCATCACTTAGTCTGAATTTAGAATGAAAATAGATTTTTTTTTATTTATATTTAAATTATCATGTTCCATTTCCTTTCCTCTCTATTACTCTTCTTATTTTCCCCTGCTTTTATTTTCCTTTATTCTTTTTTTCTTTTCTTTTCCTTTACTCTACCTTATCCTTTCTCTTATTCTTTTTTCTCATTCTCTTTATTTTCCCGATCTTCGGCTCAAAACCCACCCAATTCTTTCCCCCCCTCTCTTTCTAGTTTCAACAATTCCACCATCCTTATCTTCTCCACCCAAACAACCGTGTGCACACACACATGCACGTGCATGGCGCTTTCGGCCCCAACTACTCATCGACGACCACCCCTCCCAGTCGCCCTCGACCCTAAGTCCATGCCCCTCTCCCCGAAACGCGACCTAACCACGTCGTTTGAATTTTGAACGTTCATCCCAAAAACTAGACAACACCACCACCACAACTCCTTATTCTGCCATCTCGTACCACCGGCCACCCCCAGATTACACCATCACGATCGCCACCGCTTACTCCTCCATGTCCCCCACGACCGCACATCTAAAGCCACATCATCGCGTCGCCATCGCTCAAAAACCAAGCACGGTCCTAAATCGATGCCTAACTCTAAAGTGATCCCAACCCCATGCCACATCTTACTAAAAACACTCGTAGCATTTTTCCCTGATGCGTTGTTTCTCCATCTTCCTCCTCGGTCGTCAGAAATCGACCCGAACCCCTTTTTCCGGTCATCCTTCCCTACCTCATTCAATACTCACCTAAAAATCACCAAACACCTTTTAAAATTCATTATTTTAAATAACGCATCCACCCATATACGCCAAAGGTTTGATTTTGGTAGTCGATTTATGGTTATTCCTAAACTATCTACTGCAATTTGTGCCTTCCCCCTTCTAAACTTTATAATATTGAACGAAACCAATTTTAAAATAAACTACATTCAAGGTTAGTTGGCTTTGCTTTTGGGATCGAAGCTTAAAACTTTTTAAATAAATAGAAATTGATTTTTTCCAAAGAGGAGGGCTATCGTCCCCCAAAACGATACGAACAACCAGAACGCGATTTCATTTCGAAAGCAAGGATCGAAGAAACACGAGCAACCCAACCCATCAGGCACGTCACCAGCAAATTGCCTCGCGCCGCCTCCCCAGTTCGTTATCGGCCACCAATTTTGGTTCGAAGCTTCTTCATCATGCGACGCTGCGGTTAGCACCATTGACGTGAAGTCCGGTCACCTGTGGAAGGTGCGACACCGTCGTTTCTAGTGTGAACAAAATTGGGTTTCTAAACCCTAGTTTGATCTCGCATTAACAATCCCATGATTTATAGATTCCAACAATATTTTTCTAGTGATGTTTAACATTCAGACAATCTATAATAACGAATTCGAGGCCCCTAACTACATAGATCACCAGAATTGCTCAAAAGTTCATTTCTGATTAAGTTAAAGATAGTTGTAAATGGGATTGAAGGTAAATGATATTGAGTTAACCTTTTTAAAAATTATGGAGTTCAAGGACATTTTAAACTTATAAAAGTTGTTTTAAAATTTAACTTAGTAAAACTTAAAATAAGTCAAATATTCAAGTATCAACTTTAACCAAATTTGTTAAAAATGATGAATTAGTCAATTAACAATTGATGCCTTGTAATGATTTTAAAATTAAAAATTAATTAATTTAAAGGATTGTTAATGAATAAAAGTAATTAAACTTAACTAGTTAACAACTAAGAATTAATGAATTAAAATAATTAATTAAAGAATAATAAATTAAAGGATAATTAATTAAATAATTAAGCCAATTAAGATTAAATTAATTCATAATTAAGTAAAATTAAACATTAAGTTAAAATGATTAATAAAGACAATTTTATGGTTATTTCACTTTAATCACAATCACCCTAATCAAAGATGATTAACCATCATCAAATATTCTATATTGGATTGATATTTCTGTTGTGATACTGTGATCGCTTTGTGATGAACTATGATTTGTGATTTGTTCCTATATGTATGTTTCAGCCCCTTTTGATGTTTACAAAGCAAAATAAAATTTCAAAAAAATTTATATTTATATTTCTTTCCTTTCCTGTAAGCGAACTTCCTCAAGCCTAACTCTTACCATTCATATATTTAACAATCAAAACGCATAACACTTAGTCCAGATCAAAAATTCGTTCACTGACCTAATTCGTCTGTTTATATATATATATATATATATATATATATATATATAACCAGTTGAAAATGAATGTTGTACTTACAGTTATTAAAGAAAAAGAACACTGCTTGCTTCTTCCTCCGCTTCAGGCATTTGTTAATTGACCTTCTTGCTTGAATGCTTTTTTTCCAGCTTCTTAATTGCAGCTTGTAAATGTCTTGGTTCGAATGCTAGAAGTAACAAAAGCAGAGCCTGTAGCCGTGTCTTCTTATGTACAACACTTTATTTTTATTTTTAATATATATTTATTTTGATTTGATTAAAAACTAATTTGATTCCTCTTTTTACATGATTTGAAGTTAGGGCTTGATGTATGTTTTGTATGCTAGGATTTGATGTGTATTTATTCAATGTCCCCTTGTGTGTTTACATGTATATATCCATTCCTATGTATATACATACTTCATACCTATGTATACAAATATGGTTTTGTCATGTTTGCCTTGTACCCCCTATATATATATATATTTCATTGTCATTTGTCATTATTCTATATATGTATTCACATTTATACAATTTCATGCATTTTAGTTCATGTGGCAAACGTGTGTGTGTATATATATATATATGTCTATATATTATATTGCTTATATGCTTGTGAATATATTTAACATCATAAACTTGTACATGTTTAATTATCGTAAAGTTTGTATATTTATATATACTTGTATGGATATCCCATCTCAGTCTAAATAGTGGAGTGCCTATATACATTTAATTTATTTTTCTATAAGATCCATCATATTCCAGAAATTTTGCAATTCCATATTTATTATAGTTTTTAAATTGATTTATATATTCCGTTATTTTAATTATCAGAAATTTATTTGTTCGACCAATCAAGATATATATTCTGATAATTTAAATCAGTTAATTACCCAATTATCAGACGTCAAAAATCCGGGTCATTACATTCCTCCCCCTTTAGAACTTCTCGTCCTCGAAAAGGAACGAAGCGAGAATTCTTTCTTTTGATGTTTATTATTATTAATTAAATCATTCTTTAAACATTTTAAATTCTTACTCTTTTACTTTAAAATTCTAGAACACTTTAAAATCTACATAATATTACCAAAGTAGTTTTATAAAAATACTCTTCATAACTCGATGTGTAAACAAGTCTATCCTTGTTCTCACAGAAATTTAGTTCATATGTTGATCAGGCGTAGGACCGAAAATCTATAAGTACTTGGTAAACCCGTTTTCAACACCCAATGAAAATACTTAAAAACTTTGGTGAGAATGCTCTGGAAATAATCACTCATCATGGGTCGCAGTAAGCATGATGATTACGACGCCATCCCGGCGAAATCTACAGAAAATTGTAGGCATCCGCGCCCCTCGATTTTGCCATGAAACTGCCACAGATCGAGCTACATCCAGGGTTACGTTGCCATCACAGAAAAAACATGCAACTGTAGGCATCAGCTCCCTCGAATTTCGCTGCCAAATGAAACTTCACCACATAGATCGCAGACTACACCGATCGAGTCCCAATGTAGCCTGTAGGCACTCACTGCCACACGACTTTCGCTATGGACCACATAGATCGCAATCTACTGATGTTACATCGCTCTCCCAGTGAAATCAAACGTAGACTTTAGGCAATTACTACCCCTCGACTTACGCTATGGAAACGCAGTAGATCGAAGTTACACTAGAGTTACACTGCCGTCACAGCATAACCCCAATGTATTTGTAGGCATCAGTGCCCTCTACTTTCGCTACCCCAATCACAATCCACAGGAACTACAGTTTAGTACGGACGTCCTCTGAGATCAAAATTTAGAACCCCCTTAGGGCTCAAGGCAGAACCATCCAATGGATCTCCTACTATGAGTTTCAACTCTAAATGGGAGCGGCTTTTCCCCCATAGCATTCTCAAAACATTTTATACTATACACATATAATATCTTTCGAGTCATACTCTTTATATATAAATCCCATTTACACAAAATGTGATATCCCAAAATCGATAATTGCTTTCCAAATTCCCAAAATTGTTTTTTTCTAGAATCAAAGCCTTCAAAATCCACGAGTTCCGAAAACCCTTTTAGTTCATTCTCATAAAATCATTCATATATATATATATATATATATATATATAAAAGTTTATCCTTTCAATAGAATACGTTTTTTGGATCTCTTCATACTTATATAGATTTCCACTTTATATTTCAAGTATCCTTCAAGATCTTTTCCTCTGATTATAATCTCGTAAATACCAAATCAAGGTTTTCAATTTCAATTCCCTTTAACAAGTCATTTGTAACATCACTCACTTCTTATAAAGTGAGTTTCAGTTATAGTGCTTTTCAACTTCCATTTTTAACCATCATATATTTCTCAAAATGTACTCTTTTATTTCGAAATCATCTTTGCTTCAATGTTCGATTTCGCTTTCACTTCCTAATTGCTTCAATTTCCATTTGGGTTATAACTTATCTCAATTGGTATTTAGTTATAAACAGTTTCAACTCTGACCAGTTTGAATTTAGAAAATAATTTAAATAGTAATAAAATAGTTAAATGGTTGTAAAATAGTTAAACAGTTGTAAAATAGTTGAGAAATGGTTAAATAGGTAATATAAGATCGTTCGTGTTTTGAAAAGAAACGTTTGTATAGTAAATAGCTTGGAAAAATAGATTTAAGACAGTTTATATTAAACAATTTATTTGAAAATAGTTTCAGAGTCAAACTGGTTCAATTTCCCAATCCCCAATTCGATCAATTTCAATTTCCATTCCCATTTAAATTGATTCAATTCCAATTCAATTTGAGTTGACTTCAATTCCCATACTAATTTAGAACAATTCCCATTTTGAATTTAAACTTAACTTTGATTACACTCCCAATTAATTCAATTCAATTTCAAATTAATCTCAATTTCGTTCTCAATTTCCAACCATCTTGATTTATATAAATTCAGGTTTGATTTCAAAATACCGATTTAATTACTTAAATCAAGTTAACCTTTAACATTTAATTTAACAACCCAAGTCTTTAATAATTCAATTCAAAGTCCAAATTTAAATATTCATTTCAAATTACCTTCACTTAAACTTATTTCAAGGTTCAGGTGAGAATTCAATCCATGTAAGCCACTCAATTTAAATTTTCCATTCCAAATTTAAATTTTCTCATTAATATCCCTTTCCACTTATAAGTCTAAAAACTTATTTTACTATGGGTTATACATCTCATTCTCGAGGAATTTTCAAAATTCAACACTTAGTGTTTATTTCAATCAACTTTGATATTATGTATATCCACATGTATATACATATTTATTTCATTTGCACACCAAGTCATACTTTCAATTTCAAACCATGTTTGGTTTCTAATGCAGAACAATTTCCTTTGAAATTTTCAAAATAACTCTTGTTTTAAAACAAGATTATTATATTCAAAATATCCCGAATAATATTATTTATCATAACTTTTAACACTTTGTAACAATTTCAAAATTCTTCTGGGCTTATATTTTTTTTTAAATTTCACAATTTAAACCCATTTCAGTTTGTTAGTTATACTTATATAAATTTTTACTTCCTTCAAACTGTTCACTCTTGTTTTGTTATTGTTTATTCTAAAAATAAACATCCCTTTATTAAGATACAATACCCAATTTATGATAACTATCATGTCTAGAAATCATACATACCATATATTCCATAATCATTTGCTGGAAAAACATAATCATGGTAACTTATCTTAATACTTTGAAAAACAATTCTACAATTTTCAGGATTTTATTTTTGGTTTGAATCCATACCTTGCTTAACTTACTTGTATAATTCATTCTTTCCCTTATAATTAGGTTATATCTGTTACCACTAAATTTTATAATTTTGCTTCACTTTAATAACAAAAACCAATTACCTTAATATACTATAATAATTTGAACACTATTGCTTTATATACCAAAATATAAGCTTATATAAAAAATCATTTTAAAACCGTTTTTAAAATCATCATTATATAAGAAAATAGCAAGTATTCCCTCATATAATACTCTCAACTCATTCTAGGGTACTACTGACCCTACCTCTAATGAGTAATCCCCACCAAAGCCATGGTTCTCGCCTAACCTTTCAGCTCTAATACAACGTGTAACGGTCTATAAGATTTTCGACCCCGAAAATCGATACTAATACGTTCACTGTATAGAGTGCCGAGCAATCGAATGCCAGAAACCCCAGACTGTTAGGGTTAAGAAGAAAAGGAGATAGAAAAAGAAACAGAAGCAACAACACAGAATCTCACAATCGTAGCGGAACAAATATAATATACAAATAACATCATTTTATACAAGAAAAGCTGTAACTGTCAATATATATACAAGATATCAGAGTACAATCATCCACAAAATAATCTGGACAGTTATAATAACTTGTCCTCTACTTCTGCCTATACAGTCTATACTTCACAACAGAATATAATCAATATGTCTCTGCCATCCAGCTCGTCTTTTGAGCTCTAAACGTCCTAACTTGAAACCCAGTAATACTGGGTCTGACCCGAGCATTGCAATAAATTAACACCCGAGTCAGGCTGGAAACCAGCGTGAGTAAAACCAACTAAATTTGGAATACTTAAGTTATAAAACTTCTTTGAAAACCGGATAACTTGTACATCATTACGAGTTCTTATCTTGTTATAGCCACACACTTATTACACAAATCCATTGATATTTTAAAATAATATCTAAGTACCGTTACTTAATTTAAATGGTCAGATTTACCCAATTTCATTCAATTCCAGCCCATACGTTTCGATAATCAAATCCGCAAAGGAATATAGTGCTTATTTAATCGAAGTGGTTTTGGATACGCCTATATCCGGTTCCGGTCTCTTCGGATCCAAGTGATAAATTTTTAAAGGGTATATTGTTTAAAATAAACAAACTTATTATTTAGGGTGCCAATATTCGAATATAGCAGTTTACAATCACCGTTTATTTCAAATAAAACGTATCATCATTTTAATTAAACTATTTACCTTGTCGGACCACTGGATGGTACGGACAAGAGTAACTGAAATGAATATCCAATGGGATTAAACTAAAATGTAAGTCGTTAACCAAATTAATGATCTATACCCACAATTTCAAATAAGAATTTCAATATCTTTAACTAACTGAAATCCATTTATTCCTTTATTCCCAAATTGATTTCAAATTAAACAAATTATACAACAATTTACGACTAGTGAATTCAAATTCAACATTCGATTTGATATCTAACCTTTTTAGTTTTGAGTAAAATAATAATATAAGAAGCTACCCCTTTTAATTAAAGATATCATTAACTTTGATTTTACAGAAAATTCATAATACTAATTTAGAATGTCGGGTAATAAAGTTTAGAGGCAACGACCTTCACTTTGTCTGAATTCAGAATGAAAATAGATTTTTTTATTTATATTTAAATTATCACGTTCCATTTCCTTTCCTCTCTATTGCTCTTCTTATTTTCCTTTGCTTTTATTTTCCTTTATTCTATTTTTTCTTTTCTTTTTCTTTACTCTACCTTATCCTTTTACTTATTCTTTTTTCTCTCTCTTTATTTTCCCTATCTTTGGCCCAACACCCGCCCAATTCTTCCCCCCTCTCTATTTCTAGTTCCAGCAATTCCACCATCCTTATCTTCTCCACCAAGACAACCGTGTGCACACACACACGTGCACGTGCACGGCGCTTTCGGCCCCAACTACTCATCGATGACCACCCCTCTCAGTCGCCCTCGACCCCAAGTCCATGCCCCTCTCCCCAAAACGCGACCCAACCACGTCGTTCGAATTTCGAACATTCGTCCCAAAAACTGGACAACACTACCACCACCATAACTCCTTATTCCACAATTTCGTACCACCAGCCACCCCAAGATTACACCATCATGATCGTCCCCACTTACTCCTCCATGTCCCCCACGACCGCACATATAAAGCCGCATCATCGCGTCGCCATCGCTCAAAAATCGAGCACGGTCCTATAATGATGCCTAACCCTAAAGTGATCCCAACCCCATGCCACAGTTCACTAAAAACATTCGTAGCGTTTTCCCTGACGCGCTATTTCCCCATCTTCCTCCACGACCAACCACGTGCCATTTCATCGCCTCGATCGTCAGAAATCGACCCGAACCTCTTTTTTCGGTCATCCCTCCCTACCTCATTCAATACTCACCTAAAAATCACCAAACACCTTTTAAAAATCATTATTTTAAACAACACATCCACCCATATGTGCCAAAGGCTTGATTTTGGTAGTCGATTTATGGTTATTCCAAAACTATCTACTGTAATTTGTGCCTTCCCCCTTCTATACTTCATAATATCGAATACAACTAATTTTAAAATAAACTACATTCAAGGTCGATTTGTTTTGCTTTTGGGATTGAAGCTTAAAACAGTTTAAATAAAGAGAAATTGATTTTTTTTAAAGAGGAGGCTAGCTGGAAAAAACAATGAACAGAGTATATATTTCTTTCCTTTCCTGTAAGTGAACTTCCTCAAGCCTAACTCTTACCATTCATGTATGTAACAATCAAAACGCATAACACTTAGCCCAGATCAAAAATTCATTCACTGACCCAATTCGTCTGTTTATATATATATATATATATATGTATGTATGTATGTATGTATGTATGTATGTATGTGTGTGTGCGTGTGTGTGTGTGTATATGTGTGTGTATATATATATTATGTATATATGTATATATATGTATGTATGTATATAACCAGTTGAAAATGAATGTTGTACTCACAGTTATTAAAGAAAAAGAACACTGCTTGCTTCTTCCTCTGCTTCAGGCATTTGTTACTTGACCTTCTTACTTGAATGCTTTTTTTTCTAGCTTCTTAATTGTAGTTTTTAAATGTTTTGGTTCGAATGCTAGAAGTAACAAAAGCAGAACCTGTTTATATAGGAGGGGCCGTGTCTTCTTGTATACAACACTTTATTTTTATTTTTAATCTATATTTATTTTGATTTGATTAAAAACTGATTTGATTCCTCCTTTTACATGATTTGAAGTTAGGGCTTGATGTTATGTTTTATATGCTAGGATTTGATGTGTATTTATTTCAATGTCCTCTTGTATGTTTACATGTATATATCCATTCCTATGTATATACGTACTTCATACCTATGTATACAAATATGGTTTTGTCATGTTTGCCTTATACCCCTATATATATATCATTGTCATTCGTCATTATTCTATATATGTATTCACATTTATAAAATTTCATGCATTTTAGTTCATGTGGCAAACGTGTGTGTATACAGGGCCGGCCCATTGAAGTGGGTTGTCCTAGGTCGAGTAAAAGTCTAACAAAAAAATTGAAAAAGCAAGCAAAACACTTGCAATTTAATTGCTGCTGGCAATTGAACCTATACCATCCCATTGTGTTATTACAACCCTTAAACCATCCTACTAAGAACTGTTATTGCAAATTTATACGACAGAAGTTTATTTAAAGCATAAACAAACAATTAACATTCTTTTTTTTTCATGTTGCCCCCATAAGAGGGGGTTGCCCAATTCAAAGGCCTCATGGGTCTTGCCCTTGGGCCGGGCCTGTGTGTATGTATGTATGTATTTATTATATTACTTATATGCTTATGAATATATTTAACATCATAAGCTTGTACATGTTTAATTATCATAAAGTTTGTATATTTATATATACTTGTATGAATATCCCATCTCAGTCTAAACAGTGGAGTTTCTATATACATTTAATTTATTTTTCCATAAGATCCATCATATTCCAGAGATTTTGTAATTCCATATTTATTATAGTTTTTAAATCGATTTATATATCCCGTTATTTTAATTATCAGAAATTTGTTTATTCGACCAATCAAGATCGATATTCGAATAATTTAAATCAGTTAATTACCAATTATCAGATGTCAAAAATCCAGGTCGTTATAATGAAATTGTAAATAAAAAGTTGAATAACTTATCAAATGAGAAAGTATAAAGTAAAACCAAATATTAATATGGTTAAACAATTTTTTAAGCAAAGCAAAATCTAAATTTTAAGTATTTTCATGAATAAACAAACGTGTAGTAAAATAAGATGATTTATTTCTGTTTTGTAAAGTACTATGATCGCTTCATTTTCAGTGACAATAAAAAGTATCCAAAACATACAGAACAATCTGGCTAGGTATATGCACTTCATAGTACTGTTAAAAAATATACCTATGGCTTATGGATAAAGGTTTGGGATTTATTTGTTTTTACATCAGTGTCGGTTGCTCAAGAGTTCAAAATTTTACATAGTTACTGAGTAGGTAAATTTACAAGAGTTCAAAATTTTACATAGTTACCGAGTAGTTAAAATAAATATATTACTAAATACGTCAAAAAAATATATAGTTAAATCAAAATATCTAGCTATATCCAAAGTCAAAAGTTAAATAGAGTTGTGACTTTTTGTTGATAATTGGATAGCAAATGGGTCATTGGATAAGTGTCTCTTTGCTAATGATGGTAACAACTATATAGTAGCCAAAGCTGGACTAATATGGAAATATAGATAAAAAAATATCAGTTGGAGTTGCAAAGGCGTTGACATACCTTCATCATGAGTGCCTTGAGTGGATTGTATAGTGTGATGTGAAACCTAAAAACATACTTTTGGATACTGAGTTTGAGGCAAAAATAGCAGATTTTTGGTTGCTGAAGTTGTGGAAGAGAGGTGGAGTTGGATTACATATGTCATATATAAGAGGAACTAGAGGTTACGTGGCACCTGAATGGATTTTGAATCTTCCAATAAATGCGAAAGCTGATGTTTACAGCTTTGGGTTGGTGTTACTAGAAATTCGGCACCAGAGCATCAAGTGGTGATCTGATGAGTTTGATTTAGATTCTGAAAATTAAATTGCAGAAAAAAGGAAACTGTGCTGGAAATTATGTTGATGGAAAACTGAATAGAGAATTTAACTGCAAGCAAGCAATGCTTATGAGTTATGATGAAAGTGGCGGTTTCTTGTTTGGAAGAGGAAAGGACTAAGAGGCCCAACATGGATAGCGTTACTCAAATGCTTCTGTCTGAATAGTGATTTAAACAATATACGTAGTATTGTCACAGATAATGTTCAGAGAATAAATTTTGTTTCAGAGATAAAAATGATTGTCATACTTACATCCTCCACGATTTCTACTTTTGACAAAGTACTTTGTTTTTCTTCACAAAGATTTCTTCTTTTCTCTATTAATTGATACTCAATGTAGAAAAGCATTAATCTAGTTATGAGCAAAAATAATGTTGAAAGAATTATAAAGAATAAAAACATATTGAGAAGAGATCAATAACATAATACAGTGGCGTACATCCTTCATTCCTTGTTATGGTCAGCAATTATTGCTATACTTTTGTTATCTAATAATGAATCAATTGTGCATGAGAGAATGGCATAGTGATGCAGCGCAACAGGAGTTCCGACCTAACAAATTACGACCTAACTCGATAAAAGCAAATTATGCCTTAAGTCGTTCGCCTGTCTTAGGTCGCTCACAAGCTATAAACGATATAACATGTCATAATAAACGACCTAACGAGCTAAGCCTTGAATCGCGCCTGCCTTTGGATGTCGCCAGCGAGTTATGCGAGCTAGGCCTTAGGTCGCCCACTAGCGAGCTACGACCAAGTGAGTTAAGACGCTCACCAGCGCATTTGAAGCCGCATGTCTTAAGCCGCGTCCCTTATGTCGCTAATTGCTTTAAGTCGTTATCGTTCTTAGGTCACTCATTACTATAAGTCACTCCAGAATTCCTTAAGTCGAAGTTCCTTATGTCGCTTCCAGTAGATCGCTGCCGTGTTTCCTTAAGATGCTCCGTCCAGATGTTGAGTCGCCTGATTGTTTCTGAGTCGTTTGTATTTTCTTTTCTTGAGTCGCTGAGTTCTTAAGTCGTGTACATTGTTGATGTTGTAACTTGTATATGTCATTAAGTCGTAGGTCAAGAGTCGCGCCTGTGTGCGCCTGTGTTGTAATTACTGTTAAGTCGTGTGCATTTCCTTATGTTGCATGAATGTATAGGTCGTGAGTCGTATATTGTTGAGTCGTTTGATTGTGTTGTAAACTCCTATAAATAGGGGTGTTGTGTCACTTGTAAAGGAGTTGATTTTGAATAAACTTTGTGCTTTGTGCCTCTTTTAAAATTGGAAGTTGAGTGTAATCTCCTTTCTCCATCTTTGGTTATTTGAGTGCGCTCGAATCAACGAACTTGAAGCCGATTCACAGAATCTCGTGCGCGAGATCAACGTCGAAAGAATCGTAGATCTTCCAACGCGGTATCATGCGCGATCAACCTGTTGAAGAAAGCTAGAATCCGGTATCTCGAGAGATCAACGGATTTGGGCATTGGGTATCATCAATCCATCGATTCATCAATTTATCGTTTCACCGTTTTGTAAGTTGTGCATCATTTGGTGTCAACTTGTAATATCCGCTGCATCAATTTGGTATCGGAGCTTCCGTGCTGCTTCAATTTGGTATCAGAGCCATCTTAGCCAATCATAGCTAAGTCGAGCCTGTCGGAGCCAAGAGGAAGAGTCGGAGCTAGGAACGAGCTTGTTCAAGTTTGTGTGAGATTTGTTCAAGTCGTGAGATAGGAGTTTGTGCATCGTTTTTGCATCATTGTAAGTTTTTAAAGTCGTGAGATAGTTGAAGTGTGTGTTTGGATTTGTTGAAGATTCGACAATGCCTCCAAGAAGAGTTAATCGTCATCAGAATGTTGCAGATGTGTATCGAAGACAAGAAGCTGAACAGATGGAGCAGCGTATCAATGAAAGTTTCGATGAAGGTATTGGGAAGTTAGAGAAATTGATGAATGACATGAATCAAAGTCAAAGGAGAAGGTCACCAGTCTCGAACCATGGAGGAAATAGGGTTTCGCCATCGGTTTTGGAAGCGAGGAGGGTGTCACCACAATCTTATCGAGATAGAAGAGAATCATCAGTTTCAATTATGCGAGACCACTATGGGTACAGAAATGAAGAGAGAAGAGCTCAACGTGAGTGTGAACTAGAACCATATCGTGATGTTGAAAGACAGAGTAGAAGGGACATGTATGGTCGTAGAGATGTGAATGGTCGAGATCGTTATCGAAGTACATCTGATTTTGAGGAGGATGGTGATAGAGGTAGTATTCATTATCGAGATCGAGGCCAAGTGCGAAATCAATATCTAGATCCAGAAGATGATCGTCGATGGGAGTCGGGGATGAAAACAGAGATTCCAGAATACAAAAGAGGAATGATAGCGGAAGAGTTTCTGGATTGGTTATCAAATGTTGAAGAAATTTTTGACTACAAGGAAGTACCCGAGCATTGTAGAGTTAAGTTGGTTGCTACACGATTGAGGGGAAGAGCTATGGCATGGTGGCAACAAACAAACTTACACGGGAAAGAATGAGAAAGTCAAAAATTATTTCATGGGAAAAGATGAAGAAGTTGATGAAGGCTATTTTCTTGCCTTATAATTATCAATCTCTTATGTATCAGCGCTTACAAAATTTGAGACAAGGGACAAAGTAGGTAAATTTTTATGCAGATGAGTTTTATCAATTGATTGCAAGGAATGATATTATGGAACCGAGGAACAGCTAGCAGCTAGATATGTTGGAGGATTGAGAATGCAAATTCAGGATATGGTAAATATGTTTGATCCAAGATCCGTTGCTGAAGCAAACCAGAAGGCTCTAGCTTGGGAGAAGCAAGGTAGAAGAGGAGGTGGTGCGCTTACAAATTCAATCAATCAGGTGAAAGGGGCTAGTAGCAATATTAATGTTTCCAAGGCTGTTAGTAAACCGACTGTCAATGAAGTTGCTAAGACCAAGGTCAACAATAATTTCAAGTGTTATAACTGTCAGGAGTTTGGTCATAAGAGCAATGAATGCCCGAGGCCTAAGAAGCGAGTGATGGTTGCCGAGGTTGAGGATGAGGATGCAGAAATAGAATGTTCCAATTCACCACAAGTTGAAGAGGAAGAAGAATTATTGGCGGGAGACGAAGGATATTCTTTAATGATGAGGAGATCTTGCGTGACACCAAAGCAGGAAGAGGAGACTAGCTGGTTGAGGAGTAATATTTTTCAGTCGACGTGCACTATTTTGGGAAGGGTTTATAAGTTTGTTATCGATGCAGGAAGTTGTGATAACATCATCTCTACAGAAGCTGTAAAGAAGTTAACGTTAAAGACAGAGAAGCATCCCAAACCCTACAAATTGGCTTGGTTAAGGAAAGGTGGGGAAGTGAAGGTTAGTCGAAGAGCTTGTGTAACTTTTTCCATCGGAAAGAAGTATAAGGATGAAATTTGGTGTGACATGGTAGATATGGATGTATGTCATTTGTTGTTGGGAAGACTGTGGCAATTCGATAGAGCCGTGCAACACGATGCTAGGACTAACTGCTATAGTTTCATGTTCAATGGCACTAGAATCACGTTAGTTCCTAAAAAGCGACAACAAAGTGAAAGCAAGTTGGAGGAAATCGAGGAACTAAAAACTCTGTTATCTTTGAAGGAGTTTGTCAAAGAAGTAGAGGATGGGCCTGAAGTATTTCTGTTGATTGGACGTAAAAGTAGTGAAACAGTTGAAATTCCTGAGGAAGTTAAGCCAGTGTTGAAGGAATTTGAAGATGTATTTCTGAAAGAATATCCAAAAGAGTTACCACCGTTGAGAGACATACAACATCAGATTGATCTTATTCCAAGAGCTGTGTTACCACATAGACACATTATAGAATGAGTCCAAAGGAGCACGAAGAGTTGAGAAGGCAGGTGGAGGAGTTACTTGAACAAGGACGCGTACAAGAAAGTTTAAGTCTTTGTGTTGTACCATCATTGTTAGTACCAAAGAAGGATGGAACTTGGAGAATGTGTACAGATAGTCGAGCTCTAAACAAGATTACAGTAAGGTACAGATTTCCAATGCCAAGATTGGATGACTTGTTAGATCAGTTGAGTGGAGCTGCGATCTTTTCAAAGATTGATCTGAAGAGTGGGTATCATCAGATTCGAATTCGACCAGGGGATGAATGGAAGACAACCTTCAGGACACAGGGAGGGTTGTATGAATGGCTGGTCATGCCATTTGGTCTTTTGAATGCACCTAGTACTTTTATGCGAGTGATGAATCAAATCTTTCGACCGTTTATTGGAAAGTTCGTGGTGGTATACTTTGATGATATATTGATATACAGTGGATTCCCAGTGATGTGTGTAAAATTTAGCATTGAAACCATCCGGACCAGGAGAAGTATCATCTCTAATACTCATCAAGGCATTTTTTATCTCATATAAGTCAATCGTATCAGTTAAAAAATAATTCCCATAATCAAAAATGACATTTTTACAAGTGATTTAAGGAAGCGCCTTAAACTTGTTAAGACTAAAAATGTCCGTAAAAAATTCCACCGCTTTTTTTCCAGAAGAGGAAGATTCATAACATAATTCATCATTAATCAAAATGTCTTAACTTCAATCTTTCTGACAATTCCTGTTAGACATCTTAACATAAAAGAAATCAATCGCTTCATCTCCTAACATAATCCAATCATGTTTAGATTTCTATTTGGTATCAATCATCTCTTTTTGAATAGCAATATTCAACCTGGTATTCATGTCTTTCAAGGCATCTCTAGTTTTATCAGATTTATTGACCTCAACTCTTTTTTGAAGAGATGCGATAATTAATTAATTGGTGAATTGAATAATTAAAGGTTGATTAATTATAACTAAAGGTTAATTAAATTATTAATAAATGGTTAATTAATAAATGATTAAAGAATAATTAATCAAAATGATTTGTAATTTATTAATGTTAATTAACCAGGATTAGTAGTTCACTCTCATGCTTTGTGTTTATGTACATTTTTCATGCATGTTTGAAATATTATTATTTTATCTCAAATCTCAGCTTGATGGAATCCTTGTTATTCTTACTGAAAATGTAATAGGCTCATTAAAGGAAAATGCAGATGGCGAACCAATAATTCAATATGGACACAAGTAATATTCAGGGTAAAAATTCCAAATGATTTTATGCTAGGTTGATTTATTTTGTCCATGCGTGATGGTAGATGTGGGAGATGCAAATTGCAGAATGTCAAGTTGTTGAAGAAAGGAATAAATTAGATATCTAGTGATAATGTTTACTGGAAACATGTCGTTCAAAGATTTGAAAGTTTAAAGATTATTTTACGAGGAAATGCAGAATTTGAAGCCACGGACGTATTTTTGCGGGTGAATATATTATTTCTTTAGCAGTATAACAGGATTTCAATCAAAGGAAATGTCTATTTGAAAATGAAAAGTAATCAGTTTAGCAAGATATTTCGTACTATTCGGCATCTTATATACTTCTTCCCTTACATCCACATGTTGATTCTACAGGGAGATCATGTAATTGAAGCATAGTTTTCATGACCGTGTCGTGCCTCGAATCGTGATGATTGAAGGTTTAAGGTTTTGATGGTTCAACCGCTCGAACCGTCGAAACCGTGATTTATTTATTTTTGAAAAATTTGCAAAATTAACCACAAAATATACAAAAAAATATTGATATAATGCTATATACATAAGATGTAGATGGTCTTCAAGGTCTACAAATGAAGTTGTGTATTGTTGCAGTGCACAACTCCAGCTTTGTATATAGTAGAGTAGTGCACAACGATAGAAGTTTAATGATGACAAACTTGACGAAGTTTACAGTGGTATTAGAGGAGCTTGTAGTAGTGAAGAACAAAGTGATGAAGTTAGTTGTTTAGATTTTGGAACGATTATGATTTTTGAAATATATTTACTTTTTTTCAAAACAATGCAAAAGATGGAATGAGAGAAAATTACACGATGAGAAAGTAGGAAAAAAACAAAAGAAGTTCAACCAGGTAAAATTGACGGTCGGACTGTTGGTTTGAAGGTCCGACCAAGTTTCATGGATGAATGAGGTCTGATTGAGTTCCGAACCGTAGTGGTCCAAGATTCAGGGTTATTCAAGGTTAAACCAGGGCAGGATAGAGTCATGAAAACACCGATTTGAAGTCCCAAACGGCTACAGAAGGTGTATTGTATCAGATGAATCAGGATCCGCACCTTAGTACTCTTGTTACTCTCTGTATTCTATGTGTAGAGCACAATATTAATGGGAATTGTTTTGCAACAACCATATTTGATCATTATCTTTATGGTTAAGAAAAGATATAAGTAGGAAACTCGTAGACCAAGAAAACAAACCACTTAGGTTTAATGTGCGATAGATACACAATGCTTACGATGGAGTTAAATATGGATGTATTTTTCAGTAATACTATGACAAATGATACACCTTAACTTTATCAACTAGTGATTAGGGGTAGGAAACAAATCTTTTCAACACATTCAAGTAATGAAATTTAAGAATTATAGCATTAGAATCTGTAAATCCCAAATACGCACAGGGAGTAGTCACTATATATCAGCAATTGTGAGGACGGGTTATTTTAACTGTCCAGGCTGATGATTGATGATTGATTTTTGTACTCTGATTGATTGATGTACGTATATTACAGTTCTCTTTTGTAAATATTACTAATCTATATTATATGTTATTCCGTTGCGATATGAGATTCTGTATTGTTATGGTTTCATTATCTATTCTTCTTCTCTTCTCTCTTCTTTCTTTCTTCTCACCCTCTCTTTTCTTTCTCATTGCTTTCTGTCTAACTATGCTTCATGGGTCGGACATATGTGGTTTATTGTCGATTCAAAGGGTACGGATTTGCGGGTCGTCACAGCGTGGTATTAGTGCTTTGGATTTAGCGATAAACCTAGGCATTGATGGGTACTCATTATAGATATGGTTAGTAATACCATTGAATGAGTATGAGTGTGTGTGTGTATATGAGCGCGTATTTGTTAGTGATATAAAAATATTTTATATTGGGTTGTTTGGTTTGTTAAGTTTGAATTTTGGGTTTTGGTTGATGTGTCTGGCTAACGTCATCGGTTGGGATTCCAAAACACTTGAGCAAGCAAACTGACACGGTATTGTTTTAAATTGGGTAAATGAAATAATTTTACCTTAACAATACTTTATATATAAAGGAATATTTTTTTCAGAAACTATTATAGTTATATATGGATTGTTTGGTTGTTTATGGAATGATAATATTCATAAGTAAAATAAAAGTTGTTATAAACATAATCTAAACCAAGATAAAAAAAATTGTAATGAACTCATATAAGCAAAGTGAAATAAAGTGAATCTATATAAGTATAAATTTATAAATAGAAGGATCTAAAAGAAATAAAAAGCATTAAATTCACTACAGTTGTTGGGAAATAATTCGGACGATGATGGTCGCATCATCAGTATTCATTTTCGAGTTTCTAAATGATGGATTTGCTACTTTAGTAAGTTGTTAATGAAGTTTTGGTTTGGTAAAACAAGTTTTGAATTAAAAATCCAAAGTGTGATTTGACAAATATATAGGAAATGAGTTTTTAACTTATAAATTGAAAATGGTATAGTTAAGAAAAGAAAATGTGAAATTGAGATATGAAATTAAAATTTTAAATTAAGTAAAAGTTAAATAAAATTGAGTTAGTAAAAGGAACTATATGAATTGAAGTCAACTAAGGAAAAGTTAAAAAAATCTAATGGAATTTCAGATGAATTGGACTGATATTTGGGTGGATCAAATAAAATTAAATATAAACTGAAGTAGTAAAGTGATTATATAACAATGAATTGAAATTATGGAATGCGAATAAACTTAAGTAAATATTTATGAAATTGTAAATATAAGGTTGTATAACTTATAAAATGAGAAAATATAAAGTAAAATCAAATGTTAATATGGTTAAACAATTTTGTTAAGCAAAACAAAATCTAAATTTGAATGGTGATTTGAAATTTGACTTAAGCAAAAGTGAAATAAAATAACTTTAGAAATGAAATGTAGGTTAAGTTAAAAGGAAATGATTTTTGAAAATGAAATTTAACTCAAGTAAAAAAATGAACTAATGAAATGAGTTAAATAAAATAGAATTTGAATTGAATTGAATTGAATTGGAAGTAAACCTAAGTTGTTTAGTGAAATTAACTGTAAGTGAGAATGAATTAAGTTAAGTTAAATGAAATGTGATAAATAAATGAATGTAAGTTAATGAATGAAAAATAAAATAAAATAAAATGAGAATGAATGTTAATAAGAATGAATGTAAGTAACATTAATGCTAACAATTGAATTTGATTGGAATTGAATGAAAAAGAATTGTATGAAAATTGATTGAATGTTAATTAGTCCAATGTAAACTAATTTGATGAAAACTAAATGGTAAATATATTAATTTAATGGATGTTATTTGTTTGTTGATTTCTTATATTGCATGTGTTTCATTTGCATATGATTCTTGTATTAGCTATGTTGTATATTGATATTATTTTCTATATACATATTTCTCATATGATTTGATGAATGTTTAGTAGGTGCGGATGGCGTATGCTTTGCATTTGGAGCTCGCTTTCGTGCAAATTGATTGTATATGCTTACTAATAATACGTGAGTTACATATCTCGGATAACATATCGTACTTTTACACTTTTTTCCTTACGGGATGCCTCGTCCTCAAAGATGAGATGTATATTTGTGATATATATATATATATATATATATATATATATATATATATATATTGATTTTACTATGGTCGAACCGCGCAAAAGAGACGCTGGTGAAATTTTTTGTAATTTAAGGCGTTAGAAATTTTTGAGAAATTTTGGAAAATTTTTGATTTTGAGTTATAACTTGTGTGACATCCCGGAATTTTAGTCATTTGAAATTCGTATATTTAATTGATTTTAAATATTCACAAGTTAATTTTATAAATTAAATAACTTATATTTCAAATATAGTGATTTAATTGGATAATTAAATTGTTAATTTAATATTTGAGATTGCAGAAATAATTGAAATTTGGATTTAAAATGAATGAAATGATTTATAACGTTGAACTAAATTCTATTTGAATTAGACTGATGGTAGTAAACTTTTAAAAGTTAATTTATAGAAATTGAATATTTTAATTAACGTGTAAAAATAGCCATTTTTCATAAAGTCTCAGATTTCAGTGAAACCAGTTTCATTGGATCCGTAATGTTATATTACTATACGATTTCAAATTACGTGTCAATCGGATTTACGATTTAGTCGTGGCAAGCTGAAATGTGTATAAATTTGTTTAAGTAAATTTTAATTAAAATAAGTCAATTCGTAAACCTATTCCAAATACGATCGAATTGGCTCTCGATATGTATTTCATTGTGTTCAGAATAGGGCTAAAACATTATAAATGCTAGGTGGAACGCTTCGATTGGAGTTTGAAAAAATTTCGGATGAATAATGCGTGGAAATTTTCTATATAAGGCCACATTTTCTTTCTATTTTTCACAAACCCTAGCCAAACTAGGTCTAACCGCCATTTACAGTTTACTGGCCAGAAATCACTCTCCTTCTCCCTCAATTTTCTCACGATCCGTCGATTTTCATCAAAATCTTTTGACTACAACTTTGAAGAGCACGTCGAGAGCTTTGATTTCAACGGTGATGATCGAGAATGGAGGAGCCGATCGACTGCAAATCGGCCACAAATGCCCGGCATTCACGCATGTTTTCCAAGGCAACGATGCAACCGAGCTCAGCCGCACTTGGCTCGGTGGTGTACGACGACGTGAGCTTCGACATGAAGGTCATCGATCGTCTTCAAATGCAACGTGATGGGCACGATAATTCAAAGAAAAGTGGCGGCCGATGGGTAGGTTCGAACGCGTGAAAACGTGAAAAGGAAGAAGACGGAGCAGGCGGCCAGATCTCATCAGGCTGGAATGAACGGCAAGGATCAAATCTAGGTTTTAAAAAAAATAAAAATTGTAAATTTATTTATATAATAATTCGTATAATCTTTAAAATGTCGTAACTTCTTCATACGCGGCCCGTTTTTGACGAAACAAGTTGCGTTCGGTTCACACTGACAAGCACTACATTTTGGAGCTGGTTTGGGGTTGATTGGTGCTAGAGTAAATTTTGGGTAAAATTAAACGCCTGTTTAATTTTATTCGAAATAAAACACTACAACTGCTATAGGAACCAATGTGAGTACAACTCACTCTTTCAGACTCATTGAAATTTTTATATAAGTGAGAATAAATTTTATTTATATTGATTGATGATTGTTTGGATGATATATGATGTATTATCTATATATTGATCGATATTTGGAAATATTCCTACTTATTGAAGCAGATGAGATCCTATACGTTCCGTGTTTGAGCGGATGACCCTTTGTACGCGCGTCTGCCTCGAAGTGGACATTTTACACATATTCTCATATGTATATTTGTTGCAGGTGACAAGTTGGAGGGATCCAACTGGATTCCTCACCAGTATTCGTTTATTTACAAATATCGATATATATGTTGTTACGATGCAATATATGATGATTTGGATGCGGCGATTGATGTATTTAGTGCTGTTGCAGTTTTGGGCCTATTTTGGTAATTTAAAAATGTTAAAGTGATGATTTTCAAATAAAAAGGATTTTCAAGTGAATTTGAAAAAAAAAAATTGAAATGTTAAAGGAATGAATTTATTTTAAATAAGTGAAAGTTATAATTTTTATGTTATAAAAATTATGATTTTTGTGAAATATAATTGAAATATGATTTTTGAAATATGAAGTGAACTAATTGGTAAAAGGGTTTAAATTGAGATTTTTGAATTTATTATAAATGGTATTACATATGAGATTTATAAAATTGAATTTTTATAAATCAGAGTAATGGAATTATTAAGGAGTTTTATAAGTGTTAAAATGAAGTATAAATGAATCTTATAAGTAAATAAGATTTATGAATTGATGAAGTTATAAAAAGAATAAATGTGTAAATAAATGATTTATAAGTGAATTAACATATAATTGGATTTTGGCATATAAATTAGATATAAATATGGAATTGGTTAATAAAGGAATTTTATAAATTGAAGTTTTTATAAAATATAAATGGAATTTACGAACATTATTTTATAAATCCGAAATCAAATTATTTTGATAAGTTAAATATAGAAGTTTATTAAAGGAAATATATTCACGATTTTGGACAGTGGATAATCCTTAATAAATGTGCAATAGTAATGAATTTGGGTAAATAAATTATATTCACAATTTTGGACAGTGGATAATCTTTTTAATTAAATGAATGTTTTAGAAGGTGATATTATTAAATGGAGTTAAATGGTTTGAAGATGTTTTAAAATATGTTAAGTATCGAATACATAGATTTCAACATTTATTGTTGAAATAGACGTTTTAGAGAAGTAAGGAAATAATGGGCTATAACGCTGCTGTTATAGTAAATGATTTTCGAAAGGAGATGTTTCGTATAACATATGGGATTTATATATCTGTCAAATTTTCGAATCCCTAT
The DNA here is from genome assembly GCA_030765085.1 of Allium cepa. NCBI lineage: Eukaryota > Viridiplantae > Streptophyta > Magnoliopsida > Asparagales > Amaryllidaceae > Allium > Allium cepa. Next base: position 443,976,149 of record CM060945.1, read on the forward strand.
ACTAATGGTTTTGGGTTGTCGTAATGATGTTTTACGCAAAATTCGTTTTGACCCAAATAAGTATGTTTAAGAGAATGTTTTCCTTAAAGAATAAAATATATACTTAATCCTGATTTAAGTATGTGTAATATTTTCTAAGTGTTGAAAATAAATTGATTTGTGAATTACTTATTATTAATAAGTATATGGAAATGTTTTCCAAAGATTGAAATGTTGAAATGTTTTGAGAATATATCTTTTTTAATGATAATTTAAAGTGAATATTTGGCAAGTGATTTAATTAATAAAAGATTAATTCAAAGGGCCTAGTGATTGCTTATGTTGCTAAATATTTGTTTGTTTGCTTTAATAGTTAAATAACCGACTATCAAAATTTGGCCTTTTTAGTTTCTCGACTTGATGTGGGAACTATTTAGCTGTAATGACCCGGGGTTTTGCACTAGTTAATTATCGTCATTAGACGATTAAATTTGCTAGCTATTTGCTATTGGGAGTTTTAATCGGGTTGAGATTCTTTTAAAAATCTGTTAAGGGTTGTGTGGGCTTTAAAAAATTATAAAGAAAGAAACAGTAAAATTTGAAATTTTTATTTTTCTTTTATTTATTTTTATAGAATAGATTTTGTTCTATTTTTCTTTTTCTTTTTTTCTTCAGTATCAATGATACATTTATATAAAATCTTGGTCCACGTTTTTTTATTGGTGCTGTGTTGTATTAAAGGAAGATGTCGTTTCCTCCTCCTCCATTCATTTTCGCATCGCAGGCCCATAACAAAGAAAACGAAAAAATGGCTGCTAGGGTTTGCGAATATTTTCGAAGCCTTGACAGGCGCCGTGCGATGGCGAGCTAAAAGGGGAGGGGGAATGGGAATTTCGGCTGCTGGATTTGGCTCTTGGAGATAAGGTGAATGATTTTCACTCACACCTCTATTTCAATCTTAAGTTTTTATAGGGTTTGAATTCCTTGATTTCGTTCGTTCTCGTTCTTGTTGTCTTCGGCTTTGACTTGATTTTGACGATGTTGATTTCGTTCGAATTTGGCCATACTGTTCACTACCTCTGGTCATTTGATTTGATTATGTTGATTTTGGGAAAACTGCTACGTGAAATTTTTTAGTACTTTGAATTTGATTGACTTGCGGCTTGATGGTCATATCCACTTGCTGTTGATCTTCATGTAGCCGCTGTTTCATGACTTCACCTGACTTCGACTTTGCATCTTCTTTGTGTATTGGCTTCGGCCATTATGCACTTGATTTACTTGCGGCCTTGACTTTGTTATACTCTGCATATACTCTCTGATACATGTATAATTGTTCGAACTAGCTGTGTCACTTGCTTATGCTGGTACTGTTTCATTTGATGTGTTGTAGCTGCTATCCATTTTGGTTTTGCAGTGCTATCATATTCACTTGGTGGCATTTGGTTTGCATACAGTTTTCACTGTGCAGCCTTGCTCATTGATCATTTGATCCACTGTTGCATTCATTTGTACATTAGTCTCTGATCTGTTGGCACTGGCTCGTGTATATGTGCAGTTTCACTTTGTTGATGTTTTGATGTTGAAGTCACAGTGATGCATTGAGGTGAGTTCGATGTGCATGCTTTGTACTTGTAGTCTTATCTCACTTGCATTGCTTGGCCATATGTATGCATCGAGGTAGTTTGCAATTGTGTTTGGATGTCTTGACCATTTGAACTAAGCATGTTGAATTTGGTTGTACTATCCACTTCATTTCCCAGTTGCATACATGTTGTTGCGTTTTACTTGTGTACCATCCGGAGCTTGCTGTATAAATTTTATATACTGGCTTGAGTTGCATCACTGGTCTTTGCAATGAGTATAGAATTGCATTTACTTGCATATTCACTTGGTTGGAGCTTTACTTTGTTTTACACTTGTAGTCTGAGTATATTGCACACTCTGGCCTTCATGTATACTTGTGTGCATTTCTGTTTTGTACCTCTGCACACTTTGCAGTCTCGGCTTGCTGTTAATATTTGGAGTTATGATGACATCATATGCTGTAGTGGCGAGGCAGTGCACGTGAGCATGTACTGCAGCCAAATCAGAATTGACATTTTAATTGATAATTTCAATTGCTTGAATTGTTTTGTGTGTCTAATTCAATATATTTTGAAATTGTATTTTGATTTGGTTTAATTTAATTATTTTGTTGTTATCTAATTATCTATCAGATAATTAGATTGCGTGTTTCTAATTATTTATTTAATAATTAGATTTTGTTGTTAATTGCTGTTTAGGCAACTCTGTTGTTTTATAATTATCTTCATTGATAATCCTTCTATTTATTTTTGTTGATGATTTGGATTTGCTGATTCGCTGTTTAATGCTGTTACGTGTTATAATCACCGTTATCCGATTTTCTTATTAAAGGATTGGATATGCGAGATTTACTGTGATTGTCGTCTAATTGTTATTGCTTCCATGCATTAATAACTGAGTTTGAATTAGACTGGCCCGCGTATTATTTTCTTTTGAATTAATACTCCGGTTAGACCGAGTTATTACAGGCTGTTGATATCTCGCTTTGAGGTGCTGCTTGAGCTATGAAGTCTCTTCGTATCTTTTGGAGTAGTCAGTGTTATTTTATAGGATGATATGTATTCATGTATATTATTTACAATAATGTACTTGCATATGTAACTTCCAGTGTGGACAGTTGTAGTTATATAACATGTATTGTAACTAACTTCAGTTATATATGAGATTTGATATTATCTATGTTATTATTATATGTGTTGTCCTAAACTATTATGAACCATCGTAGTTCGTTTTATACTAGAATTGAATATGTCGATGGGAGCAAATAAACAAAAAGATAAAAGAAAAGAATATATACCACTCCTATCGAGATAACCAATACTAGCGTAAGGCCTAACTACGGATGGCCGTTCCTATCCAGCCTTATTCTTCGTAATAACAGACAATATTTCCTTTTAATACTCTTTGTTATTGTGAGCATAGAGGTGGGGCGTTACAATTGGTATCAGAGCGAGGGGCTTATGGACATAATATATGACATAACTTAGATGGAACATGTGTTACAACTATTTGTTGATGTTTTTATTTGTGCCTTGAGTCAAAACTAAAGTTTTGAAATTATGATGAAATTTTTAAATATCTTTATTTAAAAATAAAAGTGAAAGTGTGTTTTGATGATTGATTAGATTTTTGCTGTTTTGAATTATCTTCATTGAAGATATAATCAAGTGATTTCTTTGTTCATCTTATAGTGTGCGTGCAAATATGAGTTGCATATTACTGCATTAATTTTACGTTGAACCGGTGTTTGGTTTTAAAACGTATTTTGTTGCCGTTATTTTTATAACGGGATTTTTACACCGGTATTATATTTTGATGCGAATTATTTTGATGAGATTTTGACGTATAAAAATTACTGTTGCTTTGACTTCAGTAACTGTCAAATTTAAAGTGAATTTTCAAGCGGTTATCCTGCAACGCTGATTTGGTATCCTTTTTACGGTGTTCTGTGAAGCGCAATTTCCTCATCGAAATTGCTACAGATATTGCTGTTTTAATCACGTGTTTTAAAAATCGTTTTTAAAATAAAATTGTTTCCAAAATTTTTACAGTTTGCGCTTTAAAAGAATAAGGAAGCGATATAAACGCTTCAGAAAAATTGAGGACTATGAACCCTCACTTTTATTGATTCGCTTAATTCCGGACTTGTCCGTGTGAGAACGTAAAATATTACTTTTATAAAATACACAATTTTGCACTTTCAAGGAAACGATGAAGTGATTTAAAAGATTTAGCAAAAGTGTGGAGTATGGAACCACACTTTTACTGTTTCGGTTAATTCCGGACTCGTTAATTGAAACACCTGCTATTTGATGATTCTGATGATTTTATTGGGCTTTCGAGCCACTCTGCTGGACCTTCGAGTCATTTGTTGGACCTTTGGGTCATCTGATTGACCTTCGGGTCAATTACCAGTACTGGACCTTCGGGTTACTCTGCGGACCTTCGGTTCATCTGATGGGCGCCAAAATTTATAGTACTTGGTAGGCTTTGGCCATCTGAGATGCACGTGCGGCGTAGCTAAAACTCGCAATCTGTTGGGATCGATCCATCTTTTATGTTGATTTTCTAGTTATCTTAACTGATTTCTAGATATTTGTTGTTTCTAATTATCTACAGGTAATTAGATATTTGTTGTTTTCTGATTATCGTTTTTGATAATTAGATATTTTTTGTTTTCTGATTATCGTTTTTGATAATTAGATATTTGTTGTTTTCTGATTATCGTTTTTGATAATTAGATATTTGTTGTTTTCTGATTATCGTTTTTGATAATTAGATATTTGTTGATTTGAGTTCTAATTATCTTTGTTGATAATTAGATATTTGTTGTTTTCTGATTATCGTTTTTGATAATTAAATATTTGCTGATTTGAGTTCTAATTATCTTTGTTGATAATTAGATATTTGTTGTTTACTGATTATCGTTTTTGATAATTAGATATTTGTTGTTTTCTGATTATCGTTTTTGATAATTAGGTAATTGTTGTTTTCTGATTATCGTTTTTGATAATTAGGTATTTGTTGTTTTCTGATTATCGTTTTTGATAACTAGATATTTGTTGATTTGAGTTCTAATTATCTTTGTTGATAATTAGATATTTGTTGTTTTCTGATTATCGTTTTTGATAATTAGATATTTATTGATTTGAGTTCTAATTATCTTTGTTGATAATTAGATATTTACTGTTTTCTGATTATCGTTTTTGATAATTAGATATTTGTTGATTTGAGTTCTAATTATCTTTGTTGATAATTAGATATTTGTTGTTTTCTAATTATCATTGTTGATAATTAGATTTTGCTGTTTTCTAATTATTGTATCGATAATTAGATATTGCTGTTTTGTGATTTCTGTACTCTAATTATCAAATTGATAATTAAATATTACTGATAATTGTATTTATTCAGCTTTTTTGTTTCTGATTATTTATTTAATAATTAGATTTTGTTGGGAATTTGTGAATTTCTTCTATGAAATTAAAAGATTTCTTTGGCGTTTGTATTCTTGACCTTTATTTTTCTAGCTTAACCAGTTTATGTTAGAAAAATAATTGTTATTGACGACTTTAATTATGAAAAATGCGGGGACACAATTTTTATAAAGAGGGGAGTCTGTAACGACCCGAGGTTTTAAAAGGAAATACTGTCTGTTATTACGAAGAATAAGGCTGGATAGGAGCGGTCATCCGTAGTTAGGCCTTACGCTAGTATTGGTTATCTCGATAGGAGTGGTATATATTCTTTTCTTTTATCTTTTTGTTTATTTACTCCCATCGACATATTCAATCCCGGTATAAAACGAACTACGATGGTTCATAATAGTTTAGGAAAACATATATAATAATAACACAGATAATATCAAATCTCATATATAACTGAAGTCAGTTACAATACATGTTATACAACTACAACTGTCAACACTGGAAGTTACATATGCAAGTACATTATTGTAAATAATATACATGAATACATATCATCCTATAAAATAACACTGACTACTCCAAAAGATATAAAGAGACTTCATAGCTCAAGCAGCACCCTAAAGGGAGATATCAACAGCCTGTAATAACTCGGTCTAACCCGAGTATTAATTCAAAAGAAAATAATACGCGGGTTGGTCTAATTCAGACTCAGTTATTAATGCACGGAAGCAATAACAATTAAATAACAATTAGACGACAATCACAGTAAATCTCGCATATCCAATCCTTTAATAAAAAAATCGGATAACGGTGATTATAACACGTAACAACATTAAACAGCGAACCAGCAAATCCAAATCATCAACAAAGATAAATAGAAGGATTATCAATGAAGATAATTAGAAAACAACAGAGTTGCCTAAGCAACAATTAACAGCAAAATCTAATTATTAAATAAATAGTTAGAAACACGTAATCTAATTATCTGACAGATAATTAGATAACAATAAATAATTATATTAAACCAAATCAAAATACAATTTCAAAATATATTGAATTGGACACACAAAACAATTCAAGCAATTGAAATTATCAATTAAAATGTCAATTCTGATTTGGTTGCAGTACACGCTCACGTACACTGCCTCGCCACTACAACATATGATGTCATCACAACTTCAAATATTAACAACAAGTCAAGACTGCAAAGTGTGTAGAGGTACAAAACAGAAATGCACACAAGTATACATGAAGGCCAGAGTGTGCAATATACTCAGACTACAAGTGCAAAACAAAGTAAAGCTCCAACCAAGTGAATATGCAAGTAAATGCAATTCTGTACTCATTGCAAAGACCAGTGATGCAACTCAAGCTAGCATATAAAATTTATGCAGCAAGCTCCAGATGGTACACAAGTAAAAGGCAACAACATGTATGCAATTGGGAAATGAAGTGGATAGTACAACCCAATTCAACATGCTTAGTTCAAATGGTCAAGACAACCAAACACAAATGCAAACTGCCTCGATGCATCCATAGGGCCAAGCAATGCAAGTGAGACAAGACTACAAGTACAAAGCATGCACATCGAACTCACCACAATGCATCACTGTGACTTCAACATCAAAACATCAACAAAGTGAAACTGCACATATACACGAACCGGTGCCAACAGATCAGAGACTAATGTACAAATGAATGCAACAGTGGATCAAATGATCAATGAGCAAGGCTGCACAGTGAAAACTGTATGCAAACCAAATGCCACCAAGTGAATATGATAGCACTGCAAAACCAAAATGGATAGCAGCTACAACACATCAAATGAAACAGTACCAGCATAAGCAAGTGACACAGTTTGAACAAGTAGACATGTATCAGAGAGTATATGCAGAGTATAACAAAGTCAAGGCCGCAAGCAAATCAAGTGCATAATGGCCGAAGCCAATACACAAAGAAGATGCAAAGTCGAAGTCAGGTAAAGTCATGAAACAACAGCTACATGAAGATCAACAGCAAGTGGATATGACCATCAAGCCGCAAGTCAATCAAATTCAAAGTACTAAAAAAATTCACGTAGTAGTTTTCCCAAAATCAACATAATCAAATCAAATGACCAGAGGCAGTGAACAGTATGGCCAAAGTCGAACGAAATCAACATCGTCAAAATCAAGTCAATGCCGAAGACAACAAGAACGAGAACGAACGAAATCAAGGAATTCCAACCCTATAAAAACTTAAGATTGAACTAGAGGTGTGGGTGAAAATCACTCACCTTATCTCCAAGAGCCAAATCCAACAGCCGAAGTTCCTATCCCCCCTCCTTTAGCTCGCCATCGCACGACGCCAGTCAAGGCTTCGGAAATATTCGCAAACCCTACTAGCCATTTTTCGTTTTCTTTGTTTTGGGCCTGCGATGAGAAAATGAATGGAGAAGGAGGAAACGGCATCTTCCTTTGATACAACACAGCACCATTAAAAAAAACGTGGGCCAAGATTTTACTTAAATCCCACATAACCCTTAACAGATTTTTAAAAGAATCTCAACCCGATTAAAACTCCCAATAGAAAATAGCTAGCAAATTTAATCATCTAATGACGATAATTAACTGGTGCAAAAACCCGGGTCGTTACATTAGTCATACACTTAGTACGTAGCCTTCTGTGTTGGTTTGATTATCGTTTGTGTTGAGGAAGTTGATTCGTATAGTACGGATTATTACTACAATCTTTCAAGCGTCCTTGTTGGCCGAAGGATAGCAAGTTGAAAGTTAGAGACATGATAAGTCTATGAGACTTAGTTTCTGTGTGAGGTTGAGAAACACTTTTGCGTTATTGGTGGGAAGAGACCGGGATCGGTTTATCCGAAAAACACTTCTAATCAACATTTATGCGTTCGATTTGTGTAGGTTATTGATGATATTGATATTTAGGATTTTCATAGTGGAGGACTGCTTGTTGATCTTTCGGGGTTAAAATCCCAATATACATACAGTAGCAGTGGTCCATTTATTATGAAATATCCAATGTAAGGACTATTAGCTACTAATCTTAGGGATTTTTCGACCGGATGTGGTAGGAATTTACATTCGGTTTGTCAAGTTCCTGAACAACTTGTATGGATGTTTGTCTGACATTGCATTTCTAAGATTACGTACATTGGTTTTTACAAACATACATCAGTGGAGGCGAAGAAGGCAACTTCTCTTAGCTTAACATCCTCCTTGAGACATACGAGCTCAATGGCTGTATTTTTATGGAAGGCAATTAGTGGTCAACGGAAATGGTCATGTGGCATTCAAAGTTATATGATATGTGATATGTGAAATGTAATCGTTACCTTAGGCCTCATCAACCGAAAATGACCAAAACAAGGTTACATGCAGCAAGGCTAAGTGGGTCGCTCCGAAGTAGGATATGATCATCCTCTTCTAGATATATTTCTTCCCGCTATGACGTTCGAGATGTAAATTAATGTGGTTTGTATGCTATGAGGGCCCTCAAGAAAGGTCGATAACGACCGGAGGATGATATATTCGGTACTATCTAGTTACAGAGAAAGGCCGGTCTTGTGTTGGTAGAGGTTCTTTTGTGATGTTCCTTGGTGCATTCCTCTAGAGATGCACTGCTGGAAGGTAGTCCCTTCATCTGGTCATTTGTATGGAAATCCAAACTCCACAATGTGCCTGCCATTTTATTTGTAGAGCATAGTATGCTAGAATTTAATAACGGTAACAATTTCGGCTATTTTAATATTGTTTGTGCAATAGACACTATTATAATATAAGATGATTTGATATGAAATGTTTTAATTATCGTAAGGTAAAAATATGTCTGTATTTATGTATGGGCGTCTCTTACGAGATACTTTTGTTTTGAAAGGAAAAGTTTGGTAATTTAATAAATTCAGTTAAGTGTGTTTCCCATGCTGGTTTACCAGACTGATCTGGGAATTCATCCCTTTCAATGCTCGGGTCAGACCGAGTATATTTACAGGTTCAGATTTAGTGCTTTTGGAGCTTCAACAGGCGAGTGGAGATCTTCATTTTCGTATACGCGTATCTGTTTTGATTATCCACTGCTTAATTATTTATATTACCAACTATTATGAGGACGGGTTATTATAACTGTACAGGTTGATGATTAGTGATTGGTTGTTGAACTCTGATTGATGTATGTATTTACGGTTTCTGTTTTATAAAGATCATTGATATGATAATATATGTTTTCCGCTGCGATGTGAGATTCTGTATTGTTCTGTTTGGTTCTATCTTCTCTCTTTCTTCTCTTCTGTTCTTCTCTCTTCTTTTCTTTCTCATGACTTTCCGTCAGTCTGTGCTTTTTGGGTTGGACATGTGTCGATTATTGTCGATTCAAAGGGTACAGATTTGTGGATCGTCACAAGTTGAAATGATATCGATTCGTTTTGAAAAGATAATTATGAAAGGATTCAAAAACTTAGAAAAGTTATTATGAGAAGTTTCAACTAATTATTTTGAAAGTTAACGAAGTTGTAGCATCTTTCCTATATTGTAATTTCGGGGACAAAATCCTTTTAAGGGGAGAGTATGTAACAACCCAGTTTTTCAGTCGCTTGAATTTAGAATATTTAAGTTATTTTAAATATTAAAAAGTAAAATGTATAAGTTAAAAAGTTTAAATAATTGAATCTGGACAATGAAGAATAAAAAATGATTTATAAAGTTGATTTAACTCCTATTTGAATTAGAATAGAGTTAGTAAACTTTTAAAATTGATTTAAAAGTGAGAAAATGGAAGTTGGAAATTTTATATTTTAATTAATGAGTAAAAATAGTCATATTTGAAACTGTCTAGAATTTTGACGAAACCAGTTTCATTGTATCCATAATAGTGAGTTATTATAGGATTTCAAATTTCGTGTCGATTAGACTTATAATTTGGTCATGCAAAGCTGAAATGCCTAGAAATTTATTTAAGTAATTTTAATTAAAATAATTCGATTTCGAAAACCTATCTTTTGTATATGATCGAATTGACCTCCTATATATATTCCAATATGTTCGGAATAGGGGTAAAACATTAGGAACGCCAGGCGGCACGCTTCGTTTGGGGTTTGAATTTTTTTTGGATGAATAGTGTTTTTTAGTTGTCTATATAAGGACCTTCATTTGCTAAAACCCTAGGAAATTAGGGCCAACCGCCACTAACAATTTCAATGGCCAAAAAAATTCGAATCTTCTTCCCTTGATCTCTCTCAATCCACAAACATTTAACTAAAACTTTCAACTAAGAAAATTTAGAGAGCAACGAGATCTTCACATCCAACGGCGTAGATTGGAAATGGAGCGTCATCGTGGCCTAGATCTGGTCGTGAATGTCTCACGTTCGAATGGATTTAGTGAGGCATAGGGATGGCCGATCCCGACGAGGCCTGGGGCGCTGGTGCAGTGCAGGATGCTCTTCGATATGGTGGTCTCCGACCAACTTCTAGTGGCTCGTGGGTGGTGCGGCGCGTGGAGGAAGGCGTGTGTGATGGGTTCGTGCGCGTGAGGAAGCCCAGATAGCATGATTTGTAAACATGGTGAAGGGGAGGGATTAGTGTAAGCTAATTATAGTAATTAGTCGCTAATGACGTTGTTAATTATATTTGAAATCGTGTAATTTATAAATTGTATAACTTATTCATACGAGGTCAGTTTTAATTGAAACAAGTGGCGTTGGATTCATAATAGCAAATACTATGCAATAGAGCTGGTTTGGATGGATTTGGAGCTGTTGACAATTTTGGTAAAAATTAAACGCTAGTTTAATTTAATTGAAATAAACGCTGAAACGACGAATGAAAGCAAAGTGAGTAAAACTCACTCTCTCTAACCTGCTTATATTTTTATATAAGTGGGAATAAACTTATTTTTTGCTATGTGGTGATTGTTTGGATGCCATGCTATATTATTAGTAGTTGGATATATTCCTGCCTATTGGAGCAAATGAGACCCTATACATTACCATGTATGAGTGGATGACCATTTGTATGTGTGTCTGCCTTGAAATAGACATTGTACATATTATGCTCATATGTATATTTTTTGTAGGTGACAGGTTAGAGTGATCCAACCGGATTCCTCACCATTGTTGATTTTATTTACATATATTGTTATATACGCTGTATTATGTGATGTTTGATGTGATATATGTCATGCTTGCTATTATTAATGTGAATCCCCTTGTTTAGTAGCTTTGTAGCATTGGGCCACATTTTTGGCAATTTAAAATATTAAAATGATGATTTCAATTTTAAAAAACAGATTTCAAAGTGCTTTTGAAAATATATATGTTTTAATGATTTTTGAATTGTTAAATAAATGAATTTATTCTAAATGAATTTATTCTAAATGAATAAAATGTTATAATTTTTATGTATAAAAATTATGGCTTTGTGAAATATAATTAAATATGATTTTTGAAATATGAAGCTAACTATTTATAAAATAAGTTAGATTAAGAACTTTGAACTTATTATAAATGGTTTATATATAAGATTTATAAAACTGATATTTTATAAATAAAAGTAATGGAATTATAAATGAGTTTTATCAGTGTTAAAATGAAAGTTTATAAAGGAATGCTAAGAAATTTAATGAAATGGATTTTTATAAACCATGTTTTACAAAATATTAGAAATGGATTTATAATCAAATTTGTAAATGGATTTGCAATTGAAATTTAGAAATTAATTTATAATGGAATTTATAAATAATGAGATTACAAAAGAATGAATGTGTAAATAAAGAAATTTATAAGTAAATAAGCTTATAATGGATTTTGACATACAAATGAGATATACGGGAAATTGGTTAATAAAGGAATTTTATAAATGGAAGTTGTTGTAAAATAGAAATGTGAATTATAAACACTGTAAATGTGAAATCAATTTAATTTGATAAGCTAAATATGGATTTTTATAAATGGAAATATATTCACAATTTTAAAGTGAAAAATCCTTAAAATGAATGTTTGGAAAGTGATATTTTGAAATGGAGTTTAAATGGTTTGAAAATATAATAAGTTGTGAATTCACTTATTATTAATAAGTTATGAAATGTTTTCCAAATATTGAAATGGATTTGAGAATTTATCCTTTTAAAGATAATTTGAAGTAATAAATTGGGAAAAGTGATTTAATAAATAAAAGATTAATAAATTAGGCCCAGTGACTGTTTAAGTGCTAAATTATATTTTTGGCCATTTTAGTTTCTCGACTTGTTGTGGAAACTATTTAGTCGTACACTTAGTACGTAGCCATTTGTGTAGGCTTAATTACCGTTTCGTGTAAAGGATGTTGATTCGAGTAGTGCAGAGTGATTACTCCTATCTACCGAGCTTTCTTCTTGGCCAAAGGATAGCAAGTTGAAAGTTGGCAAAGTGATAAGTCTACAAATCTTGGTTTCTTTATGAGGTTGAGTAATGCTTTTGCGTTGTTTGTGCGAAGAGACCGGGATCGGTTTATCCGAAAACCACTTCGGGCCAACTTATATGCGACGATTGTGCAGGTTTGTTGATGGTATTGATATTTAGGATTTTTATAATGAAGGACTGCTTGTTTAACATTTGGGGTTAAAATCCCAATACACGTATAGTAACAGTAGTCTCTTCGTTATGAAATATCCAATGCAAGGACTATTCGCTACTAATCCTAGGGATTTACCGATAGGATGTGGTAGGAAAGTACATTCGGTTCGTCCTGTTCCTGGACAACTTGTATGGATGGATGTCTGACGCTGCATTTCTAAGATTATATACATTGGTTTTTACAAACATATGTTTATGGTGCGGAGAAAACAACTTCTCTTAACTTAACACCCTCTGTGAGACGTACGAGCTCAAGGGTTGTATTTTTATGGAAGGCAATTAGTAGTCAACGGAAATGGCAATGTGGCATTCAAAGATGATGTGATATGTCAAAGGTATTCAATACCTCGTTTGGCCTCACACCCCAGGAAATGACTAAAACATGGTAGAAGCAGCAAGGCTAAGTAGGTCGCTCCCATTAGGAGATGTCATCGTCCTTCTAGATTTACTCTTCACATGTCTAAGTATGTGGTGAATATATGACTCCGGTACCGGTTAAAGGTCGGCAATGACTGGGATGATGACATATTCAGTACTATCTTGGAAGAGGTAGGTCAGTCTTATGTTGGTTTAGGCAGGCAGTATCTACTCCCTAGGTGCATCCCTCTAGAGGTGTATTGTATGAAAGGTAGTCTCTTACCTACTCATTTGTATGGAATTCAATATCCACTGCGTGCCTGTCATTTTGTTTGTAAACCTATTATGGTGGAATTTAATAATATAACAATTTTAACTATGATTAATTATTATTTGTGCAATAGAAACTATTATAATATACAAGAGAATTTGATATGGTTTTGGTTACGTAAGGGAAAAACCCGTCCGTGTTTATGTGTGGGAGTGTCTTACGAGATACCATTGTTTTGATAAAAGAACGCTTTTATAAACTTTAAAACAAATTCAGTTGAGATGAGTTTTCTCACACAGGTTTACCAGATTGATCTGGACGTTCTTCCCTTTCGATGCTCGGGAGATCGAGTATATTTACAGATGTAGATTTGGATGCTTTGGAGCTACAGCAGGAGAGCTAGAAGCCTTCTAGTCGTATTCCATGTATATGTTATTTTTCCGCTGCTTTGTTATTTAAATTATCAGCAATTGTGAGGATATGTTATTATAACTATCCAGCTGATGATTGGTGATTGATTGTAGTACTCCGATTGACTGATGTATGTATATTACAGTTTCTCTTTTGTAAAGATTATTCATCTATATTATATGTCATTCCGCTATGATGTGAGATTATGTTTGTTATGGTTGTGTTTCTCTCTTCTTCTTCTCTTCTCTTCTTCTCACTTCTTTCTTCTCACCCTCTCTCTTCTTTCTCATGACTTTCCGTCATTCTATGCTTTTTGGGTCGGACATATGTGGTTTATTATCGATTCAAAGGGTATGGATTAGCAGGCCAACACACAAGCCATTCCAAAGGCAATAGTACTAGTGATCGTCAGCATAGATTTTGAGATAGCGGAGCTATAGCCGATTTTATATTAGCTCGAAGGGAAAATAATGGTGAGAACTCCTAATTTATTATACTATTTGTTGGATGATGATGTGATGTTTGCAAATGGATGTTTAATATGCTTTGATTATCATGTTTGTTTGTTTGATGTTGTTGTTGAATACATATCCAAGTCACGAATATACACGTCGATAAGCACGAAAGGAAATCACCTTCCTTGAATTAATGAAATCGGGTATATGAAATTGGTAAAAGTCTTTAAAATGCTTTAAAATGTGTTTGAAATGTTTTATAAACATTCAAATGTGTTTTGGTTAGGTTTAAAAAGAAATATAAAATTTAGTTAAAAATAAGCGCATCGCGTAACGGTAGTTCGCGATTTCGCGCTAAAAGTCTAACAAGTGTAAAAGTTAGAATATAGCTCAGAATACTTCAAGATAAGAGTTTCCGAACCATTATATTCATAGTTTTCCAACGAAGAAAGAAAATAGAGATTTTGAAAAGTATATTTTGAAATATGAGTAAAATAAGTTTTTGAAAAATCTTGAATTTGCAGTTCGAAATCCAAAACTGGATTTCTTTGAAAATGATGTTTTAAATTTGTTTAAACTATGGAATAAATCTTATAAATCATTTAAATTTTTTAAAAGTGATTTGATTAATAAAAATGGATTTTTAAAATAATAAAAAGTTGTTTTGATCAATATAGCTTAAAAGGCACTTTCCGCAGCACTTTTTCGCCGCACTTTCTATAACTTTCAAAGTATGGTTTTAAGCTTAAAGATTGTTATCCAGCTCACTTATAAATGTTTTCAAATGGATAATTAAGAGTTTTGACAATGATTTGGAGGTTTTCCAGCTTATTGAAGAAAGTTCAAGTAAATGATTTAAAGAAAAGTTATTATAAACAGTCGTTTAATTTTGGCTACAAAAGCCGACGAGTAGATTTGATCTTTCTATTCGTGAAATTCGGATGTGATGTGCTTAATCTAAGGAGATATTCAGGAGAAACCGGTGCCCTGGCTCACTTGGCCTCTTTCTTGGGCGAGGGATGGACAAGGTCGGAATGTCAGAAACGAGTTAAGTATAAAAAGATTTAATTTTCCAAATTTAATTACAACTTGATTTTATGGAGATGATCTTCTTGTACTCGGTGCTAAAGACCGAAGAGTGAAATCTACTATTCATGAAATTTAAAAGGTGACTCTGTCATTATTTTACCCATAGTATTTTTTGAGTACGAGAATTGATATTGAGTAGAATTAGACGATTTCTATAGATTCTGCTCACTTAATATTTACTAGTTTTTGAACTAACATCACATATAACATGGTTTCAACTAAATCAAAAGTTTGATTTTTGAATTAAGAAATCTTTGTTAAGAATTAAATGAAATGATTTTGGAAATTTTTTCCTAAGGGTAAAATGAAATGATTTCGAATTATTCTAAAATTAAAAGAGTTTCAAGTAATCAAAGGTTTTGATGTGGGAGGTTTAATATTTCCGTATATACCAGAAAGAATGTTTTAGAAATATATATCTCCACAAGATATTTTGATAAAAAGAACATAATCAATTAAAGAGTGGTTTCCAATTTAGAAAACCTCTTTTTATTAATGATAGGATCGAAGGAACAGAGGTCGGATCCAGGGAAATAACATCCAAAAACAACTTCGAACAAATGCATGCGTTCGAAAAAATAAAGACTTGATAAAGAAAATGAAGGATGAAGACCAAGGATTTTCGGGATGAAAGGACTGCTTTTTGATTATTCTAGTTTGCTCCCAAATACTAAAGTAGCAGCGGTCCCTTCACTTCTGAAACTCTTTGGGTTACAAGGACTGCTCGCTACTAATCTTAGGGATAATTCCCAAAAGGATGTGGTAAGAGGGTGCCTTTGGTTTCATTCAGTCCCAGAACGAACTTGTGTGGATGGATGTCTGACATTGCATTCTTGAGATTTCATCGTTGACTTTTATAAATATACATCTGCTTGATGGCAGAGAAGGAAACTTCTCTTAGCTTAACACTCTTCTTTGAGACGTATGAGCTTGGACATTGTATGTTTGTGGAAGTCAATAGTGATTGATGCAATGACAATGTGGCATTCAAAGGAAGATGATGTGATATATGAAAGGTAATTGTTACCTCAAGCCTCACACCTGAAAATGACCAAAACAGCTTAGATGTGGCAAGGCTATGTGGTTCGCAACCATTAGGGTACGATCATCCCCTTCTAGATTATTTCTTCCCGTTATGACGTTCGGATGTAAATTAATGTGGATGTATGCTATGAGGGCCCTCGGATAGGTCGGTAACGACCGGTGTGATGACATATTCGGTACTATCTAAGGAAAGGTAGGCCAGTCTTGTGTTGGTAGAGGTGTAGATAGTATGTTGACCTTGATACATTCCTCTAGAGATGTACTACTAGAAGGTAGTCCCTTTACCTTGTCGTTTGTATGAAAACCCATTCTCCAATAAGAGCCCGTAAGATTTTAGATGTAGAAAGTCTTGTATTACAAGGTGGTATGTTGGAATTTAATAATGCAACAATTTCGGCTAAGATTAATAAATTTACTGGGGAATGTTTTCAAAGGTGTATCATTAAAAATAATATCGAGTATTTTGATGTAAAATGTTTTGGTTATTATAAGATAACCATTTTGTGTTTATATATGGCCTGGTCTTATGAGATACCTTTTTGTTTCCAAAACGTGTATTTTGAGTTCTCACACCGGTCCCATGATCGGCCCGGAGTTTATTTTCCTTATTCTTAAACTCTGGGTGCCCTAATTTTCCACGAGCAACCTAGTAGTCAGGTTTATGGAAAATGCTGTATGGAGATCAAAGCTTGGAGTCAGAAGATTTACTAAATATTTTTTCTATTTCCACCACATCCTTGTACTTTAGTATTCCGCAAATTTGTAAGGACGGGAATTTAAAACTGTCCATGTGTTTAACTTTGATAGATGTATTTAATTTCCGTTGTAAAGATTTTATGTTGAAATAGCATATGTGAGATTATGTTTTGTCTTTATTTTTTTCTTACTCTTAATGATCCGCTTCTCCAGCACTGGATTTACGGCACACGAATACCGAGGATGTATTAGTGTCGATTTTTGAGAGTCGAAGAAGCTGGCCATTATAGGTATGTGATAATGCTATGGTAACGTACTTGTATTTTCTATATATAAGTATATGCTTTATTTACATTCTCTCGTCTCTCTTAGATTATTCTTCTATATCTTACAAATGCTCAAATGTAGATATTATGGACGTAACATATGGATGCTAGAAGTGGAAGAGTTAACATTGGTAGAGGAGCACCACAACCAATGGGAATGCTAAACAAAATACTAGAAGGAATCAAGATCAAGCATAAGATACTAATGTGGGTGCTGGAGTATAGCAAGTCGATAGGGGAGCAATGTATCAGTTCTTTGTTAACATGATGCAAGCACAAGTTGCAATGGGGTTATCTGGAGGAAATGCTAAAGGAGGAAATTAGGGAGCTCCAAGGGTCAATAACAATGCTATATTGAGTAAAGATTATGCTAGATTGGGATGAAATCCTTTATTCGTACTGAGGATGCAATCGAAGTGGAGAATTGATTACTTCATTACGGGTGGATTTTTGCTTATTTGGGGCTCAATGGTGAGCAGAAAAGGAGACTCACTTCTAGATAGCTATAAGTGATAGCACTGTATTAGTGGAACAGTGTTATGATTTGAGTCAATGAGGAGAGTATTACTTAGGCTGAGTTCGGGAGGAGATTTGAAGAAATATTTATGTCGAAGATTGCTAAGTCTACTCTACTCAGAAATTTTGCTGAATTAGAGCAGGAGATATGACGGTGCTTAAGTATGCAACTAGGTTTAAGGAGCTAGCAAGATACGAATACGCTACGATTGACATTGTCATCAAAAGCAATGAGAAGTTCATTCGAGGGTTGAAGCCTGAGCTTGCTAAGGCCACATTATCGCATATGAGAGATCTCTGTGATGTTATTGTTGAGATGGCTTTAAGGCAGGAAAAGATGCTCACCTTTCTTGAAGGAAACAAGGCAAGGGAAGCTCAGAACCAAAAGTGGAAGATTTTTCATAAGAAGGGAGCTCAGAAGAGTGGAGCTGCTAAGAAACGAAAGGCGGAAGTTGTCTGTTATAAGTGTGATAAATAGGGACACTATGCTCATGAGTGCTGGACATGTGAAGGGAAGAAAGCTACTGAGAAGAAAGGAGTGAGATGCTTCAACTGCGATCAGATTGGACATTATAAGAACCAGTGCAACGAGCCAGCCAAGGATGGAAAATGCAAGATGTTTGCTTTGGAACCAGCTACCTCGAGACCAATAGCAAAGGAGAAGGGAAAAGTTGTGTTAGGAGGTACGCTTTTGATTCATGGTGTAGTTAGAGTTCTATTTGATGCTAGTGCATCGCATTCTTTTACATCTCATTATTTGGTAGATAAGCTTTACCTAGAACCCTTATACCTAGTTACTTCCTTAAGGGTTGCAAATCTAATAGGACGGTATGCGACACTTGGGATGAAGTATGACCAGTTAGAGTTTGAATTGTTAGGCCATACACTTGTTTACATTTTCCATGTGTTTGATTTCGTAGGGTTCAGAATTATTTTGGGTATGAATTGGTTATGTAAATACGTGCTTGGATATTTTTCCATGATAGGAAAATATAACTTATACACCATGACTGTAGTGATCGGATTGTATACTCCGTAGAAAATCCTAGTTTTGAGATTAATGCTTTGTTGGGTGTTGTGGAGGTAGAAAACGGGTTGAATCGTGTTTTCGTTGTTAAAGAATTCACAGATGTCTTTGAACCCATAGTAGAATTGCCGTCGAAACAAGCTATTTAGTTTTGGATAGATTAGTAGCAGGAGCAGAACCGGTGAGTAGACCATCGAGTAGAATGACACCTACGAAGATGAGGGGGCTAAAGGTGCAGTTGGTGGATTTGGAAAGTAAGAATTGTATCAGACCAATTAATTTGCCTTGGGAAGTAGTCGTAATGTTTGCTAAGAAAGTAGATGGGTCATTGAGATTGTGTATCGATTACCATACGTTGAATGAGAAGACGATAAAGAATCGATATCCATTACCTAGAATTGACGATTTGTTCGACCAGTTGAGTGGAGCCAAAGTATTTTCAGTTGGATTTAGCAACAGGGTTCCATTAGCTCAAAGTGTCGGAGGATGGTATTCCTTTGATGGTATTTATAACAAGATATGGATCGTGAGAATGCATAGTAATGCCGTTCGGACTAGCTAATGTGCCAACATTCTTTATAGATTTGATGAACCGAGTTTTCCGAGAGCACTTGGATAGGTTTGTATTGGTATTCATAGATGATATTTTGATATACTCTAAAGATGAAAGGGAGCATGAAGTTCATCTTAGAGTAGTGCTTGAGGCGCTGAGTCAGCATCAACTGAAAGTGAAATTTTGGAAGTGTCATTTCTGAAAGAAGGAAGTGAAGTTTCTTGGTTTTGTAGTCTCAGATGAAGGGTTGTCTGTAGATCCGACTAAGATCGAGACAGTGAACAATTGGAAAAGACCTGAGACAACGACTGAGATAAAGAGTTTTCTTGGACTAGCTAGGTATTATCGGAGAGTTATAAAGGATTTTTCGTGGATAGCGGCACCAATGACCAAGCTAACATGGAAAGATGTGAAGTTCGTTTGGACCGATAAGTGTGAGGAAGCATTCCAGAGATTGTGACACTTATTGACTAATGCGCCTGTGTTAGCTATTCCAGAAGGGAATCAGGATTTAGTAGTGCATATAGATGCATGTGGAACATGGTTAAGAGCTGTATTAATGCAAAGGGGTAAAGTTATTGCATATGCTTCTAGACAGCTTAGACCGCATGAGGTTAGATATCCAATACATGATCTAGAATTTGCTGCGGTAAATTTTTTATTGAAGGTATGGAGAAATTATCTTTTGGGAGAGAGATTTGAGCTATATACTGATCATAAGTCGTTGAGGTATTTATTCTCTCAAAAGGAGTTGAATATGAGACAGCAGAGGTGGTTAGAGTTTTTAGCCACTTGTGACTTTGGTATTGAGTACATATTAGAAAAAGGCAACAAAGTTGCAAATGCACTTAGCAGAAAACATCAGAATGTAGTATTGGTAATGATTGCTGAGTGGAAAGATTTAGAAGCATTGACTACATGCAGGATACAGTAGAGATCTGAAGCTAGGTCTAGCGATGAAACTGCTATATTATCATGTTTTAAGGGATGGAATAGATATCAATGACTAGAAAGATTTCAGTCTTAACTAGAATGGATGGTTAAGGAAGAAAGGAAGATTGTGTGTTCCAAATGTGAGAAACATTAGGAACGAGGTTCTTGGAAAATGCCATCGTTTGAAGTAAACAATTCATCGGGAGGAACTAAGATGTATCAGGATATGAAAAAGAGTTTCTTCTGAGAAGGCATGAAGAGAAATGGAGGCTTATGGGTGAAACAGTGTTTGAACTGCCAATAAGTAAAAGCCGAATATCAGAAACCAAGTGGGTTACTTCAGCCTTTAGATATTCCAATATGGAAATAGAATTCTATCTCCATGGATTTTATAGACAGGTTGCCAATGTCAAATAAAGGAAATGAAAGCATATGGGTCAAAGTGGACAAGTTGACCAAGAGTGTCCATTTCATTCAAGTTAAGTCAACCAGGACGACACCTGTTTTAGCCAAGTTGTTTATGAAGAATATAGTTAGACTGTATGGAATTTCTAGTAGTATAGTAAGTGATAGAGATTCCTTATTCGCTTGCGAGTTCTGGAAGAGTCTACAGGAGCCTTTGGCTACCAAGCTCAAGATGAGTGCCACTTACCATCTGTAGACAAATGGGCAAACAAAAGAGTTAACAAAGTCTTAGAAGACTTGCTACGATCTTTCTTTCTAGATTTTGGAGGATTATTAGAAGACCATGTAAACCTAGTTGAGTTTTCATATAACAATAGTTACCATGCTAGTATAAGGATGACATCGTTTGAAGCTTTGTATGGAAAGCCATGCAAATCTCCCGTTTGTTCGTTAAAGTCTGGGAATAGGTTAGTTCCTAGTCCAATTTGGTTAGAGAAGCTGCAGAAAAGATTGAATTCATTCAAGCCAGAATGAAGGAAGCTCGGTCTAGGCAGAAAGGCTATGTTGATAGAGGACGGAAAGACTTAGAGTTCTTAGTTGAAGATCATGTTTTCGTCAAGGTATCACCAACGAAGGGTGTAATAAGGTTTGGAAAATCAAGAAAATTGGTGTTGAGATTTGTTGGACCGTTTCCTATTATAGGAAGGACTGGGAAACTCTTATATAGAGTAGAGTTAGCAGGAGTCCGCGGTGTTTTTCATATTTCTCATCTAAGGAAGTGTATTCGAGATATAGAGACTACTATAGCACCGACTGTATTAGATGAATTAGTGGTGGAACCGAATTTGACTATATTTGGAAAACTAGTTCATATAGTCTAAGAGATGAGAAGAGAATAAAGAACAAGGCAGTCAGATTAGTCAAAGTCCAATGGAGTGACGACGAGGGAGACTATACTTAGGAAACTGAGAGCAGAATTCGAGATACTTATTCTGACTTGTTTCATGGTATGTTTTACCTTTATGAGTGATTTTGATGAGTACCTTATTGTAATTTCGAGTACGAGATTCTTCAAGGAGGGAAGTGTGTAACGTCCCTAGTTTTGACTAACATTATTTAGGCCATTTAATTAGATAAATCAAATGAAATAATATAAATGGTTAGGAGATTGAGATTTGTAAAATTATAAGGTATCCGTGCCTAACTAATTAATGAACAAAAGAGAATTAAAATGAAATAGGTAAGGGTAATCAATTAAGGGCAAAATAGAAATAGGTTATATTCTTATACCAAAACCCTCGTTCCATTTCTCATTTACAAACCTTCATAAACAAAATTTAAACCAAGCTTACCCGGCCACTATTAGAATAAGATAAGGGAAAGATAAGAAAGAATCAAAAGAGGAAAGCTTAATCAAATCAACTCAAGAGCAAATCTCAAATTCCTTAACAACAAGATAAGGTGAATAATATATTACATATCTTATTTATTGTTTTCAGTTTCTAGATCAGATCTGAATAAGTTTTGCATAGTATTATTGAATGTTAAATGGATATATACGCTTGTTGATGATTTTTGGTTGTTTCATATGGATTTTATGATAAGGTTTGATTTGAAAAACCTATCAAATGACATCCAAATGCCTTACTTCTTGATATAAGGTCATAAATATTATTTTAGTGATGGGTTTCAAGTATCATAATTTTTTGAATTAATGTGGATTTATTATAAATTTTCTAGTGAAAAAAATGGTTAAATTGGGTTTAATTTATTTTCAGCTATAATATGTCAGCCTTGGTCAGAAATTTAAATATTTTAGAAAACATATTAAAAGTGATTTATGAGAATTTTTGGAGAATTATCCTAAGTGTTTTAGTAAAGATATAAAATTATTTAAGATATGGACTTAAATGTTTTATATGTTTATAAAAGGAGAAGTGACTATTTGTAAATGTTTTAATTTGTTAATTTTTGAAATTCGACGGCACTTTTAAGAAAGGTTTTGATAAAGAATTGGCAACCAATTATATATTGACAAATAAGGCAAGTTAGTTGGAAAGAAATTGCTTTAAAAGGTTAAAAATCAGCTTTATAAAGATTTACAGTTTCACCACTTATAGCGGCAACCTTTCGACCCCATATTGCTGCATTCAACTAAGTCAAAGCTAATACACATGGTATCAGCTTTGGTATGTAGTGGATTGGAGTTAGGCGAAAGATATGAAGTTGAAACAGGCTTTTAAAGGGTGAAGTAGCTTTTGTAAACTTAGAATTATTTCGGTCAAATGAAGCTTTCGAAGGAACTAGCTTCGACTTGGTCGAGTGTTTTAGAAAAAGGGCTTATGAAAGAGGTTGCCACCTTTTATTTTAAATAAATATTTCGAAGGGGTCGAAACCTCTGTTGTCGTATTCAACCTTTCGAATTGATGCCTTCAAAAGGGTTCTTTTGCTTTAAATTGTGAAGCCGCTACTCCATGCTTTCAAAGGGGTTGGTTTCGAAACCATCCACTTTCTTTTATTTTGGAATAATGTTTTCGAAAGAGATGCTTTCGTGCCAGTTATTTTAGGATCCTTTAATATATTGAAAGTTAAACCCAAAGGTTTCGAAAGGAATGATTTTAAATGGTTTCGAAGCTATGTTCCACAAACTTATGCTTGAACCCAATACTTTCGAAAGGTTAGTTTTAAATAAAGTACTTAAATGCTTTCAAAAAGCATCTAATGAAGGTTTCGAAGGAGCCCATGATCTCTGTAAAGGCCCGCAAATCCGTACCCCCTTGAGCTGGCAAAATTCCACAACAATTCAGCCCAAAGTGGAACAAATACACGAGTCTTTAGGGTTAAAGAAGAAAGAGGTAGAAGAAGAAAAGAAAACAATAACAGAATCTCCCATATCGCAGCGGAAGAAATATAATAGATAAATGAATATCTTTAAAACAAAGAACTATATCAGTTATTACATCACATCACATTACATTATCAGAGTGTACAACAACAAACAGCGGAAAGAAATATAACATATACTAGTGATACGCTTCGCCATCCAGCTTGCTCCTGATCTCCACAGGATCTCTTTTTCGACTTCGCTCCAGAAAAATGATAACCTGACTCTAGGCTGACCGTGTGGAAAATTACGGGCACTCAGAGTTTAGAAAGGGAACAATAAACTCCAGGTCAGTCGTGGGACTGGTGTGAGATCTTAAAAACAGTTATTTTCACAAAGAAAATAAAAAGAAATCCTCTATGCTTTTGGAAAATGAAACTACCATAAGGCCTCCCGCCACAAACACAATGCAAACGCGGAATTGGAGGAGATTTCTCCTTATGATAGTCAAACATGCTTGATACGCAAAATCCTTTGGTATTATTATTATCAGTGCATAGTGGAAAATATTTCGAAAGTATAATATTAATCTTAGCTAGCATACAACCATTATTGTATGCCTACTATAGCTACCATCTAAACAGTGGGGCACCACCATAAGTAAATGGCAGGTTATACAACTAAAACCGTACTGGTTCGTATTGGGAATTGGATTTCCAACAAATGGTCAGGCTAAGAAACTTCCTACTGCCACATGGGAATGCCTCTGGAGGGACGCCCCGAGAACCTACCCGGATCTCTGCCAACACAAGGCCAGTTACCCCCTTCTCGGGAAGTAAAACCTAAGATATGCCACCCCCGGTCGTTTGCCACCTTTATACGAGGATCCTCTACACCAACAACCACAAAGAAAAGTATTTGCAGTAACCCCAAAGGTTAAATATCAGGGCTCCATACCGGACACCACCCTTTTCTAGAAGGAATGGACATACCCTAGGGGAGCTACCCTTGAAACCTTGCCGCATCTTTCCTGTTTCGACCATTACCGGTTTGTGAGGCTCGATGAGATTTCGTCCACAAAGCTACACTGTTTCACAAAGTCATGCTTTGATCAACAAATGATCAGCGGCACTTTGTATGTCACATTACCAAATTGGGAATGCATCACTAGTAACCATCAACTACATAACCTCTGAGCTCGTACGTCTCAGAGAAGGGTGTTAAGCTAAGAGAATAAATTCTCTGCCACTAACAGATATGTATTTGATAGAAACCAGCTTTACATCTTAAAGTATAACATCAGACACACATCCATACAAGTCCGTTCCGGGATCGAATGGAACCGAAGGCACTTCCAAAGAAGCCCTTGCGATATTCACTAATCACGTCCGGAATCCCCATCACAAAGGATGATAAAATCTTTATACCGGAGCAACCCAGTGTAGAGACATTCAACAGGTAATCCTTTCGTTTTCAAGAATACCCGGTCTTCAACACCATCTTCAAATGCAATCCCATTTCGTCATATCGTTATTCGGAATGGGTTATACGGCACAAAGTCCTCTCCCGACTAATCCGAATAACGAGCGCTTATTTTCAAAAAATAAGTGTTATATTCAGATTTCAAAAAATCACAACAATTTTCATTTTGATCTTTGAAATAAAAGTTTCATCACAATCACAAAGGTTCGATGTGGCTTTCGGATATCCACTTAGAATCTGACCCCTGGTAGCATCGAAATCCAAATGTCATTTAAAAGGCAAATATTGATAGTCGATTATTTAACTATCAATCAACATTCACCAATCACTGAATTTCAAATAATTTTTCCCTAATTATTATTTTCAAAATATCTTTGTAAGATACAATTTTTAACACTTCAACACTTTGAAAACAAATTTCAAATCACTTTTCACCTTTCAATCTTTTGAAAACAAATTTCAAATCATTTTTCACTTGCGGAATAAGATTCCCAATATTATTTGTTTCCACTGAAGGTCTGCCGAGTTAAAATACTTTAAAATAATTTAAATTACTTATCCAAACATATATACTTAGAAATATTTAAAATAAAACTATTTTAAAACACTTACTTAAATATTAGTTATGAGAATATTATATGAAAAATTTTATACATGAAAATTCAAGGCTAAACTAATTTTAATAAAATTAGTAGATAGGATATAACTATTTAAATATCCATTTTCTAAAACAAATGTCTATTTAATCTTTAAATGATTACTTTAAAGATTTTCAAAATAACCCAAGTAAATAAGTTCTCCAAAATAAACTTTCCTTAAAACCATCTTTACAACTTCAATTTCATATTATAGACTATATTGAAAACATACTCGGCTTTGCAGGGAAAGTACACCTTCCATTCTAAAATGGTTCGTTCAAATCAATTTATAAATCCTTTTGGATTTACTTTAAATTTACGTTCCAAATCCGTAAATTCCTTTCCACACTTTAATTTTTAAAACAAATTCCCCTTTCTTTTATAAAATTCCATTATGAAATTAAACTTCTAAATATCCATTGATATACGATTTTCAAATCGATTTCTAAATATTCATTTTCAGCACCGAATTAAATTCTAAATTGATTTTCAAATTTATTTTCAAATACCAAATCAATTTCCAAAATTGATTTCTAAATTTACTTCAACACTAGATT
The DNA here is from genome assembly GCA_030765085.1 of Allium cepa. Lineage (NCBI taxonomy): Eukaryota > Viridiplantae > Streptophyta > Magnoliopsida > Asparagales > Amaryllidaceae > Allium > Allium cepa. The sequence continues at coordinate 444,002,335 of CM060945.1, forward strand.
TATTATCCTTTGAAACAAATTCCTTCTTTAAATTTATTCAATTTCCTAAAATAATTTACTATAAATTTTCTACTAAATTTCAAAAATTCAATTTTATCTAGTTCTGTTATCATATGATACCAAAAATATATTCGGCTAAATTTTAGCCTTCAACGGTTCACAAATAGTCACACACAGATTATAAATAATCAACATACAATATTGAAACAAATTTAATTATTTGAGGAATCCAGTTGGATCCCTCCAACCTGTTTTTCATGCATCCACAGATGTTAGCACAACAATTAAATACCAATTCCACTTCGAGGTGGAATATCGCGGTATATGGGATTTATAAAATATCATCCGCTATTATGTGGCGCAATAGGGTCTCATCCGCTATATAATGCGGGAAATCAACAACTCCAAATACATAGATAATACCAATTCCACTTTGAGGTTGAATATCGCGATATATGGGTTTAAATATAATAACCTCCGCTATTATACGGCGCATAGGATCTAAACTAATATAACTGATAATAAATTAATCATCCAAGCACACAATCAACAATTAAATTTAACTATCATAACTCAATCGTCAATCAATAACTGAAATTTTCAATTATTAAAATTTGAGTGAGAAGATCTCACCTTTGCTTTTATTTTTGCAATCCATTTCCATTTCGGCTTGACTTCTTCACGGTTCTAGACCTTGTAAACAATTATATGATTTTATTAATATTCAAATAAATTGAACCATAAATTTCCCATTTATAAATTTAATTACCAATGATTGTATTTTAAACCAATATCTTTATTTTAAATCGATTCCTTTTAATAAATTTACTTAACTAAAAGTTAAATTTAAAACTAATTTTTTTTTTACAAAATACCCTCACTTAAAATTTTTTATTGAGATTTAAAAACCGAATTTTAGAAAATCTTTTAAACATTTCAAACTTCCTATTTTTCTTCTGTATATAAAATTTTTCTTCTGTTGTAACCTTCAAAATTTGTCCATATAAATTTTTTGTTTATCTATATATTTTCTGCATGCATAAATTAAAAGAATGCATCTGCATTAGCATTATGGTTAAAAAAAATTCTTCCTTTACTGTTAATTTAAAAACTTATACATATAAATTTAAATTAAATCAATTGAATAGATAATACCTTGAATTTTTAACTAAGCCTCTGCATGTTCGACACCCCTGCCAAAACCCCAAATTGAACCACCGTATGCTCGCCTACACATTCAACCGTCGACGATGCTTACTGATTTGCATGCGAACATCAGGTGACATCGATGCCGACGCAGCCTCGCATCGCCGAGCTTGACCCAGAATCCCCTTCGACCTTGAAGCCGCCGCCCCTAAATCACGACCACCACTTTAATACACGCTGCCCTTCACCTCGCTTTCGAGCTCCTTGCCGCCGCTTGCTCGGCTCGACGAAATCATTGCGACCTTTTTTCCATATGCGACTTCGACTAGCAAACATCACCATGTCGCGACCCAAAATCTACAGCCTCCACGAAGTCGCCACTCTCGATCGATTCGAATGCAACGTAGGCGGTTTTGTTTTCGGAAACATCAGTCGTAATTTTTTTTAGTTCGATTTTGAATTAGAGAAGGGCTCGATTTGATTGTAAACAAAGGAGCTGCCATTATTTTTTTTATGGATTGGGAAAGAAGAGTGAAGGCTCATCTTTGACTTATTTCTCCTTGTTTGAACTGCTTGCGTTGGACGATTGCAGAGAAGGTTGCGTGTTTGAGATAGGAATGGGGAACAAGATTTGAAATAAAGGCGACTGATTTTAACAGGTGAACAGTATTCCTAAAATGAGGTGAAAAGCTTTGATGTGAATAGTTTTTTGACTAGTTTAATAATATGTTTTAAATTTAAATTTTAAATTTGAACCGTCCCGAATTCGCAGCTAAAAATCTTGACCTCCTACCGAAGCGTGCCGCTAGGCTTTTATAATGTTAAACCCCTATTCCGAACGCAATGGAAAAGGTTTCGAGTCCTAATTCGATCGTATATGGAGAAGATAGCTTTTTGAACCAGTTATTAAATTAAATTTCGATAAAATTTTCAGCGCGTTTGCCTATCGTACGGCTAAAGGACAACTCCGAATGCTACGAAAATTAAAATCCGACAATAATACAATATTACGGATCCAATGGAACTGCTTTAGTCGAATTCCGAGACTGCGCCTCGAAAGGCCATTTTTAAATATCGATTCAAATTCAAAATTAAACAAAAAGTTTCCAAATTAAATTCTGAAGCTTCCATTATCTTCAGTATTATCAATATAAATTTTCTAAGGCTTGAAAATATTTTTAACAAGCTTAAAACTGAAGATTCAAATTTTTACCCATCAGTAATAAATTAAATTCAATAATTTAATTGCCAAATTCATATTTATTTTTGAAATTCAAGTTAAACTAACTTCCAAATATTTAAAAATCAATTAAATATTCCATTTCAAATGTTAAAAATTTACGGGTCGTCACATTCTTGAAAGGCTTACTTTTAGTATTTGAATGCAAGGTTTCCAATGCTTTCGAAAAGTAGGTTTGAAATGTTTTGAAAGAGGACGTCTAAGGTTTTATAAATCTTTTGAAGGGGATACTTTCTATGATTTGGAAAGGTCTATTTTAAAGGTTTTGAAAGACATGCTTTGGCCTTTCGGCCTAGTGTTTCAAATTAAAGTAGTTAGCTTGTTTCGAAAGAGGTATTTTCAATGGTTTCAAAAGAGATTGTTTAAAGCTTTTAAACAAGGATTTCGAAGGTTTTCATTAACAATGTTTTATGTACATTATATATCATGGAAAAGAGATTTGAGTAAAGCAACTAGTACATTTTCCTTGTAAAGGGTTAAATCAATTTGAAAAAAATGTTTTCAAAGAAAATTTGAAGGGTAGTTAACCCTAAGTAAATGACTCAGATATTTGAATACCAGATGGAACCGGTATAGGATCACGCCCTATACATTAGCTGTAGTCCCTAGTTAGTTTAGTCCAAAATTCCAGTGTGTAGGGCTTAGTCACAGGTAAGACTTAAATGATGTTACACACCGAAAGGAATATACAGAGAAGGAGGATAGGTTATTGGTGAGCTCGCAAAACCATTAGGATCAGTTGACCCTGGGATGAGTAAGCTTAGGACAAACCATTTGGAAATTTGTCTAACAGATGTTAGATCATTTGTTTTATCTAGTAGGCTTGAGTCAGCCAATGATTAGTAGTTAGCCTAACAAAACTGTATTGTTCGGATAGATAATCCATTTATTATCTAATTTATATGCATATATGATATTGCTACTATTGTTTTAATCAGTTTGATTGCAGGATTCTGATTTGCAAAAATATTTGTTTCAAAGGGATATTAATAAGGGGAAACTCATTCCGCTAAGTCGTGTGGTCTCACTTAATATCAATAAACCGAGTTGTAATAGTATTATTCACATCAGGCTTTTTGCCGACTTTAAGTTTATGTTTTTTCCCTTAAACTCTCGGGTGCTCAAAATTAATTTGAGTAGATTGAGAGTTAGGGTTTTACAGGCTTAGTAGGTGGATGAATAAAGCTTCGGAAGACGTGCATGAGGCAAAGTTAGCTATTTTGGAGTTGTTATTTCATTTCCGCTGTCATGTATTAAGATTGTTTTGTCTATTAAGTGCTCTAATTATCTATGGGGGCATCTTCATATGTTGCTCTTGGCGTAATTTGTAATAATTATATTTAATCAAAACCTGAGAATCGTTTGGGTTTGTGTAATGGAATATGAAACATGATTTTGCAATATAACCAATAAAGTTGTTTTTGGAATCTATAATTTTGGTTCCTATTCACATGCTTCTGATATTATGGATACAATTAAAATTATCGTATATGTTCACCGAAAGTTAATACTATAGATGACTGCAGCATCTGTAGCACTTAGCTTTGAGCCTCAAGATAGAGGATGTTGCAATTAATATCAGCGGTATGTAAGTTCCAAGATATTGATTATCATAGACCGATCTTTACATAACCTTAATATGGATTATTGACAAATTCATGAAATGTATTCAAACGAATTTTCCACAACGTTGGAAAAGAGAATCGGGTGAAAGAATTACCCATGATGTCATGAACTTATCAAAGAATCGCATACATAGCTAGTCTTTACCAAAAAGAAGGAAAATGAACCAAGAAGTGATAATGGTGAAGACCTAAAAGTAACCATTCATACGAAAATAGATAATCAATATGAAAGTAATTGGATGACGTCTATTGTTAAATACTTGGTAGAAGAGAAACTAGCAGAAGATAAGAAGGAAGCCAGAAAGATAAGGCACCAAGCTCCAACTTTTTTTATGATGGATGGAACACTTTATATAAAAAGGATATTCGCTCATTTACTTAAGATGTGTTAGTCCGGAAAGTGGCACAAAATTGTTGAGGGAAGCCCATGAAGGGTTCTGTGAAGACCATTCTAATGGCATAAAACTGGCTCAAAAGGTGACGAGGCGAGGTTTCTATTAGCTCCATATGAATAACAACGCGGTGAATTATATCAAGAGATGTGAAAAATATTAGATATTTTCAACAATTCCACACATGTCCTCAAGTGAGTTAACCTTAATCTCAAGTCCATGGCCCTTTGATGCGTGGGGAATTGATTTAGTTTGATCGTTGTCTATATCTAAGGGCGGAGCAAAGTTTGATGTTATAGCTATCAACTACTTTATCAACTGGGTAGAAGTAGAACCATTACTAAATATAACATTAGAGAAAGTACTAAAGCTTATGATTAAGGACATAATCACTTGGTTTGGAATACCACATAAAATAATATCCGGCAATGAAACTCAATTTGACAGTGAGGAATTCATTAGATTTTGCAACAAGAATGGAATAATCAAAAGTTTTTCATCCGTAGCTTATCGTCATGCTAATAGAGCCATTGAAGCTGCTAAAAAAACCATTAAGACTATCCTTAAGAAACGATTGGACAAAGCAAAAGGAAATTGGGTAGGAGAACTACCACTCATTCTTTAGGCATATCGAACATCTACTAAGATTGCAACAGAACACACTCCATTTTCTTTGACATTTGGATACGGAGCAATGCTACCAACCAAAGTTGAAATACCATCCCATTCGAGGAGTGCATATGTTTTCAATCCCAATCAAGAGCTGAAAAAACAATCCCTAGATTTTATCAATGAGTTAAGGGATGGGGCATCCATATGGATGGCCGAATATCAATGAAGGATATCAAAATACTATAACTCAAAAATTAAGGAAAGATCATTCAAAAAGGAGACTTAGTGCTCCGAAAGTTCATGGTAAATTCCAAAAATTCGACAAATGGACTGCTTGGACAAATTGTAAAGGACCCCTTTATTTCCAATCCCATTAGCGGCTTATCGGCTATGGTGATCTGATGGCAACATAATAGCAAGAACTTGAAATGCTAAACATTTGAGACCGTATTTTCCTACAATGGATGAATAAAGAAATCGAGACAAGTATATCGACGGAATCGATAACCAAATGAAAGAAAGAAACTATAAGAAAATTAGAGCCTAAATCATTACCTAGGGGCGAAGGAAAAGCCTTTGATCCCACCATGAGGGTGTGGCTAAAGCACCTCCTAGAGGAAGACCAAAGTAAACTTTTGGTCCCGTCTAAGATGGCCTGACCAAAGCACTGCAAGCTTTCGGTCTTGCTTACGTGGCCTGGTCGAAGCATCTCCTAGAGAGAGGACAGAGTAAGCCTTTGGTTCCACCTAAGATGGCTTGGTCAAAGCATCGACCAGCCTTCAGTTCCACCTATAAGGCCTGGCTGGAGCATCTCCTAGAGGGAGAACGGGTAAGACTTTGATTTTGCCTTAAATGGCCAACCAAACGCACCGGCTAGCCTAAATCAATACCTATAAAGTCATAAGAGGCTCAATCAAAGACTAAAGCATCGCTTATAAGGTGATAAGAGGTGAAAGAGATCAATCAAAGCCTGAACGATCACTTATAAGGTAATAAGTGGCAAAAGAGACCAATCAAGTCCTAAATCATTACCTAAATGGTAATAAGGGGCAAAGAAAATCAATTAAACAAGTGTGACTTTATCCTAAGAAAAGATCAAAGCAGTCTCCTAATAGGAAGTGTAATTAAGCACAATCAATCTGACACTAAACTAAGAATAAGGCACCCTTCAAAGGAAGTGATAAGAACTACCTATTACTCAAAACTAAGAATCTCAGCGTTAAATATAGACATCTAAGAAATTGAGAATCTCTTGGTCAGAAATATTCTAGTAAATAACGAGATCTCCATTATTAGTCAAATTTCCAATCTCATATTAGTTGAGGCGAAATGGAATTCTGGTTTGCTATTCAAATAAAATTATGCTGTTATTGCCAGATGGATTTCTGAGCTTCTATGAAATTATGGTATTATTACAAGATGGATTTCTGGTCTTCTATTCAAATAAAATTATGGTATTATTATCAGATGGATTTCTAGGCTTCTATAAAATTATGGTATTATTACCAGATAGATTTACGGTCATTTATTCAAATGAAATTATAGTATTTTTATCAGATGGATTTTCGGTCTTTCATTCAAATGAAATTATGGTATTCATATCAGGTGGGATTCTGGTCTTCTATTCAAATGAAATTATGGTATTCATACCAGATGGGCTTTTGATCTTCTTAACTAATGAATTCATGATCTTCTTGTCAGATGGATCTTTGGCCTTCTTATTAAAAGAATTTATGAATTTCTTCCCAGATGGATTTCTAGACATCTAACTGGATAGTTTTTTTGGTCTTCTTACCAATTGAATTTATGATAGATTTCTGGTTTTCTTATCAAGTGGATTTATTGACTTAATCAAATATATGGTCTTCTTATCGAGCGGATTTCTAGTCTTCTTAATTAAACTTGGCCCTGCATTGAAATAAAAAAAACTCCTTTATACGAAGAAGAAGAAGACAAATTAATCTATGTCTTTACCAAATCCGAAAGGGTTTGTCAAAAATTTAATTTAAAGTAAATAATGAAAGTCATCATAGTTTACTTTATGTTTTTCAGGAGAATAGGATTGAAAAGGGAATCTCATAGCAAGTTAGAAAGGGGAGAAGATATTTGGTTTTACATTAAAGTGTAAAAAAACTTCTTTTATACAAGGAAGTGAACAAATGTTATCCATATATTTTCTGACTATTGTGTTAAGAGAATGAACAAGAGGATATGAAAGCAATGGAAGATAGTGTTACTACATAAATGTATATCGAGCATCTAAAGAAAGCATATGGAGCTTATAGATGCAGGATGAGTTAATACATCTATGATTGTACATCGAGATTCCAAGTCAATAATGTAGAAAGCAAGCATCTGACATAAAGATATCAAGCCACAAGGGATGTCGAATTCAAAGGCATGAAGGATATCAAGACTTTATAACCTAAAGAAATGGTATCGAGCCTATAAACATAGAAGTAGTTTCAAAGAGGTGATATCGAGTTTATAAAATGATAATGTCATTGAACTTGTAAATACAAGACATCTCAAGGTTATGAAAGAGAGGATGTCGAGCTGCAACAACGAAGAACGTCACCAGATATGGGAATCCCGAACATCTAACATTAATGAAGGACACCGTGTTTCTAGGAGATGCCAAACTTATAAATAAGAAATCATGTCGAGCATGTAAGCAAGGAGTGTGCCAAGCATGAAGATGCCGAACCCGTATCCGAAGGAGGGTATCGAACATCTAATTACCAAAAGATTTCGGATCTCTAAAGAATGCCACATTGTTAAAGGGTATCGAGCACTTAACTACAAGTGGAGGATGTCAAGTCACTCTAGGAAAACAAGCCTCAAATGCAGTAACTATTATCGAGCCTTTACAATAGTGACTATTGTAAAACATCTCTAAGCAGCAAGTAATATCGAGCTTCAACAAGAATGATGGGCTCCAACATTAACAATGGATATCAAGCATCTACAACCATACAGATTACCGAGCATCATTAAGACTATCAAGTAAATACCAAGATGCGGGATATCGAGCATTGACAATACAAAAGGGACGTCGAGTATTGATAATGTAAAGGGGATGGTGAGTATTGAAAACGCACAAAGGATAACGAGTATCTAGCTAAGAGCACACATGGCAGTCATCCTGCCTGCCGCTACCACTATAAATAGACCCCACGGCCGCTTGGATATGGGCGAATTTTTCCCCCCTCTCTCAAATTAAAGAATTGTAAACCCAAATAATTGATTTGGAGAAAATCAAGAATCGCTTGTAATCTTTGAAACTTATGTGAGCAAAGGACCTGAACAATTTTGCATAGCCTATTCCCTTTGAATCATGCATATTTTACTATTATCGAATTATGGATATGCATATGACTAATTTTCGACTCGAACTTGGACCTACACATAAGGCAAGGTCATTTAATCCCTTTTCTAGACTAAAGATTACTTTGAATAATGACTATCATGTCTACTGACATATGAACAAAGGACTATGACTTATGTGAATCTCCTATTTTGCCCATTAATAAACAATTACTGGACTATTGCACATTTACATGATGGCCTATTTTACCCTTCGACGTATGACTCGAATTTTCATACAACATCATGACCATAGTAAAAGTCCATGGGCATTGTAGAGCCATTATGAATAATATTACCTTATGCAAACGTCTCAGATGTTGAGCTAATTTTTGGTTTAACAATTTTAGTGGGTCTAAAAGTGTCGTATGCACATGCGACTTGCTTTTATCAACAAACAAATTATAGCCTTGCAAGAATAAAAGGTAAGCATTGGTTGCACAACTAATTACTACATTGGTAACATCTTTGAACTTATCATATAACAATGACAAACTTTATTTGTAACCAACTCTATCATTCATTTCTATAACCGCTTCTTCTTTACTAAGACCTATATATTTACAGGCAGTCTTAACTACTTATTTCATATCAAATGAAAGACTTACTATAGGTTTTCCTTCTACCGAAATATGTAATAAAGAAACTACATCATCAAGTGTAATAGTAATCTCGCCAAATGATATATGAAAGGTATTAGTCTTTGGATACCAACGTTCCACAAAAGCTAACATAAGATGTTTGTTAACACTCTTATAGCATTTGTAAATAATGTAGAACAAGTCAAACGATTCAATAATATTTTTTTTAAAATAGTAGCATTTTCTGGAATTTTCCACTCTACAACCTTGTGTGCATGATTGATACGAGTAAGAGGTGATCGTTCCTACAAATATAAATTTATGTCACTATAATGCATTGGTATACAAAAAAAAAAAGAATGGAACATAAGAACTTTAAAGTAAAATACCTCACCCTTTCGTATTATCGAAGAAATATGAGCCTCGTAAACTTTGATCATGTCACTGTCCACCATTTTCATCTGCTGCTACGTCGGTATCATCATCTCTCTCAGTGTCATCATTTATCTCGTTGTCATCAATCTCTGCATCGTCACCCTGTTCCTCATCATCATTATTTCCCTCTTCATCATCATTTGCATCTTCCTCCTCTCTGCCCTCATCTCTTACATCATCTTCTACCTCATCTTTATCGCCTTCAATGTCTACAACTCTATCTATCTCCTCGTTTTCATGCAAACTACTTCCTTTCCCTTACCCTCTTTCTGAAGCGGTCATTCTAGTTTGAGTCATCGACAAATACAAAAATATTAGAAATGCTACTTCAAATTTGAAAGTTCATATTTTTCAACACATAGAAACAGTGCTAGGAATATACATATCAACATATTTTAAGTTTAGTAATGTAATTTTCACCCTACGACTGTACTGCAGGGGTGCATGATTGTGATTTTTCCCCTGAAGTACAGCTACATGGCGAAAATCACACCATTGCAGTTCAAATGCAGTGATGCGATTTCCCCATCTTGCAGCCACAGCCGGGTAAATCATACCATCGCAATTCCATGTTTAAGGTATGGTCTTCTTTTCCTGTCATGCTCCACTGTGATTCGCGGTTTGAGTTATGGTTCGATATTAGATCTGACTTCGACATCAGATTAGGGTTACGATTACATGAGCTTGTGTGCATTCCACTGTTCGCGATGATGATGCTAGAGTTTCTTTCAATGTTGAATGTTAGCATGCCTTAATTTACTAGTTGACCGAATAAAGGAAAAAACTAATAATAATTTGGGCATATTCAATAAATATATACATGGGTTTAATGGTCTTTTCCGAATTGTGACAGGGGTACTCGGAAAATCAAGGGATTCAAATAGGATCGGCCATTTCCTTTTAACACTCCAAATACAAAAATACCCCTCAACCATCCCTACCAACCCTCCTCCAGTCTGAAGACTTTAGTTCTTCGAAACGCAACTCTAGCAGCCCTCCATAAAGCACAACTCTAGCAGCCCTCCCAATGCACAATTGCAACATCGACCCTAGTTGTTCAACCACAACCCTAACCACCAGCACCATCCCTAGCCGTCCTCCACCAGCGACCATCTTCACTCCCTAAAACCAAAACCAAAGCTTTCCTGGCCTTAGAACCCTCAAACTCAGACATCAGATCACACACAAGCGACCATCTTTGATACCCCCACTTTATTATGTAAAACCCATTGCCTAACCTATGATGATCTCTACCGACCCTCCACTACCTTGCCTGGATTAGTTAGATATCCTCATCATTGTCGGTTGAAGTGTGATTTTGAAAGAAGGATACAAGTGCAATGCAAATACTGTAAAAGGGATACAAGTGGCATTAGACACCCTATGTACACATATAATCACCTACATAAGAATCAACAGTTTGGCTGATCGGACCATTGGAACCTCCAACTACGGACAACCACATCTCAAGAACTATGGTTTCAATCTTTAATTGTTATTTGCAAAACAATATCGTTGAAATTTAAGCGAAAATAACACTAAAATATATGTATTTAGTAGGGTTGTAAACGATTTTGAACTGATAATGTTTAAGTCCGAACATTATTCGTACAAGCATGAACTGACACATTGAATAGACAGTGGAACAACATCGAACAATTTTGGAACTATTTCGTACGTTATTTCTTATCCTAATTCATGTACTAAATAACAAATAGATAAACCAAACATTAGAGCTACCAATGAGTACCCGAAAAATTTGAAATTTACCCGTATCCATATCCAAGATCGACTACTTTCCAATTTTGTTTTTTGTTCTAAAACCATTTTGCAAATCGATTGTTTTCGATCGTCTTCTCTTCTGTGCATTTTAAAACATACGTTGAATACACAAAATATAAAACTTGTTTTCAATACAATATTTCAGAAAAAACATACCTCAATTATGAAACTGAAATATTACAAGCTTTCAATATAGTACCAGTTTGATTAGAGGTCAACTTCAGATTACTTTCACATCAACTTCTCTTACTCATAAATGAAGTTTAAAAGAATAGGCCTGCTAATGAAATTTAATGCTGGAGGTAAATAAAATTAGACATCATTCTCGCCTTCTGATTTATGAACTTCTTTACAAAATACATCTTCTGGAAGCCTGAAACTTAAACAGAACATTGCCTGCAGTAAGAAAAGTCAATCAGACATCACAATTAAGACTCCATAACTATTATGTAGTTAAGAAAAAGAGAGAATAGAACATAATGAAAACAAAATTAGTTTTTAAATAGGCTTCTTCAAATTTTTTTTTTTTTAAAGCCAACTGTAATCCAATAATTTCCACAATAGTTTTAAGCAGAGTAGCTATACTTGATAACGATATCAATATACATATTGTACGAATAAACAATAAGCATATACATGCTCGGTATTACTAAAGGATCATTGAGCCACACCAATGTAGCTAGTGTACATGTTTCAAAGTTCTGTTTAATTTAGTTTTTTTGATCCTTATTTGATAGCTAGAGCAGAATGGTATAGATTGTGTAAAACTATGTCATCTTTGTACATATATATACTATTAATAATAAGTATTAAGTAAAACAGAGATAATACCTTGTTAGGAGCTACATCACGCACCCTGTGAAATACTGGTTCAGGTATCTTTGCACCCAAAGTGGCCTCAGCCTTCTGAAGATTATAAGATAGATGAGACGATGCGATGATACAAAAATGTTGTAGTATTAATGTATAGTAATCAAGTCTACCAATAATGTAAGCAGGAGGGATAAAATACTTATGGTTATTAAAGAGAAGCAATTTGGACAAAAGGAGTGATCAGAAAAGCTTTTTTTGGAGACGAAAAGAATTATTGATGGGAAAATTGAATGGCTAATTTTTCTAAGTAAAAAATTTCAGCAGTACTACATTTACCTTTTACTTTAATTCATCTTTAAAAATATTTAAAATACAAAAAAAAAAAAAAAAAACCATTGTTATGAATTTAGGTCTCCTAATATATTTTTTATTAATACCAGAATTTTCGAGAAGTTCAAATCTAAATTAATTTATACATTTAATTAACATGTTGAAATTTAAATTGTTTGAACTTTTGAAAGAAAAATGATATATTTTTTCCAGAGTAAATCGATTTTTATGAAATTTTGAATTTTCAGAAATCTCAACTTCCAAAATTTTGAATCTTTTGACATTTTGAACTCCTCGGAATTGTCTATCACCTTTCTAAAATTTAAGGTTTTCAAATTTTGATTTTTATTGATTACGACTTTCAAAAAATTGTAAAGACTAACTAAATAAAGACATTTACGGATATTTTGATCATCACTGTAACAATGCCATAGCCTATCTTTCCCACCTTAGGCATAATTCAGTTTTTTCGAATTCCATTCTCATCTTATAATCCAGTTATTCCCCTTATTCATTTTAATTTTTTAATACCACCAAAAAAATTTGTGAAGTCCAAAACCACACACCGTTTAACAAACGATGGTTGCATGTTTTTTCTACAAAAAAATTAAACTTCACTTCAAAAGTTACTCATTTTGCATCATGGGCAACAAATGTTGAAATATGTGGTATGTTAAAGTTGAAGAGAACTTCAGCACGATCGTAACGACAAAAACGGTGCCTTGCTGAAACCAGGAAATTGTGCAGCTTCTAGGCAGAAACATTTTGGTTCTTTTGCCCTGATTTCATTCGACTGGTCATTCCTTGCCAGTCACCTAAACTGTCTGCTAGTCGGATGGCAATTAATGGTCACTCAATAGACATCGGCATGAATTGGTTAATTCAAGCTAGTTTTGGTTTGACCTGGCCGTATCTTGGCTTCTACAACTTGGCTTCTAAGTTTTATATTTGACTCTTGGATCTTCCTAAAGCTGATCTAACTGCAAAGACTAACTGAAGACCCTACATAAGCAACTCATATGCTAATTTTTTATGTCTGGCTCTTCTTGAGATTGGTATTGTTAGGTTGAGAATTATCTCTCTTCTTTCTCTGCATTTTATGTAGCCTCCTTTATAATAGATATTATCAATCTCTTGTAATCCTCTATAAAATATTAATAGAATTCTTCTTTCGTCAAAGTAGACTCACATCATCAACTATCAAGTTGATAGTAGAATCACTGTAAATCATTGTCATTTAATTCTTGCTTGTGAAATTAGTGAATTGGGTCTGTGCGGAATCATTGTTTTATCACATTTTTATACTATCACACATATAGCCGATCCTGCAAAGGCTTCCACAATGCTTGAAGATAATTAGGTGGTGTTTCGCTTGAAAGCGAATTTTTTTATTTGTGTTTTCATTATGTATGTCAAATGACGTGAGATGGAAGGAGAGATGGACAATCATAATCATTCCAACAAATGGAGAAGGAAAAGGGGGGAGATTGTTTTTTGTATTTTCCAGAAAGCGAAAAACAAGAAAAGTCATTTTCAAATTTATACGCCAAAACCATTTTCCAAATAGACCGTCTTTCACCCCATTCTTCTCTTCCATGCATTTTAAAGTACAGGTTGAAAATGCAAAACATAAAACTCATTTTTAAATCAAACGCTGCATTAATCTTCTAAATAATTTCCCCCCGCAAATAAATTGCAATTTATTTTATTTTCGTTATGCACCATCAGGTATAGTTTTAAATAATGTTATGCACAAGAAATATGAAATAAATTGTTCAGATACACCGGATAATGAGGAGAGAGAAAATTATATCATGGGGGTGAGTGGATCGTTGGTAACGGAGAAAGACAAACCAAATATAACAAGACATAAAGATAGGCTTTTGTTAACAGAAAATCTTACAGCTAATATCATATCTTCAGTTTCATTTGCTCGGATGAAACAGTAACAGTGTACCCATGGTAAAGGACCCTTCCAGTACTTTCTTTGAAACAGACCATTAAACGCATCTGTGAAAAGAAATCCAATATTACAATCAAATAAATGGTTACTAGAAAACATACGCAATGACTAGAGATTTTGAAGGTGAAAATATTAATATCAAAAGCAATATAGTGTGTTGCCACAATAACTGTTTGTGTTGTATGCTGAAATAATAATTCACTTCAGTGCATTGTCAGAAAACTGAGATGATACCAAAACAAAAACCCTCTGTTAAACTTTTTGGTGCAAAAGTCTGCTTGAGATTGGACCTTTAAATTTGTGTTTTCTTGTAGGGTCAATATAAAGGAAGACCAAAATCAACCATGTTTTAATAACAAATACAGATTTAGTAAAAGAAGTGATAAGATCTAAGATGCTATAAGTAATACTTTATCATAATTACATGAAACACCAACAATATGTCAATCCAACAATGGAGTTTATAAGTTCTTCGTTATGTTAAAAAAACAAGACAGCTAATATTAAGCAAATTTCTCAGACTCGAACATAAGAAGGATTTTTTTTTTTTTTTCCCAACTTCACTCACTTTACCAAACAAATAACAAATATAGGTCACGGTTTGTAAACAAATTACAAACTTAGGCTACTGGATGCCATGCTAACACCAAATTAGCATTTTGCAGTAGCGCAATTTTTTTATCAATTTATGGTGCAACTATTTCAAGTTGCTCAAATGTTATTTTTTATTTATTTTCCTTTTTAAATTGCACTGGCACGATTCGAAATCATACCAATACAAAATGCTTAACGGACGCCAGCATGACAGAAAGTGATCCTAGTTTGTAATATGATTGCAAAGTGGCCTGCATCTGTTATTACTAGTATAAAGTGGCTCAGATTGATTAAAAAAATTCTTAATAATAAAGGATGATTAGATCATGGGCATCTTACCTAAAAACTGTAAAGCTGAAGCAGGAAGATTCATAATCGCATGGTGAAAGTGTTCCCATGGCCTGGGAACACATAAATGAAAGCCTTTTAATCTCTTATTAGCATCGCCATTTCCCTTACTTGCATTAGCTTCATTGCCACTTTCATTGACTTTATTTGCCACTGTGTGATCATGGAAAATAAATCAAACCAATTATGAACTTTACATATCAACATTACAATAAATAAATTAAGTTCTATTAAACAATTGGAAGGACTTGTAATTTATACTTCACACAACATGGTAACAGTACACATCAA
This sequence comes from Allium cepa, assembly GCA_030765085.1. Classification (NCBI taxonomy): domain Eukaryota; kingdom Viridiplantae; phylum Streptophyta; class Magnoliopsida; order Asparagales; family Amaryllidaceae; genus Allium; species Allium cepa. Next base: position 444,017,853 of record CM060945.1, read on the forward strand.
ATGGCATAAGTGGTTCCTGAATCATGGCATTTAATAATTAATATCATAGCGTGGATCTAAATGAGTGCTCTTGATCTGAGACCTTAATTCATTGGCATAACAAAAAAAAAAACAAAGTAATTACATCTTTAGATGTATTTTATTTAGCAAACTTACCATCACCACAATTTTCAGATCGTCGTTTAACAGCGCCATTGCTTCTTATTGTTAAACCATCCAGTACTGGATCAGGCACTCTATTTGATTCTGTCCCAGATGCAACATCTAGATATGTTTACAGTGTTATATTAGTTGTACAAATAGTCAATATTCAGTTAAAGCCCTTTATACTAAACATGTTACGACTTTTGATTTTTGCCCATTATTTATCAGATGTTCTTTTGGAACACCAAACCCGGTAGTTGTTAAGCAGTGGACAAAGGTAACCATTCTAACAATACAAGTACACAGAATTTTCTATTTTATCAACGCTTTTAAATGCAGGTAACTGATATGCAAGCTGTATCGGAGACTTACCCTTATGTCTTTCATTTTCACATGCTTTTAGCACATCTACATGAAATTCTGACTCATTCTCTCGTGATTCTACCATTAAGTGCACCATAAATCTTCTAGCATCCATATTATATGCGCGCACATTATCATCTACCTTGTTTATCTTCACATTCTCTTTCAAATAACGAATGCTGGCAGGATTTAAATCATTTGCATATACTATACATCCTTTTTGTGCCGCTGGAATTGCGAAGGGACCAATACCAGCAAACATGTCACAGATGATATCTTCTTTATGAAACTGAGATACTAGTCGACTATGCTCATGCTCAAGCCTTGAATTCCAGTAAACTAAGCTGTAATCAAGTTTAAAGGTCGCACCATACTGCTTTACTTCCGTGACCATATCATCTTTACCAACCAGAATTTCAAATTTTGGCACCCGATACTCATTTGTAATGCTACCAACTTTATTCACCACAGTTCTGATTCTTGGTTGATTTTTCTGCAACAACGGAAAAATAGCAGAATATAGACTCTGTTATCTTATTTTTATGTTGTATATTGTTCGAAATCAAATCACACTTCCGCAGACAAACAAAAACAAAAAATAAATAAACCTAGCTTGAACAATATGTACATAATCACACGAGATTATGGAGGGTAATACGAATCTCTATTTCTTCACAGATCTCTTATGCAGAGACTTCAAATATTAAAAAGCTAGAACTGGAGTGGGAAGGGAAAGCAAGACTGCTTGAAAGCGTCCCTACTTGAAAATGTGATTATGGATATTGCACTAGTGATAGCAAAAACATAGATACAAAGTTTCAAATTTTGATCACGTCTTTTCTTAAAATTTCACACAGTATCCCGCATCAAATGAGCTTTTTGACGCAATGAGAATATCTCGGATGTACATTTCGAATTGATATCACGAGTCTTAAGTACATCATCTCATTAGTATGAAGTATCTGTGTCATAAATTACTCCTTGAAACATCCTTCTCATTATTTATTTATTTCTCAAGTCCATGTAATGAACAATGTCTCCAACTCTAATTTTGGTTATCTTCTGATTGCATATTCCCTCCATACATCAGTTGGTTACTACTCAAAATCCACCGGGACCAACCAAATTCCAACCATCATGGGTTAGACTTACTATTCCAATCATTGTAGTTGTTACACGTTACGCCAGGGATCACCATCAACGTACTCCACCTGAAGATTCGCACTTGAAGACATCCTTCACCGTCATCAGAGACGTTAAATCTAAGATGTCCTGAGTATGGTCAAAGTTCGCTATATTTTAACGTGCACAACACGTATTTTCCATAGAAATATCCATAGACAAATATTTGCACTGCAAAAAATTTGTGAAAATACGAGTTTTTTGCACAACAATAGTCACATATTACAGTGCTGGTATTCTACACATATTTTAAGCGCGACACAAAAATTGCACTTATCATGTGTTGTTGCACAACCACAAATGCTAGTGGCGCAAATACTTGCAATGCAACTGCAAATAATTGCATCGTAAATATTTAATTTTATTTTGCATGGCAAACGCACAGAAATTATCGTGTACAGCATGGCAATTATTAAGCACGAAATATTTACACTATAAACTGGCAGAATTTTTTAGACATATGTAACATGTTTCAAATACATTCAATTCAAAATTTGACATTCATAAAACCTTTAAAAAAAATAGTAGATTTGATAATAATTGGAAAAAATTTACAGTGATTTTAACATTATTTTTAAAACAATTTTATACGTATAAAAAAAGGTAGTTAGTTTACATATTTTAGTAGAGATAAAACGAATGATTTTTCAAAAATAAGACAAACTAAATTTCCCCTTCTTAATACTTGCTATCTAGAATAATAAAAATGAAAATGATAACATAATCAAGGTTTTCGAAATGGAATTCAAATTGTAGACTCAAAATATTCATATTCTAAGCTTTGTACACACTTTGGTATCAATTTTGAAACTTCTACAACCAGACTTAAAACCAAGGCTTAAGGTATCGGCCGGTACCCCGAAATTTCGGGGGTACCGTACCGGTTTCGGCCATCACCGAGCCGAGATTAGGGCGAAATACCGGTTCGACCATCAGGTTAAAAAAAATCATAATAATCAAACAAGCCCTAAATTAGCAGTACCTTTCTCGGCGAAGTCGAATTGTGAATCGGCAAAGGTGAAACAGCGAACGCGAATTAGCAAAGGCGAAGGCGAATTGGTGAAGGCAAATACGGCTAAGGCGAAGTCAAATACTGCGAAGGCGAAGTCTACACCTTTATCGGCTGCAATCGGCGAAGTCGAACGGTGAAGGATTTGTTTTTTTTAAATCATCTGCGTGTTTTATAATTTTTTTTTTTGACTTGCAATCAACGATTCCCTTATTTGTTGCGATCTGTGAAGGTTAACTATGATTTGGGCTGCTTTTTTTCTAGGCTTTTTAGCCTTTAACTTAATACAATATGAAACCTGAATGGACATAGCAATGAATGCGTGACAATGCTCCGTCAAAAATAGCCTACAGCAGCTAAGTATGTTTGACTTTATGAACCATATTCTATATTTTATTTATTGTTATTACAAGTTTATTAACAAACTACTGAAAACCAAAATTTGGACCGAAACCGAGTTCTTGAACCTTGCTTAAAACTTATTTTTTTCTCCCTTTTCCATTTTTATTTTGTTTTGAAAACATTAGAATTGAAATTGTGGATCCAAATAAGTATATTGAATGTATTTTTAAATTGTGATTTAAACTGAGTGAATCGGAATGTAAAACAAATCGTAAAGTGGTAGATACAATCAAAAACGGGATTTTGGATCGTAAGATTTAGACAACAATGAACGCAGTTGATTTACATAGAAGAGAGTTGTTGCGCTAGAAAGAGAAAATTAATTTTCCTTTTTGAAGGATACTAGTAGCTTTATTGATTTTCTCATTTGAACATTAAAAAAACAAAGTGTTTTGTTACGGCTAATCCAGATGAAAAGAAAATTAATTTAAAGGATTGATAATAATAATTGAATTGGGTAGTTTCATTTGGACCCACATATAAAATGTAAATAAATATGTAAAATATAAATAATACCACCAGGATTTTGGTTGATATTTAATATATGAATTAGGTGTCATAAAAATATAAAGGTAATGTTTTAGATTGTTAATTTAGAAGACCTAAGATTGAATCTCATTACAACATTAACCAACGTCTACAAAATTATCTCAAAAAAAAAACCTAATTTGATGTGTCATCTTGTCCAAGTGTGAGAGACCAACGAGATTCAAAAACTATATATTTATTAAATAATAATAAAGCAGAAGAATTTGAAGCTCTCTCATTAGTTCTAGGAATTATCTCTATTCTCCTTACTTCTCTCCAATTAAATATTTTATTTTCAAAATTCTATTATTTACCACTTTACAATTATATATAATACTAAACTTTTTACACTATTTTACATTCAAATGCCCACTTTTAAAAGAATCTATAATTATTTACAAATCTTTCACGGTTCTTTCATGAAATTTTTTATTATAGTCCGCACATTTAAATTAATTACATTACCCAACTTTAAACCAATCGATCAACTTGGTCAACTAATATTTATTAATAAATTCTAAAAGATGAAAATTTCAATATATATATATAGGCGCATCAACAAATTGGTATTCAAAAATTCATTTAGATGCAAACATATATAAATCACATACATAAATTATATAAATCAAAAACAATAATAAATTTATTTTATAATTTATTTACTAAATGAATTTATCATACATTACAGTATAAAATTCTATGAACTTCAAATATCTAAATTTTAAATTTTTTACAATTACTTATAAACCTTTCTCAATTATCTTCTAATATTTTACATTCAAGTCTATATATTTAACTAATTGTGTAGTCTTAAATTTAAACCATTTAAATAAATATGATTAACTAATATTCATTAATCCATCTAATAAATCATAAAAATACGAGGATTTCAATATATACAATATTTGCGTAAATGAGAAAAATGATAAGATTATTTCTTCTTTATTAAGATATATGAAGATATTTAAATCATATTACATAAAATGTATACATAAATAATAATAACTCTTTTAAGTTCTAATTCATTTATCCCAAAAAAATATCGTACATTACATAGCATAAATTAATTTTTAACAACATTTAAAAGAAAATTTTATATTTCACAATATTACGATGTGTACGTACAGATTACATCAATAAAAAATATACAAACATTCTCACTTTCAACGCGTTATCAAATTATATCCAACTCATAACTCAACTAAATGTTACATAACATTATTTTACAATTATCAAAGTTGTAAGTATGACCCTTCTATAAGAACATAAAATCTATGATTAATTATAAGATAAAATTGTTTAAAAATGAAAACTTAATAATGAATAAAAGTTCACATGCCTAATTCAAAAACAAAAGTTCACATGTAGCTAAGCTAACCATAAGATCTATGTTTTCCTCAATTGAAAATTTTACAAAGCTCATCTCAATTTTCTTCAACTCTTTTACATTTATCTTCTAATATTTAATTAGTTACATTGATCATTAATTCAAATTATTCAACTAAATTCAATTATTTAACGTTAATTATCAATTTATAAATCCTTTAAAAAGATGACAATTCAATATATATACAACAATCATATTAATAAAATAGTGAAGTTACTTATTCACTCATACATATAAAAGATATATATCACATAACATAAATTATTAAGATATATATAGTATTAACAATTTTAATTTACAATTTTTTTATTTAGGATATTAATTTTTACAAAGATATGTAGTCAGCGAGTATTGAACCATCAACTTTATATTTAAGCGTCGCAAGTCATTTTAGTTTATGATTAATATATCACAATAAATATATCATGTATTGCATCATAAAATATATTTTTAGCGATGATTAAAATAAAAATACTATTTTTTAACAACATTACCGTGTGCAACGCACGAGTTACACACTAGTATCTTTAATAATAGTTGCAATACCTTTGATGTCACACTATTTGTGTCAACGTAAACTACTAAAAATGTCTCTCCGCAGATATTATTAAAATCTCACCATCACTTAAAATTAGGATCTAACAAATAAACTTATTTAACTAATTCAAAAACAACCCTCTAAAAATATTACCAAATCAAATCAAAAATAGGATCTAAGAAATAATTTTTTTTACAAATTCAAAATGTCCCTCTAAAAATATTACCAAATCAAATCTTAATATCACTTATAAATAAGATCTAACAAATAAACTTTTTTCACAAATTCAAAACGCCCCTTTATAAATATTACCAAATCAAGTTGTATCACTAAAAAAATAAGATCTAATAAATAAATTTCTTTTAGAAATTCATTCTTCATTAATTAGTAAGAGAAATAAAAATTAAAACTATTTAAAGAATATATATCTTAATAAAGTTAATAATAGTATTAAACTATTTAAATATAAAGGTAATATTTTTGACAGTAATAATTGTAGTATTAATATTTTTTCAAATTTAAATTATGATTTCACTGTGTATCATAACATCCTTTTGATCAAAGGACCATAAGGATATCTTTGATTTGTTTTAGATATTGTTTTAGTTTTTAGATCTTTAAGTTCATTCGATCATGAATTCCTTTTTGTCTTTTTTTTTTAATTTTTATTTTATTCTTTCATATTAGCTTAACTCTTGTATCATTATTTCTATTTCTTATATATATGTATATAAATTTCATTTATATACATATATATATGTGTATCATTCTAACTATTTTCTTTAGTTCCGTTTCAGATACAGGTCTTAGGCTAGATATGGTGTTAGTGTCTTATTGCAGGTACATAGGATTGTGGTTTGCGACATCACTGTATGCATGGGGTTTCTACTCAGTACATCTTCATCTTCATTATGTCGCTCTATTTACAGGAGGATTCACTATTAAGTTACGCACTACTTACAGTTTTATTGAGGCTTCAGAGCGGCGTTTCCAGTCCATATCATTTGCAGTTCCGTTTCAGATCATTCGTTTTTCCATGCCTTCAGAGTCAGCAGTATAGAGTTGACTTTTTTAGATAGAGCTGGCTTCCAGTTTCATTGGATATTTCATAGTTTTTCAAGTACTTCTAACATCTTAATATCGGACGACGGTCATGCCGGAGCTCGGTATTGGGGTGTAATGGGCATTGGCCATGTCGAAGCTCATTTTAGGGGTACCTGAGCTTTTCCTTTGATTTTTGTACTTAGATTAGCTACATGCCAGGCATGTTGGCAGCACCTTGTCTTATGATATACACACACACACATGCGTGCTCTCCTTTATTTTAGAGTATCGCACATTTTTCTCAAAAAAAGAAATAAAAATTGAAACAAACAAAAAATCAGACCTCGCAACTTGAATATAAAAACTAAAACTAGCTACACCTAATTACAACACAAAAATATGATTGAATAGGTACAATTTATAGAAAACAATTCACGCGCGAAGCACATACCGTAACGTCGCTCTATTTTAATATCACTTAAAATAAGGATCTAACTTTTTTTTACAAATTCCAAAATTTCCTCTATAAATATTATTGAATCTTAATATCACTTAAACATAAGATCTAACAAATAAACCTCAACAAATATTATTACATCTTAGTGTCACGTAAACAAAAACATAGGATATAACAATTAAACTTCCTTTATGAATTCAAAACTTCTCTCTACAAATATTAATAAATCTTAATATCATTTAAAAATAAGATCCAACAAATAAAACTTTTTTACAAATTAATACGAACAAAAATTCAAACTAATGAAAAAATTAGATGTTGCAACAAGGAAATAAAAATTCAAAGTAACTGCATATGCTTTCAAAGCAAAAATATGATTTTATTTTTGTGCAAATCATTTCTCTTGAATATGTTAAACAAATTCGATTTATAGAAAATCAATTCGCATGCAAAGTGCATGTCATCGTCACGCGCGAAGCCATAATGCTCATAATTATTACGAGCGTTACGGCACGCGCTTCGCGCGTGATGAGGAAGACTGAATTGTTTTTCTACAAATTATACTTATTTAATACGTTCAAAAGAAAATGATTTTCATATATATTTAGTCATATTTTTGCGTTGAATCATACATAGGCAATTTGAAATTTTATTTCTAAGTTGCAATATCTAATTTCTTGTGAGTTTAAACTTTTATTTATATTATTAATTAGTAAAAAACCAAATTTGTAAAGCAGTTTATTTGCTAGATTCTATTTTTAAGTGATATTAAGATTTAGTAAATATTTGTAGAAGAAATTTTAAATTTGTAAAAGAAGCTTAATTGTCAGATCCTAATTTTAAGCGATGCTAAATTTTAATAATATCCGTAGAGAGGCTTTTTTGGTATTTCATGCTTATACCAAAAAAGTGTGACAGCAAATATATTACAGCTAATAATAAAGAATTACATATAAAGGACAATTTTGGAAGTGACCGTTCGGACCAAAAGTTTTCGCTTCCGAACCAACTATTAATAAAGATTTGAAGAATCGAAGAGTGGAACTTCACCCATAAATCTTGGATGATGCAAGTCCATCTTAATATACATCCAGGTAAATTAATGGATTTATATGCACTAACCAAAGTTTACTCCATTTATTATTTTTATTACAAATATGGGTTGACATTCTGTATACCTTATATAGCCCCTCAACATCATTATTTCATTTGTTTGGATCTAAAGCGTTCAAAATGAAACAAAATTCTGTAAGTATAATACATGTGTTATTGAGATCATCTCCAAAAAAACTGAATTATTTCTGAACTTCTACTCCTTCAAATGACATTATCAACCGACGGATAAAATAAACATATTCAAGGACTCGTATTCTTTTCTAATTTCAAAGGGGCAATAAGTTTTATTATAATGATAATAAATTTTGTGTAAATGATCGTGGTAACAAACAAATTATACAAACAAAATTTTCACGAATTTTGGACGAAAAAACGGGAGGATTTTGAAGGGCTATATAAGGTGAAGATGTAAACACCACCATGTGTGTCCATATAGTTATTGTTATCAAAGAAACATGTCTTAGTAGAAATACCAGAGGTAGCAGCTTTTTAAGAGTTAAAACTAAATCAAATTGATGTTTAGTTTAAACATACAAATGCAAAAAAGAATTATCACAGTATCATATTTTGATATTACAGCAGGCTTCAAACTCTTGTTTCATAAAAGTGAACCTCTAATTAAGGACCACATTCTCATCTGCTTAGAACTGTGTTACCAAGCAATTTCAAAATAAGAATTGTATCGTCTTACAAACAGGCTATTACTTTTAAGCTTCACGCAATAAACTGAATTTTAATTTTTAATTTTTAATTTTTTTTAATTTTTTTTTTTTGGAAAGGGCAAAACAAGAGTTTACAAGGCAAACCAAATTATTATTTTTCCTTCTTTTTTATAATAAAAAAGACATCCTAAACAAAATAAAGGAATATTAAGAATCTATGAAGCTCTGAAGTAGATACTACGGTAAAGGTATGGAGAGACATACATCATAGATGACCTTTGCAATGATATCTTTGAAAGGGAGGAGATCACCAGTAATATTGAGATGGGCAACATGGCCTGGAGTAATACGAATAAAAAAGTCAAACATAGTAAAGATAAGTTGCTGAAGTGTGAAAAGAATGTTGCTATAAGAAGTCAAACTAGTTTGCTGTGGTCTAGCTCTAACCAATCACAAGATTTGAAAATAGATATCAAATTTTACCAAGATACTACAAAATTCAGTCCATGGTTATAAAGAAATAGGTAACTGGGCGCGGTGAAGAATACTTAACTATTGTCTCAAAAGATGAAGGTACTTCAACTCCTGCGGGAAGTAATTGCTTAAGTATATGCTCTACAAAAACATTATCGGGATCATTATAATGTTAGTAAACAACTAAACAATTAGATGCCAGTTAGATACTGCAAAAAACTTTAAGGGTATATAATAAAAGAGATATGGCAGAACCAAAAACATAATAATAATACTAAATAATAAATAAATAAATAAATAATAATAAATGGGAAAGAAATCACCATAAAACTTGATACAAATTTAATGTCAATCAACAGTATCCACAAACATGTGTTTGTGGTATGTATAATATTATATAGGAATCTTGTTACATCAGCGTAACCATACAACTGAAACAATATGACAGAAACTTAAAAGCTTACCTGAGAACCAAATCTCATATTCGTTTGCTACTTGAAGTGAGTGCGTGTATGAAATTTGATATTACTTGACCAAATATTGTCATGGAAACATCAAAATAATTTGTTTATCTTGCCCAATGTACTTCAACGTTAAGGGCTAAATTATACATGTTAAGGGCTAAAAGTACTTCAAATGTAATTCATCGTTAAGTATTTATGCCTCTTATCATACAAGTCGCATCAACTAATCATCGTATGTAAATTTGAACCAACCTGCTCCCCAATAAGAGTACCCAAGTGTTACTGAATGGGGAACCACCTCAATCTCACATAGTTGCTTCAATGATTCAACCACTTCTTGAGGAATATCAGAAAGATCTAATACTGTTGACAAAGGGGGAAAAAAACAAAATAGTTAAGAGTGGTATATCAGTTGCATAAGCCAAGCCACAAACATAAATTAGAAAGAGATACCCAATTTTAACCAAATGAAAGCTATCACACAATCCCATTTACATTATGGTGATATATTTCAAAAATGATTAATGGCATCGCGCAGAGTACTATGTAAATGTCACTTACGAGGATTGTTAATCTTTTCAGACAGTATAACCAAACGAGTTTTTTTGCAAGTCTTATCTTCAGTAATAGGTTTAATGCGAGGTTTGTCTAATATATATCTGCAAACAAAGTACAACAGAACACAATAAAATTGTCAGCAACTTGGTGTGGTATATCTATGGTTTACACAATGTACATTATACTGAAATTGCTAACATCAATAAGATTATTTTAACTAGATTTAGGTCAGAATTAAAAAAAATGCCTGTGAAACTAACTAAAAAACAGTGATAGTATCAGTCTTCAACTGTCCAGAATCCAAATTTTCATTTTTCTAACAATATTAATATTCAACTCGGATCCAAACAAGTTTGAAGAGAGAAAAGTACCCATTCAGAACTTTGAGGACAGAAGTGCATAGATTGCAAGGGATTCGAAGAGCCAATAAATTTAGTTTCTTTTGGAACTTGCTCTCATCTAGCACTATCGTAGCCGTCATTGATGAATGATAAATAGATAACTTTGCGAAGAAAATACAAGGAAAAGGATCTGCTGATTTAAGATTTTTGCAGGAGATTGGGCTTTGAGAACAAAAATAAGCATATGGAGATTGAATTAGTCTTCAAATCCAGAACCTATAAATCAGCGTTCCTTCGAGCAATTGCACCTCGATTTTTGTTTCAAATTCAGTGATTTCTCCTCTGTCTCTTCTGCAGGTACCAGGTTTGATGGCTTACAGACCTTGCATTTTATTTTATTTTAGAAATAGTTGGGCCAACCATCATTTGTTTTATGGGTAATACTAACCCTTATTTGTTTTATGGGTAATACTAGAAGGCCAGGAAAAAGGTGGGGAAGAACATAATCTAAAATATATGACAAAATTACGGCCCAATTACTTATCTCATATAGTCATATTGAATATATTGACTAAATTCCTTTCGGCCTCTCAAATATCTTTGTTTTCTATTTTCTAATCTATTTTATTATCTTCTTTAATAATAATTTTACTTTGGTGTCATATTTTTTTGATATCGGCTTGAACTATCAAAAATGCCCCTTTAAATATATTAACAAATATTAATGTAACTTAAAAATAGGATCCAACTTACCAATTCAAAATGTTCATCTACAAATATTATCAAATATTAATATCAGTTAAAAATAACATCTATTAAATAAACTTATTTTACAAATTCAAAATGCTCATATACAAATACTATCGAGTTTTAATATCACCTAAAAACAGGATTTACCAAATAAACTTTCTTCACAAATTCGTTTTCTATTAACTAACAATAGAAATAAAAATTCAAATTAACAAAAAATTAAATATTGCAACTTGAAAATAAAATTTCTAACTAAATAGACATGGTTTCTGTTTGCGTCAAAATTGGTCACAAATCTCAAGTATCGTGAAAGCACCAATATATGAATATAAATCAACGATATTCGAGCACAAGTCACAGATCTAAGCAAACAACAATCCAGAAATAACGAACAGAAACACGAGATTTATAGTGGTTCGGCTATCTCCAGCCTACGTCCACTTCAAGTGATTATCTTTTATTGATGTTCTTCGCTGGTTACAGTTGATTACAACGGATTACAACGAAGGATTTCAAGTATAACAGCAATGGTGAAGTGCAAAATTGAATCTGGCAGAGTCTGGACGTTCAATATGCAAAAAGATCATTTTTCTGTAGGCTCTGAGGCTCTATTTATAGGCGTAGGAGGCTGATATTCGCTAAAACTTCGGGAGACTCCTTCTGGTACGTGAGTGGGCCCAAGCGATCGATCGCAGAAAGTTTCGAGTCGATCTGTGATCGATACGAACCGATTTCATATCGATCAAGGAATGGTCCAACCGAGCTGAAACTTGGCAGGAACATTCTTTAGCTCGTACGTAAGTTCCTGTGAAAATTTCGTAACATTTGAACCTGTGGCTTAGGAGATATGATCGATGCAAGCTCACGTTTTCCGTAGATTGTTGTCTTCGAATCAATGCTTTCGTATCCCTCCTGTTCGAGTCGATCGAGGCACGTGTGTGCGAGGTGACGTGGTGCGAGATTCTTGGATCGCTTCACCTTTTGTGCGGAGTTGATCGAATCGTTCCAAGGCTTTCACCTCGTTTGCATCGATGGCTCGTGCTCTATTTCGCATCGATGAAGCACTGTTCGCATCGATGACTGTGAATTTTTGTATTGATATTTGGGGTGTCATTTCGTATCGATCACTAAAAGGAGCACTGCTCGTATCGATTGGCTTTGACCTTGTACTTACCTATCAGCTGATCGATACGAACTAAAGGCTCCTATTGATCGATACGAACAATGATTCATGATTTCTGGGGATCGATACGAAAGGCGAATCTAGGATCGATGCGAATAAGACTCCCACGAGATCGACACGAACAGTGTGTTTTTGCGAACAGAATCGATGCGATGACCTTGATCGATTCGAACATGGGGATACGAACAGGACAGGGTTCACTCTGATTGATGCAAACCTAATGCATTCGAACGGAGCGAGGCGAAGTCATCTTGATGGATACGAATCTGATGGATTCGAATAGACCATCACCTCGACTCTCTGATGGATACGAACAACATATTTTCTCTAACTTGTATCGATCATATCTCATTCATACGAACTCCGGTTAACTTGAAATTTGAAACGCTGGCTTTTATAGCTTTTCTTGTCATGTCTTGCCAATTGTGGCCCGATCCGGACTGGGGCAAAATTTATCGATATCCATAGTGAACCTGCAATGCGTAATCCATATTCGTGCCTAGTAATCATTGATTTCCAGTTAATCTTTGGGTATCTCGGCTTTGCCAAAGAGTGGGATAACACTTTGCCCCCAAAACATGCCTTTCTGGTAAAGGCATGTTCCCAAAACATGCCTTTCTGGTAAAAGGCATATTTTGAATATCTCTATATCAAGTATAGCGAGTTCATGTTTTATTCATAGTTATGGTATTATCAATCAAGTCCATGGCTGTTCGAAGCCGAATCAATATCCGCTTCCATCTGTGGAAGTCAAGAATGAAGTTTTACGGTCTCTTTGGACTATCAAGATCACTCTAGACCCTTGCCAAGTCCATTCCAGACTTAGCAATCGAATAGAAAGATCCTGTTGCGCTCCGAAATGGCTTTCTACCCCTTACACTCTAGCCCCAGCGAGGGCATATAACGATGTCTTGGTCGTTCTAGACCGATCATAGCCTCTCCGGGCTCTTGCTGGATCCCATCTTGTCACTCTCCGATGAAGGGGAAGCAGCGTTAAGTGAGTCGATCATGTCGCTCTCCGATGAAGCAACTCACTCCTTGCACTATGGTTCAGTGTATCTGAATATTAAGCGATGTCATGGCCTAAATCATGGGCCGATCACAGCCACTCCGGGCTCTTATTGAATCCCGATCCAATCACTCTCCAGTGAATGGGACACGACGTTAAGTGAGTCGATTTTGTCGCTCTCTAGCGAAGTAACTCACTCCTTGCACTCCGGACCCCGCCTCTCCGAGTAGGGTCATAAAGCGATCATTTTCAAGCTGGTTTTCAATATTCATACTTTAACTCTCCGGTCAAAGGTTTATTTTAAGAAATTCAAGTTCATTTATTAAATTCAAGTCATAGATGTTCAATCTCAAACATCAAGAAAAACTAGACATTGCCTCTCCGGGCAGAGCGGTCTATTACCATCTCAGAGCATGCATAGGAATCTCTCCAGTTCCTGTACATTGTAAGTGGAATAGCCGTTTTATTTTTAAAATCAAATCTAAGAAATCTAATCGACCAAAGTCCAAATCCTGAACTTGGCCCTTGCAATCATAATCAATTGATGACGAGTCGTGATCCCGATCCAGGATCAGTTCTGTTAGGTGGAGGCGGTAGTCGTTCAGATCTTAAGGCCACTGTCCGTTCTCTGGTATATCGTGGCAAACTACCACCCCTAGCATGTTCTTCCACCTCATCCTTCAGGTGGTGGCATTCATCAGTAGTGTGTCCATCCAGCTCATGGAATAGGCAATATTTTCCACTTCTACGCTCCCGCTCTGTGGGAGCTCTCTTGGGTGGTTTTCGATAGGGGAGTTGCCCCCGAATTTCCGTGTAAATCTGTTTTAGGCTTGTCGTCAGATCTGTGTATTGCCTGAATCTGGGTTCTCAGAATTTCTTCCGTTTATCAGGGCCATCGTATTTGTCAGCCTGCTTTCTCTTTCCTTTGTCTGCTCCAGACTGTTCTCTAGCGGTTCCTTCGCCCTGTACAGCATTTGTTTCTCGTCTCTCGGCACGTGAATCTTCCAGCCGAATGAATCTCTCGGCTTCTTGATACAATTCTCCGAGATCATGTGGTGGATCTCTTGCCAACAAATCTTTGAATTCGGTGCCTTCCGCAACTCCTGCCATCGCCACTATCAGAGTCATCGATGGATCCGGGCGATCTACCGAAGCCACCGTTGCATTGAATCGCAATAGAAAATCTTTTATGGACTCTCCGATCCTCTGCTTTATCGAAGCCAAAGTCATCACATTCTTGGGTTGTGTCACATGGACCCTGAATTGTCTCATGAAGCATTCTACAAGCTCGCCCCATGTTCTGATTGATCCGTTCTCTAGCTGTCTAAACCAAAGCGCAGCCAAATCTGACAAGTATAGAGGGAAACATCGCGTCATCACTTCCTCGGATGCCCCTGGCACTTCCATGTGCCTGATGTATCTGGCAATGTGCATGGTCGAGTCTGACTGTCCGTTATAAGGGTCTAGCATGGGTAACTTGAACTTCGGATGGTTCCTTTGCATTCCTGATATTCGGAGTGAACGGACTCCGACTAACTTCCTCTAATCCTCCGCTTGAAAGCCCTTCTTTCATGATTCGTCACACTAATCCAGCCATCTTTTCACCTCCATCCAGGGGTTGTCCTCTCAGCATGTCTCTATCCTGCTCCCAAGCCTCGAAGGGTATGCTGTGTAATATTCTTCATGTGGCTCATTGACGTTAGCGTTAGCTCTGGCATGTTGAACACCATCCATGGGTCTTCCAGGATCGGATCTTGAGGGTCTGCCCCCAAGTCCTTGTTGATTGCCTTCAGATCCTGCATTCTGGTCTTCAATCTGACCTTCATTGGTTTCTGCAATCCTGACTCTTTGTCCCACACTTGCAGCTGCTGTAGTTGGTCCAAGGTTCTGCGCATTTGCCACTCTCATCTGCTCAAAGAAGTTTGCATCATCTCCTGTTGACTCTTCATTATTCTTTCATGCATTGAATTTGCCATAGCCTCCATCTCATCCCTGGTGATGTAGATCGAAGCTTGTCCTTCTCCAGCTTCAAAGGATGCCTCTTGACTTCCTCCTTCTTGGCTTCTCTCGGCTCTTTGTCTTCTACTTGTTTGTCGAGTCATTGTCCCTAAATCTGAATTCTTCAAGCTTTTAAATCTGAACTTCAAATCTGGTGTAGCGGGTGCTAGTCCTTCTCAGTGAAAGCACCAAAGTGTTTGCGCCAAAATTGGTCACAAACCCCAAGTATCGTGAAAGCACCAATATATGAATATAAATCAACGATATTCGAGCACAAGTCACAGATCTAAGCAAACAACAAACAAAATTCCAGAAATAACGAACAGATACACAAGATTTATAGTGGTTCGGCTATCTCGGGCCTACGTCCACTTCAAGTAATCATTTTTTTTGATGTTCTTTGCTGGTTACAATTGATTACAGCGGATTACAATGAACAATTTCAAGTATAACAGCAATGGTGAAGTGCAAAATTTAATCTGGCAGAGTCTGGACGTCCAATATGCAAAAAGATCATTTTTCTGTAGGCTCTATTTATAGGCGTAGAAGACTGATATTTCGCTCAAACTTCGGAAGACTCCTTCTGGCACGTGAGTGAGCCCATGCGATCGATCCCCCAAAAAGTTTCGACTCGATCTATGATCGATACGAACCAATTTCGTATTGATCAAGAAATGGTCCAATCGAGCTAAAACTTGGCAGGAACATTCTTTAGCTCGTACGTAAGCTCCTATGAAAATTTCATAACATTACCTGTGGCTTAGGAGATATGATCGATGCAAGATCACGTTTTCCGTAGACTGTCGTCTTTGAATCGATGCTTTCGTATCCCTCCTATTCGAGTCGATCGAAGCACGTGTGTGCGAGGTGACGTGGTGCGAGATTCTTGGATCGCTCCACCTTTTATGTCGAGTTGATCGAGTCATTCCAAGGCTTTCGCCTCGTTTGCATCGATGGCTCGTGCTTTGTTTTGCATCGATGAAGCTCTGTTCGCATCGATGACTGGGGATTTTCGTATCGATATTTGGGGTGTCATTTCATATCGATCACTAAAAGGAGCACTGCTCGTATCGATTGGCTTTGACCTTGTTCGTACCTATCAGCTGATCGATATGAACTAAAGGCTCCTATTGATTGATACAAACAATGATTCTTGATTTTTGGGGATCGATACGAAAGGCGAATCTAGGATCGATACGGATAAGACTCCTACGAGATCGACACGAACAGTGTGTTTTTGCGAACAGAATCGATGCGATGACCTTAATCGATTCGAACATGGGGATACAAACAGGATGGGGTTCACTCTAATCGATGTGAACCTGATGGAATCGAACGTAGCGAGGCGAATTCATCCTGATGGATACGAATATGATGGATTCGAATAGACCATCACCTCGACTCTTTGATGGATACGAACAGCATAGTTTCTCTAACTTGTATCGATCATATCTCATTC
The DNA here is from genome assembly GCA_030765085.1 of Allium cepa. Lineage (NCBI taxonomy): Eukaryota > Viridiplantae > Streptophyta > Magnoliopsida > Asparagales > Amaryllidaceae > Allium > Allium cepa. Next base: position 444,034,921 of record CM060945.1, read on the forward strand.
ATACGAACTTCGATTAACCTGAAATTTGAAACGCTGGCTTTTATGGCTTTGCTTGTCATGTCTTGTCAATTGTGGCCCGATGCGGACTTGGACAAATTTCATCGATATCCATAGTGAACCTGCAATGCGTAATCCATATTCATGCCTAGTAATCATTGATTTCTAATTAATCTTTGGGTATCTAGGCTTTGCCAAAAGGTGAGATAAGAGTTTCAATGCAAAAACATGACTAAATATTTATGCAAACCATTTTCTCTTTAATGTTTTAAACATATATAATTTTTAGAAAAACAATTCACGTGCGAAGCATGTGCCGTAACACTCGTTATATAAGAAATTAAATAATTGACCATTAGTATTTTGCTCTCTCATTCACTCTCAGTCAATATACTCAATTCTTCTTAGAAGTAGCATCAATTTTTCATTTTAACCCCATATATGCTCTCATCTTTTTTTTTTCACTATAAAGATATTAGTTCATACCTCTTATAATTCCAATGGTACAAAATCAATTATGCATGTATCTTCCCATTTGTTCTTCATTCTCATTTTTTTCCGTATTCATTCTCAACTAATAGAATGATTCTTTTCCTTAATTCAAGTGATTATTTAGCATTTATTTACTCTTTTTCTTCATGTTTCTTATTTCATATCTATACTAGCGCGAACTCGTGCTTCGCACACAGATATGATGTCAATAATGTTATAGTACTATCATGCAAAGATTGTAGTCCTGTAGAGTCCATGTATTCATAGTTCAATGGTTGATATGTTAAAAAGACATGTATGCTATTATTGCATTATTTATCAATAAACAAATATGCAGTAAATTATAAATATAAATTACTGTCATAATAGTATCTAATATAAATGTCAGGGCCAGTACTCCCTTGAAAGCAATGAAAATAAATGGTAAAATTGTTTTTTAAATAACATCAATTACTAAAAATAAGTTTGTACAAATGCTATAGGTAGGAAGTTTTTTTCAGTATTGGAACAAACAAATGTTTTAGAGCAATTGCATATGTTTATTTTAAATCAGCCTTTACTGAATGTAGAAGTATGAAAATAACAAATAACTGGCTAGTAATTGCAGTCCCTGAAGACAGGATATAAGATGACATAATATTAGAAGAAAACAGCAACGCATAATCTATTTATTACAAACTATTGAGTGGTTTAAATTTGTTAATGAATAAAGACGTAACAAATTTATATAAAATGTAGTTAGTTGAATGTAGGAATCAAAAATGTTGTCTTGCCTATTATCGACTAAGCTTAGAAAAAAAACTAAAACAAATGTAAATGCAGTTCAGACTAAGCTCAAACTTAGATAACAATCCTTGAAGCAAGGAAAAACAGGTGACATACGTCCTCAAATAGCAGTAGATCCAAACATTGCATTCAGTCACTTGCCATTTGCTTGTTCCAGCATATTATCATAGCCAAAGTTGTTAACAGTGATTGAAGTGTAACAGTGATTGAAGTGTAGGATGTTGCATGCCAAAATATGTATAGATAAAGATAACTCTGAAACTAAATAGAATTAAACACAGATGATGCCACGTGTTAATATATGTTAAATGAAACATTCCAGAATGGGAATGATGCATAACATATTATTTACATTTCTAAATGCAGGTTGATAGAGCAGGTATCTTTGTCGCTGTATATCGATGAGGTTTATACAAATCATGTATCATTTGACTAAGAACCAAAATAAACTACTTTGACAATTGCAGATTTTTTTTTTTTTTCCATTTCAACGGTGGAAGCATATGAGTTTAATTGAGGCATTGCCTCAGTTGTCACTGAGTTAACTAGCTCAGTATAAACTGTTAGTTTCCGACAGTGCCTGATTTGAAACCGAGGCATTTGCCTTGGTTCAATACAATGCCTTGCCTAAATTAACAGTGATGCGTTGACTCCGTACTGTTTAAAATTAAGCATATTACATGCAAAAGAGTTTTCTTGACTGGGTAGCTTATGCAATCATACTTTACCTCATATATAAATTTGATGTTTTGTAACCACTGTTAGAATTATTTGAAATGCTACATTGCAATCCATAATCCTTTGCTCACCATTTCAAGAAAGATACTTAATTTTGCTTGTTATTTAGCTAAAAAGTCATTTTTTTTATACACGTTTATGGTATTTGTGTATATGGAAATAGCAATCCTTTTAACGTAGTATGAACTATAAGGTGGCACTAGGTATCCACATGGAGCTATTGTTGGAAGTATAAATGGTGCAAATGAAGTTTTTTCTAAACTATCATCGTATGTAGACGAACAAACAGAAGATACTTTTTATGGACCAACGGTCATATTTGTTACGAGAATAAGGTCGGTGGTGATAAAAAAATATTAGCTTTTGGTAATAGTGGTTACTAAATCACAAATAATTGCTAATTAAGCTGCACATTTGAGGCAGTCAAGGCAAGAAATAAATACTGATCCTTGACGTGCCCAGTATATCATTAAGCAGCCTTATAATACCATCCATTATTTCAGTAAGAGATCAACTTTGCTTAACTATGGTAGATTGAGAACAAATGTTTGGAGCACTGTAATCAGTAATAGAGTGGAAGAAAAATTTCCTTCCATACATACTGCAGTGTTGATAGAAATATTTGTTAAAGAGCAAGGAGGGTTAAAATTCGTATTAAATCAGGGTACATTTGACTATGAAATAAATCAGAGTTTTTCTAAGATATTTTAGAGATATCAAATTTAGCCCTTGCGAATAATGAATCAAGATTGTCAATCCCCTTCTAGATCAAACTCATCAAACTATGATGTTGGAAAATCAGTTTAGGCGCAGTACAGAATAAATTTATATATAATATAAAGTATGTGGTAATGTCTTTGAAAGAACAGCGAAGGATACTTGCCGCTCCTTATATACTTACCACAGTTCCACTCCTTTTAAAGGATGGAAGATCGAAACTTGTTTCTAAAATTAATAACGATGCAAACATAAACATTATTACGGTTTTAAAAGTGTATTGTATTGAAACATGCAAGGTCAAATTGTGTCGAAACCCAAAAAAATATTCGTAAAGTAGATCAATTAACTGTATCAGTATATGATTTAGGTAACAAGAAATAAATTTCTAAAAAGAAAATTTTTACGTGTCCAGCACATAATTTTTGACAAAGGAGAATGTACTTGAAATTGTAAATGTAGCTAAAATGGGGAAACGAAGAGACAGCCTTAGATCACTGCAGCATAAATAAGCATAAAATGCAGTAAATTTTATTGTATGATCTGGCGTAGACAACCACATAGTCTGAAAGCTAAACTTTTGTTCTACGCATTTTTTTCACTGGTTGAACCTCACTTTTAGGGTATTCTGTTGAGATTGTCCCAAGCCCATTGAATTTTCCTAGTAATAGGTATCTGGAAATTTATTTTGTTATATGAACCCCACCTTAAATGTGGTAAAATCTTAGTGTGTTTTATGTAGTGTAGTAGTTTTACCTCGATCAAAATGTGTTTTCCCTTCAATTGAATTAGCCCGGTATCGCCAATAGCAATGATTTGTCTACGCCAAGCTGCATCCACCCTTTTTGAAGTCATAATAGCTGGATTTCATATCGAATGTGAAGACCTGGCCGGTGATCATTACGAAACTATCCTTTACAACACCTGTTCCAGGTTCCTATTGATACGTTGATATAGTATTTATCTTTTTGCATATCGATGGGAGGAATTAAGGAATATTGTGTAGGGTAGCATTGTTAAATTTGCTACTTTGGCTACATGGTGGGAATTCTTCTATAGGAGATTTTCCCAAGTGTGCTGTGTATCTGTTCACTAATCTCTTTTAGTTCAACGACAGTAGGATTTAGTTAATTTTCCGCCTCCTTGTTAAAGGCTACAATCTTAACTGAAGTCGTCATATCACATGCCTATAGCAGTAGTTTGAACCTGATTAAGATTCGGTTTTATTTGCAAATTGGTACTTTGTGTGATTGCTTTATCTGTACCGTGTATTTTGGTTCATAGATAAATAGCGAGGTTACCAAAGTTTAAAAGTAGACAAAAAGCTGGAATAAATCAAGATACTTCATACCATAAATCCCAAAGGGTTTAACAGGGAGAAGTCAAAATGAAATCATTATGGAGTAGAAGAAATTTTGAACTTTTGTAATAAAACATGTAGTTGTACCTATTTAACTGTTTAATAACTTTAAATGGAAGTAGATGTGTCTTAGCGATGTATGTTAATTGCAGGAAAATGTAGTATAATCTCCAGCACTTTTCATATTATGGTAAGAATTTAGTTCGCATCGTTATAGTTAATGTGGAGTGTGTTATAAAGAATTTATTTTGATAATGATTACGCCAAATCAAATTTCACTCAACAAATAAGCTTATAGAGATTATGGTTATGTAATAATTAAAACCCAACAGTCGAACAAAAAACCATAGATATATTACAGAGAATAATCAACTGCTCTACAAATGCGTTCAAATTGTTTTTAGGGAAGAAACTATTTTTCCAATTCATTTAAAAAGTATTCAAAGTAAAGATTAAAGTTGTAAAATACTATGTGGTTGGGAAAAAACTGCAGGTGCAGTAAAGTGTATGAAACAAGGTTGAAGACAATTATATCAAGTTATTTATTTGATGCCAGCAATGTTAGAATTTTGGTACTGACTTTGAATACCAGCGGACTTATAAATCATTGTTGAATTCAATGACTCATAGCAGTGTGTATGAAACTTGAAGGATCAATAAAAAGCCTTGACTACAAAATCAAAATTTTGGATCATTATTACCCCTAGGTTCACGTGTTTATGGAATAAAACTCTTAAAGAAATTCCATAACTGTATCAACCGTAATATATAATGTAGGCATTGAAGTTTTTTGGATTATTTCATCATTGGAAATGTACGAAGCATCAAACAAATATAAGTATTGTTGTGATAACCAATGTTGTGATAGCATGATGTCATCTGGGTCGGTTAATCAATGCTGGTCCCATATTTAGAGCACCATTCTATAGGTCCGCTCCTTTGTGTTCTAGCTTTACACTTCTTGTAAGAAAGACAGCTCCAGCCGAAAACATCATCCACGTGCACAATTTCCCCATTGAAACGATATTTTACACCCTATCCCATTGTAAATGTTGTTAATATTCCAGGAAAATGTTGTATATACTATTTTAAATATGCACATATAGTTGGTTAAGGCACATGATTCAGACTGCATCTTGTTAAGCTGGTTAGAAATGTTTAGTTCAATTCCTTCAACCGTTGAGGAGGATAATTTTACACCATAAATGGAGCTAATGAAAAATTTCAGTCTACATGCTACACCATCATAGACCATTAACTGCCTTTTTTAAGAACATGCTGCTTAAAAATATATAGTATCCACTCATTTTGTAACATGCCAAGACCACTGAATTTATTATCTATATCTGAAACTTGTTTGTAAACATAAAATGAGTTTATAAAACTACACTGTGAAAGCACTTAAAGTGTGAGACAACTTACAAACCAAATTTATTTCATTTTTTTTACCAAACATGGCAATACATACCTAAACAAAATCTCAGTACATATTCATAAAATCCTTGATACCTAAATGTGATCCAAACTACAACAAAACACTTCTTTCTTCAACTGAAACAGCCTACCAATAATAGAAGAAATGTGAATTCATAATGGTAGCATGTAACCCATTCAAGCATAAAGAGTTGGTATTTTAAGTTCTTAACAGTGCAAATAAGTTTCAAATTCAAGAGGTCTAAAGTTTCATAACATACTCAACAATGTAGTTCTATAAAAAATTGCATACTAGAAAATGGCAAGCATTATGTCATGTTTATTCTACCCTAATTTTATTGTCAATATATAAAATTTATTTATACCTATTAACTTAGAGTATGGAATAGCTTTGTAAATGCACTCAAACTGCGACGCAAATTATAACCAAAACTATTGTTATTTTTTTAATAACAAAAACAACAAATGAAGGTACGTTTCCATGAAAATAAAATTGAAATCAAAGGGGAAACTTATTTTCAATGAAAAAGGCCAAAAAAATACAATCAAATTTTAAACGCGAAAAACCTGTTTTTTTTTAAAAGCCAAAAATAGATGTTAATCCTAATTGCAAAAATTAGGATTATAAATGAAATCATGATTATACTGTGTTTGTCTTCCAAATTATACTGTGTTTGTATTGACATTATTGAGTTTTGCAGCCTTTAAATTAAAAATATACAATGCTTTCAAACTAATTTAAGTACTTTTATTTCTACATCTAAGATTTTAGTTTCATTGCTTACTTCTGTTTTTGGCTTAAACTGCTTGGTTGTAAAACTATAACCATGATTTCATAAGGCAAGAAGGAAAATTATTTCAAATTCTACACTATAAATTCTAAACACTTGTAAGTTCACATATATCAAATTTTCAACCATTTTTTAAAATTTGATAAATGCAAAGCACCTATGGAACAAAAAAAAATGATAAATACATGGTAGAAAAATCAGAGTGGTTTTTTTCTCTCAAAAAACAGCCAAGAAGTTTACGCCTAAAGAGAAGTAACCAAGTAAATATACATAGAAATCAAAAAAACTAAACGTAAACTGAAAATACTTAAAATAGTTTGGGGAAAACTCAATGGTTAAACACACTCAAGTTAATTGCTCAATACAACTTACAGGAATCTGAGCACAACTGTATTTATAATATGGATTTACTCAATGGTATGGATTTAACTCTACTTCAATGGTTAAACACACTCATGGGTTTATATATTCATGTGTCTTTACGCCATAAAACTGTCTATATACAACACATAATGCATGGCGAAATTAGTAATTCTAAGGAAATCACAACCTAATATCACCTAAAAATGAAGAATAATTATTATTTTAGCATAGGCTTAAGAACATTACAGGAAGGCAAGGTAATAAAATTATATCCATTAATATCAACTGATATCTACTGCACATTATTTATAACAGCTATTCTAAAAGGAATAACAACATATCTATTAATATCTACTGCACATAAAGGTATAAATTGAATAGAGGATTGGGTAGTGGGAATAGAGGCATAACAGTAAAAGGAATGCACATTCTCCATGTCAATTAACACAACCTAGCAGAAATAAGTTTGGTAGCTGAAAAAAGGCAAGGAGGACATTGCCGAAAAACGCAGTATGTGCTGAAAAACGAATAATTTTCATTCCAACATAAGCGGAAACAGCACTGACTTTGTACTTAAAATAATCAAATCCCACAAGTTACATCGACAGTTAAACAAATTGAATCAAATAAATGATAGCAACAAAATCATACCTTCGTAGAAAGGCAGCAATTGAATGGACGAAACAAAACTGCAACATAAAACCAAGAAAGAGAAATAAATGTGTATAAGTGGATCAATAACAGGAACAAAAATTAATTCAAATTAAGAAAGAATTAATACCTGATGTATACACAGTAAGGAGAAAGGAGACGAAAAAGAAGAAAGAATTCGGCAGTATGCTCATATAGCAAGAAGCAATGTGGTGCATTCATCTGGAAGAGACGGTCAATATTTGTTTCGAAAATTAAGGTGCAAGGTGGCAGTTTAGGGAAAATGAAAAGGATGGGTTTGAAAGCGTCGTAAGCGATTTGTAGGTAAAAGAAGTGGTGCTGATGGGGTAATGGAGGGATAGGGGTTCGACGATCTACGATGAAACAGGGGAGTACATGCGGATGGGGGAAGAAAGAAAATGTTGGATCTACGGTTAGGATTAGGATGAAGAGAGACAGAGAAGGAGATGTGTGGAGCAAGGAAAAGATAGAAGGTATGAACATAAGAAATAAAAAAGGACAGTTTATTTCACAACTTCCACAAAGGCCTGTGTGCTCTTGAAATATAACTCGGTGATAATAATATAACTACTGCAAACCCGTGCTTCGCACACGGATGTGGCGAAAATATTGTAGATACATAGCAAATTGAAAAACAGGAAAATCATTGACATAAGTAATAAAAGGTAAATAAGGTACGGGAACAACAGGTATAGTAAGTAAGGTAACGTTAAACCATAATTTTACGATATTAAAAAGAAGTATAGTGAAATACTCATGGAAAGGGTAATTAAAGGTACATAAGTAAGTCTTCTTTCGTTTGTAAATTTAAAACTGGATTAATTATACTACCGATTAAAATTTCAAAACCGATGTAAATAAAGTTGACCTACAACTAAATTAAAAGTAAGTGCTCATAAGTTTGTATTTGGATGTGGCATAAATATACAGAATTTTAATATTATAGCATACACACTGCAATTTGTCTCATTAAATAATAGGATGCAAAGTTCTATGCGGCATTAAGCAATAAAATAGTAGACCAAAAGCTGTCAACAGAGCTGAAATGTATATGCGAACAGTAACAAAAAATAAATGAAATATCATTATTATGATATTTGTTTTCATTGATGCTTATATATTGTCACAAATAATATATAACCTATGACGCATAGAAACAGATAACGGATTAAATACAATAAGATACTATTTGGAAGCAGGAGCGACAGTAGCGCTTGAATTATTTAAGCATGCAGAAGTACCATGTTATCGAGTACCATGTTAGCATATCTTTCACATAGCATATCCTTCCTACTGGTACTATATCCCACTATCCCACTACACATAATGCATCAATGATAATTTTCACCTGCAGATAGTAGTTCAGAACATAATTTAATGAACAATAAGGCAGTTGGAAAGATGTCACCTAATCAGAGAAAAGTTCGACAAAAGGAAAATATAAAATTAAATAGTCGTAAGGGAAAAGCAAGGCCTTTCTTTAAGATATTTGAATGAACCCATGCATCAACAACATTGCAAGGGAAAATAATAATTTAAGTTAATGATAGAAACCCCATTTTCACTGGACATGATGTATTGCTATGATTATTGTTGTAACATATGGTAGTTTATCGATGAAAAAGATGCTTTGTCATACAGAAATAACACATAACTAAACAAAGTCATCAACCACGCTACATATTCATATTATAGAACACGTCATATATTGCCTTTTCTAATTCCAATAATGCATGTTTCTTCGGTGAGATAAGAAGTCTTTCAACAAAGCTATATAAATCATAATCATATCATACAATGGTAGTTTACATAAAAGTTTTCCATATTAATTAAGCCCATGAGCAGCGGTACTTCAGCTAACCACAAACTGAGTATAACCTTGGAGGTGCATCATGACTTTCCTAGTCAAAAGGTTTGTTACATTTTTTATTTAATGAAAGGATTATTTGCAAGTCCTATTGTAGTTGTACCTGTAGGAAGAGTGGCACGTTGACGTGTTCATCACTTTGTGCATAATCATAGAAATAACATTATTTCAGAAGCAGCAATCTGTGAGTGTATGCTATGTATATAAGCTTTATTCGGTCCGGATGTAATCAGTTTGCAAAGAATAATTGTTTCCATTAACTGAATGTATTACCACTTAGACAAAGAACGTAGTTTCTAAAATTTTCTGTTCACGGTGGCGCATATAGAATATGCAGAGGAAACATAGAATAAGAAGGTAGTTAATCAAACAAAACATTAAAGCGTGTGTTCCTGTTAATTAGTTAGAGCTGCAAGTATGTATGTTATCTAACAATATACCCCAAAATCCTTATATTCTCATGAGGAATAAAACCAAATAAGAAGTGAAAAAACAAAATGGTCCATCAAGAAAAATGAGTAATCCAACTAAAACAAAATGGGAGTAACCACTATATCCCAAAAGCCTAAGTGTGCAAGTAGGTTTATCATCTAACAATGTATCCCAAACTATTGTGTACTTATTAGTAAATTATTATGCATTGGGTGTAACTGCTTTAACTGGAGGGTAGGAAAACAAACAAAACAATATAATATTATGCTCTACACTGTTTGGGATTAATTAGATAATTATGAACTCTATATTTTTTACTACAGAGTTCAGATATCATTTTGTTTCAAGTTCAAATTTCAGTGAACTTTAAATTTTCAAAATTCAAACATTTTTAATTTGATGTTTTTAATGTCAAAATCTTCTTCTTAATAGTCATCAAGTAAAACCAATCATTGCTACATGAATAATATTTGAACAAATAAATAATTACATTTTAAAAGTATAAGAAAGAGATATAATCCATAATTTTTATGTACGTTGTAAAACGGAACTTTCAAAGAGCAAGTGAGTTCTTTAACAAACAAAGGCTATGGTAGATCATCCACTAATGTTTTTCTATATTGTCCTATAGTCAATATCAAAAATAAAATTGAAGTTCTCCATCTAAGCAAACTTACTTTGTATGGTTTATCACTGTTCACACCTACACCAAAGTCTGTGTGAAGCAGGAAAGAAATAAATTTGTCACTGTTGTGTTGTAGAACTCATGGACTATTAGCTTACATAGTACACTGTTAAATATTATATGCTTTTAAGCAGTAAGCACAGATCGTTATGAGCATTAGGATTCCTTCATCGAACTTTCTCACTGTGGTAATTGTATTTGCATGTTATTACTTATTAGTATATTACAGACTTTAAAAAGTATGGTCTATAATTTGTTTAAATATTTTGATTTTTAGGATGAGGCAAGAGATGAGATTAAGGAAGCAACAAAGAAAGAGGGAGAGGGTCAGTGAGATAGTAAATCCTTTATTAATATGCAAGCAGGTGTTGGCTTATATTCATTTGCATCTGCTCCTGCTTTTGTGTTGTCCTAATTATAGATTTTATTATCAAGTCCACCCATTTTTTTAGCGATCTGTGACGAATTATAATCATTATTACAGACTAGCATGAAAGGGAAAATCAAACCAGCCATATAAATTTTCAAAAAAATAACATAAAATTAGTGAAATTAAATCAATTGTATTACAATTGCAATAAAATCACATAAAAGCAGGACTCTCATGCATTAGGTGCCACCGTTATGTTTCTATCTGCAATAGAATTATCATTCAACTGAACTTAAAATCTCACTGAAGGTTGTGAGGATAGCACTGTCATTACAGCATTGTTCTCATTATGGGCAGCTAAAGACAGGGTCTCTCCTTCAAAATTAAATTCTTTAAATGTCTTAGGTTTTACACAGCTGTTATCATCATAGATAGCCAAAGTAACGTAACTCTTCAGAATATTTATTTAATTAGCCGTTAACACTGCAGTTACTCAAACCAAATATCACACAATACAATTTTTCTACCGTGTAAAATAACCGTAAAAAAGGACGGAAATTACCACAGTTGATTTCGCCGTCTGCTCGATATCCCCATCAATCCGAATCGCAGTGCTCGCATCACTGTAAAACTGATAACCATATTGCGGAGTCTGTTGGATTATTTCATAATACTGCTTCACAAAAAAGCTCCCCACCTAAAAATATAAAAAATAACTAAATCAGTAAAACCCATGAAAAACCTTCAAATCACGCATCAAAAATGAAATCCAGACAACCTGAACCGCGCTCACTTGCCCTGGGTACATCGCCGCCATTACTCTTTCAAGCAATATGTCGAAAGCTTTACATCATAATACCTCATAATATTGTGATTCTTTGTTCGATAGTACCAAAACTTAGCGGAGCAGCAATGCTTTTAGGGTTAGGTTTTAGCGATCTGTGACGAAGGGAAAGAAAGGACGTAAATCTAAGCTGACATGATTCAGCGAGTATATATTGGGAAATGAAGATGTGGAGTTAAGATGAGAAAAGAAGAATGGGAGAAGGATTAAATGGTGGTCTTTCGTAAGAATGGAAGAAAAAATGGAAGGAACGAAAGAGAAAGAGGAGCCGTGACGGTTGAGTCTCTTGAAATGTCTTGCTAATAATAGTATATAGTATAGATAATAGTATAGGTTTGGAGACTGTTCAATTGCCAAATTTCAAGGAGGTCTGTGTGAGCTTGAAATTGAACTCACCAATAATAATATAGTATGATAGTGTAGATTCTTCTTCTTCATTCAAGTAATTATTATGCGTACATTTCTTTTTTCTCCATGCTCCTCATTTCATATTTATATATTATCATCTTTATTACTTCTTCTGTTTTTCTTAAACTCAAACTTAAAAATCATTTATTTCATATCTCTCATCAGATCTAAGTCATTTTAAGACTCAAATTCCTTATTCTCTTGATATTCAATGTTTCAACATTGCGTAATGAAGTGGATGTGAACATCTCAAGATAAGATTCAACCATTAAATTTATTTATTTTGGATTTTGTTTAATTTTTTGATTGTCGTCCTTAAATTCTTATTTAATAATGATAGAATCCAAGACTTTATGTTTTTTCAAATTTGTATATTCTGTTATGCTTGCTTTCTCTTTAAGAGTAATTAGGTTATGGCATGATAAGTTTGTAAGTCCAACCATTTATTCTTGGATTATGGCATGACTTTTATGAAAAAATAATTTTATATTGAAATATATTATGGCTTAGCCATTGTATATCGTTCTTTATCATATCCACAATCAGATTGTTGACTTTTTTATTTGTTTCATTATACCTACTTTTAACTACTATCCATTTAAGTGAAACCAAAAGTCATGTCATAAATTAATAAAAAATTATTCACCCGGTAACTTTTTATTTTTGTGAAACCAACTGAATAATGTTTTATTAGTCGATTGCATGAGTTTTGTCATTTTGTAATTTTGTATTGAAATTTATTATTAGATTTGTTCACGATTGTGTTTCTTATCATATCATCTACTCATATACATCATTGGCTTTGCTATTTCTTTCACGTTAACCACTTTTAACTATTATACATTTATATTTGAACTATTATTATAACTAAAAATATATTATGGTGGTAATAGATGTCTATAAATACTATTTGCTCATAAGTCGTGTGTTATTTTAGTTTTTATATTCTTACTTTGTATTTTTGTTGTTTATCATATAAATTTTGATAATCATATTTACTAATTATTATGATCTATTATGAGATATATAAGTCACTTATTTTTGCTACTATCCGATATTATATATAATTGAATTTTCCTAAGGTTTTTCTTATTTATTTGCTAATTTGGTTGTATTTGCTAATTTTTAATTTTATCGGTTTTTTATTCAAACCATTGTCTTAACTTTTTTCTTACAACATGGTTTGTTTATCATCAATTCCATGTTGGTTGGTTCGAAGGGAGAGATAAAATGTAACAACATATAGAGTTCTCATAAATAGTAAGACCATTACCCATTCATTGTAACTCATCATAATTTAATTTATTTATTTCATAATACACACATTTGCTCACTTTTATTGTAATATATACATTTATTTCACAATAAATGCATCAATCTGTCTATTTTAATTTAATCCAACTGAGTTTTTTCCTCTTCTTAGCCCATTCAATACTAGGAAAATTCTTATTCCCTCAATTTCTCCATCTTCAATTTTTTCTCCCTCCTTTCATAATTGTTTTTAGTACTCATCTCCGGTTTCACGTAAAAAATTCAATTTTAAATTAGAAGCAAATTAGATATTTTTCCCAAATATTTTATTTACTTATCTCATAATTTTTTTTAACATGATTATAATTTGACTGAATACATCAATAGTTCTTCACCTTTTATATTCACCATAATTGTTTTTTATTCTATTCACATTATGCAATGGTTGTATTCCTACATTTTAGGGATAAGATTCTTATGGATAAATTATTTAAATGTTGCCTGAAGACCTTGGCTTATTAGATCAACAAGCTCGATTTAAAGGTTAAATATTTATTTTATTTTATGTCTTTTCGTTAATTCAAGTTTGAAATTATTTCTTCTATCCGAAATTTATGATTTTACTTCTTTGATTCAAATTTTCTATCCCAAATTTTTGTTGTCCTCTTATTTTTATTTTGATCAGTACGATTATGAATTTAGTTTCCTTCACTTATTTTGTATAATTTTATTGAATTTATTAATTCATAGCCACCATAAAAGGTTCTATTAATTTATAAAATCTATTATATATAATGTTGAGTTATTTCTTATTTCCCATATTTTATAACAATAATATTTTTTTATGACCCTAATAATAACCTCCTTTATAACGTAATACCTTATTTAGGGAGTTACTATTTGGAGGTAATTTGTTCTCTCTCCTACATTTATTCTACAAATATGTTTTTTGAATCACCTAGAGAACCAAGCTTCGCTTGTAAACTCTAGGGAAGTATGTGCCTGCCAAACACATACTTCGGGTACTTGTTACAGGGTTGGCAGTTTTGAGGCTCGAACTCGTGACCTTCGATCTCGCAGTCCGGACCATCAACCAACTGCGCCAACCCTGTTGGCTTATTCTACAAGTATTTATTAGTTTACTAATTCTAATACATGGATACCAAAAGAATCTTTAATGTGTTCCATAACCATATAAATGTAACTTGTTCTTACTTCATTCTCAAACATACGTATATATGAAAATCAAGTTGGATAAAAGCATAATATTTCTAAAAGGAATTTCAAATAATAAGTTTCATACCGTATTATGGGGAGAAGTATGAATGTATAAGCAAGAATTATGTTTCTACTTCCAATACACATTCTAAATTTTGGTAAAAGTTTAGTGTTCAATACGTATTTTAAAAACTTATTCACGTTAAATGTTATATGTAGTTTTAGTCAATCTAACTTTTTTTTGGTAAATTCTGTCATTGTTCTTCTTATTCAATGCATGATTTTAATATTTTTCTATTGTGTTATTTAATAGATTATAAATCTTTCGTATGAAAAATAAACCAATGGTTTTCATCAAAATCTTGGTGTTCTTATGTAATAATGGGATGTTTTGAACTTTATGCAGTTTGGTAGTTTTTATAAACAGCTATAAATTTGAGATATAGTTATCCATAATGGTTTAGGCGAACTATCTCAACAAGGATATGAGGGATCATGATGCAGCACAATCTACCAACTCAGTGGATTTGAGTCGTTCAAGGGCCTTAGGTCGCTCACAACCTAGTGAAGGTCGCTTGCGAGTTAACGGATTAAGCGTTAAGGCATTCAAGCAACCAAACGAATTAAGCATTCCAGCGCTTATGTCTTTAGGTCGCTCCGACCTAATTCCAACGAGCTACGACCTAGTGAGAACGAGCTACGACCTAGTGAGTTAGTTCGCTGATGCCACTATCTTTTGAGCCGTTGATATCTTATGCCGCAGAAGTAAGGTCGTTGAAGTTTATGTCGTTGATGTCCTATACCGCATGGTTTTGAGTCGTTGAGTCTTAGGTCGCATAGTGTTGTATCTATTGTAACTCGTATATATGCTAAGTCGTATGTCGTTCGTGTATGATGTTAGCTCGTGTGTTGTAATTTTCTTAACTTGTGTTGTATTCTGTTGTAAATATTAGGTCGCATGTTGCTTAGGTCGTTACCGACTGACGCATCGGAATAACGGAAAATGGAAACAACGTTGAAAAGTAGCAATTGATGGATTAAAGATACTGAAATGCCCAAATTCGTTGATCACAAAGATACCGAATTCTAGCTATCTTCGACACGTTGATCGCGCACGATACCGTGAGAGAAGATTTACAATTCTTCGAACGTTGATCAAGCGCACTTGATACCGTGAATTGGCTTCAACAATCGTTGATTCGAGCGCATTCGAATAATCGAAAGTGGAGACAGGAGATCACACTCAACTACCAATTTCAAAAGAGGCACAAAGCACTCAAACAAAGTTTCATTCAAAATCAACCAAGTTACAAAATTACACCACCATCCCTATTTATAGGGTTACAACACAACATTCACACGACCCAACTTTGGTCGCTAACGACCTAGACCAAACGGCTTACGACCCATACACACACGACTTTGTATAGACCACAACGACCTATCACTTGGCCACCTACGACCTATATTACAAATGACATAAGTACAATACATCAAGCGATTCAATGACCTACGAGTTACAACAAGCAAGCGACTTATCAACAAACGACCTTGCGACTTAACAAAGCAACATATATGCGACCTACCCAACACAGTACAATACAATGACTCAAGGACATGAAATATGAGCGACTTAAACCGGTGCGCGACTTAAGAGATCAGCGACTCAAGAGGATAGCTTCTGGCAATCTTCATGTGATCTAACTCGATGAGCGACTTAAGGTCTGAGTGACCTAACTTAGGTCGTGAGCGACCTAAGGCTCCTTCTTCTGAACAACTCAAATCTGTTGATGTGTTATCCCGCGTGCGACCTTCACTAGGTCGTGAGCGACCTAAGGCTTCTTCACTAGGTCGTCCGTAACTCGGCAACGTTAGCTCGTTGCTCCTGCATTCAAAAACTTTACTAGGTCGTTTGGCGACTTATCCCACTGATTTAGCCTGTTAGGTCGTTCCAACGACCTATGATGTTGGTGTTCTTCATTGCTTTCCACTGTGCTTTCTATCTCGTTCTTCCTTACCCCGTTAGGTCGCACGCGAATTAACAGCTCGATAGGTCGCTCGCGATCTAGGACTTCATCAAGATGGGCTGCATCATCCTCCCATGGTTGGGAAAAATTCGTCCTCGAATTTAAAAGTTCTTTTTCATTGGATTGTTCATCTCCATAATAAGGTATAAGATGTTTAACATTAAACACGTCAGAAGTGTACACATCCTTCGGCAGCTTCAACCTATAAGCATTTTCATTGATCTGTTTCACAATCTTTACAGGACCAATCTTTCGAGCTTTAAGTTTATTGTATGCTCCCACTGGAAAACGATCCTTCGTTAGCACAGCATATACTAAATCTCTTTCATTAAATTCAACACTTCTTCGCTTCAGATCCGCAGATCGTTTATACTTATCATTCGTCTTCTCCAATCATTCCTGAATGATTCTATGTTTTTCTGTCAACCCATCAACAAAATCAGCAGCTCGCTTAACTGTCCCCTTCGGTTGTGGTACTATCTTTAATCCAACGGCCCATTTGGCAAGCTTGAATATACAATCTGAAACGGACTGAAACCCGTACTACGGTTAACGGCATGGTTGTGAGCAAATTCAGCTTGACACAATTTCAAATCCCAACTCTTCAGATTACCATCCACGAGGCATCGTAACAGATTACCTAGGGATCTGTTCACAACTTCAGTTTGCCCATCCATCTGCGGATGATAAGCACTACTAAATTTCAACTTAGTTCCAACCATTTTCCACAAACTTAGCCAAAAATGACTCAGAAATCTGGTATCTCGGTCTGAAACTATAGATTCTGGTAAACCATGCAAGCGATAGATCTCTCTAAAGAATAACTGTGCCACATGGACTGCATTTGCCGTCTTCTTACAAGCAATAAAATGTACCATCTTTAAGAAACGGTCCACCACAACATATATAGAGTCATTTCCCCGTTGAGTTCTCGGTAAGCCCAACACGAAATTCATGCTTACATCTACCCAATGTTTTGTCGGAACAGGTAAAGGCATATACAACCCCGCATTTGTAGCTGTCCCTTTTGAAACTTGACAAACATGACAACTACGAACAAACTTTTCAACTTCCCGCTTCATCAAAGGCCAATAGAAAGACTGAGAAATCAACTGCAATGTGCGATCCCGTCCAACATGTCCTTCTTCATGCAACTCTTTTACAATTTTCATTCTCAAGATGCAATCTGGTACGCATAATCGATTCCCCTTGAATAAGAATCCATCTACCAACACAAACTCATCAGTACTCCCATCCTTGATTTTCTCAACAATCTTCGTAAAGTAAGGATCTACTTTAAACAACTCTGGAAATAGTTCAAATCCTGTCACTTCAACCTTCATCGTTGTCAACAAATGATTCCTCCGGCTCAAGGCATCAGCTACACGATTCGTCACTCCTGATTTGTGCTTTACAACAAAAGTAAACTGCTGTAGATACGCGACCCATGAAGCATGCCTAGCTGAAATTTTATCCTGCCCTTGTAAATGCTTCAAAGCTTCATGATCCGTATAAAGAACAAACTCCTTCTGAAACAGATAATGTCTCTAGTGCTTCACAGCTTGAACAATCGCGTAAAACTCCATGTCATAAGTACTATATCTCAACTTGGCTCCAGATAACTTCTCACTGAAATAAGCAACTGGTTTTCCCTTCTGACTCAATACTCCACCAATCCCAACCTTCGATGCATCAGTATGTAACTCAAACAACAACTGAAAATCCAGCAAAACAAGAATTGGTGTTGTCGTTAAAAGTATCTTGATCTTCTCAAAAGCCAACTCTGCTTCCTCCGTCCACACGAACTTCTTTCCTTTCATGCAATCAGTTACAGGTGCCATCACACTGCTAAAATGTGGAATGAATCTTCGATAAAAAGACACCAACCCATGAAAACTCCTCACTTCAGTAATTATCTTGGGTTGTGACCAACTCCTGACAGCTTCCACTTTACTCTCATCCACTTGAATACCCTCCTTCGACAGAACGTATCCCAGAAACAAAACACTGTTCATCATAAACACGCACTTCTTTGCTGCTGCATAGAATTGCTCCTATCATAGAATCAATAGCACTTCTCTCAAATGCTGAATATGCTCTTCCATACTCCCACTATATATCAAAATATCATCAAAGTAAACTACTACGAACTTCCCAATAAATGGTCTGAAAATCTGGTTCATCACTCTCATAAAAGTACTTGGAGCATTTGACAAGCCAAACGGCATAACCAGCCATTCATATAGACCTTCCCGAGTTTTAAAAGCAGTCTTCCACTCATCACTCGGTCTAATACGAATCTGATGATATCCACTCTTCAAGTCAATCTTTGAGAACACAACAGCCTCACTCAACTGATCAATCAAATCATCAAACCTCGGCATAGGAAACCTGTATCTCACTGTGATCTTATTTAGAGCCCGACCGTCCGTACACATCCGCCAAGTCCCATCCTTCTTCGGTACCAATAAGGCTGGCATTGCACATGGATTCAAGCTCTCCTGAACACGCCCTTGTTCTAACAACTCCTCCACCTGCCTTCTCAGTTCCTCATGCTCCTTAGGACTCATCCTGTAATGTGGCATGTGTGGTAATACTGCCCCTGGCACAAGATCAATCTAATGTTGAATATCTTTCAACGGTGGTAACTCCGTTGGCAACTCTTCAGGAAACACATCACTGAATTCTTCCAATACCGGCTTCACTTCCTCTGGAACTTTATTAGATTCAGTAGCTTCATGTCCAATCAACAAAAACACCTCTGGACTCTCCTCTACTTCTTCAACAAACTCTTTTAAAGTCAACAAAGTCTTTATCTCCTCAATCTCTTCTGACTTTCTCTCTCCTTGCTGTCTCTTCTTCGAAACTAAAATGATCTTAGTACCTTCAAACATAAAGCTGTAGTTATTGGTTCGACCATCATGCTGCACTGCTCGGTCATACTGCCATGGTCTTCCCAAAAGCAAGTGACAAACATCCATCTCCACCACATCACACCAGATCTCATCTTTATACTTCTTCCCAATAGAAAATGGAACATGAACTCGCATGTCCACCTTCACCTCTCCTCCTTTCCTTAACCACGCTAACTTGTAAGGATTTGGATGCTTTTCCGTTTTCAACTTCAACTTTCTCACAGCTTCGGTAGAAATGATATTGTCACAACTTCCCGCGTCAATCACAAATTTACAAACCTTTCCCAATATAGTGCATGTCGACTGAAAGATGTTACTCCTCAACCAACTAGCCTCTTCTTCCTGCTTCGGTGTCAAACAAGTCCTTCTCATCATTAGATTACAACCCTCATCTCCCGACGCAATATCCTGTTCATCCTCCTCAACTGGACTAGAATAACCTTCACCAACATCCTCACCTTCCATTTCAGCAATCAAAGTTCGCTTATTTGGTTTCAGACATTCATTACTCTTGTGACCCACTTCTTGGCAATTATAACATTTGAAACTGTTGTTGACCTTTGCCTTCGCAAATGCATTCACAACTGGTTTATTGACAGCTTTAGAAACATTGGAACTCCCACTAGCACCTCGGCTCTGAGTATTGGAACTTGGAAACACACCACCTCCTCGTCTTCCCTACTTCTCCCTAGCCAACGCTTTTTGGTGCGCTTCCGCCACAGATCTAGGGTCAAACATGTTCACCATATCTTAAATCTGCATCCTCAACCCCCCAACAAACCTAGCAGTCAATTGTTCCTCCGTCTCTATAAGGCCATTTCGAGCAATCAGTTGATAAAATTCATCAGCATAATTATTAATAGTCTTCGTTCCTTGCCTCAAATTCTGCAACCTCTGATACATGAGTGATTGATAATTGTAAGGCAAGAATGTAGCCTTCATCAGCTTCTTCATCTTCTCCCATGACTCAATCTTTGACTTCCCCATTCTCTCCCTTGTAAGTTTAGTTTGCTGCCACCATGCCATAGCTCTTCCTCTCAAACGAGTAGCAACTAACTTAACTCTTCGATGCTCAGGAACTTTCTTGAAGTCAAAAATCTCTTCAACATTAGACAACCAATCAAGAAATTCTTCTGCCACCATTCCACCTTTAAATTCTGGAATTTCCATCTTCATCCTCGATTCCCATCGACGATCATCTTCAACTTTCACATATCGATTTCGCACTTTATCTCGATCTCGATAATGAACACTACATCTATCACCATCTTCATCAAAATCAAAAGTATTTCGATATCGATCTCGCATATCTCTTCTACTATGTCTTTCATCATCATGATATGGCTCATCTCCAAACTCACGTGGAGTTCTTCCCTCTTCATGTCTATATTCATGGTGATCTCTTCTCAATGAAACTGAAGATTCTCTTCTATCTTGGACAGATTGCGGCGACACCCTCCTCGCTTCCGTAACCGATGGCGAAACTCTGTTTCCTCCATGGTTCGAGACTGGCGACCTTCTCCTTTGACCTTCATTCATGTCAATCATCAGTTTCTCTAACTTCCCAATGCCTTCATCAAATTTCTCATTGATACGTTGTTCCATTTGCTCGGCTTCTTCTCTTCTATACAACGCTTCAACATTTTGATGGCGATTGGCTCTTCTCGGAGGCATGATTGAATCAAACAATCATCAACTAGTACAACTTAACTCAAATCTGAACTACACTTGCTCTTGGCCTGCACTTAGCTCGCACGGCTTCGACTAGCTCGAATCAAATTGAACACGACCTAACTCTGGCTCGGTTTAGCTCGGCTCAAGCACTTCAACACAAAGTTATGCACAACTTCAACTTCAAACTCCTTGGCTCCAAGACTCGGCTTAGCTATGATTGGCTAAGTCTAGCTCTGATACCAAAAATGATGCAGCAGAATAACGGAAAATGGAAACAACGTTGAAAAGTAGCAATTGATGAATTAAAGATACTGAAATGCCCAAATTCGTTGATCACAAAGATACCGAATTCTAGCTATCTTCGACACGTTGATCGCGCACGATACCGTGGGAGAAGATCTACAATTCTTCGAACGTTGATCAAGCGCACTTGATACCGTGAATTGGCTTCAACATTCGTTGATTCGAGTGCACTCGAATAACCGAAAGTGGAGACAGGAGATCACACTCAACTACCAATTTCAAAAGAGGCACAAAGCACTCAAACAAAGTTTCATTCAAAACCAACCAAGTTACAAAATGACACCACCATCCCTATTTATAGGGTTACAACACAACATTCACACGACCCAACTTAGGTCGCTAACGACCTAGACCACACGGCTTACGAACCATACACACATGACTTTGTACATACCACAACGACCTATCACTTGGTCGACCTATGACCTATATTACAAATGACATAAGTACAATACATCAAGCGACTCAACGACCTACGAGTTACAACAAGCAAACGACTTATCAACAAGCGACCTTGCGACTTAACAAAGCAACATATATGCGACCTACCCAACACAGTACAATACAACGACTCAAGGACATGAAATATGAGCGACTTAAACCGGTGCGCGACTTAAGAGATCAGTGACTCAAGAGGATAGCTTCTGGCAATCTTCACGCGACCTAACTGGATGAGCGACTTAAGGTCTGAGTGACCTAACTTAGGTCGTGAGCGACCTAAGGCTCCTTCTTCTAAACAACTCAAATTTGTTGATGTGTTATCCCGCATGCGACCTTCACTAGGTCGTGAGCAACCTAAGGCTTCTTCACTAGGTCGTTCGTAACTCGGCAACGTTAGCTCGTTGCTCCTGCATTCCAAAAACTTTACTAGGTTGTTTGGCGACTTATCCCACTGATTTAGCCTGTTAGGTTGCTCCAACAACCTATGATCAATCTGTTGGTGTTCTTCATTGCTTTCCACTGTGCTTTCTATCTCGTTCTTCCTTACCCCGTTAGGTCGCACGCGACTTAACAACTCGTTAGGTCGCTCGCGACCTAGGACTTCATCAAGCTGGGCTACATCACCGACCTATGCTAGGCCGTAGGTCGTGGCCTTGTTAGGTCGTTGAAACTGGTTACGTGTGTGTTGTAACGACTATAAATATGGGGTGTTGGTCATTGTAAAATGTTGATTTCGAATAAAAACTTTGTTTGTGTGCTTTGTGCCACTTTGAAATTGGAAGTTGAGTGTGAGCTCCTTTCTCTATTTTCGGTTATTCGAGTGCGCTCGAATCAACGGATTTGAAGCCGATTCATGGAATTTTGTGCGCAAGATCAACGTCGAAGAACCGTAGATCTTTTAACATGGTATCGTGTGCGATCAACGTGTTGGAGATAGCTAGAATTTGGTATCTTTGAGATCAACGGATTTGAGCATTCGGTATTTTCAATCTATCAATTCCATTTTTCATCGTTGTATCCATTTCCTGATTATCCGCTGCGTCAGTTTGGTATCAAAGCTAGACTTAGCCAATCATAGCTAAGCCGAGCCTGTATGGAGTAGAGAAGAAGTATTGGAGTTGTGCATCACTTTTGTTTGATCAAGGCCGAGAGTTAAAGTGTTTGAATTTGTGAAGATTTGACAATGCCTCCGAGAAGAGCTAACTGCCATCAGAACGTTGAAGCGTTGCATAGAAGAGAAGAAGCTGAGCAAATGGAACAACGTATCAGCGAGAAATTTAATGAAGGTATTGGGAAGTTAGAGAAACTGATGAATTATTTGAATCAAGGTCAAAGGAGAAGGTCGCCAGTCTCGAACCATGGAGGAAACATAGTTTCGCCATCGGCTACGGAAGCGAGGAGGGTGTCGCCGCAATCTTACCGAGGTAGAAGAGAATCTCAGTTTCAGTGAGACGAGAACATCATGAGTATGGACAAGAAGAGAGAAGAACTCCACGGGAATATGAACATGAGCCATATCGTGATGTTGAAAGACAAAGTAGAAGGGATATGCGTGATCATAGAGATGTGGATGGTCGAGATCGTTATCAAAGTACATCTGTTTTTGATGAAGATGGTGATAGATGTAATGTTCATTATCAAGATTGAGACCAAGTACGAAATGTATATCGGGATGTTGAAGATGATCGCCGCTGGGAATCGGGGATGAATATGGAAATTCCAGAATTCAAAGGTGAAATGGTAGCAGAAGAATTTTTGGATTGGTTATCTAATGTTGAAGAAATTTTCGACTTTAAAGAAGTTCCTGAACATCGTAGAGTTAAGTTGGTTGCTACTCGTTTGAGAAGAAGAGCTATGGCATGGTGGCAGCAAACTAAACTTACACGGGAGAGAATAGGGAAGTCAAAGATTGCTACATGAGAGAAGATGAAGAAGTTGATGAAGGCTACATTCTTGCCGTATTATTATCAGTCTCTTATGTATCAGCGTTTACAGAATTTGAGACAGGGAACGAAGTCGGTGAATGATTATGCAGATGAACTTTATCAATTGATTGCGAGGAATGATATCATAGAGACGGAGGAACAATTAACATCTAGATTTGTTGGAGGGTTGAGAATGCAGATTCGAGATATGGTGAATATGTTTGATCCCAGATCTGTGGCTGAAGCACATCAAAATGCTTGAGCTTGGGAGAAGCAAGGTAGAAGAGGAAGTGGCGTGTTTACAAATTCCAACAATCAAGTAAAAGGGGCTAGTAGCAATGCGAATGTTTCCAAGGCTGTCGCAAAACCGGTTGTTAGTGAAGTTGCTAAGACCAAGGTCAATAGTGGTATCAAATGCTTTAATTGTCAGGAGTTTGGTCACAAGAGCAGTGAATGTCCGAAGCCGAAGAAACAAGTGATGGTTGCTGAGGTTGAGGATGAGGATGCAGAAGCTGAATGTTATAATTCACCACATGTTGAGGATGAAGAAGAATTGCTGTCAGGAGACGAGGGTTGTAATTTAATGATGGGGAGGTCTTGTTTAACACCAAAGCAAGAGGATGATTCTATTTGGTTGAGGAGCAATATTTTTCAGTCAACATGCACTATTCCGGGGAAGGTTGGCACTAAAGACTGAGAAGCATCCTAAACCTTACAAGTTAACTTGGTCGAGGAAAGGTGGGGAGGTGAAGGTTGGACGAAGAGCTTGTGTAACTTTTTCGATTGGGAAGAAATATAAAGATGAAATTTGGTGTGATGTTGTGGATATAGACGTATGTCATTTGTTGTTGAGGAGACCGTGGCAATATGATAGAGCTGTGCAACATGATGGTCGTACCAACAGCTACAGTTTCATGTTCGAAGGCACAAAAATCACTTTAGTTCCCAAGAAGCGACAACAAGAAGAAAGCAAGTTGGAGGAGATTGAAGAACTGAAGACGTTGCTATCTTTGAAGGAATTTGTTAGAGAAGTCGAAGATGAACCTGAAGTATTTTTGTTGATCAGATGTGAGAGTAATGAAGTGGTTGAAATTCCTGAAGAAGTAAAGCCAGTACTGGAAGAATTTGAAGATGTATTTCCTGAAGGGCTGCCAGCCGGAGTTACCACCATTGAGGGATATACAACACCAAATAGATCTTGTTCCAGGAGCCGTGTTACCACATAAACCACATTACAGGATGAGTCCAAAGGAACATGAGGAGTTGAGACGGCAGGTGGAAGAATTGCTAGAACAAGGGCGCATATAAGAGAGCTTAAGTCCTTGTGCTGTACTAGCATTGTTAGTGCCAAAGAAGGATGGTTCGTGGAGGATGTGTACGGATAGCAGGGCACTGAACAAAATAACTGTCAGGTATAGATTTCCGATGTCGAGGCTTGATGATCTGTTAGATAAAACAGTGGGTCTGTAATCTTTCCGAAGATTGATCTTAAGAGCGGTTATCATCAGATTCGAATTAGACCAGGGGACGAATGGAAGACAACATTCAAGACGAGGGAAGGATTATATGAATGGCCGGTTATGCCGTTTGGTCTATCGAATGCACCAAGTACATTAATGAGGGCGATGAACCAAATTTTCAGGCCGTACATTGGGAAGTTTGTGGTAGTTTACTTTGATGATATTTTGATTTATAGTGCTAGTAAAGAGGAGCATATTCAACATTTGCAGAAGGTGTTAATTATACTTCGTCAAGAACAATTCTATGCAGCAACAAAGAAATGTGTGTTTATGACGTGGAGTGTTTTATTTTTGGGATATGTTGTATCTGGGAGGGCATATAGGTGGACCAAAGTAAGGTTGAAGCAATCAGAGATTGACCACAACCCAAGACTATAATAGAAGTTCGAAGTTTTCATGGGTTGGCTTCATTTTATCGAAGATTTATACCACACTTTAGTAGTGTGATGGCACCAGTTACTGATTTTATGAAGGGCAAACAGTTTTCATGGTCGGAGGAAGCAGGGGTTGCTTTTGAGCGAATTAAGGAACTCTTGATGACAGCACCAATACTGGTATTGCCAGATTTTCAATTGTTGTTTGAATTACATACTGATGCATCTAAAGTTGGGATTGGAGGAGTGTTGAGTCAGAGGGGGCGTCCAATTGCATATTTCAGTGAGAAGCTTTCGGGAGTAAAGATGAGATATAATACATATGATGTGGAATTTTACGCTATTGTGCAAGCTGTGAAACACTAGAGACATTATTTGTTCCATAAAGAATTTGTTTTATATACTGATCATGAAGCGTTGAAGCATTTGCAAGGGTAAGAGAAAATTTCAGCTAGGCATGCTTCGTGGATTGCATACTTGCAGCAATTTACATTTGTTGTGAAACATAAGTCGGGAATTACGAATCGCATGGCGGATGCATTGAGCAGGAGGAACCATTTATTGACTACCATGAAAGTTGAAGTGACGGGGTTTGATATACTTCCAGAACTGTTTGTTGAAGATCCTTACTTTATGAAGATTGTAGATGAAATCAAGAAGGGGGAGACGGATGAGTTTGTGTTGGTGGATGGTTTTCTATTTAAAGGAACTCGATTGTGTGTACCAGATTGCAGTTTACGGATGAAAATTGTGAAGGAATTACATGAGGAAGGCCATGTCGGTAGAGATCGTACATTGCAGTTGATTTCTCAATCTTATTTTTGGCCGTCAATGAGAAAAGAAATCGAAAGATTTGTGGAGAGATGTCATATCTGTCAAGTTTCGAAGGGAACCGCTACAAACGTAGGATTATATGTGCCGTTGCCTATACCTATTAAACCCTGGGTGGATGTTAGCATGGACTTTGTGTTGGGATTGCCGAGAACACAACGTGGCAATGATTCTATTTATGTGGTGGTTGATCGATTTTCAAAAATGGTACATTTTATTGCTTGTAAGAAGACTGCAGATGCCGTTAATGTTGCTCAGTTATACTTCCGAGAGATCTATCGACTTCATGGATTGCCTGAATCTATTGTTTCGGATAGAGATACTCGTTTTCTGAGCCATTTTTGGATGAGTCTATGGAAAATGGTTGGAACTAAGTTGAAATTTAGCAGTGCTTATCATCCACAGACGGATGGACATACTGAAGTTGTGAAGAGATCCCTAGGTAATCTGTTGCGATGCCTCATGGATGGTAATCTGAAGAGTTGAGATTCAAAGTTGTGTCAAGCTGAGTTTGCATACAACCATGTAGTTAATCGAAGCACGGGTTTCAGTCCATTTTAGGTTGTTTATTCAACAATTCCAAAGGGACCGTTGGATTTATCGATAGTTCCATTTTAGAAAGGGGTTGTTAAACGAGCCAGTGATTTGGTGAATGATTTGCAAGAATGCCACAAAGTTGTTCATGAGCGATTGCTTGCATCAAATGAGAAGTATAAACAAATGGCGGATAAGAAGCGAAGGAGTGTGAACTTCAGAGAAGGTGATTTGGTTTATGTAGTGCTAACCAAAGATTGATTTCCTGTTGGAACTTATAACAAGCTAGCCGCTAGAAAGATTGGTCCTTTAGAGATCGTGAAAAAGATCAATGAGAATGCATATCAGTTGAGATTACGGGATAATGTTCATACTTCTGATGTTTTCAATGTCAAATACTTGATTCCGTTTCATGGGAATGAGCCTGTCGAGGAAGAGGAAGGTGCAAATTCGAGGTCGAATTCTTGTCAACCGAGGGAGAATGATGCAACGCAATCTACCAAGTCAGTGGATTTGAGTCGTTCAAGGGCCTTAGGTCACTCACGACCTAGTGAAGGTCGCTCGTGAGTTAACGGATTAAGCGTTAAGGCATTCAAGCAACCAAACGAGTTAAGCATTCCAGCGCTTATGTCTTTAGGTCGCTCCGACCTAATTCCAACGAGCTACGACCTAGTGAGAACGAGCTACGACCTAGTGAGTTAGTTCGCTGATGCTACTATCTTTTGAGCCGTTGTTATCTTATGCCGCAGAAGTAAGGTCGTTGAAGTTTATGTCGCTGATGTCCTATGCCACATGGTTTTGAGTCGTTGAGTCTTAGGTCGCGTAGTGTTGTATCTGTTGTAACTCATATATATGCTAAGTCGTATGTCGTTCGTGTATGATGTTAGCTCATGTGTTGTAATTTTCTTAACTTGTGTTGTATTCTGTTGTAAATATTAGGTCGCATGTTGCTTAGGTCGTTACCGACGTATGCTAGGTCGTAGGCGCGGCCTTGTTAGGTCGTTGAAACTGGTTATGTCTGTGTTGTAACGACTATAAATAGGGGGTGTTGGTCATTGTAAAAAGTTGATTTTGAATAAAAACTTTGTTTGTGTGCTTTGTGCCACTTTGAAATTGGAAGTTGAGTGTGAGCTCCTTTCTCCATTTTCGGTTATTCGTGTGCGCTCGAATCAACGGATTTAAAGCCGATTCACGGAATCTTGTGCGCAAGATCAACGTCGAAGAATCGTAGATCTTTTAACACGGTATCGTGCGTGATCAACGTGTTGGAGATAGCTAGAATCCGGTATCTTTGAATCAACGGATTTGGGCATTCGGTATTTTCAAACCATCGATTCCACTTTTCATCGTTGTATCCATTTCCTGATTATCCGTTGCGTCAGATCATATCAGATATTTCTACCGTACAATAAATGAAAGTAATTAATAGTTTTCAATTTAGATTAATTTGAATCCAAAGTAATTTCAACATTAAAAAATAATCCAATCTATGGAGAGAATCAGTTACACATTTAGTTTTTTTAATGCTGACCAATTACTAGATTAATTTAGTTAATTATTGTTTTTGTTCCCATTTATCAACAACAATTTAAATGTATAACAACCATAGAAGCTTCTATAGTTCTTAAAATCTACTATATGTAAAGTTGAACTAATTATTTTTTCTCTCATGTTTTATATCAAAATCCCTTTCAATATTTTTCTTTTTATCAGCAAGACTAGGAATTTGGGTTCTTTCATTTATTTTGCATGGAGTTATTGGTTTATTAATGCATATATGCAAAAAAACCATAATTTTTCTGTGTAATTAAATAAAGGTTATATTTATCTTTATTTCATTCTCATACATAAGTATACAAGAAAACCAATTTGGAAGGAAAACATTATCTTTGAAGTAAAACAATATTCAAATAACAAATTTCATACATTATTTTTAAGAAAAGTCAAATATAAACAACACTTTTGTTCTTCCTTTAGTATATAATTATAAAATTTCGCTAAGAATTTAATTTTAAATACATGTTTTGAAGATTTATTTATTTATCAGATGCTTTATGAAAATTTAATTAATGTAAACTTCATCTTTTTAATGAATTCCAACATTGTTCTTTTTAATAAATCTAGGCTTCTAATATTTTTCTACTATGTTACCTAATAGGCTATATAATGTCCATAGACAATATGCATTCATGGTTATCTTCAAAGTCCTGGTGCTCTTATGGAACAATTGAATAATTGTCCATGATATTATTAAGAAATTTTGTTTTATGTTACATTACTTTGAATTTTTTGGAGTTTTAAATTGTTTATAGGTAATCAATTAATTCTTTTTATTTATTCCTTTTATCAACAACATTCTAGATGCATAACTCTATTATATTAGGGAACATGTAATACGAAGTGTTATGTAGATTTAAAAAATATAATAAGAAGTGTTATGTAGATTTAAGAAATATGTGTACCAAAGTGAAAAAGTAACTTTGGAACTCATTAACTATTCGTATAAATTGTTTCCTTTTACCTTAACAAGGTTGCTAAAAAAATGATTGAGAACAAATATATTTATATATAAATTTCTTAATAAACTTACCAAACAAATATTTTGTTAATACTCATGCTTTTATGGCAACATGATATTTTTGACATATTTTTTTATGCTTGAAAGGAAACGTTATATATTCAATATATTTCAAAACAAATTTCTTATTTTGGTCTTTACATGCATAATAATAGTATTGGGTAATAAATATTATAAAATGTTTGTGTTAGATGTACAAATAATTTTTTGTAAGCATTCGTAATGGCATATGATTGCATGATATTCTAATAGTTCATTACGTTGACTGTATTCTCTTATGCCATTTAATCTAATAATTATCTTCAATGTTATGCCATCTACATATTTTAAGGGGGATTAATTTAAATGAAAAAAATTCGTGTAATTTTAGCCTTAAGGACACGACCTCAATATTTCAACCACAAAGACAAACTTTCTCCTAAAAATTAGAACAAACATTCTTTCAAATTATTCATAAGGATAAACATTTTTTCAAAACTGCTACCGAACTAAAAACTGATACCTAAAAACTGCTACCGATAACTACAAACTGATACCTAAAAAATGCTATCAATAACTAAAAACTGATACCTAATGAAAGTTGTCCTTCAAACTAAAATACTGAAGGTCTATCCTTGAGGCTAAAATGTTGAAAATTTTTGCACTTCACAATAATTTCCTGTATATTTTATGTGTATCCACGTGTAATTTTACTTATGGAGATATATTATTTTTATTTGAATTATGCTAAATTTTGTATTATTTAATTATTATGGTGGTAAGATTATTTGAAATAAAAGAAAACATTATTTGGTTGTCCTAGAAATTAAATTATGATGTACTGACTAATGACATTAGTGTGATATTAGTGGTACAAGGATTGATTCCCAACTGCAAGATTAAATTAATTTGTTAATTACCCAAAGTATATAGATTCTATGGTTACTCACATAAGAGTGAATGAAACAGTTTGGTTTAACTAGGTATTCAATAGCCTTTACATATATTTCTCATGTTCTATTATGCTATATGTATTAAAAATATAACTTTTCATGCCACTTAAATATTATTCTAATTCTGTTAGCATTGGATAGTGTGAAATGGTGTGCTGTTATAAATGTTATGACATTGTTTATTTAAATTGACTTTGAAATATATTTTTTTCTAGCATGATTTTTTTATGTCATATATGGAACAACTATTATCACAAAAAATGCGTACATATTTGATTTTATATTTTATATAAGATGAATCTTTGTTGAGATTACTTAACTTATTGACATGCTCTGTAATGAAATGCTTAACAAGTAAGGAATAACAAATAGTTAACGTTAGTGTATTCTATGCATGTCCATTATTCTCTAAAAAGAGTTATTAAATATTTTGTGCACAATATAATTACTTAGTAGATATTTTAAAATAGTGTGCTAATGGCATTTAGAAAAAGTGCTAATATAAATAATTTCAGTCTATAAACATACCTTTTCATTTTCATATCTGTACGAAAATAAAAAAATGTACGTTGAATAAGTTATATTGTGAACATCGTATGTGTAGCACGGGTTCGCACCAGTCATGTTATAATAATTAGTATATAAAGATTGAAGTTTTATGAGGTTATCAAAGTAGAATTGGTTAACAAG
This sequence comes from Allium cepa, assembly GCA_030765085.1. Classification (NCBI taxonomy): domain Eukaryota; kingdom Viridiplantae; phylum Streptophyta; class Magnoliopsida; order Asparagales; family Amaryllidaceae; genus Allium; species Allium cepa. Next base: position 444,066,090 of record CM060945.1, read on the forward strand.
GTTGTCATTTATTTTGTTATCCATTTACTTCATATTTCTTTTGTTACATTCTAGGTTATTTTTCTACCCATTTAGTTCATATTTCTTTTGTTCCGCGTTGCTAAAAGCACAACATTAGGATATTCATTTTACTCATTTTGAATGACGGTAAAAAGCTGATAGAAATTTCGGTACAAAATACAAATTTTATATTGTGATCGATAATATACTACTAAACATTGTATGAGTCGATCGGTAGTGATACCGATTAAAATCTGAAGGAAAACAGAGTGGTAAATGCAATGCATTTAGTAGCCCTTTTTTTTGCATTTTAACTGTGAAATCTTTTGTTTAACATATCATCTTCATTTGAGTCTCACCTCATTTTAATATGTCTAATGTTAATTTGGATCCTCAAAGTTGGTATCCAAAGTCAATCCTATCAATTGAGTTGCACTAAATGAAGTGCGATCATGTTGCCTCTAGTTGAAGAAAATAACAATCATGCTAAGACAAATATAGGTATTGACAAATTAGATGAATCTAACTGGATATTAAATTTTAGTAAATTGCAAAATTATGACTACTAAACATTTACTTGCTACATTATACCGTTGTGAACTTTTTTTTATACATTGCATTTTGGATTAGGTGTTTGTAACGACTCGAAATTTCACCGTTTTGATTTGCGAATATTTAATTAATTTTAAATATTCAAATAATATGTTTTATAATTAAAAGAAAAATATTTTAAATAATAATTAATGATGGTGAAATAGTTTCGAAATGTGTTTACAAAAATATATAGATCGATGAAAAATAGAAAATATGACCGAAATTCGTTTTTCGAGTTTTCGATATTTCTTCGTATATAAGTTATTTGAAATGTTGTGAACCTTAGTTTATGTTTATAAAACACATTTAAATATTTATAAACATCTTAGTTAAGATATAAAAGGGTTTAAACAAATTTAATTAAGTTAAGATAAGCATGATGTGACATATTGGCAACTTAGTACATTAAGAGTACAAAACATGTTTTAACATGTTGGCTTGAGCATAAATGCATGTTGATATTGAAAAGAAAGGGAGGAACAAGGTGGAGGCGTGATCATGGTGAGGTCGAAGGGATTGATAATGTGGCAAGCGATGTGTGGAGGGCAAAGGACCAAGGTAATTATATATTTTTTCTTATTTCAATTTATACAAAAATACTTTCACCCTCTTCTTTTTCACTTCCTTTCATTTCTATTTATTCCAAAGCCTATTTGCTACTTTCTAGGTTTTCTAAAACCTTTTAATGGTTTCGTTTTAGTTTTCAAAGTTTAAAATATGAGATTTAACTTTTAAAATGTTTTCAAAGCAGTTTTAAAATTCTCCTTTTCATTTCTACTTCCTTTTCCTTGAAAGATCAAGCCCCACCACCCTTAACCACTTCATGACCGAGCACATTCTCATTTAGGCCAAACCTATCGTGGCTATAAGGTCATCAAAATCTTGTTGTTTCATAAGCACGGGCTAGGATCTAAAGTCACATTCATGTGTTGGTGAAGTTCGGAGTGTTTTGGAAAGCTTTATGTGAGTAAACTAACACCTTTATAAAAGTTTCTAACTTTAGTTTAAAGTTATACCTTATTGTTAAACCCTTGCTTGTTTGGGTGAATATGATGTTGGTTTGAATGATCATATGTGTATATATTATGCTTGTATAAGAAGTTGCAAGTTGGATTTGTGAATTAAAACCTAATGGTTGTGATTGATTTTAAAGATGAGATTTGTATATGTTGTGGCGATTGTGTGCAAGTTTGGTTGTGTTGATTGATGTAGCATGTATGTATATATGTTACGATCATCGATATATGGTTGTATGATAAGGAAAGGTAGCATCTTTAGTGTTAAAACGACATAGAATCTTTTGTTAAACTATGCTTACAAGGTTTGAGATTTCAATATTTATAATTTAAAACTTTGTTTTAGTTTTTCAAAAAACTTTCCTTTATGTTTAATTAAGTTAGTAAAAATTTCCAAGAGAAAGATTTTGAATGTAAACTTTGGAAACTAATTTCAAGTTATGATATCCATAACGATGTCACTATAGATGTAGTTTCGTTTAAAATTTAATTTTTGCAAAGTTTGGTTTTTTATACTTTAAAGTGTTTTAAAACTGTTTTATAAACTTAACAATGATCTTTTGTAAAGTTAATTAATAATTTAATAATTAATTTATAAATTAGTTTAAGTTTTAATAATTAATAAATATTAAACATCGGTTATTAATTTTAATTAAATAAAGATTAGTACTAATTAGTTATCTTTTAAGAGTAAGATTAATTTTTAATAAATTATTGATTAAGCAAGATTAATTTTTAATTAAATTTGAGTTAGGTATATAATTTATGTTTAATTAAATTTAAATTAAATATAAGGTTAATTATTAATCAAGTGTTTAATTATTTTTAATTTATAAATTAATCAAAATTTTAATTTATAATAAATTATTTATTAGAGGTTAGATATTTCTTAATTATTAATTAAATCAAGTTAATATTTAATTAACTTGAATTATGCTTTAATAAAGGTTTAACTTGTAATTAATTATTTTAAAGGAGGTTTAAGTTTTAAAATTGCTTTGTTTTCTAAGGATCTATTTGTTTTTAAAGGAACTTTCTTTGCAAAGAATAGTTTTTGAACACAAGGGATTCAAGTGTCGATACCATTAAGAGGCCAAACAACTGTGAATGAGTCATAATGTAAACTGATTGAATTGCTTGGACATGTGTTTAGTAGAACAAATCCACGCCTACTATTATAGTAACTTGAATATCTTACCTGTATGATTGATAGTTATTGGCCGATTCCCTTTACATATCTGCTTGTTATGTAAGTACTCATGTTATAACTTGAAAAGTCAAACTTAATTAAATGTAAAACATTATGGTCGCAAGCCTCTTTTCGAACTTGTAAAGTCAAATATTTAAATTTTATCCTTTTTGAAGATGGTTTAAAGTTTATTATTATTTTTAAATATGACATTTAAAAATAATTAAGCAATTATTTTATTAAAAATATTTAAAGTTAATTTAATACTTTTTAAATGATTGTTTATTACCATTATTGCGTTAATGTGATTTAAACATTAATTTAATGGAGAATGTTTAAATAATAATTTTTTTATTTTAAGGTGTTTTAAATAATTGATTATATCAAAGGAACTTTATTGATTAAGTGTATTAAAGAAGTTTTAAATGAGGATAATTTATAAATGAGTTTTTATAAATGATTTTAATATTTATAAAAGAGTTTTGTAAATTAACTTGGTGGTTTATAAAGAGTGTTCTAAATGGTTTTGAATTTAAGCAAAGGAGATTTCATAAACAAAAGAGATTTGTTAAAAGGATTTATTGAAGGAAATTTATAAAAGAATTTGAGAATTGATTTCCTTTAAAGACCTTCTTAATTCTGGTGGTATGAACATTCGTTCCACACTTAACACCGAAGGAAAATTGTTTGAGGTTCTTTATCTCCAATTTAAGTAACATTTTGTTTTGATTCTTTGATATGATTTGTAAATGAGAAAACTTTCACAAATGTTTTGTGAGTATACTTATGTCAATGAGATAAGAATATGAATGCTTTTGATAAACACTTCTGAAAAGAGATTTTAATAAAAAAATTGAGAGAAATGTGTGATCCTCTAAAATAGAGGAGAGCATACGTGTACATACATACATACACACAAATATATATATATATATATATATATATATATATATATATAACACCAAAAGTAAGGAGCTTCCAATATGCCTGACAGGTAGCAAAAAAGACTCCTATACAAAAAGAAAGAAGAGAGTAAAAAGATAGAAACCACCCAAAAACCTATGAAACTAAAAACTCTTCATAAACAAACTATACTAACAAGAACCAAATGCCTGAAACGTCTCCAAGAAATAAGCAGCCATCTAAAACAACTCCTACATCTTCAACCTTAACAACCAAACCTAAAAAAACCCTTAAAATAACACACATCATTTGCTCAAACCACAAGCAGTCTCGAAAACAACAAACCCCAAAATAACTCCCCAACCTCAACCTCAACATTAACACCTGAAAAGGCCATAAAAGACACCGCATCGGCTCAAGCCACATACAATCACTATAATAAGTCCCCTAAGAAGCCATCCGCCCTCATGTATAACACCTAGCAGCTTTAAGTTTCAGTTGAGGAATTATTCTAATATTAACTGCTGAAATACTCCTACCATTTCTTATACCAGAATTGGGTATATGAGTAGAAGCACAAGTTTGAGTAGTAGATAGTGAAGATCTTTTAGAGATGCAAGGCAGCAGTACAATACAAATCTAAAACCCCTAATATTATGGAAAACAGACTATCAATATAGCAATCTCTATTGTTAACTAAAGATATACTTGGTGCATGTTGATAATCATTCACTGCCACAATATCTCCCTCTGAGTTATCAATGCCCTCACTTTCTTTACAAACATCATTCACATTATGATTATTATTTTCGACAATGTTAGCCGTTTCCCCAACTAACAGAGCACCAAAACTACTCTTAGTCTCTCCCTCATTTTCCCCAACCACGCCACATAAACTGTCACTATTAAGAACTAAAATTTGAGCATATAGAAATTAATACTATTTTTAATATCGTCGTTCAATGTGCATACAGTTGACATAACATCCACTACATTTGAATCAAACATGCACACAATGACATCCTTATGATGTTCAACTGGAAACGTGGAAGTCCTTGAATCAACCAAACTTGCCAATTCTCTTTTCATTAAACCAACAAAACCCATAAAATCTCCAACAACAACCAAATCCACCTTGACCCTGTTATTGCCCAGAGCCTCTCTATCTAGCTCCCTATCCAGCAGAGCATCATTAATAGAAACAATAAAATAAGCCACAATGCCAACCTCTGTGCACATGACATTCACCATAGCAACAGACTGACCTTTTTTGTGAATAACATTTATACAATTTTTAATTCCTACCAACGTAGCACCCACGAAAAATCCATCTCCTTCCAACAAAAAGTTAGGTCCTCTCCAACCATTCACCTCCATTCCATCTTCGTTAACCCCGTGCATATCCATGTGCACATCAATACCCTTGTGCACATCCACACATGAGTCACTGCACTCACAAAGAAAATTAATATTCTTTAAATAGTCAGATGAATTATTCCATTCATCAAATCTATGGATAACCAAGCTTTGATACAAGCCTTTATTAATATAACTATCAAAAACTCCATTATCATCCATCTTATTAACATCTCCACCCTTAATTTCTTCAAGAAAACTATCAGTAGCTATATTGTATCCAGGAATCCTATTCACAAAACTGTCCTCAATTACCATTGGTACAAAAGATGAAGGAACATCAACAATATTGCCATCTTTACATAGGGAATTCATATCTACACTTTCAAAATTATCAGATACCTCTCTAGAATCATCCAAAGATCTCAAACAACCAAAACTTTTAACAGTATCAAGCTCAAAACTAACAACTTTACATGATTTAGCTCTGGGTCTTTTACAATGAGCATGAATGAAATCATTGTTCTGTTCTCACAAAAGAAAAGAAGAATCAACATCTCCCCTTTGGATAGTCAGCATGTCTACTATCATAAACTGAATCTTTGATTTCCAGTGAAAGAGAATCCAATGAAAAATGCAAAACAGCAAGATCTAACAACAACAGATCAAAAAAATTAAACTCTTCCCTTTGAATTGCAATAGAAAAATGTAAAACTGCCTTGACATTTACAAAACTATTTGAATCACCATTAATCCCAATAGAAACTGGAAAAAAATCAATATCCGAATCTTCATCAACCAAACAAGAAGCATATTTTCCAAAATAGTCTTCAGGATCTCCAAACTTCTTTCTATAGTATATACCTATGTTACCCGCATTGATCGCATCAAAATGTATGAATAACTCCTCTAAGAAATCGATTCCTACCTCTCTCTGGCTCCATAAATGATCCAACAGAATTCCCTTGAGTTTCATAAATTTTAAGATGAAGAGAAAACAATGTTCTGAGATAGAAAGATCCTTATCCAAATGGGCATGATTACTATGACTAAAAGAATTAGATTTGAATTTCGTCGAACATTCGAAAATTTTATGCCCAAATAAACCGCACCCAAAATATCTTATAGAATCACAACATTCCTTAGCCAAATGTGAAAAATCACCGCATCGAAAATAAATTTTCTTCCCTCTTCTGGAATCAACCCATTTTCCTGAATTTGGGTTTCTAATAGAGGACTTGAGGAGCAGAAAAAGAATCCTAAACCACGCGAGCGTAAGAATGATAAGATAGAGAATTACAATCGATAAAAGAATGAGAATTGGGAACTTTGGAAGAAAAAAATGCATAAAAGATGGAGAAGAAATCTGATTTGATGGAGATCCTGTCACCATTTTTCAAGTTATTTCAATTTGATCAAAAGAGATTTTAATAAATGAAAGAATTGTTTTGAGGCTTAGTGGTTACTATGGGTAATTAAATCTCTGAATTGTTGTTGTTTGTTTATTTGATAGTTAAATAACCGACTATCAAATCTTGACCCATTTTAACTCAGGAAGCATGTTATGTATATTCGACGATAAGGATCCGAATACTTGTTACATACTTCCAAAGAACCGGAATTGAGTTAGCTGGAAATTATCGCTTAGTTTGGAGACACCGGTTTTCATATTTGTCTAAACCATTCCAAACTAATTACGTTCATGATGAAGTATGCTATGGAGCTATACTGTCCTTCCCGAGGGTGATTCCAAAATGGAGGATAGTAAATTTTGAATGTTTGTTCGATCCCAAAAACTTGTATAATGTTGGCATTGCATCTCTGCTTGGAGGGCAGTGTTAGCATTCCAAAATGGTTTGCTAGTAGAAAAGGTAAAAGCGTTGCCTCAAGCCTCACAATTCGGAAAAATGGCTAAAAAGGGTTTGCAGCAGAGTTATGCGGTTTGCTACTATTAGGAGCCGTCATCCCATTCTAGATTGTTCCCTTATAGTTGTTTTGCACACAAGCATCGAAGGGCAATGATTGCATCCACGGTGTCAAGGGATGAGGTAATCCGGTCTGACATGTTAAAGGGTAGCCGACTCGGTGTTGCAAAGTGGCAGATGCGTCTGTAGCCCTCAGGTACGTTTTCTAAAGGTGTACCATCAGAAGGTAGTCCCTGACCTAGCCATAGTTGGAATCCATTTTCCAATACGAGCCTTCGGACTTGATTATATATCTATTATGCTGGAATATAATTAATATAACAATTTCTGTTATAATTCAATATTTACATTAACCTTATTATAATATCATTGGATTTTCTATAGAATGTGTTTTAGTTATTGTAAGGTAAAAACCCCATCCGTGTTTATGTGCGGTGTGTCCTTATGAGATACCCTTTGTTTTTAAAGCTTTTTATAAAGTTAAAATTATGCTTTACTCTGACCAGACTCATGTCTAACCCAGAGTTTTATTTTCTTTTCCTAAAAATCTTGGCTGCCCAAATTTATATGGGCAGCCAAGTAGTTCAAGTTTCCTATGGATGAATTTTAGAAGAGCTTGGAGCAGGAGGCTTCGTTGATAACTCATTTTTATCTTGATTTCGCTGTATCTTATGTATTTTGTATCATTTAAATTGGGATATGATGTTATAACTATCCTAGAGTAGAATTTGTACTATTATGACTCTGATGTATCATTTTGGAAATGACTATGTAAATTTTTATGTTGATTATTATATATTGTTCCGTTACGTTATGAGATTTTGTGTTGTTTAGTTTCTCTTGTCTTTTTTCCTCTTTCATTCCCTTAAAAATCTGTCTTTCCAGCACTTGGTTGGTCAGCACGTGAATAACACAGATGTATTGGTGTCGACTTCTGAAGGTCGAAAAGGCGGGTCGTTACACTTGCATTAGGTAGAGGTTTTCCCTAAACAATTGTCTTGCTCGCCTTACCCTACAGCAAGTCCTATTGGTACCTAAACTCATATTGGATCCACAAAATTCAATCAAAGCCCTAGGAGTGATGCTATGAGAAATCCTAATTGTAATTCTCAAACTCACAAATGTGGAGTTAAGAAACAATGTCTCATTCTCTAAAATCATATTCCAAATGTCTCTCTTTCTATAACAACCAACCTTTTCAATCCCTAAAAGTCAACACTAATACATCCGCAGTATTCACATGCCGAACATCCAAGTGTTTGGAAGACAGATCATTGTGTTGAAAGAAAGCAAGATAGGAAAAAATCTCATAAAGCTCGACGAGTAATATATAATATACAACAGTTCTTTACAAAAGAATACGAACTTGAATATACATACTACATCAAAGTACAATTATCCTATCATCAATTCTTAGACAGTTATAACAATCTGTCCTTACAATCTACTATAGATATAACAAGAACCAAAATAGAGGAAGATAAAATACATGAATACGCCTTGGATGATCCAGCTCGTCTCCTGAAGCTCCAAAGTGTCCAGTTAAATCTGGAAAATACGCTCGGGCTAACCCGAGCATTATAAGAAAAATAACACTTGGATCAGTCTGGTAAAACCCACATAAGAAACAAGACCAACTGGATTACTTAATGTAATAAAATCTATTTACTAATAAAGATATCTCGTAAGACCACATCGCACATAAACACAAACGGGGTTTTACCTTATCATCAAAAAACATTTGTGTATAAAATATAGTGGTATTATAATTGTTATACCATAATTTATACAAAGCATAAAATTACAAACATTCGATAGGAAAGTTCCTTGGCTTGTAATTCTAAGATAATTGTTTGGTTTCCAATGAGTGCATAAGTACTAGATTCTGTATTCGAGAGTATGTGATCCAAGAACATGAATCAAAACATCGATCGAGGTCAGGATCATAATCCAGCTAAGGCAAGGAGCTTTACCGGAGGCAGCAGTTGTCAAAACCAAAAGCATTTCAACAAACATCAACAATCAGTGATTCAAATAGCCCAAGCCGAGACCAATGGCCAGGATCGATGGAGGGTACCCAAGAAGCTATATATGAAATCATCACATCAGCAATCCTCGTTAAAATGCACTCAACCAGATGATGACAAATGTTCAAATCTAAGCCGCACATAGCAAGCCAAGCCATCAATCTAAGGGAAAGGTTCTCCACCAATGGCATGTCTCATATTGGCTATAAACAGGCGGCAATCACATAGCGTTATTGTAACACCCCTTCAAAATGGGAATAATAGTCCCACATCGTAGAAAAACACTATGAAGTGGGGTGCTCTGATACCATTGTAAAAGCCCGCACCTTACTTAACGTAGATATTGTCCCTAACTTAGTCAACTCCGCCTCTTGGGCTAAGCCAAAGTGTGGGGTTTTATTCCTCAAAAGGCCTCGACGTTATTATTTTTAAATAAAATAAGAGTTTCGATTAGTGAAAATAAAATTTTAAAGTTAAATAATCTTTTTTTTTGATGTAAAATAAATTTTTAGTACATAAGAATATGTTGTATGATTTTATAAAGTGAAAAACTGGAAAAGAAATTTTGAGCACTAAATCGACATATTTAATAGATGTATAAGACAAAGCTATGGATGGTCGCTCCTAACCAGCCATATTTTCCGCATTAGTAGACAGTATTACTCAGTAATATTCTTTGTTAATTTGGGTCTTAGGGTGGGGCGTCACAGCTTGGTAGCTTAAAATAATTTAAAATATCACATAATAATTATTTTAAATGCCGGTTTATTTTATAAACTATTTCAAAATTGTTTTGCAAAATCTGTGCTCGAAATCAAAGAAATCACTCAAAACTTTCATTTAAATTCAATTCAAATTTGAATTTCAAATTTATCAAAACTTGGCTAGCCTATTGATAGGCATCATAGCCCTCGAAACATTTCAGAAATATCATAAAAACATGAAGTAAAAGTCAAAAGTCGGACGGAAAAAGAACATAAAAACGCTTAGGCAAAATAATACGTAGGTTTGAAATCTTCTCTGGGTTCAACTTTTGGACATAAAACGGATGACCAAACGACCCTTGATTGAACTAAAAATTGGTGTACTCAAAGTAGAAAACTTCATCTTTCAAAAAAAGATCAACGAATTCCGACAGAAAATGAAAAAGTTACCTTGTCTCAAACATGGACTTAGACCATGTTTGTAACAGTCAACAAGAATGTGCCCAGGCCTGAAAATCCATTCTGGGTTCAAATTTCAGACATAAAATAGAGAACCAAACGACATCAGATTGAGATCAAAATTAGTATGCATATAGTAGAAAACTTTATCTTCCAAACAAAAAAAGAATCATGCAATTTGGATAAGGTATGAGAAAGTAATGATATCTCAAAGTTGAACCCAGATAGTGTTTTCACTGTAATACTCTGGGCAAAAACATGCTCCGGATCGAAGTTCGACAGCATATTTCTATAAGCTATATACGTCGATATGACCTGAAATTTGGTATGCTTACACTAGAAAACTTTATCTTTAAAAATAATATATTCACGCAATTTCAGTAAGAAATGAAAGAGTTATGCTATCTCAAACATGGACTCAGGCCATGTTTGCAGCAATTCAGAAAACACAATTTCTACAGGCGAAAATCCAAGTTTTGTTGTTTTTGTAGCAAAATTTGAACACTCAAATTACAATACTTTTCAACCAAATTTTGCAGAAACAAATTTCAGCATATAAACTTGACTTCGAAAAAGATCTGATAGCATTTCGTTACCGGAGATGAAAGTTATGGACAGCCAAAGTTGGCACTTCAGGCCAGAAACGAAAATAGAGTTTACAGTGAATAAACTTTTGTACATGCAGCAGATTCAAGCAATTTTTCTAACGATTTAGCTAGTATTTGTGTGATATTGTTCTCACCTTTTGGTACTATAGAAATACCAAAGATTTTGTAAGCAAAGCGGCGACTTTAGCTTGATTTGGGGCTAGAAACACCTGCTAGAAGCAAATGAAGAACATGCAAAACCATATATAGTAAAAATTAGAAAACTTCTTACTGCAATAAGAATTTGGTGATAAAATTCAGTAGTTTGGAGAGGATTACCTTAGATTTATTACTTTAGAATGGAAAAGACTTTATTTTTTGGAGGAGTGGTTTACTGTGTTTTGGTTTTAGGCTGAAGGAGGAAAAAGGAGTAGAGAGAAAATAAAGATGCTTCGGAATTATCCACATTTCGAAAAAGAAGTGATAGTTGAGTAGATGAATCTGGATGTTGAAGATATAAAATTCTCTCAGAACAAATAATCCTGGTATCGTATCGCACTAGCCAGTCCATACCCAAAATCATATCAAATCCCAAATAAGAAATAACATGCAGATTCGCATGGAAAGAAAATCCACATAAAACAATCTCGAATCATATGGTCAGAAGAACCACAATTGAAACATCCCTTCCGACTAGGAGGTGCCCAACTAGGCTATGACGCCCCACCCTGAGACCCACATTAACAAAGAGTATTACTGGATAATACTGTCTGCTAATGCAGAGAACATGGCTAGGTATGAGCGACCATCTATAGCCTTTTCTTAAATATCTATTGAATACGTCGACAAATGCCATTTTTTTCAATCTCAAGTGGATCGACATATCCATTAAATACTTAATACAAAGCCATAGGTGGCTATAGGATCTATCAGAACAAAATACAACAACTCAAATGCAAAACACATCACAGAACAGTAGATCATAACATATACATACACACCTATACAGATAAATCACAGAGTATATAAATGATACATCAGATATGTGGCATGACGACTACAATACAAACATGAGTCAAAAAAATATACATATTAGAGTAGCAAACTAAAAAAACTACATAAAAGCTACAATAAAAAGAGCTAGCAGAAAAGTCCATACAGAAGCAGAATAGGCTAAATCCAAAGGGTACCTAACCTGAAACACCTCGGTCTGACCCGAGTATAAAATACACGGGTCACTCTAGCTAAACAAATCAGTTTACAAGGATAAGCAATAATATGAGCATAAGGATAATGTGATAATATTCTCTAATAGGAAGGAACAACCTAAAGTGCATGATTACATCAAGCGATAATTGTAGGATTGATTTCACCCTGGGGGGTGAATAGGGTGATACTATTAATTATAAAATTTATTGCAGAAGTTTATATAAAATAATTGCAACACAGATTTAGTAGAATTATAACAGCACAGATAATAACAGAATATTAAAAACAAAAAATAGAACACACAGATTTACCCAGCTTCGGCAAAACCCTGCCTACGTGCTGCCCCAAGGTTTCCACTAGAAATTAAGTAGTCAAACGCTTACACACGTAAACTTGTGACACCCGCTATCGACTAAGCTTAACTCTACACCCAAAACCCTGCCACAACTCAGCCACTGAGTTGCGAATTCTAAAACTACACCACCATAGCTTGTCTCCTAGTCACATGACTAGAAATTACAACTGTTTAAAAGAGAAAATACAAATTTAAAAACAAATTAAAAAAAACCCTAATTTTTAAAAATGGAAGCCCAATTACTATTTAAAGCCGGTTGTTTACGCAAAAAATGGGCAAACACCTCTAAGTCGTACGATTTAGTCGATTTTATGTTGTTTTTAGTGATTTAGGTGATTTATGCAAATATGTAAAAAGCAGGGACTAAACAGTAAAAGACACACAGATTTATAGTGGTTCGGCCAGAATGTGCCTCCGTCCACGTTATATGTTATTCTCCTTTTTCTCTTCGGATTACAAGTACAAAGATTTGATTACAAGAGTAAGAAAGTTGTTTGAAAGTTCTATCCGTGCTTGAGCTCTCAAACTTGTCTGCCATTGTTGTACCCCTGCCCCTCTATTTATAGAGTAAGGCTGGGGGCAAGGGTCCTGGATGTATATAGCTGCTGGTGGGCCTGGCGGCTGAAGTAATCTGGCCTGGCAGAATTGGTCCGGTCATGTCCTCCCTTGCTTCTGGTTCGGTAGTGGATGGAGGTAGGTTGGTTCGGTAGAGCTTGGTTCGGTAGGACATGGTCCGGTGGTGTGTGGATGGAGCTTGGTTCGGTGGGACATGGTCCGGTGGTGAGTGGATGGAACTTGGTTCGGCTATGCAGGGAGTGGTATTGGACCGGTAGGGCTTTGGAGAGCGTATTGGTCCGGCATTGTTTGGAGAGGAGATGGTTCGGTGAAGGTGAATCCGGTAGTAGGTGGGAATAGGTTGGCTCGGCAATGCTTGGAAGGGAGTTGGCTCGGCAATGCTTGGAGAGGAGATGGTTCGGTAGTAGGTGGAAACATGCCCAACATTTTCCCCCCAAAGTGGAGAATATGCCAGCATATGCCGCGCTTTGTTTTAGATTGGACAGTCTCATCCGTCATTCTCATCTGGCCCTGTGTGCCGAACCAGTGGTCCGGTCGCTTCCATTTGCCTATAAGTATGGGCGTCATGCTTTCGTTATTCTTTATCAGCCGAACCAAACCCTTGTTTTTGCCGAATCGAAATCTTATTTTTGTCGAATCAAACGTGTTAGCCGAATCAAATTCCTATCTTTGCCGAACCAGGTGAGACCCTTTTTTGCCGAATGAGTTTTCGTTTTGAACTACCGAATGGACTCGGAGACTTGACTTACCGAATGAACCTTGTGGGTTTTAAGTACCGAATGACACTTTCATACTTGAATTGCCGAATGGAATGTGTGCTCGGACCACCGAATGAGACTAAACTGTATAAGTGCCGAATGAACCTTAGGTTGGAACCATCGAATGAACTCTGGGATTCTGAGTGCTGAATGAATCTTTAGCTTTTTATGTTTCGACTTATGAATGAAATTCTAGACTGTACGCAATTGCTTTTTATATCCCTACTTCTAACAACGTGCTTTCTTGTGTTGCAGATAAATGTCTCATAAAGTGGAAACTCGATCGGATAAGAGAAAATCTACGGACAGAAGAGAGTCCCCCGTTGTGCCCCCAGCCCCGCCAGGACCGGGACGACAGGGACCCACCCCGAGATCACTAGTGGATGGATATGGCCCTCAGGAGCTCTTGAACTCTCCTCCTGACTGCTTTCCTAGCTCCCTCAAAGAGGAGCAGCTTGATGTTATTTCTCGTTCTTCTGGGATTTACAGAGCGCGTATGCTGTTGCCGGGGGATGGAGTGATGCCGTACAACCCCCCAAAGGATATTTCGCTTATAATTGGTACCATTGCATGTGCGGGGCCATTCCTCCAATCAATGCTTGGATAGTCAGCTTTATTACCTACTTGAAGGTGGTCCCTTTCCAGCTTCAGCCCAACTCTTATGCTATTTTGGTGAGTCTATTCATCATTTTTCAGAGAAAATACGGGCGTCCCCCTTCCAACCGGGAGATCCGGTATTTGTACAACTTGAGAGGCTAAAAGAAGGGGTCTCCATACATCAGCTTGGAAGCGGCCATGTCGTTCAAGCCGGTCCTGGACTTATATTCAAAGTTCAGCATGTTCAAGAAGGAGTGGTTTCTTGTCAAGGACGACTCTGTTTCTTTCCGCCTCTTCACTTCTGGCTGTAAGTTGAATTTCATTTATAATTTCTTTGTTCCGACTGCAATGCTTCTTCTTATATGCTTTTATTTCTTGCTAGCGACAAGTGGCTTTGCGGTCGTGGAGAATGACCGCCTGGTTCATATGGCTGCAGATATAGAGGCCATTTCGGGAAGGGATAGGTCGGCTTCTTACCTGATCAGGAATGCTACCCTTCTACAGCACAACTTGATTCTACCACATCAGTCCGTGGTCAAGCAGAGGGACACGGCTGAGGAGAGGGCCGCCAAAGCTAAAGAAGGGGCTACGGCGAAGAGCAGCAAGAGGAAACCCTTCTCGATACCTCCAGTCGCCGGGGGAAAGAAGCTCAAGAAATCCGATGGACCCTCTCCCAGCACATGCCCAGACGTTCCGAAGGAGGAAAGTGTGGAGGAGGAGAGAGGTGAGGGTGAAGGAGGTGAGGCGGAGAGTGGAAGTGCCAGAGAAGGTGATGGTGATGATGGTGGCAAAGGGCAGAGCGGTGGTGGCACCAGGGCTTCGTCTTCTGGGCAAGAAGGTGAGATCCAAGAGTGGACAGACGAGGCTTTCCACCAGGCTTTTGAGGGGTTGGGGGAAGGATCGGCCTTGGTGGAGAAGGCGAAGAAGGCCGACAAGGCTGGCACTGGTGCCGATCCATCTTCTAAGGTCCTTTTAGCTAGTGCAACTCCGGCGATTCAAGGTGAATTTTTGACTTCTGCAGACCCCATTTATGATGAGGACTTAGGAATATTTTATGGCCAGCTCCCGTCCTGGAGTGAGATCCAGGACTTATTACAGTATCCTACTCCCCCCCAGGGTTTGTATAATAAAAGCGTCGTTTTACTCCTCTTAACTTGACATATTTCTTGAATTATGGTTCAATGTATGCTTGTAACACTTGGTTTTTATTCCAGGGGCGGGTAAGGTGGTCAAGACATCGGACGTTCGACACCGCCTCGAACAATACAAGCTACTCAGAGCCTCTGCTAAACCGAAGCCTCCTACTAGCCGCCTTGGAGACGTAGTCGGCTATCATCCTCTTCTCGGAGTTATTGAAGAAGATATCCAGAAGAGGAAGAGGAGATGTTCTCTGTTTGTATCTTCACCTGGCTCTCAGCCTCCAACTCAGCCTCTTTAGGATACTACGGAGGAGACTACCGAGTTTATATCCTCTCCGCATCCATCTGAGAACCCTACCGTTACCCGCATAGATCGTCCCGGCTTAGCTCGTAATCCATTTGCGGGTCATCCGGATCTGGACCCGAGTTCCCAAGACATTTCTTTTGATGAATTTACTGGTGAGAATCTGCTTCCTCGAAATCCTATGGTCAGGGTGCTTGATGAGGCCAAGTCCCTGGATCTTGATTTGCTCACCTCCCAGATTGTAACTATGGGGGATGAAGCCAAGGCGAACATTGATCGGGTGGCTGAGGAGACCAGGAAGCTGATGGGGAATCATGCTCGACTGGTTAAGGCCGGAGAGGAAATCGGGAGTGCTAACATCCGGTTGCGGTTAATGGTTTCTGATCAGGCCAAGCAGCTTGCCGATCAGGCCATCCAGATCTCCCAACATGAGGTCGCCTCCAAAAGACTAAAGAAAACCATGGAAGAGGCTAGCAGAGCCGAGCTGTGGAAAATGGAGGCTACATACAAGGAGCGGATTGATATGGCTATTGCAACGGTGGATGAGGTTCGGAAAGCGGATCTCGAGCGGATAGAGGAGTTATCTGGGAAGCTTGAAGCCGCAGAGCTTGCTCAAGCCAAGCTGAAGGAGGAGATGGAGGCGATAAGGAAATCCCTTCAAGTTGACCGCTCGAGATACCAATCGGAGAGAGATGCTGCCATTGCAAGGCCGTCGGCTTCCAAGGTACGGATGAGGGAGTTTGAGGAGAACGAGGGGATGATGAATGAGATGCTCCAGGAAATGTATTTCCGTACTTGGAAGTAGGGTAACCTATTCTGGATGGATGATTATCCTTGGTCATGGCTAGAATTTATCTAAGGGCTCTGGAGGAAGCCAAGGCAGATTCGGACAAAGAAGGTGGAGTGGCCTTCAGGATGGATGTGGTTACTGCTCAGTTCACCAAGGAGGAGAAGGTGGCGGTGAAGGAGGGTATGCGGCTGCTCGCTGTTGAGGAGGTTGGTGTACAGTTGGAGGATAACGACCAAGGAGCGGACGCTGGTAAGTCTTCCCTTTTTAGCTTTCCATAACTTGATCGCTTATTATTTACAAATATTAATGGATTCTCTCCCGAATTGGACAGGCGGGACCTCTGGGGCTCCAACTACTTCTGGCCAACATGCTGGGAGATCCGATCCTACGGTCAAGTAGATCTTGGAGGACTGACGGGATAGAGGTGAAGTTCTGGTGCGGCCGACTCCTTGTCTTGATCCGGACATCTTTTGGTTCATTTGACATTGCTGTTTATGTTAGTCCAAAACATTGATGTAACTGTAATTATATTATTTGTAACGAACGACTTTATTCTCAACATGTAATTCTTCTTTAACTTAAGTTGATTTTGTCAGAATGCTGTCGTTATTTTGATATGTTGCATAAGAGATATAGTTATGCATATGCTTGTGATTCGATTGTGTTTGGTGTCAAGTTTTTGCTTAAAGTATGATTTTCGCATCTTTCCATGCTAGTGTGATGTATGAATGAACTATAGTTATGTAATAAAAAGGAAGAGAGTACCGCCCTTCGTGTTTTAGTTGTAGACGGTAGCTCTGAATGTCTCGTATGACTAAGTATGGAATGCAGTTGAGCATCCCGTCATCCAGTTGTGAATTCCTATTCCCATTGATGAGTGTCTCCTATTTTGTGTCCTGTACTTAAGGCACCGTTATAGAGGATAGGGGGAAAGTTTTTAAATAAAATGGAAATATTAGAAATAGTAAAACTTCCAATCACGGAAGGCCGTCGATGTGCTTAAGTTCGTGGCAAACGGGCTTTGTAGTCACTTTCCCTAGCTGTGGGTCTTGGAGACATGTGTCACCCATCTTACGCCTCCCCGGGGAGTTTTTTTTTTACCACAGCCGTACTTAAGACACACCGGAGCCGGGATCGCGCACAGTAACTACCCGGGCCATTATGGCCCGTAATCGTGGGTATTATTCGATTTACCGTGGCCGGCTAGCGTGGGGGCCGATCGTCAACCGTAAACTGCCCCTGGCTGGCCACACCTTATGTTGGGGCTTATAATTGGTTCACGGTTGCCGGCGAGCCTAACGCCGTAATGAACTGCCTAGGACGTGGTTGGCCTGCTCGGCGGCTTATACTCGGCTCATTACAGTTGGCTTTAAGGGCCGTCGCGAGAAATGAGTTAACCCACGGCAAAGTGATGCCGGAGCAAAAGTGTCTCATTGGCGAGGGCATAGAATCGCATAGTACCTGTTAGGTTTTGCGGTGATGTGCCTGGAATGGAGATGCCATTTGCATAGGATTTTGTTCAACAGAAAAGGATAAAGCTCAACAAGCAGTCAAGATATAAAGGAACAAGTTAACAAGAGACAAGTTTTTAAAGTGGTTCGGCACGAAAATGCCTACGTCCACCGATTCTCTTCGTTAATTCACTTCATATGGGCAGTACAAGTTAAGAAAAGCATCGACGAAGGTGTCGGATGTTCCATGCCCTCTGGAACACCTCTCCGTCCACTGTTGACAAAATATAAGCTCCGTTGTGGAGATCTTTGTGAATTACATATGGTCCGTCCTAAATTGGATCTAGCGCTCCGGGGCGTGGGAAGATTCGCCTAAGGACAAGATCTCCTTCTTGTAAGCTGCAATGCTTGACTTTGGAGTTGTATAGTGCTGCCACTTTTTGCTTGTGAGCTGCTGCTTTGAGTGCTGCGTCGTTTCTTCTCTCCTCAATTAGATCCAAAGACATGTGAAGGAGTTCTTCGTTCTCTTCTGGGTTATAGTGGATCCTACGGTGGGAAGGCACTACAGTTTCGAATGGGAGCATGGTCTCCGATCCGTATGCCAAAGAGAAAGGAGTACGCCCCGTTGATGTTATGAAAGAAGTGCGGTAGGCCCACAGTGCCGTAGGAAGTTCATCCACCCAAGCGCCTTTTGACTTTTCAAGTTTCTTTTTTATCAGAGTTTTAAGAATCTTGTTGACAGCTTCGACTTGTCCATTTGCCTGGGGATAAGTTACGGATGTCCATGCTCTTGGCACCAGTCGGCGAATTCCTCGCTGTCAAACTGAAGCCCATTGTCCGATATGATTTTGAGTGGAACTCCGTACCTTCATAGAATATTTTTGATCAAGAAGTTGACAACTTTTGCTGAAGATATTTTATTTAGAGGTTCCGCTTCCACCCATCTGGTGAAATAGTCACCTCGGCCCATTGGCAGTTCGCCAATCAAGTCAATTCCCCATACTGCAAAGGGCTGGTCATCTGAGTAATCTCATTTGTCGGTAGTCGAGGAATCTTAGCAAATTTCTGACATCTGTCACATCTTTTGACGAAGCCTAAGGCATCTTTGTGTAAGGTGGGCCAGAAATATCCATATCGGAGTATCTTCTTTGCTAGGGTCTGCCCTCCAGTGTGATCTCCCCAGCTTCCTTGATGGATGTTGGATAAGATTTCCTTAGCTTCCTTTCCAGCAACACACCTTAATAAGGGGTTAGAGAAGCCGCGCCGATAGAGGATGCCTTCTTGTATTGTGTAACGGGAAGCTTTCCTCAGGATTTTCTTAACTTCATTATGCCCATTGGGCAGTGTGCCGTCTTGTAAGTATTCTCGGATAGGGGTCATCCAGGTTTCCTCCTCAATTGCAGCTATTAGATTCACTTGCTCGAAACTCGGGGTTAGTCGCTTCGAGATGGCTACTGTTCCGGAAATGGTGCCGTCTCTCATGCTAGCTTGCTTTGCCAGTTCATCGTCCTCTTGGTTCTCTTCTCGAGGAATGTGTTTGATAGAATAGTGATCTAATTGATCGAGCAGCCGCTTGGTCTTCTTTAGGTACGCTGTGAGTCGTTCCCCCCGTGTTTGGAATTCTTCTAGTATTTTATTTACAATAAGTTGCGAATCACTATGAAGACATAGAGAACTGACTCCAATCTCTAAGGCAAGCTCTAATCCAGCTATCACTGCTTCATATTCTGCATCGTTGTTGGTAGCAGCGAATTCCAACCTTAGGGCATAATGCAACTTTCTTCTTATGGGAGTGATTATCACAATGCTTGCCCCCGAGCCTTGTTCATTTGATGCTCCATCCACAAAGAGATTCCATTTAATGTCTTCTGCTATTTCGGATCGCTCCCTACCTTCGTTAGTAGTTAATTCGGCAATGAAATCGACCATGGCTTGCCCCTTGATGGCGGTGCGAGGATGGTAAGTGATATCATATTGAATCAGCTCAATGCACCACTTCAGTAGTCGTCCAGAAGTGTCGGGACGATGGAGTACTTGCCTTAGCGGTTGATCGGTTAGAACTCTGATGGGATGAGATTGGAAATAATGTCGCAGTTTTCGTGACGTGATTGGCAAGCAGTATGCTAGCTTCTCAAGTTTAGGATACCGGGCTTCTGCCCCCGTAAACCTCTTGCTTACAAAGTATACTGGCCGTTGCGCGCGGTTTTCTTCTCTTATCAAAGCAGCGCTTAGAGCATGGGATGACACAGCAAGGTATAGGTACAGTTCTTCGCCTTCATTCGGAGTTGAGAGTACTGGTGGCCTCTGGAGGTGCTCGATTAGGTTAAGGAAAGCTGCTGAGCATTCGTCAGTCCATTCGAACTTTCCTTTGTCTTTCTTCAGAGCTTCGAAGAAAGGGACACATTTGTCAGTTGCTTTAGAGATGAATCTGCTTAGGGCGGCCACCTTCCCATTTAGGCTTTGCATCTCTCTTCGAGTGGATGGTATCTTGATGTCTTGCAAAGCCCGAACTTGATCAAGGTTTGCATCAATCCCTCTGGCATGGATGATGAATCCGAAGAACTTTCCTGATGATACTCCGAAGGAGAACTTTAGAGGATTCAGTTTCATTCCATATTGGCGGAGTACTTGGAACATCTCGTCCAGGTGGCTTACATGATCGTTGGCTTTCCTCGATTTTACTAGCATGTCATCCACATAGACTTCCATAGTTCGTCCTATCAATTCCGCAAACATCTTGTTGACGAGGCGCTGGTAAGTGGCTCCGACGTTTACTCTGTAGCAGTACAAGGCTCCGGCGTTACTCTGTAGCAGTACATAGTTCGTCCTATCAATTCCGCAAACATCTTGTTGAAAGGCATTACTCTGTAGCAGTACAATCCCCGGTCAGTGATGAAACTAGTGTGGTCTTGATCGGGGGCGTGCATAGGAATTTGGTTATATCCTGAGTATGCATCCATAAAAGATAAGAGTTCGTTCCCGGCTGTGTTGTCCACAAGTTGATCGATTCGGGGGAGTGGGAAGCAATCCTTCGGGCAAGCGTCATTTAAGTTGGAGAAGTCAATGCATGTTCGCCACTTCCCATTAGCCTTCCTTACCAGTACCGGGTTAGCGATCCATTCCGGGTAGATGGCCTCTCGTATGAAGTTATTGGCAAGTAGGTTCTTTACTTCTTCCTCGAGGGCTGCTGATCGTTCTGCCCCCATACTTCTCTTTTTCTGCTTTACCGGCACCTTGGTAGGATCGATGTTCAGTACATGGCATGCTATGTCTGGGGAGATTCCAGTCATGTCAGCGTGCGTCCATGAAAATACATCCAAGTTGTGGCGGAGAAAATCGATGAGTTGATCCTTTAATTCTGCTCTCAACTGAGACCCAATCCTCAGCAGTCTACTTGAGTCGTGTCTGTCTACAGATACAAATTCTATAGCCTCTGCAGGCTCAGCGGTGGCCTCCTCCTCTTTGTCTCTGGGGTCTAACTCATTGAATGGATCATTGGTATATCGAAGAGGAGGGGCTTTCTTTAGTTGCTATGCTTCCAAGCTTTTCTTGCAGAGAGCGGTCACTGCATTTTTCCATTATCCTTCCTGTGATTATTGCGAAGTTCAGTTACATAGCAATCTCAGGCAGCGTTTTGATCTCCCTCTACTTCCCCTATTCCGTTGTCTGTTGGAAATTTCATCTTCAGGCACCACGGGGCTAGGACAATTTGGAAGTCAGACAAGGCTGGTCTTCCTAAAAAGGCGTTGTAGGCCGAGTGGTTATCTATTAGCACGAACGTTTGTTTCCGCACGACGGAGCGGGGATGACTTCCTATTTCAACAAAGAGGTCCAATTGCCCGAGGGGCATCTTTGCATCTCCAGTGAAACCGTGTAGTGGCTTGTTGCAGGGAGACACATCCTTCATCGACAGCTTCATTTTGTCGAAAGCATGCTTGAATAGAATATTTACTGAGCTTCCAGTATCTACTAGAATTCGGAAAACTTCGGTTGGGCCGAACCAGGCAGAGATGACCATAGGATCCATGTGTGGATACTGTCTTCCTTCTAGGCCACGCCTACTGAATGTGATGTCATTATTCTCTTTCCGCTTCGAGTGACGTTCTTCTATAACAGAATTGACACAGTCTTCATTGTTTCTAAGTGACTTTCCATATCTTTCCATTTCTGCCCAGCTTCTGTCGACGATGTGTGGCCTTCCTGATATTGTACGGACCACTATCATCTCTTATCTGGAACCACTGGTGTTGTGATTTCCTCCGCTTGTCTCTGGGCGGAGTTGCCCTGGGTTTTCCTTGGAAGGGGCTGGAATCCTGTCCTGGTCCTTTACATAGCGTTCCAGTCTCTTCCTTCTGATGTGTTCCTCAATTAGGTCCCGGAGATGACAGCATACATTGGTATCATGCCCATGAGATTCGTGGAAACGGTAGAACTTTCCGGACTTGATTGCGTGATTTGACTCTTTCTTGTATGGAGGGCGTTTGTATTTAAGCTCGTCTTAGGTGGCCAGGAAGATGTTTTCGACTGTCTCGTTCAAAGGAGTGTAAGCGTCAAATCTTGGTCCAGGTTTATATAGACGCTTTTCTCCCTTCTTGCCCCCTGCATTGTCTCTAGAGTCATTTCTTCGGATGTCCTTTGCTACAGTGGGTGCGTTGCCATGAGTCGCCTTAGCTTGCTGCCCTTCCTGCCTTTTAATGGCAGTGTCTTTAAGTCTCATATACTTTCCAGCTTCATGGAAGAAATCGGGCAAGGTAGCTGGTTTTTCTTTTGTTAATCCTCTAGCAAACTTGGTATCTGGATGCACACCACTACAAAGAGCCATTAGGATAAGTTTCTCATTGGAATCTTGGACCGCGGCCGCTGTGGCGTTGAATCGGGTTAGATATTGTTGTATCGTCTCTCCGGGCTTCTGTTTGATATTGGATAAGGAATAAGCATCCTTGGGTTGTTCCACATGAATGCGAAACTGGCTGATGAACTTTTCTTTCAACATTTCCCATGAGCCGATGGATCCTTGGGGTAGATGGCAGAACCAGGAGGTAGCTAGATCCGCCAGGAATAGCGGAAAGCATTTGCACAACACTCCTTCCGTTGCTCCGCTCATGAGCATGTGCTGTGTGTATCTCTGCAAGTGTACAACGGGGTCAGAGGTTCCCTTGTAAGGTTCCATTGTCGGCATTTTCCATTCTCGAGGGGTGATGGCAATTTCGATATTGCGGGTGAAAGGGCTGGTTATCCTAGCGCCTACTCCTCGATCTCTTTGATCCCATCGGACGCACTCTCTGAACAGTCGTGCCATCCTCTCATCAGAATTTGGAGTAGATAGGAATGAGCTTGGTTCTTCCCTGTGGGATCGATCCGTCCAGATGACCTGTAGGGATGGTATAGTCTATTGCTCCTAATATTTTCCAGTGGCTGTCTTTAGGCTTCTGGGAGCATGCTAGGATCAGCTATAGTTGGCCCTTGCCTTGATCTTCCCCTGCTGGGCTCTGTTTCAAGTATTTCTTCGGGGTCAACTTCGGGCTGGACTCTAGCTCGGCTCCGTTCATTGGTGTTTCTATGGCTAGGTAGCATGACCGGCTCAGCTACATCCGATCCTCTCCTGGTACCTCCCCCGTTGGGTTCGGTTCCAAGTGTCTCCTCGGGTTGGAGTTCGGGCTGAGTTTGGGCTCGGCTCCTACCATTGTTGTTCCTGTTGATAGCTTGTTCGAAGATGGATGACCTTTGTTGCCTCCGAGATCCTCCAGACTGGGACTCACCCCATGATTCAGTGTTGCGGTTGGATTTTTCAGCATCCCTTAAGCGTGACATGAGTTGGTTCACCAAAGCTTCTTGTTGGGATGCGAAGCGGTCAGTCACTTCAGCCACAACCCTATCTAGATCTGCCCTAGTAATTGCTGCCGGCTGTTCCGTGGCAAGGGCTGTTGGATTTGCCTGATCTATATTTGGTACTGCTGTCGGGACGGAAGGGTTCTCCTGATCTGGGACCACTGGATCTGGAGCGCTGCTAGTTGCAACGTTCTTTCCCTTGTTGACATCTTTTCTCTGCCTGGAAGTCATGTTTTCTAGGCACTAAGCGATGCTGTTAGGAAGAAGGCCGAGTGGGAGAAGCTGAAGCTTCGGGTTCCAGTTTCTCAGTGAAAGCTCCAAAAATGTTTGCGCAAAAAATGGGCAAACACCTCCAAGTCGTACGATTTAGTCGATTTTATGTTGTTTTTAGTGATTTAGGTGATTTATGCAAATATGTAAAAAGCAGGGACTAAACAGTAAAAGACACACAGATTTATAGTGGTTCAGCCAGAATGTGCCTGCGTCCACTTTATATGTTATTCTTCTTTTTCTCTTCGGATTACAAGTACAAAGCTTTGATTACAAGAGAAAGAAAGTTGTTTGAAAGTTCTATCCGTGCTTGAGCTCTCAAACTTGTCTGCCATTGTTGTACCCCTGCCCCTCTATTTATGGAGTGAGGCTAGGGACAGGGGTCCTGGATGTATATAGCTGCTGGTGGGCTTGGGCTGAAGCAATCTGGCCTGGCAGAATTGGTCCGATTGTGTCCTCCCTTGCTTCTGGTTCGGTAGTGGATGGAGGTAGGTTGGTTCGGTATAGCTTGGTTCGGTGGGACATGGTCCGGTGGTGTGTGGATGGAGCTTGGTTCGGTGGGACATGGTCCGGTGGTGTGTGGATGGAACTTGGTTCGGCTATGCAGGGAGTGGTGTTCGACCGGTAGGGCTTTGGAGAGCGTATTGGTCTGGCATTGTTTGGAGAGGAGATGGTTCGGTGAAGGTGAATCCGGTAGTAGGTGGGAATAGGTTGGCTCGGCAATGCTTGGAAGGGAGTTGGCTCGGCAATGCTTGGAGAGGAGATGGTTCGGTAGTAGGTGGAAACATGCCCAACACCGGTCCAAAAACAATTGACAAACAATTATTCCTCATTTTCTTTTATTCCTTCGGCCCGACTTCTTTGTGAATAATGTCTACTTCCCTTTTTTCTCGTTCGTTCTGAAATTAGGGCTTTTGTAGTTGAAGAAGCCGATTATTTGTTTGTCGATTTCAATAAGTATTCCTTTGATTTGCTTCAGCAATCGACGTTTCTTCAGTTCGCACATGGTTGCTCCTTCTCGATCGAGTTCGGTATGATTTGTTATGTGATTTTATGCTCTTTTCTGCTTTACTTGTTAGCTTGCTCGAACTCGATCTTGATTCGAGTTGAATGGTTATTCTTTTTTGCTTGAACTCGATTGAATATTGCCGATGATGTTTTAGGGTTTTATATAGGGTTCGAATCCCTATATTTTTGTTCGTATATATTCATTGAATTCGTTTGATAATTTTTGGCTTGCTTTTCGATTCAACTTGAATGTTGATGATTTGTACTGACTTGTTCAATTTGTATATATTTTGATTTCTTGGTAATCACAACTTTGATTGATTTCGTGGCCACCATGGCTTGTTTGATTTGGTTTCTTTTTGACTTCGGCCTTTAACTTGACGTGGTTGAACTTGCTACTGTTTTGGTTTTGCTGGCATGTTCGGTTTCTTGACAACCACGGCTTCGAATTTCTGGCATTTGAATTTATGTCGACTTCGGCACTTTGATATTTTTGGGATGAGAATTTTATTTCGACTTGTTCATCTCGGCTTCATGAAAACTCTAGCATGTCTGGCTTTGCTTTGACTTTGGTTGTCACAGCTCTGACTTGATACACTCACTTGTTTTTTGTTGTTTCATGACTTGATAAATTCTGACTAAATTTGGCCTTGACTTTGGCAATGGTTGACTCTAGTTATTTGAATTTATGTTGTAGTGTTTTGGCTGCACTGTCCACATGAGTTCATTTAGTCTTCGCTGTGCATTCTACTTGACTTGATTACTTGATGTAGTCTTGTTCACTTCATGGTTCACCACTGTTTTATGTACTTTGTCCATGTTATACTGCTCTATATATATGTTCACATGTGTGTATATATTCACTGCCTCCATCTTTCTGTTGCATAGTCTGTTGGTTCGAGTCTGTACTGTTACATAGATGTTGTGAGGTTTTGTGTACTTGTGGTCTTTGGTATCAGTGTAGTTTTCGGTTTAGTTGATGATTCTGCATGTATATGTGTATGTGATGTTTTGGAGCTGCTGTCTTCATGTTTTGCAGTTTTTTGTTTCAAGTTGCACTTGGTTCATGTCAGACTTGAAGTCTAGTATGCATATATTATCTTGACTCGAAGTCCGGTCTTGTTGACATTGTCTGCATTGCACTCTGGTTACATATGAACATGAATACTTTCATGTATTCTGCACTGTGCATCTCCATTAGATTTTAGACTGGTCGAGTTGCTTCACCATTGACTTTTGCATTGTGATCATGTACATTTGGTAGAGATGTTGTATGGTTGTTCCTTTGTTATGCACTTGACCATTTGCTGTTTAGTTGATGTACTGTTTCATGGGCTTGTTCCTTCGACTTGTATGTGGTCAGTGATGGTCTGTTGGCATTTGAATTTGGTCTGCAATTGTGTTGAATCCAGCTAATAGCTCGGGTTTGACCTTGTGCTAATATCGTGACTTAATATTTATTCAACTTGAGTTGAACCTGGCTTTTGATTTGGATTTGACCTCGTGCTCACCTGTCCCTGCAATTTTATCAAGTGTATAATGGTGTGCACGGCCTTGTGGCATGTACAGTGATACACCGTGCACGTCACAAGCTGTTCGTTTATGATGAATTCAAATTTAAATGATGACGAACAACCCAAATAACTGAGGCAAATAAAGTTTTCAAAATACATTTTATTTTACACTATAAAAATATTTCATTTTCAATTTTACTGCGTCAGTGTATATTTTTACAGATAACTCAGATGCTGGATTCAATCTGAAATAGAGTTGAAGATAAATACAAGTGAATAAGCGATATGTAGTGAAGTGCATTTGTAAATTAGTAATTGTGATGTAATCGAAATTGTATTGTCATTGAATTTGTATATATATAGTGAAAACTCAAATATGTACTATTCAAAATTGTAATAAATATTTTTTTGAATAAAATATCTGTTTAAATTAAAATTCTATGTTATTTATTTTATTCAGCAAATATTTATTTAATTATGTGAAAAATAAAATAGTACATTAACAAATATGTTTAAATGAATATATATATATATATGTTCATTATCATCAAACAAAAATCATATACTCGCATATTCAACAATAATATGATATCACTACACAAACATATAATCTCAAAAGAGATAAAATAATCCATAAAACGCTAAAAGTAGCGAGCCCCATATAATCGGCATTCATAAAACATCAAATATGGTTTAGGAGAAAATCTAAACCCACCATCTTGCAAACCCAAAACATGCATAAGGAGATCCCATCTCAAACACGCCATAAGGAAAATATATCTCCAAAGAGGAGAGTAAAATCTCAAGTGAACGTCAAAAGGCAAATCTCATATAACGCTAGTGTGGGCAATTCAAATCTCAAAAATAGAACTTCTAAGAGTTCAAATTCCAAAAAGATAATCGCCACAAAGATATATCGAATGGTTTAAAGGATTAATTCCGAAAAGGGGAGATACACTAGGGAAAATAGTCAAAGAAACCATCTCAAAAGTGTTTGCACGTGCATGTGGCCAAGCCTTGCCAAGTACTGTTATCTCAAATAGGTACCTCGCTTGAAGGCAAAACGTCACAATGACAAATACTCTGCAATGGCAAAAACGCCGCAATGGCAAACGTCTCGAAGACAATTACGCCGCAATGACAATGACCCGCTACTGGCATGCCGCAATGGAAAATGTCTCACAAACCCTCGAATAGGAACCCGAATAGCGTTAACTTGCGTCGCATACCATACGTTCGCACTAAACAGTTTACTAACCGCTAGTGAATTTCACACTCAAAGCAATAAAAAGTTTACCTCATCTCATCGATAAACTCGACCCGAAGGTCAAAACGATCAAACGGACAAGTCAGGAATTAACCGATAGGATAAACGCATGTGTCACATACCACGTGTTTTACCAAAATGTTTAATTCTCCTTATCATTCACACGAATAGTGCAAAAACATGTATTTTATATATAAAATAATTTATTTGAGAAAACAAGCCTTTAAAACCATTTTTCGAAATTAATTTTGAAGACAATATTTGAAAATTTCCTTATTATAAAGAATAAATAGATTTTATAGATTAAAATAATTTAGAAAAATTACATAATAATTATTTAAATGCCGATTTATTTTAAAAACTATTCCAAAATTGTTTGGAAAATTTTGTGCTTGAGATCAAAGAAATCACTCAAAACTTCCATTCAAATTCAATTCAAATTCAATTCAAAATTGAATTTCAAATTCATTAAAACTTGGCTAGCCTATTGATAGGCATCATAGCCCTCAAAATATTTCAAAAATATCACAAAAACATGAAGTAAAAGTCAAAAGTTGGAGGGAAAAAGAACATAAAAATGTTTAGGCAAAATAATAGCCAGGTCTAAAATCTTCTTTGGGTTCATCTTTCGGACATAAAACAGGTGGCCAAACGACCTTTGATTGAACTAAAAATTGAGTATGTGGTGCAGTGGTAATTGTGTTGTAGTATATATCTACAAAATTTCATAGCAAAACACTTTCGTTTGATACCTGAAAACCTTGCTGCAAAATCAATGCACAGCCTGGAAATTACCTATACACATTTTTTTTCTGAGTTGCTGCAAACATGACCCAAGTCCATGTTTGAGACAGCATATCTCTTTCGTTTCTTACTCGAATTGCATGACTCTTTTTTTGTTTGAAAGACAAGTTTTCTACTGTAAGCATACCAAATTTCAGGTCACTTTGACCTATATAGCTTATAGAAATGTGCTGCCTAATTTTGATCTGGAGCATGTTTTTGCCCTGAGTTTTGCAGTGAAAAAACACTTTCTGGGTTCAACTTTGAGATATTATAACTTTCTCTTACTTTATCCAACATGTAACAGCCCGCACCTCACTTAGTGCAGATATTGTCCCCAACTTAGTCACATCCGCCTCATGGGCCAAGCCAAGGTGTGAGATTTTATTCCTCAAAAGGCCTCGACGTTGTTATGAGGTGTAGCCTTTGGTGTATAAGCACCCATTTCATAGTATTTTTCCGCGATGTGGGACTATTGTTCCCATTTTGAAGGGATGTTACAATCTCCCCCCTTTAAAGCCCAACGACCTCATTGGCTCATGAACACAACACCACCCCTAGCGTCATGGCTGTACCACGCACAGACCACAATTTCAGCTGGGTATGACTCTGATACCAATGTAACACCCCGCACCTCACTTAATGCAGATATTGTCCCCAACTTAGTTACCTCTACCTCGTGGGCCAAGCCAAAGTGTGGGATTTTGTTCCTCAAAAGGCCTCGACGTTGTTATGAGGTGAAGGCTTTGGTATATGAGCACTCACTTCATAGTGTTTTTCAACGATGTGGGACTATCATTTCATTACATGTCAAAGCGCGATATGCGCCCATGCATGCTTGCAGAATGATCCATACCACCCATGCTCATTTCTAAATAAGTGAAACCCATCTTCTTCTCTAACCTGTACTTTCAAAGTTCAGGGCTGTAACCAAAAGAAACCAGAAAACCCCTTTTTCTCTTAAAACCATAGAATCCAATTCTCAAATTTCTCCAATTCTTTTGCAAATTAATCACTTTGAAGCTATTAAATTCAGGTTATCAATTCAAAACTATGAATTTGTCTCGGGTTATTTTCTATTTTATGAAAATTGAATCACTATAGGTTGATGTCTTCTTGCATGTAGCTCAAATAGCTTCTACACGTGCTGAAGCCACAATTTGAACCTCCAAGCCTTCATTTTGATCTGGATTCTTGCTAAAAATTGGTATTCCCTTGCTGCTAATCTAAGGTGAGAATCTCTCTCACACATCCTGGCTTATTTCAGGTTTCGTAGTTATGAATTGGGTTGTTTATTTTTCAAATTCGTTTGATGTAACGTTGATTTTCTGAGCTGCTGCAAACATGGCCTGAGTCCATGTTTGAGACAGCGTATCTCTTCTGTTTTCTGTCAAAATTCGTTGATTCTTTTTTCAGTTTAAACTATAGTTGTTGAAATTTACGCGTGCCAAATTTCAGGTCATTTCGACGTATGTGCCTTATAGAAATATGTTGCCGAACTTTGATTCGGAGCATGTTTTTGCCCAGATTTTTACAGTGAAAACATTGCTTGGGTTCAACTTTGAGACATCATACCTTTCTCATACCTTATTCAAAATGTGTGATTATATTTCCATATTAAAGTATGAATGTTATGTTTGTTCATGCCAAATTTCTGGTAATTTTGACCTATGTAGCTTATAGAAATATGTTGCCGAACTTTGATTCGGAGCATGTTTTTGCCCAGATTTTTACAGCAAAAACACTGTCTGGGTTCAATTTTGAGACATCATACCTTATTCAAATTGTGTGATTCATTTTCCATATTAAAGTATGACTGTTATGTTTCATTCTTGCCAAATTTCAGATAATTTCGACCCATGTAGCTTATAGAAATATGTTGCCGAACTTTGATTCGAAGCATGTTTTTGCCTAGATTTTTATAGTGAAAACATTGTTTGGGTTCAACTTTGTGACATCATAACTTTATCACGGTTGTTTAAATTTTGTGATTCTTTTTCCAGTTTCAAGTATGAGTGTTACTCTATATGCCTACCAATTTTCAGCTCAATAAAAGGCCGTTTATTCTACTTTTTCATGCCTGTAATTTGAACCCAAGATGGTTTTCAGGCCTGGGCACATTTTTGTTTTTGAACTATTACAAACATGGTCTGAGTCCATTTTTGAGACAGCGTGAACTCACAATTTCTAGCTGAAGCAAAGCTTCAAAAATCAAAATCTGAGCTTTTGTAATCGTTTTTGGTTGATAGTTTTCTTTTCTGTGAATCTAGAATGGGTTGTTTAGGTTGGTTGGTTGTGCTTCCTCATCTTTAAAATGAGGTAGGTGGCTCGAGTCCTGGACAATATCTACGTTATGTGAGGTGCAAGCTGTTACAAATCAAGCTGTGACGCCCTACCCCGAGACCCACATTAACAAAGAGTATTACTGGGTAATACTGCCTGCTAATGTAGAAAATAGGACAGGATAAGAGCGACCGTCTATAGCCTTGTCTTAAATATCTATTGGATATGTCGAAAAATACCATTTTTTTCTATCTCAAGTGGATCGACATATCCAATAAATACTTAACACAAAGCCATAGGTAGCTATAGGATCTATCAGAACAAAATACAATAACTCAAATGCAAAACACATCACATATATACACACCTATACAGATACATCACATATGTGGTATGACGATCACAATACAAACACGAGTCAAAAAATATACATATCAGAGTAGCAAACCAAAAAGGACTACACAAAAGCTACAATAAAAAGAGCTAGCAGAAAAGTCCATGCGGAAACAGAATAGGCTAAGTCCAAAGGGTACCTAACCTGAAACACCTCGGTCTGACCCGATTATAAAATAAACGGGTCAGTCTAGCTAAAAAAATCACTTTACAAGGATAAGCGATAATATGAGCATAAGGATAATGTGATAATATTCCCGAATAGGAATGAACAACCAAAAGTGAATGATTACATCGAGTGATAATATGTATCATTACACAAAAATATAATCTCAAAAGAGATAAAATAACCCATAAAACGCCAAAAACCTATCATCAACATTAATAAAACAAAAATATGGTTTAGGGGAAATCCTAAACCCGCCATCTTGGCAAACCCAAAACATGCATAAAAAGATCCTATCCCAAACATGCCATAAAACAAATATATCTCCAAAGAGGAGAATAAAATCTCAAATAAAACCCAAAAGGCAAATCTCATATAACGCCAGTGTAGGCAATTCAAATCTCAAACTTCTAAGAGTTCAAATTCCTAAAAGGTAATCGCCACAAAGATATATCGAATGGTTCAAAGGACTTATACCGGAAATGGGCGATACACTAGGGAAAATAGTCAAAGAAACCATCTCAAAAGTGTTTGCACGTGCATGTGGCCGAAGCCTTGCCAAATACTGTTATCTCAAATAGATACCTCGCCGGAAGTCAAAACGTCACAATGACAAATATGCCGAAATGGAAAATACGCCGCAATGACAAATACGCCGCAATGGAAAATACTCCGCAATGGCAAATGTCTCGAAGACAAATACGCCGCAATGTTAAACGCCGCAATGGCAATGACCCGAAGGTCCAATACTGGCACGCCGCAATGGAAAATGTGTCACAAACTCTCGAATAGGAACCTGAATAGTGTTAACATGCGCTTATAATATGGTATCACTACATCAAACAAAAATCATATACTCGCATATTCAACAATAATATGGTATCACTACATAAACATATAATCTGAAAAGAGATAAAATAACCCATAAAACGCTAAAAGTAGCGAGCCCCATATCATCGGCATTCATAAAACATCAAATATGGTTTAGGGGAAAACCTAAACCCACCATCTTGGCAAACCCAAAACATGCGTAAGGAGATCCCATCTCAAACACGCCATAAGGAAAATATATCTCCAAAGAGGAGAATAAAATCTCAAGTAAACGCCAAAAGGAAAATCTCATATAACGCCGGTGTAGGCAATTCAAATCTCAAAAATAGAACTTCTAAGAGTTCAAATTCCCCAAAGGTAATCGCCACAAAGATATATCGAATGGTTCAAAGGACCTATTCCGAAAATGGGAGATACACTAGGGAAAATAGTTAAAGAAACCATCTCAAAAGTGTTTGCATGTGCATGTGGCCGAAGCCTTGCCAAGTACTGTCATCTAAAATAGGTACCTCGCCTGAAGGCAAAATGTCACAATGACAAATACGCAGAAATGGCCAATATTCCGCAATAGCAAACGTCTCGAAGACAAATACGCCGCAATGGCAAATGCCGCAATGGCAATTACCGAAGATTCAGTACATGCACGCCGCAATGGAAAATGTCTCACAAACTCTTGAATAGGAACCCAAATAGTGTTAACGTGCGTCCCATACCACACATTCACACTAAATAGTTTACTAACCGCTAGAAAATTTCACACTCAAAGCAGTAAAAAGTTTACCCCATCTCATCGATAAACTCGACCCGAAGGTCAAAACGATCAAACAGACAAGTCAGGAATTAACCGATAAGATAAATGCATGTGTCTCATACCACGTGTTTTACCAAACCATTTAATTCTCCTTCTCATTCGCTTGAATAGTGCAAAAACGTGTATTTTATATATAAAATTATTTATTTGAGAAAACAAGCTTTTAAAACCATTTTCCGAAATCAATTTTGAAGACGATATTTGAAAATTCCCTTATTATAGAGAATAAATAGATTTTATAGCTTAAAATAATTTAAAAATATTAAATAATAAATATTTTAAATGTCGATTTATTTAAAAACCTATTTCAATATTGTTCGGGAAAATCTGTGCTCGAAATCAAAGAAATCACTCAAAACTTTCACTCAAATTTAATTCAAATTTAAATTTCAAATTCATCCAAACTTAGCTATCCTACTGATAGGCATCATAGCCCTCAAAACATTTTAGAAATATCACAAAAACATGAAGTAAAAGTCAAAAGTCGGACGGAAAAAGAACATAAAAACGCTTAGGCAAAATAATACCCAGGTCTGAAATCTTCTCTGAGTTCAACTTTTGGACATAAAACAGGTGGCCAAACGACATTTAATTGAAATAAAAAGGTGGAAATTGGTTTAGAAATATATTTTGGCTATAGAATAAGCTTCTAAGTGGTTTGAAATATTTTCTAAGTGAGAAAAGTATTTTTGTTAAATTGTAAGAGTAAAAAATATAGACTTTTGCATTTTATTGCGAAAATAGTGCATTTTTGTTAAATAAAGGAATTTAATAATAAAAATATTTAAAAGTACAACTTAATCTTTTTATATGATAGAAAATATTTTATTTTGTATGTATACAAGTTTTCATATTTTTCTTATTTGTAAATATGGAGAAAATGCAATTTTGTTTTGTGTATATGTGACATAGGTTTATATGTTAGTTAAGTGTGAATTAGTTAACCTTAGCCTTTTTTTTGGGTTTGTTAGCCCAATAGTGTTCCTTAGCCTGATTAAGGAAGTGAAAAAATAGAAAATAACTTGTACGTACATTTCTATTACCCTCTTCTTCTTCCTCTAGTATACAGAAAATCAAACCCACTTCTCCTTTCTCAAACTAAGCCACAAATCTCCAAATTTGTACCAAATCCTTGCTGTGATTAACAATTTAGAGACAATATATAGAGGTAATTCATCTCTAAAATCAAAATACTTCATCAAATTATGATTTTTGTATAAGTTGTTTAACGTAATTAAAATAATTTGTGTTGCATGTTTGTAAAGCTCCATTTTCAGGCCATTGAAGCCATTTTCAAGGCCAAAGCTTGCTCCTTTTTCACCGATTTTCTTTTTGAAATTTAAATTATAGTTGTTGAAATTTATGTATGCCAAATTTTAGGTCATTTTGACCTATGTGCCTTATAGAAATATGTTGCCGAACTTTGATTCGGAGCATGTTTTTGCCCAGATTTTTACAGCGAAAACATTGCTTAGGTTCAACTTTGAGACATCGTACCTTTCTCATACCTTATCTAAAATGCGTGAATCTTTTTCCATATTAAAGTATGAATGTTATGTTTTGTTCATGCCAAATTTTAGGTTATTTCGACCTATGTAGATTATAGAAATATGTTGCCGAACTTTGATTCAGAACATGTTTTTGCCTAGATTTTTACAGTGAAAATACTGCCTGGGTTCAATTTTGAGACATCATACCTTTCCCATACCTTATTCAAATTGTGTGATTCCTTTTCCATATTAAAGTATGAGTGTTATATTTGATTTGTGCCAAATTTCAGGTAATTTCGACCCATGTAGCTTATAAAAATATGTTGCCGAACTTTGATTCAAAGCATGTTTTTGCCTAGATTTTTACAGTAAAAACATTGTCTGGTTTCAACTTTATGACATCATAACTTTATCATAGGTTGTTTAAATTTCGTGATTCCTTTTCCAGTTTCAAGTATGAGTGTTAATCTATATGCCTACCAATTTTTAGCTCAATAAGAGGTCATTTGTTCTACTTTTTCAGGCCTGTAATTTGAACCCAAGACGGTTTTCAGGCCTCGACACATTTTCATTTTTGAATTGTTGCAAACATGGTCTTAGTTCATGTTTGAGACAGCGTAAACTCATAATGTCTAGCTGAAGCAAAGCTTCAAAAATCAAATTCTGAGCTTTTGTAATTGTTTTTTCGTTGATAGTTTTCTTTCTGTGAATCTAGAATGGATTGCTTAGGTTGGTTGGTTGTGCTTCCTCATCTTTAAAATGAGGTAGGTGGCTCAAGTCCTGGACAATATCTGCATTAAGTGAGGTGCGGGCTGTTACAATCTACCAAGCTGTGACGCCCCACCCCGAGACTCATATTAACAAAGAGTATTACTGGGTAATACTATCTGCTAATGCAAAAAATAAGGCAGGATAAGAGCGACCGTCTATAGCCTTGTCTTAAATATCTATCGAATACGTCGACAAATGCTTTTTTTTTCTATCTCAAGTGGATCGACATATCCAATAAATACTTAATACAAAGCCATAGGTAGCTATAAGATCTATCAAAGCAAAATACAACAACTCAAATGCAAAACACATCACATATATACACACACCTATACAGATACATCACAGAGTACACAAAATGATACATCACATATGTGGTATGACGACCACTATACAAACACGAGTCAAAAAAATATACATATCAGAGTAGCAAACCAAAAAGGACTACACAAAAGCTACAATAAAAAGAGCTAGCAAAGAAGTCCATGCGAAAGCAGAATATGCTAAGTCCAAAGGGTACCTAACCTGAAACACTTCGGTCCAACCCGAGTATAAAATAAACGGGCCAGTCTAGCTAAAAAATCACTTTACAAGGATAAGCGATAATATGAGCATAAGGATAATGTGATAATATTCCCGAATAGGAAGGAAAAACCTATAGTGTATGATTACATCAAGTGATAATATAGTATCATTACATAAACATATAATCTCAAAAGAGATAAAATAACCCATAAAACGCTAAAATTAGCGAGCCTCCTATCATCGGGATTCATAAAACATAAAATATGGTTTAGTGAAAAGCCTAAACCCGCCATCTTGGAAAACCCAAAACATGCATAAAGAGATCCCATCCCAAACATGCCATAAAACAAATATGTCTCCAAAGAGGAGAATAAAATCTCAAATAAACGCCAAAAGACAAATCTTATATAATTTCAGTGTAGGCAATTCCAATCTCAAAAATAGAACTTCTTAGAGTTCAAATCCCCAAAAGGTAATCGCCACAAAGATATATCGAATGGTTCAAAGGACCAATACCGGAAAGGGGTGATACACTAGGGAAAATAGTCAAAGAAACCATCTCAAAAGTGTTTGCACGTGCATGTGGCCGAAGCCTTGCCAAATACTGTTATCTCAAATAGATACCTCGCCCGAAGGCAAAACGTCACAATGACAAAAACGCCGCAATGGAAAATACGCCGCAATGGCAAATACACTGTAATGCAAACGTCTTAAAGACAAATATGCCGCAATGGTAAACGCCGCAATGGCAATGACCCGAAGGTCCAGTACTGGCACGTCGCAATGGCAAATGTGTCACAAACTCTCGAATAGGAACCGAATAGTGTTATCATGCGCCCATAATACGGTACCACTACATCAAACAAAAATCATATACTCGCGTATTCAACAATAATATGGTATCACTACACAAACATATAATCTCAAAAGAGATAAAATAACCCATAAAAAGCTAAAAGTAGCGGGCCTCATATCATCGGCATTCATAAAACATCAAATATGGTTTAGAGGAAAACCTAAACCCGCCATCTTGGCAAACCCAAAACATGCATAAGGAGATCCCATCTCAAACACCCATAGGGAAAATATATCTCCAAAGAGGAGAATAAAATATCAAGTAAATGGCAAAAGGCAAATCTCATATAATGCCACTGTAGGCAATTCAAATCTCAAAAATAGAACTTCTAAGAGTTCAAATTCCCAAAAGGTAATCGCCATAAAGATATATCGAATGGTCCAAAGGACCAATTCCGAAAAGGGGAGATACACTAGAGAAAATAGTCAAAGAAACCATCTCAAAAGTGTTTGCACGTGCATGTGGCCGAAGCCTTGCCAAGTACTATTATCTCAATTAGGTACCTCGCCTGAAGGAAAAACGTCACAATGAAAAATACGCAGCAATGGCCAATACGCCGCAATAGCAAACGTCCCGAAGACAAATATGCCGCAATGGCAATGACCCGACGGTTTAGTACTGGCACGCCGCAATGGAAAATGTCTCACAAACTCTCGGATAGGAACCCGAATAGTGTTAACGTGCATCCTATACCACACATTCACACTAAATAGTTAACTAACCGTCAAAAAATTTCACACTCAAAGCAGTAAAAAGTTTACCTCATCTCATTGATAAACTCGACCCGAAGGTCAAAACGATCAAACGGACAAGTTAGGAATTAACCGATAAGATAAACACATGTGTCTCATACCACGTGTTTTACCAAACCATTTAATTCTCCTTCTCATTCGCTCGAATAGTGTAAAAACGTGTATTTTATGTATAAAATAATTTATTTGAGAAAACAAGCTTTTAAAACCATTTTCGGAAATCAATTTTGAAGACGATATTTGAAAATTCCCTTATTATAGAGAATAAATAGATTTTATAGCTTAAAATAATTTAAAAATATTAAATAATAATTATTTGAAATGTCGATTTATTTTAAAACCTATTTCAAAATTGTTCGGAAAAATTTGTGTTCGAAATCAAAGAAATCGCTCAAAACTTTCACTCAAATTCAAATTTCAAATTCATCAAAACTTAGCTATCCTACTGACAGGCGTCATAGCCCTCAAAACATTTTAGAAATATCACAAAAATATGAAGTAAAAGTCAAAAGTCGGTAGGAAAAAAAACATAAAAACGCTTAGGCAAAATAATACACAGGTCTGAAATCTTCTTTGGGTTCAACTTTCGGACATAAAACAGGTGGCCAAACGACATTTAATTGAAATAAAAAGGTGGAAATTGGTTTAAAAATATATTTTGGCTATAGATTAAGCTTCTAAATGGTTTGAAATATTTTTCTAAGTGAGAAAAGTATATTTATTAAATTGTAAAAGTCAAAAATATAGACTTTTGCATTTTATGGCGAAAATAGTGCATTTTTGTTAAATAAAGGAATTTAATAGTAAAAATATTTTAAAATACAAGTTAATCTTTATATATGATAGAAAATGTTTTATTTTGTATGTATACAAGTTTTCATATTTTTCTTATGTGTAAATATGGAGAAAATGCAATTTTGTTTTGTGTATATGTGACATAGGTTTATATGTTAGTTAAGTGTGAATTAGTTAACCTTAGCCTTTTTTTTTGGGTCCATTAGCCCATTAGTGTTCCTTAGCCTGATTAAGGAAGTGAAAAACAGAAAATAACTTATACATACATTTCTATTACCCTCTTCTTCTTCCTCTAGTACACAGAAAATCAAACCCACTTCTCCTTTCTCAAACAAAGCCACAAATCTCCAAATTTGTATCAAATCCTTGCTGTAATTAACAATATAGAGACAATATATACAGATAATTCATCTCTAAAACAAAAATACTTCATCAAATTATGATTTTTATATAAGTTGTTTAACGTAATTAAAATATTTTGTGTTGCATGTTTGTAAAGCTCCATTTTTAGGCCATTGAAACCATTTTCAAGGCCAAAGCTTGCTCTTTTTGACCGATTTTCTCCTGTAGCTCAAGTATTTTGCAAGGTGAGTTGAAACACTCACATAATCTAGCTGAGCCAAGCTCAAAAAATTGCAAAAGCATTCAAAAATTTAGCTTTTGTCGATAAATTTTTGTAGTTTTCTATTTGAAATTTGTTTCATATTGCCTCTTTGAATGCCTATAACTTTTGATTCTGGCAACAAAATGCTGCCGGATTTTCTTTTATTGATAGTTCATGTGTTGTAGTATATATCTACTAAATTTCATAGCAAAATACTTTCGTTTGGTACCTGATAACCTTGCTGCAAAATCAATGCACAGCCTGGAAATTACCTGTACACATTTTGTTTTCCGAGTTGCTGCAATCATGGCTAGAGTCCATGTTTGAGACAACATATCTCTTTCTTTTATTTCTCGAATTGTGTGATTCTTTTTTTGTTTGAAAGGTAAAGTTTTCTACTATAAGCACACCAAATTTCAGGTCAGCTTGACCTATATAGCTTATAGAAATACGCTGCCGAACTTTGATCCGGAGCATGTTTTGCTATATATTCTGGTAGAATTTAATAATGAGGCATTTTATTCACTTTAAATGAAGAGTTTAGAGATTAAATTTTATTTTTGAAAGAGGTTTTGGAAATTTTCAAAATGTTGAAATTTGAGAATTTGATGTAATAAAAGGATTTTTGGTAACCTTAAAAAATATTTGTTTAGCTAGACTTACCCATGTAATTTATACTTGGGTCAGACCGAGGTATTTCGGGTTAGGTACACTTATGGACTTAGCCTATTCTGCTTCCGCATGAACTTCCCTTTTTATTGTAGTCTTTTTGTCACTCTCTGATATGTATATTGTTTTGACTCGTGTGTATATTGTGGTCGTCTTACCACTTATGATGTATTATTTGTATTGTATTGGGATGAATTAGTATATATGTATATATACCCATTTGCTGTTAAGTGTTGTGTTATGCATTTGAGTTGTTGTATTTTGTTCTGATAGATCTTATAGCCACCTGTAGTTTTTTTTAAACATTTATTGGATATGTCGATCCACTTGAGAGAAAAATATATAGAGCACTAATCGACGTATTCAATAGATATTTAAGACAAGACTATAGATGGTCGCTCCTAACCAGCCTCATTCTCCGCATTAGCACACAGTATTACCAGTAATACTCTTTATTAATGTGGGTCTTAGGGTGGGGCGTCACAGCTCGGGACATTCGATAAAATTGGAACAGTACAGAGAAGAATAGCATG
The DNA here is from genome assembly GCA_030765085.1 of Allium cepa. Classification (NCBI taxonomy): domain Eukaryota; kingdom Viridiplantae; phylum Streptophyta; class Magnoliopsida; order Asparagales; family Amaryllidaceae; genus Allium; species Allium cepa. Next base: position 444,106,179 of record CM060945.1, read on the forward strand.
GCCCCTGCGCAAGGATGTCACACACAAATCGAGAAATGGTATCAGAGGCGTACCCAGCCGGAATTGTGGTCTGCACGTATTACAGCCACGATGCTTGAGTTATGTTGTGTTCATGAGCCAACGAGGGCATTAGGCTCTAAAGGGGGGAGATTGTAACACCCCTTTAAAATGGGAATAATAGTCTCACATCGTGGAAAAACACTATGAAGTGGGAGCTTATATACCAAAGCCTTCACCTCATAAAAACGTTGAGGCCTTTTGAGGAACAAAATCCCACACCTTGGCTTGGCCCATAAGGTGGAGGTGACTACGTTGGGGACAACATCTGCGTTAAGTGAGGTGTGGGCTGTTACAGTAATGATCTTCTGGCACAATATAGAATTGAGACATAAAATAATATTGTACTTTTCTATATTAAAGCTCTATTTACAAATTCATTAATGGCAGAAATACCTAAACTCAATGTAATAAGCCTCTCGACCAGATAAGGGTGACTAAATAAGGTAAGGACAATGGATGTAGGAAATTTCGGCTCGAACCACTATAAAAGTCTATTTTTTATTTACTTTCTGCACTTTACCTCCTCTGCATTTTCTTTTGAGACCTTATGATCCAGCATTTCATAACCTAAGCTTGATTAAATCACTTCTCTGTAATCTCTTCAACAGTTTCAAAATTCCAACCAGCTTTCGGAGTTATACTTTCAGACCTTGGGGTGTTAGTATGGACAAAAAATTTCACTGACATTTTTTGCTCTAGAAGGAGGGCCTCGAACCTTTGTATTATGTTCCCTCTTGAAAATCCAACAGAACATTCTAGTCAATTATATCTAGTTCTAAAAACAAAGAAGTCATCTCCAAGCTGCCCCTGAATCTTCGCATTTAACTCATTTAAAAAGACAATTGTGAAAGATTGGTCACCCTCATTTTGAAGATAGAGAATGATAAAGAATATGATCCTGTCTATGAGCTTCAAGTTTCTCAGACCAGGAAACTTTTGAAATATCTTCAAGAATCCTTCCAAGAATCATCCTAACTCCAAAAGATTGTTAAGACCCTGAATAGTGATGTCAGGAACCTATCCATCGAATTTTTGAGTATAAAGGTTTGGTTTCATCCAATAAGAAAGCCCTTCCAGTCACTCAAGGTGATGAGCGTTGAAAGAAATTGAAGCGGGATCAGATTCTTACGCCACTGGACTGAAGCTTATCTCTGATATTTCTGGAAACCTGTAAGGACTTATCGTACCTGGATTACCCTCCACTAAAGAAAGAATGCCCAAAAAGTGAGAAGTATGGTATCTATCATTTGTTAAACAGGCATGACATAGATGAATGCCCAAAGCTTTCTTATGTGGTCGAGAAATTTATTCAGAAAGGAAAGTTAACTGAATTTATTAAACGTTAGTTTGAATATCTTTTTTCAGATTTATTTTATTTTGTTTTTATCATGACTCTTGGGGAATTCCATCTGACTCTTGCCAAATGAATGCATATGGTGCTTGTGTAGAAAGATGAAATTGAAAGAAGAATCCCTTTTTATAAATCAAATTCCCACGGTCAAACGAAAGATATCGGTTCTATTAACGCGCTCTTCTCAAATATAATCTCTTTCACAAAAATTTCGACTCTAAAGAGCACCTCATGGTCTCGGATTTCTTGAAGCATAATCAGAAAGTCTTTGCTTTTCTTCTTTAGTATAAATCAATCTATCAAGTCTTTACTCAAAGGGTGCATTCAAGTCTCAGCATTTACGGTATGTCCCCTCTCCTTAAGAACTTTTTCATATCATGCTTGCGTTTTGAATTTAAAGACAGAAACTCTACCATTGATCTAATGAGATCAATGAAGATTTTTTCTTTCTCTAAAAGATACTAATTCTATCAATAGTTTTCTTTTTCAAACTCGAACTAAACTTTCTATTGAACGATGTGATTTATGAACTACATGATTTCAAAAGTCTTTTACAAAGCAACTTGAGAACACTCTTTCCAAAGATTTTATATTTCTCTTTACTAATTTACAACTAGCGTTCCATATGACCTTTAACTTAAAGTAGTTTTATATAGCTAACATTCGTCAAAGTAGTTTTAGATGGATGGCACCTGTCAAAAGTTGTTGTAGATGGTTGACACCTACCAAAAGTGGTTGTAGATAGCCGGTGCTCACCAAAAGTGACTGTAGACCCAAGATAAGTTAGTAGACCTCACCATAAGAGCACCCCCACAGTGATGCATTACAAATGTAAGGCCATATCACCTGGGCTTAAAAAGATGCCCAAAAGTAGAATGCATGCTGATAATGGGTCGTGGTCGAGTAGTACCATGCATTGGTAGATTTCCATTTAAATTAGAATATTGGGTGGATTCTCAATAATAGTGAGCCACGTTCTAGTAGTACTATGCATTTTTTAGATTCTCAATTAAATTAGAAAGTTGGGTAAATTCCCAATAATATTGAGCCATGGTTGAGTAGTACCATACATTGGGTAGATTCCCAATAATAGCGAGCCATGGTCAAGTTGTGCCATGCATAAGATTAGAAATGGGAAGATCCCCAATAAGATTAGAGTTGGGTAGATTCCCATAAGGATGGAACACCAGGGAAAAATTCCTAAGTTAAGGCATCGAGTAGATTCTTGATAAAAAAGGATAATAGAATTAGAACAAGACGAAACTCCTAATTATGCCACTGGGCTGACTTCGGACTAGGATACAATAATCAGGACTTGGTTGGATACGAGACCATGATTATACCAGGTGCAAGAGATGCCCCATAAAGAGAAATTCTAAAGCACACTCAAGCAAAGCGATGGCCGCATAAGAAATAAAATCAAAAAATGAAAAGTTCCTTTATATATAGTTTGCCCAAGAAGAAATTACAAGGGGTAGGCCGAGAAGAACGTCTACAGAAATATTTACTAGATTACAAAAATAAGATCATCGAAAGATAAAGTATAAAAACGAAAGGAGGGGATCCTCCTAATGAGCAAGCCAAGGTGGCAAGTCAAGGCCCACCAAAACAGTCTTTGTTCCATAGCTTTGAAAGGAATTTATTAAGCAAAATCATCCTTAGCCTCTTTTCCTCCCTTCATCTAAAAGGAATGGCAATGTCATATCCTAGAATCAAATATTGATTTAAGGCTTACTCTTCTTTGAGGTAAAGCGGTTGTTAATTTTTAAACCTAGCATTGACTCAAGGAAATTGCTCTTAATCTCAAAGGCCTTAAGTGTTACTTTAAGCATTTAAAGTTCAGCTACCTTGTCCTTATAAGATTGGCAAAGAGAAGCGTAGTCTCATTGAGTTTGAGCAGTTCAGGTAAGGTACTCCCTAATGAATGCCAACTTAAGATTAGTAAAGAGAAAGGTGCAGAATAAAGATCCAAATTGAGTACTCTAGCTTGAAATATTATGTGACAATCGCATCGTACAAGGTCGATTTGTAATTAAAACACTATAAAGTTGTCAAGAAAGTTTCTTTCATAAATTATACAAGCCAAAGGTTATAAAATTCATATTACTATAAGGACAAGTTACAATATGTTTTCATCAACAAGCATGTTATCGGGAGTGTCTTCTTGTGCCTTCTCGTCAATAGAAGCAACTTCCTTCTCTTCCTCTACCGAGAGCTCGGCTTCATCCTCCACAACGGCCTTGGTCTGCTTTTCCTTCTTGTGTTCCTCATACCTTTTAGCGAAGTTGGCTTTAAATGTGGCAGCATTTTTCCTAAGATAGGTTAGAGAAAAAGGGATGTTTTGGTCCAAACAAGATTTGAAAGGTTCGTCTGCTGGCCTCCTTCTCATGCTCTTCTCCAACAATATAACATTCCTTATCAACCACCCTAGCATCGGCTTTCTCCAACCACTCATCCCTTTCTTTCAAGGCTTTCTCAAGAGTCTCGACCTTATGATCCTTCTCTTCAGCAGTCCCGTCTACTTCATCTATCTAGGCATTCACCTTTTGAATTTTAGCTTTGAATTCAACAAATTCCTTTTTCATATCTTTGGCAATGGCCACCATCTTCTCCATTTTCATCCACTCATGTTGAAGGGTAGACATTTCCATCACAGTCTAGATAGAGGCAACATAGTAAGAACAAATGATGGAATCGTAAATCTACATATAAAAAAAATTCTACCTTGATGCTTTCCCTAAGGCTATATTCAATTGCTCTTCGAACACCTGGGGCAGAAGTTGGATGTAATGATCTGCTATTCTTACACCTAAAGATGAAACTTAATATATCCTCGACATTCATGTGCCGATCATCTAAGTGTCCGAAAGACAAGTCTTTTAGGGTTAAAGAAAGAAAATATAGAACATAATCCCACAAACTTGACGATATATATATAATATAATGAATGATATCTACAAAAAGAATCAACTTTATTATATAAACAACATCAAAATACACTAACCTAATATCAGCTTGGACAGTTATAATACCCTATCCTTACAAATGCCGATTAACACAATAAAAAATCAAAGCAACAAAACCAGCGAAATAAAATAAGATACGTAAATACGACTTGGAGAATCCAGCTCGTCTCTTGAAAGCTCCAAAGGATCTAGCTAAATCTGGAAAATATGCTCAGGCTAATCCAAGCATTATAGGAAAACAATGCCAGTTTGGTTTAGTAAAACCAGCATGAGAAACTCAATTCATAAGAAATTTTATTTATTTAACTCGTAAAACCTTTTAAAATCAAAGTATCTCATAAGATCATGCCGCACATAAACACGGATGGATTTTTACCTTCCAATAACCAAAACATTAAAACCCAGTGATATTATAATAATGTCTGGGGTTAAAATAAATATTGAATCATAGCCGAATTAGTTACTTTAATTAAATTCCAGCATAATAGATATACAATCAAGTCCGAAGGCTCGTATTTGAAAATGGATTCCAACTATAACTTGGTAAGGGACTACCTTTCGATCGTATACCTCTAGAAAGTGTTACCCGAGGTCCATACATGGACCACCAATGAGGAAAAAATTGGCCTACCCCTCTAAAATTAGAAGTCGAATTACCTCATCCCTTGACACTGAGGATGTAAACATTGCCCCTCGATGCCTATGTGCAAAACAACTCTAAGCGGAAAATATAGAATGGGATAATGATTCATAACGGTAACTAACCATATAACTCTGTAATTATCTCCTTTTTTATCCATTCTTAGGGTATGAATCTTGAGGCTACACTTTCAAATTTTGTACTGACAGGCCATCTTGGAATGCTAACACGGCCCTCCAAGCAAAGATGCAATGCCAGCATTCATCCATACAAGTTGTTCTGGGATCAAACAAACATTCAAAATTTATTGTCTTCCATTTTGTAATCACCCTTAGGAAGAAATTATAGCTCCATAGCATACTTCATCATGAACGTTATTAGTTTGGAGCAGTTCGGATAAATTCAAAAAACCAGTGTCTCCAAACTAAGCGACAATTCCTGGCTAACTCAATTCTGTTTGATTGGAAGTATGTAGCAAGTATTTGGGTCCTTACTAGAGAACTTGAATATACAAAACTTACTTCCTAAGTTAAAATAGGTCAATATTTGATAGTCGGTTATTTAACTGTCAAATAAACAAACATTCAAAACAGGGATTCATTTTCTATGGAAACTACTATGCCTCTTAAAATAACCTTTCATTAACTAAATCTGTTTCCAAAATATTTAATTCAAAATACCTTTATAAAGGATATTTTTACAAATCTCTTATACTTCATTCAATATTTGAAAAACATTTATATACTTATCTAAATGTTATAAGTATATTTAAAAAACTATTCACTTTCAACCTTGGAAAACTTTTCCTTATACCTATACAATGATATAAGTATATTCACATAACATTTAAGAAAGATTTCTTATTTTAAAATCATACTAAAAGGATTAAAACAAATGTCTTTTAAATTATAGATAAATATAACCTCAAACGTTACCCCTTCGGTGTTAAGTGTGGAACAAATGTCAGTACAACCAAAATTAAGAATTTTAGATAATGGAAATCCAATATCAAATTCTTTTATGATATACTTCTATAAATCTTTCTTTTTTTAAATTTGAAATCCATTTATAAACCTCTTAATAAATCTCCAAGATCATTTGTAAACTTCTTTTATAAAATCCAAAACCATTTATAAAATTATTTTATAAATATCTTTATTTAAAACAAAACTTCTTCAATAAACTTTAATTAGTAAATTTTTTTTATATACGAGGGAATTATTTAAAACACCTTTAAATAAATAAGTTATTATTTAGACATTCTTCATTAAATTATCTTTACTGCATTATCAAAATAATGACTTTAAAAAAGCATTAAAAGTATTAAATTACTTCAAAACATTTTAACAAAATAATTGCTTAATTATGCTTTAATTATCATATTTAAAATGGTAATAAACATTAAACACTATAAATAAAAAATAACTTTAGCTTAAAACCATTTCTTTTACAATATATTTAAAATGACATATTTCTCAAAATTAGAAAAAGACTTAGCGACCACAATGTTTCTCAGTTGATTTAGTTTAACTTCCCATTTATAACATAGGTATTTACATAACAAGTACATACGTAAAAGGAAACAACCAATAACTACCAGTCAACACATAGGTAAATGTCCAAGTCACTATAATAGCATAACTGGGTTTTATTCCTGCTTAATAGATGTCAATACGTAATCCATTCGGTGAAGTATAGCAGAATGATGATTTATTCTACTGATAGATGTCAACTATATTTTAATTAGTAGAGTGGTGTTTATTCTGCTAAACATATGTCATTGGATTTCATATTCAATTGGGGTTAATTAAGGGTAAATGACAAAGAAATCCCTTGGATTTAAAATTTTCTTTTAAAAGAAAGTAACTTTAAAACTTTCGAACTTTATTTACCTAATAATTAAATAATATTTAAACTCTTTATTAAGTCATAGTTAAACGTTTAATTAATTTTTTAACAATAATTAACTATTAAATAAATAATTAAATGAAAATTACCCTTCAAATAGATAATTAAATAATAGTTAACCATTAAATGCATAATTAAACAATAATTAATCTTTAATTAATTATTAAATAATAATTTAAACTTTTAAATAACAACTTAGTATTAACTAATCTTAAATGGATTAAATAATCCTTAACTAAAACTTAAATAATGAATTAAACCTTTATTTAAAAATAATTAAATCATAATTAAGTTTTTAATTAAATCTTAACTTAATTAGTACTTTTAAAATAAATAAATAATTAATAATTAATCTTTATTAAATAATAATCAATTCTTAAATAATTTAAATAATACTTAAACTTTATTAATTAACTAATTAATAATTAATTTTCTTGATTAACATATAAGTACAAATTATCTTTATTTACAATTGATTTACTACTAATTACCTTAATTAATTAATTAAATAATATCTATTTTTAAATACTTATGATTATTGTTTGCGCCAAAAATGGTCACAAACGATTGGTTGTATGTGAAAGCACCAACTTTCAAAAACAATCTCTAAATAGGAAGTTAAGAAATATAGAATAAATAACAGAAAAAGTAAAGGAATACATTAGCTTTATAGTGGTTCGGCAAACTCCGGCCTACGTCCACAACAATAATCTTTTATTTATACCGTAAGATTACAAGTACAGTTGTTTTACGTTAGAAAATTAGTGGACGAAGAGGTAAGAAGTGATGAAGTAGATCCATTCGAAAAAGGTCCCTTGCAATGAGCTAAGTTCGCTGTATTTATAAGTTAAGACATGCATGGATCAGGCTGAAATTTCGGTAGAACAACCTCTAGGCCCATATGACCGAATCTACAAAATTTGAGAACAATTGGAAACTAAAAAATAATTTAGCCAATCATTCCATACTAACTCCAACGGGGAAGGGATCATTTTATGGTGTTCCACATGCCTCTAGTCCATGCTCCCAAAGTTTCACGCCATTCCGACTTACCATTTGTGAGATATCGATCGATCTTCGCTGTTTTGACTAGAAAGTGGATCATATGAGATCATTCCATGCTTCATCCTTATGAGATGTGATCAATCATGCAGGTTACTCATGATATTAGCTACTTTCTCTCTAAACTACATGCAATTTCGACATATCGTTTGTGAGATATCACGTTTTTCGTAAAACTATGGATCGATATGCTGACTTGTACAATCGTTCCAATAACGATCGGCCTAATTTCCAAGATTTCATCCTTTTGAGCTGCGGTCAATCATGGGAGTGCTCAATGATATAAGTGACTTTCTCTCCAATTTCATGCAATTCCGACGTACAATTTTCGAGATATCACTTTTTTCGTAAAACTATGGATCGTTATGGTTGATTTGTACGATCGTTCCATTAACCAGCCTCTTTTCCAAGATTTAGGCATTTTGTCATACGATTATTTTTGTAGGCTCCACTCTTCAATATAGTGATACGTTGAAAGTTTCAAGTGCATTAACTTTGTATATTTTGAGATATTGATCTATCTTCATCGATTTACATTGTTTTATGGATCGTTCCCCATCGATCCATATAAATTCTTCTTTTGCCCATAACTCGAGCATAAGAACTTTGATTGACTTGGAATTTGAAATGTGACCTCATGGTCCCTTCCTTGTAACTTCATATTGATTGCATCTTGATTGGGACTCGATCCGAATCCGCCCAACTATTGTGCATAGTTTCTAGTATAACCGATTTCCGAGCTTGATAACTGTCTCTTCGGACTTCCTGCCTTGGTGATCAGAGAAGCCATTTATCCAACTTTTATGATATACTGCCTGGTCAAAAGGCAATATAATATTTGCCTCCCAAAACATGCCTTGCGGTAGGAAGACGTATTTTGAATTGCCCTAAGTCCAATGTTCGAAACCCGTTGATGGCCTGTGAACAAATCTATAATCTTACCTAATTGTTAGTAACGGCCATTCGGGACCGTTAATCAAATTCGTAGCCATCCTAGGATGATGATGATGATCACACGGGTTTGAGTGTCTATTCGAGGAGAAATACGATCATTCGAGATCAAATGCCTTTTGAGGTGAAATGCGATCTGTAACGACTCACATTTTTCTGATAATTAAAATATTGGATTTAATAAGATTTGTAATTAATACTGGAAGAAAATAAAATTTATGATTTACTAACGAGAAACTAACTAGAATGAAATTTAATAATGTAAATTTAAGATAATCAATGACCATTTGAAAGTAGTCTCAAGTAATTGAAATAATTGCGAAATTAAATTGGTTAGAAATTGTAAATAAGGAAATAAATTAAATGTTATATAAAATGGTGAGATAGTATGTAATTAATTAAAATTTAACATAATCACTGCTGCGTAAGTAGTTATAACATTGTTTGTAGATAATAAACTTAAATGTGATTAAATTATTTAAAAGTTAAAATTGTTTTAATTACTATTTTATTATTTAATTTATTGGATTTAATTGGAAATCAATATGAATTAATGTAATTTAATATCACAGTTAATTTGAAATAGGATGAAAACTTAAGAATAATAAATGTAGTAAATGGTAAACCAATGTTAAGTATATCCATGAAGTGATATTGATTGAATAATAAGACTGAAATCAAAATAAATAAATTTATTCGGATTTTAAATTATAATTAATGAATTTATTACAATTGAAATTGAATACCGCAATTAGTGCAATATTTAACATTGGATTTGACATGGAAAATTTGTTTTAAAAGATTATAAGATTATAGGTAATCAAAAATGATAAAATTTGTTAGTTATAAAATTTGAATTTGAAAAGTGATAAAATCAATTTAATAATAATTTATTTAATTAACGTGAAAATAGCCATTTTGGCCAATGTCTTGGATTTCGACGAAACCAGTTTCATCGGATCCAAAACGGTAAATTATTATAAGATTTCAAGTTTCATAGCGATCAAACTTGTCGTTTGATCGTGCGAGCTCGAAACACGTAGAAATCAATTTAATGAAATCAATTTAAAATAAGCTGTAATAGCTAACTTCTGTATATAATGGAACTTGGATTTGAAATCTATTCCATTGAGTTTAAAAATATCAAAAACATCTATTTTGATATATGGGATGACCTATTTTTGTTTCGAAACCAGAACGGGCTTTTCAGGTCGTTATCGTCGTTTCGAACCAATTCGTTATGTTATTCATTCTTATCCAGATCTATCCGTATAAATAGGCTTTGTTTCTCAAACCCTGGCAGTATTTCAGTTCATTTTGTAAGTACATCAACTTCTATCTGTTCATTTCTTCTAATGGCAGAAACTAAGTCCGAATTACAAATCCTAATTCAATTTCAAATTCAAATCGAAAACCAAACTCCTCAAAACCCTCATATTATATATCGTCTCGAAGATCTCAAAGGGTGTAATCTAGATCTGCTGTTTTTTTACAATCGACTTTTGATTTGTCCAGAATTGACCAAAGTATTCTCGGCCTTTCGTTTGATGGTTGATCAACAGCGATGGATCGTCGATTCGAGGGTATGGTTGCAAGGAGATGGATGAAGGGAGTTCATCTGTGATGGTCGTTTGTTAGATTAGTGGTAAGATCATCCTCTAAAATTCGATTAGGGATATAAATTTAGGAAACAACTTTAGCTTTTGGGCGTCGTCGATGGTGATCGGACATGGGTATCTTGATGGACGGCGACATGGCAAGGGTAGCAGCGGTGATCCCAGGGTGAACGGTGGCGTGTAGGTCGAGCTATCGATGGTCAACAACAGTGTTTGCTGGCGGCATGTGCGTGTTTGTCCATAGAAGTTCACGTAGGGTTAGGGCTTCTCGATGGTGATAGGTGTCGTGGCATCCTTCTATTTGCCTGTATTATTTAATTTTTAATAAATTTTAAAACGTTCTAACATCAATAACTTTCGCATACGAGCTTAGATTCACGCGTGGTTTTCTCGATTATGATCGTATCGGAATTACAGGCATTATGGAACTAGTTTGGATGAGTTTCGAGACTATTAAATTTTGGGACTTTATTTGGATTTCAAATCGATTTGAAATCAAAGATGAGTGTTTTAACCCACTCACAACTACTAAATTGTCTTATGTTTAGTTAAATCGAATTTATAATGTGATTAGAAGTTGATTGATTGTTATTTGGTATATTTAATTTGTCATTCCAGTTAAATATAGATTTTGTCGAATTTAATTGCCATTTAATTTAATATTGAATTTAAATTTCCAGTTAATTACTTGTTAATGATAATTGATAATTATCATTATTTATTGGTTGATTTGAATGATGATTGTGATGGATGTTTGATTGTTGATATTGGATGTTATATTTATATATTGTTATGACACTACAAGTTTCCTTAGTTTATTGTTAGGAAAATCACTATGGGTTGAAATGATACATACCCGAACGATTTGATAGATTAAGGAAAAATCATTATAGGCTGAAATGATAGACTCGAGCTTATTTTATGGATTTTGAATTTTAAATTTGGGATTGCGGGTTGAAATGATATGTACCCGTAATTTTAAATTTATTGCGGATTAAAATGATATATTTCCATATCACTTGACCATAGGGCAAAAAACAATATACGAACACCGGATTGGTTAAATTAAATGACTTTTAAATCCTTAATTTTTGAATTCAGTCAAATGATATTATGTAATAAAATTTGATTTATATAAACTGAATTATTTTCGAAAATCCAAGTTTTAATGTTGAAATTGAAATTGGGTTAAATGAATTGTTTAAAGAATTTAAATTGAAATTTCAAAGTTGAATTTCAAAATATAAATGGAATTTATCAAAAATTTGAGTTATTGGTAATGTTGGATATTTAACTTTGAAAACTATGAATTTAAAGTTGATTACAAATCATAGTTCAAACATGGATTCGAAATCAATATAAATTGAGATGGTTTAATGAGAAATTGAATTAAAAGTTTAAATTTGATTTGTTGATTCGAAATTTGGATATGGTCCAGATTTATTGAAATGGAAGAAATAGTTTAATTTGATATTAATTTCAAACTAAATCATTTTAATATAAACTATTTAAAGATACATCGTTTAAAAATTTCTGATTTATTAAGATATTCAAACTACTTACTATATAAACCATTTCCAATAAGCAATCCCTTTTTTATATTTAAACTATATTAAATCTACTTTAAACTATTAAACTATTTTAACATATATTAATCTTTTTTAATCTAATTTAATCTATTTTAAACTATTTAAACTATTTTAATCTATTTAAACTATTTTAAACTATTTAAAATATTTTAAGCTATTGTAATGTATTTTAACTATTTTAAAACTATTTTAAGTTATTGTAATCTATTTTAATTATTTTAACTATTTTAAAACTATTTAAACTATTTATAACTATCTAAACTATTTTCTAAATTTTAGATTGTGTAAAGTTGAAGTGTTTATATTTAAATCCTTGATTTAAAAGCGAATATGGTTAAATGATGTTATAACCTAAGTTGGAATTTGAAATGATACATTCTAGTGAAATGACATATTGGAGTAAATATGATGATTTTGAAATGAGGATTTAACCTATTTTGTCGAGATGATTTCAAAAGTGAATATGATTTCGAAGGTGAATATGATTTCGAAAGTGATATGGTTTGAATTGAATATGATATTTTCATATCAATTATGAATTGGTTTTGGAAATTTAAAAGAACCATCTGGTGTGAAATAAGCGTTTGGTTATTAAAGAGACCGGGATCAGATATTGTCATACTCTCTACCAATACCGAAAACCACTTTAACAATTGTGTACGTGGTGGAGATTCCAAAATGAAGTAGGATGGTTTGGCGAACGATTCTGTATGAGGTATTTACGTAGCCCTGACTCCCTCGAGTAAGCTTGATGTGGCTAAAATAGGAGCTATACCATGCCAAGTTAGGTCGCTCCTTCGATCGAACATATTCCTTCGATACCATATTATGACTGTATGATTGATTTGGTGGCCATCCCTTGATTTGATTACGGGAGTGTGTTTCGAGATGGAGGTAGTAGCTGCTATGCGTTACCACCAATCTGGGAGTGCAAATGGTAGAATCCTACCCTGACATTGCCTCCCGTTTCTTGCTGCATGCCTTATTGTGCCCACAAGTTTGTTTTGTACCATACCTATGGAGCGCTCCCTGAGTAAACCACCGGTTTGGTGGAGCTTACAGTATCTGTATAGACTACGGGAATATATAAAATGTTTTAAGGGTGATATGGGTAACTCTTTAATGCTATTGCTTTACTTTACTGTAGACACTATTGTAATAGCGTATTGTACTATGTATGTATATAGTTTAACGGATTCTTAGAAGATGGAATCCCGAACATCTCTAAAGTTATTGCGCTCACGTTAGACACTGGATAGGAGATGTAAAACCCCGTAAACATCTTTGAAGCCGTTACACTCATATTTATTTGCTATTGATTTAACTTACATAAGATCTTTTAGTTCCGACTCGAATGTTTTGTCTTTTCATTACGCTCGGGTCAGTCTGGGCTTATTAGTGTATTAAAGATCATTTATCTCTGGAGGACGAAAACGAAGATTTGTATGCTATTTATTATATTTATACTACTGCATCATGTCATTCCGCGACATTATTTATTTATTCCAGTTGTATGTAACTCTGATCTGTATTGTAAAAGTGTAATCAAATGTTATTTGTAAAATAGCTTCATGAACTGTTTATCTTATTATTATATTTTGTCATTCCGCTGTGAATTCTGTGTTTTGTTTTTCTTTCTTTTCTTTTCATCTTATTATTTACCTCCAAAAAAATCCTCCCCTTTGAATGGTTTGAGTCTGGCAGGTGTGGTTTATTGTCGATTTATACTGTCTAAAAAGGTGGGTCGTTAAACGATCGTTCGAGATCGAGTGCCTATTCGAGGCGTAATGTGATCGTTCGAGATCGAGTGACATTCGAGGCAAAATGTGATCGTTCGAGATTGAGTGTTGTTCAAGGTGAAATGTGATCGTGCGAGATTGAATGTCTGTTCAAAGCATAAAGTGATCGTTCGAGATCGAGTGTCGTTCGAGGTGAAATGTGATCGTTCGAGATCGAGTGCCGTTCGAGGCGAAATATCATCGTTCGAGATCGATTGCCGTTCAAGGCGAAATGTGATCATTCGAGATCGAGTGCCGTTCGAGGCGAAATATGGTCATTCGAGATCGAGTGCCATTCGAGGAAAAATGTGATTGTTCGAATTGGACTCAAAATTATTAATGTTAGATTTCACATTCTAGTGAGTTTTATAATCAAAATATTGAACTAATAAAATTAAGTCCAAGTGATAAAAGAGAAACAAAATAAACTAAACACTACAATGCATGCATCTCCAGGTGTGACGGTTCATCGTCATCTCAAAGCATGCCTAGGAACCGTTCTCTATCCCATACATGTGTAAGTGACCTGGCCACTTTATTATGGAGTTTTTTACTTATTCTTTTCCATTCTGACCAATTGATGACAAGTTGTTACCTCGATCCAAGGCAATTCCCCTTCGATACTGATGGTGGTTACTCCTGTTCCACTACCACTGCCTGAGTTCTTACGTATTGTAATATCTTGCCATTCTGGACATGTTCCTCAATCTCATCCTTTAAGTACCTGCAGTCATTTGAACTATGCCCATCCAGCTCGTGGAACAGATAGTATTTCTTTGATTTCTTTTCATTGTTTGTAGACTCTTTCCTCATTGGTCTTCGATAGGGGATCTAACCCCTAGTATCTAGATAAATTCATTCCAATGTCTCAGTCAATTCCATGTAAGAGGTGAATCTCGGTTCCCTTCGTGGTCGCTTCAATCCATCGAAGCCATCCTCTGCTTTTCGTTTTCCTTTATCCTTGTTTGAACCTTCCCTAGGCGGACCTTCACCTTTGACCGCATAAACTTCCACTTCCACTCTTCCCTCTCTACCAGCTTTCGTATCTTCCCGTCGCATAAACCTTTCCACTTCATGGTAAAATTTCTAGAGACCCATTGTTGGATCCCGTTCCAATGATATCTTGAAATCCGAGTTATCCGCAATCCCTGATACTACTGCCATTAAGACCATCGACGAATCCGGTTGATCTACCAAAGCTACTACCGCTTGGACCTGGTTAAGAAATCCCTGAGTGATTCTCTTTTCCGCTGTAGATGTTAAAGTCATCACACTCTTAAGTCTCGTGATGTGGACCATAAATTGCCTCATAAACATTTCGATCAATTCTGTCCATGTGCTAATAGAGCTGCTTTCCAACTGTCTGAACCATAGTGCAGCTATATCCATTATTTATAAGGGGAAGCACCCTGCCGTGACTTTCTTCGATGCCCCCAGTACTTCCATATGTCTCATGTATCTTGTTAGATGAATAGCGAGACCAGATTTTTCATCATATGTCTCAAGCGTTGGTAGTCTAAACTCCAGTGGATTCCTAGCTTGCCTGATATTAGGAGCAAAAGGACTTCTATTTACATCATCCAGATCTCTATTTACAAATCCTCCTCTCATAGCCCGTCTATTCATTTCTGTTAACCTGTGGTTGTCATCCAGTGGTAGTTTTCGATCATTATCCCCAACCTGCCTCTCGAGTCCATGGTGGAATCTTGAAATATGCTCTTCTAGACAAGCATGTGCATTCTGATCAATGCCAAACTGCACAGCACCGCTCGGTATCTTACCTGGGATCGATCCAATGTGACCAAGGGGCATGCCCTCAAATATGGATCGGTCAGCACCGATCGTTTTGGAACGATCGGCTCCGATCATTCTTAGCTGGTCAGTGGCCGCTCCCAGCTGTTCCACTCACTCCTATATCATATTAGCTTCATTTCCTTTGTCCTAAATTCAGTTTTCCTTAGCTTCTGCTGCTCTAGCTCCGTGATCCATATTTACGGCATTTCCTACTGCTCCATTTCCTTAGTTTTGTGCTCCAGCTTGTCCAATCTATCGGAGTAGATTCTTCATCATCTCCTTCTATCTCTTTAGCATCCTCTCCTGCATAACATGCATCTTTGTTCCTATTTCATCTCCAGTGATGTAGTTAGATGTCTGATTTTCTCCAGCTCCAGAAAAATCCTCCCGACTCCCTCCATGATGGATCCTAACCACTAATGGTCTCCTTGTTGGTTTCCTATCTATTGCTTCCTTGAGCTAAGTATCCAAGCTTCCAAATCCAAGATCCTAGCTTTTAAATCCACGGATGTAAGTCCTTCTCAGTGAAAGCGCCAAAATGTTTGCGCTAAAAATGGCCACAAACACCCAGTTGTATCTGAAAGCACCAATTTTCAAAAAAATCCAAATAGAAAGATAAACACGTAGATCACAGAATAAATAGCAGAAAAAGTAAAGGAACACACGAGTTTTATAGTGGTTCGGCAAACTCGAGCCTAAGTCCACTCCAATAATCTTTTATTTATATTGTAGGATTACAAGTACAGTGGTTTTTCCTTGGAAAATTAGTGGAGGAAGAGGTAAGAAGTGATAAAGGAGAGCCAGGCCAAAAATTTCCTTACAATGATCCAAGTCTGCTGTATTTATAGGTGAAGACTTGCATGGATCGGGCTCAAATTTGGCAGAAGAACTTCCAGCCCCATATGACCCGACCCACAAAATTTTGGATCAATCGGACACCAAAAAATAAATTATCCAATCGTTCCATACTAACTCCACCGAGGCTTTGATCATTTTAATAGGGTCCCCCAAGCCTCTAATAAATGCTTCCAAAGTTAAGCGCCATTCTGACTTACCGTTTGTGAGATATCGATCGATCTCCACTGTTTTGACTAGAAATTAGATCGTAGGAGATCATTCCATGCTTCATCCTTTTTGAGCTATGAACCATTATGTGGGTTCCCCATTATATTAGCTACTTTATCTTCAAATTTCGTGCAATTTCGACGTACCGTTTGTGAGATATAGCATTTTTCGTAAAACTATGGATCGTTATGTTGATTTGTACGATCGTTCCAATAAAGATCGGCTTAATTTCTATGGTTTTGTCCTTTTGAGCTGCGGTAGATCATGTTAGTGGTCCATGATGCAAGAGATATGATCTCCAAATTTTGTCCAATTTTGACGTAGCGTTTGTCAGATATCGCATTTTTCGTAAAACTATGGATCGTTATGGCTGATTTGTACGATCGTTCTACTAATAATCGACCTCTTTTCTAAGATTTGAGAGTTTTGTCATGCGATCATTTTTTTAGGCTCCACTCTTCAATATAGTGATAATTTGAAATTTTCAAATGCATTAACTTTGTAGGTTTTGAGATATTGATCGGTCTTCGTCAATTTACGCTGTTTTATGGATCGTTCCCGATCGATCCATATAAATTCTTCCTTTGCCCATAACTCGAGCGTACAGGTTCTGATTGACCTGAAATTTGTAATTGGGCTTCATGGTGCCTTCCTTATCACTTTATATTGATTGCATCTTGATTGGGACCCGGTTCAAATCCATCCAACTATTGTTCATAGTTTCTAATATAATCAATTTTCGAGCTTGATTGTAACGACCCAGAATTTTTGATAACTTGAATTTGAATATTTAATTTATTTTTAATATTAATAAGTGAATTTTTGGAGTCGAATAAATTTTATTTTGAATTTTGGATTTAATTTTGCAATTAAATCGATTTATTTAATAGTGAAATTCCACAAATAATTAGATATTGGGTTAAATATAATGGGAAATGGTTTGGAAAATTTTATTTTATCATATTAAAGTTATAGAAATATTTTAGAACTTGTAAAACTGAATTTGGAGTTAATTTGTAAAAATTGAATATTTTAATATTTAATTATCAACTGAAAAATAGCCAATTTTTGAACAGACTCGGAATTGAACGAAACAAGTTCCATTGGGTCCGTAATTTGCCGGATTTCAAGTTTCGTATTTTTTGGAGTTTATATGTGAGCACACGACGTGTAAACGCATTGAAATCAAAACAAATTCCATTCAAATTTTAAATTTAAAAAAAGTTGTCAACGACAGCATCCCAAAATTTTCGCCTAAATTCACGCCACAAATCACGCGAACATCCCCCTCTATCTATTCACGCAGCCAAAAGAAGAAAAAAAATGGCAGAAGAGAATCTTTTGTTCAAAAAAAAAACAAAATTTCGATTCAAAATCAAACAAAAATGGCCGATACTTTGATATTCATCTCCCTCCCTCTTTCGGTTTCCTTTGTAAATCAAATGGCCCCTTTTCCTCTCGTTAAATTCACGAAATTATGTCTCTCTCTCTCTCTCTCGTTCGTGAGCAAAAGCAACAGGGCCGAAGCCTTCAAATCAATTCGGAAAAAAAAAAAGAGATGGTGCCGTTGTTCGAAGAGAGGGGGGGAAGCTCGGCTGCGGCTCGAGCAGATGGAGGCGGCGTGTAAGCTCGCGCGTGCAGGTGGCGATTTGCGCTCGCACGTAGATGGGGGAGCAGCTACTTCGGTGAGGTGGTAGGGTTAAGGTTTGGGCGTCGCGTGGTCACGTGAAATCTGGTCGCGATGGCGAATTAGAGCTCGTGAGAGGTGTCGCCGCGTGAATGAAGGAGGATGGGCGGCGGCGACGTGATGTCGCGATGTAGTTGAGGGGGCGGCGATGCTAGCTGGGCTCGGCGTGGGGTTTGGTAGCAGCGATGGTCGATGCGGCACCGGGGAGGGCGAAGCAGTGAGGTATTTTTGTTTTTTTTTTGTTATTATAAATATACGGTTTACAGTAAAAAAAAATGTCTATAAGCAGAGAATATGGATATATAGCAGTTTTTGTTTTAAAATTTAATCAGTTATGTATATATATAGACAGTAAAGAAAAAAATAAAAATATAACAGTCTGATTTAAAATAGTTTAGAGGATAAATAGTTTTATACAGTAAAAGAAAAAAATCATTGGTTAAAATTAAATGGTTAGTTAATTAAATTTATCCATTTAAAGGAAAATTGTTAATATAAAATTATCAAATGAAAAAGGTATTATTCGATTGTTCGAATATTAATGAATTGTGTAAATAATTTAAAATAGGTATAAAACAAGAGAATCAAGACGAAGATGAAAATGGATTGCAAATAAAGGCTAAGGTGAGAACTTCTCACTCAAAAGGGTTTATTTAAATTTTAAATAGTTATATTTAAAATTTGTTGATTGATTGATTGTTTGCGTGATTGTGATATTAGATATTTTAGGATATATCTATATATAGCGATATATATATATTGGCATATGTATATATCGGATTTGATTTCCCGCCTCGTATAGCGGATGAGACCCTATTGCGCCGTTATTAAGCGGGATATTTATAAAATCCCATATACCGCGATATTCCACCTCGAAGTGGAATTGGTATTGTGCTAACGTCTGTGGTTGCAGGGAAACAGGTTGGAGGGATCCAACTGGATTCCTCACATATTTATTTGTTTATGAATATTATGTTGATTGTTGATAATCACATTGATATATGATGTTATTCCCGTGATTGACCATTCGATGTCGTTGCATCATCGGATTCTAATTTTTAAATTAAAAATAACGGTTTTGAATTTAAAAAGGGGTTTTAAATCGATTTTTCAAAGAATATGGTTTATTAAGAATTTTGAATTGATTAAATTTTAAAATAAATAGATGGATAAAATTTTATGTTTTAAAAATTTATATTTTTATAAAATATAACTTAAAAGAGATTTTTAACAATAATAGGTTTTATAAAATAGTTAAATTTGGTTTTTGGGAAGTTATTATTATTAATGGTTTATATAAAGGATTTTATAAATGGATGTTTTTAAATAAAAATTATTGAAGTTATAGAATAAATTTATAAAGTGTTAAGTTGATGTATAACATGAATTTCACTAGGATTTATAGATTAATAAATGTGAAATTTATAAACGAATGGTTATTGGAAAATTTTAAGTTTATAAGTTATTAACTTATAGAAATGGATTTGGGCATTAAAAAGGGGAATTTTATAGAAATTGTTAATAAATGAAGATTTCATTAGTTGAAATTATTATAAACCGTAAAGAAATCTTGTAAGTGATAAGATTTTCAATTGGTGAAGTTCAAAGGAACGATTTGGTAAATAAATAATATTATAAGTATTTAACTTACAATATGGCTTTTGGGTATGAAATTGGGTTATATAAATTGCATCGGATTAATAAAGGGATTTATAAAATTGGGGTTTATAATAGAAATGGAATTTATAAACTATGTTTATAAATTTGAAATCCATCAAATTTGATAATTGAAATATGGGAATTTGTTAAGTGGGCTATATTCACTATTTTGAATATTGAATAGATTATTAAATAAAATGGGTTTGTTTTTGGGAAAGGAATGTTTTAAATGGAATTTAAAACGAATTAAAGGTGTTTTAAAATGTATTGAGTATTGAAAACATAGATTTCAACATTGATTGTTGAAATAGACGTTTTCGAGAAACAGAAGGGGATAATTTGTATAGTATTGGATTTATATATCTATTTTTAATTTCAAATCCATATACTAGTGTTTTTGGGTTGTCGTAACGATGTTTTACGCAACATTCGTTTTTAACCCAAATAAATGTGAATAAAAGAATGTTTTCTTAAAGAGAATGGAATAAAATACTTAACGGTAACTTAAGTATATTGAATATTTCCAAATTGTTGAAAATAAGTTAAATTGTGAATTACTTATTATTAAATAAGTATGGGAATGTTTTTTTTTCCAATATAAAAGGAACGTTTTTGAGGATTCACCTTTTAAAGGTAAATCGAAGTGAATAGTTTGAAATTGATTTGAAATCGTGTATGTGTAGATATTTGGGAAATTGGAAATTCACTTTGGAATTTATAAATAGGAAGGGAAATTTGTTTAAAAATAAATGTTGATTTATTTTTAAATATGAAAATATAATTTACGAATTTGGAACATAAGTAAAATAAATCGGTAAAGATTTGTTTGGTGGTTTGAAATTTGTTTCAAAAGGTATATATGGTTAAGGTGATTTGAAATTAGTTTTCAAATGGTTAAGGTGATTTGAAATTGGTTTGCAAATGGTTAATGTAATTTGAAAATTGGTTTTCAAATGGTAAAGGTAAATTGGAAATTGGTTTTTTTCAATTGGTTAAGTGTGGAAAATTTTATCGTGAAGTGGTTTTGGTAAAACAAATAACTGGGGCAATTATTTGTAAATGGTGTATATATATATATATATCTTGTAAAGATATTTTGGGACTTAATAATTTTGGAAAAATTATTTGGAATCTGATGATGTGGCGCATCTTTATTGATAGTTAAATAACCGACTATCAATATTTACCCTTGGATGGTATTGGTTGTGTTTGTTTGGAATTGAATGCACACTTATTTTTAAAAATATAAGCGCTCGCTATTCGGTTTAGCCGGGAGAGGACCTTTGTGTCATATATCCCATTCCGAATATGCGATACGTCGTTTGGATTGCATTTGAAGACCGGTGTTGAAGACCGGGTATTTGTGAAAACGATAGGATGACCTATCGATTGTCTCCGCATCGTTAGCTACGATATGGAGATTTCCTTTGTGATGGGAAATTTTATCGGGATTGTGAATACCCGGATTGCAAGGGCTTCTTTGGAAGTGCCTTCGGTTCTGTTCGAACCCGGAACAGACTTGTATGGTTACGTGTCTGACATTACATTTTGAGAGATAGAGCAGATTTCTTTCAAATACATTTCTGTTGGTGGCGGAGAATTTATTCTCTTAGCTTAACACCCTTCTCTGAGACGTACGAGCTCAGAGGTTATGTAGTTGAAGGTTATCAGCGATATTTCCCAATCTGGTAATGTGGCATGCTGAGTGCTGCTGTGTGATGATCTTTGGTTGGTCATTTGTGATATGATCATTTATTTGATCATTTATCTTTGTGATTATTGCTTTGGTCATCTGTGGACCCAAAGCATGGCTTTGTTGTACAAAGCGTAGCTTTGTGGACGAGACTTCGTCAGGACCTCACTCCCCGGAAATGGTCGAAACAGGAATATGCGGCAAGGTTATGAGGGTCGCGCCCTTTAGGGTATGTCATTTCCTTCTGGAAAAGGGTGGTATCATGGTATGGAGCCCAGATATTTACTCATGTGGAAACACTATATATATTTCTGTGTGGTGTTGTTGGTATCGAGCGCTCGGATAAAGGTCCCAAAGGACCGGGGGATGGCATATTCGTGTAGTAGTTACCTAGTTACAGAGGTAACCCGGCCTTGTGTTGGCAGAGATCTAACCGTAACGTTAGTTCTCGGGACGTCCCGCCAGAGGCGATCCCATGTGGCAGTAGGAAGTTCCTTAGCCTGACCATTTGTTGGAAATCCATTCATCCAATACGTGCCTTGTACGGTTTTAGTTGTAGAACCTGCCATTTAACATGGCAGCTATAGTAGGCATAGTATCATGGTACCTATGCTGGCTAGGATTTATATTATACTTTCGAAATATTTTCCACTATGCACTAGTAATAATATCAAAGAATTTTCTCGTAGTAAGCATGTTTGACTATCATAAGGAGAAATCTCCCCCATGTGTGCGTTTGCATTGTGTGTGTGCCGGGAGGCCTTATGGTAGTTTCATTTTCCAAAAAGCATTGCGGATTTCAAAATTTAAATTTTCTTGTTGCTTGTTTAAAGATAAACTGTTTTGAGTTCTCACACCAGTCCCATGACTGACCTGGAGTTTATTGTTCCTTTCCTAAACTCTGGGTGCCCACTATTTTCCACACGGGCAGTCTAGAGTTAGGTTATCAGGTTATTCTGGATTCGGGAGTTGCTGTGCAGATGTTGGAGGCGAGCTTGGATAGCGTAGTCTATTATCTATTGTATATAGTATTCTTTCCGCTGTTTTATTGTTGTACACTCTGATGATATGATGTATTGTGATGTATGTATAAAATGTATAGTTCTTTTGTTTTAATGAATATTCATTTATCTATTATATGTTGTTCCGCTGCGACTGTGAGATTCTGTTATTGTTTCTCGTTCTGTTACTTGATTTTCTGTTTTCTCTTCTCTTTCTTTTCTTTCTTCTTCTACCTCTTTCTTCTTCTAAAACCCTAACGGTTCGGTAACAGACTTGTATGGTTATGTGTCTGACATTACATTTTGAGAGATATAGCAGATTTCTTTCAAATACATTTCTGTTGGTGGCGGAGAATTTATTCTCTTAGCTTAACACCCTTCTCTGAGACGTACGAGCTCAGAGGTTATGTAGTTGAAGGTTATCAGCGATATTTCCCAATCTGGTAATGTGGCATGCTGAGTGCTGCTGTGTGATGATCATTGGTTGATCGTTTGGATTGGATCATTTGTTGATCATTTATCTGTGTGATCTTGCTTTGGTCATCTGTGGACCCAAAGCATGGCTTTGTTGCACAAAGCGTAGCTTTGTGGACGAGACTTTGTCAGGACCTCACTCCCCGGGAATGGTCGAAACAGGAATATGCGGCAAGGTTATGAGGGTCGCGCCCTTTAGGGTATGTCATTTCCTTCTGGAAAAGGGTGGTATCATGGTATGGAGCCCAGATATTTACTCATGTTGATACACTATATCTATTACTGTGTGGTGTTGTTGGTATCGAGCGCTCGGATAAAGGTCCCAGACCTCGCATGCAAAAGTTATCACGTTTTAAAGATTGAACGAATTTGAATTTTGAATTTAAACTAAAAAAAAATAAAAGAAACAACATCTCACCCTCCTCACGCACGCGGGCCCCCACGCTCTTTCCTTCTTCCTGATCGCGCACGTATGTTTCTTCCCAGGTAGTGAACGCACAAAGAACCCACCAAGCTTGAACTAGGGCTTGATTTTCATTCTATTATTAAACTATTTTCAAATGAATTTACACTTTAAAATGTAAATAAATTGAATGACTGTAACGGACCAGACTTGCTTATCTAGGTGAAACGTGATGGGGGGTTCTCGCTTTGCGTTAGGTGGCGAACGGGAGACTCTTACCCCTACACGTCCTCTTTACGGGGTTGGTTAGGCGTAAGCCGTGACAGTCGAGAGGCTGGCCGTAAAAGCAAGGTCTGGGGTACCAGTGTAAGCCACGGTGGGGCTGGGATGGTTGAAAAGCCTACCGGTTACTGCTGACGGAAATGAGGTTCGTTACATTTGGTATCAGAGCTTATGGTTAAGCGACAACCTGCTCTGTTGGGTGTTACTCATTAGAGATAGAGTCAGCAGTACTCTAGAATGAGTGTGAGTGTAATAATAGATATGAGTGCGTATTTGTTAGTGAATATAAAATTGTTTTATATTGTGATGATTGGTTTGTTGAGTGGTATATGAACCTTCGTCGGCGCAGCCTCGAAAACTGAATCGAAGGGGTTCCTAAACACTTGAATAGAACAATTCGACACAATATTGTTTTAAATTGGGTAAATGAAATAATTTTACCTCGATTATATTTTATATATAAAAAGAAAATAATTTTTCAGGAATTATTGAAGTGTGTATATAATTGATTGCTTGGTTGTTGTAAATGATATAAATATAAAATAATTAAAAGTTGTTTGAATGAGCTAATAAAAGCAACTATTGTAAAAAGAATAATGGTATAAACCAATGAATCATAAGATGAAATTATAATTAATAATGATTTACAATTGTAAGATAATCATGTATGTATATAAGAAGTAAAATTATATAAGTAAAAGGGTTATAAAAGTGATTTATGAATAGAAAGGAAATTTTTGAAAGAATATTTAGCATTGATTTCACTATTGTCACTGGGAAATAATAAGGGTGATGACTGCAGCATCATCAGTATCATTTTCGAGTTTCTATGTGATGGATTTGCTACAATAATGAATTTAAAATTGAAGTTTTGTTGTAATAAATCAATTTGAAATTAAAATTCAATTTGAAATTGATAAATATAAGTGAAAAAGGTTTTGAACTTATAATATAAGTTAGAAGTTGAATAATAAGTTTTATAACTTATTAAATGGGAAAGTGTAAGTGAAACCAGTTGTTGAAGTGGTTAAACAATTAAGTTAAGTAAAATGGAATATGAATTTGAATATTGATATGAATTTGACTTAAGTAAAAGTTAAATAGGATTTACTTTAGAATTGAAATCCGAATTGAATTGATAAGTAAAACTTAAGTTTAATTAACAAATGATGTTTAAATGGAATAACTTAAGTGAAGTTGAATAAAAAAATCGATCTTTGCATCAAAGTTAAATAATCAAGTGAATTAAATGATGTAAATAAAGTTGAAATGGAATGCAAGTTAAGTAATGTTGAAAGAATTGATGTTAATATCAAAATAAATGAATAAAGTGAGTAAATGAAATTGTTAAAGATGTGAACTTAAGTTATATAAATGAAATTCAATTTTATTTGTAAAAAGAACTAGCAATTGAATAAAGTATGAATTGAATGTTAATCAATAGAATATGAATAAGTTGATATGAAATGATGCATGCAAGTGTAAATTCATTTGAAAATAGTTGAATAGTAGAATGAAAATCAATTGAATGTTAAACCAATTGAAATTAAAACAGTTGAACCAAATTGAATGTAAGTAAAATGGATAAAATTTGGTTGTATTGGATGTGCATTGGTTGTTATTTGCTTGTTGGTTGATTGTATGTAAATTCATTAAGTGTTAATGAAATTGAACTAGCGTAATTGGAAGCTATGAAATTGAATAGAATTGAATTGGAATTGAAACGAATGAAAATGAATATGCAACTTTAATAGTAAGCTAAAAGTGGTATAAGAAGCATGTATTGGAAATTTTATAATTGAATTGGCAAATTGGTTTGAATATTATAATTGGATATTATGCTAGCAGGATATACAGGTATATAATGGATTGGAATTTTGATTTTGAAGTTAAAAAAAAATTGAATTGCTCGACAAAAAGGTACGTATTTCAGTTTTTATATGAGATTTGATGATTTCCTTCTCCAGCCACTTGGCTTTCTTTTTTTCTTTTGATTCTGAGGGGCCGTGGTGCCATTTTGTAGTCGTACCGATCTAGCCGCGCAAAGGAGACTCTGGCGAAATTTTTCGAAAATTTAGGGAGTTAGTAAAATTTTGAGAAATTTTGAAAGTTTGAAATTTGAATTTAAATTTAAATTTAAATTGTTAAGTAAACGAAGTTGTTTGAAACTTATAATTGAATTGGGAAAGCTAATTGAAATGATAGTAAATCCTTAATAAAAAGATTGTTTTGAAAAGTTAGTAAAACTAATTAGCTTTGGAAAAATAATAAACGGTTTAGGATCATTCTCCTTAACTTGTAATTTCGAGGACGAAATTCTTTTAAGGGGGGAAGATTGTAACGACCCAGAATTTTTGATAACTTGAATTTGAATATTTAATTTATTTTTAATATTAATAAGTGAATTTTTGGAGTCGAATAAATTTTATTTTGAATTTTGGATTTAATTTTGCAATTAAATCGATTTATTTAATAGTGAAATTCCACAAATAATTAGATATTGGGTTAAATATAATGGGAAATGGTTTGGAAAATTTTATTTTATCATATTAAAGTTATAGAAATATTTTAGAACTTGTAAAACTGAATTTGGAGTTAATTTGTAAAAATTGAATATTTTAATATTTAATTATCAACTGAAAAATAGCCAATTTTTGAACAGACTCGGAATTGAACGAAACAAGTTCCATTGGGTCCGTAATTTGCCGGATTTCAAGTTTCGTATTTTTTGGAGTTTATATGTGAGCACACGACGTGTAAACGCATTGAAATCAAAACAAATTCCATTCAAATTTTAAATTTAAAAAAAGTTGTCAACGACAGCATCCCAAAATTTTCGCCTAAATTCACGCCACAAATCACGCGAACATCCCCCTCTATCTATTCACGCAGCCAAAAGAAGAAAAAAAATGGCAGAAGAGAATCTTTTGTTCAAAAAAAAAAACAAAATTTCGATTCAAAATCAAACAAAAATGGCCGATACTTTGATATTCATCTCCCTCCCTCTTTCGGTTTCCTTTGTAAATCAAATGGCCCCTTTTCCTCTCGTTAAATTCACGAAATTATGTCTCTCTCTCTCTCTCTCGTTCGTGAGCAAAAGCAACAGGGCCGAAGCCTTCAAATCAATTCGGAAAAAAAAAAAGAGATGGTGCCGTTGTTCGAAGAGAGGGGGGGAAGCTCGGCTGCGGCTCGAGCAGATGGAGGCGGCGTGTAAGCTCGCGCGTGCAGGTGGCGATTTGCGCTCGCACGTAGATGGGGGAGCAGCTACTTCGGTGAGGTGGTAGGGTTAAGGTTTGGGCGTCGCGTGGTCACGTGAAATCTGGTCGCGATGGCGAATTAGAGCTCGTGAGAGGTGTCGCCGCGTGAATGAAGGAGGATGGGCGGCGGCGACGTGATGTCGCGATGTAGTTGAGGGGGCGGCGATGCTAGCTGGGCTCGGCGTGGGGTTTGGTAGCAGCGATGGTCGATGCGGCACCGGGGAGGGCGAAGCAGTGAGGTATTTTTGTTTTTTTTTTGTTATTATAAATATACGGTTTACAGTAAAAAAAAATGTCTATAAGCAGAGAATATGGATATATAGCAGTTTTTGTTTTAAAATTTAATCAGTTATGTATATATATAGACAGTAAAGAAAAAAATAAAAATATAACAGTCTGATTTAAAATAGTTTAGAGGATAAATAGTTTTATACAGTAAAAGAAAAAAATCATTGGTTAAAATTAAATGGTTAGTTAATTAAATTTATCCATTTAAAGGAAAATTGTTAATATAAAATTATCAAATGAAAAAGGTATTATTCGATTGTTCGAATATTAATGAATTGTGTAAATAATTTAAAATAGGTATAAAACAAGAGAATCAAGACGAAGATGAAAATGGATTGCAAATAAAGGCTAAGGTGAGAACTTCTCACTCAAAAGGGTTTATTTAAATTTTAAATAGTTATATTTAAAATTTGTTGATTGATTGATTGTTTGCGTGATTGTGATATTAGATATTTTAGGATATATCTATATATAGCGATATATATATATTGGCATATGTATATATCGGATTTGATTTCCCGCCTCGTATAGCGGATGAGACCCTATTGCGCCGTTATTAAGCGGAATATTTATAAAATCCCATATACCGCGATATTCCACCTCGAAGTGGAATTGGTATTGTGCTAACGTCTGTGGTTGCAGGGAAACAGGTTGGAGGGATCCAACTGGATTCCTCACATATTTATTTGTTTATGAATATTATGTTGATTGTTGATAATCACATTGATATATGATGTTATTCCCGTGATTGACCATTCGATGTCGTTGCATCATCGGATTCTAATTTTTAAATTAAAAATAACGGTTTTGAATTTAAAAAGGGGTTTTAAATCGATTTTTCAAAGAATATGGTTTATTAAGAATTTTGAATTGATTAAATTTTAAAATAAATAGATGGATAAAATTTTATGTTTTAAAAATTTATATTTTTATAAAATATAACTTAAAAGAGATTTTTAACAATAATAGGTTTTATAAAATAGTTAAATTTGGTTTTTGGGAAGTTATTATTATTAATGGTTTATATAAAGGATTTTATAAATGGATGTTTTTAAATAAAAATTATTGAAGTTATAGAATAAATTTATAAAGTGTTAAGTTGATGTATAACATGAATTTCACTAGGATTTATAGATTAATAAATGTGAAATTTATAAACGAATGGTTATTGGAAAATTTTAAGTTTATAAGTTATTAACTTATAGAAATGGATTTGGGCATTAAAAAGGGGAATTTTATAGAAATTGTTAATAAATGAAGATTTCATTAGTTGAAATTATTATAAACCGTAAAGAAATCTTGTAAGTGATAAGATTTTCAATTGGTGAAGTTCAAAGGAACGATTTGGTAAATAAATAATATTATAAGTATTTAACTTACAATATGGCTTTTGGGTATGAAATTGGGTTATATAAATTGCATCGGATTAATAAAGGGATTTATAAAATTGGGGTTTATAATAGAAATGGAATTTATAAACTATGTTTATAAATTTGAAATCCATCAAATTTGATAATTGAAATATGGGAATTTGTTAAGTGGGCTATATTCACTATTTTGAATATTGAATAGATTATTAAATAAAATGGGTTTGTTTTTGGGAAAGGAATGTTTTAAATGGAATTTAAAACGAATTAAAGGTGTTTTAAAATGTATTGAGTATTGAAAACATAGATTTCAACATTGATTGTTGAAATAGACGTTTTCGAGAAACAGAAGGGGATAATTTGTATAGTATTGGATTTATATATCTATTTTTAATTTCAAATCCATATACTAGTGTTTTTGGGTTGTCGTAACGATGTTTTACGCAACATTCGTTTTTAACCCAAATAAATGTGAATAAAAGAATGTTTTCTTAAAGAGAATGGAATAAAATACTTAACGGTAACTTAAGTATATTGAATATTTCCAAATTGTTGAAAATAAGTTAAATTGTGAATTACTTATTATTAAATAAGTATGGGAATGTTTTTTTTTCCAATATAAAAGGAACGTTTTTGAGGATTCACCTTTTAAAGGTAAATCGAAGTGAATAGTTTGAAATTGATTTGAAATCGTGTATGTGTAGATATTTGGGAAATTGGAAATTCACTTTGGAATTTATAAATAGGAAGGGAAATTTGTTTAAAAATAAATGTTGATTTATTTTTAAATATGAAAATATAATTTACGAATTTGGAACATAAGTAAAATAAATCGGTAAAGATTTGTTTGGTGGTTTGAAATTTGTTTCAAAAGGTATATATGGTTAAGGTGATTTGAAATTAGTTTTCAAATGGTTAAGGTGATTTGAAATTGGTTTGCAAATGGTTAATGTAATTTGAAAATTGGTTTTCAAATGGTAAAGGTAAATTGGAAATTGGTTTTTTTCAATTGGTTAAGTGTGGAAAATTTTATCGTGAAGTGGTTTTGGTAAAACAAATAACTGGGGCAATTATTTGTAAATGGTGTATATATATATATATCTTGTAAAGATATTTTGGGACTTAATAATTTTGGAAAAATTATTTGGAATCTGATGATGTGGCGCATCTTTATTGATAGTTAAATAACCGACTATCAATATTTACCCTTGGATGGTATTGGTTGTGTTTGTTTGGAATTGAATGCACACTTATTTTTAAAAATATAAGCGCTCGCTATTCGGTTTAGCCGGGAGAGGACCTTTGTGTCATATATCCCATTCCGAATATGCGATACGTCGTTTGGATTGCATTTGAAGACCGGTGTTGAAGACCGGGTATTTGTGAAAACGATAGGATGACCTATCGATTGTCTCCGCATCGTTAGCTACGATATGGAGATTTCCTTTGTGATGGGAAATTTTATCGGGATTGTGAATACCCGGATTGCAAGGGCTTCTTTGGAAGTGCCTTCGGTTCTGTTCGAACCCGGAACAGACTTGTATGGTTACGTGTCTGACATTACATTTTGAGAGATAGAGCAGATTTCTTTCAAATACATTTCTGTTGGTGGCGGAGAATTTATTCTCTTAGCTTAACACCCTTCTCTGAGACGTACGAGCTCAGAGGTTATGTAGTTGAAGGTTATCAGCGATATTTCCCAATCTGGTAATGTGGCATGCTGAGTGCTGCTGTGTGATGATCTTTGGTTGGTCATTTGTGATATGATCATTTATTTGATCATTTATCTTTGTGATTATTGCTTTGGTCATCTGTGGACCCAAAGCATGGCTTTGTTGTACAAAGCGTAGCTTTGTGGACGAGACTTCGTCAGGACCTCACTCCCCGGAAATGGTCGAAACAGGAATATGCGGCAAGGTTATGAGGGTCGCGCCCTTTAGGGTATGTCATTTCCTTCTGGAAAAGGGTGGTATCATGGTATGGAGCCCAGATATTTACTCATGTGGAAACACTATATATATTTCTGTGTGGTGTTGTTGGTATCGAGCGCTCGGATAAAGGTCCCAAAGGACCGGGGGATGGCATATTCGTGTAGTAGTTACCTAGTTACAGAGGTAACCCGGCCTTGTGTTGGCAGAGATCTAACCGTAACGTTAGTTCTCGGGACGTCCCGCCAGAGGCGATCCCATGTGGCAGTAGGAAGTTCCTTAGCCTGACCATTTGTTGGAAATCCATTCATCCAATACGTGCCTTGTACGGTTTTAGTTGTAGAACCTGCCATTTAACATGGCAGCTATAGTAGGCATAGTATCATGGTACCTATGCTGGCTAGGATTTATATTATACTTTCGAAATATTTTCCACTATGCACTAGTAATAATATCAAAGAATTTTCTCGTAGTAAGCATGTTTGACTATCATAAGGAGAAATCTCCCCCATGTGTGCGTTTGCATTGTGTGTGTGCCGGGAGGCCTTATGGTAGTTTCATTTTCCAAAAAGCATTGCGGATTTCAAAATTTAAATTTTCTTGTTGCTTGTTTAAAGATAAACTGTTTTGAGTTCTCACACCAGTCCCATGACTGACCTGGAGTTTATTGTTCCTTTCCTAAACTCTGGGTGCCCACTATTTTCCACACGGGCAGTCTAGAGTTAGGTTATCAGGTTATTCTGGATTCGGGAGTTGCTGTGCAGATGTTGGAGGCGAGCTTGGATAGCGTAGTCTATTATCTATTGTATATAGTATTCTTTCCGCTGTTTTATTGTTGTACACTCTGATGATATGATGTATTGTGATGTATGTATAAAATGTATAGTTCTTTTGTTTTAATGAATATTCATTTATCTATTATATGTTGTTCCGCTGCGACTGTGAGATTCTGTTATTGTTTCTCGTTCTGTTACTTGATTTTCTGTTTTCTCTTCTCTTTCTTTTCTTTCTTCTTCTACCTCTTTCTTCTTCTAAAACCCTAACGGTTCGGTTTTTCGGCAACGAAAAATCCCGATCGTTACATTGATAACCGTCTCTCTGGGATTCCTTCCTTGATGATCATAGAAGCCATTTAGCCAACTTTTATTATATAATACCTGGTCAACAGGCGGTATAACAATAACTTTTGCAAATACTTTTCAAAATGATACTTAAGATTAAACAAAATTTAAATTTGCAAAAAAGTTCATTTTACGAACTACGGTTATAACGGCTATCATTATACGACCTGAAATTTCAAAACTTGTTTTTATGACAATTAGCTTTTTAAAATCATCATCTTTTATACTTCAACCTACTTTATAATCTTAGAATAAAGTTTTGAAAAAAAAGTTAGGTTTTTGGAACTAAATCAAAGTTCATAACTTATAAACATTTTCAAACATAACCCTAAGTGGAAACAAGCTTAATAAAGGACCTCAGTGTCACAAAATTGCAACTTAAATTACTATTCATTTTAGCATACACATGATTTCAAACATATGCATGCCATAA
Organism: Allium cepa; assembly: GCA_030765085.1. Lineage (NCBI taxonomy): Eukaryota > Viridiplantae > Streptophyta > Magnoliopsida > Asparagales > Amaryllidaceae > Allium > Allium cepa. Next base: position 444,138,552 of record CM060945.1, read on the forward strand.
TCCACAACAACAAGTAAAGATCAAACTTAAACTAACTTACTTAACTTTCATTCATTCCTAGTTTTACACAACATCACAACCAAGCATATATATACACACACACACACACACACACACACACACACACACACACACACACACACACACACACACACACACACACACACATATAAATCAACATCAATATCCAACAAATCAAATAATGACTTTAACAATACAGTATGCATCATAATTAAAGTTAGAAACTTTAAATAAATTTGTGAGTTTTACACATAAAAAAATTCAATTAAATCTAGGCTGCTCCTTTTAGAACTCTAGCACGACTTAGGCCTTTGTATTTAACTTGGAAAAATGAAGTCTTTAATGACTTGAGCAAGCAAAGGGGGTTCGCCCTAAGGAAGAAAAAGGCTCATCCTTAAAAAGTGGAGCAAGCTTGTGCTTGTTTAAGAGGAGATGGAGATGCAGAAATGGAAGAGTGGTGTTTAAATAAAGTTTTTAACAGTTTTAAAATGAAAAAGAGTTGATTTTTAGAAGTTTGAAATAAGCACAATGCCATGGAGAAGTAAAGGAGTTTTGGAAGAAGGAAAAACTTTAGGAAAAAATTGAGAATAAGAATGGAAATAAATTAGAAATTTGGTTTATACAAAACTTATTTAACAAATTACCAAAACACCCTTGTCCTTTTCCATCCACACTCCCTTTTCCACCTCATCATGTCCCCCTCTACCTCATGATACCAATGCCTCCAACATGTCCATCCTTGTTTTCCATGCCAACATGATTTAACACCCATTGTATTATGTTTCCTTATCTTTCCTTAAGCATCTTCTTCTATTAACAACTTTTTTGTATATATACACGCTTATACTTATGTATACACCAACGCACACTAACTTATTTATATTTGTATGCATATATGTTTATAGTAGAGTTCACAATGTTTCCAATAACTTTTAGCCGAAAAAGTCTAAAATTCAGAACACAAATTTTGGTCGCATTCGATTTTTCTTTGAATTAGCCAACAAAGAGTCAAAAATTCAGAACACAAAATCCGGTCACATTTAATTTTTCTTTGAACTAAATATTTTTGTAAATTTTTTTTTAAAACTATTCTATCATCATCATTTATTACTTAAAAGAGTTTTATTTCAATTATAAAATCTATTATTTGAATATTTAAAATTAATTAAATCTTCGCAAATCAAAGCGTGAAATTCTGGGTCGTTACACTCTCATCCCTTAAAAGAATTTTGACCCTGAAATTTTACCAAGCTCTAGACCCAGAAAACTTAACACTATTCATTAATCCGTATGTTGTACATAGATCATTCCTATGAAAAATCCAATAATACATAGCTTTTGTTTCCTAACTAGTATCTCTCGCTCGACTTCCTAGTGTGGACTCCGATCAGGCTTCTTAATTGGAAACATTTGTTCTTCTTATAAGAACCCTCACCAAGTGTTCGCTACCAAAAATCAAGTGATAGATCCTTATTCGGAATTGTGTGAAATACCTGAAGTTATATACTTGAATCTTAGATCAAGAGCTATACGGAAATGAGGAAGGGGCTACGTACAACTTAAATACTTATCTAAAGGTTCTTACTACCCAAGCACTTCTAACCCTTCCATAAAAATATTTATGAAAACATTCTCAAAATTTCAACTTAGGTTTAAACATATTTAATGTTACAAATTTATTTATGATACTTTTGCAAAAAATCATTTTACTTTATTACTTGCATAATACTATCCTACATCATAAGAGTATATACAAAACATTCGATTTTTAATCTTATTTCCCTTCATTCGATTCAGGTGAAGACCCAAAATAATTTATGACTTAAAACTGAGTCGACTAATTCAACCTCTTTACCTAATCAGCCTAGTAAGTAGCTAGAAAAAGTAGGATGCTGGTATCCAAACTCCACCATAGAGTCTACTTTTTCTTAGACACCTTTAAGGTAAAGACATTTATTAGTCGATCCAATATCATCAAATAATCTTTCACTTCATAGATGTTAAAATCTAAAATAAAATTTATAAAACAAAGTTTTTTAAACCGTCTTAATAAATTAATTTAATTTTAACTTTATTAATTAACCCGTTTGAAATCAAGATACCTTTATAATTTAAGAATTTAAAGAGCCTAATACCCAGGTTTTATTTCAAAAATCCTTTTGAAATTGTACTCTATATTTAAGCTATAAAAACATACATGTATCCCGACTTCAAAATGATATCAAGGAACTGTGTACTACCAAATAGTATCTTATATCCTTTATAAAGGAGGTCATACTCAGAAGAAGTGTTTACCATCCAAACACATCTCCTACCCATTTTTAGTCACTTTCAAGTCACTCGAACTAGTTAGTTATAAAACTACTTTGTATTTTCAAATCCACTTTTAGAAATAATACTATGTATATATATTTCTCCTTTCTTTGGATTCAAACTCGTTTCAATTATACAATGATAAAAATAACATTTTACTAAATGCACTATCACATCTGCCTAAGCAAACATCCGATTTTCACTTAAAAGATTATTCGGTTTATCACAAAGAAGATTGAGACTCATTCTCGAACTATCCAAAGAAAAATATTCATTAAAATTCCCTTCCAAAGTATTTATACTTAAAGAATTTTCCAATAAAATTATTACTACTTCCTCAAAATCCATTTGAAGTCCATTTTAAAAACGCCGGGGTTTTAAATTCTTAAACATCCTTTCATTTTAAATCACATCTTTAAAACCCTGATTTATAAAATCAACTTTTTATAAAATCATCTAAAATATTTTATTTTTAATAAATACCTCAAATTGAAATTCAGATTTAACCCAACATATTATTGAATGCCTTATAGTCAATATATTAAACTTATTATACAAGGTGTTTGATTTAGTATTTCCCCCGAATTCTATCAACCAACTTGTACTTAAAAGGAAAAGCTACTAATAGATCAGACAATGGTCAATGCTCAAAACCGGACAAGCTTGACTGATCAAATCCTATATGATAATAATTAAATATTATCAACTCCTAGAAACAACCATATCATGATAGCTATATAAATTTTTGAAATTTTTTCCTTTATATGTATATATATATAATATAGTCCTAGGTAAAATTATTTAATTTACCATTTTTAAAATAGTATTCTATCAACTGGAATTGTTTAAGTGTTTAGAAAATCTCTATCGATAACGTTGGCCAAACCCATCGACCAGAATTCGTAAGACACTCAACAGATCAAACAATACAATATAAAACATTTTTATGTCACTAACAAGTAAGCACTCTCATATATAATACTCAAACTCATAATAAGGCATTCCATTACGTTATATCTAAATGAGTACAGCCTACTAGGGCCAAAGTTCTCTCTTAACCTTGCGCTCTAGTAGCAAATGTAATTATCTACCTTTTTACACCTAAAGATGACAATTTATACATCCTTGGTATTCGTGTGCCAATCATCCAAGTGTTCGAAAGACAGGTCATTTGGGGTTAAAGAAAGAATGGACAAAACAGAATCTCGCAAACATGATGAGAATTATACAATATAACAAACGATCTTTAGAAAAAGAATCGACTTTATTATATACACAACATCAGAGTGCACTAACCTATTATCAGCATGGACAATTATAATACGATGTCGTTACAAATATTGATTAACACAATCAGAAATCAAAGCAATAAAAATAGCAGAAGAATAAAAGATACATGAATACGTCTTCGAGAATCCAGCTTGTCTCTTAAAGCTCCAAAGAATCCAGCCAGATCTAGAACATATGCTTAGGCTGACCTGAGAATTATAGAAAAATAACGCCTGGGTCAGTCTGGTAAAACTAGCATGAGAAACTCAAATCTCAACGAATTTTATTTATTAACTTGTATAACCCTTTAAATTCAAAGTTATCTTGTAAGACCATGCCATGCATAAACAAGGACGGGTTTTTATGTTCTGATAACCAAAACATTTTCTATAGAAAATCCAGTAATATTATAATAATGTCTAAGGTTAAAGTAAATATTTAATCATAGCCGAAAATTTTACATTAATTAAATTCCAACATAATAGATTTAAAATCAAGTCCAAAGGCTCGTATTGTAAAATGATGTGATGACCCACCTTTCTAACTCCTGGAACGACACTTAATACATCCATGGTATTCATGTGCCATTGCCCAGCGTCTGAAAGACAAGTTGTCGTGGGGGAAAATAATGAACTAAACAAGACAAAATAGAAAAAAAACTTCACAACGAAATGGTTACATATAATACAAAATGATAAAGGTACAAAATATTACTCCTTATATGGAGCTATCAGAGTTAAAAAAAGTACTACATCTAAAAGATTTGTAGGTATACATTCTAACTTGTCATTTTTAGATACATAATACATCTTCATAATCATACAGTAGAAAGAAATAACTAGATAACCATGGAGCTGCTTGCTCGATCATTGTCTTCAAAGAGCTTCAAAGAGAAACCTACAATTCTCTAACTACTCAAATAAAATTGAGTATTCGAGAGTTTAGGGACAGTAAACAGCTCAGGAAAGATAATATGTCTGGTATGAGTTAAATTATGAAACAAAAGGAAGCATATTTAACAATAATATGTGGGGCAACGCCGCTAACACCGAACGAGTTTTCTCCCACATAAACAACAACCAATCATAAGAATGGAAATAAACAATAGAAAACAAATCCGAACATAGATAATGGGTAAAAATAGTGCTAAGACCTAGACTTGAAAGGTCCAAACCGAACAGAATGAATGAAACAAGATAACGGTCCAAACTTGATAGAATGGACAAAACCTATAACTAAACATTTTGTAAAGAGTGGTTGACTCTTCCCATTGCAATTACTGAAAAACAATTCGAAGGGTTGAAGCAAATTAGAAAATGAAAATTTTCCAACAAAATAATTAGGGGCGTGCATCCCCTTTGAAAGAAGTATACCTGTAGAAATACACTGGAAAACCCTAGGAACTCTAAGCCGAACCCCGCCGTTCCTTACTGAGAATTCGAGCATTTCACATCAAAATGCGCAAAATCGAATCCAATCTAGATGAGATGTGAAAATACCCTAATGGGAGCAATCCCACATAATTTGGCCTCCAAAAACACGTGCTTTGATCTAGTCATTTCCGACAAATGATACTAAAGCTCAACGGATCAAAAAATCATCTTAGAATGATGAAAACCAAGAAGCTGAAGTAACTGATAGCTAGATACCAACTATCGAGGATCTAAAATGATTGTATATGGAAATTAAGTCTTGTATACTCATCACCACTCGTCAATTTAAAATTTGTACTATTCCTTGGTTAACAATAATGTTGGAGAAGTCAAGGTTGTGTTACCTCAAAGTCATGTCATATGACCATTCTCGACTTTCGAAGTAAGGACAAGTCTACTTCATCGACATTTAGTGTTAAGAACACAAATAAATCATTTCTATATAAGTGATATCGCTTTACGGAACTTAATTCAGATCCATAACCAAATCGAACGTTTACTTTTAAAATCGAATTCATGCTTGGGCTTCACATTACAAGTATTAGCTTTAAACACTTTGTTAAAAGAGTTTACTAACATTGAAACATCATTATAAAAAGTATTTAATAACTTAAACACATCCTTAGTATATTGATTAATTAACTTTAAAAGTGCTTTAGTTCGTTTGATGAATTTACTTCGATATCCTTTAATCTAAAAGAAGTTAATCACTTTTAAAACACTATGAATTTGATTAAAAATTAATAATAATTAATTAAATTAAACAAATAATTTATTATCATTAATTAAAATGAATAACAAAATAAAAATAACCTTGTTACTTTGATAGATTCACTTTGAAACTTCATTATTTAAGTTGATAAATTATATTCAAATACCTTTAATTGACAAGGATAAATCACCTTTAAAATATAATTAATTCAATCAATTAGTAATATTTAAATATAATTAATTAAATTATGTAATAAATAAATAAATTTCGTTATTTAAAATGATTAACAACTTTTAAACACCATTAAAAGAAAGATTACTTAAAGTTAAAACAAATAGATTTACTTTAAAAATCATTAATTAAAATGATTAATTAGTTCAAAACATCATTAGAAAATTGGTTAATTAACTTTAATCCTTCATTATTGAATGATTAATTATCCTTAAATATTAGTAAATAAAATGATTAATTAATTTGAACCATCATTAATCAAGCAATTAGTTAAATTTAAAACACGTCATTAATAAGCTAATTAGCTCACCTTAATCCTTATTAAATAAATAATTAATTAAACTAAATAATCATTACTAAAATGGTTAATTATTTTTGAAAACATCATTAATCAAAATCTTGCTTAACTTGTAAAACCATTCCAACCATGAAGATGAAATCGAACAATTTCGATAAAAGGGTGATTTTCTAAAAGTGCCGATATAGCGACTACCGCTATATGGGCAGTTCGGAATTCAAGTTTATTTCATTTGCGGTACAACCACACATCACATAGCAAGGGTATGAGCATATATACATGGTGATTTACAATAATACAACATATATCAAGAATTTATTAAGAAAGGCATAAATCTAACTGCTAAAATTTCATACGTCATTTTCTTCGCTTGCTAATTTTTCAAAGCGACAACATTCAAGCAAAAATCCAATCCAACAACCAAACGATTATTTCACTAATACAACAAGCATTCAATAGCTATAATAGGAACATAAACATAATTTGAAAATATTTGGTTTGAAGGCGGAAGCTTTACTCACAAAAATGCGACCGAACTACACCGAACTCCTACAACAATTTGCCAGCACACGAACTATACTTCACTCCACTCAAGCTTAAATTTTTAGGCTCTTAAATGGGCTATTTGGGTTTGATAATGGGCTGTTATGGGCTTGGACATGGTTGAAATGGGGAGTGAAGGTGTTGTTTTGATAAGTAGAGTGATGTAGTAAAGGTATAAGCTAGTTTTAAGTGGATGGAAGTGCAAAAGTATGGTTTGAAGCCATCAACATAAAAATGGTAGCCATGGAAATTTATGAATAAATGAAGAGAATGTAAATGAATATGGAAGTGATTATGTAAAGTGAAGAATGGTGAGAGAAGGCATGTACTCAAAAGAAAATGAGAAGGAAATTTTAATAAATTGACTTAGGAATTAAATAATATAAAGTGCGCATGTATCATGGAGCGCCATACCGCCTCCGTCCCTCCTTGCACACGTACCCCCTAGTTCCCTCCTTTAGCATGTTTTTTTGTACTTACCTAGGTGCTTATGGTGAAGATTGTGTACTTCCTTAGGTTTATTTAGGTTTTTATATGCATATTTAGTCAAATCATGTGTTATTTTAAACTAAGCATGGTTATTAACTTTAACACTATAATTAGCTTATCACATGACGTACTTACATGTGTGTGCATGTATATATGATGCATGTATATATGAGTTACAAAAAATACGCACAATGTTTTCAACAACTCTCCGATGGAGAAAACTCGAAATTTTGGAAAACATTTTTCGATCACAATTTCTATTTTTATTTAAGCTAATTATTTGGGTAAACAAAATTTGAAAATAATTTTAATATCATTAATTAATATTTAAAAGATGTTTATTTTGTTATTCAAATTCATTATTTAAATATCTAAAAATGGTTTAAGTATTCAAATGCAAAGTGATTAATTTACGGGTCGTTACCCACTCCCCCTTAAAAGAATTTTGTCCCTGAAATTATTATGGAATGGAAGAAGTAATAACCAACCTAAGAAATTTCAATTTACTTACTTGGCTTTTAGCAAAACTGACCGGTTATATTTTCCTTAGTTATATTATTTCTATTATAAACACATGCACGATAATACTATAACAACCATATGCAATCAGGTAACATGATGCAACCAAAAGTAATGTAACAAACATCTATAACAAAATAAAGAGAATATTCTATAATAAATGCTATGCATTCAATATTTTTCAAAATACTTCGAAAATTTGTAACTAAATGCCTGTGTTTTTTTATTTAAAATATTTTCAAAATTTATTTTTGAATTTATCAAATGGAAAGTAAATCAAAACCAAAATGAAAAATGTCAAGGAGGGGGTCCTCCGAACAAAAAATATTAAACTCTAGAATTAAAACAACATGGACCTTCCAGTGGTATTTCTGTTCCACCTGAAATAAAAACTAGAGCAAACAATCTATATATTTCTTTCCAAAAATTTCCAAAATCACATCTCCAAAAGCATTGAGATTTAAGTCCTAATAAACAACAATTCAAAATCTTGGTTTATAAATTTTTACTTTATAAACTATGGCATATAAGATCACACAATCAATCACTCAATCAATCAAATTCAATGAAATCAAATCAATCAAATTCCATAAAGGAACATCTAGCACTCAACATTATTTAAAAATGTCAAATGACTAACAAATAAATATTAACTTAGGTTCAAAACTTTATTGATTGCCTATAATATCAATAATTTTCTAAGCTTACCATTTTTCTCATCAGCCTTTGGTTATTGCTTAGTGGATTACCTATGTTCCTTTAGACAAAAATTGGAAGTCAATTTCTAAACATATTAGTTTCTTAATTATACCAATATTTTTAAATCACTTAAACTTGCATTTAGTATTTCATTCAATTTCCAAATCGTTTATGAGTTATTTCATAAATTTTCTTCAAAGTTTAAAAATATTTTATAAAGTTATATCTTTTTAAAACACCAAATAATAACTTATTCCACCTTATTTGCTTGTATAATACTCTTCTATATCCTATGAGTACATACAAATACAAATTTTATTTTACTTTTCACAATTTAGGTAAAGTTCTAACTAAAATTTAAGTCTATAAAATTGAGCCAACCTTTCAATCTATTTAACTTAGAGTGCTAAAATGGACGATGTTTATAGGTTGATTCAAAACAAATAATAGTTTACACCACTTACATGTTTTAAATAAAAGCTATGGTTTTAACAAAATAATGTCTATTAAAACCTTTCTACCCTCACTACCTTAAAGTGTTATAATGGATGATGTTTATGGACTGGCCCAATAGCACCAATTAGTTTACAATGCTTAGATACATAATAATATCTATGGTTTTGATAAAATAATGTTATCAAAACCTTTCCTATCCAATCTAACCCAATAAAGTTAGTGTTGAATTATCCCTTATCTTCTCTAAGGGTAAAATTTCATTTATCCATAACAATCTTTTATCAAAAATACTATTTATTTGGAAATCATATCTCTTTAAGGGAACTTAAAAACTAATTACACATGCTACATATATTTCTTTTATGGAATAACTTCAAACAATTTTATTTACTAAAAGTCCTTTGGGTCGTTCATATTTGGACTCATTTCAATCGCACAATGATAAAAACAATACTTTACTAAGTACTCCATAATGTTTGCCTAAGTAAACATCTGATCGTCATTTAGAAGATTATTCAGATTACCACAAAACTAAATGTTTTCCCTCAATTATCGCAAAGAAAATTCATTTCACTAAAATTTCTTTTCCAAAATATTTATATTTTATAAATATTTTCAAATAATACCACTATTACCTTTCTCAAAATCTTTTGAAATCATTTCAAAATAAATTCTGGGATCTAAGTTTTTCCAAAAACTCCTTAAAATGTTCTTTTAGAAGACAAATTAATGTACTAAGTGTATTAATATAATGGTCGAAGACAAATGTCATTTTAAACATCCATTTACTATAAACTAGAAACAATTTACACTTAGCTTTATTTATAACCAATTCTATTTAAATATTCTCATTTAAAAACCATTGTTTATTATTTTAAAAAAATCCCAAAAGATAATTATTTTTTTAAATACCCTTTATAAATTTAAAACAATGTTAATCATCCTGTGGATGATTTATAATACTCTTTTCTAAATCTAAAACAATATTAATTATCCCATACGATAATTAATCACATTATCAATTTTCTTTTAATAAATAAATCAATGACCTTTATATAAAATAGCTAATTATTCTCAAAACACTTTCATTAAATTAGCAAGTTAACATTAAAACATTAAATCAATTATTTGACTTTTTTATTACCAATTAATTAATTTAAAATATTATTTATTAAAAGATTTATTAAATCTGAATAATCGTTAATTAAAATGAATAATTAATCTTAAACATTATTAACTAAAATGATTAGTAAAATTTAAATACTATTAATCAAAATAATTAATTGAATTCAAATAATCATTAGTTATGATGATTAATTATATTTCAAATATCATTATTTAAAATTATTCATTACTTTTAAACATTATTAATTAATTGGTTAATTAATTTCAAAATCATTAGTTAAAATGATTAAATAATTTAAATTATCATTAATCAAAATGATTATGAATCTTAAAACATCTATTTTGTGAAAATATAAGCTCAAGACAATTCATATGAAAGTTTAAGGGAGATGATGTTCAATAAGTGACATATAGCGAGGAAATATTGCTATAAGACACTTAAGCAACAAAAATAGAATATTACGATCAATTTCAACCAACGACAATATAAGCGATGCAAGGATGTAAATAACTTAATACTGACGAGAAAACCCTTAGGGTCTCTCTACAAGGGTTCTCTGCAAAACAATGGTTACAGACAATATATGTATATATAATCAATATATGTTTACTACAGTTGAATTAATATGTCATTCGTTTTTAAAAATGGGATTTTATACCAAAAAACCAATTAAATAATTTAAATAACATCCAATCAACAATGGTTTAGAGCATCACATATATGATATAGTAAATTTGATTGTGAGTTAAACTCATACTTAAATAATTCTCCTTTATTATAATTAATTTTATCAAATATTTATCCTTATTTCGATCATATTAAACAACTTTTTATTAAAAGTTTACTTTCAGCTTAACATTATTAAAAGATGACTTTAACTTAACCTTTTCACAAAGACCTTACAGTCAAACTATAAAACTTAATTCACAAGAGGTTCATTCTCAAGGTTCCCTAATTCCTATTTACCTAACTAATGCTTACTAAGGAAAAATTCTTATAAACTTATTCAACAATAATTAATGCTTAAATTGGATGAGCATAGCTAAACAAATCCTAAATGATAACAATAAAATATTATCATCTCCTAATAATCAACTCATCAATACCACTTAATAGTTTTGAAAATATTTCTTTTATATATATAAAATATATTCCTAGATAAAATTATTTCATTTATCATTTAAAACAATACTGTATCAGTAGGTCTATTCAAGTGTTTAGGAATCCCTATCTATAATGCTAATCAGACACATCGACCAGAATTCATATACCACTTAACGGATAAAACAACACAATATAAAACATTTTAATAACACTAACAAATATACACTCAAAATATATTTTATACTCTCAAACTTATCCTAGGATATTACAAACCCTATTCCTAAAGAGTTTACCCACTAGAGCCTAGGAGTTCGCTAAACCTAAGCTCCGATACTATCTGTGATGACCCACCTTTCTGACTCCTAGAGTGACACTTAATACATCCATGTTATTTACGTGCCATTTCCCAAGTGTTTGAAAGACAAGTTGTCATGGGGAAAAATAAAGAATAGAACAAGATAGAATAAAACAAACTCACAATGGAATGATTACATATAATGGAAAATGATAAATTATAAAAGGTTACTCATTCCATGCAGTAATCGGAGTTAAAAAAAGTGCTACATCTAACAGATTTGCAACTATACATTTTGACTTGTCATTTTTAGATACAAAAACATCTTCATTATCATATAGTGGAATGTAATAACTAGATAACTAAGGAGTTGCCTGCTCGATCATTATCTTCAAAGAACTCGAAAGAGAAACTTGCTTTTCTCAGACTACTCAAATATAATTGAGTTCTCAAGAGTTTAGGAAAAAAAACAACTCGGGTAAGACAATATGTCTGGTATGAGTAAAACTCTAAAACAAAAGGAAGTGTATTTAATAATAATATGTGGGAACAGCCGCTAACGAGGAACGATTTTTCTCCCACATAAACAACAACCAAACATAAGAACGGAAAAGAATAATAGGAAACAAATCTAAACATAGATGATGGGCTTAAATAGTATAAAGATCCAAAAGTGAAAGAAGGAAAATAGTCTGAACAAAATCCAAACTGGATAGAATGAATAAAACAAAATTACAGTCCAAACTTGATTGAATGGAAAAAACCTATAATTAAACATCGTAAGGAGCGGTTGACTCTTCCCATTGCAATTACATAAAAAAATTCAAAGATTGCAATCAAATAAGGAAAGGATATTTTTTTCGAAAAATGACTAGGACGGTGTATCCCCCTTAAAATAAGTATACCTCTAGAAATATACTAGAAAACCTTGGGAACTCCAATCCGAACCCCACCAATCCTTACCGAGAATCTGAGCATTTAACATCTAAATTAAAAAACCGAATCTAGTCTAGTTGAGATATGAAAATACCCTAATAGGAGCAACCCCACATAATTTGGCCTCCAAAAACACGTGCTCTGATTTACTCATTTTCGACAAAGGATAGCAAAGCTCAACGGACCAACAAATCATCTTAGAATGATGAAAATCAAGAAGTTGAAGTAATCGATAGCCGGGATACCAGCTATCAAGGATATAAAATGATCATATATGAAAATTAAGTCTTGTATACCCATCACCACTCGTTGATTTAAAACTTGTACTATTCCTTAGTTAACAATAATGCTGGACAAGTCAAGGTAGTGTTACCTCAAAGACATGTTCTACAACCATTCTTAACTTTTGAAATAGGGACAAGTCTACCTCATCGACTTTTAGTGTTAAGTAAGAAAATAAATCATTTCCATATGAGTGATATCGCTTTACTTAACTTAATTCAGTTCCATAACCGAATCAAACATTTACTTTTAAAACTGAATTTATGCTTGGGCTTCACATTACAAGTATTACTTTTAAACACTTTGTTAAAAGAGTTTACTAATTTTGAAACATCATTACTAAATGGATTTAATAACTTAAATGCATCCTTATTATATTGATTAATTAACTTTAAAAGTTCATTAGTTCAGTTGATGAATTTACTTCGATAGTCTTTAGTCCGAAAGAAGTTAATCACTTTTAAAACACCAATAATTGAATTAAAAATTAATTATAATTAATTAAAAAATAAATAAATAATTTATTATCAATAATTAAAACGAATAACAAAGTAAAAACATCCTTGCTACTTTGATAAATTCTTTTTGAAACTTCATTAATTAAATTGATAAATTAACTTCAAATGCCTTTAATTGACAAGGGTAAATCACCTTTAAAATATCATTAATTCAATAAATTAGTAATATTTATATATAATTAATTAATTATTAATAAATAATTAAATATCATTATTTAAAATGATTAACAACTTTAAAACATCATTAAAGGAAAGATTACTTAAGGTTAAAATTAATAGATTTACTTTAAAAATCATTAATTAAAAAGATTAATTAATTTTAAAACATCATTAGAAATTTGATTAATTACCATCATTATTGATTAATTCAAACCATCATTAACCAATTAATTAGTTTAAAACACATTATTAATAAGTTAATTAGTTAACCTTAATCCTTATCAATTAAATAATTAATTAAATTATTATTAAAATGGTTAATTACTATTGAAAATATTATTAATCAAAATCTTGCTTAACTTGTAAATCCATTCCAAGCACGAAAATGAAACCAAACGGTTTTGATAAAATGTGATTTTCCAAAAGTGCCAATATAGCGACTATCACTATACGGGCAGTTCGAAATTCAAGTTTATGTCATTTGCAATATAACCACACATCACATAATAAGGGTATAAGCATATATACATGGTGATTTACAATAATACAACACATATCACGCATTTATTTAGATTGGCATAAATTTAACTAGTAAAATTTCTTATCTCTTATGATTCGCTTACTAACTTTTCAAAGCGAACAACTTCCAGGAAAAAAACCAATCCAACAACCAAAATATTATTTCACCAATATAACAAGTGCTCAATAGCTGTAACGTAACAAACATATAGTTTGAAACATTTTGTTTGAAGGTGGAAGCTTTACTCACAAAACGCAACCGAACTAAGCCAATCTCCTACAACAACTTATCAACACACGAACTATACCGCACTCCACTCATTCGGACTTTTGGGCCCTTAAATGGGCTGTTTGGGTTCGGCCATGGCCTTTTATGGGTTCGTCCATGGTTGAATGGGAAGTTAAGGCAATGTTTCTGTAAGTACGGCTATGTAGAGAAGGTATAAGCTAGTTTTAAGTGGATGGAAGTTGAAAAAATATTGTTTTGAGCCATCATCATACAAATGGAAGCCAAGGAAATTTATGAATATATGAAGAGAACGGAAATGAATATAGAAATGAAGATGTAAAGTGAAGAATGATGATAGGAGGAATATATTTATAGGCAAATGAGAAGGGTATTTAGTAAATTTACTTAGGAATTAAATAATATAAATTATGCATGTATCATGGAGCTTCATACCACCTCCATCCCTCCTTACATATATTACCCTCCCAGGAACCCCTTTAGAATGTTTTTGTGCATTTACGTAAGTGCTTAAGGTGATGGTTGTGTACTTCCTTAGGTTTATTTAGGTTTTTATATGCATATTTAGTCAATTTTTTTTATTTTAAACTAAGCATGATTGTAACAACCCTTGTTTTCAAAGCCATACTATTCTACGAATTTAATTAAATATTAATTAATTAATTATTATTTGAATTCGAATTCAGTTTGGATAATTATTATTTTTGGAATCAAATTATTATTCAATTCTTCTTTTTAATAAAGATTTTTTTAATAAAAGAATTGAATTGGTTTATAAATTCCTTTTTAGATAATATATTAAAATTCAAATGAAATGTTTTAGTAAATAAAAAATATTTTAAAGTGCATATAATTTCAGATACATGAAATAGATTACAACTAAGCGAAAGAATTAGTCAAAGAAAAAGAAAATAACCAGAAATGAAAAAGCAGAATATAAAATTTACATGCACAATAAAAATGTAAAAGGCCAAAGCACATAACAAAAACCACCCATTTTTCTAAACCCTCTTACCTTTTTTCCAAATCCCGTTTGCCCTAACCTACCAAAGATCAAAAATCAATTTTCGGAAAAAAAAAAGATCGAACCAAGGATTTCTATTAACGACAGTCATATGCGGTGGGAGGCTGGAACATGCATCGACGAGGCATAGGTGTTTGCACGCATGAGGTCAGGGACTGGTGGTTGTCGCGACCTGGTTAGGTTTCGCATGATGTTGACGAGGTCGATGCGACATGGACTTCGACGATGGTGCTCGATGGTGTTGGAAGGAAAGGAATGGCCGACGCTAGGCTGTGGTTGGCGATTGGAGTTGAAAGCGGATGATGTGTAGATGGAGAGTAACCATGATTGCGTTGGCATAGACAATAGGCTGGCAGTGACATTGATGATACAATCTCGAGAGCACCGACAAGTGCACTAATGCACAAATAAATAGTTAAGGTGATTTAATCTATTTAACTGACACATCTATATTTAAATATGATTATATCCCTTTTTCATACTTGGTTGATTATGAATCTTGGTAATATTTGGTAGTGAATTATTGAAATGCTTGAACTAAAATTGCTTACTATAGATTCAGTTGGATTGATGGGTGAATTTGTTGAATTGTATGTTTAAATATGGAATTTAATTTTTCGATCGTTGAAAGTTGCAAACAATCACAAATTACTTGATTATATAATGTTTTGATTGATGGATGATAGTACACTCATTGTTGTGTGATCGGAGTTGTCAGAAAGCAACTCGGGTCGTTAAATAATTCTTCATTATGAAATTATATTTTATAAAGCGATGTTGGCTCTAGAAGTTGTATTTTTGATGGATTTCTTGTTTGAATTGTTTAAATGTTTTTAAAATATTTTCCATATGAGATTTTATCTGTTTTGATCCTTATTGGAATTTAGTTAATAGAAAATAGTAAAATTATATTATATTATCAACTTATTTCTTAATTTAAAATTTTTATTCAAAGCCTTTTAAGATAATTAATATTTATTCATAAAACATGTTAAAAATTATTATTTATAAGTATATAATTTTGGAAATGTTGTATAGGCGAAAGATAAGATATGATATTAATTTGTAATTTATATATATATATATATATATTAAATTAAGACAATTTTTAAGGATAGTTTTAGAAAATCATTGTTTAATATATAGTTTGAAATCGATTTGTAAAGTATATAAATTTTACTTGTGACCATATTTCCAAATTTAAAGTATTATTGTTGGAAAATACTTTTAGAGACTCAAATATTCGAAAAGCAAAGATTTATTATATAAATCATGAATTTATTCGAAAAGAAATGATTTTATTTATATTAGCAAATTATGAATTTTTTTCTATCTATTTATATATAGTAAAAATAGATTTATACTAAATTTAAAGGTTTTGATAAAATTATTAATAATACATATATTTATATGGTTCGAAAGAGATTTTCCTATTATTTTAAAATTTTAAATCAAAGTAATTTTTTTATAAAATCCTTCTTTAAAATAAAAATCGGATTAATAATTTTAGTTGGATTTTAAATGGGAGAATTGAATGATTTTCATTTCAATTGGATTTCATGCTTTTCTATGAAACAAAGAATTTTAATAAACAATTGAATTGTCGAGGGGTATGGGACACTTTGAACAATTCTTCCGATTATTACTATAATTTGTTAAATAGATTTTGAGTGGAAATCAGTAGCTTTTAGTAAATTCTTGAATTTACTTCCTATTATGGGACAGTTAGTTAAATTTTTGTAATTACTGGAGTGACATTAATTAACACATAGAGTTGTATTATCTTAGGGTGTTCGGATTTCAGATGGTAGATCCCCAAGAAAAGATAACTCATTTTTCATCGATTTGAGAATCAATACATTTTAGATTTAGGTAGGCAGATCTCATTCGAAAGATCTGTTATGGTATAAATACAACTGTCTCTTTCGAAAGGCAGATTTTTACATACATCGTAGTCTATAGATACTACAACCTATTTTTTTTTATATAGTTAGATTACATTTACCTCTTTAGGAAGGTAAATTTGCATAGGACGGATTAGGTACACAGCTGCTCTTTTCTTTGAGTGGTGTCCCTAATATGCAGTCTCTTTGGAAAGGCTTCCTTTCTATGTAGCGGGTCTTTTTGGGTAGATTTCATGCCACTGTATTAAACTGATAGATGACTACCATTATTATTTCATTATTGATGGTTATTTCTTCAAAGATTTTTAGTATGGATATTCTGTATCCTTTATGACTCTTAGGAATTTTGAGTTGGTTATCACTATATTTTGAGATGATAGTCTATAGAGACTTGATATGCGTTTACAAAATGGTGATTTGTTAGATATGCCTTATTTGATTATTTGTTTTGGGCATATTTTCTTTATGACTTATTTGGTTATTTTTAAGTCAAAATTTCGAGATCTATATTTATTATTTTGATATGCCTTTTATGGATTCTTGGGTTTTTAAGCATAATTTGAGATGACTTATTTTAGAATTAAATCATTTATGGATTTATAAAGTAGTAAATTTAGTTAATATGCCTTATTATGATTGTTTGTTAGGTATATTATATATGGCTTATTATTTTAAGTCCTAAAGTTATAGTATTGGTATCTCACCTTTTATTTAGATATAGTCTAACTCGTTTATTATTTTAATACTCGTGTCAGGCTGAGACTTTACAGGTATAGGGACCCACTGATCTTTGGATTTTTTACTAGCATTGAAGTAGGCTATTTTTGATAGTTTTAGTTTACTTCATACTAGTATATATTGACAGTTAGGAGTTTATGACATCTATATTATATAGTATTGACTTTGTAATTGATACAAGATTTTGGATATGATGTATATATTCATGTGAGTCTAGTACTCATATTTTGTAGACTCGCATTCTATTATGTATATGATGATGTTTATTATTTCGCCGTGACTTTGATTCTGATTTATCTATATTATATACCGTATTAAATATTTTTAATCGGTGTGTTTATTACTTTGTACTAATATTGTACACGTCTAAATTCCAGTTCAGATCCTCAAAAAGGTAAATAAGACATATCAGTGTTTGTATAATGATATATTCACAATCGATCGCCCTTAACCAGACGTATTCTCCGGATTAGCAGACGACATTACTTGTAATGTTCTTTGCTAAACTTGGTATAGCGATTGGGTTGTCACGGCTAGGCATCAAAGCTAGATTTAGAACATTATAAAATATAAATTGCACAGAGTCGAGGTCTAGATTTAGATGACCTAGGGTCCCGTCCCTTGGGTGTGTAGTTGTTAGTAATTTAATTAACTAATTAGGAATAAGAATATATATGATAATTGAAATAATCATTGGGACGTATTTGAAAAATCTTTTGATAATTGTAACAACCCGTATTTTTTTGATAATTAAAAACATTTAATTTTATAAGATTTTAGAATTTAATATTGTAAGAAATTAAAATTTATGATTTATTTTGAGAAAACATTTAGAATATGATTTAATAATGTTGTGGGATGTTATTGAAACTATTTTTAATATAATTTCAACCAATTGAAATAATTCTAAAGTTAATTTGGCCATAATTGTAAATAAGGAATTAAAATTAGCAATTAATGGAATTAATGAAATTGAAATATTATAGATAATTTGCTAAAAGATGATAACTGTAAATTATGAATGTAATAAAATGTGAACCAATGTTAATTATATCCATTAGGTGATAGTCGATTTAATAATAAGAGTGGAAATCGAAATAAAAGAATTTATTTGGATTTAAAATATAATTAACTAGGATTTTATTATAGTGTAATTGAACTTTGAATTTAATGAAATATTTTAATAGTGAATTTAACATAGAAAAAGTATTTTGATAGATTATTAATTTCTATGTAATCTAGAATGATGAAATTTGTTAACTTCTAAATTTGAATTAAAAAGGGATTAAATTAACTTAATAATAATTTATTTAATTTATGTGACAATAGCCATTTTGGACAATAGCTCGGATTTCGACGAAACCTGTCCCTTCAAATCCGTAATAGTGAATTATTGTAGAATTTCAAGTTTCGTAGCGATCGGACTTATCGTTTGATCATGCGAGCTCGAAACACATAGAAATCAATCTAATGAATTCAATTTAAATAATTTAATTTTATAAAAGCCAACTTTTGCATACAAGGGAATTAGGGTTTAAAACTAGTTTCATTGAGTTTAAAAATATCAAAAATCTATATTTCGATATATTGGATGACCATTTTCGTTTCGAAAACGAAATGGGCTTTTCGGGTCATTGTTATCGTTTCGACCAAATTCGATATGTCTATTCATTCTTATGTAACTTCGTCCATATATATATATATATATATATATATATATATCTTTTCTAAAACCCTAGTAGCCATTTCTTATTTCCGTACGTACTGTCATCTTAAGTCTATCTGCTTCTACCTCCTTCCCAATGGCTGCAAAATCCAAAACCCTAATTTCAAATTCAAATCGAAATTCAAACTCCTTAAACTATGCCATATTATACATCGTTGGAAAGCTCTTGATGAGAACAATCTACTATAGTAATTTGTTTTTCGATTTGATGCATCATTTGACCAAAAATCGATGAAGAACCACGACCATCAATTTAAAGGGTTTCCGGTCCAACGGTGGATCGTCGATTTTACGATGATCAAAGGGTATGGGCTTGTAGAAGTCGTCGAGTAGTGTGCATCAGCATGGTTTGTTTATCTAAATGATCACAAGAAATTGCCAAAAATGGGTGAGAAGTAGCGCGGTGAGCACTTGCCTGGGGACACCGCAGGCGATCGCGTGAGTATGTCGGTGGGTGGCTGTCGATCATGGTGGAAGTGATCATAAGTGACACAACGGCATTTTGTAGCATGGCGGCTAAGGTCAGAAGTCACGTACGAGAAGCGGCTTGGGTTTTGCGTGATGGAGTTGAGGTGATGTGACAATTCTGTTAAGCTTTGTTTATTTTAATTTAATTTTAAAATTTTAAACGTTCGAATATCAATAACTTTTGCATACAAGGTAAGATTTACGAGCAGTTTTCTCCATTGCGGTTGTATTGAAATTCCGGACATTATAGAACTATTTTAGTTAGATTCCGAGACTGTTGAAATTTCTGACTTTAATTGGATTTTAAATCGTCAACAAATCAAAGGTGAGTGATTTAACTCACTCACAACTACTAAATCATCCTATGTTAGTTAAATTAAATATATGATGTGATGGAAAATTTATTGATTGCTATTTAGTATTTTAAATTTTCATTTAAATTTAATTTGAATTTATATTGAATGATTGCCATTTGAAGTAATATTGGATCTAATTGCGAGTTAAATACCTGATAATGATAATTAGTTTATTTATTGTGATATATTGGTTGATTTGAATGATGATTGTGATTGATGTTTAATTGTTGATATTTAGATGGTTGGATATTTTATTTATTTTATATTTTGTTATCACACTGCAATTTCCCTTAGTTATTGTTAGGAAAATCACTATGGGTTGAATGGTACATACTCGGCCGATCTTATAGATTGGGAAAAATCGTTATGGGTTGAAATGAAAAACTCGAGCGATTTTATGGATTTTGAATTTTACTTAGGATTGCGGGTTGAAATGATATATAGCCGTAAATTTAAATTTATTACGGGTTGAAATGATATATATCCATATCACTTGACCATAGGGTAGAAAATTATATACGGACACCGAATTTGGTTAAATTAAATAATATTAAATCCTAAAATTATGAATCCAGTTAAATGATATTTTGAAATAAAATTTGATTTATATGAACTGAATTGTTTTCAAAATCCAAGCTTTAAAATGTGGAAATTGAAATTGGTTTAAATGAATTGTTAACAGAATTTAAATTGAAATTTTAAAGTTGAATTTTGAAATATAAGTGAAATTTTTCAAAATTGAGTTATTGTAAACATATGAATATTTAAACTTTGAAATCAAATGAATTTGAAGTGGTTTAAATTTGTAGTTCAAACATGGATTTGAAATCGATATAGATTGAAATGGTTTTAAGGAGAATTTGAATTGAAAGATTTAAAATTGAGTTCTGTCGATTTGAATTCCAGATATGGTCCAGATTTGTTGAAATGGAAGAAATGGTTTAATTTGATATTATTTGCAAATTAATTATTTTAATATAAACTGTTTAAAATTAATCTGTTATTCTAAAATTTGGATTATTTAGGTTTTCAAACTGTTTACTATGTAAACCATTCCAACAATCAAATCATTTTGTACTAAACTATTTTTAACTGTTTTAAAATCCCTAAACTAGTTAAACTATTAAACTATTTTAAACTAATAAAACTATTTTAAACTGTTAACGCCAAAAATTGAACGCTAACACCCCGGTGTGTGATGTGTGAATGTGAAAGCACCACCCGATGGTTCGGGAACAGAATATCACTTAAAATCACAGAAAATGCAGTAAGAGACAACGATTTTATAGTGGTTCGGCTTAAGGAGAAGCCTACGTCCACTTTAAGTATCTTTATTACTGATCTTGTTACAAAATGATACAATTCTCTTCAAGTACAAATCTTCTAGAATTACAAAACACTTTGAACAAGTAGCTTAAACTTTGGTATCGATTAGAGTCTTCGAATCCATGTTGGATGTTATGAGATCTCCTTTAAAAGTTGCTTGAAGCATTCTTCGTGTCTTGAAAACTTTAAATGTGGAGTCGGTTTGGAAAATGGCAGAGTATCGGCGCTCGAAGGGATTGTCCAAAAGTCCTTTGCTAGTTGGAGTTAGGGCCGTATTTATAGGGAATACTCTGGGCAGAATTTTATCACCAAGTGCTAGGTCGTCTTCGACCTAAGATAGGTCGTAGGTCATAGGTCGGTGACGACATAGAGGATCATCCGTATCAGCCATTTTGGAACTTGTCCTGAATAGGTTATTAGGTCGTAGGTCGGCAACGACCTAAGGGATGGGATCTGACCTATCTCGATTGTGCTTAGTTTCTTCTGAACGAATAAGTAGATCGCGCGCGACCTAGGAGGTACGGCTTAGGTCGTAAGCTTTTTAGATCAGTAGGAGGTTAGGTCGCAAGGTCGCGGGATTCCTTAGGTCGCGGCATACGGCTCAACAGGGTAGCACCTGGTCTTCTTCCGAGTGAGCTGGTAGGTCGCACACGACCTAATGTAGGTCGCACACGACCTAAGGTAGGTCGCTTCACACCTTAGGTTGTACATCTTTAGGTCGCTAGAACCGTTCCTTAGTTAGGTCGCTCACCCGCTTATCTCGTTAGGTCATAGCCTGTTATGAATTGCTAAGTCGTGAACTAGACCATTGAGCTCGGTAGGTCGCTTACTAATTGAGTCATTAGGTTGCAACTTCCTATAAGTCATTAGGTCGCTACTTTTCATATGTAGTTGGGTCGTGAGCTTTCCATAGGTCGTTAGGTCGCAAATCAAAGAAGGGTTAACACTTGCCCCTCGAAGTATACGCCTAAGAGTTAGGTCGTATGCTTCGATATATTTTTAACTCGCATTACTCTGAGTTGCTGGGTCGTGAATGACCTATGAGAAAGTAAGGTCGTGTATGCCGATTCGAGTTCCACTGCCCCGGTGTATAAATAGCTTAGGTCGCTTATTCTTCTCCACCCAATTGTTTCAGTGAGTACTTCCACCATTAGCGATTTTCGAAGCATTCAGAGACGAATCCAATCAGCTCATCTTGTCATCGATTCAGTTCCTACAATCCTCACCATCGCACTGCGTAAGTAAATTCGTCGTCCACTCAATTCACGATTGCCGTTAACTTACGAACCTGGATTCTCCATCTTTTAACCCCAATCCAATCACGCTTCATCACGAGTCTTGTTACGATTGATTGCTGATGAACTTGGAGTGGTTTGATTAGGTTTTGGATGACTCGCAAGGAGAAGACGATGGGTTACAATATTTTGAGTCATCAAATCTGCGAGTTTAGAGGAGATGATAAGGTCCTTTACGGGTTAAAGGGTTAAGGGATCTTGAATTGGCAAGACGACGAGTTACTGAGTGGAGAGGACGTCAATTGGTTAAAGGAAGTGAGACGTTAGCTCGGACGTGACCTAAAGAATTTGAGCGACCTATAAAACCTTCATAACTTAGCACTTGACCGACCTAATTAGTTGCGACATAGGCCTTAAGTCGCGGCCGAGCTGGGACTTGGAGAAATTCATATTATTTTGACCTGAAGTTTTATCCCTTTATAAGTATCACGGCCTAAAGAACTAGCGACCTAGATTAATTCATAACATTATTTCTAGATCGTGGATGAGCTAACACTTGAACAATGTTTTTCCTTTCTTGAAGCATAATTTTGACTTGAATTCTCAACTTGAATTGCCGGAATGAACTGCCTGAATTTTGAATTGTTTGGATTTGTCGTACTTCTTTACAGATGCTATTAACCTGTTAAATACAACATTTGCAAAAAATGGGATGAATATACTGCCATTGATCGCCCACATCGAATGACAGATTAGTCGATAAAGAATAATTACCTCAAATGAACTTGTGTGAATGAAGTGCTGTAAACTAATGAATTCAAGTGAAGTATTAAAGCTAAACTAATATAGTCAATTAAAGCTGATTCGTTTGCATTAACACTACACTTGAGTTTTAAATTAACAAGTCCTCGAATCTTATAGTAGACCAATTGTCAACTAGTTTAATTTCAGTTATGTTTGCTTTCTGTTTTTGTTAGTTCTGCACAACACTTCACACTTTTTAGGAAACGTGCACCTTCTTATTTGAATGTCTAGTTCCTTGTATAGAATGACTTCTCAACAAGAAGAAACAGGATCGGCTGAAGAGACTTTTCCAACCGCTACTCCATTGGTTAATCCTCCAGAGAGAATTTCAACCACGCTATCATACAAAGATTTCCGCCAACTATACACTCTGTTTGGCATTGCTGAAGCAGATGCCATTCTTCCTGAGAAAAGTGACACTGCCGATATACCACCTCCTGATTTTGTAGCAGTTAACCGTCAAATGTGCATGAGCGGAGCTATCCCTCCTTTTAACGACTTTATTCAACAACTTCTTCTCCGACTAGCTATCTCCCCCTTCCAGCTACACCCTAATGGCTATGCTATTCTGATGGGGTTATGTGTGCTATTCAGAAGGACGCTGGATCGCCTTTCGAGTTTTGATGAAGTTTGCTATTTGTGCACGTTTGCCAAAAATAAAGACCATCCCTCCATCACTCTCGTGAGAAGTGCTAGGAACCGTAAACTAATAATCGGTCTTTCCAAAAGTGCTCACGGTTTTCTAAGTCAATTTTTCTTCGTTCGCTGTCCTCCGGGATTCTATGCTACCTGGAGAGTAGGAAGTGAGAGCATTTATCTTTGTTCCTGATGTTTTTCTCTGGGCTTTTTACAGTCTAAGTCGTCAAATGTTAACTTCGCCTTTTACTTTTCAGCGCTTCCTCCTCCTTCTAGGGATTCTAGTCATAAACCAACTTTTGGGAGGCTTATGGCCGTGCCGGTTGAAGAGAGGAGCGTTCAATTTTTGTTGAAAGACGAGTTTTTGCATCAGAACGGACTTTTGCATACCTCTCGCTCTACACAACCCCATGAGGACCCGGATTTCCCAGCTAAAGCTTTAGATGCCCCGGTTTCTACTGAAGAGCCTGTGCGGGGAGAAACCACCATCGAAGTTTCACTAGTAAAGTGTTCAACTCCGAAAGATGATGCGGGGCCGTCTGACAAGCCTGCACTTGCCCCAATTATTGAAGAAGAGGAGCCTCTTCATCAAACCGGAGAGAATATTGAGGAAGGAGTTGATGGAGGGAGCCTTATTAGGCACGATGGTGATGACATCTTTGGGAGCTTGAGCGACATAATGGTCACTTCTCAAGAGCTTTTTAAGGATGACTCTGCTACTGCTAAAGTCATATCTCCAGCGGTTGAAGCCTCTGTTTTTAAGTAAACTCCTTCAGCACAAGAATTGACATTAGTTACAAAACCTGTCACTACCCCTCGACTGACGAGCGGTTCGTAGTTCAGTTTGACGCGTGTAGTCTGCACATCACACACACCTAGGATCTTTGGCACTTGTATGCGTTTAACTTTTGTACTTTGAGGATTCTCAAGTTTTTTCCTCTTTCTTTTTCCAGGTTCTCCGATGGGGCGAAGCGGTTCATAGTATGATGACTTCAAGCACTATGGAAGGCGTAGTCAATATGATTACAAGCGCACTCTTCCTCCTCACAGAGAAACTGATGAAGAAAGAGCTGCTCGAAAAGCTCAAGAAAGAAGAGCGTACGAGGAACGACACAGGAGAGGGGACGAACAACATGACTCTTCCCATAGAGATGACGATTCTTATAAGCGAAAATCTTATGATGATAAGGGAAAGAGCCACATGGTCGATGCCCCCAGCAAACGGGCTAAACTTGGTGAAGAATCAGCGCCTGCAATATCTGAAAAGACTACCGCTCCTGTTTCCACTCAATCTCCTGCCCTTGCCCGTACTGACATTCAAACAATCATTAATAGGCCTTCATACCAGGTTGGACAAGGTCCGCCCACTCTCCAGAGCCGATTTCCACAATGGTGCCTAAAAGGGGTTCGATTTGATCTTGATCTGGTTCCACTCGATAAACCAGCCATGTTGCGAAATCTCGATGCTGTCAAACTCGATATTGAGAGAATGTCTAACTGGCAGAAACTTGTTGACGAGCTCTAGAGAGTTAATCGTGCAAATCTTGAGGCCATGCTAACAATGGAGAATGATAAATCCGAGTGGCAAAAGACTCTTGAACAGCACGATGTGGAAATGAGGAGCATCGCCGCTTACAATGAAAAGCTTGAAGCGGAAGTTGAAAAGCTTAAAGAGGAGCTCACCACTTCTTCTACTTCTTACATTCAAAAGGAAGAAGTGTTTCAAAAACAAGTTAGAGATGCTCATGCCGGCCAAAGAGATGCCGAGGCTAAAGCTGAAGGGCTGGAGAAAATTGTAGAGAGCTGCCGCGTTGATATTGCTCAATTGCGTAGACAAACTTGCAAAGTCGAAAGAGAGCGAGATGAAGCTATTGCTGGAAGAATTGCAGCTGAAGAATCTCATCAGGCCACCAAGGCTGACATTAGCTCGACATTATTTGATTTCTATCTGCAAAGCATCCTGGGGCATGGCAGCCTTGCATTCCTGGGCCCCAAATATGAAGTTACCCTAGCTGAAGTATGGGAAGCCGCGCTTGATATGTTTAAAGACGCCGGGTATACCGAAGAGGAACTAGAGGCGCATTATTTGGATGATGGAGCTCGCGCAGCCCTTGCTAGAGGAAAAGAGCAGCTTGCCAAGGAGCGTGCTGATATAGCAGAAGGAGAAAATCTAGAGAAAATGCCTTCATCTGGCCCCACTCATCCTTCTATTTCTGCCGATATTGACATTGCCGGTCCTAGCTCACATTCTCCGCCTCCTACTAAAATCGATCCCGAGATTACAGCCACTCCTACTGGGGAAGAGGTTCAGGAGGACATTGAAGCCCAAGCTTATGAGATTGATGTAATACCACCATCTTCTCCAGGTAACTTTAATGCCAATGCTGCTCAAGTGGGTTGCATGCTTGCTCCACATGAGTTTGACGAGCTTCTTAATTATTTCTTGAATCTCGACGAGCCATTGTCTCCTCTTTTTACGGGGAATACTGATATTTTAAGCTTTTCCTCTTTTGTAGAGAAAGCACCAAGCATGACTCAAACTTTTCCTCCTCCGGTTATTGTTCCCCCGCCTCCTCAAATCACTCCTACTGCTCAGTTGGGATCGCAGGAAGAAATAATAGGTGCCCTTCAAGGCTTGGACGACCCAGCTGCTTCGCAAGAGCATAAGGACGAAGGACTTGAGGGGGGTGAAATTTCTCCGGAGCGGACTCCTTCTGATGACATAACTCTGTCTAAACTTGTCACTCCAGGAAGTGAATCTTCTTCGAGGAAGAAAAGGAAGCGCGGAACATCAAAGAAGAGAAGGAAAAGCATCGTTGTTACTGAAGAGGGACCAGAAGTTAACCCAACTGTACCTCCCTCTCCTTCTTCCCCCATGCTTACAAATCGACCCAAAAAGCTGACCATCCGGCCGAGTGAAGGGTCCAAAGGTGGCAAGAAGAAATGAAGATCCCAGTTTTTTACTTTTTGCATGCACTAGCCGAATATTGTGCGGGTATCGGCCCCCGCTTCTTTTTTATTTTGAAACCTGTACCTGTACAAAATTTTGATAGAATTGAATAAATGACTCTTTTTATTTGTACAAACTCCTGTCTATATTTGAGAATGCATTTATTCTTCTTTCTTGTACAAGTTTATTTATATGATATTGTAATGAGCTTGTGGTATGTTGTTCGAGCATTACTTTTACCAATGTAGCTATACCATGTTGCCCCCATACCATAAGCTCGTTGCAATATTTCCAACTTCGTGGGGACTTGTATTTTTATTTTCTAAAGAATAATCATTCCACACTCGGAGGAATATTATTCTGCTCAAAATAGAGTCCACCTCGCTTCATATGAGTTTTTATACGCTTCAACCTTTGGAGATATCACTTTTTCTTTTGTGCTTATATATTTTTACAAAGTGAGTTCTTCCATATGGTAAAGCGGGCCTTTCGGTTTTTGTTTTGCACTTTTGGTAAAATGCACCTCCGAAGAATTGTGCCTCCGAAGAGGGCTTTCCACGTTTCAACACTTGGAAGTTTTATTTCAATCTCGGTGAAACGTGTGCCTCTGAAGAGGTCTTTTTATCATTTCAGCTCCTAGTGAAGTGGACCTCCGAAGAGCGACTCTTACACTTCAACTCCTGGTGAAATGGGCCTCCGAGGAGGGTTTTTCACGTTTCAAAACTTGGAAGTTTTATTTCAATCTCGGTGAAACGTGTGCCTCCGAAGAGGTCTTTTTATCATTTCAGCTCTTGGTGAAGTGGACCTCCGAAGAGCGACTCTTACACTCCAACTCCTGGTGAAATGGGCCTCCGAAGAGGGCTTTTCACGTTTCAACACTTGGAAGTTTTATTTCAATCTCGGTGAAACGTGTGCCTCTGAGTAGGGCTTTTGCCTGGGAGTTATTTTCTCATGGTTGGATGGATTCATGGGGCAGAGCAAGTTACTTGGACGTTTGTTGTGCAAACTGTCTCTACTAGTAATCAGGTGCCTTGCCTCCCCATGGGGAAGGTGCCTCCAGTCGTCTTATGGATTTCCAGGGCAAACACAAGTTACTTGGACGTTTGTTGCACAAACTGTCTCAGCTAGTGAACAAGCGCCTTGTCTTCCCATTGGGAATGTGCCTCCAGTCATCTCATCCATAGAGGAAGAAAACTCTCGTTTTCTGGCATGAGCCATCGGGGGTCTTTGTCCTCCGAAGAGTTGTGCCTCCGAAGAGGTCTTTTGCTGTTCTTCGTCTGCTTCCCATGTCTTTTTCACCATTTGTTCATGTCAGCAATTCCCTGTCATCACTTTCACGCACACATCCTTCTTCCTTTACTAGTGGTCGTTTTTATCCAAAGAAGTTTTCTTCATAGTTATTTGAGTTCGCAAGAACAGACACAAGCCACTTAATCGGATGCACGTTTGCTCGAGCAATCTCAATTATTTGACAAATGTCTTTTCTTCAGCGAAATCACTAATTATTTGCTTGAAGTACTTCTTATATAGGATTTGAATTTGGGATTCTTGTGGCTTAATACTTGTTGTTGTTGAATGATGTCAGGGATTGTTTGGCGTCACAATGGATAAGCTTTATTTTAATCGCCTGCAAATTCGAATCGACATTTTAGCAATACACTTAACGTACTTTAAATATCGAAATAAAATGGGCAAATAGTAAAGAACACAAGATTTATAGTGGTTCGGCCAAAAATCGGGCCTACATCCACTTTATAGCTTTTCATTATTCACTTGATTTACAATTGCTTTTGATACAAGAATCGTGCATTCATAATTCTTTTACATCATTTCAACAAATTTTTCAAGTAAAATATGGATGCAAGTGATTGCTGTTCCAAGCTCTTGGGATTGGTTCTCCTTCGACAGTTGTCAGTTTGAATGTGCCATCAAGAAGTTTTGTGCCTATGACATATGGTCCTTCCCAGTTTGGCCCAAATGCTCCTGTTGCTGTCATAATTCTTTTCAAGACCAAATCCCAAATCTCAAAGCTGCGCCGGCGAACTTTGGAATTGAAGTGCCTGGCTATCCTTTGCTGATGGGCTGTAACTCTAAGCTTGGCCTCTTCTCTTCTTTCATCAATGAGGTCAAGCGCTTCAAGTTGTAGTTTTTCATTTTCGGCTTAATTAAAATGAATTCTCCTGTGTGAGGGGATCTCCGTCTCTACTGGAATCATCGCTTCAGATCCATATGCTAATGAAAATGGAGTATGCCCTGTCGCAGTTTTATGAGTAGTTCTGTATGCCCATAGTGCTAGTGGCAGCTTATCGACCCAACCACTTTTTGCTTTCTCTAGCTGCTTTTTGATGGTTGATTTGATGATTTTGTTTACTGCTTCCACTTGCCCATTTGCCTGCGGGTGGGCCACTGCTGAGAAACTCTTTCGGATCTTGAATCGTTTACAGAAATTCTGGAATTCCTCACTTTCAAACTGGGTACCATTGTCAGTGATTATCTTCTGTGGCACACCATACCTGCAAATGATATTTTTAGTCACAAAATTTATCATCTTTTTAGAGGTGATAGTGGCCAATGGTTCAACTTCAGCCCATTTGGTGAAATAATCATCAGCAACAATAGCATATTTAATTCCTGACTTAGCAGTCGGTAAAGGTCCAATAAGATCTATTCCCCAAATGGCGAATGGCCATGGGCTGACCATTTGTGTTAGCTCGGTAGACGATGCTCTAGGAATCTTGGCAAACCTATGGCATTTATCACACTTTCGGGAATAGTCAGCAGCATCTCGATTAATCTCCGGCCAAAAGTATCCGTAATGGAGAATTTTATTTGCCAGGGTTTGACCACCTGTATGATCTCCACATTCTCCTCCGTGTACTTCGGCTAAAATTGTCTTAGCTTCCTCCTTTGTCACACATCGGAGTAATGGCATTGAAAACCCTCGCCTGTACAATCGGTCATCTTGGACTATATATCTTGAGGCTTTTCTTAACAGCTTCTGTCGCTCTTTTGAGTTTTCTGGAAGAGTTCCTTTGAGCAAATATTCCAATATCGGAGTCATCCACGACTCTTGCTCTTGAGATACATTCATAATCCAATCGATCTCCATTTCATCTATGCTTGGAGCTGACAATACTTCTACGGGAACCAATCCCAATAACTGAGCTTCACCAGTACTTGAATATTTTGCAAGAGAATCCGCCTTCATGTTCTCTTCTTGGGGTATGTGGCTTATCGTGTAGTGGTCAAAGTCATCAAGGAGTTCCCAGACTTTAGACAAGTAAGCAGGCAAATTTCCCCCCTTAGTTTGAAACCCCTTCTTGACTTGGCATACAATAAGCTGAGAATCACTGAAGATTTGCAGTACTCTAATGTTTAATTCTTTAGCAATCCTCAAGCCAGCAATAAGAGCTTCATATTCCGCTTCGTTGTTTGTCGAAGGAAATTCCAATCTCAATGCATAACTTAAGGATCGTCCTTCAGGGGTTTCAAGCACAACCCCAGCTCCGGAACAATAATCGTTTCTTGCACCATCTACATACAATTTCCACTGAATTGGGGTATCATCCGTGGCCTCTTCCTCACTATTGCCTTTATCTGTACATTCTGCGATGAAATCTGCTAAAGCTTGTTCGTTGATTGCTCTCCGGGGATGATAAGTGATGTCATATTGGCTGAGTTCAACATTCCATTTCAGAAGACGACCCGAAGTTTCAGGGCAAAACATGACTTGCTTTAGAGGCTGATCAGTGAGGACCTTGATGGGATGAGCTTGGAAATATGGCCTCAATTTTCTTGATGCGATTAATAAACAATAGGCAAGTTTTTCCAATTTCGAATAGTTCATTTCTGCACCAGTGAATCTCTTGCTAATGTAATAAACTGGACACTGAATTCTTGCATCCTCCCGAACTAATGCTGCACTAAGAGCATGAGATGAAATTGCCAAATATATGAAAAGATCTTCACCATTATCAGGTTTAGACAGTATCGGAGGCACTTCCATATGACGGATCAACTCATTGAAAGCTTCCTGACACTCAGGAGTCCAATCAAAATTATTCCTTCCTTTCTTTAGAGCATCGAAGAATGGAATGCACTTATCCGTAGCTTTGGAGATGAATCGACTCAAGGCCGCAACTTTTCCATTGAGGCTTTGCAATTCCCTCTTTGTCCTAGGAGCTTTGACTTCTTTCAATGCAATGATCTGAGCAGGATTAGCTTCAATGCCCCTAGCGCTCACAATGAAACCTAAGAATTTTTCGGACTCCACTCCAAATGAACATTTTAAAGGATTCAATTTCATTCTGTACTTTCGGAGGACTGCGAACATTTCTGCCAAGTGATCCATATGGTCTGCTGCTTTCTTTGATTTCACTAACATATAATCAACGTAAACTTCCATAGTTTTGCCGATTTGCGGTTTGAACATGGCATTGACAAGCCTCTGGTAAGTTGCCCCTGCATTCTTAAGTCCGAAAGGCATCACTTTGTAACAGTAGAGACCAACATCGGTGATAAAGCTTGTGTCCTCCTGATCCGGCTCATGCATCATGATCTGGTTGTATCCGGAATAAGCATCCATAAAAGATAACAATTCATGTCCCGATGTTCCATCCACCAACTGATCAATTCTAGGTAACGGGAAACGGTCTTTGGGGCAAGCCTTGTTTAGATCTGAAAAGTCAATGCACACTCTCCACTTCCCATTAGCCTTTTTAACCAGAACAGGATTTGAGACCCAGTTCGGGTAAATAGATTCTCTAATAAAGTCGTTCTCCATGAGCCGATCAACTTCTTCTTTTAATGCTGCTGACCTTTCTGGACCTTGAGTTCTTCTTTTCTGCTTCACGGGTGTAAACTTCGGATCGATATTCAGAGTATGCACTGCAACTTCTGGGGATATTCCGCACATATCGGCATAAGTTCAAGCGAACACATCCAGATTTGCTTTCAAAAAAGATATGAGGATATTCTGAACCGATACACCAAGTTGTGAACCCACATTGAGCACTTTGTTTGGGTCTTTTGGATCAACAGGTACTGGTATTGTTATTTCTATAGGTACTACTCTATTCTCCCCTGCACTGGCTTTTCTGGGATCAATTTCTCTTCGTGCACCGCTGTGTTCGCCAGTGCAGGGTCCACCCTGTAGTTGCTACAAGGTTGATTCTTTGGTGCGGACTGGGGCCGCCGCACTTTTTCCCGTTTCTCTTCTCCTCGATTCACGCAACTCTGTAAGATAGCATTCTCGCCCCGCATCTTGGTCTCCTTTAATCACACCGACCCCATTATCCGTGGGAAACTTCATAGTCAAACACCATGGAGCGAGGACAGCTTTAAATGCAGCAAGAGTTGGTCGGCCTAAAAAGGCGTTGTAGGCAGAGAATTCCTCGACAATTATAAAGGTTTGTTTTCGAGCCACCTTCCTCGGCCCTTTTCCAAGTTCTACAAACAAATCTATGGTTCCAATTGGCTGTTTGGGTTCCCCAGCAAACCCAGCAATTTTGAGTGACGAAGCTTGAACGTCAGCCATTGGAATTTTCATCTGATCAAAAGTCTTCTTAAAAAGAATGTTGCATGAAGCTCCACAATCAAATAGAACTCTTCTCACAGTAGCCGGCCCAATACCGGCAGATATGACCAAAGGATCTATGGTAGGAGCCTCAATACCCATAGAATCTCTAGCATTGAATACAATATCATCGGTGAAAGTTTTCTGCTGCTTCAAAGGCGCATCATTTTCTAACACAAAAACATTTTCTTCTGTCGGTACATGCCTCTAAGCCCGGGCATACCTTTCCATTTCGCCCCAGCTTCTGCCTGCTGGGTGAGGACCTCCAGTTATCACATTAATGACAGGTCTTTCCGATTCAGGTTCTGCAGCCTTCTCACTTGAGCCAGGACGGTGAGCGGGAACTTATTGTCCGTGGGCCGACGAGGATGGGCCGTTTCTATTCCTTTTTACACACTGCTGTAGCTTATTCTCTTTCAATAGTTGTTCAATTACTTCTTTCAAATGACGGCATTCGTTGGTATCATGGCCGGGTTGGTTGTGAAACCGGCAGAACCTTCCACTTTTCTCCATCTTACTTCCAACCCTCAGCTTGGCTGGCGTAGGATAATTGACATCATCCTTAGTAGCAAAGAAAATGTTTTCAGGGGTATCAGTCAGGGGTGTGAAGTTGAAAGGACGGCCTTTCTTTGCATCACCTTGCTTCTTTCCACCATCATTTCCTCTTTTTTGAGCACCGGGTTCCTTCTTGTTTGGTGCAACATTACTATTTCCAGCTTCCGGTGTTACAGCTTTAGTTTGTGACTGAAGGCTTTCCAGACGCATGAACTCGTCTGCTTTTTTGTAGAATTTGTCAAGTGAGTTTGGTTCTTTCATCTTCAGCCACTCTCCAAACTTGCTTGACTTATCAATTGCTTTCATCAAGTATGTCAAGATCATACGGGGCTCGGCATTGTCCACCTCAGCTAAAGCTATATTGAAACGACTCAAGAAGGATTTGATGGACTCTCCCAGATTTTGCTCTAGACTTGACAGTGACATTATATCTTTTGCCTTTGAGGCATATAATCGAAATTGATCCTTGAATTTCCTGGTCAAATCGGAGAACTGATCAATGGACCTGACTGCCAGCTTTGTAAACCACAATAGAGCAACACCTTCCAGATATACTGGGAAATATCGACACTTGATCTCGTCGGATGCCCTGGCACCTGTCATGTGCCAATCATACTTATACAAGAACTCGTTAGGATCACTCGTCCCCTTGTAAGCCGAAATAGTAGGGGGTACGAATTTCCTTGGGAATTCCACCTTCAAGATTCTTTCCGTAAATGGAGTTTTGCTTGGAGTAAAACCCCATTCTTTCTCATCTTCGTCTCTTCGCATACTTTCCTTCATGATCTGACGGACCATGCCTGAAAAATACTCTTCATCATTCAGAGGCTCTGGAGGGCAAACATCAGCCACTCTTTCTGAGTTCTGTCTTGACAATCGTTCTCGGAAAGTTGGCTACGGCCCTGACACTCCAGCCCGTGGAGGTGTCCTTTCGCAGGGTCCGCCGCTCTTTGAGACACGTTTCCTCCAACATCCTGAATTCCAGCAGCAGGGTTCTCATCATTATTCACCGTTGGACGATTAGCTTCTAGCAAATCGTTCAGTTTACTCAAGATCAGGGCATTTTGAGCTTCCAACTGTGCGTTTTGGGCATTCAACTGTTGGCTCGGCCCTTGAACCACGGCATCCAACTCCGCTCTCGTAACTTCAACAGCCGGAGTTGCTTCATTCGGCACTGGGGAAGCGGAGGTTCCTTCATGAGCATTTCCAGATCTGACAGATCTACTCTTCCTACCAGAAGCCATGATTTCCAATAAGCTTCTGGTTTTTAAAGAGATTCTCTCAACAAACTTTCGCGGAGCAATGGTGAAGACAACCTGAGTTGGGTTCTCAGTGAAAGCACCAAAAATGTTAACGCCAAAAATTGAACGCTAACACCCCGATGTGTGATGTGTGAATGTGAAAGCACCACCCGATGGTTCAGGAACAGAATATCAATTAAAATCATAGAAAATGCAGTAAGAGACAACGATTTTATAGTGGTTCGGCTTAAGGAGAAGCCTATGTCCACTTTAAGTATCTTTATTACTGATCTTGTTACAAAATAATACAATTCTCTTCAAGTACAAATCTTCTAGAATTACAAAACACTTTGAACAAGTAGCTTAAACTTTGGTATCGATTAGAGTCTTCAAATCCATGTTGGATGTTATGAGATCTCCTTTAAAAGTTGCTTGAAGCGTTCTTCGTGTCTTGAAAACTTTAAGTGTGGAGTCGGTTTGGAAAATGGCAGAGTATCGGCGCTTGAAGGGATTGTCCAAAAGTCCTTTGCTAGTTGGATTTAGGGCCGTATTTATAGGGAATACTCTGGGCAGAATTTTATCACCAAGTGTTAGGTCGTCTTCGACCTAAGATAGGTTGTAGGTCATAGGTCGGTGACGACATAGAGGATCATCCGTATCAGCCATTTTGGAACTTGTCCTGAATAGGTTATTAGGTCGTAGGTCGGCAACGACCTAAGGGATGGGATCTGACCTATCTCGATTGTGCTTAGTTTCTTCTGAACGAATAAGTAGATCGCGCGCGACCTAGGAGGTACGGCTTAGGTCGTAAGCTTTTTAGATCAGTAGGAGGTTAGGTCTCAAGGTCGGGGATTCCTTAGGTCCCGGCATACGGCTCAACAGGGTAGCACCTGGTCTTCTTCCGAGTGAGCTGGTAGGTCGCACACGACCTAATGTAGGTCGCACACGACCTAAGGTAGGTCGCTTCGCACCTTAGGTTGTACATCTTTAGGTCGCTAGAACCATTCCTTAGTTAGGTCGCTCACCCGCTTATCTCGTTAGGTCGTAGCCTGTTATGAATTGCTAAGTCGTGAACTAGACCATTGAGCTCGGTAGGTCGCTTACTAATTGAGTTGTTAGGTTGCAACTTCCTATAAGTCATTAGGTCGCTACTTTTCATATGTCGTTGGGTCGTGAGCTTTCCATAGGTCGTTAGGTCGCAAATCAAAGAAGGATTAACATAAACTATTTTTAACTATTGTAACTATTATAAATTATTTTAATACATTAACTATTTTAATATATAACCTATTTTAATATATAAACTATTTTTAATATATAAACAATTTTAATCTATAATCAATTTTTAAAATATAAACTATTTTTTATGTATAGCTATCTCAATATATAAACTACTTTTAATATTCAAATTGTTTAAAGTTAGAACTGTTATGATTTAGATTTAATTGATTCAAATGCGAATAGTTTGATATGATGGTTTAACCATTTTTGTGGTTATGATTTTGAAATGATTATGATTTGGAAGTGAATATGATTTTGATGTAAATAATGGTTTCGAAACATATATGATTTTGAAATAAAAATAATATTTTGATATGAAGTATTAACTATTTGAAATGTAAAAGAACCTACCAGTGTGAAATAAGCGTTTGGTTGTTAAAGTGACCTGGACCGGATATTTTCATACTCTCTGCCAATATCGAAAACCACTTTAACAACTGTGCACGTGGTGCAGAATTTAGAATTTAGTAGGATGGTTTGACGAACGCTACTACATAAGGTATGAACGCAGCTCTGACTCTCTCGGGCAGCTTGATATGACTAAACAGGAGCCATGCCGGGCCAAGTGGGGTCGCTCCCCCTATCGGGCACTTTTCTTCGATACCATATTTATTACTTTGTGATTGATTTGGTGGCCACCCTCGATTATTATTATGGGAGTGTGTCTCGAGGTGGATGGAAGTAGCTGCTACGCGTTACCACTAGTCCAGATTCGCAAAACAGCAGTATCCTACTCTAGGCACTGCCTCGCGTGCCTTCCCATATGCCTTATCGAGCCAATTACGAGTTTGGTTTGTATCGTACCTATGGAGTACTCCTTGAGTATCCCACTGGTTTGGTGGGGCTTACAGTATCTGTATATACTATGGTATTTATATAAAATATGTTAAGAGGGATATGGGTAACGCCTTAATGCTATTTTAATACTTTACTGTAGATATATTATAATAGTGTATTATACTATCTCTGCAAATAGTTTAAAGGATCCTTAGGAGATGGAATCTCGAAAATCTCTTAAGCTATTGCACACACATTAGACACTGGATAGAAGATGTAAAATCCCGTAAACATCTCTGAAGCTGTTATACTCATATTTACTTATTTTGATTTAACTTACATAAGATCTTTTAGTTCTGACTCAAGTGTTTTTTCTTTTCATTACACTCGGGTTTGTCTGAGCATTTCAGTGTATTGAAGACCATTTTATTTGGAGGATAAAGACGGAGTTTAGTCTACTATTTATTTTATTTATTCCACTGCATCATGTTGTTTCACTGCATTATTTATTTATCCCTGTTGTATGTGTTACTTTGATCTGTGTTGTAAAAGTGTAATCAAATATTACTCGTAAAAGACTTCATGAACTATTTATTTGATTATTATATTTTGTCATTCCGCTGTGAGATCCCGTTTTTTGTTTTTCTTTCTTTTCTCTTATTTTCTTATTTACCCCAATAACAATCCACCTTTTTGAATTGTTTGAGTTGACATGTGAGGTTTATTGTCGATTTAAAT
Source organism: Allium cepa (assembly GCA_030765085.1). Taxonomy (NCBI): domain Eukaryota; kingdom Viridiplantae; phylum Streptophyta; class Magnoliopsida; order Asparagales; family Amaryllidaceae; genus Allium; species Allium cepa. The sequence continues at coordinate 444,176,055 of CM060945.1, forward strand.
CGTCCAATAAGGTGGGTTGTTATAGTTGGTATCAGAGCATTAATTTAGCGAGAACCTTAGCGTTGTGGCTTTTGACTCGTTAGAGATAGGGTTATTAATACCCTAGAATGAGTTGTTTGAGCATATATATATATATATATATGTGTGTGTGTGTGTGTGTGTGTGTGTGTGTGTGTGTGTATAAGAGCATACTTGTTAGTGTTATAAAATGTTTTATGTTGTGTTAATTTGTTCTGTTTAGTATTTATAAATTCTGGTCGGTAGATAGGATGTTAGAACATCGATAGGGATTTCTAAACACTTAATAGGACAGAGCAACATAATATTGGTTTTGAAATATAGGTAAATGAAATAATTTAACCTAGTATTATATTTTGGATATAAAAGAATAATTTTTATAAATGGATATTGCTGTGGGTATTTTCGCCTACTGCATATTGGATATGAAAAGTCAGAGGAAAAATTGTTAGAGTATTGGAATAGACTCAGAGCTGCTTAGAAATGTTCGTGAGGTGAAGATGTGAGCAATGGTCTGAACTGCATTTCAATCCGAATAGCGGTTTAAAAGATATGGTCATTCTAAGATTTGCCTAGTACGGTCCGACAATAAAGCCTCGAAGACCGCCTTCTACCAAGGCCTGGCACTGCCTACACCAGCAAAGAACCTGCCATACAAAATTAGGTCCGCATAGGCCCAATAAAGCCCAGCCAAGAAGGACCGGTCCAGCCATATCCAGCCCAGTTGAACTGGACCTGCAGGACCAAACAGCCGCGCGGGCCCGGCTCAACAGGAACTGGACCCAACAAACTCCTACCCAGTAGGGCCGGACCCAGCATAGTCCAGCCAAACAGGGTCGGACCAATCAAATTCGCCCCGGCAGGGCTGGACCAGCACAGGTCCGTTGTGGTCCGACCGGTGAGGATCGGACCCACATAGGTCCGGCCCCATAGGGCCGGACCCTCTGGTTCGGCTCAGGTCGAGCCCCCTAGTTCTAAAAATGCCGGACCCACCTGGTCCGACACGCCAGGCCGGACCCACCTGGTCTAGCATTACCAGACTCCACTGTTCCGGCGCTGCTGGAACCATCAGATCTTGCCTGGGGCCGGACCAACCTGGTTCGGCATTGCCATTCCAGATCCTTAGTCTGACAAATGTCAGAATTCCGGTCCGACACACTAGCCGGACCCACCTAGTCCGGCACTCCCGGACCCACTTGGTTTGGACCTGCTCTCTGGTCCGGCATACCTGGCCGGACCCACCTGGTCTATCTTAGGGCCGGACCTGCCTTGTTTGGTCTAGGGTCGGACCCACCCTGTCCGGCCCCGGGCCGAACCCGCCTGACCCGAACCCGCCTGACCCGAACTCACATGGTCCGGGGCTGCACCCACTTGGTTTAACCCTTTTGGGTATGAACCCACCAGACATATCTGGTCCTGCCCTTCTGGGCTTGGTCCACCCTTTTTTGTACTCGCACGGATGAAATTATATGGTCCGATATTCAATATTCAAGGGTCAAGACAGACGACTGAAGTAAGCTACCAAAATAGTATTCAACTAGCATCCCAAAGCAGTGAAACAACAGCATAACAATATTCCAAAGAAAGAAAGGTTGAACCAAAGCGTAGAAGCCATGTACTCAACTGCCTTTCACCACAACCTCACTCTATAAATACTAGGCATATGGCATCGTAAAGAGGGATGAATGGAAAATAGTGAAGTTTCCATCAACAATGGCAGACAACTAAGAGAGAGAAAATCCTTAATCTTAACAACAAGTTTATTTATATTCAAAGCTTATACTTGTAATCAGATATGAAAGAGATAATAAAATCGGAATAGTGGATGTAGGCACATTCAGGCCGAACCACTATAAATTCTATGTCTTTTTACATTTTAGTCCTTTATTTATTCTTTATTGCAAATTACTAATTTTCTACCACATACACTCGCAATTAAAATTCATCAAACGGTAGCTGTATACTGCAAACAGGATTCATAGCACTAGTACAACATCTTGGAGGTGTTTATCCATTTTTCGTGCAAATATTTTTGGTGCTTTCACTGAGAAACTGGACTTCCTTTTCAAAAGGAAATTCTCTCTTTCTTACTTTTATTTTTATTTTGAAACCTACTATTTCTAATCTTCTAACTAGAGATTATCGTTTCTATTCTTAAGAAACTCTCTCCCCTTTTCTAACATCTGAAATCTATGTTTCTTTTCAGATCTATCCTAACTGTTTTACATAAAAAAATCCTCATTTTCTCTTCAGATCTGAACATCCATTTTACGACATAGAGAAATTCTTTTGTCTATTTTTTAGATATTAGTTTTACTATTTCAGATCCACAAACACATGTACCCATTCTTTGGATTTGAAATCAAGCCACCTCTCTTTTCTCATATGGAATCCAAAAACATGGTTTCTTGGCATAAGAACCCCCTTTTTCTCTCTGTTTAGAACTAGACCATTATCTTCTTTCATAAAAGAAGACCTATTTCTAGTCTTAAGATCTGAAATTGCATTTTTTTAGTAACCTTTTCTTTTCAGATCTAAAGTCACTGTCTCCTTGACATGAGAGATTCTCTATTTCTTACTTTCCCAGTTTGGCATCATTATTTGCTGGATTAAAATACTCTCTATCTCCCAAATCTGAAACCGTTACTTTAGAAAAATCTATTTCTCTTTTCAGATCTACAATCACTATTCCTTAAAGATAAAAAAATTCTATCTTTCTTTTCTCTTATTTCAGATCTACAAACGCTGCTCCTTAACCAACAAGAAACATGTGTTCACTTCTTAGATCTGAAATCACTATATCTTCTTTTAGATTTGCAAGCACTGTTTCTTAGCCAACAAGAAACATGCATTTATTTCTTAGATCTGAAATCGTTCTATCTTCCTTTTCTCATTCCAGATCAAAAAACACTCTTTTGACCAAAAGGAACACTTAGTCATTTTTCATATTTAAAATCAAATCTTATTCTCTTTCCATTCGAAACATTGCTTCTTTAACATAAGAAGACTATCTTCCTCTTTTGTATAAGGGGAACCTATTCCCCTAGTAAAATATATACTCATGGTTCTAAGGAAATCCTTTTCTCCCTCCAAACTCGAAATCCTTCTCTTAATCTAAAGTCATCGTCTCTTTGAAATTTGAGATTTTTTCTTTTTCTTCCTTTTTCAAGTTTGTAATCACCATTTCTCGGATTGAGACGCTATACCTCCTATCTGAAGATTCTCTCTTTATTTTAAGAGTTGGACCATCAACCCTTCGAAGCTGCAAAACCTCCCAACCCTTTTCGAAAATTGAATGTCTCTCTCGAAAAGTACAAACTCTATAAGAAGGGAAAGAGAACAACTTCCCAATGTGCCGCCTAAAGTAAGAGAACTCCATTGCAAAGAATGCAAAAACTATCTGGATACGAAAAAGCAGGAAGACTAGTCTAATAACCTCCCGGTGCTAAAAATTATCGGATGCAAATTAGACATGGTTGTGATTGGAATTAGCAAACACTTCACTTCTCAACATAAAGCATTGGTGGATAAAATCTTGACATGCTTAGGGCAGATAAAAGTGTTCGATCTCAACGTTATAATACAAGGAAAGTCCAAGTCTAGAGAACATAAGAGGTATTCCACATAACCAAATGAACCCCAAGCATAGCCCTTTTTTACATCTAGCATCGAATCAAAGTACTACAATTAGGGATCCCACTGATGGATCGAAATATCACAACTTGAAGACCGAAGTCATGATGATTGAATACTCAAAGTCAAGAGACGACATGCATGACACATCGTCACTCCTATCATGCACGAACGCATCACCAATCCAACGCGTACCGAACATGATTCACGTAGTGTCAATGGCTCTCCTTACCTTGGGATATGTTCGACTAATATGAAAAGGGAAGGAAATAAGACCAAGAGTGACTAGTCCACCCTCCAGGAAAACAAAAACTTTTGAGTGCCTACTACACACCTTTATAAGGGCTAACGCAGCCCCCTAGACACTTGCCAAGATCTCCATACTTGCTGATGAACGAGGGGCACAAATGAGGTATTATATAATTACTTTTCTTTAATTCTAATCAACCTTAAGCTATTGCAGGCTCTACCATCTACCCTTGGATCTCCATCCTTGGAAAAAGGTGAAGGAAGGGTTCGTAAATCCATTGCATATGCCGATCAACCTAAGGTTGCTTACACGCTACACGAAGTAAAGGCATAAAATCCAACTAACCCCTACAACTATATGCATGATCTTTCCATTGGGTCAGCAAGGCACAAAAAGATGTGAAAACATCGTTGTTAGGAGTTCAATAGATGGTTATCCAAGTAAGCTTGCACAACTTGTAGTACAAATGCTATGGCAAAATAGAAGAGATATAACTCTCTGCCTTCGAGGCTCGAATGATCAGTGATCAGAGAGAAGCTATCCATTTGAGTATGGAATTACCTCAAAGGGTAAGGATGAGGACGCTATGGAAACAACATCTGCCAAGAACTTGGATAACATAATAGTTTATACAGAAAGGCTCTGATAGTCCAAGCTCCAGCAATTCCAACATATTTGGCCCACAACAGAAAGGCAAGAGATATCCAGAACCACCACCACTACCCTCATATCATAATTCAACACGAATTAGCAATATATATAGTAAACTGCTAGGACATTGCTTTCACCAATTAAGATACTAGCTTCACAACTATGTCATGAACTAATAATCAAAGAACGTAATTCAAATTGATCAAGGACTAAAGATAGCAGGATGCACACTAGGGGGCATACACTATAAGTCCACCCAAACTAGTCAAAATCAACCCAATTAGATGACTAGTCCAATGACTGCCAGGAGAAAATCTTTATGAAGAGCTCTTTGATCACATAATATGCTTGCATGAAAATGCCATACACATGAAAACAGATGGCCCTGCAAAGGAGGTACCATGACAAATCTCTTCTTTCGTTTTTATCTAACTCGATTGTTGTCATTTCAAGAAAATGCCATCAGCTCCTAAGTTGCAAAGAGTCTTACAAGAATACCAAGCGAGAATTCCTATCCCAGAGAAAATCTTAAACCAGGCATACTACACAACCTGGTACTTTGTGCTTCTTTCAAAGTGGCAGGTTTGGTCTAAACTACTCTTTCCCTTTGATAGAGGCAAGAGACTAATGCATTCATTAAAACATATGCAATTATACGCACTTAACGCACATGGTTATATTCACATAACATCTATGCTATTATAACCACTCCTCCTTTTGTGATTAGCAGCCTAGATCACAAGCATGTGTTAGCAGCAGTGAAAATAAGATAGCTAAGACTAAAGGCAATAGCTTGGGTAGTTCATTGCTGACGACGCAATGACATATCAGTCGGGCATCCAGACACAAACCTAGCTTGAGTAACTCAAAGAATAGATGCGTTCAAAGCGTAGCATGGAATGAATCATAATAGGAGTTGCCCTGGCCAATAGGTAGGTTGAAGCTACCAACAAAATCTTACAAACACTAATCAAGGAAAAGCTAGATAAATCCAAAGGAGCATCGATAGAAGAACTAACCCGCGACACTGGGGGCCTACCGGGCCTCCTACAAAATCGCAACAGGACATATTCTATTTTCCTTAAGCATACTGGGCCAAACATGTTGAGGAGAGAAGAAGTAACGCCACCCTCAATACCACCGCACATGGACAGAAAGTGGTGAAACAATACAAATCTAAGGTGAAGCCCCAAGACTTACAAGAGGGAGACATCATTCTCAAGCAAGTCTTTCCCATACAGGCACACTAGATCTAGTTTGGGAAGGACCATTTGTTGTTCATAAGGATCTTCGCAACATAACTCACCTTCCATCGACAGTTGACGGAAAAGGTGTTTGGAAAAGGAAGGAATCCCCAGCATATTTTCCATTACTTCTCTCAGCTTGTAAAAAGCATGTATCACCAGAAACCACTAAAAAAATTGTTTTGCTCTTTAGATATTATTCCTGTTTTGATCACTCGCAAGCTCTCGCCTGCAGTAGTGAAAGCAAGATAACCATGACTAAGGGCACGAAAGTAGCCTGGGTTGTTCATTGCTGACGATCGGCCCCCAGCTAGCAGTGATAAACCTACTATAAGACCCAGATTAGGCATGATTATAGCCTAGGAAGTTTATCATTGGCGTTTGGCTCACCGATAACCGTGAACTGATAATAAATGCCACGATTAAGGTATGGTTGCAGGCAGGGATAGTTCGTGGTTGACGATCGGCACCCACGCTAGTCGGGCCACAGGAAATCAAATAATACTCACGATACAGGGCATAATGGCCTGAGTAGTTACTGTGTGCGAATCCTGGCCCTAAATCTTATGTACGGCAGTCACAAAAGTTACACTACCTTGTAACACAGGGTTGGGCCGATAAACCATATGTCACCAAAATTCACAATCAGGGCAAGTCACTTAGGTGCCATGAATCTTAAGTTTAGAAGGACTCTCTTGATGGAGAATGTGACGCCCCATCTCTATACTCACACTAGCCAAGGATACTATGGAGTAATGCCATTGCTTAGCACGAAGAATAAGGCTGTTGAGCAGCGACCATCTGTGTAATTGCTTTGTGCGAGTACCGATATGTCAGATAGTATTACATGCATTTCGTTTCAGGTGGAAATCTGACATATCAAATACAAACTCAAAGCTACTACACAGTGGTTATGTGATCTTCGGAAACAAATATAAAAATCAATATAACACAAATCAGTCATAGATATTCATATCACTAAGGCGGAAACAGATTTGAATAAATCATATAAAAGTGTACATCAAATTAATGGTCATATAAGATCTACTACATCACAAAAGAATAGATACAAGTGACAGACAAAAGAATAGGTATACATCAAGGAGTCTCTATTTCAAATGTATAAAAATAAAAACTACTAAGCTAAGTAGATAGCCAAAAGTCAAAAGCTAGACCCAGCTAAGAAGTCAAGTGGAAGCACCTGTAATACCTCAGTCTGACCCGAGTATTATTTAAGAAGAGAAATAATAAACGGATCAGTCTAGCTTTAAGTATCATATAAGATGAGATAGGATATGAGATACGACAAAAATGTATGATAACAATAAGGTCATACTGTGACCAGTATATATTTGATAACAATGGAAATCATACAGTATCTCAAATCTACTCAAACACCAAAAAGAATGTCATATTCTTTAACTTATTCACCAAGCCACAAATATTGATAAAGCTTATCAGTGCAAACCACGAAAATTGGTGAAACACAAACACTAGAAATCAACAACCAGAAATCCAAAAAACACAAAGGGGGGAGGCCTATCACAAACGGGAGCATGAAAACTCACCAACACGTGTGTCACAAACGGAATGCTATTCTATAGTCGCTAACCATCAAGTTTGAGGCAAGGCTCCACAAACGGCCCGAATACCATGAGTTGCTACTCCACCAATTTGAACCGAAGCTCCACAAGCAGGGTTTAGTCCCCCACACAAACAAAGAGACATCGCACATCGCTAGTCTAAATCAAAAAATGATCATCATTGATCAATAAGTGTAAATTACACTAAGCTAGTAAATAAATGAGTTTAGCTTCATGTCCCATAACCAATGGCTTAACTTAAATATTTACAAACAAATTATAGATTTCCACTCGAAAATTGTCACGATAGTTCAATCGAACAAGTCCAAAAATTAACCGACGAAGTAAACGCAAGCGTTTCGTACCACTTGTTTTGCTAGGCCATTTAATTAAAATTTTCATACGAATGAGGTAAAGGTTTGTATATGCTAAAAGATTGGAAAATGATTTTAAAAACGAGCTTTGTATTAAAAATAGTGTCGAAATCGTTTTTGTGAAAGAGTTTGAGTATTTACTGCTAGTATAAAACCTTTATATTTTAAAGTGAAAAATCACAGGAATGATTGTAGGAACAATCAATCACCAGAATCCACATTCGACGACGTGAATTAAAACCATAAAAATCGATATCAAATCCATCCAATGGATATTCCTAAAATCCAGAAAAGAAGTCATCAAAGTCGATAATAAATGACAACAACTAACCGAATCAACAAAAATCGATTAAAATTGAAAATCCACTCAAAAATAGCCAAAATAGGCAAAATTGAACAGTTCCAGAAATTTGAAATTACAAACCAGACGTCTGAACCACTAACCAAATGTCTGGTTGGATTTCCAGACATCTGGATTTTGCCTCTTCCTTTTTTTCTTTTTCCAGGGACCAACTCCAAACGTCCGGATTTTCAACCAGACGTTCAAATTTTCCTGCTAGGCAAAAATAAGCCTAGCCCAAAAAGGGCAAAATCCAAACTGAAAGCGATCGAACGAGCGATGAATGCTAGGGATTTATGCAAATTGACAATCCATCCCTGTAGGATCTTTGATACACCACCAAAACCATCCAAGATAGGATCTTTAAAGATTTTGACTTCAAAAACAAAACTGGAAAATTCACCAAATCAATTCAATTCAAAAGCAATTTGACATGCAATAGGTGTTAGGAATTCATACCTAACAATAATGAAGGCTATAGACATAGATGTGAGTTCAAAAACTCACCTTTAAAACTCAAAGACAATGAATGAGAAGCTTTTAAACAAAGAAAGACTAAATCCTTTTCAATACACCTCTAGAATCTTCAATCTACTATCGAAGGTGAAGTTTTTCCTTAGTTAGGTTGTAGGAATTTCTGAAAATAGAAGAGTGATTGAGATGGAGAAGACGAAGAGGATGCTTACCTAAAGCTTCTCTTTGATTTCTAGAGTTTGAATTGGAATTTCCTAAGAATCTAGGGCTTAGGAATTTTAATTTCCTTTTCTTTCCCCCATTCTTTCCTTTAGCTTGAGAGTGTTAGGAAAATAGAATGAATGAACGAAGAGTGAGGGAGTTAGGGTATTTTGTTGGGTTAGTGGGCTAAAACCCAAGCCCAAAGCCCAATAGTAAAATAGCAAAATTCCACTCAACTCCAAACATATCGATGTTTATACTCAAAAAGATCGCAAACGCCATTTTGGACTCAATGGAAGTGGTCTCGAGCCCGGATTCGACCGTTTACACAAAGTCATGTTTTGGACTTTTAAATTCAACTAACGATGCTATATTTAAATAAAAAATTTAAATATACGATCGTAAAATATGTGGATTGTTACAGACTCCCCTCCTTAAAGAAATTGCATCCTTGCAATACTTAAGAAGAAAATAAAAAGTAACAACCACACAAAGGCATTACAACACAAAAGAAATTTTTGAAATGGGAATTTCACCTTAAGGAGCACGAGAGAGTAAGTCCGAATGTGTTCGCTCGATGAATTCTCTAGATTCCCAAGAGCAATCCTTAGGATTTGAGGACCATTGAACTTTCACAAGCAGAACATCTTTATTTCGTAGGCGTTTAACCTCCATAGCAGTGATATGAGTAGGATGTTGCTCATAAGTCAAATTAGGTGAAACCTCATTTCTTCAATAACACCGGACTCAAGTATAGAATCGGAATCCCTAAGGCATTTCCGTAGTTGAGAAACGTGGAATACGTCATGAATATCAGAAAATTGAGTCGGTAATAGAAAGCGATAAGCCACAGAACCAATGCGTTCGTTGATGGAAAATGGACCAATATATCGAGGTGCTAATTTTCTCGAACGACTGAAATGCACAACACCCTTCATAGGTGAAACACAAAGGAACATCAAATCTCCCATAGAAAATTCTAATTTCCTTCTTCGGTTATCCGCAAAGGATTTTTGTCTACTCTGAGCTTCTTTCATCCTATGACGAATAAGGTTAATCTTTTCTGTGGAATCATGAATAAAATCTGGACCTAATACCAGCTTCTCATCGGCTTCAAGCCAACATGAAGGAGAACGGCATGGCCTTCCGTAGAGTGCCTCGAAAGGTGCCATACTAATACTAGATTGGAAGCTATTATTGTAGGAAAACTCAACAAGAGAAATATGATCTTCCCAACTTCCACCAAAATCAAGAACACATGCACAAAGAAGATCTTCAAGAGTTTGATTTACATGCTCGGTTTGTCCATCGGATTGAGGATGATAAGCAGTGCTAAAATTAAGCTTCGTTCCCAAAGCTTTTTGAAGACTTTTCAAAATCCACTAGTAAACAATGGATCGCGATCGCTAACAATAGAAGTAGGAACTCCATGCAATTTAACAATTTCTTTAACATAGAGTTTGGCCAAAAGAGGTATGGTCCGATTGAACTAAACGAGAATAAAATGGGCGGATTTTGTAAGTCTATCTACAATTACCCATAGACTGTCATGACCCAAACGAGAACGGGAAGACCGTCAATAAAGTCTATGGAAACTTGATCTCACTTCCAAACTGGAATGTGCAAAGGTTGCAACAGCCCACCGGGCCTTTGATGCTCGGCCTTTACGAGTTGGCAAGTCATGCAACGCCTAATAAAGTTAGTAATATTAGATTTCAACCCATCCCAATAATAAATTCAGTTCACGTCCGCATACATCTTACTACTACCGGGATGAATGGTAAATTTAGAACGGTGAGAATCTTCTAAAATGTCTTTACGAAGATCACTAATATTCGGCATGATAAGTCTACCAAATTTTCGAATGCCTCCATGAGCATCGATTTCAAAATCTTTCAAACCGACAACATCAATTTTATCCCTACAACTTTGGCTAAGATGAGCCAATTCGGTGTTGATTCATGAGTTTTGATTCATGACACAAGCTTCAGAGATCATGAGACGAACTACAAAGAGAATACTATACAAAGACGACAAAAAGAGAATAAAAGTATATTGTGTACTACAAAGGAGACAAGACTACAATCCAGAGAATAGTATGAACTTTTTATTTTATTGAGTCTTAAAATATTGTTAAAATCATTCCTCAAGTAGCCACACACACATACATATAGTTGTATATTGCTTTATACTTAAAAAAATATCTGTGCACATAACATCAGGTCGGTCGACCGGCCAGAATTTTCGGCTGACCGAACCTGTTGTTAGTGCACAGATTGGCTCTGTTTTGTGCACGAATTTAAACTCGGCTGACCCGCCAGAATCTTCGGTCAACCAACCTGGAAATAACACCTATTTTTTCTAAAGAGTTGCGATCGTTCGTGAAGAGAAATCACCTTCAATCCAAGAGATATGGTCACAACCTTTGACTGAAACACTTCATGAAAGATTGTAACTATTCTACAACTATATAAACATGTTTAATTCATTCCTACAATCACCAATTCTTGTTTATATTTCTAAAATCTATTCTCTATTTATTCCTGCAAATAAAAGCATTCATTCTCATTCAATATCTCTAGGATCTTTGAATTAGTTTATATACTTCGATTCTACGAGATTATTTTCCTTCTAAATCTTCACATACACTACATACTCTTGAGGATTTGATTATAGGAAATTGTACTATCAAAAGACAATCCGTATTATTCAGAACACACTCGTCAACAAAGTATTTGTATTAAGTTGAAGACCTCTTCGGCTGTTGAGGCAGAAAAAACTCCTGTTCGGCTGCTCAGCTGTGCTATACCTATTCCTCCGGGTTAAGTGAGGGGTTTAGTCGAAATCCAGAGGATATTCTAGGACTGGACGTAGAACGATAAGTTCGAACCAGTATAAAAATTCTTGGTGTGCTTACTTTAATTTTTATTTTACTGCTATTATCAGTTTCCGCATTAACATACTATATTACACGATCCTTAGTACTGCACGCACATTTTCAATTGGTATCAGAGCAAGGTTATCCTATAACCGTCACAAAGTTATTTGATATTTATTTCTAGTAATATGGCAACGACAAAAACTAACGATATTGGCACTAACACTAATATTAGTTTCACAAAAGGTCAATCAACTTCACGACCTCCACTTTTTAATGGTTTAAATTATTATTATTGGTCAACTAGAATGAGAATCTATATGCAATCTAGTGGTTTTGATATCTGGAATATTATACAAAGAGAGTACACAACTCCTACTGGAGAATACTCAACTTGGAGTAACACACAAAAACTAGATGCTACAGCAAATGCAAAGGCTATGAATATTTTACTTTGTGCATTAGATAGAAATGAATTTAATAGAGTTAGCATGTGCACTTCTGGTTATGAAATATGAAGAACACTTAAAGTAACACATGAAGGAACGAACAATGTTAAATTAAAAAAAATTTCTATGTTGAAAAATCAATTTGAAAATTTCAACATGAGGCCAAATGAAACTATAAATGATATGTACTCTAGATTCTAGGATATTTATCATGCTCTACTATCATTAGAACAAACATTTACTGATTTTGATGTTGTCACACAAATCTTAAATTCTTTAACTAAAGAATGGGAAAGAAAAGTCCTAGCCATTGAAGAAGCAAGTGATTTGTCAACATTTAAACCAGAAGAATTGATAGGTAATTTAATGTCCTACGAAGTAAATTTACAGGCAAAGAGAAATGTGGCATAAGAAAAGAGGAATGTGGCATTTCGAGCAGAAAAAGATGATTTCGAATCAGAGAATGAAGATATGGCAACGATTGCTAAAAATTTCAAAAAGTTTCTGAAATTCAAAAGAAATAAATTCAGGGGAAACAAAAAAAATACCAACAGTAGCAAAATCTTTAGCAATGGAATGTCATGAATGTCACAAGAAAGGTCACATGAAGAAGAATTGTCCACAACGTAAAAAGAGCAATTTTAAGAAGGATTTCAGTCACTTGGGACGACACAGATTCGTCATCCTCATCAGAAAGTGAAAGTGACAATGAAAATGAACAAGCAAATGTGTGCTTCATGGCTTCGTCAGACGATGTAAGTGATCTTAGTTTTGAAGATTTAATTGAAATTAATTCTGATTTAGTAGACTTAGCAAAGCAACTTAAAAAGAAAAATAAAGATTTACAAAGAAAATTAGATAGGACTGTCTTAGAAGTAGATATGCTGAAAGATGAGAAGAAAATATTAGAAGAAGAACTTGAAATTTCTCAACAATCAAATTCTAACTTATCTTCTCAAATTTCTTCAATATCTGAAGAACTAGAAATTCAGAAAAATAAAAATGATGTTTTATTTTTTGAAAATAATAATTTACATTCTAAAATTAAAGATTTAGATTTAGAAAAATTTAGTCTAAAAATAAAATTCGATGACGTCTCTAAAAATATCTCAAATTTCAATAAAGGAAGAGAGAATCTTTCTAAAATACTAGAAAATTCTCAATCCACTAACAATAAATCAGGACTAGGTTTTAAGAAACAAAATAATGTTGTTAAAAGTAGGATTAATAATAATATTAAAAAGGATATTAAGAAAACAATTTATTCAGACGCTAAAACCATTAAGATATGGATTCCAAAATCAAATAATATTTTGATAAGAAATAAACATATCAAAATGTTCATGGAAACTGTTCATAATAACAAAAACAATGTTTATAAAGGGAATTCTGAACCCGTATGGGTTTGGCTTCCTAAGATCTAACTCTTAGGACCCTAAAAAGAAACGGGTACCAACTTTTAATAAATTTTTGCAGGTACCACATAAGAGGAGAGGAAAATGGATTTTAGATAGTGGTTGCTCAAAACATATGACTGAAAACAAAGGAATGTTGTCAAATATTATCTACTCAAATGGAGGATCAGTCACTTTTGGAGATAACTCTAAAGGATATATCATTGGTAAAGGCGATGTCAGTAGTAACGATACCACTAATTTACCTCTCATTACTGATGTTTTATTTATCAAAAATTTAAAACATAATTTATTGAGTATTAGTCAGTTATGTGATAAAGGTTTTAATATAACTTTTTCAGAAAATAAATGTAATATTTTTGATAAAAATCATAACACTATTTTTGAAGGAATAAGAGATAAAAACATTTATATTTTAAATATGAATGTTAAAAATGATTCAAATTTATGTTTAATAGCTAAGGAAAATAATTCCTGTCTTTGGCATAAAAGATTTTGTCACATAAATTTTAAAACCATTAACAAATTAGCTAAAAAGAAATTAGTTAAAGGATTACCTGACATGAAATTCAAAACAAATATATTTTGTGAAGCAAGTAAATTAGGAAAATTAACAAAATCTTCTTTAATTAAAAAAGGTAATTTCTACAGAACAACCACTTGAACTTTTACACATGGATCTTTTTGGTCCAACACAAGTTCAGTCTATTAATCATAATAGATATGTGTTTGTTATTGTAGATGATTTTTCTAGATACACTTGGATTTTCTTCTTAAAAAATAAAAGTGATATTTTTGATAATTTTAAAGTGTTTGTTAAAAGAATTCAAACTATTAAAAGTTTGAAAATTAAAAATATCAGAAGTGATCATGGAGGAGAATTTGAAAATGAATTTTTTGAACAATTTTGTAACAAGAAAGGTATTAACCATAATTTTTCATTTCCTAGAACACCACAACAAAATGGTGTTGTAGAAAGAAAAAATGGAACGTTACAAGAATGTGCAAGAACTTTATTAAATGGAACCACTTTACCAAAATATTTTTAGGCAGAAGCTATAGCTACTGCTTATTATGTATTGAATCGTGTTTCCATTCGACCGTTAACTAAGAATACTCCATATGAACTTTTAAATGGAAGAAAACCAAATATTTCATATCTTAAAGTTTTTGGTTCTAAATGTTTTATTTTAAATACTAAAGATCAGCTAGGCAAATTCGATTCAAAATCCAATGAAGGAATATTCGTAGGATATTCGGAACGAAGTAAAGCTTATCGAATTTTTAATAAAAGAACTCAGATTATTGAAGAAAGTTTACATGTTTCATTTGACGAAAATTTTAAACATATAAATCCAAATATTACTATCGATTCTGATGATGAAACTATTCAGAACAAAAACAATAATACTAGTGAAAATTTTGATAATATTAATGAAATTAACGAAAATACAAACATTACTTCTAATATAATAAAATCTCCACCTAAAATTTTACGAGATTTTCCTGTGCAAAATATAATTGGAGAAGTAAATACGAACGTTAAAACCAGACATAAATTAAATCAAGTTGGTCATGTAGCTTTTCTCTCTAACATAGAACCTAAGAATATAAAAAAAGCCTCAACTGATGACTACTGGATTCTTGCTATGCAAGAAGAACTAAATCAATTTGAACGAAACAAAGTTTGGGAACTTGTTCCTAGACCAAGTGATCAATCAGTCATTGGTACTAAATGGGTCTTCAAAAATAAAGCAAATGAACTAGCAAATATAACTAGGAATAAAGCTAGGTTAGTTGCACAAGGATATAATCAAGAAGAGGGAATTGACTACGAAGAAACGTTTGCTCCAGTCGCCTAACTTGAAGCAATACGAATTTTATTAGCGTGTGCATGTTTTCATAATTTTAAACTTTATCAAATGGATGTTAAAAGTGCATTTTTAAATGGTTACATAAAAGAAAATGTTTTTGTTGAACAACCACCTCTTTTTAATCATGAGAAATTTCCAGATCATGTTTATAAACTCAAAAAAGCTTTATATAGTTTAAAGCAAGCACCTCGTGCTTGGTATGATCGTCTTAAAAACTATTTATTAGAATCTGGTTTTGAAATTAGCAAAGTAGATCAAACTCTTTTCATTAAGAAAACTAAGAAAGATATTTTGATAATTCAAATTTATGTTGATGATATTATCTTTGGATCGACAAATGATAAGTTATGTCAGGAATTTTCAACTGTAATGACAAATGAATTTGAAATGTCTCATATGGGAGAATTGTCATATTTTCTTGGATTACAAATTAAACAAATTGAAAATGGAATTTTTATTAATCAAGAAAAATATTGTTATAATTTAATTAAACGATTTGGTCTGGAAAACACTTCTGCCAAACCAACTCCTATGAGCACAACGATTCATCTCGATAGAGGCGAGGAGGGCAAAAGTGTTGATAAAAAATTATATCGTAGTATGATTGGATCATTATTATATTTAACAGCTAGTCGACCTGATATAATGATGAGTGTTTGTTTATGTGCTAGATTTCAAGCAAATCCCAATGAATCACATATGGGAGCAGTCAAACGCATTATTCGTTATCTAACTAAAACCAAAGATTTCAGACTATTCTATCCAAAAGAATGTCCTTTCGAATTAGTTTCCTATAGTGACGCTGATTTTGGAGGAAGTCGGACGGATAGAAAAAGTGCTAGCAGAACATGTCACTTCATTGGACGTTCCTTAGTCTCTTGGTTCAGTAAAAAACAAAACTGCGTTTCTTTATCGACATGTGAAGCAGAATATATATCTACTGCTTTGGCATGTGCACAAGTCATTTACATGCAACAAACACTTCAGGATTTTAATTATCATCTTGAAAAGTCTATAATTTATTATGATAATACTAGTGCAATAAATCTTTCAAAAAATCCTGTCAATCACTCACGAACAAAACATATAGATATTCGTCATCATTTTCTTCGTGATTGTTTGGAAAGAGGATTAATAAATTTAGAGTTTATTAATACTGAAAATCAGATTGCTGACATTTTTACTAAACCATTAAATGAAAATAATTTTATAAAACTTAGACGAGATTTAGGAATAATGTCTCTAAAAGAGTTATAACTAAAAATATGCAAAATGTTTAAAACAAAAATTTTTTTCTGACCAAAGTGAGATTTGAACCCATGACCTCTTGCTTGCTTGTTATATGATGTATCATATCCACTTGAGCTATAGTTGTTTCTTGTCTCAATCACCTTCTTAGTTTAAACTATATTTTCATACCACTATTTCTACAAATAAATTTGCTATTATTTACCTGTGATTAGAATTAAAAACCAACTCTCAACCACCTATTTTTAAGTAAACAAATTTCTATAGAAACAATGTTCAGGTTTCAACCAAATCCTACGAAAAGCTTATGTTCAGAATCATTTGAAAATGTCATCCAACAATGACTCTTACAATTCCGAAAACTCTCATTTATCGTACACATCTCTAGATGATGATTCCGATCGTATTCCTAAAAATGGACCCTATCCTATTTTTCCCTTACCTAACTGTGTCCTTAGATTCTCACCTTCCCCGGATAAAGACCCCCGACATGGCTGGAAACCATAGGTGAACACTCATACCGGTTATACACCGGAAAAGAAGAAAGGAAAGAAAGCTATGACCATATCTCCTTCAACTAAACAGAAAATAGATGAGATACACCAATATCAACAGCAACAAATGGATCTACAAAAGGAGCTTTACTATGAACAAAAAGTAACGGCAAGACGTTTGAGCTTCCTAGAACGAATGGCCATAAAAATCTGTTCGTCGAAAAAGGAAGACATTGTTAAACCAACAACTAGACCTTCAACTTCCTCAAATCCTGCTCAATCACCAGTAGCTCCTATATGGTCACCTATAGAGAATGTTCCATCTCCAAATTCTTGGGAACGTCGACATTAACAACCGGTGGCTAAGCATTTTTTAATATATATATATATATATATATATATATATATATATATATATATATATATATATATATATATATATGTTGCTGATGTTCTATAAGTTGTATTAATAGCATTCAGAAATAATAAAATTTCTCATTGTACAACTCTTTAAATCAAAACACACATAACTGGGAAGAACAACAGGGTCGGTCGATCGAAAATACCGAGTCGGTCAGCCGAATCCCTTCCCGAAAGTTTTTGTACTGCCCATTCAACAGGGTCGGTCGACCGAAAATACTAAGTCGGTCAGCCGAATCCCTTCCCGAAAACTCATTCTATTCATTTAGCAGATTCGGTCGGCCGACCATACAATTCGGTCGACCGGACGGCATAAAACTGTTTACATAGATTACTAATTTTTACCCATCCATTCACTTTTTCACCTACCTCCTCACTTTCACTTTCCCAATTTCAGATCTCTACCTCTGCCTCCATTAAAATTTCATCAAATTTAAATGGCTCCTAGAAAGAAAACTAAAACTACAAGTGCCTCTTCATCAACTCCAGTGGATTCTCAAATAGCTTCATGGCTTGTTAGTGATAAAGCACTTGAAAGATGGATAAAACTTCAAGATGCCAAGATCTTCGAGGAATCCTTTGTAAGTTACGCCAATTTCTCTTCTTACGGTATTGAAAATGCAATAATTAAAAGTGGGCTTGATACTTTTCTTGACCATAGAAAGAATAATTTGAAAATTAATCACAATATGGTCAAATTGTTTCTTTCTAACCTAAACCTTGTTAATCCTCCTAGAAACACCGAAAATTGTGTTTGGACATCGGTATGTGGTACACCAATTTTCCTTTCAATAGATAGAATAAATCATATTTTGAATGCTCGACCGGGTGGTATATCGTTACATGATGTGGATTGCAATGTAATAAGACGCGACCATATAAGCCATCTCTTTTTTGAAGATGATGCTATAGATTTGCGACAAACATCATCTCTTCGACCAAAAGCTAGACTTTTTCATCGCTTCATGATGAAATCCATTGTTCCAAGAGGCGGATCTTACCACTTAGTATATCCTAAATTTTTTAAAGCTTTATATGCCTTATGTGGGAATATACGAGTTAGTTGGGCACAATTACTTATGGATGAATTTCTCTCATTTCATCAAGGCAAGATGCTTCATATTTATTATGGAGAATATATAACGAGATTAATCAACAAATCAGTCTCACAGACTCCAGAATCAGAAACTACCAAAGTTCATCATTTTGATTCAAGAACCATTAAATTAATGAAGTTGCCGGATGCTCCACCAAGATTTATAACATTTAATCAATGGCGTGCTACTTCTAGAGACCGACTACGCCGTAGCCATTCCACACCACATCCAACCACTCATTCCATGGAACGCTTAACTCGCCAGTCCACAATTCAAAGACCAACACCTGGACTTGGTACGGCAGCTGCCATTGATCTTCTGGCTCAAAATCAATTAGTTTTAGATGCCCGTCTACGTAAAATAGACGGAAGATTCAAGAAAATCAAAGGCTTCTTTGTTAAACTTTGGGATGCGTTATCATGCACTTCTGAAGTCGGTGCCTCTACTCTTGCTCCTGGAAAAAGACCAGCACCTAATTTTTCTTGGTCAACTTCGGACAATACAAGTTCAGGAACATCAGGAACTCATACTTCTCATACTCAGCATCGTGGTAAAGAACAAGCACCTCCTGAAGAAAATATTCGTCCAGAATTCTGTGATTCCGATGACGATGAGGAATGAAATTCTTAGATTATTTCTATTTGTGAACAATATTTCCATTTTATGCTGTATTAAGTAAGCATCATTAACATTTTATTTGTTTCGGTATGTAACTTTAATTTTGTGTTCCTAAATTTGATACATTTTATGCATCATAAGTATTCCTTTTTTTTCGATGACAAAGGGGGCGAAATATACGGAAGCTAACAAGTTTTTTGCAGAAAAGTCGCCATATTTTTAGGGGGAGAATTACAATATATACTACTTCGTCACATAAGTATTGTCATCAATCAAAAAGGGGGAGAATGTTGATTCATGAGTTTTGATTCATGACACAAGCTTCAGAGATC
The DNA here is from genome assembly GCA_030765085.1 of Allium cepa. Taxonomy (NCBI): domain Eukaryota; kingdom Viridiplantae; phylum Streptophyta; class Magnoliopsida; order Asparagales; family Amaryllidaceae; genus Allium; species Allium cepa. The sequence continues at coordinate 444,195,648 of CM060945.1, forward strand.
ATGAGACGAACTACAAAGAGAATACTATATAAAGGCGACAAAAAGAGAATAAAAGTATATTGTGTACTACAAAGGAGACAAGACTACAATCCAGAGAATAGTATTAACTTTTTATTATATTGAGTCTTAGAATATTGTTAAAATCATTCCTCAAGTAGCCACACACACATACATATAGTTGTATATTGCTTTATACTTAAAAAAAATATCTGTGCACATAACATCAGGTCGGTCGACCGGCCAGAATTTTCGGCTGACCGAACCTGTTGTTAGTGCACAGATAGGCTCTGTTTTGTGCACGAATTTAAACTCAGCTGACCGCCCAGAATCTTCGATCAACCGACCTGCAAATAACGGCTATTTTTTTCTAAAGAGTTGCGATCGTTCGAGAAGAGAAATCACCTTCAATCCAAGAGATATGGTCACAACCTTTGACTGAAACTCTTCATGAAAGATTGTAACTATTCTACAACTATATAAACATGTTTAATTCATTCCTACAATCACCAATTCTTGTTTATATTTCTGAAATCTATTCTCTATTTATTCCTGCAAATAAAAGCATTCATTCTCATTCAATATCTCTAGGATCTCTGAATTAGTTTATATACTTCGATTCTACGAGATTATTTTCCTTCTAAATCTTCACATACACTACATACTCTTGAGGATTTCATTATAGGAAATAGTACTATCAAAAGATAATCTGTGTTATTCAGAACACACTCGTCAACAAATTATTTGTATTAAGTTGAAGACCTCTTCGGCTGTTGAGGCGGAAAAAACTCCTGTTCGGCTGCTCAGGTGTGATATCCCTATTCCTCCGGGTTAAGTGAGGGGTTTAGTCTAAATCCAGAGGATATTCTGGGATTGGACGTAGAACGAGAAGTTCGAACCAGTATAAAAATTCTTGGTGTGCTTACTTTAATTTTTATTTTACTGCTATCATCAGTTTCCGCATTTATATACTATATTACACGATCCTTAGTACTGCACGTGCATTTTCATTCGGGAACATGCTTTTGAGCTTCAAGAATGCGGTCTAAAAGAGAAGAATGAGCCTCAAGGCTACATAAAACAAGAGATGAACTTGAATCGGATTCTCGATCTTGAATCTCACAAGTGGACAAAGTCTCGAGATCATTCCATTCGGATATCATAGTAGAAACAACCACTTGTTGCTTACGACTAAGGGCATCGACAACACGATTCTCCTTTCCGGGAGTATAAAGAATATCAAGATCATACGATGAAGGAATTCGAGCCAACGTTGTTGATGAAAATTAAGTTCATTTTGAGAAAACAAATGCTTCAAAGATTTATGATCGTTGTAGAGAACAAATTTCTCTTCCAAAAGATAATGACGGCAAATTCTAAGAGCGAAAACAATGGCCGCGAGCTCTAAATCATGAGTGGCATATCTAGTCTCAGCAGGCTTTAATTTCCTAGAAGCATAAGTGATAACACGTTCCCTTTGCATGAGAACGGCACCCAAACCAACACGACTATCATAGGTATAAACAATAAACTTGTGGTTCCCTTCGGGAATCACAAGAATAGGAGCATCAGAAAGAAGTTCTTTTAATTTTTGAAAAGTAGCTTCACATTTGTCCGACCAAACGTACTTAACTCCGTTCTTTGTCAAACTAGTAAGAGGTACGGAAATTTTAGAAAGGTCTTTTATGAACCGACGGTAATAGCCCGCCAATCCAAGAAAGCTACGGATTTCCACTACACTCTTCGGTCTTTTCCAATTTTGAATCGCCTCGATCTTTGAAGGATACACGGAAATTCCGAATTCAGAAATAATGTGCCCTAAAAATTTCACACGAGATTACCAAAAGTGGCACTTAGAAAATTTTGCTTTTAATTGATTGCTCCTATGAGTTTCCAACATAATCCGAAGATGTTTTTCATGCTCTTTCTCGGTTTTAGAATAAACAAGAATATCATCTATAAAGATGAGAAAAAATCAATCAATGAAGTCCTTGAAAACTCGATTCATAAGTTCAACGAAATAAGCTGGAGAATTCGTTAAAACAAATGGCATAACAAGCCATTCATAAGATCCATAGCGAGCACGGAATGACGTCAAAGCAATGCTATCCTCGTAATACAAAGCTGATGAAAACCGGTTGCTAAGTCTAACTGTGAAAAGACTCTAGCTCCGCTAAGTTCATCGAATAAATCATCAATCCAAGGCAAGAGATATTTATTCTTGATGGTGAGATCGTTAAGCTTGCAGTAGTCAACGCAGAGCGTAAGTGTACCATCAGATTTCTTCACAAAAATAGCCGAAGCTCCCCAAGGAGAGGAACTAGAACGAATAAATTGTTTTGTTTCCAATTGGGATAATTGTTTACGCATCTCCTCATTTTCCTTATTGGACATACGATGGGGAGGACGAGTGATACGTAGGACTCTAGGGATTAGATTAATTCTGAATTAAATTGCTCATTTAGGTGGTAATCCTAAATCGGGCCCAAATATGTCGGGAAATTCACAAACAACATGAATGAGGGAAATGACATATTCCTCATCATCATTATCATCATCATGTGGATTTAGGGAATATAAGGATGCCGCCGAATTGGAATCTGAATCATTAAGAAGAATAGAAATCTGCTTAACAGATTGAGGATGTCGAAGATGGATAGTCTGCTCAGGACATAGGATGTGGGTTTCATATGAAAAGATAGGCTCATACAAATCACAAGGTGGCTGAAAAGAACCGTTAATGGGAATAAAGATATTTATGGGAAGTCAAATCAACAGATATATATATATATATACTATTTAAATTCTCAAACTATCTCGATTTACGTATCTTAAAATCTCAAACCTTTATCTAGGGGTGGGCATTTAACCGAGTTAACCGACCTAACAGACTTAGCTGATCCTAACCAAACTGCTTCAACCGATAAATTTGGTTAACCAAACTTTCGGATTTACCGACCGATGTTAACCGATCATGATCGGTTCAGTTAATGGTTAACCACAGTTTAAACCGCGGTTAATTGGTTAATCGAAACTATTTATTAGCCCAAAATAAAATCCACCCAATCCTATTCACAACCCGGCCCACCTATCCCCTAACCCTAATCGTGCCTTCTCCCTTTGCCAGTCGCTCTTCACATTTCACAAAATAATCAACTCGTTCGTTCATAAAATAAATAATAGAATTTTCAAAATTTGTTGCCTCGGCTAAACATTCGAATCCAATTACAAATCGATCCTCCTCTGCTTTGTCTTCATTCCTTGCTATCTAGAATGATGATTTGAGCAATGGCGAATGCTAGCATGAAGAGGAAGAGCATAAGTATGAATTATTTTATTTATTAATAGGCTTTTATCTGTTTAATTAATTTTTACTGTGTTTTATTCATATATGCTTAAACAAGATAAACATATAATTTTTATCTGTTTTATCTGTTTAATTTTAATATTTAATTTACCTATTTAGTTTATATGAACTGATCTTTTTAGTTTATCTATTCATTATACATTACGTATAAACTGATCTTTTTATAACTTTGAGCCATCTTTATATCTCTTGACGGCATTTGGAGTAATTTTGTACCATGACTCTGAAAAACATGTCTTTGTAGTACTATAGGAATTTGGGGTAGGGGATCCATTATAATTGCTGGTTTTTGTAGTATTATGGCAGAAAAATCTAGCAGAATTAATGAATAATGTGGATATGATAATGCAACAACATTTGAAAGTCCTAAAAGACTAGTCATACTTTTGAGATGTTTTTCCTAACCTGGAGCTCATACAGTTTCTCCATTTTTTGTTCCTTTAGCTGATAACTAAATATGACACAATAACTTAACCTACCACTATATTAGTGGTACTCGATAATACTAATATACATTGTTTCTAATAATTTAGTAACAATTGTATAAAATGAAAATGCTTTCTACATACAAAATTATCTTTAATGAAAATGGTTTTCTACATACAAAATTATCTTTTGTCAAAAACCAGTTCGAATTTTGTTTTGATCGGCAAATGGTATATTAATGTTCCTCCTTAAACAGTATGTTGTTTATGAGTACGTTAAATGCCTTTCCGGAGGCGATGCATATGATATATATGTATATAAATGGTAAAAGTATGATGTCATGATTAATTTTTTGTACATTCATCCCATATATTATCCAAAGTATATAATGTTAGGGTAAGGCACAATGGTTAACCCACATACTATCATAAACCAGTTTACAATTAATACATCAGTATGCATTTGCTTTGGGTCAGTAATATCAGTTTATGTATCATTTCATGACTTCACGTGATATCAATTCATGTTTCAGTTAGTAATATCAGTTCATGTATCATATGTCAGTCTATATATCATGTATAGTCGATACTAGATTAAACTATGAACTGATGAGTATTAATGACGCGGCGGATTATCACGAAATGGATACAACGATGAAAATAAGAATCAATGGAATGAAAATACCCAAGTGCCCAAATCCGTTGATCTCAAGAGATACGGATTCTAGCTATCTCCAACACGTTGATCGCGCACGATACCGTGTTAAAAGATCTACGGTTCTTCAACGTTGATCTCGCGCACGAGGTTCTGTGAATCGGCTTCAAGTTCGTTGATTCGAGCGCGCTCGAATAACCGAAAATGGAGAAAGGAGCTCACACTCAACTTCCAATTTTAAAGTGGCACAAAGCACACAAACAAAAGTTTATTCAAAATCAATCCGTTTTACAAATGACACGACCCCCTATTTATAGGGTTACAACATACAACACAACTCATCCAACTCATGTTACAACACAACATAGCCCTAACAACCTAACACAGTCGTTAACGACTTAACAAACCGACCTAAACAACTTACGACTTACACATATACAACACATAGCAACTTAACAAAACAAACGACCTAAAACAAACGACATACAACATATACCACATACAAAACGTCATACGACTTAAGAAAATACAACATAACGACCTAACATTATGCAGCAACATGAACATCTTCACGACCTAGCACTTGAGCGACCTAAGCTCTGGACGACCTTAGCTGTAGCGGCCTAAGCTTCATGAAGGACCTTGCTACATAAGGAGATTGCGAGTTAACCACTTGAACGTCTTAAGGAGAAACGGCATAAGAAAGAACATCTGGAGCGACATAACACTTGAGCATCTCATGCGACTTAAGAATGTGCAACTTAAGAAGTTGAGCGACATATGCTTAAACGACCTAAAATTGATGCGGCATATGGTCAAGCGACTTAAGTGATGCGGTCTATTATAAGGTAGCGACTTAAGGTTCAAACGACCTAAAGAAATGCGGCCTTAGATGCAGAAACGAGTTAAAGTAAGCGGCACAGGAGTGAAGCGGCTTAACACACTAGGTCGTAGCCCGCTACGTTGTTGGGTCGTTGGGTCGCGGCATAAGTGAAAATGCGATATAAGGAGATTGTTGGATCGTTTCTTAGGTGATTGGCCTAAGTCGCTAGGTCGCGGCCGACCTAAGTCCACGCGACTTATAGAAGACAACCTACAAACAGGTTGCGCAGCACCATATGTCGCTTAAGTGACTTAAGACTTAACTCGCCAGTAGGTTGCGCTGTATCATCCTTCCTTGGTTGAAAGAAATTTGTCCTCGAATTTACAGTTTCTTCTTCTTCGACAAGTTTTTGCTCAAGATATGGAATCAGATGTTTGACGTTGACAACGTCAGCAGTAGGAAGATGATCCGGAAAACTCAACTTACAAACATTCTGTAACGACCCTGACTCGACCTTCGAAAATCAGCATCGAATACGACACTCGTATTCAAATGCCGCAGATCCAAACGTCGAACCTGGTTCGCCGGAGCTTATAACACAATTAAGTATAACAACACAGCGGAAGAAAAGAATAACATATATCATATACAATATTGGATACAATAACTGATACAACATGAATGGTACAACAGAATGTTACAATAGAAAGATGCAATAGACAATAGCAGTGGAAATAAAAGATAACATCAGCAGTGGAAAGATAATGTCTTCAAATGCCAAACTCCAAGGACTCCATCTCCAATCCAAAGCTAGCTCGTACAAAAGCGATCCACAAATCCAAAAGGCTGGAAGCTATCGAATCTACACCTACTATGGGATTATCTGAAAACCCTAACTCTAGACTGCCCGTGTGGAAAATAGTGGGCACCCAGAGTTTAGGAAAGGAACAATAAACTCCAGGTCAGTCATGGGACTGGTGTGAGCAAACAAAAACATTTGGTCTTAAAAACAAACAAGAGAATTTAAATTTGAAATCCGCAATGTTTTTTTTTGAAAATGAAACTACCATAAGGCCTCCCGGCACACACACAATGCAATCGCACACTTGGGGGAGATTTCCCCTTATGATAGTCAAATATGCTTAATACGAGAAAATTTCTTTGATATTATTACTAGTGCATAGTGGAAAACCTTTCGAAAGTATATTATAAATCCTAGCCAGCATAGGTACCATGATGCTATGCCTACTATAGCTGCCATGTTAAATGGCAGGTTCTACAACTAAAACCGTACAAGGCTCGTATTGGATTGAATGGATTTCCAACAAATGGTCAGGCTAAGGAACTTCCTATTGCCACATGGGAACGCCTCTGGCGGGACGCCCTGAGAACCCACCTGTTCTCTGCTGTCACAAGGCCGGCTACCCCCTTCCTGGGGAATAAAACCTGAGATATGCCACCCCCGGTCTTTTGGGACCTTTATCCGAGAGCTCTCCAACAACAACATCACACAGTAATAATATAGTGTGTCCACATGAGTAAGTATCTGGGCTCCATACCATGATACTACCCTTTTCCAGAAGGAATGGTCATACCCTAGGGGAGCTACCCCTGAAACCTTGCCGCATCTTTCCTGTTTTGACCATTACCGGTTTGTGAGGCACGATGAGGTCTCGACCACAAAGCTACGCTTTTCCACAAAGCCATGCTTTGATCAACAAATGATCATCAACATACAGCAGCACTTAGCATGCCACACTACCAAATTGGGAGTATATCGCTGATAACCTTCAACTACATAACCTCTGAGTTCGTACGTCTCAGAGAAGGGTGTTAAGCTAAGAGAATAAATTCTCCGCCACCAACAGATATGTATTTGAAAGGAATCGGCTTTATATCTCAAAGTATAGTGTCAGACACAAGACCATACAAGTCTGTTCCGGGCTCGAACAGAACCGAAGGCACTTCCGAAGAAGCCCTTGCAAATCCGGGTATCCACAATCCCGATCGGACTTCCCATCACTTAAGGGATCTCTATACCGGCGCGACTCAGTGCAGAGACAATCGATAGGTCATCCTATCGTTCTCGCAAATACCCGGTCTTCACCACCGGTCTTCAATGCTATCCATAACGACGTATCACATATTCGGAATGGGCTATATGACACAAAGGTCCTCTCCCGGCTAAACCGAATAGTGAGCGCAATATTTAAAAACATATGGATATGGGATTTCGGTTAAGTCACAACTTAAAATCCAAAGCTTTTTCTTTCAAAATGGTTAAACAAATCACCATTTTAAATCTTTACACAAAAAGATTTTATTTCACAAAGTTCACCCGGTTTCACAAAGATCTATTCATGGATTCCAAAACAATTCCCATTCAATTTGGGTTAACTCAATTAAATCTTTAAATTGAAGATTTATAGCTTTCAAACATGTTTCCAAAGATTTATCTAAATTTGGAAAACTATTTTCATTTTAGACTTGAAATCCTTTAACACAAATTGGAAATTCATTCTTATGTGAAAGCTTCAATCATTGGAAAACAAATAGTTTTCGTTTTAGAAAAATCCAATTTGTACAAATTGAAATCTTGGGTTAAATTTAAATTCCAAAACATCACCTTTAAAATGGTTTAAAAACCCATATAAACCCATTAATACGTTGAATAACTTTTTTAACCCTAGTTCCCAAATTATAGAATTCAATTTTAAATCCAATTATTTAAATTTCAAAAATCAATCGAGTTATTCAAAATAACTTTTATTTTTGAAATTCATTTTCAAAAGCTTTAATTCTAATTCCAAAACTATTTTGGATTCAAAAAATTCAATTTTAAAACTATTTCAAAATCTGTGACTTAACACATTTCCACGTGCAATCCATATTTGTGCGTGTATAGTGTGGTCCAGGGGTTTTACACAATAAAAGTGCCACATCATCAATCAACACAGATTCAATCATATCGATAAGCGGTATAACCCATAACGCTTATCTTAATTCACAGATTCATAGATAAAATAAATTATCAATCACAAAGGTTCACTAATATGATTCGATGTGGGTTTCGGATAACCGACTGGAATCCGACTCCCTGTCGCATCGAATTTCAAATGCCGTTTTACGGCCAAGGGTATTTGCACCAAAACAGATATCACAGATCAATACACAGCATATTTCAACATCACAAAATATTACAGTCCATAGATAACAATCAATGCAAGGCAATACAATCATTCATAAACAAGCATATTTCTAATTCAAATTTTAATTAATTTAATTAATTCAAATTAAATTAATTATTTAGGAATAAATCGACTTACCTTGCTTAACCAACCATTTATTAATTAATTAATCATTTAATTAATTAATTACTTCTTAATTGACCTCATTATCAATTAATAAATCTTTATTTATTTAATTAATTACTCTTTAAGAATTAATTAGTAATTTCTAATTATTCATTATTAAAACTGGATTAAAAGTTAATCATTCCTTAGTTAATTACTAGTTAATCCTTAATTTACAATTAATTAATCTTAATTAATTTGCATAATTGATCACAAATTGGAAATTATTTTATCTTAATTACTTAATTAATTAAAATAATCTTTAATCCATAAAAACTTAATTAACTTCCAAAACAAATCAATTACATTAATTACTTAAAATTATTACATATTAAAGTCATTTCTATTTTATTAAAACTTAATTACTTTTTATAAGTTCAATTAACATCTCAAATTTTAGTTATCAAAGTATATAACTCTTAATTTAAGGTTTAAGTAAACTTTTCGAAAGAAAAGAATTTTGTAAGAAAAGATTTAAAACAGGTTCCATTTTAAATTTTCAAACTTGCTTTTAAAACATAATTTAAACTATTGCTTCCATTTAAAATCTTCAGTTAATTTTTTTTTCTTAATCAACCATTACAGATTTTTAACTAAAACCTGTAACATCTTTTGAAACCCGAGCCTATTTTACATCACAACATAAATGGGCCGAAGCCCAATATAAACATCAGGAAAAAACGCCTCTCCCAATCTCTTCTTCTCCAAACTTCAGTAATTACCAAGTACACGATTGGACACGTGCACGTGCACACGAGCTCAGGCGCCATCCAACCACCATGGGTATCTCCAACTAGTCACCGTCGACGAACTCGTTCCAGGCCAACCTCCAGAATTCTCGTATCCCCTTCAAATCAAAATCGAGCGCAGTTTCAAACCTGGAACAGCAGTACCCCCTTTAATCCCCAACCTGTCAACGCCTCGTTGATGCGCCTCTGGCCACCATCGCCTTTGAAACTCCGGTGACGTCTCCGACAACCCACCATCTTCCAGAACACAAAACCCTAAGCCACTCGATCCATTACATTAGCCGAAAGGTACAATTTTCTCAAACCCAGTAAAACTAGGGTTCTAGAATTCAAATCAAAATCACATCCTCAAAAACAAAATGCAAACCAAACCAAAAATTTTCTCATCACCTTTGATAGCTCCTCCTCCTCCAGAGACAATCTCGGCATCTCTAACTACTTGTGGCAAAGAGAAATGCCTAAAACTTCATTTACAGTAAAACTAGAACAGCTCTTTGGTTTTGATATTAAAAATTGTAATTTTACTATTAAAAATCATAATTTTGCATGATGTTTTGATTCATAATCCTGAAACTTCAATTCATTATACTTGAAAATTTCATAGATTTAAGTTTACTTATCTGTTTATAACTTTAGAGATGATACAGGCTTGTTTAATCTTAAATAAAATTTTAAATCTAAATCTTAAAGTCAAACAAGCAAATTTTGTTTAGATTCCAATTCTAGAAGGGAACAGAGAGAAGAAGAAGGAGATTTGAGTTCAAACAAAGGTTTACTCTGTAACCATGAAGCCAAGAAGGAACAGAGATGAATGACCCTGTATATAACATGCCAAGTAAATATACACATGCACATAGACCCTTTTTTTCTCTTTTTTTTTTCTTTTTCACATGCAAAGGGTTTTCACATCATTTCAAACATGCTTACAACAACAGGTAATCTGGATAAATCAGAAGTTTACTCACATAGGAGGTTTAGCAGGAAGTAATAGATTTTGAAAACCTATAGACATAACTGTGAACAAGGCAAAGGCAATCTGCCTAATTCACAGACACACACTCATTAAATCTATGTACACATTCAACATGCAGGCACATTCAAGTCCATACCAAAACATTATCACATGAAATCAAAATGTGAACCAGATTTTAGAGATTTGGGGTGTAATTTGCTCACCTGGAATTTTGCAAACAAAGAAGATTTTGAAATGAATTTGCAGTTTTTACTTTCCAGGCCTTTAAACTTGCTTTGCTTCCAGGTTTGTTATTTCTTCTTCTTTTTCTGATTTTTTTCTACTTCTGTATTGTTGTTTTGAGATGCTCAACCTTTGATACTTTTCGTTCAGATTTGCTGAGATGTTATTAGATTTGAATATGGGAAAATGGAGAGTTTTCTTGAAATTTTAAATTTCATTATTTAATAAAAGTAATGATATGGAATGCCATTTGTAAGAAATCATTATAACCTTTAGATTTTGTTAACTCCCACACTCCATCTCTTTACTTCAAATCCATGTGAATGTATACATATGTTTGCATTTAAATTCTTAAAGACAAAAGAATGTTTATTTTTATTTTTATATCATATTTACTTTTGTAAACATTTATCAACATATATATCACAATTTTTTTATTATTTTCACACTCAATCTTTAATTTAGTTCATACATTTATTTAAAAATTTATATTTACACAATTTACATTCATATATTTTTTTATTATTTATTTTGTACAACTCTACAAAAAGAAAAGAATGGATTCAAACACTTTGATTTCATATTAACAATTAGTCGCACTTATTTATGTATGAAAATTTAACTTAAAAATAATATTATGAAAATTAATACATCTTCCAAATAAAATTAATATTTTAGAAAACAACTATTACTATCATTTTATTAATCTCAAGCTTTTAAATTCTATTTTTATTTTTAATACATTTTATTTTGAAATTCAATATTTATTTTATAAATCACTTATCCTTAAATTTCTAATATAAATTACTATTTAAAATCAAAATTATTTATTTATTCTAGAAAATTTTCTAATTAATTCACAATTTATTTCCAAAAATTAATTTAATTGCTAAATTAAACTTGATGAATTTTCAGGAATGGTACACATTCTCATTAATTCCCTTCAGGACTTCCAAATGACCAATTCTTCTAGTTTCTAGTTTGTTGAAAGTACCAACAAGAAATCATTCAACCACCATGTAGATAGAATCGTTGTCACGTTGCGTCCTCGGCCAACCCAATACAAAATTCATACTAACATCTACCCATAATTTAGTAGGTATAGGCAATGTCATATATAAACCTGAATTTGTCGCGGTCCTCTTTGAAACTTGACAATTATGGCTTCTCTGAACAAACCTTTCAACTTCCTTCCTTATTGACGGCAAAAAATAAAACTTTGCAACCAACTGCATAGTACGATCACGGCCCACGTGCCTTTCTACATGTAAGTCTTTAATAATTTTCATTTGCCAACTGCAATCTGGAGTATACAACTGACTTCCTTCGAATAGAAACCCATCAACCAGTCCCCTCAACTCTTCCTTCTCCTTTGGACACATACGATAACGTGGCCTATGCGGTACAATAGCACCTTGCACTTGATCAACATGATGTTTAATGTCCCTCTGTGGCGGTAATTCCTTGGGCAACTCTGTAGGGAATACATCTTCGAATTCATTAACCACTGGCTTAACCTCCTCAGGAATTTCAATACCTTTACTGGTTTCATTCCCAATCAACTGAAATACTTCAGACCCATCATCTACTTCGTTGACAAACTCCTTCAAAGATAACATAGTTTTTAGTTCTTCAATCTCCTCCAATTTGCTTTCACTTTGTTGCCGCTTTTTAGGAACTAAAGTGATTTTAGTGCCATTGAACATGAAACTGTAGCAGCTAGTCCTCCCATCATGTTGCACGGCTCTATCGTATTGCCATGGTCTCCCCAAAAACAAATGACATACATCCATATCTACCACAACACACCAAATCTCATCCTTATACTTCGTTCCGACGGAAAAAGTTAGACAAGCTCTTCGACCAACCTTCACTTCCCCACCTTTCCTCAACCAAGCTAATTTGTAAGGTTTGGGATGCTTCTCTGTCTTCAACGCTAACTTCTTTACAGCTTTTGTAGAAATGATTTTATCACAACTTCCCGCATCGATAACAAACTTGCAAACCCTTCCTAAAATAGTGCATGCTAACTGGAAAATATAACTCCTCAATCAACTTGAATCATCCTCTTGCTTTGGTGTCAAACACGACCTCCTCATCATCAAATTACAACCCTCATCTCTTGACAATAATTCTTCTTCCTCCTTAACTTGTGGTGAATTGGGACATTCTACTTCAGCATCCTCATCCTCAACCTCAGCAACCATCACTCGCTTCTTAGGCTTCGGACATTCATTGCTCTTATGACCAAACTCTTGACAATTAAAGCATTTGATACCACTATTGACCTTGGTCTTAGCAACTTCATTGACAACTGGTTTTCCAACAGCCTTGGAAACGTTCGTATTGCTACTAGCCTCTTTCACCTGATTGTTGGAATTCAATAACACACCACCTCCTCTTCTACCTTGCTTCTCCCAAGCTAGAGCCTTCTGGTGTGCTTCAGCAACGAATCTTGGGTCAAACATATTCACCATATCCTGAATTTGTATTCTCAACCCTCCAACAAATCTAGCTTTCAATTGTTCCTCCGTCTCCATGATATCATTCCTCGCAATCAATTGATAAAATTCATCCGCATAATCATTCACCGACTTTGTCCCTTGTCTCAAATTCTGTAAGCGCTGATACATGAGAGACTGATAATTATAAGGCAAGAAAGTAGCCTTCATCAACTTCTTCATCTTCTCCCATGAAACAATCTTCGACTTTCCCATTCTCTTCCATGTAAGTTTAGTCTGTTGCCACCATGCCATAGATCTTCCTCTCAAACGTGTAGCAACCAACTTAACTCTACGATGCTCAGGAACTTCCTTGAAATCAAAAATTTCTTCAACATTTGATAACCAATCAAGGAATTTTTCAGCTTGCATACCACCCTTGAATTCTGGAATTTCTGTTTCATCCCCGACTCCCATCTACGATCATCTTCTACATCCCGATATTGATTTCGCACTTGGTCTCGATCTCGATAATGAACACTACATCTATCACCATCCTCATCATAATCAAAGGTACTTCGATATCGATCTCGACCATCAACATCTCTATGATCATGCATATCTCTTCTACTATGTCATTCAGCATCACAATATGGCTTATCTCCAAACTCACGTGGATTTCTTATCTCTTCGTTTCTGTACTCATGGTGATCTCGCCTCGTTGAAACTGATGATTCTCTCCTATCCCGATAAGATTGTGGCGACACCCTCCTCGCTTCCGTAACCGATGGCGAAACTCTGTTTCCTCCATGGTTCAAGATTGGCGACCTTCTCCTTTGACTTTGATTCATGTCAATCATCAATTTCTCTAACTTTCCAATACCTTCATCAAACTTTTCATTGATAAGTTATTCCATTTGCTCAGCTTCTTCTCTTCTATACAACGCTTCAACATTCTGATGGCGATTAGCAAGTCTTGGAGGCATTGTCAAATCAAACAACAAATCTACAAATTAACTTTGACTCTCGGCCTTGATCAAACTTTAACTTCGGCTCAAACTCAAATTGATGCACAACTCCAATACTTCTCTTTGCTCCAACAGGCTCGGCTTAGCTATGATTGGCTAAGTCTAGCTCTGATACCAAACTGACGCAGCATGGAAGCTCTGATACCAAAATGACGCAGCACGGAAGCTTTGATACCAAACTGACGCAACGGATTATCACGAAATGGATACAACGATGAAAATAAGAATCGATGGATTGAAAATACCCAAGTGCCCAAATCCGTTGATCTCAAGAGATATCGGATTCTAGCTATCTCCAACACGTTGATCGCGCACGATACCGTGTTAAAAGATCTACGATTCTTCGATGTTGATCTCGCGAATGAGATTCCGTGAATCAGCTTCAAGTTCGTTGATTCGAGCGCGCTCGAATAACCGAAAATGGAGAAAGGAGCTCACACTCAACTTCCAATTTTAAGGTGGCACAAAGCACACAAACAAAAGTTTATTCAAAATCAATCCGTTTTACAAATGACACGACCCCCTATTTATAGGGTTACAACATACAACACAACTCATCCAACTCACGTTACAACACAACACAGCCCTAAAGACCTAACACAGGTCGTTAACGACTTAACAAACCGACCTAAACAACTTACGACTTACACATATACAACACATAGCAACTTAACAAAACAAACGACCTAAAACAAACGACATACAACATATACCACATACAAAATGTCATACGACTTAAGAAAATACCACATAACGACCTAACATTATGCAGCAACAGGAACATCTTCACGACCTAGCACTTGAGCGACCTAAGCTCTGGACGACCTTAGCTGTAGCGGCCTAAGCTTCATGAAGGACCTCGCGACATAAGGAACTTGCGAGTTAACCACTTGAACGTCTCAAAGAGAAATGACATAAGAAAGAACATCTGGAGCGACATAACACTTGAGCATCTCATGCGACTTAAGAATGAGCAACTTAAGAACTTGAGCGACATATGCTTAAACGACCTAAAATTGATGTGGCATATGGTCGAGCGACTTAAGTGATGCGGCCTATGATAAGGTAGCGACTTAAGGTTCAAACGACCTAAAGAAATGCGGCCTTGGATGCAGAAACGAGTTAAAGTAAGCAACACAGGAGTGAAGCGGCTTAACTCACTCGGTCGTAGCTCGCTACTTGATGGGTCGTTGGGTCGCGCCATAAGTGAAAATGCGAAATAAGGAGATCGTTGGATCGTTGCTTAGGTGATTGGCCTAAGTCGCTAGGTCGCGGCCGACCTAAGTCCACGCGACTTATAAAAGACGACCTACAAACAGGTTGCACTGCACCACTAAGTCGCTTAAGTGACTTAAGGCTTAACTAGCCAGTACGTTGCGCTGCATCAATTAAACTTGGTAATATCGGTGTATTAAACTCGGTAATGTCAATAAAAATAATCATCGGTTTTTAGCTATGAGTAAATATTACCCAAGCCTTTAGTGGTTCAGTTCATCTAGACACACATAGACACAAAATTTATAAATAGTTTGAATCATTCCAGATATTTGGTTACCATATGAGCATGAGGGAAATACTTGTGATGCATAAATTATATATACACACATATATATTTAAGAAACAAACAATATTTACATGAAACAATCTACAAATTTACTTCCATTTTCCAGATCAATAACGTTTGTTCCTTTTGCTAAATATACTTATTCTTCGGATTGGCAAATGATGGAGCTCAATAGATAAGATACACACAACTTATGTAACTGAATAATTGATACAGAACCATGCCAGTAACTACTACTGATACGGCTCCATACAGCAGACCAAGAAGAACTATCACTGTCCCAGCCAAATTCAGAGACTAAGTTCACACAAAAACGGTTACACATGCACATAAGCAAGGGTGGCTAAAGGAGCCTGCAATATCTAGAAAAGCTTCCAAAGTTATCCTTCATTTCTGTTATTTACTTTATTACGAAATTAGTTACAACTTTTTTTTAGCTAGCCTGCTATATGTAGCCACTTGGCACAATAGCACTGAAGGATTGCAAATGCCCTTGTATAAAAGAATGCAGTGAATTTCAGTGAAAGGGAGGAAAAAATCATTTCTGAAAAAATTCTTGTATCTTCTTCTCCTCTATCACTAAACTTCATTTTCTGTGCTCTGCTCACTGTTTGTTGTTTGCACCAACATTTGGTGCTTTCACTCTACTCTCCACTCCTCCCCTTACCTCCTCCTTCCTCCATCTCATATTCTCCACTACAACAATGACACGCCTTGACGATGCCTGCCAACAACTCGATCAACAACAACAAACCATCAACAACATCCAATCCACACAAAGCAACCAACAAAACCAAATCTCCAACATCGAATCCACACTCCAAAAACACAGTGATTCTCTACAACAAATCACCAAAAGCCTAGCCGACCTCCACCTCAAACTATCAACAACATCCATTCCATCCCCTTCCTCCATGACCACAACCAATACATCAGTTTCCAACAACCGCACGCCCATACTAACCAACCCAAACTCTCCATCTCCTCGCCCACCCAAATGCGAACTCACCACTTTCGATGGTTCCAACCCCTTCGATTGGCTATTTCAAGCCGAACGATTCTTTACTTACCATGCCACCACGGACGACCAACGTATTGACCTTGCTAGCTTCGCCATGACCGGCCAAGCATTAACTTGGTTTCAATGGATGCACCATAATCAGCAACTCTCCTCTTGGACCGCCCTCACCAAAGCCATCGAACAACGTTTCTCCCCTTCCTCCCTCTCTAATCCACAAACAACCCTATTAAAACTCCGCCAAACCACAACCGTCCAAGACTACCAATCCCGATTCATAAACACTAGTAATCGCATCACAAACCTACCTCCCGAGGCATTCCTCAACTGTTTCATCTCCAGCTTGAACACCCACATCAAAAATGAACTCATCATACTCCGACCTACCACCATATTTGACGCCGTCGAATTAGCAAAACAAATAGAAATAAACCTTACTGATAACCGACTCTTTCTACCCCAAAACACCACCCCCATAAACTACAATCCTGCATTACCAACCCTAGCACCAATTTCAACCCCAATCCAACAACCGAACCAACCTTACCCCATTAAACAACTAACAGCAGCAGAGATGCAGCAAAGACAAGCATAGGGTTTGTGTTATAATTGTGATGAAAAATATATACGCGGTCACCGATGCAAGAATCAACAGCTATTTCTCCTAATTCCAGACGACGATGAAGATGCACCAGAATTTACAGAATAGCTAACAACGAATCCACCAATTCGCAACTCACCAGAAATCTCCTTCCACGCCCTAGTCGGCTCTGATAACCCCTCCTCCATCAGACTACAAGCCACAATCAATGGCCACCAGATTTCCGCCTTAGTCGATTTCGGCAGCACCCACAACTTCCTCCATCCTCGTATTGCCAAATATCTCGGCCTTCAACAAGATCGCCAACGAGCTTTCTCAGTCACAGTCGGAAATATTGAACGACTTCATTGTGATGGAATCTGTAAATCGGTATTTCTTTTAATTGGGGATAATGAGTTTTGCATTAATTTTCATTTATTAGAGATAGCAGGCTCGAATGGAGTATTAGGTATTGAATGGCTTAGCAAACTGGGCCCAACCACAATCGACTATTCCTCACGCACAATCTCCTTTGTATACAATAATAAACCCATTACCTTGCACGGCCTTAATCCCTCACACAACCCGGCCCAAATTTCACTAAACCAACTCAAGAGACTGCAAACCACTTCAGCAATTAACTACTATCTCCACCTACAACTAGACCAACAACACACGAACCCAAGTGACCCTCTTCAAACCACCCACCCACAACTTAAAACCATTTTATCAAAATTTTCACACCTATTTAACAAACCCACACACTTACCCCCACATGCCGACTCGATCACCATATCAACCTTCAAAATAACACCCAACCGGTCAACGTTAAGCCTTACCGCTACCCCTACTTCCGAAAAAACGAAATCGAAAAACAAGTTCAAGAAATGCTTCAATCAAACATCATCCAACCGTCCACTAGTCCATTTTCCTTGCCTGTATTACTTGTTAAGAAAAAAGATGGTTCATGGCAGTTTTGCGTTGACTATAGGGCACTAAACGCCATTACCATCAAAAACCGATTTCCCATTCCAACGGTCGACGAACTATCAGACGAACTACATGGAGCTCTTTACTTCACGAAACTCGATCTTCATAGCAGATATTTTCAAATTCGAGTCCACCCACCCGATATACATAAAACCGCTTTTCGCACACATGAAGGCCATTATGATTCGTCATCATGCCATTTGGTCTTTCTAACGCACCCTCTACGTTTCAAGCAACAATGAATCAAATATTTCGTCCCCACCCCTGCAAATTTATCTTGGTTTTCTTCGACGACATACTAATATATAGCAACTCATGGTCCATACATCTTGAACATCTTCACACAACTTTGGAAATCTTAGCCAATCACGAATTTTATGCTAACCTCTCCAAGTGTGATTTTGGACTGACGAAAATTGTATATTTGGGTCACATTATTTCTTCACAAGGAGTTCGCGTAGATCCTAATAAAATTGAAGCAATCCTACAATGGCCCACTCCAGCCTCTACTACAGCCGTTCGGGGATTTTTGGGCCTGACAGGCTATTATCGCCGCTTTATAAAGAATTATGCTCAGCTAGCAAGCCCATTATCAGATTTACTTAAAAAAACAGAGGCCCATGTTTTCAATTGGACCCCCGAAACCCAAAACGCATTCACCTCCCTGCAATCAGCCCTCACAAATGCCCCCATCCTCCATCTACCAGACTTCACCAAGCAATTCGAGATCTCCACCGACGCCTCAGGAACGGCAATAGGTGCAGTGCTAGCCCAATTGCATCATCCCATAGCCTATTACAGCAAACGCCTACCCTCCTCCCTCCGCAACGCTTCCACCTACATCCGAGAACTCTATGCAGTCACGGCGGCAGTGTTGAAATGGCAACACTACTTACTCGGCAGACAATTGATCATAGTCACGGACCACCAAACCCTACGCCAGCTCTTAACCTAACCTATCTCCACGCCGGCGCAACAGCGGTGGCTCACCAAGCTCCTTGCCTTTGATTTCACAATAATCTACAAACCCGGATCCACCAACAAATTGGCTGACAGCCTATCGAGATGGACCTCTGAAGCCTTGTTCCTTGCATTTTCCGTTCCCCATTTTCAGATTGCTGACGAAGTGAAACAGGCACTCCTACAGGATGAACGTGCTTAGAAACTAATTGAGACCATCACCTCCGGTACTGCAGCAACCACTCCTTTCACCTTCCATGATGGCTTACTTTTCCATGGAAACAGACTATTCATTCCATACAACCCAAATCTCCAACACAAACTCATCAGAGCCTACCTTCGAACACTGGAGGACACTCAGGAATAAAAGCAACAGTCGCACGCCTCTCGAGCAATTTTTTCTGGTACAATCTTCTCTCTAGCGTTAAAAATTTCATTACCCAATGCTCTGTATGTTTGCAAACCAAGCCTGAAAATTCATGTCCAAAAGGGATTCTCCAACCCCTACCCATCCCATCACAAATATGGGAAGATATATCGATGGATTTTATCACTCATCTTCCATTATCGTGTGACAAAACTTCTATTTGGGTAATAGTTGATTGTCTCTCCAAATACGCGCACTTTTGCGCACTGCCCACTTCCACTTCCGCCATTCAACTTGCAAACCATTTTATCCAAGAATATGTTAGACTATATGGTTTTCCCCGTTCCATCGTTTCGGACCTTGACCGTTTATTTATAAGTCAATTTTGGCGCGAACTTTTCCGTCTACACGGCACCAACCTCCGCATGAGTAGCACCTATCACCCCCAAACGGACGGTCAAGCGGAAGTCGTCAACCATTGCCTCGAAACTTATCTCCGCGCTATGGTTAGTGACTTTCCCAAACAATGGACAAAATACTTACCATGGGCAGAATGGTGGTACAATACATGCAAACACTCTTCCATTGGCATGTCACCATTTCAAGCGGTTTACGGTCGAACCCCACCCATCATTTCCAACTACATCATTGGATCTACACAAATAAAAGATATTGAAGATGGGCCATGACACGAGACCAAATCCTTCACACCATCAAAATGAACATACAACGAGCTCAAGTCCGCATGAAGAACCAAGCAGACAAACATCGTCAAGATAAGCAATTTTCCATTGGCTCATGGGTCTTCATAAAGCTTCAACCCTACCGACAAACTTCACTTCGCTCTCCACAAAACAAACTATCAAAGCGCTACTTTGGACCATTCCAAATAGTTGAAAGAATTGGACACGTAGCCTACCGTCTACTCCTCCCACAAGAAGCTCGCATTCACCCCGTCTTTCACATATCCGTCCTCAAACTTTGTCCAAATCCTCACACAACCACTAATACACCCCTTCCACCCGAATTCACCACTCTACACGACCTTGAGGACAAGGCCGATTTTCATGGGGAGAGCAATGATACGGCTCCATACAGCAGACCAAGAAGAACTATCACTGTCACAGCCAAATTCAGAGACTAAGTGCACACAAAAATGGTTACACATGCACATAAGCAAGGGTGGCTAAAGGAGCCTGCAATATCTGGAAAAGCTTCCAAAAGTTATCCTTTATTTCTGTTATTTACTTTATTAGGAAATTAGTTACAACTTTTTTTTAGCTAGCCTACTATATGTAGCCACTTTGCACAATAGCACTGAAGGATTGCAAATGCCCTTGTATAAAAGAATGCAGTGAATTTCAGTGAAAGGGAGGAAAAAAATCATTTTTGAAAAACTTCTTGTATCTTCTTCTCCTCTATCACTAAACTTCATTTTATGTGCTCTGCTCACTGTTTGTTGTTTGCACCAACAACTACTCTCACATATTCATCATATATTTCGTCATTTTAATTCTGAAAATAATCATAGGATTGTGTTCAATATAAATTCGTGTCATAGGTAACTACCACTTGATGATTATATTGAACATAGCAAATATGAGGTCATTAACAACATGAGGTGGGAAGTAAGATATAGGCATGAAAGTTTATATCTCATTATTGAACACAAATTTATATTGAAAGTAGGATATATGCAGGAAGTAGGATATAGGCATGAGGTAGGTAACTACTACCTAGTAATTGTAGCACGTCTGAGGTCATTAACAGCAAGAGGTGGGAAGTAGGATATAGGAATGAAAGTTGATATCTCATATC
This sequence comes from Allium cepa, assembly GCA_030765085.1. Classification (NCBI taxonomy): domain Eukaryota; kingdom Viridiplantae; phylum Streptophyta; class Magnoliopsida; order Asparagales; family Amaryllidaceae; genus Allium; species Allium cepa. The sequence continues at coordinate 444,216,978 of CM060945.1, forward strand.
CGCCATAATTGAGCTCGAGCTCCATGTTTTGGGGTTTTCCACACGTGAATGGGAGTTATCATGTTTAGATCCTGGACCACTGTAGCCGGCTAAGTGAGTTAGATTGAGGAAATTTGCATTGTTGTTTATGTTAAAACTCCTTTCCTGATTTCGCTGCATGGAGTTGTTTTTGTGCTGCGTTCACTGTTCTACCATTGAACAGAACAGTTCCCCACATTGATTTCATTAAAGTTGTTTAACTTGTATGAAAATTTTGTTTGTTTCTCGAGACCTTCATCGCCTAAATTATTATCATCTTATCTACCTACAGTTAAAAACCAAATTGTTAAAAATACTCCAGATTCATTGAATTTCTTCTGTATTTGGCTATGGAATATATAATATATTAGTTAAATTGACAGATATATAGGAATTTTGTTAACTATAGGAACTTGCATTATTCCACCATGCATTTTTTATATCAGCTGCCTCTATATTTCCATTGGAACTTTTATTGCATCTCTCAATTCTCCTTATTCTTTAATCTCAATGTGTTGCCATACATACTATAGCTTGGGATAGGACAGAGTGATCATTTTAAACAAAATAATTGAAAAAACGAAGAAATATACGAGTTTCAACGAACCATGTCTTATTTGAAATGCATAAATATATTGTAAGCTAGGAAGGAACCATAGCTAATAATAACCATCAAGAACGTACGTAGTAAAGAAGTAATTAAAGTCAAATTCACATTCCAAGAAGTTTTTGTGAAGTAAACTAATTTTCTCCATCACACAACGTCAATGTTGCATATCCATCTAGTGGTAAAGAAATTGCATCTGTAAACTATATTGCTAGCTCTAATGCCCTGCACCTCTTAAGAATCTATATTTCATTAGCATGCTTTTGTAATGTAGTATTTCCCCTGCAAAAACCAAAACTGTATTGCATAAGCAGACATAGATAGAAAGAAAAATAATAATCAATTGCAAATATTTATTGATGTAAGGCAGAACTATTTAGCTAAGCTAAATAAAGTAAATGGCACTTGTAAAGGTGATATTTTATGCAAAGTTGTAGTTTGTACTATCCTAGAAACAATGGTGATATTCATCTTAAAATAAAGTAATTTTCTATACCTTAGTAATTGTCGTAAATACATATCTGGAAATAAAATTACTTCTATGATTTATCTTCAAGTTCAACCTATAACTGGAAAGACTAAGAGAATGAGATAGTGCCAAAGTGGAGACTGAAGTTCATATCAGCTGAAGCATGGACATAGAGTGTGGTGTCTGAAGACTGAAGTGAGTCAAGCGACTTTGAGTTTGACTTTGTAGTTTATAGATTGACATGCTGTATTAATGTAATGTAATTTTAATTTCACGGCATTGTAACTGAATTTATCATGTATGTCAGTAGACTGTAATGACACTGAATGTACGCTGTATTACACTGAATGTATTATGTGACTCTATGTGTAATCATCTCATCTATATCTAAAACTTTAAGTGAGATGTCTTGTTCGGTGGGTTAACCGGTTAACCGACTAATTTAAACGGTTAACCGCATGGTTAATTTTAACTGGCTCAGTTGGTAGACCAGACCAGAAATAAATCAAACTCGGTTAACCAAACCGAACCTACCTTAACGTTTAACCACAAATTTTAACCGATTAGATCAGTTAACCGACCGCGTCCACCCCTACCTTTATCGGGACATGCCGCTAGCCGTTCATAATGTTATACTGCTATTATGAACGCAATGTAAAAGGTTTCAACTCCTAATTCGATCGTATGAAGAAGATAGTTTTTTGGACCTAATTATTATATTAAATTTTTTATGCTACGAAATTTGAAATTCAATAATAATACACTATTACGGATCCAATGGAACTGGTTTCGTCGAAATTCGAAACTGTGCCTCGGAAGGCTACTAATATACGTTAATTCAAACGATATATTTTTAAAATTAAACAAATCACTTTTAAATTCAATTTTAAAATTTTTATTATCTACATTCTTATTAATATAAATTTAATAAGCCTTTAAATTATTTTTATCAAGCTTAAAACTCAAGATTCAATAATCTAACCAATTTCCAATTATTAAATTCAATAATTAAATTATCCAATAAATAGTGATATTTTAAATTCAAGTTTAAAATTAATTTTTAAATATTTAAAATCAATTAAATATTCAAATTTCAAATAACCAAAATTTCGAATCATTACATTTCTCCTCTCTTAAAAGAATTTCGTCCCAGAAATTGCTAGGTAAGAAGAATGGTCCAAAACCCATTAACTTTCTCAAACTCAACCAGTTTAAACAACTTTCCAAAATCAAATTTATTGAAAACACATTATCACCTTTACTAATTTTCCAAATTCATTCATAGATTCCAAAATAATATTATTTACTCAACCATTTCAGATTCTAACTCAAATCCAATTTTAGTTATTAAAAATTTTCTTCAAAATATTCAAACTCCTTAAATTTTCAAAATTTTTAGCCAGCGTTTCCTTTGCGCGGCTAGATCCAAACAACTACAAGACGCCTCTACAGGATCAAATCATCAAAAGAAAACAAAAGCCAAGTGGTTTAATCATCAAATTCAAACACAATTTAAACGCATACCTTTTTTCGGGCAATCAAATTTTTACTTCTGAAATCGAAGACATCAATTGAGCTTTCGCTTTTAAATACTTGCACCTTACTTACCAATAGTATCCAATCACACAATTCAAAATCATTTTAATCAGCATTTTCAAATTTCCATCCTTTAACTCACCAATAATCGTACGATGTACATATATCATTCGTATGCAATATCAAATCCGATCGCTCACTCGATCACACAATTTCATTCCGAACTAGTATCGCTCATACGACTTTCTAGTGCGGACTCAGATCTAGTTTCTTGATTAGAAACCGTCATTCTCCTTGTATAACCATACACTATGATAGAGAATACCAGGATCAATCAAAACCATATCCAGCGTTCGTCGTCGAGCATCGAGTGAAAAATTCCAACTCGTATCGATGTAAATTTTCTTGAAATTCCGTGCTTGAATCTGGATCAAATCGTCATGCAAAAATCATATACGTACAACTTATGTATTCATTAACTATATCAAATTCTTTTTATTCCATTTACCTCCTTTCTATTCAATTATTCTCAAATCACTATTCACATCCCTAATTTAATTTGCATTCAAATATTTACTTAGTTTATATCTTAAATACCAATTCCATTAAGAATTTTCACCATCAATTTTCTTAAGTTTATTATAACATTTTATACAAATATTCTTAGCTTTATTTCCACCTTACCTCTTAAGTTTATATCCATTTATATTCAAATTCAATTCCAATTTTCCAATCCCACGTTTATTTTTATTTTATTTTCTTTTTTTTCAATCAACGCCTCAAACAATATCCAAATAACTAATCAATTTATTTAGTTCATTCATTCATTTATTCCACATCTCAATAGATTCTACTTCCAATGATTATTTTATTTGGCCTACGTAGGCTAAATTTTCAAAATTCACTTTATTTAACTTAATTCAAGTTTAATTCCATTCCAAAATCAAATTTAAATTTTAATAAGTTATAAAACTTATTCATATTCCATTCCCTAATTTTCTTCCAATTCGCTTCATTTAGTTAGTTTACTTTACTAATTTATTCCATTGTCACCCTCACTTTCATTTAACTTCTCTTAAGTTAAAGTTTTTTCTCCGTTTTCACATTTAATTTTATCCATAGTATTAACTTACCTTAAGGTAAAATTCATTTCAATTTTTCTTTCAAGATTTTATAAGTTCAATCTTATTTTCTCATATTTCCAATTAAACATTGGAATCAAAATCCCACAGTTTAAACAATTTTTCCCAAATATTTCAAAAATAAATTTTGAAATCATATACACACACAAATTCCTTGGTATGTCAAATCATTATTTTGTATTTCAGACCAAAACCAGTTTTTCCAAAACAAACCCAATTGCAAATCATTAAAGTAGCAATCCATCCTTTAGAAACTCGAAAATGAACGCCGATGATGTCGCGATCATCATCGGAATTATTTTCCAGTGACCGAAGTGAGTTTAGTGCTTTTATTTCCTCTAAAATTCCTTTTTAAAATATTTCTAGCTCAAAAACATCTTCAAGTAATATCATGATTATTTTCCAAGACTTCGAAAAACATTTCAAAACCAACAGGGATTGAATTCCCAAATTTCCATCTTTTAAATCTTTTATAAATCATTTTTATAAACCATAGCATCTTTAAATATTCCTCTGGAATTTAATTTCATTTCAAAGTATAAATCACCTTTACAAAATCACATTCACATAATTCCAGTTTGTTATATGAAATTTTTTCTTAACTATTGACTATATTTTGGTAAAATTATTTTATTTACCCCATTTCAAAACAATACTTCAACAACCCGCATATTTTATGATTGAATATCTAAATATTTTATTTAAATATTTCATCGTTAGTCGGATTATAGTCCGAAAAGCTACTTTTTGCATACGGTCGAATTGGGACTGGGGATCACATCCATTGAGTTCAAAACGCTGTTTGCGATCTTTTTAAATATAAACTTTGATATGTTTGGAGATAGTAGAATTTTTGCTGCTTTTTCCAATTAGGGCTTTGGTCTTGTTTCAGCTTATTAGACCCAAGCTTCAACTCTCTTCTCTTCATAACTTCATTTCTATTTTCCTAATACTCAAGCTTTTGCAACAATAAAGAGAGGAATGGGAAATTAAAATTCTAAGCCCTAGTTTTCTTTTGCAAATCAAGTTCTAGCTCCAAACTAATAGAAGAAGCTTTGGTAAGCCTCCTCCTCTTCTTCTCCAACTCATTCTCTTATCAATCTCAGAAATTCCTAAACCTAACTTAGGAAATATTTCTCTTTTTAGCCTAGAATCAAGGTTGTTGAGTTGGAATTGAAGTGTGATTGCCCTTGCCATTGCTCTACAGCTTCTTCTTCATTTTTTTTTAGGGTTTAAAGGTGAGATTTTTATCTCACATCCATGACTATAATCATCTTTGATTGTTGGGTATGAATTCCTAACACTTATTCATGTGCATTTGCTTTTGGTTTGGTTTGAATTGGTGAATATCCCAATTTTTAGTGTTTTGGGTTCAAATCTTTAAAATCCTAACTTTGATGTTTGATCATGCTTTTGGTGATGCATCGAGGAGCATATAGGGCCCGGTAGTCGATTGGCATAAACCCTTAGCGCCGTTGCTCGAACGATTGTAATTTGGTCGAGATTAGCCCTCATTTGGATAGGCTGGGAAGTGCTGGAAATAGGTTCCGGTCGACCGAACTCAGGAGCCAGTCGACCGACCTGCTACCATAACACTTCTCTGTCTCTGGTCCGGTCAACTGGCATACTGAGTCCGGTCGATCGACCACCATCCCGAGGTGTTTCTAAATCTGGGCCGACCGACCAACCATCTGGGCCGACCGACCGACCTGTTCCTGTTACCCTGGTTTGCCTATTTTGGTCCAATTTGCTTTGTTTTCCAATATTTAATCGATCCCTCTCCTCTGATTAGTTGTTATCACCTTTGTCGACTTTGATAACTTCTATTTTTGGAATTTTTGGGTATTTCCACTTTGATGGATTTGGTATTGATTTCTTTGGATTCTTATTCACGTCTTCGAATGTGAATTTTAGTGATTGATTGTTCCTACAATCAATTTTGTGATTTGTCACTTCAAAATATAAAGGTTTTCAATACTAGTAGTAAATATTCTTTCATCAAAACAATTTCAACACTATTTTATTACAAAGCTCGTTTCTTGAACAGTTTTCCAATCTATTAGTATATACAAACCTTTACCTCACTCGTATGAGAAATCTAATTAAACGGCTTAGTAAAACAAGTGGTATGAAACGCTTGCATTTACTTCTTTGGTAAATTCTTGGACTTGTTCGATTGAATCTCTTGTGATAATTTTCTAGTGGAGATCAACAATTTGTTCGTAAATATTTAAGTTAAGCCAGTGATTATAGGACATGAAGCTAAACTCATATATTTACTACCTTACTTTAATTGACACTTCTTGATGATCAATGACGATCATTTTTGTGATTTAGACTGGCAATGAGTGATGTCTCTTTGTCTGCGTGGGAGACTAAACCCCGTTTTGTGGAGTTTCGACTCAAATTGGTGGGGTAGCAACCCATGGTCTTCGGGCCGTCTGTGGAGCTTCGGCTCAATTTGTAATGGTTAGCAACCGTGGAATTAGCATTCCGTTCGTGATACACATGTAGGGACTATTTATGCTCCCGTTTGTGATAGGCCTCCCACTTTTTCCTTTTTGTGATTTCTGGATTTCCATTGATGACTTCTAGAATTTGTGTTTCACCAACTTTTGTGATTTCATTGATAAGTTCTATCAATACTTGTAAATTGGTGAATTTGTGTGTCATTAACGATTTGTGATTGGCATTGATATAATTTTCAATATTTATGGTTTGCTAAATGAAATAAAGTGTATGACAATCCTTTTATCTTTGAGAAGATTCTTGTGACATTGATTAATCTCTTATTGATTTTCAATTACTTATTTATCACCATATGGCTTTATGGTTATTATACGTTTATGTCATAGCTCTTATTTTACATCATTTCATCTGATATTTATAGTTAGACTGATCCATTTATTATTTTCTTATTAAATAATACTCGGGTCAGACTGAGATGTTACAGATGCTTCTGCTTGACTCCTTACCTGGGATTATTATTCTGACTTTTAGCTAACTACTTAGATTAGTAGTTTATTTTGGTGTATACAATTGAGATATAGACTCTATGATGTATACTTATTCTTTTTTGTATTTCTTGTAACTATTCTTTTGTGATATTGTGGATCTTTCAGACCACTACTCTGATAAACACTTTTATAGTGTTATATATTCATATCTATTTCCTCTTTTGTGATATGGATATCTGTGACTGACTTGTGTTATGTTTATTTCTATATTTGTTTTCGAAGATATTATAGCCACTGTGTAGTAGCTTTAAGCTTGTGCCGGTATGTCGGATTTCCCCTTGAAATAAAACGCATGTTATACTATCTGACATATCGATGCTCGCGCAAAGCAATTACATGGATGGTCGCTCCTCAACAGCCTTATTCTCCGTGCTAGTCGACAGCATTACACCGTAGTGTTCTTGCCTAGCACGGGTATAGAGGTGGGGCGTCACAGCTTGGTATCAGAGCAAAAACTTCGGAACAATGTAGAATAATTTAACAAGGATCATCGTCCTAAGTCCAACTTAGGAGCCATGCTTTAGGATTTTATTCGTGTCTTCGAACCGTTCTATCCTATTCTCTTTTATGATTCCTTGTTTTATCTATCAAAATTGCTTGATATTCATTTTGTGAATAACCCTTTTCTTCTTCTTTCTTTCTTTCTAAAGGAAGAGAAATGGTTAGACCAAGCCGTCCCAGCGCCGGTCAATCTAGTGCTACTCCCCAAAATGGAGTTTTTATGTCTGCCCAGCAGCTTCTTGATCTAGTAAAGAATGCTCAATCAGCCAGACCCAATCCGGAACCTACTCACCCTAAGTATGGATTTGCATGCTTGTGCAACGATTTTACCAACTTGGGTTGGAAGTCATTCAAAGGTTCTGAAACTATTATTGAAGTCCAGGCTTGGCTAAAAACATGCGATCAAATCTTTTCTCGCATGAACCTTATTGATCTTCACCGAGTTCAGGTGGCCTCTAGTATGCTCCAAGAAAGAGCATTAGACTGGTACGAGCTTCTAATTTCTGAAATTAATGAGACGGATCTTACTTGGAAGAAATTCCAGGAACGCTTCGAATTAAATTTTGTGCTAGAAGCTGAGAAGGTGACTTTGGCTCGCCGTTTTATAGACCTTGTTCAAGGTGAATCCTTGGTGGTAGATTATGTCGCATCCTTCGAGTCACTTTCTAAATACGGGGTTGAATACATAAACACCTCATTGAAGAAGAACCAAAGATTTGTCTATGGCTTGAACAAAAATCTCAAGAAGCCATTACTTCTAAAATTATAAGTTACTTTTGATCAACTCATTGATATCGCTCTTCGTCTTAAAGAGGCGGATAGAGAGGGTGATGTTGAAGTGGTGGGTGTTAAACCAAACTTCTACAACAAGAAAAGGCCTAACAAATTCAAAGGTCCTTATCCCAACAAAAAGGGAAAGCAAGCATCTACGGAAGCAAAGACTCCTACCTTTAGTCGTGGAGAATGCTATAATTGTGGTTCAAAGGACCATTATTTAAATAAGTGTTCGAAGCCCCTCACTTGTCGCTACTGCAAAAGTCCCGGACATGTTATACCTTCATGCCCCAAACTTCAAGGCAAGAAGGAGGGAAAGTTAAATGTTGCTCAATCCCCTGGCAACACATTTCATGGTCAAGGTATATCTCATTCTATCCTTGATGGTATTATTATATTTCATGATCAACCTATTCGAGTTCTTTTCGATACGGGTGCATCCCATTCTTTTATATCAAAGGAACTTGTGGATACTTTTTCTTTAAATGTTGTTGCTTTAATGACTTCTTTGAGAATTGCGAATCCGGTTGGTGGATCCGCAAATCTTAGTTTGCTTTGTAAAGATGTGGAGAGTATTCTATGTGATTTTTCTTTCCTAGCCGATTTGCATGTCATGCGTTATTTAGGCTTTGGAATGATTTTGAGAATGGATTGGCTTAACCGTTATGAAGATCCTATGTCCTGAGTGGACTATTTATCTTCGACATCCACTATCTGTTAATCAGATTTCTATTGTTCTTAAAGATTCGGATTCCACTTTGGCTGCATCTTTATATTCTTTAAATCCTCATGATGATGATAATGATGATGAGGAAGATGTCATTCCTCTTATTTACGCTGTTCGTGAATTTTTCGACATATTTGAGCCCGTTTTAGGATTGCCACCTAAGCGAGCAATTGAGTTCCAAATTAATCTCATCCCTGAAGCTCAACCTATCACTCGTCCTCCTTATCGCATGTCCAATAAGGAAAATGAGGAGATGCGCAAACAATTATCCGAATTGGAGACGAAGCAATTTATTCGCTCTAGCTCCTCACCTAGGGGAGCTTCGGCTATTTTCGTGAAGAAATCCGATGGTACACTTAGGCTTTGCATCGACTACCGCAAGCTTAATGATCTTACTATCAAAAATAAATATCCTTTACCATGGATTGATGATTTATTTGACCAACATAGCGGTACTAGAGTCTTTTCACAATTGGACTTGCTATCGGTTTTCATCAGCTTCGTATTGCAGAGGATAGCATTCCTTTGACATCGTTCCGTACTCGATATGGATCTTATGAATGGCTTGTTATGCCATTTGGTTTAACGAATGCTCTGGCTTATTTTGTTGATCTTATGAATCAAGTTTTCAAAGATTTCCTCGATCGATTTGTTCTTATCTTTATTGATGATATTCTTGTGTATTCAAAAACCAAGGAGGAGCATGAAAAGCATCTTCGTATTGTGTTGGAAACTCTTAGGAGTAATCAATTAAAAGCGAAATTTTCTAAATGCCAATTTTGGAAATCTCGAAGTTTCTCGGTCATATTATTTCTTAATCCGGAATATCAGTGGATCCTTCAAAGATTGAAGCGATTCAAAATTGGAAGAGACTGGAAAGTATGACGGAAATTCGTAGTTTTCTTGAATTGGCGGGTTATTACCGCCATTTTACCAAAGACTTTTCTAAGATTGTCGTACCTCTTACTAGCTTAAAAAAGAAAGGTGTTAAATATATTTGGTCGGACAAATGTGAAACTTCTTTTCATAAATTAAAAGAACTCCTTTCCGATGCTCCTATTCTTGTGATTCCCGAAGGAAGCCAAGATTTTATTGTTTATACTGATGCTAGTCACGTTGGTTTGGGTACCGTTATTATGCAAAGAGAACATGTTATTTCTTATGCTTCTAGGCAATTGAAGCCAGCCGAGACTAGATATGCCACTCATGATTTAAAACCCGCGGCTATTGTTTTCACTCTTCGAATTTGGCGTCATTATCTTTTGGGAGAAAAATTTATTCTCTATACCGATCATAAATCTTTGAAGTATTTATTTTCTCAAAAGGAACTTAATTTGCGTCAACAACGTTGGCTCGAATTTCTTGCATCTTATGATCTTGATATTCTTTATACTCCTGGAAAGGGAAATCGAGTTACCGAAGCACTTAGTCGCAAGCAACAAGCGGTTGTTTCTATGATGAGATCCGAATGGAATGATCTCGGAATTTTATCCACTTGCGAGATAGAGATCATGTATCCGATTTATGTTCATCTCTTGTTTTGTGTAGCCTTGAGGCACATCCTTCTCTTTTAGACCGCATTCTTGAAGCTCAAAAGCTAGATCCCGAATTGGCTCTTCTTAGCCAAAGATTGAGGGATAAAATTGATATTGAAAGTTTGAAAGACTTCAATATTGACTCTGGTGGTGGTATTCGAAAATATGGTAGACTTATCGTGCCAAATATTAGTGATCTTCGCAAAGATATTTTAGAAAATTCCCATCGTTCTAAATTCACTGTTCATCCTGGTAGTAGCAAAATATACGCGAATATGAAGCGACTTTATTATTGGGAGGGAATGAAATTTGATATCGCTAACTTTGCTAAGCGTTGCATGACTTGCCAACTCGTTAAGGCCGAGCATCAAAGATCCGGTGGGTTATTGCAACCTTTAGACATTCCAATTTGGAAGTGGGATCAAATTTCCATGGATTTTATTGACGGACTTTCCCGTTCTCGTTCGGGTCATAATAGCTTATGGGTTATAGTTGATAGACTTACTAAATCCACCTATTTTATTCCCGTTCGGTCTAACCAAACCGTTCCTTTGTTGGCCAAACTCTTAATCAAAGAAATCGTTAAATTGCATGGAGTTCCTTCTTCTATTGTTAGTGATCGTGAACCATTGTTTACTAGTGGATTTTGGAAGAGTCTTCAAAAAGCTTTGGGAACGAAGCTTAATTTTAGCACCGCTTATCATCCCCAATCTGATGGACAAACCGAGCGTGTGAATCAAACTCTTGAAGATCTTCTTCATGCATGTGTTCTTGATTTTGGTGGAAGTTGGGAAGATCATATTTCTCTCGTTGAATATTCCTATAATAATAGCTTCAAGTCTAGTATTGGTATGGCTCCTTTTGAGGTACTCTATGGAAGGCCATGCCGATCTCCTTCTTGTTGGCTTGAGGCCGGTGAGAAGCTGGTTTTAGGTCCAGATTTTATTCGTGATTCCACAGAAAAGATTGACCTTATTCGTCATAGGATGAAAGAAGCCCAGAGTAGACAAAAATCCTATGTCGATAACCGGAGAAGGAAATTAGAATTTTCTGTGGGAGATCTTGTTTTTATTCGTGTTTCACCTATGAAGGGTGTTGTACGTTTCAGTCGATCGGGAAAGCTAGCACCTAGATATATTGGTCCCCATCACCGAACGCATTGGTTCCGCGGCTTATCGCCTCTTATTACTGGCTTAATTTTCTGCTATTCATGACGTGTTTCACGTTTCTCAATTACAGAAATGCCTTCGAGATTCCGATTCTATTCTTGAGCCTGAAGTTGTGGAAGAAATTGAAGTTTCACCGAATTTAACTTATGAGCAACATCCTATTCGTATTATTGCTTCAGAGGTCAAACGACTTCGAAATAAAGATGTTCCGCTTGTGAAAGTTCAATGGTCCTCAAATCCTAAGGATTGCTCTTGGGAATCTAGAGAGTTCATCGAGCGAACACATCTGGATTTACTTTCCCGTGCTCTTTGAGGTGAACTTCTTATTTCAAATTTCTTTTGTGTTGAATATGCTTTCATGGTTGTTACTATATATTTTCTTCTTAAATATTGTGAGGACGCAATTTCTTTAAGGAGGGGAGCCTGTAACAACCCGCATATTTTACGATTGAATATCTAAATATTTTATTTAAATATTTCATCGTTAGTCGGATTATAGTCCGAAAAGCTACTTTTTGCATACGGTCGAATTAGGACTCGTGACCACGTCCATTGAGTTCAAAACGCCGTTTGCGATCTTTTTAAATATAAACTTTTATATGTATGGAGATAGTAGAATTTTTCTACTTTTTCCAATTAGGGCTTTGGTCTTGTTTCAGCTTATTAGACCCAAGCTTCACCCCTCTTCTCTTCATAATTTCATTTCTATTTTCCTAATACTCAAGCTTTTGCAACAATGGAGAGAGGAATGGGAAATTAAAACTCGAAGCCCTAGTTTTCTTTTGCAAATCAAGTTCTAGCTCCAAACTAATAGAAGAAGCTTTAGTAAGCCTCCTCTTCCTCTTCTCCAACTCATTCTCTTATCAATCTTAGAAATTCCTAAACCTAACTTAGGAAATGTTTCTCTTTTTAGCCTAGAATCAAGGTTGTTGAGTTGGAATTAAAGTGTGATTGCCCTTGCCATTGCTCTATGGCTTCTTCTTCATTTTTTTAGGGTTTAAAGGTGTGATTTTTATCTCACATCTATGACTATAATCATCTTTGATTGTTGGGTATGAATTCCTAACACTTATTCATGTGCATTTGCTTTTGGTTTGGTTTGAATTGGTGAATATCCCTATTTTTAGTGTTTTGGGTTCAAATCTTTAAAATCCTAACTTTGATGTTTGATCATGCTTTTGGTGATGCATCGAGGAGCATATAGGGCCGGGTAGTCGATTGGCATAAACCTTTAGCGCCGTTGCTCGAACGATTGCAATTTGGTCGAGATTGGCCCTTATTTGGATAGGCTGGGAAGTGCTGGAAATAGGTTCTGGTCGACCGAACTCAGGAGCCGGTCGATCGAACTCAGGAGCCGGTCGACCGACCTACTACCATAACACTTCTCTGTCTCTGGTCCGGTCAACTGGCATACTGAGTCCGGTCGATCGACCACCATCCCAAGGTGTTTCTAGGTTCTGTGTCGGTCGACCAACCATCTGGGCCGACCGACCGACCTGCTCCTGTTACCCTGTTTTGCTTATTTTAGTCCAATTTGCTTTATTTTCCAATCTTTAATCGATCCCTCTCCTTCGATTAGTTGTTATCACCTTTGTCGACTTTGATAACTTCTATTTTTGGAATTTTTGGGTATTTCCACTTTGATGGATTCGGTATCGATTTCTTTGGGTTCTTATTCACGTCTTCGAATGTGAATTTTAGTGATTGATTGTTCCTACAATCATTTTTGTGATTTGTCACTTCAAAATATAAAGGTTTTCAATACTAGTAGTAAATATTCTTTCATCAAAACGATTTCAACACTATTTTATTACAAAGCTCGTTTCTTAAACCGTTTTCCAATCTATTAGTATATACAAATCTTTACCTCACTCATATGAGAAATCTAATTAAACGGCTTAGTAAAACAAGTGGTATGAAACGCTTGCGTTTACTTCATCGGTTAATTCTTGGACGTTTTCGATTGAATCTCTTGTAACAATTTTCTAGTGGAGATCAAAAATTTGTTCGAAAATATCTAAGTTAAGCCAGTGGTTATGGGACATGAAGCTAAACTCATATATTTACACCTTACTGTAATTGACACTTCTTGATGATCAATGACGGTCATTTTTGTGATTTAGACTAGCAATGAGCGATGTCTCTTTGTCTGCGAGGGGGACTAAACCCCGCTTTGTGGAGTTTCGACTCAAATTGGTGGGGTAGCAACCTATGGTCTTCGGGACGTCTGTGGAGCTTCGGCTCAATTTGTGATGGTTAACAACCATGGAATTAGCATTCCGTTCGTGATACACGTGTAGGGAGTTTTTATGCTCCTGTTTGTTATAGGCCTCCTCCTTTTTCCTTTTTGTGATTTCTGGATTTCCATTGATGACTTCTAGAATTTGTGTTTCACCATATTTTATGATTTCATTGATAAGTTCTATCAATACTTGTGCATTGGTGAATTTGTGTGTCATTAACGATTTGTGATTGGCATTGATATAATTGTCAATATTTATGGTTTGCTAAATGAAATAAAGAGTATGACAATCCTTTTTATCTTTGAGAAGATTTTTGTGATATTGATTAATCTCTTGTTGATTTTCAATTACTTATTTATCAGCATATGGCTCTATGGTTATTATACGTTTATGTCATAGCTCTTATTCTACATCATTTCATCTGATATTTATAGTTAGACTGATCCGTTTATTATTTTCTTATTAAATAATACTCGGGTCTGATCGAGATGTTACAGATACTTCTGCTTGACTCCTTACCAGGGATTATTATTATGACTTTTGGCTAACTACTTAGATTAGTAGTTTATTTTGGTGTATACAATTGAGATATAGACTCTATGATGTATACTTATTCTTTTGTGTAGTTCTTGTAACTATTCTTTTGTGATATTGTGGATCTTTCAGACCATTACTCTGATAAACACTTTTATGGTGTTATATATTCATATCTATTTTCGCCTTTGAGATATGGATGTCTATGACTGACTTGTGTTATGTTTATTTCTATATTTGTTTCCGAAGATATTATAGCCACTGTGTAGTAGCTTTGAGCTTGTGTCGGTATGTCGGATTTCCCCTTGAAATAAAATGCATTTTATACTATATGACATATCGATGCTCGCACAAAGCAATTACACGGATGGTCGCTCCTCAACAGCCTTATTCTCCGTGCTAGTCGACAGCATTACACCGTAGTGTTCTTTCCTAGCGTGGGTAAAGAGGTGGGGCATCACAAATACCACGTCGAATTGCTCTGTTCAAGTGTTTAGAGACTCCTGTCAATAACATTAATTACTCGTATTGACCAAAATCCATAAGCCACTCAATAGATCAACTAACACAATATAAAACAGTTTCATATTCACGAACAAATACGTGCTCATATCTATTAATACACTCAAACTCATTCTAGGGTGCTATCAACCTTATCTTTAATGAGTTACCCCATAGAAACCAAGGTTCTCGCTTAACCTTTAGCTCTGATACCACATATAATGAATGCAGTTTTTCGATCCTCGAAAATCGACATCAATACGTCCACTGTATTACATGCCAAGCAATCGAGTGCCAGAAATACCAGATCGTTAGGAAAAAAGGAAGAGGTAGAAGAAAAAATAGAAACAACAACAGAAAATCTCACAATCACAGTGGAACAATATATAATAGATAATAACATGTCTTTGTACAAAAATAACTACAACTATTATTTATACATTACATCATCAGAGTGCAACACATCAATAACTCAGTACCGGACAGTTATAATAACTTGTCCTCGCAAGTGCTAAATAAAAGCCTACAATACACAGCGAAATAAAATCAAATATGAGAAATAAGTCTTCGTCATCCAGCTTGTCTCCTGAGCACCATAACATCCTATCATGTATCTGTAATACTCGGTCTAACTAGAGCATTACAATGAAATAACACCCGAGTCACTCTGGAAAACTAGCGTGAGAAAAAACACTCAATTTGAATTATTAAAGCTATCAAAATCCTTTGAAAAAAGAAAGGTATCTCGTAAGACCACGCTACACATAAATACAGTATGTTTTTACCTTACGATAACCAAAATAATTGATGTCAAAATCATCTGATATTATAAAAGTGTCCAAGTAAAAATACTTATTCAAATAGTTGAAATTGTTACATTAATTAAATTCCAGCATACTAGGTTCTACAACCAAAACCGTAAAGGGCACATATTGGAGAATGGATTCCATATGAATGACTAGGCACTGGGGTACCACCAGTCATAGTACACATCCAGAAAAATGAACCGAGGATCATGCCGGGATCCCTTGCAACACAAAGACCGGACTACCCTTAACCTCGATAGACCGAATATGCTATCACCCCGGGTGTTCCCACCCTTTCCAAGTTCTTTCACGCACAATAGTAATAATATACGAGGATATCTAGAAAGGTGATAAAAATGCCCTAATTAGGTGCGACCCACTTAGCCTTGCAGCATCTCCCCTGATTTTCAGTCATTCCCGGTTGATGAGGCTTAAGGCAACGACTACCTTTTTAAGGAATTATATTTGGAATGCTGATTGTCCTCCAATGACAATGTACTGATAGCATTCATCCATGCAACTCCGTTCTTGGTCTGAATGAAACTGAAGGTACAATTCCTACTACATCCATTTTGGAATCATCCTCGGAATTAGTAGCGATTAGTCCTTGCACTTCACTGCTCCATCTTCGATTCCATGCTCTTGTCTTCATTTCGAAAACGTGCTCGTTGGATCGAAGTGGTTTTCGGATAACTTATCCGATCCAGGCCTCTTTGAAACAACTTTCGATATTTTTGGTAAACTCAACCTCGGTTCTTGAGAAAATAAACAGACGAAAATAAGATTGGAGATCACCTCCTAACTGTTAGTGGATGGATTTCCTTATCATCATCCTAGAAGATTGAAACGAGCTTATAACCACGGTATAACAACTCGAATGGTAACTGTACCACATAATTCTCGTGTTTCTTCTTGATATTCCCAAAGTTATATTTTCGGTCCAGGTTTGATTGTCGGTTATTTAACTATCAAATAAACAATCATTCAACCAACTATTTCATTTTCCACTGAAAAACACCAAGTCTCATTTAATTTAAATTTTAAATAAATTAAATCTCTTTGTCCAAAAGTATGTACTTATCTTACCAAAGTAAGTACGTTCACTAACCATTCTTTTCAAAAATATTTGTAACTTTTTAAAATAAATATGGAAAGTACAACGTGGTATCCACCATGGATTCACAGTTCAATGATTACATCTCTATCCCAAATAAATCTAGAACTTAATTGCAGGCAATCTCTGCCTCCGATTCCACCATGAAAGTATACCATTACTTTCCAAAACTTTATTTATCAATTTTTCTCCAAATAATACTTATAAAATTCTATATAAATTTCCAAGTTTAATTTTGGAAAATACTCTTAAATAAAGGTTATTATATAAAACTATATTAATATTGAATAATTTATCTTTTAAAATAATAATACAGATTAATTCTTCATTAATAATTAACTTAATATCAACTCATTATAAACTAACTTAATTAATAATTTATTATACTTAAACAATTTAAAATAATTATATAACTTTGAAACAATAATTAATTTGGATTTATTAATAAAATTCTAATCAATTTACAAGACATGTTTATAACTTATAATCCATTTTGACAATTTTAAAATATTTAACTAACTAACCTTCTGGAATATTTTTATGTTGAAAACATTTTTAAAATTCCTAGTTTAATAGTTAAAAAAACCCTCCTTTTACAAACAACTCAACTTCTCGGTAAAATATTTTTTTTCCAATTCCAGTATAACCTGTCTGATATCTATAAATCCCACTCGATTTATCACCAACCTGATTTACGTCCCAATTTCGTAAATCCCCTTTTTACATTTCCAAAGGAAAAATCTATCCATGCTTTTTAAACCGATTTACCCATCTTGTTATAAATTCTCACCGTGAATTTATATCTTAAATTTATCTATTGATAATCATTTCACTTTATTTACAAACGTTTGTTTATAAATCCCATAGTCTTATTTTCTGTTTATAACGGTTTCACAATACTTAATCGATTATAAATCGATTTTTAAATTGATTTCCATTTTTAAATCAATTTCCTTAAATAACATAACTATATTCCAAAACCCAACTAAACTCCGGTTCCACTTCCATTTCATAATTTAAATCTTATTTAAGATCTAGTATAGCAATTTTATAATTTATTTTCAAATTCCCGATTTATTTTCCCAACTATTTTAAATCTCGATTTTTAAAATCCTTTTTACACTTAAACAAATTTCACATAAGTTTTACTATTTAAAATCCTTAATTTACATTATTCCAAAATCTCTATTTACAATATTCCGAAATAATTAAGTACAAATTTAAAGTCAAACCATTTATTTTATCCAAACAGATTTCTTTTAACTAATCCAAAAACACTATATAAATATCTTACTTCCAAAATCCCTTTTTAATTTCCTTTCAAAATTCAATATCTATATTTATGGTATTTTAAAATACCAAAATTTAGGCCAATGCCACCATAACATCCAATAAATTCAAATCACATAATAATCTATCATAGATCATTCAAATAAATCATATATTACTACATATGAAATTAAATTCAAATTTTTTAAGGAATCCAGTTGGATCCTTTCATCCTGTTTCCCTACATCCATAGTAGTTAATACAACATAAAAATACCAACCCCACTTCGAGGGGGATATCGCGGTATATAGGGTCATCCGCTATTATGCAGGGCACATAGGGTCTCATCCGCTAAAATATGTAGGAACAGTCAATCCAACTACTGATATATATATACACATATATATACTGCTATTGTATATATAATAACACATTCAACTGGTAATAATTTATTAGTTCAATAAATCAATCAATAATTAATTTTAACTATTTAAAATTAATTACTAATCCAAAATTGAGTGAGATTAACTCACAATGATTTTTTATTGTCGCTTTCGTGTTCTAGTTCTGGTTTAATCCGAGCGCATTTGAAATTATCTACAAGTTCTACAACCTTTAGACCCAACCAAGTTGACTCCATAGCCTCTCCCTATTATGGATCCAACATGACTCACGGTGTCGGATTTCGATTTAAAACAAACAAGATATTCGATTTATAAGTTAAACGATTTTATTATAAATAAATTGACTAATTCTTTTGATTAAATCAACTTTACAATACCTATCTCCTTACCCGGCCCAAAAGAAAACCCACTCCCACTTTCTTTTTCAAACGTCGTTCCTTGTACACAAACACACATAGTACCCATGATCAAACTCATGCACGTATGCTCAAGGAGCCCCTACACTTGACAATCCTTCGAAATGATTCCACCATCGAACCTCTCTTCAGTCGCTCATCATGACCATCACCTCCACGCCTCGCTGCACCTATAAATCGAAACACGACATGCTCGACATCGCCCTGTAGGATCGATTTCACCCTAGAGGGGGGGTGAATAGGGTGATAGTGTTAATCATAAAAATTAATTGCGGAAGCTTATAAACACAGATCACAGAATATTACCAGCACAGAAATAAATAGCAGAATAATAAAATGCAGAACAGAACAACACATAATTTACCCAGCTTCGGCAAAACCCTGCCTACGTGCTGCCCCCAAGGTTTCTACTAGAAATTAGAAAGTCCCTCGCTTACACACGTAAACTCGCTATACCCGCTATTGACTATCCTAACTCTACGCTCAAAACCCTGGCCACAACTCAACCACCGAGTTGCGAATTCCCAAACTACACACCGTAGTTTGTCCCCTAGTCACACGACTAGAAAAATAAACGGTTTAAAAATAAAGATAAAAATTAAAAATAATTTAAAAATAAATTTAAACAAAGCCCTTAAAAATAAACTAAACCCCTTTTTATTTTTTAACACCCTTAACCCTTTTCTCCTTAACAAATCCGGCAGGCCCTTCTATCTCTTTGTAGACCCGATCCCTTTTTATAATTCTTGAGTAAAAGAAAATGGCGGCCGTTGTTTTCTTCTTTCTGAGATCAGGGCTTGAAAAATTGTGGACTTCGTTCCTCTCTCTGATCCAAAATTAGGGCTTTGCGAAGCGCCTACTGTTGTTCGATCGTGTGGATAATCGTGAGTTGCTTCGCTCGATTGTTTCCTTGTATCTTACTGCGGCTGCTTCGATGGAGTTCATGTTCGAATTGGTATGTTCTTTTTATTTCTTGCAATTGCTTGATTTCTGTATTGCGAACTCCTTGATCTATGCCGATGATGATAGTTTGGTTTTTATAGGGTTCGATCCCCTGAGTTTTCATTCGTATATTCGTGTTTGAATTTGTCAATGGAATTGCTCTGGCCACTGGTTTTCGTTTCGATGCTTGAGATATTCTTGACTTGTTCATAAACGTATATACTTGATTTCTTGGTTTGCACGGCTTTGTATTATTTCGTAATTGCCTAGGCTTGAATTTACTGCTCCGTGAATTTCTTATTTTGACTTGTTCGAGTCACGGCTTCGATCATTGACTTTGTGATGAAGTTTAACTCATTCATCATTGACTGTGACGATTTTTGGTTGACTTTGGCACTGGATATTGTGTATGCAACTCCATGACTCTGTATTAACTCCGGTCATCACCATTTGTTGATTTTCTGCCTTGACTCTGTTGTTCATTGTTACCTGACGTGATTTTGAAGTCTGGTTGCATATATGAACTGGTTCATGTAGCATAGCATATCGAACTGCTGTATACTTTGTATATGAGATGATTTGTATTCACTATGCTGTACACATTTGTTTTTGTTGAAAACTGCATCGTTACTGTTAGTTTGCATTGTAGTCACATATGTGAACTTGAAATCTTGTGCCTTATTTGGTTTATCTCTGTATCCTGGTTGATTCCACTGTTTCATGCATGTACTTGCTGTCGTAGATTTTTGCAGTTGGTATCGCTTGATATTCATTTGCATCTATATTGTCAATATCAATATCTGCTTCATTCTGATTGCATACATGTTGATGCTTGTGTATATTACTGCTATATATGCATTGTGCTTGCCTGTTGCACTCACTTACTTGCTGTCGTAGACGTTTTGAACTGCATACTTCTTGTTGCAGTCTTGTACAATGCTTGGCCATGTTAGTTTCATATGCATATTTGTGCATATTGACCATTGGTCTCTGCTGCATTCATTGTTTGCATTAACCTGGTTCTCTTTTATTTTCTTTGTTCGTGATGGCGGCCTTGACTTGTTGTTATGTAGTTGCAGTGCACTGGCCTGCTGCCATACTTGTTCACTAGTGCATGTATCACTGTATGTAGCTCATTGAAGTGTTGCTGCATTGAATTTCTTTGAGTTGCAGTTTAGAACAGTTGCTTTTAGTCTTCGCCATGTTGCATTCATGTTGCTTTTTTTGAGTTGCAGTGTTGGTCTGACTTGAACTCGATTCACTTGTTCATGTCTTCACTGTGTTGATTATTGTGCATGTCACTGAGTTTGTTGTGGTTGTAGCTTGTACACCTTCCCTGTGTTGAACCCAGCTAATAGTTCGGGTTTGACCTTGTGCGTGTGTCGAGATTTTATTTATACTGCACCTGAGTTGAACCCTTCTTTTATTTGGGTTTGACCTGTGCTCACCTATCCCTGTAAATCAATCAAGTGTATATTGGTGTGCACGGCCTTGTGGTATATACAGTGATACACTGTGTATGTCACAAGTTGTTCGTGTATGATGAATTCAAATTTAAATGATGACGAACAACCCAAATAACTGAGGCAAATATCATTTTCAAAATTCACATTTTATTTTTGAATTGTAAAAATATTTCTTTTTCAATTTTACTGCGTTTAGTGAATATTTTTGCAGATTGCTCAGATGCTGGATTCAAATTGGAAAGAAATTGAAGATAAAAATACGAGTGTGAGTGATATGTAGTGAGGTTCTGAATGTAAATTGAATTGTAATTAGAAATTGTATTGTAATTGAATTTGTATAGTTATAGTGAGAGCTTGAAGTTGTACTATCAAAAATTGTAATAAATATTTGTTTGAATTCAAATTCTGTGTCATTTAATTTTATTCAGTAAATATTTATTTAATCTATGAAAAATAAATAGTATATTAACAAATACATTTAAATGAATGTATATATGTTTATTATCATCAAACAAAAATCATATAGACGCATATTCAACACGCCCATAGGCCATACTATGTCACACCCCTCCAATCACCACTGAGCAGCACATGACTTGGCATGGAGCTGCCAAACAGCTCGAGAAACTCATCGAAACAAATCGCGTCCACAAACGTCGCTCAAAGGCCAAGAAAAGTGGAAACCTAGTTCCTAAAGCTCATCACTGTACAGAGTTGAGTTCCACCAACCGATGTCTCACACTACAAACCCCATATCAAAATGAACCTCTTGGAAATACACGAATTTAGGAAGTGGTTTTAGAATTTTTAGTAAATTATTAGAGAAGAAAAAGTTTTTTGAGGCTCCCATTTTTGCTCTTCTTAGTTCTATTGCGTGCTATGCTAAAAAGAAGGGGGAATGAAATTTTAAAGGTGGAAAGATAGGCTCGTACAAATCACAGGGTGGTTGAAACATACCGTTGATGGGAATAAAATATTTATGGGAAGTCAAATCAACATATATATATATATATATATATATATATATAATTTAAATTTTCAAACTATCTCGATTTATGTATCTTAAAATCTCATACCTCTATCGAGGCATACCGCTTGGCATTCATAATGTTAAACACTTATTCTGAATGCAATGGAAAAGGTTTCAACTCCTAGTTCGATCGTATAGAGAAGATAACTTGACGCAGCGGATAATTGACAAAACGATATGGATCGATGAAAGTAGCAATCGGTGGATTGAAGATACTGAAATGCCCAAATACGTTGATCACAAGGATACCGAATTCTAGCTATCTTCGACACGTTGATCGCGCACGATACCGTGAGAGAAGATCTTCAATTCTTCAAGCGTTGATCAAGCGCACTTGATTCCGCGAATCGGCTTCAACAATCGTTGATTCGAGCGCACTCGAATAACCGAAAGTGGAGATAGGAGATTACACTCAACTACCGATTTAAATTGAAAGCACAAAGCTAACAAAAGAGAATTTTATTCAAAAATCAACCCCTTCCAAATGTACAACTCACTCCCTATTTATAGAGTTTTGACCCAGACCTTAAGTCGTATACGACTTACGACTTAACTAAGTCGATACCGACTTATTACAATGGCGACCCAAGCTCTTTACAACACAGCACAAAGCAAACGACTCAAAACATGGCCGACTTAACTAAGTACGGCCTAACATACAACCGACTTAAGACACCTTCCGACTTAAGAACAACATAACCGACTCATATATACACATGACCAATATACGACTCAACTTAAGTCGGTAGCGACTTAACTCACACGGCTCAGCAAATTGCATCACCACACACTCACATGTTTACAACAGTTAGGTCATATATGACCTAACGACTCACGACTCAAGAAACTACAAACACAAAACGACTTAAACATACAACGACTCACGACTTAAGTACGCTGCGACTTAAGATTCATCTCCCTGCGGTATCTCCTCAAACGACTCATAGTAACCGAACGACTTAAGCCCTCCCTTAAGTCGTAACTCCCTTTTCAACGTCTTTGTTGGGTTGTAGTTTCCTCCTCCGAGTTCTGTTAAGCTGTAGACGAATTAAGACCGCCTTCTTAGGTCGTTGACTCGTGAACGACTCAAGATCCTTCCTTAGGTCGTGACCCATTAGAGTTAGATTGTTAACTCGGCACCTCTTTCCCTCTGGCCTCCAGCTAGATCGGAGACGACTCAAACCCTCTTCATTAACTCGTATCCCTCCCCCATGTGACTCCTTAGGTCGGAAACGATCTATATCTTCCTTCTTAAGTTGTGGACGACTTATCACTTTGGCCTGAGCTGCATTATCCTCCCCTGGTTGAGAAAAATTCGTCCTCGAATTTGTAAACTCTTCCTCATCGGATTGTCCATATCCACAATATGGTATAAGATGTTTAACATTGAACACGTCAGAAGTGTACACGTCCTCCGGTAGCTTCAACTTATAAGCATTTTCATTAATCCGTTTCACAACTTCTACCGGACCAATTTTTCTGGCTTTCAACTTGTTATAAGCGCCCACTGGAAAACGATCCTTCGTTAACACAGCATACACCAAATCTCCTTCGTTAAATTCAACATTTCGTCGCTTCAAATCTGCAGAATTTTTATACTTCTCATTTGCTTTCTCCAATCGTTCCTGAACGATTTTATGACATTCAGTTAATTCATCAATAAAATCAACAGCTCGTTTAACCGTCCCCTTCGGTTGTGGTACTATCGTTAGGTCCAACGGCCCCTTCGGTAAGCTTGAATACACAATCAGAAATGGACTGAAACCTGTACTACGATTCGCTGCATGATTATGAGCAAACTCTGCTTGGCATAACTTCACATCCCAACTCTTCAGATTGTCTTTCACAAGACATCGCAATAAATTTCCCAACGACCTGTTAACCACCTCCGTTTGCCCATCGGTCTGCGAATGGTAAGCGCTACTAAAATTCAGCTTCGTTCCGACCATCTTCCATAAACTCAACCAAAAATGGCTCAGAAAACGAGTATCTCTATCCGAAACAATAGATTCAGGTAAACCATGAAGTCTGTATATCTCTTTAAAGAATAATTGTGCGACATGAACATCATCCGCCGTCTTCTTACACGCAATAAAATGTACCATCTTCGAGAAACGATCCACCACAACATATATCGAGTCATTTCCCCTTTGCGTTCTCGGCAAACCCAACACGAAATCCATGCTAATGTCCACCCATGGTTTTGTAGGTACAGGTAAAGGCATATACAAACCCGCATTTGTAGCTGTTCCTTTTGAAACTTGACAAACATGACATCTATGAACAAACCTTTCAACTTCAAAAATTGGCTCCAAGACTCGGCTTAGCTATGATTGGCTAAGTCAAGCTCTGATACCAAAAACTGACGCAGCGGATAATTGACAAAACGATATGGATCGATGAAAGTAGCAATCGGTGGATTGAAGATACTGAAATGCCCAAATTCGTTGATCACAAGGATACCGAATTCTAGCTATCTTCGACACGTTGATCGCGCACGATACCGTGAGAGAAGATCTTCAATTCTTCAAGCGTTGATCAAGCGCACTTGATTCCGCGAATCGGCTTCAACAATCGTTGATTCAGGCGCACTCGAATAACCGAAAGTGGAGATAGGAGATTACACTCAACTACCGATTTAAATTGAAAGCACAAAGCTAACAAAAGAGAATTTTATTCAAAAATCAACCCCTTTCAAATGTACAACTCACTCCCTATTTATAGAGTTTTGACCCAGACCTTAAGTCGTATACGACTTACGACTTAGCTAAGTCGGTACCGACTTATTACAATGGCGACCCAAGCTCTTTACAACACAGCACAAAGCAAACGACTCAAAACATGGCCGACTTAACTAAGTACGGCCTAACATACAACCGACTTAAGACACCTTCCGACTTAAGAACAACATAACCGACTCATATATACACATGACCAATATACGACTCAACTTATGTCGGCAGCGACTTAACTCACACGGCTCAGCAGATTACATCACCACACACTCACATGTTTACAACAGTTAGGTCGTATACGACCTAACGACTCACGACTCAAGAAACTACAAACACAAAACGACTTAAACGTACAACGACTCATGACTTAAGTACGCTGCGACTTAAGATTCATCTCCCTGCGGTATCTCCTCAAACGACTCATAGTAACCGAACGACTTAAGCCTTCCCTTAAGTCGTAACTCCCTTTTCAACGTCTTTGTTGGGTCGTAGTTTCCTCCTCCGAGTTCTGTTAAGCCGTAGACGATTTAAGACCGCCTTCTTAGGTCATTGACTCGTGAACGACTCAAGATCCTTCCTTAGGTCGTGACCCATTAGAGTTAGATTGTTAACTCGGCACCTCTTTCCCTCTGGCCTCCAGTTAGATCGGAGACGACTCAAACCCTCTTCATTAACTCGTATCCCTCCCCCATGTGAATCCTTAGGTCGGAAACGATCTATATCTTCCTTCTTAAGTTGTGGACGACTTATCACTTTGGCCTGAGCTGCATTATAACTTTTTGGGCCGAATTATAAAATTGAATTTTCGATATAAATTTCAACGCGTTTCTGTCCCGTATGGCCAAAGGATTACTCCAAATGATACGAAATTTGGAATCTGATAATAATACACTATTACGAATCCAATGGAACTAGTTTCGTCGAAATCCGAGACCGCGCCTCAGAATGCAATTTATATACGTTAATTCAAACGATAAAATTTTAAAACTGAACAAATCACTTTTAAATTCAATTTTAAAATTTTTATTATCTTTATTCTTATTAATATAAATTTAATAAGACTTTAAATTATTTTTATCAAGCTTAAAACATAAGATTCAATAATTTACCCAATACCCAATTGTTAAATTCAATAATTAAATTATCCAATAAATAGTTATATTTGAAATTCGAATTAAAAATTAACTACTAAATATTTAAAATCAATTAAATATTCCAATTTCAAATAAACAAAATTCGGGTCGTTACACAGCAGAAATACCCATGTACGTGATATACGTCTGAACTCCCCCAACTAGTCTCCTAAGCTCCATAGCATTCTAACCTGAATCTGTAATACTCGGTCTGACCCAAGTATTATAATAAAATAACATCTGAGTTAGTCTGGAAAACTAGCGTAAGGAAACACACTTGATTTGAATTATTAGACTTATCAAAATCCTTTGAAAAACAAAGGTAACTCGTAAGACTGCGTTACACATAAACACGATGGGTTTTTCCCTTACGATAACAAAAACGTTTTATAGAAAGTCTCGTGATATTATAATAGTGTCTAAGTACAAATACTTATCCAAATAGCCGAAATTGTTACATAAATTAAATTCCATCATATGATGCTCTACAAACAAAACCGTAAAGGCTCGTATTGGAGAATGGATTCCATATAATGACTGGGCTACTGGGGTACCGCCCATCATAGTACACCTTTAGAAAAATGCACCGAGGACCTCACCAAGATCCCCTACAACGCAAGACTGACCAACCCCTAACTTGGATAGTATCAAATATGTTATCACCTCGGGTGTTCCCACCCTTAAAAATCGAGCGCTCCCTTTTTCATGCATAACCATATCCATAATTTATATATATTTCCGAGTGGGAAAATAGACACAAGGAAGAAGTTGAAAAAAAAAATAGTCTCAGTGACAGCAAGTTTGCCTTTTAGACTGAAGGACATTTTCTAGTGTAAATTGAAAATGATAATTACAACTATCATTCTGTGATTGACACTAAAAAATGTCCTTACGC
Source organism: Allium cepa (assembly GCA_030765085.1). Lineage (NCBI taxonomy): Eukaryota > Viridiplantae > Streptophyta > Magnoliopsida > Asparagales > Amaryllidaceae > Allium > Allium cepa. The sequence goes on from CM060945.1 coordinate 444,243,961, forward strand.
CTAAAAAGCAAAATTCTTGTCCCTCAAACTATATTTTTCTTTCACCTTTTGCTTGTGCCTAAAAACCCTATTTCCGAGGGTATCTAATAAATTGATAACATACCCTAATTGGGTGCGACCCACTTGGTCTTGCTGCATCTCCCTTGTTTTAGTCATGCCCGGTTGATGAGACTTGAGGCTAACGTTAGCTTTCAAGAACAATTCCACTAAGAATGCTCATTGTCCTCCAATGATGATATTCTTATAGCATTCGTCCAAACAAGTTGGCCTGGGTCTGGACATACCGAATTACTGACTCCACTATCTTCACGATATCCATTTATAACATTCAAACCGGATCGAAGTGGTTTTCGGATAATTAAATCCGATCTCGGTCTCTTCGAAACAATCAACGAATTCGGCCAAAATTGATAGTCGATTATTTAACTATCAATAAAACATCCATAAGAAGACATCAGGCCTTATTATAAATTTTCCCAAAAATTTATTTCAAGATTCAAATCCCATGCAAAATTTCCAACATTTGAAATGATTTCAAATCCTTGTATTTTCAACGGAATATTCCCAAATCATTCCAACACTTAGAATATTTTTCCAACTCCATTTTTATGTTCAACACTTAGGAAGTATTCCATTTCTTTTCTATTTTTTCAAAATCATTTACAAATTTATTTGAAAATTCCTTAACTTGTTTAGAACGAATTTTATAAGTTCCAGTTTCCTTAATTAATTTTCTTTAATATTTTCCAAGCGAAACACCTGTATAAAATTCCAAATATCCATTTCTAACTTCTTTTATGAATTCTAATTCATTTTTCGAAGTTCACTTTAATTTAACTATTTTGAAAATTTTCTTACTTTTTCCCGAATTCCATTTTGGAGAATTTCTCCTATAAATTCCATCTACTGAATAATCCCATTTCCAGATTCTTGAGAAGATATATAATTAAATTTAAATCATTACAAAACTCTCCATATATATATATAAGTATTTAAAAGAATAATAATTTGTTTTAAAAAAAATATGTTTAGGTAATTATTTAAAAATATCGAACACTGTATATAAGCATCAATAATCCATTTTTAGACAACAAATCAATCTTCAAAGCCGATTATAAAAATTGGAGTTTATTTCAAATTAATATTAGATATTTGAAAAATTCACTTCCGAAGTATTCCAATACTAACTAGCTTAAAATTACATAGTCAAATAAATAGAACTTCCCTTTTTAAATCAAAAACTTAACCTTTTAATAAAATATATTTTTTTAAATCCCAACAACCAATTCAATTTATAAATCCCTCTCCATTTACCACACATCGATCCTATTTCGATTCTTCTAACCATCCTCACTTTTCAAAAATAGAATTCGCAATTTTCCCCAAATCTATTTTTCATATCTCAATATAAATTTACCCTATGAAATTATATTTCAATTTATCAATTAATTTTCATTTTCCAATGTTTATAAACATCGTTTATAAATTTATAACTCCTTTGAGTTTCACTTGTTTATAAAACTAACCTCATATATAAAATCTCATTTTATAATCCATTTCTCAATAAATTCCATATATTCCACAAATCTATTTAAAATATCGATTTCAACTCCTTTTCATATTTTCCATAAATATCGTTTAAAAAATCCGTCATTTAAAAATCTTCTATATAAATTATTTAAAATATTTTTACGAATAGTTAAATACAAACCAGAATCAATTATTGTTTTCATCCAAATCAATTTCTTAAAAATAATCCAATTTCTATATGAATATTTTTATATTAAAATCTCCTTTTAAATCTTTCAACTTTCAAAAATAATATTTATGGTATTAAAATACAAAAAGTTAGGCCAATGCTACTATAGCATCCAATAATTCACATCACAACAATAATATATAACAAATTATTCTAATACATCATATATTATTATATATGAAAAAAATAAATATAAACTTGAGGAATCCAGTTGGATCCTTCCAACATGTTTCCCTGCATCCATAGATGTTAATACAACATAAAAAAATTCAGATCCCACTTTGAAAGGGATATCGTGGTATATAGGGTCGTCCGTTATGCAGGGCGCATAGGTTCTCATCTGCTCCAATGTGCGGGAATATACCCAACTACTAATATACATACTAATATATATATATATATATATATATATAATGTAACATCCAACTGATAATAATTTATAAATTCAACCAACATTCATTAATTTATTTTAGATATTTAAAATAAATTCTAGTAATCTAAATGAGTGTGAATTTCTCACCTTGCTTTTCCGAAATTGTTAAATTGTTCCAATTCCAAATTTATTCCAATGCATAATACTTTTTGCTGCAAATCCAACCTGACTAGTTACTTAAATTGAACCTCGTATAAATGGGTTATAAATTTACTAACATTAATATTTATTTAAATTAAACATAACTAATTGATTTATTAATTGAGATAATTAAGATAATTAAGGAAATTACCCTAATAATCTTGCTCAGTACCATGCAGACCCAAGCTCGCCTTCGACCCAACATCGATAAATCCAAATGCGCGTTGCTACCAGTCCTTCCCTCCGACCTCCACCGCATCTTGACCGCCATCTCCTGCAATAGCCCATGCCACCAACGACCTTCCAGGCTGCCTGACAGCTTATCACCCTCGATCGTGCTTGCCAGTTCTAATTGTAAACACATGGACACCTTCGAACTTGAACTTGCAACCTACAAAGACATGAAATTTGGACCTTGGTACCAAAGATAGAGCGTGGCTACTACCTCATCTCTTCACGACCTCTTCTAGACCTTACGCGCGCACGAACGAGCCCGCATAAAAACACTAGGCGATATGTTCGATCACGCCTCGAGCTCCAGGCCGCCACCTCATCGTCACCCTCCTCCCCAGCCTCGTACGCGTGTGTCGATCAGGGAGTTGTGATGCTCGATTCCCTTTTTTCTCTCTGTGAGGGTTCGATTTTATGACTCTAAGGAGAAAGAGGGAAAGGAAAAAGGAAATCATGATTTTAAAATGAAGAGGATGTCATGTTTGAACTATAGAAAGGAAGAGGATGCAACTTTAAAGGGATAGGGTTCCTTTATACATGACGGTGGTGTGTTTTAGAAGGCAGGGTCTTGACTTTGACAGGTTATAATATTATTTAATTATAAATATCTCATTTAATGTAACTTAAAATTTTGGTAACTATCGAGGCGTGTCGCTGGGCATTATAATGTTATACCCCTATTCCGAATGCAATGGAATAAGTTTCAAGCCCTAGTTCGATCATATGGAGAAGATAGCTTTTTGGACCCAATTACTATATTAAATTTCGATATTAATTTCAACGCGTTTCTATCCCGTATGATCAAACGATAACTCTAAACACTATGAAATTTGGAATTCGATAATAATACACTATTGCGGACCCAATGGAACCGGTTTCATCGGATGCCAAGTATGACCTAGATCATTAATTAAACGCGTCGATAAAATTGACGATTCCCAATTTTTACGAAATCGCTTAAAATTTTAGTTTTAAAATCTTACTAACAAAATTATAATTCCAAATCTAATATTTAAAACCATGTAAATATTTACAATTAAACATCGAAACATCTGGGTCATTACATTCCTCCGCCCTTAAAAGAATTTCGTCCCCGAAATTGCTAAGGTAGGAAGAACGCTCCAAACCCAATAACTTTTCCAAAACCCACTTAGTGAAAATTCGATATTCACTTTTCTAATCTTTCAGTTCCAACCAAACATCTAGTTTCCATTTCTGATTCAAAATACTTTTTTTCAATTTCAATTTAAAAATCAGCCTTTTTAAGTTAACAAAAAATTTCTAAAAACTTTCTTACTCCTTAAATTTCCAAAATATTTTGGTGGAGTCTCCTTTGTACGGAGAGCCTTTTGCAATATGACAAGAGAGATAAAAATATATACATCGACCCACACGGTCGGAAAACAAAATATATATCAATATTTATTCATCGTGGTATTTAATCCGAAAACATACCTTTATTTTGCACTTTAAAGTGGGTGAGCATATTTAATATTCAATTACGCAACCCGAAATATATCCCGATAGCCTCCTGGTACCTGTACTTATTCAATCTAAACCACGTAAAGTTTCATAAATATAAAAATCAATAACATTTCACTACTTTAACAACTTTATAACATAATTTCTTACTAACAACCATGTCATAGCATGAATATATTAATATCCACAAGGTTCCAACATTTGATTATTCATTTCAATCGATTTATATATCATTTCATTCAATTCAAATGATTTACAACACAATTATTTGCATTCAATTCATATTTATATCAAACAAACTCATATCCATTCCAAATTGATTAAAAATCAATTTATTCACTTCCTATTATTTCATAGAATTTTATTTACTTTCATTTATGTCAAATACAACAATTTTTCTATGCAAATTCGAGGATATTCATTTAATAAAATAGCCCAGTTTATAGTTATTTTAAATTTATTTCACGTCAATTTATATTCAATGATGTTCTATTTCAATTTGATTTTCAATCGATTCACTTGCATTCCATCCATATCTACTTTCATTACATTCATATTCATTTTATTTAGCTTGGAATCACTCCATGCTACTTCATTAATAACCATTTCACAAATTTATTTGAACCAAGCTTTCATCCAACAATATAAACTTAAGTAAATTCATTTTATTCTCAGTTAATTCAATCATATACTTAAGCTCATTTCTATTTAAATCAAATTTTTTTTCACTTTTAGATTGAATCCTCTTCAATCGAATTCTATTTCATTCATTAATTAATTTAATTAGTTCATTCACTTAGTCCACTTCAAATTTTACTTCCATACTCAGATTCATTTAATTAATATTCCAAGTCATATTCAATTTATTTACACTTAAATTGAATTTATTTATAACCCAATTCATCACCATTTCAATACAATTCCATTTTATTCGACCACATTTCCAAGTATATTTAATTTACTTACATTTTAGTTGAATGTTATTTATAACTCAAGTTCCACTTTTAATTTCAATTCCAATCCACAATCCAATTTATTCAACCAAGTTAAGTCCCATTTTTTTTATTTAATATCCTATTTTTATTCAAAAATCACTCCATTTAATTCTCTTGAGTTCAAATTCATTTTATAATTCAAATTTGGTTTTTTATTTATTCACCAAATTATCAACTATTTTTATTTTGATTCTCTATTTCAATTATATAAGTTACACAACTTATTTTCTTCACAATTCCATAATTTTCCTCTTTAAATTTTGTTCCATCAAAATTTTATAACTTATAGTTATATAATCGCTTTACAATCCAAGTTATATATATATATATATATATTTATATATAAAATTCCACTCGATATCATTTCTAATTCCAATTAATTTTTTAATTAACTTAACTTAAGTTAAATTTTATTCCACACTTCACTGCTCCACACTTTCCTTTCTTCTATACCATTTTCAATTTAATTCATTTAATTAGCTCACTTCACTAATTTACTCCATTTAACTTTGCTTGAGTTAACCCACCATTTCATTAATTTTCCATTAAATTCATTCAAGCCACCATCAATTAAATTTCTAAAATTTAGTTCATTCAACTTAACTTAAGTTAAATTCTATTTATTTTTATATCTCAATCCTAATCAATACCATACTAATCTAATTTTATTTTACTTAGCTCGGTTAAATTTTATTCATTTTAACTTACTCAAGTTAAAATTTATTCCCAAAATTCAATTTCCATATTTTCTTTAAAATCATTCACCGTTCATAAGTTCATAACCTATTTTCTAATATTTCTAGAACATTTAATAAAGATTTCAAAATTCAAATACACAGTATTTATTTCGAATCACTTTGAAATCATAGATATATGTATATCTCTCTATATACAAATCCCACTTTTTACTTTTGAACCAAATATGGTTTTATCTAAAACAAATCCCCTTTAGAATTTCCAAAACAACACTTGTTTCACCAAAAATCTCTATATTAAATCACCCTGGTAGCAATCCGTCACTTAGAAACTTGAAAATGAATACTAAAGATGTGGCCATTATCACCAGAATTATTTTCCAACGACTGAAGTGAGTTCAGTGCTTTATCACTTCCAAAATCCATTTAAAACAATTTTCTTTCAAAAACATCTCTAAAATAATATTACTATTATTTATTTCAAAATACTTTGGAAAACATTTCCAAAATCTCTAGGATTTAATTTTTCAGTTTAAATCAATTTCAACTTTTACTTATTTGTATAATTCATTTTTATACAATGTATTTTCAGTTATATAAACCATTTCCAATTTTATAATCTTGTTTTGATTACACGTCAATCTACTATAATAATTTTTTTTAGAAAATTATTCCTTTTATATCAAAATATAGTTTAGGTAAAATTATTTCATTTACCCACTTCAAAACAATATTGTGTCTGTTTATCGTGTTCAAGTGTTCAGAAACTCCTATCGATTTAGTAGCATCCCACTATTCGAGCGGAATTTATATGCCACTCAACAGATAAAACAACACAATATAAAACATTTTATATTCACTAACAAATACGCGTTCATATCTATTAATACACCCAAAGTCATTCTAGTGTACAACCGACCCTATCTCTAATGAGTAATTCCCACCAAAGCCAAGGTTCTCACTTAATCTTCAGCTCTGATACCAAATGTAAAGGCTTGTATCTCCATACCCTTTGAGTCGACCATAATTCACATCAGTTCAACTCAAATTGAATGGAAATATGAATCTTTAAGGATAAAGAAGAAGAAAGAGATAGAAGAAATAGAACAACAACATAGAATCTCACAAACGCAGTAGAACAAAATATAATATATAATAACATATTTTTATATAAAAGAATCTGTAACTGTTTAATAATTACAATCATCAGAGTACAACAATCAAACATCAATCTGGACAGTTATAATAACCGGTCCTGATATACATAACTCACACAGCGGAAATATCCAAGTACATGATATACGTATGAACATCTCCAGCTCGTCTCCTGAGCTCCATAACATTCTAACCTGAATATATGATACTCGGTCTGACACGAGTATTATAACAAAGTAACACCCGAGTCGGTCTAGAAAACCAACGTGAGGAAACATACTCAATTTGAATTATTAGAGTTATCAAAATCCTTTGAAAAAAAAGGTATCTCGTTAGACCGAGTCACACATAAACACGATGGGTTTTTCTCTTATGATAACCAAAATGTTTTATAGAAAGTCCAATGATATTATAATAGTGTCTAAGTACAAATATTTATCCAAATAGTCGAAATTGTTACATAAATTAAATTCCATCATACGATGCTCTACAAACAAAACCGTAAAGGTCCGTTTTGGGGAATGGATTCCATATAATGACTGGGCTATTGGGGTACCGCCCATCACAGTACACCCCTAGAAAAATGTACTGTTAACTCCCCTTTTCAACGACTTAGCAACTCAACAACCGAGGCGACCTAAAGAGGCTAGCAGGATGAAGCGACCCAGCGACTTACATAAGCACAGCGACCTAAAAGACCTGGCGGCTTAGCGACCTAAGGTATGAAGCGAGTTAGCGACTTAAAGACCTCGTGATCCACTAACTTAAGTGACCTAACAGGTAGCGACCTACCGACCTAAGAGGTGGAGCGACTCAACGACCTAAGGTATAAAACTGCTCAACGACCTAATTACTTGAAAGGCCTTGCGACCTAAAACACATGCGACCTAATGACCTAATGGGCTAAGCAACATAGTGAGTTAACGACTTAGCCTAGGTCGCTCCTACCAAGCCATCAAGCCGTCTTCTAGGTCGCTCTCGACCCGCGACCTATCTTAAGTCGCTCCCCTAGGTCGCTCACGACCTAATGTCTTATTCAGGCAAGTTCGAAAGCAGTTAAGGAAGGTCTTCCTCTAAGTCGCTGTCGACTTACGACCCGCATTAGGTAGTTCGCGATCTAGTACTTGGTAATTAAATGATGCCACTTCCTCCTAGGTCGCTATGACCGATCAGCTAGTTCAGATAACCACGAGCGAGCCAGTTAAGTCGTAGCTCATGTCCCCTTAACTCGCCAGCGACCTACGACCTACCTTAGGTCGTTACCTCCGACCTACGACCTATGTCTGGAATTCCCTATAAATACGGCCTGAGCTCCAACATGGAGGGGATCTTTTGGCTTATTTCTGGAACGCCTACACTCTGCCGCATTCTCAACTCATTCAACACCTCAAGCACACAAGACGCTTCAATCAACTCGAGAAAGAGATTTGACAGATTCAGCATGAATTCAGAGAACTCTCTTGCATCGAAGTTTTAGCTACTTGTCTTTAAAGTGTTGTAATCAAAGATTGCTATAGAATTGTAACTGATTCAGTAATAAAGGAGAATTAAAGTGGACGTAGGCTCATCTTGGAGCCGAACCACTATAAACACTGTGTGTTTTACTGCTTTTCTGTGATTTTCTGCTTATCTCTTATTCCCGTGCTAATGGGTGGTGCTTTCACACTTACTCTACTTACACCGAGGTGTTAGCGTCTGATTTTTACGTTAACATTTTTGGTGCTTTCATTGAGAAACCAACTCAGGCTATTTTCATCATTGCTTCGCAAAATGTTGTTGAAAGGATTTCTCATAAAACCAGAAGTCTATCAGAGATAATGGCTCCTGGAAGAAAGCGCAGGTCTTTGAGATCCGGTGATGTTCAAGAGACTACTGCCACCTCTCCTCTTTCAAGTCAAGCAGCTCCAACTGTTGGAGTTACACGAGCAGAGTTGGATGCTGTGGTATCCGGGCTACATCGACAAATGGAAGCTCAAAACAACCTAATGTTAGAAAGGTTGAACGCCTTGCTCGGAGCTAACCGTCAGCCAGTAAATAATGATGAAAACCTTGCTGCGGGAGTTCAGAATGTTGAAGGAGGGAATGTTTCTCAAAGGGGGGCGGGCCCTGTGGAAAGGACACCTCCCCAAGCTGGAGGGTCAGGGCCGCAACCAACCCTCCGTGAACGGCTGTCAAGACAAAATTTAGAGAGGATGGCTGATGTTTGCCCTGCGGAGCATCTAAATGATAAAGAGTATTTCTCAGGCATGTTTCGTCAGATCATGAAGGAAAGTATGCAAAGAGATGAAGACGAGAAAGAATGGGGTTTCGCTCCAAGAAAAACTCCGTTCACCGAAAGGATCTTGAAAGCAGAATTCCCAAGGAAGTTCGTTCCCCATACTATTCCGGCTTACAAGAGGACGAGTGATCCTAATGAGTTCTTGTATAAGTATGATTGGCATATGACGGGTTCCAGAGCGTCTGATGAGATCAAATGCCGGTATTTTTCGGTATATTTGGAAAGTGTGGCTCTACTCTGGTTCACCAAGCTGCCAGTCCGATCCATATATCAGTTCTCTGACCTGACCCGAAAATTCAAGGAACAGTTTCGATTGTATGCTTCAAAGGCAAAGGATATAATGTCTCTATCTAGCCTTGAGAAAAATCCTGGAGAATCTATCAGATCATTCTTGAATCGCTTTAACATAGCTTTGGTTAGGTAGATAATGCTGAGCCACGTATGATCCTGACATACTTGATGAGGGCGATTGATAAATCAAGTGACTTTGGAAGGTGGCTGAAAATGAAAGAGCCAAACTCGCTTGATAAATTCTACAAGAAAGTAGTGAATTTATGCGTCTGGAAAGTCTTCAACCACCGGCTAAAGTGGTATCAACGGAGGCTGGGAATAGTAATGCTGCTCCGAACAAGAAAGAATCTAGCACTCAGAAAAGGGGAAATGACAGTGGAAAGAAGCAAGGAGATGCAAAGAAAAATCGTCCTTTCAACTTCACTCCCTTAACCGATACCCCTGAAAACATCTTCTTTGCAACCAAGGATGATGTCAATTATCCTGCACCAGCCAAACCGAGGATTGGAAAGAAGACTGAGAAAAATGGATGATTTTTCCGGTTCCACAACCAGCCCGGTCATGATACCAATGAGTGCCGTCACTTGAAAGAAGTGATTGAAGAATTATTGAAAGAAAATAAACTCCAGCAGTATGTGAAAAGGAACAGGAACGGGCCAACTTCGTCAACTCAAGGACAACGGGTTCCTGTTCATCGTCCCTGCTCAAGTGAAAAAGCAGCAGAGCACGAGTCGGAGAGACCCGTCATTAATGTAATTACTGGAGGCCCTGACCCAGCAGGCAGAAGCTGGGGAGAGATGGAAAGGTATGCCTGTGCCTTGAAGCATGCACCGGCGGAAGAAAATGTTTTAGTGTTAGAAGATGCTGCACCCTTGAAACAGCAGAAGACGTTTGCTGATGATATTATATTCAGTGCCCGGGATTCTATAGGTGTCGAGGCTCCTACTATAGATCCTTTAGTCATCTCTGCTGGCATTGGGCCGGCTACTGTGAGAAGAGTTCTGGTTGATTACGGAGCTTCATGCAATATTCTCTTCAAGAAAACTTTTGATCAGATGAAGATTCCAATGGCTGAAGTTCAAGCTTCGTCGATGAAGATCGCTGATTTTACTAGGGAACCCAAACAACCAATTGGGACTATAGATTTGTTTGTAGAGCTTGGAAAAGGGCTGAGGAAAGTGGCTCGAAAGCAGACCTTTATAAGTGTTGAAGAATTTTCTGCCTACAACGCCTTCTTAGGCCGACCAACTCTTGCTGCATTCAAAGTTGTTCTTGCCCCATGGTGTCTGACTATAAAGTTCCCCACAGATAATGGAGTCGGTGTAATTAAAGGGGATCAAGATGCAGGGCGGGAATGTTATCTTACAGAGTTGTGTGAAGCTAGGAAAAGAGAGATGGGAAAAGATGCGGCAACCCCAGTCCGCATCAAAGAATCAACCTTGTAGCAACTACAGGGTGGATCCTGCATAGGCGAACATAGTGGTGCATGAAGAGAGATGGATCCCAGAAAAGCCGGTGCAGGGGAGAATAGAGTGGTACCCGTAGAAGTAACAGTGCATGTACCTGTTGACCTAAAAGACCCGAACAAAGTGTTGAATGTGGGTTCGCAACTTAGTGTGTCAGTTCAGAATATCTTGATATCATTTTTGAAAGCAAATCTGGACGTATTCGCTTTGACTCATGCTGATATGTGTGGAATATCCCCGAAAGTTGCAGTGCATACTCTGAATATTGATCCGAAGTTTACACCGGTAAAGTAGAAAAGAAGAGCCCAAGGTCCTGAAAGGTCAGCAGCATTGAAGGAAGAAGTCGATCAGCTCATGGAAAATGGTTTTATCAAGGAATCTACTTATCCGAATTGGGTCTCAAATCCAGTACTGGTTAAAAAAGCTAATGGGAAGTGGAGAGTGTGCATTGACTTTTCAGATCTAAATAAATCTTGCCCCAAAGACTGCTTCCCGTTACCCGGAATTGACCAGTTGGTGGATGGAACAGCGGGACATGAATTGTTATCTTTTATGGATGCCTACACCGGATATAACCAGATCATGATGCATGAACCGGATCAGGAGGACACGAGCTTCATAACCGATGTTGGTCTCTATTGATACAGAGTCATGCCTTTCGGGCTTAAGAATGCAGGGGAAACTTATCAAAGACTTGTTAATGCCATGTTTAAACCATAGATTGGCAAGGCGATGGAAGTTTATGTCGACGATATGCTGGTGAAATCGAAGAAAGCAGTAGACCACATGGATCATTTGGTAGAGATGTTCACTGTCCTCCGAAAGTACGGTATGAAACTTAATCCTTTGAAATGTTCATTTGGGGTGGAGTTCGGAAAGTTTTTAGGTTTCATTGTGAGCGCTAGGGGCATTAAAGCTAATCATGCTCAGATCACTGCCTTAAGAGAAGTCAAAGCTCCTAGAACGAAGAAGGAATTGCAAAGTCTCAATGGAAAAGTCGCTGCCTTGAGTCGGTTCATTTCCAAAGCTACTGATAAATGCATTCCATTCTTTGATGCTCTGAAGAAAGGAAGAAAAAACTTTAGCTGGACTCCTGAATGCCAAAAAGCTTTCGATGAGTTGATTCGTCATATAGAAGCGCCTCCAATACTTTCTAAGCCAGACAATGGTCAGGATCTTTTCATATATTTGGTGATCTCATCTCATGCCCTCAGTGCAGCGTTGGTACAGGAAGATGTAAGAATCCAGCGCCCGGTTTATTATATCAGCAATAGATTCACTGGGGTAGAAATGAATTATTCAAAACTAGAAAAACTCGCCTATTGTCTGCTGTTTGCATCAAGAAAACTGAGGCCATATTTCCAAGCTCGTCCCATCAAAGTCCTCGCTAATCAACCTCTAAAGCAAGTCCTGTTTCGCCCTGAAACTTCGGGTCGTCTTTTGAAGTGGAACATTGAACTCAGCCAATACGACATCACTTATTATCCCCGGAGAGCGATCAATGGACAAGCTTTAGCAGATTTCATCGCAGAATGTACAGATAAAGGTGATAGTGAGGAAGAGGTGACCGATAATGCCCCAATTCGATGGAAGTTATATGTTGATGGTGCAAGGAATGATTACTGTTCTAGAGCAGGGGTTGTCCTTGAAACTCCTGAAGGGCGATCACTGTGTTATGCGCTGAGATTAGAATTTCCTTCGACAAACAATGAAGCAGAATATGATGCTCTTATCGTTGGTTTGAAGATCGCTAAAGAACTAAACATCAGAGCGTTACAGATTTTCAGCGATTCTCAGCTTATTGTATGCCAAGTCAAGAAGGAATTTCAAGCTAAAGGGGGAAATCTGCCCGCTTATTTGTCAAAGGCCTGGGAGCTTCTTGATGACTTTGACCATTATTCAATAAGCCATATACCCCGGGAAGAGAACATGAAGGCGGATTCTCTCGCAAAGTATTCAAGTACCGGCGAAGCTCAACTATTGGGATTATTTCCTGTGGAAGTCTTGTCAGCACAGATGAGATGGATGTTGACTGGATTATGAATGTATCTCAAGTGCAAGAATCATGGATGACTCCAATATTGGAATATTTGCTTAACGGTTCTTTGCCAGAAAGTTCAAAAGAACGACAGAAGCTGCTAAGGAAAGCCTCCAGATATATAGTCCAAGATGGCCGACTGTACAGACGGGGATTTTCAATGCCATTACTCTGATGTATAACAAAGGAAGAAGCCAAGACAATTCTAGCTGAAGTGCACGGAGGGGAATGTGGAGATCATACAGGTGGTCAAACTTTAGCATAGAAAATTCTCCGTTATGGATACTTTTGGCCAGAGATTAATCGAAATGCTGGTGACTATTCCCGAAAGTGTGATAGATGCCAGAGATTTGCCAAGATTCCCAGAGAACCTTCCACTGAGCTAACACCGATGGTTAGTCCATGGCCATTTGCCATCTGGGGGATAGATCTTATAGGACCTTTGCCGACTGCCAAATCAGGAATTAAATATGTTATTGTTGCTGTTGATTATTTCACTAAATGGGCTGAAGCTGAACCATTGGCTACAATTACCTCTAAAAAGATGATAAGTTTTGTAACTAAGAATATCATTTGCAGGTATGGTGTGCCTCAGAAGATAATCACAGACAGTGGTACCCAATTCGAAAGTGAGGAATTCCAGGTTTTTTGCAAACGGTTTAAGATCCGAAAAAGCTTCTCAGCAGTGGCTCATCCGCAAGGAAATGGGCAAGTGGAAGCAATAAACAAAATCATCAAGTCAACCATCAAAAAGCAGCTGGAAAAAGCAAAAGGTGGTTGGGTCGATAAGCTTCCACTAGCACTATGGGCATACAGAACTACTCATAAAACTGCAACTGGGCACACTCCATTTTCATTGGCATATGGATCAGAGGCAATGATCCCAGTGGAGACAGAGGTCCCCTCACACAAAAGAATCCATTTCAATCAAGTTGAGAATGAAATACTGCAACTTGAAGCGCTTGACCTCCTTGATGAAAGAAGAGAAGAGGCTAAGCTCAGAATTGCAGCCCATCAGCAAAGGATAGCCAGGCACATCAGTTCCAAAGTTCGCCAGTGCAGCTTTGAGGTTGGGGATCTAGTCTTAAAAAGAATTATGACGGCAACAGGTTTCGTTTGGGCCAAACTGGGAAGGGCCATATGTCATAGGTAGCAAACTTCTTGATGACACATTCAAACTCACAACTGTCGAAGGAGATCCAGTTCCAAGAGCTTGGAACAGCGATCACTTGCGCCCTTATTTTACTTAAAAGCTTTGCTGAAATATTGTAAAAAGAATTATGAATGTATGATTCTTGTATTGAAAGCCATTGTAAAGCCAGTGCAAGTAAATAATAAGAACGATAAAGTGGATGTAGGCCCAGCTTTTGGCCGAACCACTATAAATCTTGTGTTCTTTACTATTACAAAATGCCTGTTTTATTTCGATATGTAAAGTACTTTAAATGTATTACTAAAATGTCGATTTAAATTTGCAGGCAATTGAAATAAAGCTTACCCATCGCAGTACTAGGCAATCCCTGACATCATTCAACAAGCAAGTTTTAAGCGACAAAAATTCTAGAGTCAAATCCTATATAAGAAGTACTTCAGGCAAACAGTTAACGATTCCGCTGGAGGTAAGCGCTTGCTAAATAATTATGATCCCTCGAGCAAACGAGCATCCGATTGAGTAGCCTGTGTCTACCCCTGCGGATTCAAATAACTGCGAAGTACATTTCTTTGGATAAAGTGACCTACTAGCAAAAGAAGATGATGCGTGCTTGAAAATGATAACGGGGAATTGCTAATATGGGCAACCAGCAAAAATATTTGGGCAAGCAACCCAGAAAAAGAAAAAGACCACTTCGGAGGCACAAGCCCGCTTCGGAGGCACAACTCTTCGGAGGCACAACTCTTCGGAGGCACAACTCTTCGGAGGATAAAGACCCCTGACGGCTCATGCCAGAAAATGAGAGTTTTCTTCCTCAAAGAGATTGGTGGAATGACCGGAGGCACCTTCCTAATTGGAAGGCAAGGCGCTTTTTCACTAGCTGAGATAGTTTGTGCAAACAAACGTCCAAGTAACTTGTGTCTGCCCCGGGAATCCATTAGATGACAGTAGGCACCTTCCCAATGGGGAGGCAAGGCGCTTGTTCACTAGCTGAGACCGTTTGCACAAACAAACATCCAAGTAACTTGCGTCCGCCCCGTAAATCCATCCAACCATGAGAAAGTAACTTCCAGGCAAAAGCTCTATTCAGAGGCACACGTTTCACCGAGATCTGAAATAAAACTTCACAAGTGTTGAAACGTGAAAAGCCCTCTTCGGAGGCCCATTTCACCAGGACTTGAAGTGTAAGAGTCGCTCTTCGGAGGTCCACTTCACCAAGAGCTGAAATGATAAAAAGACCTCTTCGGAGGCACACATTTCACCGAGATCTGAAATAAAACTTCACAAGTGCTGAAACGTGAAAAGCCCTCTTCGGAGGCACATTTCACCAGGAGTTGAAGTGTAAGAGTCGCTCTTCGGAGGTCCACTTCACCAGGAGCTGAAATGATAAAAAGACCTCTTCGGAGGCACAACTCTTCGGAGGCACATTTCACCAGGAGTTGAAGTGTAAGAGTCGCTCTTCGGAGGTCCACTTCACCAGGAGTTGAAATGCAAAACAAAGACCAAAACGCCCTCCAACGAGGCGCAATAAAAAAAAGAGAAAGAACAAGTCCTCTTCAAAGGCACACTTTAGCTCTCGAAGGAAGATTGGTTCATCTATTTTGAAAATGCTCTTCCTCAAAAAGTTAAAGTGCCCTTCAGAGGCCCACTTTACTGCATAGGGGAATTCACTTTGTAGAAATATATATATACAAAAGAAAAAGTGATATCTCCGAAGGTTGGAGCGTAAAAACTCATATGAAACGAGGCGTACTCTATTTTGAGCAGAATGATATTTCCCAAGTGTGGAATAATTATTCTCCGAAAAAAAGAGTACAAGTCCCCTCGAAATTGGAAATATTGCAATGAGCTTATGGTATGGGGCTATATGGTATAGCTACATTGGTAAAAGTAGCACTCGAACAACATACCACAAACTCATTGCAATATCACAAAAAGAAAGTAAAGAAACTTTTATCAAAGTGAAGAATAAATGCATTCTTAAACACAGACAGAATTTTGTACATGTGAAAGAATTATTTTATTCCATACTATGAGAAATTTTGTACATACGCAGGTTTCAAAATAAAAGAAGGCGGGGACCGGTACCCGCATAATACCCGGTCAATACAAGCTTCAGTACATGCAAAAAAAAAGCAAAAAAGCGGAGTGAAAAGCATAAGGCTAAAACCATCATTTCTTCTTCCTACCACCTTTTGAGCCCTCACCCGGCCGGATGAATAACTTTTTGGGTCGGGATGTAGGAGAAAGAGGGAAAAGGGGTGCAATTGGTTCTTCTCCTGCTTTCTCATCGCTTGCAGAAGCTTCCTTCTTTTTCTTCGAAGCTGCGCGCTTTCCCCTCTTCCTTGTAGAAGACTCACTTTCTGGAGTGAAAAGTGCGGATAGCGCTATATCATCAGAAGAAGTTTTCTCTGGAGTCTTTTCACCTTCTTTAGGTTCTTCCCCCTTCTGTTCTTGTGAAGCAAGGGGATCATCCAAGTCTCGAAGAGCTTCTATCTGCTCCTCTTGTGACCCCGGCTGAGAAGTAGAAGGAGGAGTGACCTGAATAGACGGAGGAGGAATAACTGGGGGAGGAGAAGTTTAAACAATACTTGGCACTTTCTCTACAGTAGAAGAAAAGATAAAAATGTCAGTATCTCCTGCAAAGAGAGGAGATAAAGGCTCGTTGAGATTTAAGAAATAATCAAGAAGCTCATCAAACTCATGTGAAGCAAATGAGAAGTCCACTTGAGCAAGCTCAGCATTAGTATTACCTGGAGAAGTTGGCTTTCTAATGTCAATTTCATAAGCTTGTGCTTCAGTGCTTTCTTCGCCTTCATCTCCACCTTGTGTGCTTGTAATTTCAGTTATGACTTTAGCCATGGGCGGAGAATGGAACTGGAACCTATGATATCAACGTCGGCCGAAGTCGAAGGAGGGATAGGGGCAATTAAAGGTGCTTCTTTCTCTGAATGCTCCCCTCCCATTGTTTCGGCTCGTACTTTAGCAAGCTGCTCCTTCCCTCTGGCAAGGGAATCACGTACATCATTATCAAAGTAATGCGCCTCAAGTTGATCTTCTGAATAACCGGTGCCTCCGAGCATATCCATTGCAGCCTCCCACACCCCGGCCAAAGTGATTTCATATTTAGGCCCCAAAAATGCAAGACTGCCACACCCCAAGATGCTTTGGACGTAAAAATCAAACAGAGTAGAGCTGGTGTTGGCTTTTGTCTCTTCATGAGATTGTTCAGCTGCCCTTTTTCCAGCCAAGGCCTCATCACGTTCTTTCTCAGTCCTTAATAATTGAGCTTTCAGCCTCATGATTTCCAAGTCTTGGGAGTTAGCTTTCTCCCGTAGCTCTGCAAAGTCAGCACGATATTTTTCCACCGTGTTCTGTTCAGCTTCAAGTTGGATTTCAGCATACCGTTGAGCAGCATGAGCATCCCGATCTTCCTTTTGAGTATGAGAGGTGGAAGAAGTAACAAGCTCGTGCTTAAGTTTCTCGACCTCGGCCTCAAGCTTTTCGTTGTAATCAGCGATGTTTTTCATCTCGGTATTGTGCTGATCCAAAATTTTCTGCCATTCTGACTTGTCGCTCTCCATCGTCAGCATAGCTTCAAGGTTGGCCCGGTTTACCCTTTGAAGCTCATCGACGAGTTTTTGCCACCCTGACATTCTCTCGATATCGAGCTTAACAGTGTCAAGATTTCGTAGCATGGCTTCCTTGTCAATGGGAACCAAGTCGAGGTTGAAGCGGACTCCCTTTAAGCACCAATGCGGGAACCGACTCTGAAGAGTTGGCGGACCTCTCTCAACTTGGTACGAAGGCCTGCCGAGAAGTGTTTGAATGTCGGCTCCTTTAAGGGCAGGAGATTTTGAAGGAATTTCGAGAGAGGTGAGAGCAGCGGCCTTTTCTGAAATTGCAGATGCGGTCTTTTCATCAGGCCTGGCCCGCTTGCTTGGGTCTCCGATATCATGACTCTTTCCTCTATCATCATAAGTTTTTCTTTTACTAGAGTCATCCCCTCTTTGAGAAGAGTCGTGTTGTTCATCCCTTCTCCTGTACCGTTCTTCATACGCTCTTCTTTCTTGAGATTTTCGAGCAGCTCTCTCTTCATCAATTTCCCTATGGGTGGGAAGATAGCGCCTATAATCATATTGACCACGCCTTCCGTACTGTTGGAAGTCATCATAATAGGAACCGCTGCGCCCCATTGGAGAACCTAAAAATGAGAAAGAAGCATAACTTGAGAATCTTCAAATTATAAAAGACTGAGTGCCGAAAAATCCTAAGTGTGTGTAATGTGCAAATTACGCGCGTCAAACTACAAACCGCTCATCGGTCGGGAAGTAAGAGCGGGAGTCAACTCTTAGGTTGATGCAAGTTGTTGCAAGACAGATGTAGCCTCTACTACCGAAGAAATAACTTTGGTTGTAGTGGGGTAATCTTTAAAAAGATCTTGAGAAGTTGTCACCAGAACACTCAACCCTTCAAAAGTATCGTCACCGCTATGCCTGGCGGGACTCGCTCTTTCGATTTCTTCATTACCAGATTTCCCGGGTTCTTGGGGAGATTCCTCCTCTTCAATAACTGGGGCAAGAACAAGCTTGCCAGATGGCCCCACAACATCTATTGGAGTAGATCACTTTACCAACGAAACTTCGATAGTAAGTTCTTTTAGTACAGGTTCTTCAGCAGAAGCTGGGGCATTTGATGCTTTAGCTGGGGAGTCTGGGACTTCATGAGGATGTGTAGAGCGAGAAGAATGCAAGAGTCCAAACTGATGTAAGAATTCATCCTTCAGCAGAAATTTAATACTTCTCTCCTAAACCGCCACAGTGTTCAGTCTTTCAAAAATCTACTTATGGCTCGGATCTCTAGAAGGGGGAGGAAGTGCTGAAAAAGGAGAAAGTGAAATTAGCACTTAGCAACTCAGATCTTGAAAAGCTCAGGAATGGAAAAATAGAAACAGGTAATCTTACTTCCTACTCTCCAGATGGCATAAAACCCTGGGGGGTAGCGAACAAAGAAAAACTGGTTCCAAAAGCCATGGACGCTTTAGGAAAGATCAGTAATGAGTTTGCGATTCCTAGCGCTTCTTACAAGAATTATGGAGGGGTGATCTTTATTCTTTGTGAATGAGCATAAGTAACAAATTTCCTCGAAACTCGGCAGACGATCCAGAGTTCTCCTAAATAAAACACATAACCCCATCAAAATGGCATAGCCATTGGGGTGCAATTGGAACAGAGAGATGGTCAACCGAAGGAGAAGTGTTTGAAGAAAATCGTTGAAAGGAGGAATTGCCCCGCTCAAGCACATTTGACGATTGACCGCAACAAAACCGCGAGGAGGGCTGTTGGCAGTATCATTCGGTCCGGGAAGTAGAGCATCACCCTCAGCAAGACCAAATTGAATGCGTATTTGGTGAAATATTCTCTGAGTTAAGGTAGTCGGAGTTCTCTCTAGAGGATTCTCCACTGGGATGGCTGTCTGGAAGGCCTCTCCAGTTTGTTCTGTTACTTCTTCTTGACGAGAAGCCATTCTACATAAGCAACTGGATATTCAAATGTGAAGGTGCACGTTTCCTTAATGTGTGAAGTGTTGTGAAAAACTAGTAAAGTGACAAGCAAATATAATTGAAATTAAATTAATAAATAAATAAACATGAAAATTTCAGGACTTGTCGCTTTGTGTCCGAATCCAAGTGCAGTATTGAGGCAAACAAATCAGCTCTAGTTGGTTAATATCGCTTTACTACTTCACTTGAATTTGTTGATTCGCAGCATTTCATACAATTTCTTTAAGTTGATTATATTTTATCGACTAATCTGTCATATGATGTGGGCAATCAGTGGCAGTATATTCGCCCTAGTTTTCTGCAAACGTTGTATTTAACAGGTCATTAGCATTAAAGTTGGTTTAATCTGTTAAGAAAGCATAGCAAGGTCATGCAAGTTATGTCGGCAGTTCAAAGTTCAAGTTGGAAGTGCAATCAAGTTGTATCAAAATTCTGAAGCTCTCAAGTTGTTCAAACCCTCGGCCGTATGGTTTGAGTTAAAGAACACGAGGCATGGCAGTGTGCATCCAAGTCCTAGGTCGCTCACATGATCTAAAGGTTAAGTCACAAAGATTCAAATCAAGACAGTGTAAATCTGACTATGTCCTAGGTCGTCAGGATACTAACACGACCTAAGGAGTTAAGTCGTGTGCAATTTAAGTCGCGGGAACTAAGGTCGTTTAAGCACATTAGGTCGCAACGTTTCTTAAGTCGTTCGGATTTGTTAGGTCGCCTCTGGTGAAACTTAGCAATCTTGGACCATCTCCTATTGGCACCACTATGATCTTTTTTCCCTAGCTCGCTTACTTCCTCTCTATCCAGCAACTCCTACCTCCTAACCCGATAACCCATTAGCCACGAAAGTCCACCATCTTCTCAACAAAACCCATTGTTTATCCATACCACCAAATCACCCAAATACTGATCCGAATCATCTCAGATCTATCATAAATCCAGTACCATGCTATGCTCTCATGAATCGCAATGGCAACATGGCTAATGGCGATCAACATAACTCAAAAATGAAGCGCGACGTACGAAATTGGTCTGGAGTCAGAAGATTGGAATTCATGATTTGATGGTGATAGTGGATCGGATAAAGATCGAGTTTACTTACACAATACGATGGTGAAGATGAATCGACAGATGGCTAGCTCGAATTCGCCTATGGAAGCTCGAATGTTTGTTAATGGCGGATCAGATTGTCAAAGCGGCTAAGTGAAGAGGAAGTAGCGAGTTAGCGAGCTATATAAAAGGCGGAGAAGGAGGTGAATGGGCACGCGAGTTAGCATATGTCTTAGGTCGTTCACGACCTAGCGGAGTTAGATCGAAGCACACGACCTATGACATAGGCTTGTACTTCGAGGGGAAAGTGTTAACTCCCCTTTTCAACGATTTAGCGACTCAACAACCGAGGCGACCTAAAGAGGCTAGCAGGATGAAGCGACCCAGCGACTTACATAAGCACAGCGACCTAAAAGACCTGGCGGCTTAGCGACCTAAGGTATGAAGCGAGTTAGTGACTTAAAGACCTCGTGATCCACCAACTTAAGCGACCTAACAGGTAGCGACCTATCGACCTAAGAGGTGGAGCGACTCAACGACCTAAGGCATAAAACTGCTCAACGACCTAATTACTTAAAAGGCCTTGCGACCTAAAATCACAAGCGACCTAATGACCTAATGGGCTAAGCAACATAGTGAGTTAACGACTTAGCCTAGGTCGCTCCTACCAAGCCATCAAGCCGTCTTCTAGGTCGCTCTCGACCCGCGACCTATCTTAAGTCGCTCCTCTAGTTCGCTCACGACCTAATGTCTCATTCAGGCAAGTTCGAAAGCAGTTAAGGAAGGTCTTCCTCTAAGTCGCTGCCGACTTACGACCCGCATTAGGTCGTTCGCGATCTAGTACTTGGTAATTAAATGATGCCCCTTCCTCCTAGGTCGCTATGACCTATCAGCTAGTTCAGATAACCACGAGCGAGCCAGTTAAGTCGTAGCTCGTGTCCCCTTAACTTGCCAGCGACCTACGACCTACCTTAGGTCGTTACCTCCGACCTACAACCTATGTCCGGAATCCCCTATAAATACGGCCTGAGCTCCAACATGAAGGGGATCTTTTGTCTCATTTCTGGAACGCCTACACTCTGCCGCATTCTTAACTCATTCAACACCTCAAGCACACAAGATGCTTCAATCAACTCGAGAAAGAGATTTGACAGATTCAGCATGAATTCAGAGAACTCTCTAGCATCAAAGTTTTAGCTACTTGTCTTTAAAGTGTTGTAATAAAAGATTTCTATAGAATTGTAACCGATTCAGTAATAAAGGAGAATTAAAGTGGACGTAGGCTCAGCTTGGAGCCGAACCACTATAAACACTGTGTCTTTTACTGCTTTTCTGTGATTTTTCTGCTTATCTCTTATTCCCGTGCTAACGGGTGGTGCTTTCACACTTGCTCTACTTACACCGAGGTGTTAGCGTCTGATTTTTATGTTAATATGTACCGAGGACCTCGTCGGGATCCCCTACAACACAAGACCGGCCTACCCCTAACCTAACTAGTACCGAATATGTTATCACCCCGGATATTCCCACCATTAAAAATCGAGCGCTCCTTTTTTCATGCACAACCATATCCATAATTTATATATATATATATATATATATATATATATATATATATATATATATATATATATTCGAGGGTATCTAGAAAAGTGATAACATACCCTAATTGGGTGTGACCTACTTAGCCTTGTTGCATCTCCCTTTTTTTAGTCATTCCTGGTTGA
Source organism: Allium cepa (assembly GCA_030765085.1). NCBI lineage: Eukaryota > Viridiplantae > Streptophyta > Magnoliopsida > Asparagales > Amaryllidaceae > Allium > Allium cepa. The sequence continues at coordinate 444,266,412 of CM060945.1, forward strand.
TGAGGCTTGAGACTGACGTTACTTTTCAAGAGCAATTCCACTTAGAATGCCCATCATCCACTAATGACGATGTTCTGATCGCATTCGTCCATACAAGCTATCTTGGGTCTAGACAAACCGAATCACCGTCTTCACTATCTTCACAATATCTATTCGTAACGTTCAAACTGGATCTAAGTGGTTTTCGGATAATTAAATCTGGTCCCGATCTCTTTGAAACGATCAACGAATTTGGCCAAAATTGATAGTCGGTTATTTAACTATCAATAAAATGTCCATAAGCATACATCAGGCCTTATTATAAATTTTCCCAAAAATTTAGTTCAAAATATCTTTATAAGATATAAATTCAAATCCCTTCCAAAACATCCAACATTTGAAACAATTTCAAATCCTTAAATTTTCAACGGAATATACCCAAACCTTTCTAATACTTAGAATATTTTCCCAACTCCATTTTTATGTTCAACACTTGGAAAGTATTCCATTTATTTCCTATTTTCTCAAAAACACTTACAAATTTATTTGTAAATTCCCTAACTCCTTTAAAACGAATTCTATAAATTCTGGTTTCCTTAATTATTTTCCTTTAATATTTTCCAAGTAGAACACTTGTCTAAAATTTCAAATATCCATTTCTAACTTCTTATATGAATTCTAATTCATTTTTTAAAGTTCTCTTTTACTTAACTATTTCGAAAAATTTATTACTTCTTCCCAAATTCCATTTTTGAGAATTTCTCCTATAAATCCCATCTACTGAATAAACATCGTTTCCAAATTCTTGAGAAGATTTATAATTAAATTTCAATCATTACAAAAATCTCTCTCTATATATAAATAAATAAGTATTTAAAGGAATAATAATTTTTTTTAAAAAACATGTTAAGGTAATTATTTAAAAATATCGAACACTTTATATAAGCATCAATAATCCATTTTTGGACAACAAATCAATTTTCAAAACAAATTATAGAAATTAGACTTTTATTTTAATTAATATTAAATATTTGAAAAATTCACTTTCGAAGTATTCCAATACTAACTAGCTTAAAATTACTTAGTTAGATAAATAGAATCTCCCTTATTAAATCAAAATTTTAACCTCTTAATAAAATATTTTTTTAAATTCCAATAACCAATTCAATTTATAAATCCCTCTCAATTTACCATAGGTTGATCCCATTCCGATTTTTCTAACCATCCTCACTTTTCAAAAATAGAATTCACTATTTTCCCCAAATCTATTTTCCATATCTCGATATAAATTGACCCTGTGAAACTATATTCCAATTTATCAATTAATTTTCATTTTCCCTTGTTTATAAACATCGTTCATAAATTTATAACTCCTTTGAGTTTCACTTGTTTATAAAGCTGATCTCGTTTATAAAATCTCATTTTATAAATCCATTTCTTAATAAATTCAATATATTTCACAAATCTATTTAAAATATCTGTTTCAACTCCTTTTCATATTTTCTAGAAATATCGTTTAAAAAATCCATCATTTAAAAATCTTCTATATAAATTATTTAAAATCTCTATTCAATATATTTTTTCGAATAGCTAAATACAAACCAAAATCAATTACTGTTTTTATCCACATCAATTTCTTAAAAATAATCCAAATTTATATATGAATATTTTTATATTCAAAATCTCCATATAAATCTTTCAATTTCAAAAATAATATTTATGGTATTTAAAATACCAAAAGTTAGGCCAGTGCTACTATAGCATCCAATAACTCACATCACAACAATAATCTATAACAGATTGTTCTAACACATCATATATTATTATATGAAAAACAATCAATATAAATTTAAGGAATCCAGTTGGATCCCTGCAACCTATTTCCCTGCATCCATAAATGTTAATGCAACATGAAAAAAATTAAAATCCCACTTGGTGGGGGATAACGCGGTATATAGGGTCATCCACTATTATGTAGGGCACATAAGGTCTCATCCGCTCCATAGGCAGGAATATAACCAACTACTAATATATATACTACTATATAAATAATGTAACATCCAACTGATAATAATTTATAAATTCAAACAGCATTCAATAATTTATTTTAACTATTTAAAATAAATTCTAATAATCCAAATGTGTGAGAATTTCTCACCTTGCTTTGTCGAAATTGTTAAATTGTTCCAATTCCAAATTTTTCCAATGCATAATGCTTTCCACTGCAAATCCAACTTGACTTGTTACGTAAATTGAACCTCGTATAAAAGGGTTATATATTTGATAACATTTATATTTATTTAAATTATACATAACTAATTGAATTATTAATTAAGATGATTAGGAAAATTACCCTAATTGATCTTGCTCAATACCATGCAAACCCAGGCTCGCCTTCGACCCAACGTCGATAAATCTAAATGTGCATCGCTGCAAGTCCTTGCCTTTAACCTCCACTGTAACTTGGTCGCCATCTCCTGCAACAGCCTATGCCACCAACGACCTTCCAAGCTGTCTGGCAGCTTACCACTCTCGATAGCGCTTGCCAGTTCTGATGTAAGCGCACGAACGACTTCGAACTTGAACTTGCAACCCACAATGACATGAAATTTGGACCTCGGTACCAAAGATAGAGTGTCGTCGCTACCTCATCTCTTCAGGACCCCTCTTCCAGACTTCACGTGCACGTGAACGCACCCGCATCTAAACCCTAGGCGATATGCTCGATCATGCCTTGAGCTCCAGGCCGCGGCCACATCGTCGCCCTCTCCCTAGTCTCGTACTTGTTTGTCGATCAGGGAGTCATGATGCTCAATTCCCTTTTTTTCTCTCTGTGAGGATTCAATTTCATGACTCTGAGGAGAAAGAGGGAAAAGAAAATCACAATTTTAAAATGAAGGAATGTTGCGTTTAAACTACGGAAAGGTGGGGAATGTGAATTTAAAATGATAGGGGTTCCCTCATACTTGATGGTGGCGTGTTTTAGAAGGCAGGGTCTTGACTTTGACAGGTTATAATATTATTTAATTGTAAATATCTCATTTAATGTAACTTAAAATTTCGATACCCTATCGAGGCATGCCGCTAGGCGTTCATAATGTTATAACCCTATTCCGAACGCAATGGAACAAGTTTCGAGTCCTAATTTGATCATATGGAGAAGATAGCTTTTTGGACCTAATTATTATATTAAATTTCAATATTAATTTTAATGCATTTCTATCATGTACAATCAAAAATAACTCCTAACATTAGGAAATTTGGAATCCGATAATAAAACACTATTACATATCTAATGGAACTAGTTTCATCGAATTTCGAAACTGTGCCCTGGATCGTTAATTAAACGCGTCGATTAAATTGATGATACCCAATTTTTACGAAATCGCCTAAAATTTCGATTTTAAAATCTTATTAACAAAATTATAATTCCAAATATAATATTTAAAACCATTTAAATATTCACAATTAAACATAGAAAAATCCGGGTCATTACAATAATGAATGTTGAATTACTTAGATGATAATAAAATAATTGTTAATAAATGTTGAAATATTTATTAATGTAATTTATTGAAAAATTAAATCTTTTAATTTTAATATTGGGAATTGTATAAATAATTGAACCTTGAATTAGTGTGAATGAAAATGGTATCAAAAATGGATTTAAACTTTATTTAAATATGAATGAAGACTATTAACATTTAAAATGGGATTTAAAAGTGAATAATTAGAAATTGGGAATTTTATATTATAATTAACAAGTAAAAACAGCCATTTCGGCACTGACTTGGATTTTGAGGAAACTAGTTTCATCGGATCTGTAATAGTAAATTATTGTCGGATTTCATGTTTCGTAGTGATCGGACTTATCGTTTGGTCGTGCGAGCTTGAAACGCGTATAAATTAATTAAAGGAATTTAATTAAAATTAATTGATTTTGAAAATCTATCTACTGCATATGATCGATTTAGGCCTCGAGACTAGTTTCATTGCATTCGAAATGGGGGTAAAACCTTAGGAACGCCAGGCGACATGCTTCGTTTGGAGTTCGGAATTTTTGTTTTCACATAGAAGGTAAGTGTTTTATAAGCTCACGACGTACTAAAATAATATTTATGTTAGTTAAATTGACATCATGAAGCCATTTAATTTATTGACCGTTGTTTAGTAAAATTTAACAGACATTTAAATTAATATGAATTAAAATGATAGGAATTTGAATTTACAGTTCAAATTTGAAATGGAAATTAAATTGCTAGTTAAATTTCCGATTACTGATAACAGTAAATTGTTATGGTATTTTGACTGATTTGAATGTTGATTGTGATGGATGTTATTGATTGATATTATGGATGATTTGGATATTTATTTATTTTGATATATCCAGTTATCATCCCGTATATTATTTACAGTATATAAAACTGTAAATCGATTATTTCGAAAAAATTAAGAAATAGGTTGATACATACCTATGACACTTATTTTGGATTGAAATAATATATATCCATCCCTGAAATTAAGTTGAAATAACTATTAACTTGGTCATAGAATAGAAAATTATATACGGACACCGGATTGGTTAAATTAACTGATTTCTGAATTTTGATTTGAAATTATTTAAACGATTGTGATTTAAAGAAACAAAAATCAAATTTATGAAAATTGAATTATTTTTGAACTTGAGCTCAAAATGCTGAAATTTAAATTTGGAAACAGGAATTGTTTATATAATCGAAGTTGATATTTTAAAGCTATAATTGAAATATGATTTGAATTTCGGAAATTGATTTGTTTCAAAAGATTGGACATTTATTTGAAATTTGAATATTGCTAAGTAAAACTAATTCAAATTGATATTTCAAAAGTTGAGCTCGAAATTAAATTATTTTAAAGATTTTGACATTAAATTGAATATTGAAATAAAATTTGATTTAATGATTTAAATCGATATTTTGAAAATCGGGCTCGAAATTAAAATAAATTGAAATGGTTTAAATTGAGTTGAAATTTAACCATTGAATGAAATAGTTTAAGTTGGAATTGAAACTGAAATTGATTTGAATTGAAACTGGAATCGTAGTTAATTCAAATTGAAATCGAAATGGAATCAATTAAGTTGAAATGGAAATTGAATCGATTTGAATTGGGAAATTTGGAATTGGATCAGTTTGACTTTGAACCTATTTTCAAAAAAATTATCTTAATATAAACTGTTTAAAACCTATCTTTTAAATATTCAAATTATTTTGATTTTCAGCTATTTTACTTTATAAACCATTTTTAATACTCAAACTATTTTGCATTAAACTATTTGAACTCTTTAAATAATTTTAAACTACTTAAACTATTATCTATAAATTCAAACTGGTCAAGGCTGGAATGTGTATATTTAAATCGTGGATTTAAATACGAATTGGGTTAAATTGAAGTTATAACCTAAATTGTAAATCGAATTGAATTTTGTAAAGAAATGACATATCGAATTAAATATGACATTTTGAAGTAAATATGATATTTCGAAATGAAATTGATTTTGAAGCGAATATGATATTTTGATATCAAGTATGAATTATTTTCGAAATGTAAAAGTACCAACCAGAGTGTAAAACGATGTTTAGTTGTTAAAGAGACCGGAGCCCCTTATTGGCATACTCTATGTCAATATTGGAACCAATTCAACAACTGTGTACCTGGAGGAGACTCCCGAACGAAGTGGTTGGATTTGGCGCCGTTTGCTGGATTTGAAGAAAGGGAAAGATGATGGATAGACCTCGGCACTTGTGCCAATCTGAAATGACTAAAACAGGATGGCTTGACAGGGCCAAACGGGCTAATTACCCCTAGCGGACATCCTTTCTTCGATTTTCTTGAACTTGGTCCATACTATTACTCTTGTTGTTAGTTTCGATTGGTGTGCTTTTATTTTGGGATAGCCTTCCTTGACTAGATATGGGATGGATGGATGCGGTAGGCAGTCGTGGCTGTGATGCGTTACCACTAGTCCTACGACCCAAACTGGTAGTTTCCTATCTTGGGCATTGCCTCACGTCCCTTGTCATACTTTTATCCCTATATGCGACCAATACGATTTTGTTTTAGTGTTTTCTTATCACGGCGTCTCCTTGACTACCAACGTTACTGGTGGTGTCAAAGGCAAACTGTACGACAATGCTTAAAATTGTGTTAGGTAGGATTAATGTAAAGCCTTAACGCTAAGAAATATACTTATGTTACTGATTAGACATTACATATATAGCGTATTCTACTATATATAATATTTTGACGGATCCTTAAGAGATGGAAAATCCTGTAACATCTCCCTAGTTATTGCACGCGTTATATACTGGATGGGAGATGTGAAATCCCATATACATCTCTGATGCTATTACACTCATGTTTTACATAATATTAATTTGACTCACTATGGATATTTTCGTCCTGACTCGAGTGTTTTGTCTTTTCATTACGCTCGTGTCTGCCTTGAGTATTTCTGCGCATTATTTTTTGGAGGACGAAGATGAAGATTTGATATATTATTAATATTATTATTCCTGCATCATGTTGTCTGCTACATTATTTTATTTATGCATGTTATATATATAACTCTGTTAAATGTTGTATAAATTATAATCAAATGTAGAATACAAAAAGCTTCATGAATTGTTTGTTTGATTAATATATTTTGTCATTACGCTATGAGATTCTGTTTTTTTTTCTTCTTCTTTTCTTATTGTTCTTAGTTAATCCCATTAATTATCTATGTTCTGGACTGTTTATGTTGGACATGTGTAGATTATTGTTGATTTAAACCTTCCAAAATGTGAGTCAACACAGGCACTCTCATTTTAAGAACGCTTAAGTAAATTTGTCAAGTTATAAAAAGACTTTAAGGAGAAATCGTTTATTTTCAAAACCTCTTGGCTGGCAGAAAAGAGCTTTCTTAGGGTCTTGAAGAAATTTATAACAACTTCCCATTTATATTTATATTTCTAAGGTGATGAAAAGGACGATTTACTTAAAAAAATATGAATCTAATTACATTATTGTTATGTAGAGAAGCCAGCATTCCTGTTAGGAAATAAGATTACCACCACTTCCCACCCATTAGTACTCCTTAAGGATTTAATGTTTCCTTCAACTCTACCATCCCTATTATTGAATATGCGCTTATATTGTTTTTTGTTTGATGATAATAAACATATATACATTCGTTTAAATGTATTTGTTAATGTACTATTTTATTTTTCATAGATTAAATAAATATTTGTTGAATAAAATAAATTACACACAATTTGAAGTCAAACGGAAATTTTATTTAAACAAATATTTATTACACTTTTGAATAGTACAAATTCAAGCTCTCACTATACATATACAATTTTGATTACATCACATCATAATCTTTTATTTACAAATTTCCTCACTACATATCACTCACACTCGTAGTTTGTCTTCAACTTCATTCCAGTTTGAATCCAGCATCTGAGCAAACTGCAAAAATATTCACTAACGCAGTAAAATTGAAAAAGAAATATTTTTGCAATATAAAATGAAATATGATTTTTGAAAATATGGTTTGCCTCAGTTATTTGGGTTGTTCGTCATCATTTAAATTTGAATTTATCACACACGAACAGTGTGACATGCACAGTGTATCACTGTACATGCCACAAGGCCGTGCACACCGATATACACTTGATAATGCTACAGGGACAGGTGAGCACAAGGTCAAACCCAAATCAAAAGCCGGGTTCAACTCAGGTGCAACATAAATAAAAATCTCGACTTCAGCACAAGGTCAAACCCGAGTTGCGAAACTGGATTCAACTCAGGTGCAATTTAAAAAATGTATGTATCAGTGCAGACGCAAATGCTACCATGACTCGAGTACATGCTACAGCAACATTATATGATACAAGTGATAATGCACAATGCACCAAGCATTGAACCAGAAACATGATCAACACAGCAACAATGGTCAGGCAGTATGCATCAGGCACTAAATCAAGTGAAACAACTCAGCAATGAATTTAACCAAGTACAATCATGAATGCAAACTACAGATCAGAGCAGTATGCAAAGTCGATGCAACATAAACAAACCCAATATGACTGCAAGCAGTGCCACATGGATGTCACAAGCAAAGACCAAGTAAACAACTACATGTTGAACAAATGAAAACAGTATGCAAGCTCGAGCGCAAATTATGAATACTGCAACAATATCCAGTATGAAGTATCAGACTCAATAGCAAGTTCAAGCTAGTGCCAACAAAGAATCAAAGCTCGACCAACATAATGCAAACTACAACCCAACAGCAACATGCTTGAAGACCACAGCACGACCAATGGCAATACAGTGACAACATGACAGCAGTTTATACAACACGAATAAACCACTGCAACAAAGTGTACGAACTCTAGTGAATACAAAAATGACAGCACCAAGTGAATAAGCATGATACACTTCAAGTACATTAGTATATGACAGCAACCAGAGGCAACATCACACAATCAAACTGCAACAAGATCAAATACAATAACCAGACAAAAGCACACTGATATGCAACACTCAGATGAAACCAAAATGATCACGACTACAATATGCAGACTCAAACACACTGATCAAATGAAGATATGAAGAACACAAGGGTCGAACTAATAAGTCCATCAGAAATTCACAAGCTAATATCAGCTCTGATCAAGTCAACAAAAGTCTGGTTTGAATCAAAGCATACTGAAGCCGAGCCAACAGAAAAATTCACAGAGAATCAAGCAGTGATACAAAAATCACAATGAATTAAAACAGTGCCGAAGAATCAGCAATATCAAGAATTCAAAGTTTTTTTTAATTGAACAAGTCAACAGAGAAATACACGGAGGCAGTCATGAATCAAAACCGTGTCAACCAAGCTGTGAGAAGCAAGTATCAAAATATACGCATATGAAAAAGTCAGAGATAAATCTCAAGCATCAATACAAGATCGAACGAATGAAGACAAATTCAAATGAACGTATACGAACGCAAAAATAGGATTTCGAATCCTATATAAGCCCAATCATCATCGGCAAATTAATCATCGAGTTCAAGCATCAACCCAGTAAAGCAAAAGGAAAAAGTACATACCGAAATCACAAACAACAGTGAACTCGATCAAACAGAAGCAGCCAAGAGCGAACGAACGAGAACGAAGCACACGAAAAGGCGAAGCTTCAAAGCCCTAATTTGGATCAAGAGCCGAAGCCCTAAATTCAGATCGAACAAAGAATACAACAAAGGGCCGCCATTTTTTTTTCAAAGCCAAATTTGGATCGCAAGCAGAAGACCTAATTCGACAAAGAGGAACGGCCGTCACAAGCAAAAGGATCGGGTTAAAGAAAATAAATTGGGCCGGCTTGCTTTATTTTTAAAGGGCTTTAGTATATTTTAAATAGGGTTTAAGTGCTATTTGTTTTTTAATTGTTGTTTTTAACTTTTCAAATCGAAAACTGGTAAATCACCACCTAGGGTTTAGGTAGTGTCAGATTGTCTAGTTAGAATTAGTTTAGTGAGCAGGGTGTGCGAGTTTGCAAAGCTCTATAGGCGGGAGCAGAGTTTGCAAGTAAGCAAAGCTATATAGGCGGGAGCAGAGTTTGCGAGTAAGCGAAACTCTATAGGCGGAGCAGGGTGTGCGAGTCTAGTAGAGTGTTTGTGAGCGGGAGCAAATGTTTGCGAGTCTAGTAGAGTGTTTGTGAGCGGGAGCAAAAGTTTGCGAGTCTAGTAGAGTGTTTGTGAGCGGGAGCAAATGTTTGCAAGTCTAGTAGAGTGTTTGTAAGCGGGATACTGTTTAATTCTAATAGAAATCTGGGAATGCAACAGTAGGCAGGGGTTGCCGAAGCTGGGTAAATTTTGTGTGTGATTCAATTTTCAGCATATTTATTTCTGCAGTTTGTTTCTGATTTTAAATCAAGAAAATTTGCTATAACCCTATTCACCCCCCCCCCCTCTAGGGTTAATTTAGATCCTACAAGTGGTATCAGAGCGAGGTATTTTTCTTTAACTCTTGAGTCATGAATTCATCGAATAATGCTTTTTCTGAGGGGCAATCTATCGTTAGGCCACCCATGTTTAATGGGAATGATTATGCTTATTGGAAAGTTAGGATGGGTATTTATCTTAGTTCTGTTGATTATGATGTTTGGGACATTATTGAAACTGGCTATAAACCTCCCACTATAATTGTTGGTGATACTGAGATTCCTAAACCTAAGGATAGATGGGCTGCTAACAATAAGAAATTAAAAACTACAAATGCCAAAGCAATGAACGCTTTGATCCGTGCTCTCGATAAGAATGAATTTAATAGAATTTCTCATTGTGAAACTGCACAGGAAATTTGGCACACTTTGGAGGTGACACACGAAGGAACTTCTCAAGTCAAGGAGTCTCGTCTAGCTCTATACAGCAATGAATACGAAAACTTTGTGATGGAAAAAGGCGAGAGCATAAAGGACATGTTTGGATGCTTTTCAACCTTGGTATACAACGCTAGGGCGCTTGGGAAGGTATTCACTGAGGTAGAGCTTGTGCGGAAGATACTACGAGTCTTACCGATGAACTTTGAGGCAAAAGTCACGGCAATACAAGAATCGAAAGATCTGAGCAAGCTAAGCATGGAGGAGTTGATTGGCAACTTGATGACATATGAACTTGAGCTAAAAGCAAAGGAAGAACACAACAACTCCGAACCAAAGAAGAAGACGATTGCCTTAAAGAGAAAAGAAGAGAGCGATGAAGATGAAGTAAATCCAATTAAAGAGCTTGCAATGGCTGTCAATAAACTTAGAAACTCGTCAAGATTCAAGCCACGCAAGAAGAAAACAAAGGGCAATAGGTCAAAAGATTCTGAAAATTCCGATAATGAACTGACATGTTATAACTGCAACAAGCCTGGCCACATCAAACCAGAATGCCCACTTCTCAAATACAACAAAGGAAAGAAAAAGAAAAAGAAAGCTTTTGCAGCAACTTGGGATGATGAAGAAGGAGAGGAAGTTTCGGATAGCAGCTCAGAGGAGGCTAACTTGTGTTGTATGGCAAAATCAAAATCAGAAGCAACCTCAGAGGAATCTAGTGAGGCAGGTGAGTATTCCTATAGAGATCTTGTTTTTATGTGCTTAGATCTTACTAAAACAATTGATAGTCTTGAATCTAAAATTGAAAAACTGAAATCTGATAGAAGAGAACTTGTCCATGAAAATTCTAGGTTAGAAACTGAACTTGAAAACATTCAAAACCTAGACTGTAAAAATTGTAAGATTTTAGATTCAGAATTATCAAAACTTAGGAATAACTTTGAGAATCTTGTAAAAGAAAACTTGAATCTTAAGGAAACCATCGACACTAGGAAAAAGGATTTTATAAATCGATGCATCTCACTTGTAAATGAAAACACAACATTAAAAACCAAAGTCCAAAATCTTGAGAAATCTCTGAATAACTTTTCAAAAGGAGAAAAATCTTTCAAAATGTTATTGGGAAATCAAATTTGTGCTAACAACAGAAAAGGACTAGGTTTTGGTAAATCACAAGTTGATGGTAATACAAAAGGTAAGAGTGTCTTTGATAGATGTGAAATAATTGGACATCGTGTTGATAATTGTAGTCATAGGAACAAGAACACAAAGTTTAATCAAGTCAATTCAATGTGCACAATTTGTAGAAAATTTGGACACAATCAAAATAATTGTTGGTATAGACCCAAACACGTGAAAACTATACCAATTTGGGTTCCAAAAGGCACAAATATAAAATCTTTGAAAGTCAAACAAATTTGGGTGCCAAAAGGAACATATATAAATAGTTTTGAGTCTCCACAAACATATTTTTCATATTCTACCACTAACAACCATGGACCTATAAATAGGTCACAAAAATCTTTCATCGTGTAGGTGTGGTGGCAGGCTAAGGAACAACAACAGTGTTCTCTGGATTTTGGCTGTTCAAGAAACACAACGGGCGACAAAGCAAAGTTCCTTAGCCTAGTACAAAGGCGATAGAATCACAATGGACAACGACGAAAAATTATCGTAAAGGTAAATCAGGTAAATTTGTTTTGAACGATATATTAAATGTGATAATCTGCACCGTAATCTGAATTAAATCAGCCAACTATGTGAAAAGATTTTGACTTTTTCAAATATTGACCAATCACATTTAAATAGAATTACTTGGAGTAATTATCATGGTTGACTAATTCTAACAATGATCTTTAATGACTTGTTCTTATTTATGACTTTGATTTTGTGCTTAAATGATGACCAATCAGATTTTCATCTTTGAACTAATCCATATAAATTTGTTCGGTCAAATGATAGTGCTTTATTGATCTTTGATTTCTCATGCTACACGTAGATATATTTGTTTTGACATTTTGGTCACTGTTTGTAAATTTGCACGATTTCAAATTTCATGTGAAAGCTGTTAAAAAGGATTTTAAGAAATTGTTGAAACTTTGAGAAATTGTTATGATGTTGTTTCTAAAACTGACACTATGATGTGTGTTTGATTGTTAACTCGGTCTCAATTCAAATCCAAGAGAATTTCAGTGTTGAAAACAATTATGAGATAATTTGTTGAAATTTCACAATCTGGTCTTTGACATCCAACGAGTGAATATTGAGTGAAATTTAAATTCAGATGCATATTACACTTGTAATATAGTTGATAGAAAAATTACTAGTGGAACGTGATTAAATTTCTGAAACATTCATTTCCTGCATCGTTTTTTCAAAGAAAATATCTGCATATTTTTTCACTTGAAATAATTTTTTAGCAGAAATTTTTCTTAAAACCACTTCTAGAAAATAATCTCTGTTGACCTTGCATCAGATTAGTTACTTAAGAAAATTTGATTTTATAACTATTTTTGAAATTGATCTTAAATAACTATATTGACTAATCTGATCCCCTACTGATTATCTGAAGAGATATATAGTGATTGAAAAAATGATGAGTGTTGATATTGATCAAAAATTATAACTCGAGAAAGTATAATTAGAAAATTTCTTTAGAAATTTAAACATGAGTTATAAAACTTTTTGTTGGTAAAAATTCCACGACCATCTCTATTTCTATCATTTTTCTAACGACCATCACATCAAAATTCAATATAGTTTGTCGAAATGTGATACTTTAAACAGGAATCATTCGTTTTTCATTTTATTTTATTTTTTAATAAATAAATAAATATATATAATAAATACCAAAGTATTCACTCTCATTTAAAAGTCCTTACGGTTATGCATGGGTGAATTACTTGGAATTTGTTATGTGCTTCCATGCTCATTTAAAAGTCCTCACGGTTATGCATGTATGGAACGCATATCAAAAATTGATTTTTTTTTAAATAAACAAGTTGATTCTAATCCCATTTAAAAGTCCTCATGGTTATGCGTGGTTAGAAGATACTTAAATTCATTTTTTTTAAAAATAAATGGAATACTACTAATCTCATTTAAAAGTCCTAACGGTTAAGCATGGTTAGTAGATATTCAAAATTCCTGAGATAAATAATCACAAATAGACACAACTGTATGGTTTTATATGATGACACCATTCTCATCATTCTAAAAGTGGAATATGCGCCTAACAAGAAGTAGTTATGATTTTTGTTTGATTTTTATTCAAGTTTAATATTTATATTCAATTGAGTTTTAATTTGGATTAATATCGATCACTTTATCTCTATTTTTCTCTAACACTATTATTCTTTTGCTGATAACAAAAGGGGGAGAGAAAAGTTAAGATTTTGTAAAAAGGGAAGAGAAAAGGTCAAAGAATTTTTCATTTGCATCTAGGCTCATTTGCATATTTTTTATATGTATGCATATATGTAGGGGGAGTTATGTGTAGAGAGGAAGCATTCAAATAGGGGGAGCAAATGAAATCATCAAATACATTTAATACATTCAAAATCTTAAATATATGTTTGTTATCATCAAAAGGGGGAGATTGTTGAATATGCGCTTATATTGTTTTTTGTTTGATGATAATAAACATATATACATTCGTTTAAATGTATTTGTTAATGTACTATTTTATTTTTCATAGATTAAATAAATATTTGTTGAATAAAATAAATTACACACAATTTGAAGTCAAACGGAAATTTTATTTAAACAAATATTTATTACAATTTTGAATAGTACAAATTCAAGCTCTCACTATACATATACAATTTTGATTACATCACATCACAATCTTTTATTTACAAATTTCCTCACTACATATCACTCACACTCGTAGTTTGTCTTCAACTTCATTCCAGTTTGAATCCAGCATCTGAGCAAACTGCAAAAATATTCACTAACGCAGTAAAATTGAAAAAGAAATATTTTTGCAATATAAAATGAAATATGATTTTTGAAAATATGGTTTGCCTCAGTTATTTGGGTTGTTCGTCATCATTTAAATTTGAATTTATCACACACGAACAGTGTGACATGCACAGTGTATCACTGTACATGCCACAAGGCCGTGCACACCGATATACACTTGATAATGCTACAGGGACAGGTGAGCACAAGGTCAAACCCAAATCAAAAGCCGGGTTCAACTCAGGTGCAACATAAATAAAAATCTCGACTTCAGCACAAGGTCAAACCCGAGTTGCGAAACTGGATTCAACTCAGGTGCAATTTAAAAAATGTATGTATCAGTGCAGAAGCAAATGCTACCATGACTTGAGTACATGCTACAGCAACATTATATGATACAAGTGACAATGCACAATGCACCAAGCATTGAACCAGAAACATGATCAACACAGCAACAATGGTCAGGCAGTATGCATCAGGCACTAAATCAAGTGAAACAACTCAGCAATGAATTTAACCAAGTAAAATCATGAATGCAAACTACAGATCAGAGCAGTATGCAAAGTCGATCAACATAAACAAACCCAATATGACTGCAAGCAGTGCCACATGGATGTCACAAGCAAAGACCAAGTAAACAACTACATGTTGAACAAATGAAAACAGTATGCAAGCTCGAGCGCAAATTATGAATACTGCAACAATATCCAGTATGAAGTATCAGACTCAATAGCAAGTTCAAGCCAGTGCCAACAAAGAATCAAAGCTCGACCAACATAATGCAAACTACAACCCAACAGCAACATGCTTGAAGACCACAGCACGACCAATGGCAATACAGTGACAACATGACAGCAGTTTATACAACACGAATAAACCACTGCAACAAAGTGTACGAACTCTAGTGAATACAAAAATGACAGCACCAAGTGAATAAGCATGATACACTTCAAGTACATTAGTATATGACAGCAACCAGAGGCAACATCACACAATCAAACTGCAACAAGATCAAATACAAAAACCAGACAAAAGCACACTGATATGCAACACTCAGATGAAACCAAAATGATCACGGCTACAATATGCAGACTCAAACACACTGATCAAATGAAGATATGAAGAACACAAGGGTCGAACTAATAAGTCCATCAGAAATTCACAAGCTAATATCAGCTGTGATCAAGTCAACAAAAGTCTGGTTTGAATCAAAGTATACTGAAGCCGAGCCAACAGAAAAATTCACAGAGAATCAAGCAGTGATACAAAAATCACAATGAATTAAAACAGTGCCGAAGAATCAGCAATATCAAGAATTCAAAGTTTTTTTTAATTGAACAAGTCAACAGAGAAATACACGGAGGCAGTCATGAATCAAAACCGTGTCAACCAAGCCGTGAGAAGCAAGTATCAAAATATACGCATATGAAAAAGTCAGAGATAAATCTCAAGCATCAATACAAGATCGAACGAATGAAGACAAATTCAAATGAACGTATACGAACGCAAAAATAGGATTTCGAATCCTATATAAGCCCAATCATCATCGGCAAATTAATCATCGAGTTCAAGCATCAACCCAGTAAAGCAAAAGGAAAAAGTACATACCGAAATCACAAACAACAGTGAACTCGATGAAACAGAAGCAGCCAAGAGCGAACGAACGAGAACGAAGCACACGAAAAGGCGAAGCTTCAAAGCCCTAATTTGGATCAAGAGCCGAAGCCCTAAATTCAGATCGAACAAAGAATACAACAGAGGGCCGTCATTTTTTTTTTCAAAGCCAAATTTGGATCGCAAGCAGAAGACCTAATTCGACAAAGAGGAACGGCCGTCACAAGCAATAGGATCGGGTTAAAGAAAATAAATTGGGCCGGCTTGCTTTATTTTTAAAGGGCTTTAGTATATTTTAAATAGGGTTTAAGTGCTATTTGTTTTTTAATTGTTGTTTTTAACTTTTCAAATCGAAAACTGGTAAATCACCACCTAGGGTTTAGGTAGTGTCAGATTGTCTAGTTAGAATTAGTTCAGTGAGCAGGGTGTGCGAGTTTGCAAAGCTCTATAGGCGGGAGCAGAGTTTGCGAGTAAGCAAAGCTGTATAGGCGGGAGCAGAGTTTGCGAGTAAGAGAAACTCTATAGGCGGAGCAGGGTGTGCGAGTCTAGTAGAGTGTTTGTGAGCGGGAGCAAATGTTTGCGAGTCTAGTAGAGTATTTGTGAGCGGGAGCAAATGTTTTCTAGTCTAGTAGAGTGTTTGTAAGCGGGATACTGTTTAATTCTAATAGAAATCTGGGAATGCAGCAGTAGGCAGGGGTTGCCGAAGCTGGGTAAATTTTGTGTATGATTTACTTTTCAGCATATTTATTTCTGCAGTTTGTTTCTGTGTTTAAATCAAGAAAATTTGCTATAACCCTATTCACCCTCCTCTAGGGTTAATCAAGATCCTACACCTATATCTGTGGGTTTGCTTAAAAAGGCTCAAATTGCTTTTTCTAAACTTTAAAATTTGTGTTGTTAATGCCATTTGACCTTCTTCGTGCCTGTAAATCTTTATGTTACCAATAAATAGAGCATGCTTCTTCATGTATTGATTTCCTTTTCTTTTTATTTATTTTAAATAATAGAGTCAACTAACGCTTGCATTCAGCGATCTGAATCTCTTTCTCGGCTAGACGATATTAAAACTAAAATACTATTGGACATTGAGAAGAGATATTCCTCTCGAGGTGCTTTAGTCTTGCCACTTCCGAATAATTCAGAATTGCGTAAATAATACATACAGCAAGTAATATAAATTGAGGTCAACATTAAGTGGCATGGAAGAGACGAGCTCAAGCTTAGAGGAGAAAATTAAAGAGATAGATAAAGAGATTCAGGACATGAAAGAGAGCATAAATGTGGTTGGCCGATCTGGTACTTCAGATAAAAGATTCAAAACAAATGTGGAAATTGCTCGATTACACCAAAGAATAAAGGACCTTGAAGTGGACTTGTTGAAGAGTCAAGTATCATGTCAATTCTAAAACTTATTGCAAGTGGAGAAAAGTCCAACCTTCTCACTCCTACTCCTACGAGAACAACTAGGTCCCAATCTCTGATTGGCAAAGAGGCATTCCCTTCTTGTTAAACCCTCCTCCGGGTTTAGATCATGGAGAAATCTCTAGATGGTTCCAAAAGGTTAGAAATGAATTTATCCAATTTTTAAAAGGAAAGTGGGATGAAAAAGTTTTGGAATATCTCAACAAGTACCAAAGTCAAATTGAGGAGTTAGGATGTGAGAAATATGCACTTGAGCAAGAAGTTAAAGAATTACAGAGAAAAGTCAAAACTCCTTAAAGGAGCTAATAAAATGTTCAACCATGCATTAAAGGTTCAAATTAGCTTTATTGATGACATAGATACTATCCGAAAGAAGGAGAAGAAACATAAGGAACTTTTGGATGTGGCAATTCGTCACATCACTGAAACATCTGCAGCTGTTGAAGACTTGAAGGAAATGGTGTAAGATCTTGCTTCCTAATAGAGGATAATCGACGTGACCTCGCTTGGAAACTCTTAACTGAATTTTCTTATTGATAGATCCTTTTTGTTATTTGTAACTTTTTTATGTGATGTATAAAATGTAAAATAGTAAATAAATTTGTACCTGAACGATTAATACCTAGAATAGACATTGTGTGCGCATCATTCTAGCTACATTTTAAATCTCCCTGAACCACATGCTCTGATTAAAACAATCATACTTTCTCTCTTCTATCACTTATACGATTATTTAAATCGGAACATGTGGTTGAAATCAGGGGATTTGGGATGTAGCAAGAATGAGGTATAGCCGATCCTTCCCCATATACACGCATACACTATATATGTATATATGTATATATATACACATATGTACATATGTATATATACACACACACATATTTTTTTGGAACTAATACACACACACATATGTACATATGTATATATGTATAAATATATACATATACATATATATATGTATAAATATATACATATACATATATATATATATGTATATATGTATGTATGTTTATATATATCTCTCTCTCTGTGTGTGTGTGTGATATTTAATAATTAAAAGGGAAATTCTATTTGGAAAAAAAATGTAGACACAAAATTAGACACAAGAGATCTTGACCAATAAATCTCCACATGAATTCCACCTCTCATGTAAAGGCAAAAGGATCCAACGGTTAATACTTATTGTGTCTAGTTTTGTGTTTAATTTTGTGTCCCAATAGCCGCTTCCTAGTTAAAATTATATATATATATATATATATATATATATATATAATTACATATATACATATTATCTTTTACATGTATGATGTTCCCCATGTTAAAGATATCATCCTTTTATAACTAATAATATATAACAATCATATATCACAATGGCTATTTATTAACATATGATATCTATTCATTTATGTACACTTTAAATTAACCTGCCATATTTATAATACATATCATGATTCATTATGAGTGTGAGCACACATGAATTAAAATACAAAATTAAAATATGTAAAATAAAATAACATTAATTTAGTGCTTAGTAAAGACAAATAATAGTATAGAGCACAAATGATTTAAAATAAATTAACTAAAGTAAAATTAATATAATAAAATCCTCTATTAATGATCACTAAATATAATTTAATGAAAACATATTATTCATGTAAATATAGAATAAAATCTGCTACAAATTAAAAATGATTTTTTTATTTCCACATTTTACAACGTCGTCGATGTATCTGATCCAACAGTTATATCATCAATCTTTGTCGTCCTTTTAACCTCCAACGACAACCTACGCAACTATCATCAGTGGTCGAACAGTGCCTATCAACTAAGCTATACCCTCTTCGGTCTTACTCATAATCCATATAGCCATATCCATCCCATAACAACCCAGCTCGACATCCACGTGGTATCTCGCCGTTGCATATCCATATGCTTTGTCGTACACACGCCAAGCCATACCTTGGACTTAAGACTTCTGAAAGGCTACAATAGTGGCAGTTCCTGTGACGACCCGGAATTTCTAACAATTTAAATTTGAATAGTTGATTGATTTTAAAATATTTAAAAGCTAATTTGAATTTGAATTCAAGATATCAATATTTAGTTGATAATTAAATTATTGAATTATATGATTTGAGATTGGGTAAGATGTTGAAAATGGAATTTTAAGCCGGTTAAAAATAATTTAAAGGCTTGTAAAATTTATATGGATGATACTGAAGATAGTAAAAGTGTTAAAGGGTGATTCAGAAGTTTTTTGTTAAGTGTTGAGATTTTACCGTTTAAATCGATATCTAAAAATAGCCTTCCGAGGCACAGTCTCAGAATCTGACGAAACCCGTTTCATTGGATCCGTAATATTTAGTTATTATCGGATTTCAATTTACGTAGCAATCGGAGTTTTCGTTAGACCCTAGCAGCTCAAAACGCTTAGAAACCATTTTAATAAATTTGAATTAAAATGGATCGTTTACTTCCGTAACTCGCGCATATGACCAAATTAGCTTTCGAAGCACGTTTCGTTGTGTTTGGAATGCGGGTAAAACCTTATAAACGCCTGTCGGCAGGTCTGATTCGGAGTTCGAGATTTCACGGTATGCCTAACGAGATATTTTGAAAATAATAATTAAAAAAAATTAATAATATAATATATAATAAAAGGTCAAAGCCTATAACATCTCCATCAGCCACCCTACCTTCTGAACGTGCAGAGATATTTTCCCCTTCTCGTTTAAATCGCCCAACCCTTCTGCTAATTAAACGAAAGCGAGAAAACAAAAGGGGGGAAATGGATTCATTCATCTCAGCTCCATTCATTTTTTTCTATTTTCTCCCTTCATTCTCGACTCAAACGGTAATAAAAAAGGGCTTTCAGCGCGGTCGCATTCGTGCGACGCTTGAGGTGGGGCCGCGCGTGAAGATTTAGAGGGGATCGTGATGCTCGGCGAGTCCAAGGCGATTGATGCTCAATTCGAGCGAGGCTTTGTTGCGACAGGCGATGTCGAGGTGATGTAGGGCAGCGCGATTTCTGGAGGGCGTCATGACTTCATGCGACATGATTTCATGAGTGAGGAATCGAGTTCGTTGTCGCCATGGAGTGAGGCTCGGTTTAGGTCAAACGGGCCTTCGTCGATTCATGCATATCGAAGTGAGTCTCAGTCTAAAGATGTAGTCGCAAGGTGAGTTCACTCGCACGGTTACTATCTCTAAATCCAACTGTATGTCTTTAAGGTTGTGTTTCATTGCTTTTGCTTTGCCTCAGGTTGAATGTTCTGTTTCTTTGTAGTTACGCATGATATATTAGTAGTATATTGTTCCATAGACTTGTGATATTTCCTGATATTAGATTGTTATAAACATAGTATAGTAAGGAATATGTAGTGAATGATTTTTAACTTGTTAGATTTTTATTATTATTATTTGTAGCTGCTGAAATATGCGTGCTTTACTAAGGTTGGGGTTGATATATGAGTATTAACTGTTAGATTATTCTTTCCTGGAAGTAATATATTTGCCTTTGTCCCTTTAATTTTAGCTTTAGGCTTTATAAACACACTGGTAGATAAGGCTATATTTTCATGTAAAATCCTTGCTAGTAAAACTAAAAAAAAAAGGAACAGAAGTTTGTTGTAATTCAGTTTAAGGAAGCACGCCAGTATATGCAGGGTTTAAGTGGTTAGCTTTGTAAATTTATGCCTAATGCCTAACTTAGCTTTGCGTTATTTAATCCACCTGCCGGTAGTCTTGTTTTATGAGTTGAAAATGGACACACCTTTTGCTGTTACAGTTATTGCATAAATCACTTTTCTATGAATAAAGGTGACGTGCTATACATGTCATATAAATTATATGGACTGCTATCCATTATTTATATATCTGTTGCTTTATTTTCATGTACTAAGCCAATTAGCTGGGCTTGCAAATCTTAAGAACTAGAGAACATTTTATGGACTCTAATGTATAGGTTTTATAAAATATAAACTTAGTAATTAAGATAATAGTTTATCTTTATAGAAAATTTTATTTGATGTAATTAAAGGAAAATTAATTAATTAAAGGATTATTGATTAATATTATTAATTAAGAATAATTAATTAAGAAGGTTAATTAATTTAGGTTGAGTAATTAAAGGATGATTAATATCATTTAATTAAGGTTAATTAAGCAGGATTTAAAAGTAATTAATTTATTTGGTGATAATTAAATTAATTAGTAATGGGACTAATAGCTATTGCTTATGATAGATTAAATTATATCGAATGTTCGGATGAATTAATATCTCAAGTCTGATAATGTTGATCTGTGTTATGATATGATAGGGTTTAACTATGATAAGTTGGAATGAATTGTAGTGCGAATATGACACCCTGTATTTAAAATTGGTTTGTATTTCCTTAAACAACATGGATTAGAGAGGATATTGAGTTCGAAGAGACCGGGTTCGGGTGTTAGGAAATACCCGAAACCACTTCGAATTATTATATATTGATATGTGAAATCAATAGGCTGAAAGGAAATGATTTAAGTAAATTGGATTATTTTATCTAAGTTTGATACTTAGAAATTGATATGTGAAATAAGTGTTGTCTATAGCAAATTGTGAATTGGATAAATTGATATATGTTACACCGAGTTTATATAAGTTGATTTCTTTGGTATTCCATGTTAGTTGGGTTTACCCACGCCGGTTTCCAGCCTGACCCGGGTGTTACTTTGGTGTAATGCTCGGGTCAGACCGAGTATTACAGATTTTCAGGTAGGTACGTTCTGGAGCTCAGGAGGCGAGCTGGATGGGCATAGCGTATAGAGTATTTCCACTGTATTTATAATATTGTAAATCTGAGACATGATAATTGTGTATATTCAGTGACTGTATATATGTGAAACTCTGATGTATATTAAATGTAATCGACAGATATAATATTCCTTTGTAAACTCTATTTATTTATTATATTTTATCCGCTGCGAATGTGAGATGTTGGTGTTTCTGATATTCTTCTTCTTCTATCTCTTTTTTCTTTTTCATAACTATCTGGAATTTTTGGGTTCGAAAATTCCGGGTCGTTACAGTTGGTATCAGAGCTGAAAGGTTAAGCGAGAACCTTGGCTCTGGTGGGGATTACTCATTGAATAGAGTCCATAGTACTCTAGAATGAGTTGAGTGTGTGTGTATATATATGAGAGCGTACTTGTTATTTTCTAATAAAGATTTTAAATGAATTTGTATAAGAATATATTTTATATATAAAGCAATATTCCCTTCTAATAAATGTTAAGGTGATTGGTTGTTAAATTATTGGAATTAAATTAAGAAGTAATATAAAATACAACCAAACTGAAATCTTAAATTGTAATTAAATTAAGTGGTAATAGAAATACAACCAAATCAAAATTAAATGAGGATAAGTTGAAATGGATTCGGAATTAAATGGGCTAAAGAGATAAGTTAATTTGATTTAAAGGATTAAATCAACATTAAAGAATTTAACTCGGAATTATATAATTCGGGATGGTTTGAAATTGAAATTTGAATTGAATTAGTTCAAATTGAATCTGATTTGAATTAATTGAATTCGTGATTGAAGATGGATAAGTTTAAAATTTTAAATGGGAAATTTGTATTGTTGACTTAAAAAGGGTATTGAACTTGAAGAGAGTTCAATTGATATTAGTCCAAATTTATTTGAATAATTTAGAATTGTAATTAAAGTTGAATTGGTTTAAAATCAAATGGAATTTAATTTGAAGTTGGAAAGAAATTGAGAATTAATTCAACTTGAATTGAGAATAAATCAAGTCAAAATTGGAGTTATTTAAATTGGAATTGGGTCAATTTAAATGGAAATGGAAATTTAAATTGAATTGATGAAAATGGAGATTGGGAATTGAGCAATTTGACTCTAGACCATTTTTTTTTAAAAATAAATTATTTTAGTAAAAATCTATTTTTCCAAGTTATTTATATATAGACAACCTTTCTTATTAAACCCAAAACTATCTTATATAACTATTTTTGAAGTTATTTAACTATTTCACAACTGTTTTATAAACTAATTACTATTTTTCAACTATGTTACAAACTATTAACTATTTTACAGCTATTTTGAAACTATTAGTTATTTTTCAAGTACTTATCCATTTTTAAAAAATTTCAAGCTATTTTCTAGATATAAACTGGTCGGAGTTCAAGCTGTTATTGATTAAATATCCAATTGGGATAAGAATTGAAGTGATAATCCATTGGAATTAAAGCAATTGTAAATATGTGGACGGGAATTAAAGGGAATGTGAATAGAAAGGAAATTGATTTTGGCCAATGATCAATGAAGATAAATACGTAGGATGCACGTATATTATTCTATTCGCGTAATGATTTGATCTAGATTCGAGCACAGAATTTCGAGATAGTTTATCGATCCGAGTCAGGATTTTTCACTCGATTTTCGACGGCGAACCTGGGTATGGATTGTTGATTGGTTCTGGATATTCTCTATCATAGTTATAGATATGCAAGGAGAATGATGGTTTCTGATCAAGGAACCAGATCTGTGTCCGCACTAGGCAGTCGGGTGGACGATGCTAGTTTGGAAATGAAATTGTGTGATCGAGTGAGTGATCAGGTTGGTATGGCGTACGGATGATAAGTGTACATCGTACGGATTTGAATGAAATTGATATTGAAAAGAGTAATCAAATTTGAATATTTGATTTTGAATAAACATAGTTATATATCTTTGTTATATAAGATAAATCTCCCCTTGTTGTATCTATTGATGGAAGAAAAGGATTTTGAAGGTGTTTTGAAGTATAAAAGGAATTTTATACAAGTTTGAAATGATCCAAAGTTTTAAAAATTATATATATCTGTATATATATAAAGGATCTTATGAGGATTTTGGAAAAAGGTTTTAGGAACCTTTGGATTTGGAAAGGCTTATGATTTTTGGGTAAAATCAATATTGGAATTTGTAAAGCCTAATTTGAGAAATTATTGATTTTGGGATAATCGATTTTGTGACAAGGAGATTTTTATGAGATTCATACTAGGTGTATGATTTGAAGATACTATATGTATAGTATAAAATATTTTGATGATGGCTCTGGGGAAAAAGGCGCTCCCTTGAAATGAACTTCTCAAGAGTCTCACTGGGTGGTGCTGCCTTGAGCCCCAGAGGGGGTTCTAAAGTTGATCATGTGAGGAGTCTGGACAAACTAGTTCCTGAGGATTATTGGGTAGCAAAAGTCGAGGGCACTGATACCTACAGGGGAATTTGGGTTATGCTGGGACGACAGTGTAACTCGATGTCACTGCGATCTCCTGTGGGGACCATAGCGAAAATCGTGTGGAGGATGAGTGCCAACAGTCTACACTTGATTTTGCCAGGAAGACAACGCAACATCGGTAGACTGCGATCTATGGTCGAGTGGAGTGGAGAAGTTTCATTCTTTTGGCAGCGAAATTCGAGGGCGCTGATGCCTACAATTATATGGGTTTTTGCTGTGATAGGTACGTAATCCCAGTTGTAGCCGCGATCTGTAGCGGGTTCCATGGCGTAATTGAGGGGCGCGGAGGCCTACAGTTATCTGTGGATTTTGTCGGGACGGCAACGTAACCATCGGGTTAACTGCGACCATGGATGGGGGTGATGATTTCCAGAGCATTGTCAATAAAGATATTTCCTCTGTTTTCAAAAAATATTTTCGATATTTTCAATAAAATTATTTTCCAAGTATTTTCACTGGATGTTGAAAACGGGTTTACTAAGTACTTATAGATTTTTAGTCCTACGGCTGATCAACGTATGACTGAATTTCTGTGAGAACAAGGATGGACTGGTTGAGACATCGAGTATAAGATGTATTTTATCAAGAGCTATTTTAATAGTATTATGTGGATTTAAAAGCATTTTAAAAAATTTTAAAATAAAAGTGTTGGAATTTTGGAAAATGAGGGAAAATCTAAACTGGAATTATGGAAAATTTTGAACACAGGAAAATTTAATGAAGTGATTTTTGTAATAAAATCGAATATTGATTTAAAAATTGGAAGTAAGCTAATTGGCTAAATAATTGTTTGATTGAGTATGTTAATAAAATTTAACTCGGTTAAATAAATGGATTGTAAGTTAATAATGGAGTATGGATATGAACTTGAGTTAAATAAAATAGAGTTGGATCAAATAGTGATGGTTTAAATTACAAATGAAAATTCAAGTGTGTTATAAGTAATATTTAACGCAATGTGCAAGTAACGTAGATAAAATGAAAGTGAATTAAAACAGAAATAGTTTGAGTTGCAAACAAAACCCAAGTGAATAACAATAAATTGAGAATGGCCTTGTATTAATAAAATAAATTCGAAAATGAATTAAGTAAGTAAATTTAAAATTTAAAATGGGTTAATTGAGTTAAATAATAAATGGATTAAGTCCGATTGAATAAAAACTAAATCAAAGATGTGATTGGAATTGGATTATCATACTGAACTTAAGTTCGGTAGCATATTAATTTGAAGTATAAATGAGTTAAGTATGTGTTTGGATATTATTTTGATAAATTGAGGAGGTGAATTAAAATTAAAATGGATGGGCTAACTGAATTTAATGGAATTTGATTAAATGAGAATCAAATAGAAGTAAACTTAAGTTTGATGTTGGAATAAATTAAAGTAAATTAACTTAAGTTTAAAATTTATGGAAGCTTGGCTTCGAATAAGGGTGGAAGCCCGTTAAATAAAAGCTTGGATTGAATTAATTTGGGAATGGCTAGAAGTATACAAGAATGGAATATGTCGAGCTAAATGAATGTTTGGTGAATAAATTAGAAATGAAATGGAATTAAATATTGAATGAGTTGAAAATCAATTTAAAATAGTTATAAACTAAAATAGATACTCTAGTAAGCGAATGTCATCGAAATTGCATTATAATAATTCTATGAGATGATAGAGATTAAATAAAATTGATTTTGAATCATTTGAAGTGAATATGAGCTTGCTTGGATTAAAAATCAATTGAATGTAAGAAAATGAGTTGCAAGCCATTAAAATTGAATGAAATGGCTTATGAATTGGTTGAAAGCAATAGAATTAGCTTTAAAGTTATATGTATCGCTTATGGAAAGCGTTTGGTGCTTTGTAACAACCCGGTATTTCGCATCAGTTTATAATTGAATTAAACAATTAATATTTTCGCTAATTATCAATTGAAGTTTTTAAATTTGTGTTAAAATTCTTTTATAAATCGTTAAAAAGATTGATGGGCTTTGAAAATTAGATAGTGGCCCATGTTTTTATGGGGCAGTGAAAATTTACAAAGGCAAATAGCCGTTCCCTTCTTATTTTTATTTAACCCGTCCCTCTTTTCCATTTTTCATTCTTCGCAACCCTTATCAAAATAAATCGAACGATAATGGTGGCTCGTCTCTCCTTCGTTCATCTCCAAAAACTAGGGCTTCGTGAAATCGACATCGCCAATTGCCGTAGCTCGATCGAATGAAGATTCTAGCTTTGCTTGGGCTATCGATGCCTTCTCCTCGCTTGCGGCTGCTTCGTTCGCGACAAAGGTGAGTGGTCTCCTCACTCACATCTAGCTATTCTATGTCGTATAATCTTTGTTGCTTTGATTTCTTGTAGACTTCGATCACGTTGATTTGTTTGATTGTTTTGCTGTGATGTTGATTTCGTGACCACCACTGTCTCGAATTCTTTTGATGATTTTGATTTTTGTGGACTTCGTATTTTCTGTCTTCGATCAAACTGCTACTTAATTTTTAAGTTTAAACTTGGCACTGGTTCACTTTGTAATTCCGGCATGTCTTCTTCTCACTTGAACTTTGGTGAACTGTGCATATGTATTAAGTTGTCTTAGGATTCTAGTCTGGGATGTTGTACACTCGGGTACATTCTTAGATGAACTGGTCATTTATTGATCCCTGACCCGATGTGAAGTGTGAGCTACTAGCTTGCCTTTGAGTTGTAGTCTTGGGTTTATTTGCCTGTAGAGTTTCATTCCTGTGAGTTATGTGTTCCGGCACTTGAACTACCCTCTGACTTTTGTCTGGTTACATTATGTTAAACTCGTGATGCATTCACCACTTGCTGTTAATCTTCATGCATGTATATTCTCGAGCTCTGTAGCATTGCTTGCATCCCAGTTTGGTTGCATTTCGACTGCTGGTCTTGGTATTGTTGAGTTTTGTTCAGTTGTGTAGTTTACTTGTCATATACGCATATACACTGCTGCATGATATCTGGAACAGCTGCCTATGTTCATTTGAACTTGGTTGATGTTTGGTTTTGTGATTTCTGGTTAATTGCAGTTTTATTTGAACTGTATCTTTCTGTTGCACCATGATGTACCACTGCCTTGTGCATTTGGTCATTTGTGCCTTCGTGCTCTACTGGTTCAGGATTGCATAATTCATTCTGCTGTGTTCGAAAGTGTATACCTGCTATTCCTTTTGTGATGTAGTTGTCTGGGGCTTGTGTAATACTTTGTCGAATTCATTTGCATTGTGTTGCCTGGCCTTCCTATCTGTGCAGCCTTCTCAGGTGCACTTGCTCAATTGAGTTGTACTGCTTCGGGTTGCACTTACTCTACCACCATTCACTTTGAGTATGTGTTGCTCTGTCCAGTTTCATGCATTTTGGCTGTTGCTCTATGGTCTCACTGATATATATGTGTTCGTGTGCTGTGGTGCCATACCTCTGGTGCCCTCACCCTCCTTCTATTTTTGTAGTTGAACCACTGCATTGCGCTTTGGTGCTGCAGTTGTGTTGAGTCGCTGACTTGACCTCCTTGCATTTTGTGGTAGTCTGCTACCTTCTCGAATTTGCAGTTTACATATTTCACACTCACTTGGTGGAAGCTTTTCACTACTATCACTTGCTTATTGCATTTGTTTGCACTGTGAATTCTTGAGCATTGGCCTTTGTGCCTTGTTGCTATTTCTTTCTATGCTGTTGTGGCGAGGCAGTGCACGTGTGCGTGCACTGCAGCCACACAGTATCGACATTTGGAATTGATATTTCAATTACTTGAATTGTTTTAAGTGTTCAATTCAATATTCTGAAATTGGTGTTTTTATTTGGATTCCAAATTTTAATCGATTTCATTCGATTCTATTCACGTCTTCGTATGTGAATTCTTGTGATTGATTGTTTCTACAATCATTTTTGGGATTTGTCACTTTAAAAATATAAAGGTTTTAATACTAGTAGTAAATATCAAAACTCTTTTATCAAAATGATTTCAACTCTATTTTCAATACCAAACTCGTTTCCTAAACCGTTTTCCAATCTACTAGTATGTACAAATCTTTATTTCACTCGTATGAGAAATCTAATTAAACGGCTTAGTAAAACAAATGGTATGAAATGCTTGCATTTACTTCGTCGGTTAATTTTTGGACTTGTTCGATTGAACCTCTTGTGACAATTTTCTAATGAAGATTTACAGTTTGTTCGTAAATATTTAAGTTAAGCAAGTGGTTATGGGACATGAAGCTAAACTTTTATATTTACTATCTTAGTGTAATTGACACTTCTCGTTGATCATGACGATCATTTTTACGATTTAGACTAGCAATTGTGCGATGTCTCTTTGTTTACAAGGTTAGACTAGACCTCATTGGTGTGATTCTGACTCACACATATCTCTTCGTCTGCGAGGTTAGTCTAGACACCACTTGTGTGATTCCACTCGCACATACCTTTTTGTTTGCGAGGTTAGACTAGACACCACTTGTGTGATTCCACTCACACATACCTTTTTGATTTTTGGTTAGTCTAGACCTCATTTGCATGATTCCATTCACACCTACTTTTTTTGTTTGTGAGGTTAGACTAGACACCACTTGTGTGATTCCACTCACACATACCTTTTGATTTTTGGTTAGTCTAGACCTCATTTATGTGATTTCGACTCACACATATGTGGTAGCTCCCCATGGTCTTCGGACCATCATGTGATAGGCCTCTTTCTCTTTTTATGATTTCTGGATCTCTTGTGTTGATTTCTGGAAATTTTATGCTTCACTTATTTTCGTGGTGCATCATTGACTTGTTATGAGTACAAGTTTAGGGTATGATGCCCTCTTTGGATCTTTGAGAAGATTCTTGTGATATTTATTGATCTATTGATGATTCATTTACATACTTTCCATAGTATGCCATTATGGTTGTTATATGTTATGACATATTTCTTATTCTATATCATGTTATCTGATATTTATAGCTAGACTGACCCGTGTATTATTTTCTTTTGAATTTAATACTCGGGTCAGACCGAGTTATTTACAGGTTGTAGATATTTTGCTTTGGGCTGCTAGAGCTATGAAGTCTTTTCATACTTTTGGAGTAGTCGTTGTCTTTGTACAGGATGTTATGTATTCATGTATGTTAATCATGATAATTTACTTGTGTATATAACTTCCTGAGTCGTCAGTTGTAGTCAATCATATGTATTCTATCACATGTATTGTAACTGACATCAGTTATTGTATATATGAGATTCATTGATGTATTCTTTTGCCTTGCACTTGTATCTATTCTTTTGTGTTATTGTGGATCTTTCTGATCAACTACTCTGATGTACACTTTCATGTGTTATATATTCATATCTTTTTCCGCCTTTGTGATATGGATGTCTGTGACTGGTTTGTGTTATGTTTATTTCTATATTTGTTTCCGAAGATTTTTAAATAGCCACTGCGTGATAGCTTTGAGTTTGTATCGGTATGTCGGATTTCCTCTTGAGATGAAAAGTTAAATTTTTATCTGGCATATCGGTACTCGCACAAAGCAATTATACAGATGGTCGCTCCTCAACAGCCTTATTCTCCGTGCTAGTTGACAGCATTACACTGTAGTGTTCTTGGCTAGCGTGGGTATAGAGGTGGGGCGTCACATGCTTGTTGCTTATAAAATGTATGAAAAGATTGGAAAAGTTATGATTGGATATTATGGCTAGGTAAGATATGTAGGTATTATAAAGGAAAAGAAAAATTGGAATTGATATCAGGGGATAATTTGAGTTGCCCGACTAAAAGGTATGTATTTGAATTTCTATATGAAATTGAATTGGGTTTTTGATCTAGCCACTTGGCTGTTGTTTTCTTTTGGAATTTGGGAGCCCGTAGAGGCATTTTGTAGTTGTACCGAGCTAGCCGCGCAAAGGAGACGTTGGCAAAATTTCTCGAAAATTCAGAGAGTTAGAAATTTTTTTTGAGAAAGTTGTGATAATTTAAATTTGAATTTTAAATTCGATTCGAATAAATGAAGTAATGTTGTAGGGAAACTATGAAAGGTTTTGGGAAGTTGATTAAGGTGATAGTGGGTCTTTAATAGAAGATAGTTGGAAGGATGTTGAGTTGTGAGTTTTGGAAAAAGGCAAACGGGTTTTGGATCATTCTTCCTAACTAGTAATTTCGGGGACGAAATTCTTTTAAGGGGGGAGTAATATGACGACCCGGAATTTCTAACAATTTAAATTTGAATAGTTAATCGATTTTAAAATATTTAAAAGTTAATTTGAATTTGAATTCAAGTTATCAATATTTACTTAATAATTAAATTATTGAATTATATGATTCGAGATTGGGTAAGATGTTGAATATGGAATTTTAAGCCGGCTAAAAATAATTTAAAGGGTTGTAAAATTTATATAGATGATACTGAAGATAGTAAAAGTGTTAAAGGGTGATCCGGAAGTGTTTTGTTAAGTTTTGAGATTTTATCCTTTGAATCGATATTTAAAAATAGCCTTCCGAGGCACAGTCTCGGAATCTAACGAAACCAGTTTCATTGGATCCGTAATAGTTAGTTATTATCGGATTTCAATTTTCGTAGCAATCGGAGTTGTCGTTTGACCCTGGCAGCTCAAAATGCTTAGAAACCATTTTAATAGATTTGAATTAAAATTGTTCTTTTACTTCCGTAACTCGCGCATATGATCGAATTAGCTTTCGAAGCACGTTCCGTTGTGTTCGGAACGTGGGTAAAACCTTATAAACGCCTGTCGACATGTCTGATTCGGACTTCGAGATTTCGCGGTATGCGTAACGAGATATTTTGAAAATAATAATTAAAAAAATAATAATAACATAATATATAATGAAAGGTCAAAGCCTATAACGTCTCCATCAGCCACCCTACCTTCTGAACGCGCAGAGATATTTTCCCCTTCTCGTTTAAATCGCTCAACCCTTCTGCTAATTAAACGAAAGCGAGAAAACAAAAGGGGGGAAATGGATTCATTCATCTCAGCTCCATTCATTTTTTTCTCTTTTCTCCCTTCGTTCTCGACTCAAACGGTAATAAAAAAAGGGCTTTGAGCGCGGTCGCTTTCGTGCGACGCTTGAGGTGGGGTCGCGTGCGAAGATTCAGAGGGGATCACGATGCTCAGCGAGTCCAAGGCGATTGATGCTCGATTCGAGCGAGGCTTTGTTGCAACAGGCGATGTCGAGGCGATGTAGGGCAGCGCGATTTCTGGAGGGCGTCATGACTTCATGCAACATGATTTCGTGAGTGAGGAATTGAGTTCGTCGTCGCCATGGAGTGAGGCTTGGTTTAGGTCAAACGGGCCTTCGTTGATTCATGCATATCGAAGTGAGTCTCAGTCTAAAGACGTAGTCGCAAGGTGAGTTCACTCGCACAGTAACAATCTCTAAATCCAACTGTATGTCTTTAAGGTTGTGTTTCATTGCTTTTGCTTTGCTTCAGGTTGAATGTTCTGTTTCTTTGTAGTTACGTATGACATATTAGCAGTATATTGTTCCAGACTTGTGATATTTCCTGATATTATATTGTTATAAACATAGTATAGTAAGGAATATGTAGTGAATGATTTTTAACCTGTTAGATTTTTATTATTATTATTTGTAGCTGCTGACATATGCATGCTTTGCAAAGGTTGGGGTTGATATATGAGTATTAACTGTTAGATTCTTCTTTCTTGGAAGTAATACATATGCCTTTGTCCCTTTAATTTTTGCTTTGGGCTTTATAAACACACTGGTAGATAAGGCTATATTTTCATGTAAAATCCTAGCTAGTAAAACTGAAGAAAAAAAGGAACAGAAGCTTGTTGTAATTGAGTTTAAGGAAGCACGCCAGTATATGTAGGGTTTAAGTGGTTAGCTTTGTAAATTTATGCCTAATGCCTAACTTAGCTTTGCTTTATTTAATCCACCTACTGGTAGTCTTGTTTTATGAGTTGAAAATGGGCACACCTTTTGCTGTTAAAGTGATTACTCACGATCAGCATAGTTAGGAAATGCCCGGGTTTAATTGAGTTCGAAGAGACCGGGTTCGGGTGTTAGGAAATGCCCGAAACCACTTCGAACTTTTATAGATTGATATGTGAAATCAATAGGCTAAAAGGAAATGATTTAAGTAAATTGGATTATTTTATCTAAGTTTGGTACTTAGAAATTGATATGTGAAATAAGTGTTGTCTATAGCAAATTGTGAGTTGGGTAAATTGATATATGCTACCCCGGGTTTATATAAGTTGATTTCTTTGGTATTCCATGTTAGTTGGGTTTACTCACGCTGGTTTCCAGCCTGACCCGGGTGTTACTTTGGTGTAATGCTCGGGTCAGACCTAGTATTACAAATTTTCAGGTAGGTACGTTCTAGAGCTTAGGAGGTGAGCTGGATGGACATAGCGTATAGAGTATTTCCGCTGTATTTATAATATTGTAAATCTGAGACATGATAATTGTGTATATTCAGTGAGTGACTGTATATATGTGAAACTCTGATGTATATTAAATGTGATCGACATATATAATGTTCCTTTGTAAACTGTACTTATTTATTATATTTTATCCGCTGCGAATGTGAGATGTTGGTGTTTCTGATATTCTACTTCTTCTATCTCTTTCTTCTTTTTCATAACTACTGGAATTTTCGGGTTCGAAAATTCCAGGTCGTTACAGTTCCTCAACAAAAGCATGCTTTAATGGTAATGGTCTGAAAAAAGTGCGCTACTATGGACATTGATCAATACAAACTCCACTTCAAAAGGCACACCATAGTTGTAGATAACCCTAAAGAATAAGCGTAGACCATTCCTAACAACTAATGGATCAAGACATACTTAAAGCACAAGACATAGATCTGGACCATTTAGATCTCATCCAGATGGATATTTAAAGACCACACGATCAGCATCGGCATAAAATATCAACTTTTGTAGAATCAAACTCTGGTATTCTCTTTGCATGCATTATACTCAGATCATAAACTCATAAAACAAGAAGAACCATATTAGTTATTGATCTATCAACCAAAACATTCTAAAATTTAATCTTTTTCATCTTCCTGCATTATTTTAGTTACCCTCATGACTCATTGATATCTTCTGCCTACATCCAACGCCGGAGGATCTTCAATCCATATAACTCTGTAGTTGGTCTAATATTCGATCAACAGTAAATGCTTGTATGATATATCAGGATTAGATTAGTTTGAATCACATAAGGGCGTAGATTCTAATGTTGATTATTTCACTGGAGAAAGAGAGTGCGGATGTGATTTACTGACATAGACCAGATTTCATATTGCTAATGGTGCACATATCAATAAAGGAGTTGGAGACAAATAAGTTTAGATCTCGGTAAACATTGGATTCTTTCTCAAATCGGCATGGGAAGGGTAAGACTTAATGTAACGACCCGCCAATCTGCACAGTTCAAGGTGACAATAAATCACACATATCCAGTCCAAATTAAATGGAAAGATGGATAGTTATAGGAAAGAAAGAAGAAAGAAGGAAGAAGAAAGAAGAGAGAAAGAAAACTAAACATAACGCAGAATCTCATAATCACAGCGTAACAAAATATAACATAATATCAATGATCTTTACAAAGAGAAATTGTACTATACATACATCCATCAGGGCCAATTGTGATGCCACACCTCTATGCTCACAATAACAAAGAGTATTAAAAGAAATACTATCTGTTATTACGAAGAATAAGGCTGGATAGGAGTGGCCATTGTTTTTTTTTCTTTTGGTTTAGGCTTGCGAAAATGAATGAAGGGAGGAACGGTATTTACTTTTGATAATTATCACAGCACCAACAAAAGAAACATGGGCCAAGATTCAATTTTAAAGCCCACATAACCTTAACGCAATTTTTATAAGTAGGGGAGTCTGTAACGAAACCTATCCTCTCAATTTTAGATAATTAAAATAAACAATGCAGCATAAAATAAACATATACATAAATACGACCTAAAGACCTCCAATTCGTCTCCTGAGCTCTAATGGATCCAAAGCAATCTGTAAATATGTTCGGTCTAACCCGAGCATTATAATAAAAAAATATCCGAGTCGGTCTGGAAAATAAGTGTGAGAAGCACACCCAATTGGATTTTAAAGTTATAGAAACTCTTTGAAATAAAAAATATCTCGTAAGACAGCGCCGCATATAAACACAGACGGGATTTTACCTTACGTTAACCAAAACATTTTTATGGAAAATCCTCTAATATTATGATAATGCCTAGAATACCAATACTTATTAATTATAGCTGAAATTGTTACATTAATTAAATTCCATCATAATAGGTATACAACTAGACCGTAAAAGCTCATATTGGAGAATGGATTATATATTATGACAAGGTAAGGAACTAGCTTCTGAAGGTACATCTCTAGATAAAATGCACCGGGGTCTGGCAAGAACATCTTATACCCCTGCCACATAGGACTGGCCTACCACTTGACTAGTAGTACTGAATATGATAACCCCTCCGTTAATGGGCTCCGAAGTATACAAATGAGAAATAATACTGATCTAGAGTAGGAATGACCATACCCTATTTGGAAGAGACCTACTTGGCCCTGCTGCATGTCCGATTTTTTTCATTTCCTGGTTGATGAGACTCGAGGCTACATTAACCTTTATATAGACTTTCTACTTGGAATTCTAGCACTGCCCTCCAGGCAACACTATAACGCCAGCATTCATCCATACAAGTTTGTTATGGGACTGAACGAAAGGCTTGAGAGCTCCATCTTCAATTCTATCATAATCAAGAAGTCTTCATTACGAACTCTTGAGTTAGATCGAAGTGGTTTTTGGATAACCTATCTAATACCGGTCTCTTCGAAACAACTTTCAATAATTTCAGGAAAACTCAACCACGGTACTTTAGGAAATAAACAGTCAAATATAAGAGCGGAGATCACCTCCTAACCGTTAGTGGATTCATTTCCTAATCGTTGTCTTAGGAGAACGAAATGAGATTTATATGCACAGTACAGCGTCATTAGAGATGACTGTGCCATAAAACTCACATGTTTCTTTTAGGTATTTCCAAAATTACATTTTAGGTCCAAATTCGATAGTCTATTATTTAACTATCAAATAAGAAACATTCAATCGGGGATTTAATTCTATAGGAAAAACAATATTAGTTAATCACATAAGCAATCACTAGCCTCCTTTAATAAACCTTTTGTTTATTTAAAACCACTTTGCAATTACTTATATAAAAATTCTTTTACAAAGATATACCCACTAATCCCGATATTTTCAAAAAATATCCATATACTTATCTGAATGGCATAAGTATTTCACACACATTACACCTCACAACTTAGAAAATGTAATCATATACTCGTCTCGATGGCATAAGCACATTTACAAAACTCAGATAAATTTTCTTTTTATTTGATTCTAAAATAATTTATAAACTCCTTATAATTCTATGAAACCATTTATAAATCTCTGAAAATCATTTATAATCTCTTTTAAAATTCTTAATCGCTTATAATTTCTTTTATACATTTCTAAAATCATTTATAAACCTTTAATTTCTAAAATTCATTTTTAAACATCTAACCATTTACCTTAAAACACTATTATATAATAATAAACATTATTAAAAATTTATAATGACTAATAAATTTTTAAAACATTTTAATGAAATAATAATAATTTATGTACAACATTTTTATAAATAATAATAATTAATTATCAAACTTTATTTATAAATAATTATAATTAATTTCAAACCTGTTATCCCGCCTTTTTGCATGGACGAGTTACCAAGGAACTGACTGGGAAATAAGGGTCATATGTCCCCAGCATTGAATAGCTATTGGGTAACTCCGGATATCGATGAATTTCACCCGAGTCCGGATCGGGCCACAATCAATGAGACACGTCAAGCAAAGCCATTGAAACCAACGTTCCGAATTTCAAGACAATCCGAGTCCGTATGCCCAAGTTATCACCAATGAAACGTGGAAGAGATAGCCTCAGTTCGAATCCATCCAAACATGCCTTGGTTCGAATCCATCCAGAGTAGCCTTACGTTCGAATCCATCCAAACTGCCTGTGTTCGAACCCAACAGTTCGAATCCATTAGGAACATCCTTTACTTTGAATGCATGCAAACAGATATACTTCGACTCCATTCCATAAAACGCTTCGAATCTACCCTGTTGAGGCAGCTTCGAATCGATCAACTATGGCATACCTTGATCGATTCGAGCGAACATCCATTCGATCGATTCGAAGAAGCATGTCTTCGAATCCATTACCACAAATCCACCAAGTCAAAGCAGCTAAAACCCTGGACTCGACCCAACAAACCCGGAGAAAAAGATGGGTCAACCCGAGAAGTGTGCGCGCCATGTCACCACGCACATGCACCAAGCATCGATTCGACCCTATCGATTCGAAGGGATCGATTCGAACCACGTGTGTCAACTAGAAATGCAATCTTGAATCGATCATAACTCGAGATCTACAAGTCCAAATGCTATGAAATTTTAACAGGAACTTACATACACACTGAAGAACGTCCACGCCAAATTTCACCTTGATTGGATGCTTCTTGATCGATTCGACCCCGAGTTCGAATCGATCCCAAAGTGGGCCCGGATTTCCAGAATACGGGCGTGTGGGCCCCCCTCACGTGCCAGAAGCGGTCTCTCCGAATTTTAGGCGAAATATCAGCCTCCTACACCTATAAATAGAGCCCCTGGTCATTCAGAAAGGGGATCGGAGAATTTTAAGAGAAAAAAGTACGCCCGGGCGCTACCAGTATTACTCCATATCGCGATTGCAGCCATTAATTTCGAATTTGGACTTATTACCTGCTGTACTTTGACATAAAAAGTTGTATTCCCTGGATATCGAGCAATAAAATAACAAAACTTCATAGTGGACGTAGGCAATACGCTGAACCACTCTAAATCACTGTCTTCTGTGCAATTTACTTTTCTGACTTGGAGTTTTTGTTAGATAATCTTCATTTTCAATTTGATTTCTTCATTTATTGTCTCTTCAAAAACTTCCGAAGAGTGTTGTGCCCATTTTTGGTACAAACACTTTGGTGCTTTCACTGAGAAAAACCCAGTTTTTCTCCTGTTCCTTGGATCTACTTTCGATACCGGATTGCATAAATCTAAGAAGAAGATCCAGATCTCATATTCAGATTCCTTTCGTTCTATTCAGATTTTTTTAAAGTCTAGGAAAGGATTCAACCCTTCAAAATGGTGAGTACAAGAACCACTTCCAACGTTGGTGATCAGGAAGGTCGGGATAGGAAAAATCCCGCACAGCTGCAGTCAACCAACCAAGATGCTGCTGGACATATGAAACATTCGGGTCCGGTCACAAGACAAGAGTTCCAGGCGCTGCTCCAGGAACTAACTCAAAGTCGGCAACAGCTAACTGAGCAGTTGCGCGCTAACGCTGAATTGACCAATCAGCTAAACCGCCAAAGGCAAAGAAGATCCAGAAGGGATCAAGCTCCTCATTCTTCCACTGAAAGCTCTGCTTCATCTGACTATAATGGCAGATCTACCCGTCCTAGGCTAGACGGAAACCATGCGCAAGCTGTTGACTATCAGCAGGCATTAGCCGTTGGGCAAGTAAGAGTTGGCCCATCTGCCAGCTTTCACACCGGACCCTCCTCCCGAGGAGGCGCTGTTCCACAGTACACTGCAGATGATCGCACTGCCACAACCACTGCAGTTGACATAGGAGTTGATACTCGAAATCACTCCAATCAGAATTATCATCAGCAGGGACATGCTCCAGAGCCATATGTCCCAGAAGACATCGAGCCAAGGAGGCGAGATACGGATCGTCGACAGCGTCCGATCCCACCTCGCACTGTGGAACCCGACCACACCTTGGCCTACCATACACAGAATGTCCCGATGCCGGACCTCTCAGCCATGATACACCAAATGATACGCGAGAGTCAAGGTCTAACGAATGACGATTGGGGAATCTCCCGAAGTCATACCCCGTTCACTGATGACATATTGTATGCTGAACCTCCTCGGCGATTCAGGATGCCAGCTCTGCCCATGTATGAAGGGAATTCCGACCCTAATCAACATATTTTGAAATACGAATGGTCGATGACTGCTGTGAGAGCTGATGACGCAGTTAAGTGCCGTAGTTTTCCTATTTCCTTGGGGGAATTGCGACGATGTGGTTTACACGACTACCACCACGATCTATTTCCTCATTTGATCAATTAGCTACCAAATTTGTTGAGCAGTTTCGTATGCATATCGCAAGGCCTAAAGATGTTAATACTTTATCAAGTGTCACTCAAGCTCCCGGAGAGACACTTAGGTGATATTTGGAGAGATTCAATGCTGCATGTGCAGAGATTACCAACCCCAATGATAATTCTATCCTGATGGCTTTGACTAAAGGAATCGACCCCGATTTCGAATTTAGAAATTGGTTAGCTGGGAAACTTCCCGCATCGTTGGACCGTTTTTATTCCAAAGCCGCTCAATTCTTGAGGCGAGAGGATGCAAAACAGTCTAGGAAGCAGGACGATGCGAGGCCCAGTAGTGAAGGGATTCAGAGTAATGTTGCGGTTAAACAGTCTGGTGAAAATTCAGGAAAAGTCCAGTTGAATATCCAAAATAACCAGACTCAACAACCAAGGAACGGTGATAACCGGAACAAGAAACAAGATCAGAACCGTGGCCTGAGGCATAGGGCCGCAATGTTTGACAATTACACACCACTCAACACGTCGCTGGAAAACGTGTACCTACAGACTAGTAATACAATGCAATACAAAAAGCCTGCTCCGAAGCCTTCATCGGAGAGGCAGATTCAAACAGGAAAATTGTATAGATTCCATGAGAGTTATGGACATAACACCAATGAGTGCAGACATTTGCAAGACCTCATTGAAAAGTTGATCAGAGAGAGAAAGTTAGATCAGTTTGTTCAGGCGCCGCAGTCTGGTGGAGCGGGCCGATCCAATCAAAATCGTGCACAGAATCAGGAAAGGCAGGATGAGCCCGCCCGTACGGGTGGGAGGTTGGTGATAAATACAATAAGTGGTGGTCCCCATCCGGCAGGCAGAAGATGGGGGGAAATGGAGTCGTATGCCAGCTCGATTAGGCATGCGGACTTTGAATGTTGCAGTAATTCTGAAGACGGGACTCCGGCTAAGCAATAAAAGACGATGACTGATGACATCGTGTTTAGAAATCAAGACATCGATAAAGTCGAAGCCCCCACAATTGACCCACTGGATATATCTGCTCAAGTTGGTCCTGCTTGGATGAAGAGGATCTTGGTAGACAGTGGGAGTTCCGTGAACATATTGTTTAAGAGAGCATATGATCTAATGAAGATGTAAGCTAAGGACTTGAAACCTTGTCAGTCACGAGTCCACGGCTTCAACGGAAGTGCGACGATACCCACCGGAATGGTTGAATTGCCGGTAGAGCTGGGAGTTGGAGAATGCCGAAGAGTTCGGATGTTACAATTTGTTGTCTTGGATATTCCTTCCCCGTATAATGCTTTTTTGGGACGACCGGCCCTCGCTGAATTTAGGGCTGTTATCGCCCCATGGTGTTTAACTCTGAAGTTCCCTACTGATCATGGGATAGGAGTTGTGCAAGGAGAACAGGCTGCTGGAAGAGCTTGTTATGTTGCCGAGCTGCGGGAGGCGCAGCGAAAAGAAAAAGGGAAGGCCGTAGGGGAATCTCTCTGCGTCCGTTTCACCGAAAATTGACAATTAGTGCCTGGGCCTAGGCCCGGGCACCATGACCAATTCCAGAGGGATCTTGACCCCAGAGACAATGAAGATAGAGATGAATCCAGAGAAAGTCAAGCTTCCCCGGCCGAGTTGACAATTGACGTTCCGATCAGTGATGATGATGACTCAAAGATGTAAAAAA
The DNA here is from genome assembly GCA_030765085.1 of Allium cepa. Classification (NCBI taxonomy): domain Eukaryota; kingdom Viridiplantae; phylum Streptophyta; class Magnoliopsida; order Asparagales; family Amaryllidaceae; genus Allium; species Allium cepa. The sequence continues at coordinate 444,306,985 of CM060945.1, forward strand.
TTGGGTCCCAATTAGGCCCACAAGCACAACAGGAATTGGTCGAATTTCTCCGAGCAAATCTAGACGTATTTGCTTGGACACACTCTGATATGTGTGGATCTCGCCAGACATCGCGAGCCACACCCTAAATAATGACCCGCAGTATATCCCGATCAAACAAAAAAGGCGTGGTATGGATCCAGAGAGATCTTCCGCCCTTAGAGAAGAAGTTGATAAATTGAAGTCGAATGGGTTCATTAGAGATGCTTTATATCTGGAGTGGGTGTCCAATCCTGTACTTGTCCGGAAGCCAAACGGGAAATGGAGAACGTGTATCGATTATTCTGACTTGAACAAAGCCTGCCTGAAGGACAGCTTTCCACTTCCCCGAATCGATCAACTCGTAGATTCAACCGCCGGACATGAATTACTATCTTTCATGGATGCTTACTCAGGCTACAATCAGATACCCATGCATGTACCCGACTAAGAGCATACAAGCTTGGTAACCGACTTGGGATTATACTGCTACAAGGTCTTGCCTTTTGGATTAAAGAATGCCGACACAACTTATCAACACTTAGTCAACTGGATGTTTGCCAATCAGATCGGGAAGACTATGGAAGTTTATGTAGATGACATGTTGGTGAAATCACGGTACTCCACTGATCACATCAAAGACTTAGAGTCAATGTTCAATATCCTCCGGAGATACGGGGTGAAGCTTAATCCACTAAAGTGTCATTTTGGAGTCGCATCCGGAAAATTCCTTGGGTTCATCGTCAACGCCCGAGGGATAGAGGCCAACCCTGAAAAGATCTGTGCTATCAGAAACCTTCAAACTCCAAGGACCATAAAGCAAGTTCAGAGTCTTAACGGGAAGGTTGGAGCATTGAGCAGGTTCATCTCGAAGTCGACCGACAAATGCATTCCCTTCTTTGATCTGATCTGAAAAGGGAAACGAAACTTTGAATGGACTACAGAATGCGAAGGCGCATTTCAATCACTAGTTCAACATCTTTCTACACCGCCAATTCTTTCAAAGCCTGTTGATCATGAACAGTTGTATCTTTACCTGGCGGTATCTGAAAATGCAATCAGTGCTGCGTTAATTCGGGAGGAAGACCGAGTGCAGAAACCGGTCTACTATGTGAGTAAACGATTGACCGGAGCTGAGAGAAATTATCCAAAGCTGGAAAAGCTGGCATATTGCCTAGTCATTGCCTCGAGTAAGCTCCGCCCATATTTTCAGGCTCATCCTATCACTGTGTACACCGATCAGCCGTTGCGACAGGTCCTCACGCGGCCTGAGACGTTTGGTAGGTTACTGAAATGGAACATCGAACTGAGTCAATTCGACATTACTTATACTCCGAGGAGGGCCATTCACGGTCAGGTCTTAGCAAATTTTATAGCCGAATTCACTGTTCCTGAAGACTTGCCTGAGACCAGCAAATCTTCGGAATACATCTGGAAGTCGTACACCGATGGTGCGTCAAATGATCGGTGCTCAGGTGCTGGGGTAGTGCTTGAAACCCCCTAGGGCCGATCCATATGTTATGCTTTGAAGTTCGAGTTCCGTGCCACCAACAATGAAGCCAAATATGAAGCTCTGCTTACCGGATTAAAGCTGGCCCGTGATTTAAAAATCATCACTGTGGAGATCTACTGTGATTCCCAGTTGATAGTATGTCAAGTTCGAGGTGAATATCAGGCCAAAGACCAAAGATTGGCCGCTTATCTAACCCGAGTTCAGGAGGTGCTTGATCAGTTTGATTACTATTTCATTTTCTACATACCCTGAGAGCACAATCAGAAAGCTGATTCGTTGGCAAAGTTAGCGAGTACGGGCGAAGCTCGGCAGTTGGGGCTCGTTCCGGTTGAAACCCTATCCTCCCCGAGCATTGATCGAAAGGAGACTGATTTCACATTTGAAGCTACCTCCAATAGGGATTCGTGGATGACTCCTTATCGATATTATATCGAACGTGGTGTATTACCCGAGCGTCGAAGCGAGAAAAGACAAGTTCTCCGAAAAGCCTCACGATTTGTCATTCAAAATGGGGTCATGTATCAGAGAGGATACTCAATTCCTCTCCTCCGGTGTATCGCGCACGATGAAGTCAAACGAGTGTTACACGATGTACACGAAGGAGAATGTGGCGATCACACTGGGGGGCAAGCACTTGCCAAGAAAATACTTCGATATGGATATTATTGGCCTGCTGTTAATCGCGATGCTGCAGACTATGCTAGAAAATGTGATAAATGCCAGAAACACGCTCGAATTCCTAGAGCCCCGCCTACTGAGATAACCCAAATGGTCAGTCCTTGGCCATTTGCAGTATGGGGGATTGATATAATTGGTACATTGCCTCTAACCAAAGGTGGCGCGAAATACACCATCGTCGTAGTTGATTACTTCACCAAGTGGGCTGAAGCTAAACCTCTTGCAACAATTACGACAAAGAAAGTAATCAACTTTGTAGTACGCAACATCATCTGCTGGTTTGGTCTCTCACATACTATTATCACCGATAACGGAGCCCAATTCGACAGTGCTGAATTCAAGAATTTCTGTCAACGATTCCGCATCCATATGAAATTCTCTGCAGTAGCGCACCCTCAAGCGAATGGTCAAGTCGAAGCTGTTAATAAGGTTATCAAATCCATTCTAAAGAAGCGACTGGAAAAAGCCGGAGGCAAATGGGTCGATGAACTTCCTATGGCGTTATGGGCTTACCGAACGACTCACAAAACTGTCACCGGTCACACTCCGTTTTCCTTATCTTATGGATCCGAAGCCGTTATTCCAGTCGAAATGGAAGTGCACTCTCATCGTGTAACATATTATGATCCTAAAACAAATGCCATACTACTTGCCGAATCTCTGGATTTACTCGATGAGAGGCGTGAAGAGGCTGATTTGAGGGCAGCCGCATAACGAAGTCGAGTCGCCCGAATATACAATGCCAAGGTCCGTCCGCGAACCTTCGAACTCGGGCGGTCTCGTGCTCAAGAGAATTTAACCGGTTCCTTCACACATGAAACCGAATTGGGAAGGTCCGTATGTGATTTCACAAAAGCTCGGAGATGGCACGTTCAAGTTATCGACCGTTTACGGTCTTACTTTGCCGAGAGCCTGGAATAGCGAGAGTCTCCGTCGCTACTACATATGAGAGACTTTACTTATTTATTTTTGTCAATTTATTCCTTTGCATTTTATTCTAGCATTTCGAGATTTAAATTTGTAATAAGGCAACTGACTTTGCCATATTTTCTCGTTTCAGCAATAAAATGCCATCTCTTCGAGCCAGAGCTGTGATTTACTGAGTATGACCTACAATATCACGACACATGAAGAGCTAAGTTCCATCATGCGGTGGGATTTATTCAAATAGGGAGTGACTGTGGTACGACCGGTCACTCACTAAGTGAAACCCGAGCTCGGGGGCAGAACACTACATCAACATTTACAGGGATTGATACACGACAATCCTTCCTCTAACTCCAACTTCCCAGAGTGCGAATTGGAGTATAAACATCAACTCTCGGTTCCCAGAGTGCGAACCGGAGTATAAAAATCGAACTCCAACTTCCTAGAGTGCGAATTAGAGTATAAACATCAACTCTTGGTTCCCGGAGTGCGAACCGGAGAATAAATCCATCGCTCCCAGAGTGTGAGCGAACTCCAACTTCCCAGAGTGCGAATTAGAGTATAAACATCATCTCTCGGTTCCCAGAGTGCGAACCGGAGTATAAAACTCTAACTCCAAATTCCCAGAGTGCGAATTGGAGCATAAACATCAACTTTTGGTTCCCCAAGTGCGAACCGCAATATAAAACTCTAACTCCAAATTCCCAGAGTGCGAATTGGAGTATAAACCTCAACTCATGGTTCCCGGAGTGCGAACCGAAGCGTAATCATTAATTCTAAAATTCCCAGAGTGTGAATCGAAGCATAAATATCAACCCAATTTCCCAAAACATGAATTGGGATACAAGTATCAATTTAAAAGTTCCCAAAGTTATGTTAAGTACCCGGAGTGCGGACACGTGTTCAAGACTTGTGACATATGGTCATGAGCCAATCAGTGCAATACTTAAACAAAAGAGAAGATCAATCTGTCATTCCATCAACTAACAAAAAGAGTTTACATGGCAAAAAATCAAAAAATTTCAATCAAGTGGAGGCCGAATCCACGCTTATACTTGGCTCTAAAGGAACAAAAGAAGTAAAAAACCTATTATCAACGACTGCAGCACAAATCAAAAAATCACCATCAGTCCTTCTACTTTTGCGGCTTCTTCCTGGGAGTCGCGCCACCGGACCCGCTGCCTGATTTCCTATGAGACTTCTTACTCTTCTTCGGCTTGCCTTCCGGATCCGGCATAATATCAACGTCTTCTTCCGAGCTAGAAGAGATGGAGAGTCTCTTAGTAGGACGGACCGAAGGCAGAGGAGCTGTGACAGGTGTCGGAACTTCGGCACTTGAGATCATAATTGTGCCACCAGGAGAAATCACCATCAAAGGGGTTATGTTTGGTTGAGCAACATCACTTCCGAAACCACCAACTGTCGTCACCGCAGCCATTTCAGCGCTTATCTCGGCAAAAATTTCGTCTTCTCGAGACGATCGAGCTGCGTCGGATACACTGGTGGATGGCATAGACGGGCAAACAACTGGTGCGGCTCCACTCATTGCGAATGAAGGGTCAGGAAAAGGCCCAAGAGGACGACCAAGAAGCTCCTCGATCATTTGAGCGTCAAATGACATCGAGATCCCTTCTCCAAAATCGCCGGCCACAGTAGCAATTGTAATTGCTTCAGAAACAATAGGTCCTTGCGTTGGATGTAGCACTAGAGGCGTTGAAGGCACGGGCGCGGCACTTTCAATTACTGAACAAAGAAGAGTGAGAATAGCCAGTCCAACAAATTCACTTCACGATTGTCATTTTAAAACACGAGAGAAGTGTTCAAAGTACCTTCTTTGCCTCGATTCGAAGCTTGGACAGGATCGGAGACGACGGTCTTTGCAGGAGATAATCCTGGTTGATCCGGATTGTAGGCAGGAACGATTTGTGAATCAACCGCAGCAGTAACCTCGGATGAGACCGGGGCAGAGATTCCAATATCCTCGCTGTGATGCAGAGCACCCGAACTCTCGCCAATCTCCATCTGCCGGATACTGAGCGTTTCTTTTTCAACAGAGATTATCGCTTCATCGAGAACCCTTCTCTCTTCCTCGCTGAGCAAACGAGACTCAAGCTCAAACTCGTTCAATGCTTCGCCCGGATTAGATGCCTTCTTATCTTCCACTAGTTTTTTCCAGGCACTGTGAAGAAGCATGGAATAGTCTCCGAGCCACGCAAGATTCCTGTGCTCCAGCACATTGGTGTTATATGTGTCCAAGAGTTCATCAAACTCGGCTTCCATCCTGAACTGCTCCGCCTGGATTCTTCCCTCCATTTCTGCCCCCACTACTTTAACCCTTGCGACCGCTGCATCTCGCTCAGCCCGAAGAGACACGTTTTTCCCACATGCCTCTTGAGCGGCCACATTAGCAGCGTCTTTTTCCTTATTCACCTCGGCAAACTTGGCCTTCAATTCCTCCAACTCTTTAACCGCCGCATCCCGCTCGGCCTCAACATTTTTGTATCGATGGCCCAAGTCTTCTACTAAGGTGCAGTGTGCCTGTTGCATTTTCGCCATCTCTACCCGGTTCTCATCAACCTTTTTCAGCGATTCAACTTCAGCCTTGCGGGAGGAGTCAGCCTCAGACTGAAGGATCTCGACAAGATAATCTTAGCTCGGTCAAAAGCTATTTTTGAAGCTTTAACGGCCGCCTTATACCATTCCTTATACTGAGCATAAAAATCGTGGGTATAACTGAGGGCGGTGTTCACAGCATCTTCGGGAATTCTTTTAAGATTGGGAGGAAAGATATAAGCGTCGAAGCATATTTCTGGGAAATCTTTATTCAATTGGGCAATTCTCATAGCCCCTTCACCGGATGGTTCGAGAGGAGCCTCCTCCACAGTTGTGGTCGTAGCCATATCAGTCCTAGAACGATATGGACCAGGTCTCGAGATCTGTAAAGACGGCTATTGTCTCAAAGGCTCAGGTGCAGGTACATGGCTTCTGGGTGGCGGAGGAGAACGAGAGGGTGAACGGTACCTTCGATCCCTGTCTGAACGTTTCTCACTAGAATAATATCAGGAATGGTCCCTCTCACGATGCTCTTGCTCATAATGCCTCCGTTCACGATCGCGATCAGAATCCCTACGGCGAGATTCATGATAAGATGAAGGATGATGCACTCGTCGGAGTCTATCCAGTGTAGAAGGACGGTCCGACATAGCACCTATAAAGAAGAAACAATTCGATTAAGCACCAAGGAAAAGCACTACAATGTATGTGGAAGTCATGTAGTGTTGTGAAAGTGTATACAAATGTGCAAATCCCCCGACCAACCAGAAGTGTCGATTACACTAACGGGTAAAGACTCGCTTATATCTAGCGCTTCCCGGAGCTCTTCCAACCCGGACCCGTGGGGGAGAGATACGTAATCCGGGATGGGAATATCATCCAACCCTCTAAAGATATCTCCTGGTTGATGAGGAGCGGTGTCAGAGATAGTGATTACGGGGAAAAAACAAGATGTGATTACAGACTTCCGTCTCTTAAATTTAGGAGCAACAGCCTTGCCTTTCCGTCCCTCTTCTATTCGAGAAAAATCAGCCGCTATTTCAGTATCTGTGGGCATTCATTCGTCATCACTCGCCTCTCTTATAACTACGCCGGGCTTCCTTTTTGCGGCTTTCTTCCTCCCCTTCGAGGCCGGTTTCGCCAACCCCTCGATAACAATACTTTGGTTCATTCCGATTAAGCCCAGTATCCTTAAATTATCGTCAGTCAACACCGAGTCGATATGCCGTAAATCGCTCGGGACCTCTTGTAAGCTTCGGACAATGCCTTTGTAATGTCCACCATCAGGCCTTGAAATGATAGGTGTAAGAGGAACATGATATTAGTATAAACGATAACAGCGACCATTTAAAGAAGGCCCACAGCACTTACGTCTAGACAACCATCGCCTAGAAAACCCTAGAGGGCATCGAACGTAAAACCATTCATTTTTAAAATAACTAAGTCTAGTCCAGGCCCCGGTCACCACTTGGCACTTCCTAACTACTTCCAGGAAGGTAAAAGACGGGCTGTCGTTTCTACTTTTGAAATTAAAAATATGTCAAATCTCAGTCGGCCTTGGCGGGTGAAAGAGGCAATCCATAAATATAACAAAGACGCTATTCAGCAACGCATGCCCGTTAGGATGGAGTTGTGAAGGAGCAATTCCTAAGTACGATAGCATCTTTATGATATATTGGTTAAAAGGAGGGAGAGATCCAGCAGCGCAGGCATGGCGGTAAAAAGCAGTATATCCTTCAGGTGGGTTATGCAGTCTGTCATCGACACTAGGTAATAAAACATCGTCCGGGGATATGTTATGTTTCAAACATATCCGGCTCAATAAAGACTCAGAGATATTAGACTGGACGGAATCAACGGGATCCTCGAAAAATATAGCCTCCGGCAATTCGTCCGGAGCCGGATCTATTACTTCGGGAGGAATATCCGGGATTTCAAGCACCGGAGGAGGCGAACTCTGTACCACTTGTTGTTGAAAGCTCGAAGATTCCATAACTAACTAACTCATCAAAAAGCAACATTAAACACATAAAAACTCACTCGTTCCCAGTGTGAAGTGTGTGTGATGCAGTGTAGTGTTGTGCATTACTTGAAGAATTCTACAGAGTTAGAGAAAATTTTGCGAACAGCAAGATGTACGAACGACAGAACTCGAAAAATCAAGATCGGAAGTGACCGTCATTGCTGACCGTCACGTCCACGCCATCCAAATGCTAACGACCAATTCAAGTACAAATCCGTTATGTTTTTGATTAAGCCACAGTTCCATCGACGAGCTTCAAAAGGCAGTCAAGTTTAGTTATACAGTCAAGTTCAATTATGCAAGGCCGAAGCTCGTCGGAGTCAAGTGTGCTAAGGTTCATTAAGTTCGTCAGAGTTCAACTTGAAGTTGGTCATAATTCAGATGTTGGAGCAAGTCAGAAAAGTTGTGTCCTCTAAACTGGAGACAATCGAATCAATCGCCTCGGATCGATAAAGGTTGATTTGGTGTGTTTCGAATCGATAAGGATCGACTCGATGCACTTCGAACTCAAGAAACACTTCGAATCCATCAGGAAAGCAACTTCGAATCGATCGGACGTGAAACCTTCGAATCGATGGTATGGTCATAAGTTCGAATCGACAAGAACCACTTCTCCTTGCGAGCTTCGATTCGAAGGACCCATACTCAGGATCGATTCGAACTACTCCGTGCAGGATCGATACGAGGCGAGGAGGCAACGAAATCCTTCAAGATCTCTCCTTCTCCAAAGAAAATTTCGACTCTTTGCCACGGCCCATCCATCGATTCGACTCATTCCACCCAGATCTTACAACCTTCTGAGATTTTTAGGATGATGGCTAAGATCTCCAGTTCTATCGTTCCCAACTTGGCTAAAATCCAATTAATTACCTGATATAGCGTGATTGCAAGTGAAAGAGTGGAGGGCTTGATCGATTCGTGTAAGCGTTTCGACTCTGGGGGATCGATGCGAAGAGAGAGATAGAGCAACAGTAAAAAGTAAAATTGAAAATGAGCCAAGCCTCGTGTATTTATATGGATTCCAAGGAGGATTTGTGGCGCTTCGGCTCCCGGTCGACCCAACTGTTTACTACTGGTCATAACCCTATCGAGTCGAACAGCCACGTTCGACCCACCACGTTTGAATCCATCGAAGCTTCGAACCCCCTCATAGCTTCGAATCCATCAAGGCAGCATCGATGCGAGGCTTTATCGATACGAAGTGATTGAACGAAAGTTGAATTAAAGTCGAAAAATCCTATCGATTCGAAGTGCCAATTTTATAACCATCTATCCCAGCGATTCGAAGACTATCGAGTCGGACAATCACTTCGAATCCATCAAAAATCATCGATAAGAATGAACGCATCGCCTCAATAAAAAAAATTCACTTGTCTACCCTTTACATCGATTCAGGAGAGGATCGATACAAAAGGATGGTCATTAACAAGCATCAAAACGATGTTTTAACTCGAATTACAAATCGATTCAGGAGAGAATCGATACAAAATTCGATAAGAAACTGAACTGTCAACGACTTGCGTACACGCAACGTTAACTAAAGTCAAGATGACACATATGCACATATGTCCGACTAATACTTGATCTTTGACATTCACAGGGTTCAAGTGCTCATCTCGTCATGATGTCGATGATAAATAGCTAATCACAATCATATAACGGTAAATTACAGCAATACAGAATACAGCTTTCAACGAAACATGTGATGGTTGTCAAACGAGAAACCGTAGCTTGTCAAAGCACGTCAAGTTTACACAAGACGTACTTTGGGAGGCAAATGTTATCCCGCCTTTTTGCAAGGTCGAGATACCAAGGAACTGACTGGGAAATAAGGGTCATATGTCCCCAGCATTGAATAGCTATTGGGTAACTCCGGATATCGATGAATTTCACCCGAGTCCGGATTGGGCCACAATCAATGAGACACATCAAGGAAAGCCATTGAAACCAACATTCCTAATTTCAAGACAATCCGAGTCCGTATGCTCAAGTTATCACCAATGAAACGTGGAAGAGATAGCCTCAGTTCGAATCCATCCAAACATGCCTTGGTTCGAATCCATCCAGAGTAGCCTTACGTTCGAATCCATCCAAACTGCCTGTGTTCGAACCCAACAGTTCGAATCCATCCAAACCGCCTGTGTTCGAACCCAACAGTTCGAATCCATTAGGAACATCCTTTACTTTGAATGCATGCAAACAGATATACTTCGACTCCATTCCATAAAACGCTTCGAATCTACCCTGTTGAAGCAGCTTCAAATCGATCAACTGTGGCATACCTTGATCGATTCGAGCGAACATCCATCCGATCGATTCGAAGAAGCATGTCTTCGAATCCATTACCACGAATCCACCTAGTCAAAGCAGCTAAAACCCTGGACTCGACCAAACAAACCCGGAGAAAAAGATGGGACAACCCGAGAAGTGCGTGCGCCACGTCACCACGCACATGCACCAAGCATCGATTCGACCCTATCGATTCGAACCACGTGTGTCAGCTAGAAATGCAATCTTGAATCGATCATAACTCGAGATCTACAAGTCCATATGCTATGAAATTTTCACAGGAGCTTACATACACGCTGAAGAATGTCCACGCCAAATTTCACCTCCATTGGATGCTTTCTTGATCGATTCGACCCTGAGTTCGAATCGATCCCAAAGTGGGCCCAGATTTCCAGAATCCGGGCGTGTGGGCCCCCCTCACGTGCTAGAAGCGGTCTTCCTGAATTTTAGGCGAAATATCAGCCTCCTATACCTATAAATAGAGCCCCTGGTCATTCAGAAAGGGGATCGGAGAATTTTAAGAGAAAAAAGTACGCCCGGGCGCTACCAGTATTACTCCATATCGCGATTGCAGCCATTAATTTCCAATTTGGACTTATTACCTGCTGTACTTTGACATAAAAAGTTGTATTCCCTGGATATCGAGCAATAAAATAACAAAACTTCATAGTGGAGTAGGCAATACGCTGAACCACTCTAAATCATTGTCTTCTGTGCAATTTACTTTTCTGACTTGGAGTTTTTGTTAGATAATCTTCATTTTCAATTTGATTTCTTCATTTATTATCTCTTCAAAAACTTTTGAAGAGTGTTGTGCCCATTTTTGGTACAAACAAAACCATATTAATATTTTAAATAATTAGCTTTTCAACTATTAAAATATTGATAAATAATTTAAAACAATATTAATATAAATAAATAACTTTTCACATAAACATACTTCCTTGATAAAAATCCTTACTTAAATTTCAACATAATCATTTCCATATTGATAAAACTATATTTTATAAATCTCCTTCTATTTTGTAAAACTTCTTTTTTATAAAATCTCTGTATTTATAAAACTCCTTTGATAACTCTATCCCTTTATAAATCTCACTTATTCATAAAATCCCATTTAAAAACATCAATCACCATTCGTTTTTAATGTAGCTCCCATATGGATAAATTTCTTTTATAAAGTACTTTCTATTTATAAATATCATTTAACATCTCCAAATTTACCCTTACTTTAAATATCCAAAATAGAATCAACTATTTTCGAAAACATCATTCCACATCTTATAATAAATCCATCGTCTAATTTATTTCTTCAATCTATTAAATGATAATAGTTTCCCTTTAATTTATAAAACACTATTTATACATCTATCCTTTTATTAACAAAATATAATTTCTACACATCCTCAATTTACACATTATCACCATCATAAATTTCCATATTTATAAATAAATCTTAATATTTGTATAGATTATACACATATTACTTTATATAAAATGGCTAATAAATATTTATACCAAATATTTATATTTTTACTATTTTTTTTTTTTGAAGAAAAACTGTATTCCTTAATTATAAAATACAGACTTATTTTTTAGATTTTAAAAATCTTTATTCATAGCTCAAAATCTCTATTTAAAAATATTTTGTAAAACTGTTAATTTATTATGTCTAAAAATCATACTTTTTATTTTAAAATAAATTTCGTCTTTAGGCCAAGAATAATTATTAAAGTATATAAAATTTTGAAATCACTTTAAAACCTTCTTAAAACTAAATCTTCATTTTATAGTATTTTAAAATAATAGTGCTGACATAGCACAAATTAAGGAAAAATCATCTATGTCATCTGTTACTACCAATTCTCACTTCAACATGATCGAAACCAAGATGAATAAAAGCGAAAGATTCAAAAGAGATGATAGCGTCAATAATCGAAGGAGTCGAAGGAATGCTACAGCAAAAGTTAGATGTGCTATAAGCTTTCGAACGGGTCGAAATGGGGCGAAAGCAACCTTTCGCTTCAATTGCTTCCTTTCGAAATGCATGCTTCTGCATGCATGAAGACGCTTTGAATAAGTTGAGGAAAACCTTTCGAAGGCAACAAATTAAAGGCATTTACCTACGCGCCAAACCTTTCAAAATTTAGGATTTTGCCTTCATCCATATTCCATAGAAGGATGTTTTGTCAGGATAACCCTTTCGAAAGCATAAATAAGCCTTTCGAACCAGTCAAAACCATTCACGGTTAAGAAAGAAAAGCTTATTAAGGTTCAAAATTGCAATCTCCTACACTAGAGGATGGGGTTCCGCGTCAATCAACAAGTATGCCATTGAAAGCTACCTTTTGCTTTAGAACCTTTTGTGTCTCAACTGCTTCGAATCCCCAAAGATCTACCTATCAACAGAGTCGAAAGCTCATACCCTTTCTTACTTGCAACAACACATCAACATAAAATGGAGAAGCGCACCTACCCCCTTTGATGATGTCGAAAGCACTCAAGTCCATTTAAATACAAGGCAGAAGGTTGCCCTAATGTGAACGATAACGAAAGGTCTCCAAGGCTGCCTTTCGACCAAGTCGAAAGGACTGATTTAAAAGCTGCCAACCCACACCTATAAATAAGACCCTAGGGGTCTAGTTGAAGGGATCTAAATTCACCCACTTTTTTCCTGTACTTTCTTGAATTTGTAAAGACTAAATCTCAAATTAGATTGAGGATTTGACTACTTTGTATACGTAAGTTTCAAATAGGAAAGGAATATATTGTTCAGAACAAGTTTATGAAATTCTTGGATATGCTTACTGATTTAATGTTTCTATGAGATTCTATCTACGATCTACTTATGTCAACCTAATCGAAAGGTCGTATTACGTGGAAGTCGAAACCTTATTATCTTAATTAATGTCCTTAGATCCTTAGGTTCCAACCTCGAATTATTAAAAAGCTAATTTTCGAAGAAGTCAAAAACTTTTTAATTCAAATCATACCCTTAAATCGTTAGGACCAACCCTTCAGTCACCATAACTATTTCAAAAGGGTGGTTTTGAAAGTTTAACGAAACTAACTGAACTAGAATGAAAGATGTTTTTGAAGAGGAGTTCGGGTGTTATGACTAAGACGAAAGGTGTTAATAAGGGAATTATAACTACTGTCACCTGATTGAAAGGTATTAACTATCTTCATCTATTCGAAAGGAGGTTTCGAAGGAATCGCTTATTCTCTAAACTCTATTTTGAGGTGTTGACAAGTTTTCTTGTTAACATCATTAAATATAGCATCCAACACATCATATATCAATGTATTTGAAAAATAAAATCATCATTGTGAGAATTTCAGTTGGATCCCTCCAACCAATTCCCCTACATCACATAAAGTACATAATAAAATAATATAAATCAACTGCTTCGAGGTAGGATCGTATACAAAAGGTCATCCGCTCTTACATGAGAACGTAGTAGGGTCACATCCGTTCTAGGGCCGGAAATATATCCAAACCAACTAATAAAATAGTAAATCATCCAAACATCAAATCAGAAATTTATCAACTATATAGCATACTAGTTAACCAAAAATGTGAGTTCAACTCAATTTGATTCCATAAGTTGCTAATGCACTCCGGTTTGAATTAAAATTGAACAGACATTCAATTTTATCCCTGCTATCTCTGAATCGATCCAATCCTTCTCCATAGCATCGTATTCGTTGATACAATCATAACACAACTTGTCGCGTTCGATTTGGACCTCGTATAGAAACGTTATGAATTAATGAATGATTGAAATAATTCAATTATAATTAACTTTTCAGCTAATAAAATTATAAACTAAACCTTTCCCTCTCTCTTTCTCGTTCACCTAAGCAATGCAAAATGAACCCAAGCTGCCGACCTTCCCATGCTTGCCGTGCTTCATTGCCACATCGAAGCTCAATCCGACGCCACTCACGCCTCTGTCGCCTCACGTCGCACCACCGACCACCCCATGTGAAGCTCAGTCGCCTCTAACACCACCTACGGCGCGCCCTTGTTCGAACAAACATGTCCCAAATTCGCCTCCATTCATCGACGATTAGACAATCTATCCGCACAAAATGTAGATCTCGTCGAGCTCTAGGACTTCCCTTCACGCCCGGTGACATTTCATTGAGTGGATGAGAAGTAATTGAGGGAGGAAGGCGGGCTATATTCAGCCAATGGAATGTAAGTGGCGGCTGAAGCTTTCTTTAGGGTTAGGGTTGCAAAATGTAAATTCTCGTCCTTTTATACAAATTTCGCGGCACTAATCACACGTTAAATTTTCGAACATCAAAAGAGACGTGCCGTCTGGCATTCTATATGTATTACCTCTATTACAAACATAATGGAACTAGTCTCGAGACCCCGATTATATACAGAAGATAGCTTTTCAAAGCCAATTATGTTATTTAAATTAACTTCTACGCATTTCGAGCTCGCAAGACCAAACGATAGGTCCAATCGTCACGAAATTCGACGTCATACTCTAACTCACTATCACGGATCAAATGACACTAGTTTCATTAAAATCTGAGACTGTGCCCAGCAAGACTATTTTACATGTTAATTAAAAAAAATTATTATAAAAACCAAATTAATCACTTTTAAATCTAATTTAGAATTTTACCATCTTCATTTTTATTCAAATAGAATTTAAATCAACTTTCAAAATCATTTTTATTCGCATAAAATTCAAGATTCAATAATTTAATCCAAATTCTAAATATTTAATTAAATAATCCAATTATCAAATAAATCGCTTAATTTGAAATATAAGTTGTTTACCTTATAAAATTAATTTTTTCAACATAAAATAAATAATTAAATATTCCAAATTTAAATGACTAAAATTATGGGTCATTACACTTCACCTTCCTAAAGTTCAATGGGCAGATATTCTATGAGATCAAATCAACTATAAGAGAATGGTGTTAACTACATATAAATTTTGAATAATATATTTTTAATAAATGGCATACCACTTAGGCCTCTTTGATTAAATAAACTTGTGTATTGTATATTGAGTAAGAGCGCATTTGACAAAAATGTATTTTGAAATTACATAAGAGGAGATTTGAATAGTAACCTCGAAATAGTTTTAAATTGTAACGACCAGCCTTTTCGACTCTCAAAAATTGACACTAATACATCCATGGTATGCACGTGTCGAGCATTCAAGTGCCGAAAGGTATAGATTGTTAGGGTGAAAGAAAGAAAATACATAATAGAATCGCACATCATAACGAGTAAAATATAATATACAATAGATCTTTACAAAAGAAAAGTTTTATATACATACATCAATCAGAGTAAACTAACGTATCATCGGCCTGGACAGTTATAATAGTATATCCTCAGTATAACAAATAGTGTAATCTTACAGCCTTAATTTGCGAATATTTAATAAATTTTAAATATTCAAATAATATGTTTTATAATTAAAATATAACTCTTTAAAATAATAACAATAGATGGTAAAATAAATTTGTAATGACTCGGGATTTTGCCACTTTTAAATAGACTATTTAAATATATTTTATGTAATCAATAAATCGATTTTTATTAGCAAATAAACCTATTTTAATTATTCAATAATGACGATAAAATAATTTTCAAATTTTTTTAACCAATATAGATAGTTAAAATAAAAATAGAAAATTTGACCGAAGAACGTTATTCGAAATTTCGACATTTCGACACCCAAAAGTCGTCGGGAATGTTCTGCACACTTGGTGAAACATACACACATATACGTGATAGGATTAGTAATAATAAACCACTCTTATTTACATATTAACACATATTTAATTAAGCAAAAAAGTGGATGTAAAAAATTATGTTAAAAATGGCATATATATACATATAAACACACTTAGACACACATACACACACACACACACAAATGTCATGTCATATCTTAAGTACCCTACAACAATGCCTAGGAGGGGGTATCGTGTATATGTGAGGGAGAGGGGGTATGGGTGCATGCCTGCATGGATGTATTATTTTATTATGTCACATTACATATTTTAATAAATTGCTAAGTCTATAAATGCCCCTCTCATTCCTACATCCTCTTTGTTTTTATTTACATTTTTCATGTCAAAACCCTCTTCTTTTCTTCATATATTTCAATGGCTTCTGTCTCCAAATCTCTAAGAAAAAAAGATAGAGAAAATAGTGTAAAAATATAACAAAAACTTCCATTCACTTCCAAATCTCTTCTCTTCACAAAGCAAACCCTTACACCTTTAAACCACCAAAGCCAAGCCTAATTTTCCTCATGGCTAAGCCATGTTGAACCCTACTAGCCCACACTAGGTTATATCTTGGAGCTAAGGCGGTTTGCTAGTATTTTAGCCAAGTTCGTTGGAAATTTATTTTGATTTAGATAAGTTACTGTGAGTAAAGTTTGTTTTTTAAAACTCAAGTTCTTTACCTTTTAAAGTTGTAAAATATGAGATAAAATGTTTTTTAATATGTGGTAAAGTTATATGTTGTGTATGGATGCATATATGTTGATTTGGTGTTGGTTGCTTATGCCGAAGTTTGAGTAGGCGATAAGGATTATACCTCGAATATTGAAATGGTTAGTTAATATTCTGAAGTAATATTCATGCATATGGTTGTGCTATAATGTTATAAAGTGATATTATATTGGAATTTCGTATGTGTTCTATGTGGTTTCGTGACACAAAGGTAGCGATTCGCTAACCAAAAGCTACGTAGAAATCTGTTTTTTGTCGAAAGTTTGATTTTTTATTTCAAAGTGAAAAGTTTTCAAGTTTAACACTTTGATTTTTGTTTTCAAAGGTTTTTTTCATGTTTAAAAGAAGATAAGAGTTCAAAGTGGAAGTTTTTAAAGCTTAGGAATCCAAATTTCAAAAAGAGAAATTATGAGTCCGTATAACAATAGTCACTATACGCGTAGTTTGGAAAATTTAACTATTTTTCTAATCTAAACAAGTTTTCACTTAGAAACCTTTCTAGAAATGTTATTTAACTTTAATTTAGTAATTAGAGAACAATTATTTAATTATTTACTTATTTAATGATTATTTAATTGATTTATTAATTAATAAAGGTAATCAGTATTTAATCATTTGTTAATAATGGTTTTTAAACTTAAATGTTAATCAATTAAGTTAATCAAGATTTGCTACTTAATTAAAGTTAATTATTATTTAATTGTTAATTAAGGATTAATTAATTATTAATTATTTATTTATTTAAGATAATTATTATTTTAAAAAGGGATTTTATTTAATTAATCTTTGATTAAAGTTAATTATGTTTTAATGCGGTTTAACAAATTTTAATTAGAGTTTAATTACTATTTAACAAGGATTTGATTCTTATTAATAAGATTTTAATTTTTTTTAAATTGCTTTGAATTTAGGTAATCGGTTTTTGTTTTAAACTGTTTTCATTTCAAATTTATTTTAAATCAATGGATTTTTGTGTCGCTTACCCTTAAGTAACCCCATATGATTAGGAAAGCTAAATGACTTCTATCAGCATAATAAAACATCATTCTTCTACTACAATTAATTTGAACATTTACTTAAGTTCATTGATGGTTATGTGTTGATCCCTTATATACCTGTTTTTATGTGGTGCCATGTTAAACCGGATAAGTAAAATCGAGTTAAAAGCAGGTTGCTAAGCCGCCGTTTTATTTCTTAACGATAAATATTTCATTTTATTTTTGAAATAGTTTCAAAGTTATTTCAATTTGAACAAGATAATCAAAGAATGATTTGATAAATGGTTTTATTAAAGATGTTTTTAACCAATTGGAATGGTCCTTCATGTTTAAAAAAAGTTTTTATAAAGAGTTTTGTAAAGGAATTTGGAAATTTATAAAAGGCCTTGGGTAACTGGATTTGAGTTTTTAAGCAAAGAAGATTTCATAAATAAAGGAGATTTATAAAATGGTTTTGCTTATTAAAGGAAGCAAATTTGATTTAGAGTTATTTAAGAAGTTGTTTAAATAGGAAAGGTTTGTAAAGAAGTTATATAATTGATGTTGAATATTTATAAAAGCATTTTATAGGTGAATTTGGAAGTGGAAAGTATTTTGAAATGGATTTGGATTGCAAGTAAAGGAGATTTCATGAATGAAATAGATTTGATTAAAAAGGATTTATTGAAAGAAAAATATAAAAAGAATTTGAGATCTGGATTTCTCTAAACTGGTCTTTTAAAAATGGTGGTATGGAACATCCGTTCCACACTTAAACACCGATCCACACTTAAACACCGAGGAAATAATGTTTAGGGTTGTCATTACCACCAATTTAAACAACATTTGTTTAGTCCTTTTTAGCATGATTTGGAAGTAAGAAGTTATTCGGAAATATTTTGTGAGTACATTTATGTCAAAAAGATAAGTATATGAATGTATTGGACAAATGTTTTGAAAAGAGATGTACTAAATAAATAAATAAATTTGACGCTTAGTGGTCGCTATGGATAAATAAATCTCAAATGAAATTGGTTTTTTCTGTTTATTTGATAGCTAAATAACTGACTACCAAATATGAACAAAAAAAGTAACTTTGAAAATATCTAGGAAACACATGTGAGTTATATGGCTCAGTCATCTCTAATGATGTTGTATTGTGTGTATAAATCTCATTTCATTCTCCTAGGGAAAATGATAAAGAAATCCATCCACTAACGGTTAGGAGGTGATCTCCGCTCTTATCTTTAACTTTTTATTTCCTAAAGAACCGGGGTTGAGTTTATTGGAAACTATCGAATTTTGTTTCGAAGAGACAGGGGTTGAGTATGTTATCCGAAAACCACTTGGATCCAAATCAAGCATTTCGAAGTGAAGACATCTTAGAAATGATGGAATTGCAAATGGGCTCTAAAGAGTTTCGTTCAATCCTAGAACGAACTTGTATGGATGAATGTTGGCTTTGCATTGTTGCTTGGAGGGCAGTATTAGCATTCCAAGTAAGAAGTGCTATATAAAAGATAAAACGTAGCTTCAAGTCTCATCAACCGGGAGTGACTAAAACATGGGAGATGCAGCAGGGCTATGTGGGTCGTTTCTGAGTAGGGCATGATCATCCCTATCTAGAGTTGATATTATCTCTCATTTGTATGCTTCGTGTCCATTAATGGAAGGGTGATCATATTCAGTACTACTAGTGAAGTGGTAGACCGGTCCTGTGTTGCAGGGGATCCTGGCGAGGTCCTCAGTGTTATTTTATCTAGAGATGCACCATGACGGGCTGTACCCCAATAGCCCAGTCATTGTATGGAATCCATTCTCCAATAAGCGTTGTACGGACTTAGTTGTGCCAACTATATTAAAATATGATATGCAAGCATTTTAGCTATATTTATATTTTATTTTGAACCCTATACATTAGTATAATATCAACGGATTTTCCATGGAAAAAGTTTTGGTTACCGTAAGGTAAAAGCTCGTCTGTGTTTATGCACGGCGTGGTCTTACGAGATGCCCTTGATTTAAAGGTTTTTATCAAGTTAAAGACTTATGTTTTACATACACCAGACCTATGTCTGATCCGAAATTTATTTCCTTTTTCTAAATCTTGGGTTCTCAAATTTGAATGGGCAGCCAAGTAGTTCATGTTTTTCTACAGATTCAATTGGAGGTGCTTGGAATAGGTGGCTTCGTCGGTAGCTAGTTATTATTCTTGTTTTCACTGTATTTCATGTATACCGTATCAGCTATGTAGGAACGGACTATTATAACTGTCCTAGGGTATAATTTGTGTAAGTATGATTGATGTAAATTTTTTGAAATGACTGTGTATTATATTATGTTGAGTAATATATAGTGTTATATTGCATTGTGAGATTCTGTGTTGTTAGTTTCTTTTACTCTATCTTTCTTTCTTTCACCCGTAATGACATGTCTTTCAGATGGCTAAATGATCGGCACACGAATATAAATGATGTATTAAGTGTCGTCTTGGGTAGTAAGAAAGATGGATTGTTACACTAAGAAGTGATGAAAAATAAAAACAAGAAAAGCTGTGGAAATAAAAGATACGTGAATACATCTTGGAGGCATCCAGCTCATCTTCTGAAGCTCCAAAGCATCCATAAGTAAATCTGTAATTATGCTTGCACCGACCCGAGCATTATAAGAAAGTAATGCTCGGATCAGTCCAGTAAACCAATGAGAGAAACACAAATCAAATGGAATTTAGTGTTATAAAATCTTTCAAAAATAAAGTATCTTCTAAGACCATGTCGCACATAAACATAGACGGGATTTACATTACGATAGCCAAACCATTTTGTGAGAAATGCGGATTACGGATCTTAAAGCTAGGATAAACACTAGAGGGGGGTGAATAGTGTTTTAAAGAATTACTAAATCTTTTTGAGTTTTTGTTAATTTGAACACAAATGTATGCAATATTCAGACACAGATATGATTACAAAAACAAACACAGATGCAGAAATAATGTAAAAGCAATAAAGGAAAGAACACACCAGATTTTATACTGGTTCAGAGTTACCCTACACCCAGTCTCACACACAAGTACGGATTTCCTTTCAAAAGCAATTTTTACAATTACACCCTCGATGCTCCAGATTCACAATCCTCTGGGTAGAGATGCATGATTTCCCGGGCAACAAGTTCACCCAATTGATTTCCAAGGCTACAATCACACCTTTTCTCACTTGATTGATTTTCAAGGCCACAATCACACCTTTTCTCGTTTAATTGATTACAAAGAAGCCTATAACTCTGAATAGCACTGAGGATTTTGTTGAGATAGTGATAGAGAATCAAACCAGAAATGATCTAGTTAGATTCAGTGTTGATTTCGGCAGAGTAATGGTAAGAATATATATAAAGAAATGTGGCAGAAGAAGAGGAGTGAAAACCAGGAAAATATGATAGGAAATTCGTTGAAAGCAGCCCCTATTTATAGAAGAACAACAACCATGTCCATTCGTGAAAGGATATGACGAATAAACACTTCTTTTGAAATTCAAATTTTGAAATCAATTGTCACCATGTCGACATGGGGTACTTGAGTATGTCGACATGCCAAAGGAAATTTTGGTGATTTGTTTTTCTTTGAAAATAACTTCTATCTTGTATTAAAACTATTTTGAACTTTATAAATATACTTAACTATAGTTAAAATACATAAATAAATAAAGAGAATATATATATAATTTTACTA
The DNA here is from genome assembly GCA_030765085.1 of Allium cepa. NCBI lineage: Eukaryota > Viridiplantae > Streptophyta > Magnoliopsida > Asparagales > Amaryllidaceae > Allium > Allium cepa. Next base: position 444,328,194 of record CM060945.1, read on the forward strand.
TGATTTTATATTTAAATCTAGGTATAAATATTAAAAGTTAAATATATTATAATTAAAAGATAGTTTAAAAAATAAGGATAATTTAATTTTCAAAATATGGATTATTTTGAAGCTAAAAATATTTAAAATCAGGATAGATGTTTTTGGTTCTTTTAAAAGGAAGGTTTTTGAAAATCATTTTGAAAACAAGACATAATTTTGTAAAAACATTTTGAATAAAAGTTAGTGGATACAAAACAATATTCCACTATATTCTTCGTAGGTTCCATCCTACTTAGGGTTCCATCCCTTTAATAGGCTCGAAGTGGATTCCATTCCACGAATAAATTGGATTTTAAGATGCCAGTGCTTTTTTAGGATTTTTAAGAAAATTTCTAATTAAATTACTTATTCTTGAAATCTTGAACTCTTGAAAATATTGATACTCATGAGTATTCAATCTTGATTTCTTGAATCTCTATACTGTACAGTCTTCATTCTTGGTACCTGCATGGTTAAATCTTGCATATACATATATATCTAAACTATACTGTTAGTATTTATATTTTATAATCCTATTCTAAGGTTGTTGTCATCAAAACCATCATCTCAACGACTAACAATCTCCCCCTTTTTGATGATGACAACCTTTGTTTACAAAAATTACTTCTATCCTAATAACTCCTCCTAAAACTAATAACTCCTCCTTAATCTATGCCTAACTATCCTATTTTATACTTCTCCCCTTTTGTCATCAACAAAAACTAACTCTAAACTATATAACTCCCCCTTAATCTAATACTATATAACATGTGATTATAATGATAGTGTTATCATAAATAATCAACACTTAACTCTAAAAACTAAAACTTAATCCTAAATTACTAACTATCCTAACTAAGAATCTATTATAATACTTATAATAGTGAGAAATCAAATAAAAGAACATATATTATTTATTAAGTATATATTGTTTTATTTAAATGTGCGTAGATGTAACGAATGCGAATTTTTCGCGTTCGAAAATCGACATCCATACTTAACATCTTACTCGAATGCCGTAGATTCGACCATTCAAATCCGATTCGCCGGAGCTTATAACACCATTAAGTACAACACAGCGGAAGAAAACGAATAATATCAATATACAGCATTGATACAGTATCTGGTACAACAGATGATACAATAGATATCAAATTACATCAGAGATATGATACAAGAAAATAGCAGCGGAAAAGAAAACGATAACACCAGCAGCGGATAATCTCCATCTCCAAAGCACCAATCCAGAAATAGCTCGAACCAACATCACGATGGACTAAGACAAGCAAGTGCAGTCCGTATCCAAAGAATGAATTAACTCCAGATAATCTGCTAAACCTGACTATCTGAAAAACCAACTCTAGATTGCCCATGTAAAAAAAAATTATGGGCACCCAGAGTTTTGGAAAGGAACAATAAACTCCAGGTCAGTCATGGGACTGGTGTGAGCAACAAAAACAGTTTATCTTTGAAAAAAAACAACAAAAGAATTTAAATTAAATCCGCAATGCTTTTTAGAAAATGAAACTACCCTAAGGCCTCCCGCCACACACACAGTGCAAACGCAGAATTGGAGGAGATTTCTCCTTATGATAGTCAAACATGCTTGATACAAGAGAATTTCTTTTCAATATTATTATTGGTGCATAGTGCAGGAAAACATTTCGAAAGTATAATATTAATCTTAGCCAGCATAGGCATTCCGCACTTATGCCTACTATAGGTACCATCTAAACAGTGGTGACCACCATAAGTAAATGGCAGGTTCTACAACTAAAACCGTACAGGGCGCGTAATGTTTTGTTTGGGTTTCCAACAAATGGTCAGGCTAAGGAACTTCCTACTGCCACATGGGATCGCCTCTGGTGGGACGTCCCGAGAACCTAACCGGATCTCTGCCAACACAAGGCCGGATTACCTCTGTAACTAGGTAACTACTTCTCGAGCATGCCATCCTCCGGTCCTTTGGGACCTTTATCCGAGGCGCCTCTAAGCAACAACCACACAGTAAATGAGATTGGAGCTACCACATAGGTAAATATCTGGGCTCCATACCATGATACCACCCTTTACCAGAAGGGAATGACACACCCTAAAGGGCACGACCCTCATAACCTTGCCGCATCTTTCCTGTTTCGACCATTTACGGGGAGTGAGGTCCTGATGCAGTCTCGTCCACAAAGCTACGCTTTGGCACAAAGCCATGCTTTGTTCAACAAATAATCAATAAATGATCAACACACAGCAGCACTCAGCATGCCACACTACCAAATTGGGAGTATATCGCTGATAACCTTCAACTACATAACCTTTGAGCTCGTACGTCTCAGAGAAGGGTGTTAAGCTAAGAGAATAAATTCTCCGCCACCAACAGATGTGTTTTTGAAGGAAATCTGCTTAATATCTCAATTTGTAATGTCAGACAAACAATCCATACAAATCTGTTCTGGGTTCGAACAGAACCAAAGGCACTTCCAAAGAAGTCCTTGCAATTCGGATAATCCCTAATCACGTCCGGATTTCCCATCACATATGGAGATCTCTATACCAAGGATCAGCCAATGCAGAGACAGTCGACAAGAAACCCTTTCGTTTTCAAAAATATCTGGTCTTCACCGTCGGTCTTCAAATGCAATTCATACGTCGTTTCAGTTTTTAGAATGGGTTATACGACACAAAGGTTCTTTCCCGGCTAAACCGAATAGAGAGCGCAACATTCAAAACATATGGATACGGGATTTCAATTAAGTCACAACTTAATAATTCAAAACTTTATTTCAAATGGTTTAAACAAATTACCATTTTCAAATCTTTAAACAAAAAGATTCATTTCACAAGGTTCACCCAGTTTCACAAAGGTCCATTTATTGATTTTCAAAACAATTTCTATTTCAATTGGATTAACTCGTTAAATCTTTAAATTAAAGATTTAACTAATAGCTTTCAAACAGTTTCCACAGATTTATCCATAACTTGGAAGACCATTTTCAATTCAAATTTGCAATTCTTTTAATATAAATTGGAAATACATTTCTTATATGAAAGCTTTTATCGTTTGGAAACAAACAGTTTTCGTTTTGGAAAACTGATTACAATTTACATAAGTTAAAGCTATCCAAGTATAAAACTTGGATTTAAATTTAAATTTCCAAACCCATACTTTTAAATGGTTAAAAACCCATATAAATACCTTTATAACTTGTATAATCTTTTTGACCAAAATTTTCAAGTTATTGAATTCAATTTCCAATATTGAATTCAAATTTAAATCAAATTATTTGAATTTCAAATTTTATTAAGTTATTTAAAATAACTTTTATTTTTAAACTCATTTCAAAAGTACTCAATTCCAATTTCCAAATCTATTTTAGATTCAAGAATTCAATCCCTTTAAAATTGTCAAAAATCTGTGACTTAATCGTTCTCCACGTGAAATCCATATTTGTATGTATATGGGGTAGTCCAGGGGTTTAACACGCACAATAGTGCAACATAATCATCATCACATATTCATGGATAATATTCAGATGTATCATTAATAAATGAATAAATTATACATACCGCAATCTACAGAACAAAATATCACAGATCAGATAGGACAATCAATTCAAGGCATCTCATACAATACAATCATTTATAAGTAAGGTCAAGCATTTAATAATCATTTATAAACATGATTAATTAATTGTTTAATCCTAATTAATTCAATTTATTTCCAATTAAATTTATTTACTTATGAATTAATCATCCAATTTCTGATTTATTAATTACAAATCATTTGATATAATTAGTTAACCAAACACTTTAATTAATTACATCATTCTTAATTAATCATATTAATTAAATTGACTTTTGAACCAATTATATAATTAATTAACTTCATTAAATCAAAATATCCAAAATAAATTACAATAAGTGATTAATTCTTAATTACTCTTATTAGGTAATCACATTTAAAAATGTACATTGATTATCTAAATAAATTAATCTCATTAAAAATCAATCACATTAATTTAATTACTTAATAACCCCTAGTTAATTATCTTCATTAATTTATTTGTCACTTAATTTTATAATTAAATTAATTAACCCTTAACAAATTAATCCCTTAATTAATTACATTAATAATTGTTATTAATTAATTCCATTTAGTGATCGCTTACCGTAAAACAAGCATCTTTTAATCAATAGCTTAATTAATTAATCACATTAATAAAATTAATTCCTAAAATTTATTACACCACTAATTACTACTTACCTAAATCCAAATAAAAAAGTTATACTTATTTACTAAAATCATTTTAAATCACCTAATCAAAATATAAGAATTTACCATCTATAAATTTTTTTTCAAACAATCAAATTTTAAACATTTCACTTTGGGAAAGAAATAGACTTGCTTAATCGTAACATTATTTTTTAGAACTTTTTTCGTATTCTTTTCAAAACTCATTCCTTTTTGATAAACCTTAATTACTTGATTTTATTGTATACTAATCCTAATACTAGAACAGACCCGAGCCTACAACTACCATTACTCGAGTCCAACTCGTCATCGTCCCAAAACAAAAATCAACATGGCAATCAAACAGATACGAGGTGATCCCTTCTTCTCAGTTCCCAGGCTCGAACGAATACGTCTCGAGAAAACTCGAGCCTACACTTCCCATCTTCTTCTCCAACAAGCCCTTTCCCAGATACACGATCCCACGCGTGCACGTGCACGTGCACACTGGGTCGAAGCACCACCGACCATCATTTCGATCACCCTCATGCCACCAGCGATCACGCATACAATCCCTTATACCCAGATTTTCGAAATTGTCAGAGAATTAAAATCGAACCATACCAACCATTCCTGGCACTAACATGGCCAACCCAAAACAACTCGCGTCACCACATGCCGCCACCAGAAGCGTTGTGACTCCGGCTGAAGCTTCCTCGATCACCCACAAATCGTTCCCCTACGACCGATGTAATCCGAAGCCTTGACGAAATCATGGTGGCCAGTTTCACCCCCTCACTAAAAACTAGGGTTAAATCCAAAATCAACCTTGTTTTCTATCCACAACACATTATAAAATTTTCTAATATTTTTCTAATGGTCTTCAACCTTCCAGCGAGCTTCAACTTCAATCTCGAGATCTAAAAACCCTCTAAGCATCATAATTTCGTTAAAACCCAGTTTAAGTTCAACTAGCAAGTTTTCATAATTTACTAATTTAAAAATCGTGGTTTCTCTTTTAAAAATCATGATTTCCTAAAGTAAATCATGCATATAAGTAAATCAATAATTTATGATACCTAAATTTTGACATTAATTGGAGTTTTACTGCATATTTCTTCTTCCAGTAAAAGTTATCTTCAAATTGAACTTAAAACTATTTTTAAAAGTTAGATTCTAATTGTATGAACAAAGTTTGTTTAAATCTTGAAGCTATAATGGATCAGAGAGAGGAGTATTGGTTTTTTTTTCCTTCTTCTTTTTTTTATTTACAGCCTGTAAGTTTGAACAGGGTATATTCATACCTGTCATCAGTTATAAACCCAATCACACACTTATATACACATACACGCAGGCACAACATTCAAATATATTCCCATCATAGCTTCTCATACGAATCCAAACATCCAGAAAAAAATCAGGGTTAAGAGGTTTGCTCACATGAAAATGTTGAAACAGAGGTAGCAAAGGCCTGGAAAAGGTTCCAAAATTTGGATTTGAATTTTCCTTTTGATCTGATTGATATTATTGAACTTGTATTTGATTTACTGCTTCAGCTTGGAAGAGCAGAGAACTTCATTGAACCAGGCTTTGAAATTGCCAGTTGAAATCCTCTTTTTGGTCTCTGGTTTTAATTGATTGAGTTGCTGTTTCAAATTGAATTTTGTTTCAAAGTTAAAGGTGAAGCCTACTTTAGTTTCTTGACTTTTGCTTAACGAAACTGAAATGGAAAGGCTTGATATATAAGAGAGAAGTTTTCAGGTTGATATACTTTCTTTGTACAGGGTGATATTATTTTTGTTTTTATAATGGTCAGAGATTTCTTTTCTTTGCTTCCATCTTTGACTAAACTAAACTTTATTTCGGCTGATAATCTCCTTTGGGTGGCCGATAGATGATATTTTATAGTGTACTAAAGATATGTTGCATTAATTGCTTTGTCTTGTTTAATCTACATACTTGTAATATATTACTATCTTCTTATGCAAGCTCCATATATATGTTTACTTGTTTCTTGTTTTGCTTCTAGGTCTACAGATTTATACTTATTAATATATACTTACATGCATTTCTTTTTACTTTGAAATGGTAGCTGATGATATTACTTGGTGGCTAATGGTACTTATATTAATTGTTGTTGTCTTTTCTTGTTTATAAGCTTATACTTATCTTCGTACTTAAGTGTGTGTGTGTATATATATATCTGGTTTCTTTTACAAGCCTATGGATATATTTTTTCATACTTATCTTTATTTTGTTCGAATGTAGTTGATGTATAAATTATTTCTTGTCTTTATTTAAGTGTACATACTTATACTTGAATATATTTTTATCTTTCCTTTTGTCTTTTGTATTCACTTTATATTTTACAAAGTTTATTAACATGTTATTCGAACCAATCAAATTTATTTCTATTTTAATTATGTTGTTAGATTTAAGCTAATGTGTTACTTTATATTTCATATTATTTCTTTTGTTCTTGTACTTTATTTATAAATCCCGATTCGATTGAATTCAAATACATTTGTTTCAAGCAATTCATAATTTAACTACCATGTTATATCAATTACCAAATTATTTCACAATTTTTTTTATTCAAAAATTAAATTAATTATCAATTCAAATTTACTTAAAATCCAGGATCATTACAGACTTCCCTCTTTAAAAGGAATTTCGTCCTCGAAATTTGCCAAGGAGACACAAAAATAGATGAAGAATGTTTCATAAAATCAAACTGGATATCTATTCTGCATTTGGCTTACCAAATCAGAATATCAACAATATGAGAACAAACTCGTTCAATACTATACATGATACTTGGGTTATCAAATATACGAAATATACAAGGCACTCGTTAGTCCGAAGGATAACTAACCATTCGTAAAACATATCCGAACCCAAAGATAGACAGATATATGGATACGATGTCAAAACTTTTAGTTTAGAAACTAAAGTACGCCTATCAACCATAGCAACCAAAGTAACTAATTCATCCAAACAAACAATTCTGATCTATTTGGAGTTTATGTCCCATGCAAATATGTCAAATCTTCTTTCTGGATCTACCGGGAACTATCGAAGAATTGAAAACAGATGCTGAACAAATATACAGGGCGCGTAATGTTTTGTTTGGGTTTCCAACAAATGGTCAGGCTAAGAAACTTCCTACTGCCACATGGGATCGCCTCTGATGGGACGTCCCGAGAACCTAACCGGATCTCTGCCAACACAAGGCCGGGTTACCTCTGTAACTAGGTAACTACTTCTCGAGCATGCCATCCCCCGGTCCTTTGGGACCTTTATCCGAGGCGCCTCTAAGCAACAATCACACAGTAAATGAGATTGGAGCTACCACATAGGTAAATATCTGGGCTCCACACCCTGATACCACCCTTTACCAGAAGGGAATGACACACCCTAAAGGGCGCAACCCTCATAACCTTGCCGCATCTTTCCTGTTTCGACTATGTAACGAATGCGAATTTTTCGCGTTCGAAAATCGACATCCATACTTTACATCGTACTCGAATGCCGCAGATTTGACTGTTCAAATCCGATTCGCCGGAGCTTATAACACAATTAAGTAAACAACACAGCGGAAGAAATAATGAATATCAATATACAACATCTGATACAACATCCTGATACAACAGATGATACAATAGATATCGATATACATCCGAGATATGATACAATAAAATAGCAGAGGAAAAGAATATAACTAACACTAGCAGCGGAACAAATAACTCCAATATAATCTTCAAGAGAGAGAACTCCAAAACTGCAACTCGAACCAACATCACATTTCACCAAGACAAGCAAGACTGGTGTGCATCCAACGACTGAGACTAGCTCCAGATGATCAACTGAACCTAACTATCTGAAAAACCCAACTCTAGACTGCTCGTGTGGAAAATAGTGAGCACCCAGAGTTTAGGAAAGGAACAATAAACTCCGGATCAGTCATGGGACTGGTGTGAGTAACAAAAACAGTTTATCTTTTAAATAAAACAAGATTTATAAAAGAAAATCCGATATTCTTTTTAGAAAATGAAACTACCATAAGACCTCCCGCCACACACACAATGCAAATGCAGAATTGGAGGAGATTTCTTCTTATGATAGTCAAACATGCTTAATACGTAGAAAGTTCTTTGATATTATTATTATAAGTGCACAGTGCAGAAAACATTTCGAAAGTAGAATATAAATCTTAGCCAACATAGGCATTCCGCACTATGCCTACTATAGCTACCATGTTCAATAGCAGGTTACCACCACATTCCATGGCAGGTAATACAACTAAAACCGTACAAGGCTCGTATTGTTTTGATTGGATTTTCCAACAAATGGTCAGGCTAAGGAACTTCCTACTGCCACATGGGATCGCCTCTGGCGGGACGTCCCGAGAACCTAACCGGATCTCTGCCAACACAAGGCCGGGTTACCTCTGTAACTAGGTAACTACTACTCGGGCATGCCACTCCCCGGTCCTTTGGGACCTTTATCCGAGGCGCCTCTAAGAAACAACCACACAGTAAATGAGATTGGAGCTACCACATAGGTAAATATCTGGGCTCCATACCATGATACCACCGTTTACCAGAAGGGAATGACACACCCTAAAGGGCGCGACCCACATAACCTTGCCGCATCTTTCCTGTTTTGACCATTTCCGGGGTGTGAGGTCTTGATGCAGTCTCGTCCACAAAGCTACGCTTTATACAAAAGCCATGCTCTGATCACAAATGAATGATCAACAAATGATCATCAACACACAGCAGCACTCAGCATGCCACACTACCAAATTGGGAGTATATTGCTGATAACCTTCAACTACATAACCTCTGAGCTCGTATGTCTCAGAGAAGGGTGTTAAGCTAAGAGAATAAATTCTCCGCCACCAACAGATATGTATTTGAAAGAAATCTGCTTTATATCTCAAAGTGTAATGTCAGACATACAATCCATACAAGTCTGTTCCGGGTTCGAACAGAACCGAAGGCACTTCCGAAGAAGCCCTTGCAATCCGGGTATTCACAATCCCGATCGAATTTCCCATCACAAAGGAAATCTCTATACCGGGGATCAGCCAGTGCAGAGACAATCGATAGGTTATCTTATCGTTCTTACAAATACCCGGTCTTCACCACGGGTCTTCAAATGCTATCCATATACGTCGTATCCAATATTCGGAATGGGTTATACGACACAAAGGTCCTCTCCCGGCTAAACCGAATAGTGAGCGCAACATTTAAAACATATGGATATGGGATTTCAATTAAGTCACAACTTAATAATTCAAACTTTCTTTCAAATGGTTTAAACAAATTACCATTTTCAAATCTTTTACACAAAAGATTTATTTCACTAAGTTTACCCATTTTCACAAAGATTCATTGACGGATTTCAAATCAATTCCCATTTCAATTGGATTAACTCGTTTAAAATCTTTAAATTAAAGATTTAACTCATAGCTTTCAAACCGTTTCCATAACTTGGGAAATCATTTTCATTTTTAACTTGAAATCCCTTTAACACAAATTGGACGTTCATTACTTGAGTGAAAGCATTTATCATTTGAAACAAATAGTTTTCGTTCCAGAAATATCTAATTATATTTACACGAGTTAAAGCCTTTGAATTTAAATTCAAATTCCCAAATCAATACCTTAAAAATAATTTAACCCAGGTAAACCAATTTATAAGTTGAATAACCTTTTTAAACGCCAGTTTCCAAATCATAGAATTCAATTTCAAATATTGAATTCAAATCACAATATTTAAATTACAAAAATTCAATCAAGTTATTCAAAATAAATTTCATCTTTGAAATTCCATTTCAAAAGCTTTTCACTTTAACCCAATCCATTTCCAAACATTTGAATTTAAATATTCAACTTTAAAACTATTCAAAAATCTGTGACTTAATTTATTTCCTCGTGAAATCCATATTTATGTGTGTATAAGTGTAGTCCAGGGGTTTAGCACAATAGTGCACATCATTCAATCATCATAGATTAAAACACAGAATATATAGTTGATAAGCGATATAAACTATAACGCTTATCGTCCATTCATAGATTCACAGATAATACACAAATGTAATAAATGAATAAATCATACACAGCACAAATCACTGAACAAAAGATCACAGATCAGTTAGGGAAATCAATTCAAGGCATCACATATAAGGGGAATCAAACAATTCAGCATCCCATACAATTCAAGTGTCCATAAGTAGAATGAATTTAATTATCTGATTTATTTTAATCAGATGATTTCCTTATGAATTATTCTGCTAGTTATGGTTAATTAATTACAAACATTGAATAAATTATCTTTTAATTAATCATTAATTAATCCTTAATCAATAATTAATCCTTAATTCATTTTCCTTAATTAATTCATTAATAAATTAATCAACCCTTAGTTATTTACCACTAAATGAATTATTCTTAATTAATTACAATAAGTGATTATTCCTAAATAATTACTTTTTAATCAATACTTAATCGACCTTAATTATGTAATTAATTATCCTTAACCAATTTATCACATTATCCTTAAATTAATTATTGCTTAATCACTTGATTGATCAACTTTAATTATTAATTACTAGTTGATTAAAAATCCTTAATTTACAAATTAATTGTTCCTTACTGAATCAATTAACTTAAACCTTAATTAATAAAGTCAATTTACAATTACTAATTAAATTGATACAACACATAAATTTTCCATTCTAATTTAACTTAATAATTAATGAATTACAAATCATCATTTTATCTTCATCACTCAAGTTAACACTCATTCTTAGTAATGGTTTAAATATCATTTACAAATATGTTTGAAACTTTCGTTTCCAAACTTATCTTTTGACTGTCATTGTAAATCCAAGATTTAAAATGAACCCTTATTTATTTTTAATAAAATTTAAAACTAATTTTAAAACCTGTGAATTCACATGTGTAGTAATACTTTATTATAAAAGAAATTGAAAAGAATTTAAATCAAATTTTCTTTAAAATTCACATATTTGGAATATGCTTTAATATTAAACCTATTTACACACTTAAATTTTACAACTTTATTTTATTTCAAAGTCTAGAAATTCAAATTTCAGATTTAAGTCCAAGTTCCAAACTTCGATTTAACTTTGTTTAAATTCCTTCTTTTACATTTAACAAAAAATCCATTTTTTAAATTCAAATTCCCTTTTGTCATCGAAATACTTGAAAGTCATTTAGACAAGTTTAAATCTCAACAGCTTTATTTTATTCACAAACTAAATTTCAACTACTTGAATTTATATATACACCTTTAAACTTAATACTTAGTTTAAGCCTTGTTTAAACTGTAAAATTTGATTTTTACAAATTTTCAAAGCAAGAACAGGTTTTAAACCCATGTAAAAAAAACTTACCCGAGCTAATTATAATTTCTTCGGGTCAATCACTGGAAGACTTCGAGTAACTACCCAAGAAAATCACGCGAACAAATCTTGCATTCATCCCTTGCTCAACAACTTTTCCAGATTTCAAAGCTTAAGTGCACCGTGCACGTGCACGGTGCCGGCGAGCTCCTCCAGTCGTCACTTCACCGTCGAACAAGTCGACGTACACCCCGAAACTCCTCTCCGACCATCAAAATCCCCATCATGGTCTCGAAATTTAATTCAAGCTCGGTGTGGAACCTGGAAACACCAACATAGAACATCATCCAAACCTGACATCGTTTCAAACTCGCCGCCTCAACCACCGATCTTCACGCAACTCCGGCCCTGAACTCGTCAACCCACCACCTTCCAACACCCAAGTCCCCATTACACTCGATCAACCAGAAAAGGTCGCGCCAAACAAATTTTTCGACCCTGATAAAACTAGGGTTAGAAACTTCAACCAATTGCCGACGCCACCGCCATGATCTATCCGCCACCCCTATATTTTTCCTCGACACTCCGTTGACTCCTCCATCACCAGAAGAAGACTCGGCCCCTCCAGTCGCCACGATCATCAGAAATCGCCAAGCAAATTAATTTCGAATGAACCCATACTGCTCTTTGATTTTTGATCTAAAAATTCTAATTCTTGCTTTTAAAATCGTGTTTAAGCTTGCGAATTCGATCTATATATCTGAATTCATAAATTAAAAGGTTTGAATTTTTGATAAGATTGAAGTAATGCTCAGCTATGTTGATTTCCAGGGACAGTTACCTATTGTTTTAACTTAAATACATTTTAAACACTTGGTTCATAATCAAACCAACATTCTTTGTTCATATTTTACGTTCTCATGGTTATTAGATTAGGAGATGGAGTTTAATTTGTAAATTCTGAGCTGGGAAACATAAGAACTGAGAAAAGCAGATACACAGCAATGCATACATAGAGATATTTGTACATCTACAGAAGATTCATTACAATTTCTAGAAATCCATATGCAACAGGTAGTTAACACTTTAAAATGTGAAGTTACTCACAGTGGATTCCAAAAAAAAAATGAAATGAACAGAGAGCAATAGTTGATGGAAACTGCAGTTTGAATCTCCTGTACTTCTCCCTGCCTTTGATCTCTAGTTGAATTAATTCGTATTGTTGAGTTCTGCTTAAGTTTTAGTTGATATTCACTTCATTTTTTATTATTAAGCTTTGAAGAAACGAGATGAAATGGATGGATTAATATATAGGAAGCAAGTCTACAGGTTGATTATAATTTGTTTTGTACAAAGCAGGACAAGGATATTAATTTGCACAATGAAGAGCAGAGATATTTTTTTCTTCTTGGTAGCTGAAGTGATATTTATTTTGGTGGCTGATAGAATACAATTTTGGCTAGCATTTATTGCTATTTGTCTTGTTTTATAAGCCTTGTAGATATTTATATGTGTGTTTGAATACTCATACATTTTATTGTCTTCAGTTTGCAAATCATTGAATGTAATTTCTTTGCTTATTATATTTTTCCTTCTACTTGCTGTCTTATTACTTTGTAGTGAAGTGTTAAAGTCAGTATATTGTATTGACTTTATATCTTATGAACTATACCATTTATTTATATGCTGTTGGTATTTGTCTAATTTCTTTCTTTCTTTTCTTTTGTCTTGTTATACAAGCTTACATACTCATATATATATATATTATTTGTTTCTTTTGTACTTGACTATGCTGAGATAAATCTTGGCTGAAATGATGTTGCTTTGGTTTTGTTTATATACTTGAGTATATTTATTTCTTTTATTTGTTTTTGTTTTCTTTTATAAGTGTTCATATGTGAATTTATTTTATTTCTATGCTTTTACTTATTAATTTTTATTTACTTCTTACTTCAAATTTAATTATATCAATAATCCAAATACAATTTTTCTAAGATATTTATTTAATAATTTAAGTACAAATTTAATATTCAAATTTCAAATTCCAAAATTTGTTCAAAATTTACATTAAATATCAATTAAATATTAATTCAAAATTGGGGTCGTTACAGACTTCCCCCCTTAAAAAGAATTTCGTCCTCGAAATTTGCAGGCACGAAAACAACAAAGATAGATACACAAAGACAGAGACATAGCTTTCCCGGTCAAAATGGATATCTATCCTGTTTTTGGCTCACCAAATCAGAATATCGACGAAGTGATACCAATACTACACAGGATACTCGGGTCACAAATTCTACGAATATGCAGAGCACTGGTTAGTTTGAAAGAATAACTAACCATTCGTAATATATCTCTGGACCCAAATATTGACAGATATATGGATACAATTTCAAAATGTTGAGTTTAAAAACCAATTTATACCTATCAACCATAGCAACCAAAGCAAACAATTCATCCAAACAAATAATTTTGGCCTATTTGGAGTTTATGTCCCATACACATATATCAAATCTTCTTCCTGTATTTACTAGGAACCATCGAAGAATTGACAAAAGATGCTGAACAAAAGAGGTAGATTTAATCTTCTATAAGTTTTTCAAACACTAGGAATGGATTCCAAATTCAAGTCGGAATACCTCAAAATGTATACTAATTTGTCCCTCTTTGGACTTCGATCAACCCAAGAAATTATAATGGAATTTCAAATTCGGTTTTAAACGAAATCGTTTTATTGATACAATTCAAATTATCCTTCATATTCTATTAATCGAGTTAACTCAAATTAAAATTTCCAATTTATTTCAAATTTCAGTTTCAAATTTTCGATTCATATTCATTAAGGTTTAAATTGAAACCGATATGAAACCGATGAAGATACGAAGTAAGGATTTCCTACGACGATTCGTAGAGCCACCATCACACTGAAACTTCTTCTGGAGCTATCACGAAGCAATCAAAAGAATTTGGAAAAAACGAGTCAAAGGAAATTGATAGAGAAAGATCGTTTCCACTGTTGCGGAGCATTGACCAATTATGGTGGTACTTCCATGTCCCCTATCTCGTTCTCTTCTTGCACTCATTCTTACTATCAGTGGATAGTAAGAGAATTTATTGAGGCATTCAAACGGATATCTTAGGGATTACTCATTCTAGGGTTTACTTCACCCTATCTCTAATGAGCTACTTAATGTGTTATACTCCTGAGCTGAAGTTTAACCCTCAGCTCTGATACCAAATGTAACGAATGCGAATTTTTCGCGTTTGAAAATCGACATCCATACTTTACATCGTACTCGAATGCCGCAGATTCGACCGTTCAAATCCAATTCGCCGGAGCTTATAACACAATTAAGTAAACAACACAGCGGAAGAAATAATGAATATCAATATACAACATCTGATACAACATCTGATACAACATCCTGATACAACAGATGATACAATAGATATCGATATACATCCGAGATATGATACAATAAAATAGCAGAGGAAAAGAATATAACTAACACTAGCAGCGGAACAAATAACTCCAATATAATCTTCAAGAGAGAGAACTCCAAAACTGCAACTCGAACCAACATCACATTTCACCACGACAAGCAAGACTGGTGTGCATCCAATGACTGAGACTAGCTCCAAATGATCAACTGAACCTAACTATCTGAAAAACCCAACTCTAGACTGCTCGTGTGGAAAATAGTGAGCACCCAGAGTTTAGGAAAGGAACAATAAACTCCGTATCAGTCATGGGACTGGTGTGAGTAACAAAAACAGTTTATCTTTTAAATAAAACAAGATTTATAAAAGAAAATCCGATATGCTTTTTAGAAAATGAAACTACCATAAGACCTCCCGCCACACACACAATGCAAACGCAGAATTGGAGGAGATTTCTTCTTATGATAGCCAAACATGCTTAATACGTAGAAAGTTCTTTGATATTATTATTATAAGTGCACAGTGCAGAAAACATTTCGAAAGTAGAATATAAATCTTAGCCAACATAGGCATTCCGCACTATGCCTACTATAGCTACCATGTTCAATAGCAGGTTACCACCACATTCCATGGCAGGTAATACAACTAAAACCGTACAAGGCTCGTATTGTTTTGATCGGATTTTCCAACAAATGGTCAGGTTAAGGAACTTCCTACTGCCACATGGGATCGCCTCTGGCGGGACGTCCCGAGGACCTAACCGGATCTCTGCCAACACAAGGCCAGGTTACCTCTGTAACTAGGTAACTACTACTCGGGCATGCCACTCCCCGGTCCTTTGGGACCTTTATCCGAGGCGCCTCTAAGCAACAACCACACAGTAAATGAGATTGGAGCTACCACATAGGTAAATATCTGGGCTCTATACCATGATACCACCCTTTACCAGAAGGGAATGACACACCCTAAAGGGAGCGACCCTCATAACCTTGCCGCATCTTTCCTGTTTTGACCATTTCCGGGGTGTGAGGTCTTGATGCAGTCTCGTCCACAAAGCTACGCTTTATACAAAAGCCATGCTCTGATCACGAATGAACGATCATCAACACACAGCAGCACTCAGCATGCCACACTACCAAATTGGGAGTATATTGCTGATAACCTTCAACTACATAACCTCTGAGCTCGTATGTCTCAGAGAAGGGTGTTAAGCTAAGAGAATAAATTCTCCGCCACCAACAGATATGTATTTGAAAGAAATCTGCTTTATATCTCAAAGTGTAATGTCAGACATACAATCCATACAAGTCTGTTCCGGGTTCGAACAGAACCGAAGGCACTTCCGAAGAAGCCCTTGCAATCCGGGTATTCACAATCCCGATCGAATTTCCCATCACAAAGGAAATCTCTATACCGGGGATCAGCCAGTGCAGAGACAATCGATAGGTTATCTTATCGTTCTTACAAATACCCGGTCTTCACCACGGGTCTTCAAATGCTATCCATATACGTCGTATCCAATATTCGGAATGGGTTATACGACACAAAGGTCCTCTCCCGGCTAAACCGAATAGTGAGCGCAACATTTAAAACATATGGATATGGGATTTCAATTAAGTCACAACTTAATAATTCAAACTTTCTTTCAAATGGTTTAAACAAATTACCATTTTCAAATCTTTTACACAAAAGATTTATTTCACTAAGTTTACCCATTTTCACAAAGATTCATTGACGGATTTCAAATCAATTCCCATTTCAATTGGATTAACTCGTTTAAAATCTTTAAATTAAAGATTTAACTCATAGCTTTCAAACCGTTTCCATAACTTGGGAAATCATTTTCATTTTTAACTTGAAATCCCTTTAACACAAATTGGACGTTCATTACTTGAGTGAAAGCATTTATCATTTGAAACAAATAGTTTTCGTTCCATAAATATCCAATTATATTTACAAGAGTTAAAGCCTTTGAATTTAAATTCAAATTCCCAAATCAATACCTTAAAAATAATTTAACCCAGGTAAACCAATTTATAAGTTGAATAACCTTTTTAAACGCCAGTTTCCAAATCATAGAATTCAATTTCAAATATTGAATTCAAATCAAAATATTTAAATTACAAAAATTCAATCAAGTTATTCAAAATAAATTTCATCTTTGAAATTCCATTTCAAAAGCTTTTCACTTTAACCCAATCCATTTCCAAACATTTGAATTTAAATATTCAACTTTAAAACTATTCAAAAATCTATGACTTAATTTATTTCCTCGTGAAATCCATATTTGTGTGTGTATAAGTGTAGTCCAGGGGTTTAACACAATAGTGCACATCATTCAATCATCATAGATTAAAACACAGAATATATAGTTGATAAGCGATATAAACTATAATGCTTATCGTCTATTCATAGATTCACAGATAATACACAAATGTAATAAATGAATAAATCATACACAGCACAAATCACTGAACAAAAGATCACAGATCAGTTAGGGCAATCAATTCAAGGCATCACATATAAGGGGAATCAAACAATTCAGCATCCCATACAATTCAAGTGTCCATAAGTAGAATGAATTTAATTATCTGATTTATTTTAATCAGATGATTTCCTTATGAATTATTCTGCTAGTTATGGTTAATTAATTACAAACATTGAATAAATTATCTTTTAATTAATCCTTAATCAATAATTAATCCTTAATTCATTTTCCTTAATTAATTCATTAATAAATTAATCAACCCTTAGTTATTTACCACTAAATGAATTATTCTTAATTAATTACAATAAGTGATTATTCCTAATTAATTACTTTTTAATCAATACTTAATCGACCTTAATTATGTAATTAATTATCCTTAACCAATTTATCACATTATCCTTAAATTAATTATTGCTTAATCACTTGATTGATCAACTTTAATTATTAATTACTAGTTGATTAAAAATCCTTAATTTACAAATTAATTGTTCCTTACTGAATCAATTAACTTAAACCTTAATTAATAAAGTCAATTTACAATTACTAATTAAATTGATACAACACATAAATTTTCCATTCTAATTTAACTTAATAATTAATGAATTACAAATCATCATTTTATCTTCATCACTCAAGTTAACACTCATTCTTAGTAATGGTTTAAATATCATTTACAAATATGTTTGAAACTTTCGTTTCCAAACTTATCTTTTAACTGTCATTGTAAATCCAAGATTTAAAATGAACCCTTATTTATCTTTAATAAAATTTAAAACTAATTTTAAAACCTGTAAATTCACATGTGTAATAATACTTTATTATAAAAGAAATTGAAAAGAGTTTAAATCAAATTTTCTTTAAAATTCACATATTTGGAATATGCTTTAATATTAAACCTATTTACACACTTAAATTTTATAACTTTATTTTATTTCAAAGTCTAGAAATTCAAATTTCAGATTTAAGTCCAAGTTCCAAACTTCGATTTAACTTTGTTTAAATTCCTTCTTTTACATTAAACAAAAAATCCATTTTTTAAATTCAAATTCCCTTTTGTCATCGATATACTTGAAAGCCCCTCCAGTCGCCACGATCATCAGAAATCGCCAAGCAAATTAATTTCGAATGAACCCATACTGCTCTTTGATTTTTGATCTAAAAATTCTAATTCTTGCTTTTAAAATCGTGTTTAAGCTTGCGAATTCGATCTATATATCTGAATTCATAAATTAAAAGGTTTGAATTTTTGATAAGATTGAAGTAATGCTCAGCTATGTTGATTTCCAGGGACAGTTACCTATTGTTTTAACTTAAATACATTTTAAACACTTGGTTCATAATCAAACCAACATTCTTTGTTCATATTTTACGTTCTCATGGTTATTAGATTAGGAGATGGAGTTTAATTTGTAAATTCTGAGCTGGGAAACATAAGAACTGAGAAAAGCAGATACACAGCAATGCATACATAGAGATATTTGTACATCTACAGAAGATTCATTACAATTTCTAGAAATCCATATGCAACAGGTAGTTAACACTTTAAAATGTGAAGTTACTCACAGTGGATTCCAGAAAAAAAATGAAATGAACAGAGAGCAATAGTTGATGGAAACTGCAGTTTGAATCTCCTGTACTTCTCCCTGCCTTTGATCTCTGGTTGAATTAATTCGTATTGTTGAGTTCTGCTTAAGTTTTAGTTGATATTCACTTCATTTTTTTTATTAAGCTTTGAAGAAACGAGATGAAATGGATGGATTAATATATAGGAAGCAAGTCTACAGATTGATTATAATTTGTTTTTTACAAAGCAGGACAAGGATATTAATTTGCACGATGAAGAGCAGAGATATTTTTTTCTTCTTGGTGGATGAAGTGATATTTATTTTGGTGGCTGATAGAATACAATTTTGGCTAGCATTTATTGCTATTTGTCTTGTTTTATAAGCCTTGTAGATATTTATATGTATGTTTGAATACTCATACATTTTATTGTCTTCATTTTGCAAGTCATTGAATGTAATTTCTTTGCTTATTATATTTTTCCTTCTACTTGCTGTCTTATTACTTTGTAGTGAAGTGTTAAAGTCAGTATATTGTATTGACTTTATATCTTATGAACTATACCATTTATTTATATGCTGTTGGTATTTGTCCAATTTCTTTCTTTCTTTTCTTTTGTCTTGTTATACAAGCTTACATACTCATATATATATATATATATATATATATATATATATATATATATATATATATATATTATTTGTTTCTTTTGTACTTGACTATGCTGAGATAAATCTTGGCTGAAATGATGTTGCTTTGGTTTTGTTTATATACTTGAGTATATTTATTTCTTTTATTTGTTTTTGTTTTCTTTTATAAGTGTTCATATGTGAATTTATTTTATTTCTATGCTTTTACTTATTAATTTTTATTTACTTCTTACTTCAAATTTAATTATATCAATAATCCAAATACAATTTTTCTAAGGTATTTATTTAAAAATTTAAGTACAAATTTAATATTCAAATTTCAAATTCCAAAATTTGTTCAAAATTTACATTAAATATCAATTAAATATTAATTCAAAATTGGGGTCGTTACAGACTATTTTCGGGGAGTGAGGTCCTGATGCAGTCTCGTCCACAAAGCTACGCTTTGGTACAAAGCCATGCTTTGTTCAACAAATGATCAATAAATGATCAACACACAGCAGCACTCAGCATGCCACATTACCAAATTGGAAGTATATCGCTGATAACCTTCAACTACATAAACTCTGAGCTCGTACGTCTCAGAGAAGGGTGTTAAGCTAAGAGAATAAATTCTCCGCCACCAACAGATGTGTATTTGAAGGAAATCTGCTTTATATCTCAATTTGTAATGTCAGACATACAATCCATACAAGTCTGTTCTGGGTTCGAACAGAACCAAAGGCACTTCCAAAGAAGTCCTTGCAATCCGGATAATCCCTAATCACATCCGGATTTCCCATCACATATGGAGATCTCTATACCAAGGATCAGCCAGTGCAGAGACAATCGACAAGAAACCCTTTCGTTTTCGAAAATATCTGGTCTTCACCATCGGTCTTCAAATGCAATCTATACGTCGTTTCATTTTTCAGAATGGGTTATACGACACAAAGGTCCTTTCCCGGCTAAACCGAATAGTGAGCGCAACATTCAAAACAATGGATATGGGATTTCAATTAAGTCACAACTTAATAATTCAAAACTTTCTTTCAAATGGTTTAAACAAATTACCATTTTCAAATCTTTAAACAAAAAGATTCATTTCACAAGGTTCACCTAGTTTCACAAAGGTCCATTTATTGATTTTCAAAACAATTTCTATTTCAATTGGATTAACTCGTTAAATCTTTAAATTAAAGATTTAACTAATAGCTTTCAAACTGTTTCCACAGATTTATCTATAACTTGGAAGACCATTTTCAATTCAAATTTGAAATTCTTTTAATATAAACTTGAAATACATTTCTTATATGAAAGCTTTTATCGTTTGGAAACAAACAGTTTTTGTTTTGGAAAACTGATTACAGTTTACATAAGCTAAAGCTATCCAAGTATAAAACTTGGATTTAAATTTAAATTTCCAAACCCATACTTTTAAATGGTTAAAAACCCATATAAATACCTTTATAACTTGTATAATCTTTTTGACCAAAATTTTCAAGTCATTGAATTAAATTTCCAATATTGAATTCAAATTTAAATCAAATTATTTAAATTTCAAATTTTATTACGTTATTTAAAATAACTTTTATTTTGAAACTCATTTCAAAAGTACTCAATTCCAATTTCCAAATCTATTTTAGATTCAAGAATTCAATCCCTTTAAAATTGTCAAAAATCTATGACTTAACCGTTCTCCACGTGAAATCCATATTTGTATGTTTATGGTGTAGTCTAGGGGTTTAACACGCACAATAGTGCAACATCATCATCATCACAGATTCACAGATAATATTCAGATGTATCATTAATAAATGAATATATTATACATACCCCAATCTACAGAACAAAATATCACAGATCAGATAGGACAATCAATTCAAGGCATCTCATACAATACAATCATTTATAAGTAAGTTCAAGCATTTAATAATCATTTATAAACATGATTAATTAATTGTTTAATCCTAATTAATTCAATTTATTTCCAATTAAATTTATTTACTTATGAATTAATCATCCAATTTCTGATTTATTAATTACAAATCATTTGATATAATTAGTTAACCAAACACTTCAATTAATTACATCATTCTTAATTAATCATATTAATTAAATTGACTTTTGAACCAATTATATAATTAATTAACTTCATTAAATCAAAATATCCAAAATAAATTACAATAAGTGATTAATTCTTAATTACTCTTATTAAGTAATTACATTTAAAAATGTATCATTGATTATCTAAATAAATTAATCTCATTAAAAATCAATCACATTAATTTAATTACTTAATAACCCCTAGTTAATTGTCTTCATTAATTTATTTGTCACTTAATTTTATAATTAAATTAATTAAGCCTTAACAAATTAATCCCTTAATTAATTACATTAATAATTGTTATTAATTAATTCCATTTAGTGATTGCTTACCGTAAAATAAGCTTCTTTTAATCAATAGCTTAATTTATTAATCACATTAATAAAATTAATTCCTAAAATTTATTACACCACTAATTACTACTTACCTAAATCCAAATAAAAAAGTTATACTTATTTACTAAAATCATTTTAAATCACCTAATCAAAATATAAGAATTTACCTTCTATAATTTTTTTTTCAAACAATCAAATTTTAAACATTTCACTTTGGGAAAGAAATAGACTTGCTTAATCTTAACATTATTTTTTAGAACTTTGTTCATATTCTTTTCAAAACTCATTCCTTTTTAATAAACCTTAATTACTTGATTTTATTGTATACTAAGCCTAATACTAGAACAGACCCGAGCCTACAACTACCATTACTCGAGTCCAACTCGTCATCGTCCCAAAACAAAAATCAACATGGCAATCAAACAGATACGAGGTGATCCCTTCTTCTCGGTTCCCAGGCTCGAACGAATACGTCTCGAGAAAACTCGAGCCTACACTTCCCATCTTCTTCTCCAACAAGCCCTTTCCCAGATACACGATCCCACGCGTGCACGTGCACGTGCACACTGGGTCGAAGCGCCCCCGACCATCATTTCGATCACCCCCATGTCGCCAGCGATCACGCATACAATCCCTTATACCCAGATTTTCGAAATTGTCAGAGAATTAAAATCGAACCATACCAACCAATCCTGGCACTAACATGACCAACCCAAAACAACTCGCTTCACCACATACCGCCACCAGAAGCGTTGTGACTCCGGCTGAAGCTTCCTCGATCACCCACAAATCGTTCCCCCACGACCGATGTAATTCGAAGCCTTGACGAAATCATGGTGGCCAGTTTCACCCCCTCACTAAAAACTAGGGTTAAATCCAAAATCAACCTCGTTTTCTATTCACAACACATTATAAAATTTTCTAATATTTTTCTGATGGTCTTCAACCTTCCAGCGAGCTTCAACTTCAATCTCGAGATCTAAAAACCCTCTGAGCATCATAATTTTGTTAAAACCCAATTTAAGTTCAACCAGCAAGTTTTCATAATTTACTAATTTAAAAATCGTGGTTTCTCTTTTAAAAATCATGATTTCCTAAAGTAAATCATGCCATATAAGTAAATCAATAATTTATGATACCTACATTTTGAATTAATTGGAGTTTTACTGCATATTTCTTCTTCCAGTAAAAGTTATCTTCAAATTGAACTTAAAACTATTTTTAAAAGTTAGATTCTGATTGTATGAACAAAGTTTGTTTAAATCTTGAAGCCTATAATGGATCAGAGAGAGGAGTATTGGTTTTTTTCTTCTTCTTTTTTTTATTTGCAGCCAGTAAGTTTGAACAGGTATATTCATACCTGTCATTAGTTATAAACCCAATCATACACTTATATACACATACACGCAGGCACAACATTCAAATATATTCACATCATAGCTTCTCATACGAATCCAAACATCCAGAAAATAATCAGGGTTAAGAGGTTTGCTCACATGAAACTATTGAAACAGAGGTAGCAAAGGCCTGGAAAAGGTTCCAAAATCTGGAATTGAATTTTCCTTTTGATCTGATTGATATTATTGAACTTGTATTTGATTTACTGCTTCAGCTTGGAAGAACAGAGAACTTCATTGAACCAGGCTTTGAAATTGCCAGTTGAAATCCTCTTTTTGGTCTCTGGTTTAAATTGATTGAGTTGTTGTTTCAAATTGAATTTTGTTTCAAAGTTAAAGGTGAAGCCTACTTTAGTTTCTTGACTTATGCTTAAACGAAACTGAAATGGAAAGGCTTGATATATAAGAGAGAAGTTTTCAGGTTGATATACTTTCTTTGTACAGGGTGATATTACTTTTGTTTGTACAATGGTCGGAGACTTCTTTTCTTTGCTTCCATCTTTGACTAAACTAAACTTTATTTCGGCTGATAATCTCCTTTGGGTGGCTGACAGATGATATTTTATAGTGTACTAAAGATATGTTGCATTAATTGCTTTGTCTTGTTTAATCTACATACTTGTAATATATTACTATCTTCTTATGCAAGCTCCATATATATGTTTACTTGTTTCTTGTTTTGCTTCCAGGTCTATAGATTTATACTTATTAATATATACTTACATGCATTTTTTTTACTTTGAAATGGTAGCTGATGATATTACTTGGTGGCTAATGGTACTTATATTAATTGTTGTTGTCTTTTCTTGTTTATAAGCTTATACTTGTCTTCGTACTTAAGTGTGTGTGTGTGTGTGTCTATATATAGATATATATATATATATATATATATATATATATATATATATATATATATATATGGTTTCTTTTACAAGCCTGTGGATATTTTTTTCATACTTATCTTTATTTTGTTCGAATGTAGTTGATGTATAAATTATTTCTTGTCTTTATTTAAGTGTACATACTTATACTTGAATATATTTTTATCTTTCCTTTTGTCTTTTGTATTCACTTTATATTTTACAAAGTTTATTAACATGTTATTTGAACCAATCAAATTTATTTCTATTTTAATTATGTTGTTAGATTTAAGCTAATGTGTTACTTTATATTTCATTTTATTTCTTTTGTTCTTGTACTTTATTTATAAATCCCGATTCGATTGAATTCAAATACATTGTTTCAAGCAATTCATAATTTAACTAACATGTTATATCAATTACCAAATTGTTTCATAATTTTTTTATTCAAAAATTAAATTAATTATCAATTCAAATTTACTTAAAATCCAGGATCGTTACAGACTTCCCCCCTTAAAGGGAATTTCGTCCTCGAAATTTGCCAAGGAGACACAAAAATAGATGAAGAATGTTTCATAAAATCAAACTGGATATCTATTCTGCATTTGGCTTACCAAATCAGAATATCAACAATATGAGAACAAACTCGTTCAATACTACACAGGATACTCGGGTCATCAAATTTACGAAATATACAAGGCACTCGTTAGTCCGAAGGATAACTAACCATTCGTAAAACATATCCGAACCCAAAGATAGACAGATATATGGATACGATGTCAAAACTTTTAGTTTAGAAACTAAAGTATGCCTATCAACCATAGCAACCAAAGCAACCAATTCATCCAAACAAAAAATTCTGATCTATTTGGAGTTTATGTCCCATGCAAATATGTCAAATCTTCTTTCTGGATCTACCGGGAACTATCGAAGAATTGAAAACAGATGCTGAACAAATATACAGGGCGCGTAACGTTTTGTTTGGGTTTCCAACAAATGGTCAGGCTAAGGAACTTCCTACTGCCACATGGGATCGCCTCTGGTGGGACGTCCCGAGAACCTAACCGGATCTCTGCCAACACAAGGTCGGGTTACCTCTGTAACTAGGTAACTACTTCTCGAGCATGCCATCCCCCGGCCCTTTGGGACCTTTATCCGAGGCGCCTCTAAGCAACAAGCACACAGTAAATGAGATTGGAGCTACCACATAGGTAAATATCTGGGCTCCATACCATGATACCACCCTTTACCAGAAGGGAATGACACACCCTAAAGGGCGCGACCCTCATAACCTTGCCGCATCTTTCCTGTTTCGACCATTTCCGGGGAGTGAGGTCCTGATGCAATCCTGTCCACAAAGCTACGCTTTGGCACAAAGCCATGCTTTGTTCAATAAATGATCAATAAATGATCAACACACAGCAGCACTCAGCATGCCACATTACCAAATTGGGAGTATATCGCTGATAACCTTCAACTACATAACCTCTGAGCTCGTACGTCTCAGAGAAGGGTGTTAAGCTAAGAGAATAAATTCTCCGCCACCAACAGATGTGTATTTGAAGGAATCAGCTTTATATCTCAATTTGTAATGTCAGACATACAATCCATACAAGTCTATTCTGGGTTCGAACAGAACCAAAGGCACTTCCAAAGAAGTCCTTGCAATCCGGATAAACCCTAATCACGTCCGGATTTCCCATCACATATGGAGATCTCTATACCAAGGATCAGCCAGTGCAGAGACAATCGACAAGAAACCCTTTCGTTTTCGAAAATATCCGGTCTTCACCGCCGGTCTTCAGATGCAATCCATATGTCGTTTCAGTTTTCAGAATCGGTTGTACGACACAAAGGTCCTTTCCCGGCTAAACCGAATAGTGAGCTCAACATTCAAAACATATGGATATGGGATTTCTATTAAGTCACAACTTAATAATTCAAAACTTTCTTTCAAATGGTTTAAACAAATTACCATTTTAAAATCTTTAAACAAAAAGATTGATTTCACAAGATTCACCCAGTTTCACAAAGGTCCATTTATTGATTTTCAAAACAATTTCTATTTCAATTGGATTAACTCGTTAAATCTTTAAATTAAAGATTTAACTAATAGCTTTCAAACTGTTTCCACAGATTTATCCATAACTTGGAAGACCATTTTCAATTCAAATTTGAAATTCTTTTAATATAAATTGGAAATACATTTCTCATATGAAAGCTTTTATCGTTTGGAAACAAACAGTTTTCGTTTTGGAAAACTGATTACAATTTACATAAGATAAAGCTATCCAAGTATAAAACTTGGATTTAAATTTAAATTTCCAAACCCATACTTTTAAATGGTTAAAAACCTGTATAAATACCTTTATAACTTGTATAATCTTTTTGACCAAAATTTTCAAGTCATTGAATTCAATTTCCAATATTGAATTCAATTTCCAATATTGAATTCAAATTTAAATCAAATTATTTGAATTTAAAATTTTATTAAGTTATTTAAAATAACTTTTATTTTGAAACTCATTTCAAAAGTACTCAATTCCAATTTCCAAATCTATTTTAGATTCAAGAATTCAATCCCTTTAAAATTGTCAAAAATCTGTGACTTAACCGTTCTCCACGTGAAATCTATATTTGTATTTGTATGGTGTAGTCCAGGGGTTTAACACGCACAATAGTGCAACATCATCATCATCACATATTTACAGATAATATTCAGATGTATCATTAATAAATGAATAAATTATACATACCACAATCTACAGAATAAAATATCACAGATCAGATAGGACAATCAATTCAAGGCATCTCATACAATACAATCATTTATAAATAAGGTCAAGCATTTGATAATAATTTATAAACATGATTAATTAATTGTTTAATCCTAATTAATTCAATTTATTTCCAATTAAATTTATTTACTTATGAATTAATCATCCAATTTATGATTTATTAATTACAAATCATTTGATATAATTAGTTAACCAAACACTTTAATTAATTACATCATTCTTAATTAATCATATTAATTAAATTGACTTTTGAACCAATTATATAATTAATTAACTTCATTAAATCAAAATATCCAAAATAAATTACAATAAGTGATTAATTCTTATTTCCTCTTATAAAGTAATAACATTTAAAAATGTATCATTGATTATCTGAATAAATTAATCTCATTAAAAATCAATCACATTAATTTAATTACTTAATAACCCCTAATTAATTATCTTCATTAATTTATTTGTCACTTAATTTTATAATTAAATTAATTAACCCTTAACAAATTAGTCCCTTAATTAATTACATTAATAATTGTTATTAATTAATTCCATTTAGTGATTCCTTACCGTAAAATAAGCATCTTTTAATCAATAGCTTAATTTATTAATCACATTAATAAAATTAATTCCTAAAATTTATTGCACCACCAATTACTACTTACCTAAATCCAAATAAAAAAGTTATACTTATTTACTAAAATCATTTTAAATCACCTAATCAAAATATAAGAATTTACCTTCTATAAAAAATTTTTCAAACAATCAAATTTTAAACATTTCACTTTGGGAAAGAAATAGACTTGCTTAATCTTAACATAATTTTTTAGAACTTTGTTCGTATTCTTTTCAAAACTCATTCCTTTTTGATAAACCTTAATTACTTGATTTTATTGTATACTAAGCCTAATACTTGAACAGACCCGATCCTACAACTACCATTACTCGAGTCCAACTCGTCATCGTCCCAAAACAAAAATCAACATGGCAATCAAACAGATACGAGGTGATCCCTTCTTCTCAGTTCCCAGGCTCGAACGAATACGTCTCGAGAAAACTCGAGCCTACACTTCCCATCTTCTTCTCCAACAAGCCCTTTCCCAGATACACGATCCCACGCGTGCACGTGCACGTGCACACTGGGTCGAACGCCACCGACCATCATTCCCATCATGCCCATGTCACCAGCGATCACGCATACAATCCCTTGTACCCAGATTTTCGAAATTGTCGGAGAATTAAAATCGAACCATACCAACCATTCCTGGCACTAACATGACCAACCCAAAATAACTCGCGTCACCACATGCCGCCACCAGAAGCGTTGTGACTCCGGCTGAAGCTTCCTCGATCACCCATAAATCGTTCCCCCACGACCGATGTAATCCGAAGCCTTGACGAAATCACGGTGACCAGTTTCACCCTCTCACTAAAAACTAGGGTTAAATCCAAAATCAACCTCGTTTGCTGTCCATAACTCATTATAAAATTTTCTAATATTTTTCTGATGGTCTCCAACCTTCCAGCAAGCTTCAACTTCAATCTCGAGATCTAAAAACCCTCTGAGCATCATAATTTCATTAAAACCCAATTTAAGTTCGACCAGCAAGTTTTCATAATTTACTAATTTAAAAATCATGGTTACTCTTTTAAAAATCATGATTTCCTAAAGTAAATCATGCCATATAAGTAAATCAATAATTTATGATACCTAAATTTTGACATTAATTTGAGTTTTACTGCATATTTCTTCTTCTAGTAAAAGTTATCTTCATATTAAACTTAAAATTATTTTTAAAAGTTAGATTCTGATTGTATGAACAAAGTTTGTTTAAATATTGAAGCCTATAATGGATCAGGGAGAGGAGTATTGGTTTTTTTTCCTTTTTCTTTTTTTTTATTTGCAGCCTGTAAGTTTGAACAGGATATATTCATAACTGTCATCAGTTATAAACCCAATCACACACTTATATACACATACACGCATGCACAACATTCAAATATATTCACATCATAGCTTCTCATACGAATCCAAACATCCAAAAAAAATCAGGGTTAAGAGGTTTGCTCACATGAAACTGTTGAAACAGAGGTAGCAAAGGCCTGGAAAAGGTTCCAAAATCTGGAATTGAATTGTCCTTTTGATCTGGTTGATATTATTGAACTTGTATTTGATTTACTGCTTCAGCTTGGAAGAACAGAGAACTTCATTGAACCAGGCTTTGAAATTGCCAACTGAAATCCTCTTTTTGGTCTCTGGTTTTAATTGATTGAGTTGTTGTTTCAAATTGAATTTTGTTTCAAAGTTAAAGGTGAAGCCTACTTTAGTTTCTTGACTTATGCTTAAACGAAACTGAAATGGAAAGGCTTGATATATAAGAGAGAAGTTTTCAGGTTGATATACTTTCTTTGTACCGGGTGATATTACATTTGTTTGTACAATGGTCGGAGATTTCTTTTCTTTGCTTCCATCTTTGACTAAACTAAACTTTATTTCGGCTGATAATCTCCTTTGGGTGGCTGATAGATGATATTTTATAGTGTACTAAAGATATGTTGCATTAATTGCTCTGTCTTGTTTAATCTACATACTTGTAATATATTACTATCTTCTTATGCAAGCTCCATATATATGTTTACTTGTTTCTTGTTTTGCTTCCAGGTCTACAGATTTATACTTATTAATATATATACATGCTTTTTTTTTACTTTGAAATGGTAGCTGATGATATTACTTGGTGGCTAATGGTACTTATATTAATTGTTGTTGTCTTTTCTTGTTTATAAGCTTATACTTATCTTCATACTTAAGTGTGTGTGTGTCTATATATATATATATATATATATATATATATATATATATATATATATCTGGTTTCTTTTATAAGCTATTGATATATTTTTTCATGCTTATCTTTATTTTGTTCGAATGTAGTTGATGTATAAATTATTTCTTGTCTTTATTTAAGTGTACATACTTATACTTGAATATATTTTTATCTTTCCTTTTGTCTTTTGTATTCACTTTATATTTTACAAAGTTTATTAACATGTTATTCGAACCAATCAAATTTATTTCTATTTTAATTATGTTGTTAGATTTAAGCTAATGTGTTACTTTATATTTCATTTTATTTCTTTTGTTCTTGTACTTTATTTATAAATCCCGATTCGATTGAATTCAAATACATTTGTTTCAAGCAATTCATAATTTAACTAATACGTTATATCATTTACCAAATTGTTTCACAATTTTTTTATTCAAAAATTAAATTAATTATCAATTCAAGTTTACTTAAAATCCAGGATCGTTACAGACTTCCCCCCTTAAAAGGAATTTCGTCCTCGAAATTTGCCAAGGAGACACAAAAATAGATGAAGAATGTTTCATAAAATCAAACTGGATATCTATTCTACATTTGGCTTGCCAAATCAGAATATCAACAATATGAGAACAAACTTGTTCAATACTACACAGGATACTCGGGTCATCAAATTTACGAAATATACAAGGCACTCGTTAGTCCGAAGGATAACTAACCATTCGTAAAACATATCCGAACCCAAAGATAGACTGATATATGGATACGATGTCAAAACTTCTGGTTTAGAAACTAAAGTACGCCTATCAACCATAGCAACCAAAGCAACTACTTCATCCAAACAAACAATTCTGATCTATTTGGAGTTTATGTCCCATGCAAATATGTCAAATCTTCTTTCTAGATCTACCGGGAACTATCGAAGAATTGAAAACAGATGCTGAACAAATATACAGGGCGCGTAATGTTTTGTTTGGGTTTCCAACAAATGGTCAGGCTAAGGAACTTCCTACTACCACATGGGATCGCCTCTGGTGGGACGTCCCGAGAACCTAACCGGATCTCTGCCAACACAAGGTCGGGTTACCTCTGTATCTAGGTAACTACTTCTCGAGCATGCCATCTCCCGGTCCTTTGGGACCTTTATCCGAGGCGCCTCTAAGCAATAACCACATAGTAAATGAGATTGGAGCCACCACATAGGTAAATATCTTGGCTCCATACCACGATACCACCCTTTACCAGAAGGGAATGACACACCCTAAAGGGCGCGACCCCTATAACCTTGTCGCATCTTTCCTGTTTCGACAATTTCCGGGGAGTGATGTCCTGATGCAGTCTCGTCCACAAAGCTACGCTTTGGCACGAAGCCATGCTTTGTTCAACAAATGATC
Organism: Allium cepa; assembly: GCA_030765085.1. NCBI lineage: Eukaryota > Viridiplantae > Streptophyta > Magnoliopsida > Asparagales > Amaryllidaceae > Allium > Allium cepa. The sequence goes on from CM060945.1 coordinate 444,359,640, forward strand.
AATAAATGATCAACACACAACAGCACTCAGCATGCCACATTACCAAATTGGGAGTATATCGCTGATAACCTTCAACTACATAACCTCTGAGCTCGTACGTCTCAGAGAAGGGTGTTAAGCTAAGAGAATAAATTCGCCGCCACCAACAGATGTGTATTTGAAGGAAATCTGCTTTATATCTCAATTTGTAATGTCAGACATACAATCCATACAAGTCTGTTCTGGGATCGAACAGAACCAAAGGCACTTCCAAAGAAGTCCTTGCAATCCGGATAATCCCTAATCACGTCCGGATTTCCCATCACATATGGAGATCTCTATACCAAGGATCAGCCAGTGCAGAGACAATCGACATGAAACCCTTTCGTTTTCGAAAATATCCGGTCTTCACCGTCGGTCTTCAAATGCAATCCATACGTCATTTCAGTTTTCAGAATGGGTTGTACGACACAAAGGTCCTTTCCCGGCTAAACCGAATAGTGAGCTCAACATTCAAAACATATGGATATGGGATTTCAATTAAGTCACAACTTAATAATTCAAAACTTTCTTTCAAGTGGTTTAAACAAATTACCATTTTCAAATCTTTAAACAAAAAGATTGATTTCACAAGATTCACCCAGTTTCACAAAGGTCCATTTATTGATTTTCAAAACAATTTCTATTTCAATTGGATTAACTCGTTAAATCTTTAAATTAAAAATTTAACTAATAGCTTTCAAACTGTTTCCACAGATTTATCCATAACTTGGAAGACCATTTTCAATTCAAATTTGAAATTCTTTTAATATAAATTGGTAATACATTTCTTATATGAAAGCTTTTATCGTTTGGAAACAAACAGTTTTCGTTTTGGAAAACTGATTACAATTTACATAAGTTAAAGCTATCCAAGTATAAAACTTGGATTTAAATTTAAATTTCCAAACCCATACTTTTAAATGGTTAAAAACCCATATAAATACCTTTATAACTTGTATAATCTTTTTGACCAAAATTTTCAAGTCATTGAATTCAATTTCCAATATTGAATTCAAATTTAAATCAAATTATTTGAATTTCAAATTTTATTAAGTTATTTAAAATAACTTTTATTTTGAAACTCATTTCAAAAGTACTCAATTCCAATTTCCAAATCTATTTTAGATTCAAGAATTCAATCCCTTTAAAATTGTCAAAAATCTGTGACTTAACCGTTCTCCACGTGAAATCCATATTTGTATGTGTATGGTGTAGTCCAGGGGTTTAACACGCACAATAGTGCAACATCATCATCATCACATATTTACAGATAATATTCAGATGTATCATTAATAAATGAATAAATTATACATACCACAATCTACAGAACAAAATATCACAGATCAGATAGGACAATCAATTCAAGGCATCTCATACAATACAATCATTTATAAATAAGGTCAAGCATTTGATAATAATTTATAAACATGATTAATTAATTGTTTAATCCTAATTAATTCAATTTATTTCCAATTAAATTTATTTACTTATGAATTAATCATCCAATTTATGATTTATTAATTACAAATCATTTCATATAATTAGTTAACCAAACACTTTAATTAATTACATCATTCTTAATTAATCATATTAATTAAATTGACTTTTGAACCAATTATATAATTAATTAACTTCATTAAATCAAAATATCCAAAATAGATTACAATAAGTGATTAATTCTTATTTACTCTTATAAAGTAATTACATTTAAAAATGTATCATTGATTATCTGAATAAATTAATCTCATTAAAAATCAATCACATTAATTTAATTACTTAATAACCCCTAATTAATTATCTTCATTAATTTATTTGTCACTTAATTTTATAATTAAATTAATTAACCCTTAACAAATTAGTCCCTTAATTAATTACATTAATAATTGTTATTAATTAATTCCATTTAGTGATTCCTTACCGTAAAATAAGCATCTTTTAATCAATAGCTTAATTTATTAATCACATTAATAAAATTAATTCCTAAAATTTATTGCACCACCAATTACTACTTACCTAAATCCAAATAAAAAAGTTATACTTATTTACTAAAATCATTTTAAATCACCTAATCAAAATATAAGAATTTACCTTCTATAATTTTTTTTTTCAAACAATCAAATTTTAAACATTTCACTTTGGGAAAGAAATAGACTTGCTTAATCTTAACATTATTTTTTAGAACTTTGTTCGTATTCTTTTCAAAACTCATTTCTTTTTGATAAACCTTAATTACTTGATTTTATTGTATACTAAGCCTAATACTTGAACAGACCCGATCCTACAACTACCATTACTCGAGTCCAACTCGTCATCGTCCCAAAACAAAAATCAACATGGCAATCAAACAGATACGAGGTGATCCCTTCTTCTCAGTTCCCAGGCTCGAACGAATACGTCTCAAGAAAACTCGAGCCTACACTTCCCATCTTCTTCTCCAACAAGCCCTTTCCCAGATACACGATCCCACGCGTGCACGTGCACGTGCACACTGGGTCGAACGCCACCGACCATCATTCCAATCACCCCCATGTCACCAGCGATCACGCATACAATCCCTTGTACCCAGATTTTCGAAATTGTCGGAGAATTAAAATCAAACCATACCAACCATTCCTGGCACTAACATGACCAACCCAAAACAACTCGCGTCACCACATGCCACCACCAGAAGCGTTGTGACTCCGGCTGAAGCTTCCTCGATCACCCACAAATCGTTCCCCAACGACCGATGTAATCCGAAGCCTTGACGAAATCACGGTGACCAGTTTCACCCCCTCACTAAAAACTAGGGTTAAATCAAAAATCAACCTCGTTTGCTATCCACAACACATTATAAAATTTTCTATTATTTTTCTGATGGTCTTCAACCTTCCAGCGAGCTTCAACTTCAATCTCGAGATCTAAAAACCCTCTGAGCATCATAATTTCATTAAAACACAATTTAAGTTCAACCAGCAAGTTTTCATAATTTACTAATTTAAAAATTGTGGTTTCTCTTTAAAAAATCATGATTTCCTAAAGTAAATCATGCCATATAAGTAAATCAATAATTTATAATACCTAAATTTTGACATTAATTTGAGTTTTACTGCATATTTCTTCTTCCAGTAAAAGTTATTTTCAAATTAAACTTAAAATTATTTTTAAAAGTCAGATTCTGATTGTATGAACAAAGTTTGTTCAAATCTTGAAGCCTATAATGGATCAGAGAGAGGAGTATTGGTTTTTTTTCCTTCTTCTTTCTTTTATTTGCAGCCTGTAAGTTTGAACAGGATATGTTCATACCTGTCATCAGTTATAAACCCAATCACACACTTATATACACATACACGCAGGCACAACATTCAAATATATTCACATCATAGCTTCTCATACGAATCCAAACATCCAAAAAAAATCAGGGTTAAGAGGTTTGCTCACATGAAACTGTTGAAACAGATGTAGCAAAGGCCGGGAAGAGGTTCCAAAATCTGGAATTTAATTTTCCTTTTGATCTGGTTGATATTATTGAACTTGTATTTGATTTACTGCTTCAGCTTGGAAGAACAGAGAACTTCATTGAACCAGGCTTTGAAATTGCCAGCTGAAATCCTCTTTTTGGTCTCTGGTTTTAATTGATTGAGTTGCTGTTTCAAATTGAATTTTGTTTCAAAGTTAAAGGTGAAGCCTACTTTAGTTTCTTGACTTATGCTTAAACGAAACTGAAATGGAAAGGCTTGATATATAAGGGTGAAGTTTTCAGGTTGATATACTTTCTTTGTACAGGGTGATATTATTTTTGTTTGTACAATGGTCAGAGATTTCTTTTCTTTGCTTCCATATTTGACTAAACTAAACTTTATTTCGGCTGATAATCTCCTTTGGGTGGCTGATAGATGATATTTTATAGTGTACTAAAGATATGTTGCATTAATTGCTTTGTCTTGTTTAATCTACATACTTGTAATATATTACTATCTTCTTATGCAAGCTCCATATATATGTTTACTTGTTTCTTGTTTTGCTTCCAGGTCTATAGATTTATACTTATTAATATATACTTACATGCATTTTTTTTTACTTTGAAATGGTAGCTGATGATATTACTTGGTGGCTAATGGTACTTATATTAATTGTTGTTGTCTTTTCTTGTTTATAAGCTTATACTTATCTTCATACTTAAGTGTGTGTGTGTGTCTATATATATATATATATATATATATATATATATATATATATATATGGTTTCTTTTATAAGCCTATGGATATATTTTTTTTCATACTTATCTTTATTTTGTTCGAATGTAGTTGATGTATAAATTATTTCTTGTCTTTATTTAAGTGTACATACTTATACTTGAATATATTTTTATCTTTCCTTTTGTCTTTTGTATTCACTTTATACTTTACAAAGTTTATTAACATTTTATTTGAACCAATCAAATTTATTTCTATTTTAATTATGTTGTTAGATTTAAGCTAATGTGTTGCTTTATATTTCATTTTATTTCTTTTGTTCTTGTACTTTATTTATAAATCCCGATTCGATTGAATTCAAATACATTTGTTTCAAGCAATTCATAATTTAACTAACATGTTATATCAGTTACCAAATTGTTTCACAATTTTTTTATTCAAAAATTAAATTAATTATCAATTCAAATTTACTTAAAATCCAGGATCGTTACAGACTTCCCCCCTTAAAAGGAATTTCGTCCTCGAAATTTGCCAAGGAGACACAAAAATAGATGAAGAATGTTTCATAAAATCAAACTGGATATCTATTCTACATTTGGCTTGCCAAATCAGAATATCAACAATATGAGAACAAACTCGTTCAATACTGCACAGGATACTCGGGTCATCAAATTTACGAAATATACAAGGCACTCGTTAGTCCGGAAGATAACTAACCATTCGTAAAACATATCCGAACCCAAAGATAGACATATATATCTATACGATGTCAAAACTTTTAGTTTAGAAACTAAAGTACGCCTATCAACCATAGCAACCAAAGCAACCAATTCATCCAAACAAACAATTCTGATCTATTTGGAGTTAATATCCCATGCAAATATGTCAAATCTTCTTTCTGGATCTACCGGGAACTATCGAAGAATTGAAAACAGATGCTGAACAAATATATAAAATATTTGATAGATTCAATCTCCTACAATTTCCCAAACACTAGATATGAATACTTAGGTCGGAATATCTCAAGGTATACATCAACTTGTCCCTCTTCGGACTTCGATCTACAAAAGAAATTATAATAGAATTTCCAATTTGGTTCTAAACAATATCGTTTTATCGATTCAATTCAAATTTAGCTTCATATTCTATTAATCAATTTAACTCAATTTAAAATATCTGATTTATTTAAAAATTTCAATTTCCAAATTTCTAATTCATTAAAGTTTAAATCGAAAACTGATAGTAAACCGATGAAGATACGAAGTAAGGATTATCTACAATGATTCGTAGGGCCACCATCACACCGAAACTTCTTTTTGTAGTTGGTACGAAGCAATCAAAAGAATTTGGAATCGAATCAAAGTAAATTGATAAGAAAGTTGTTTCCATTATTGCAGGGTATTGATCATTTGTAGTGGTATTCCCCTGTCCCCTATCTCGTCCTCTTCTTGCACGCATACTCACTATCAGTGGATAGTAAGAGAATTTACTGAGGCATTCGAACGAATATCTTAGGGATATACTCATTATAGGGTATACTTCACCTATCTCTAATGAGATACTTAATGTGTTATACTCATGAGCTAAAGTTTTAACCCTCGGCTCTGATACCAAATGTAAGGAATGCGAATTTTTCGCGTTCGAAAATCGACATCCAAACTTAACATCACACTCGAATGCCGTAGATTCGACCGTTCAAATCTGATTCGCCGTAGCTTATAACACCATTAAGTACAACACAGCGGAAGAAAACGAATAATATCAATATACATCATTGATACAATATCTGGTACAACAGATGAACAATAGATATCAATATACATCAGAGATATGATACAAGAAAATAGCAGCGGAAAAGAAAACGATAACACACCAGCAGCGGATAATCTCCATCTCCAAAGCACCAATCCAGAAATAGCTCGAACCAACATCATGATGGACTAAGAAAAGCAAGTGCAGTCCGTATCCAAAGAATGAATTAACTCCAGATAATCTACTAAACCTGACTATCTGAAAAACCCAACTCTAGACTGCCCGTGTAAAAAATATTGTGGGCACCCGAAGTTTAGGAAAGGAATAATAAACTCCAGGTCAGCCATGGAACTGGTGTGAGCAACAAAAACAGTTTATCTTTGAAAACAAACAACAAAAGAATTTAAATTAAATCTGCAATGCTTTTTAGAAAATGAAACTACCATAAGGCCTCCCGCCACACACACAATGCAAACGCAGAATTGGAGGAGATTTCTCCTTATGATAGTCAAACATGCTTGATACGAGAGAATTTCTTTTCAATATTATCATTAGTGCATAGTGCAGGAAAGCATTTCGAAAGTATAATATTAATCTTAGCCAGCATAGGCATTCCGCACTTATGCCTACTATAGCTACCATCTAAACAGTGGTGACCACTATAAGTAAATGGCAGGTTCTACAACTAAAACCGTACAGGGCGCGTATTGTTTTGTTTGGATTTCCAATAAATGGTCAGGCTAAGGAACTTCCTACTTCCACATGGGATCGCCTCTGGTGGGACGTCCCGAGAACCTAACCGGATCTCTGCCAACACAAGGTCAGGTTACCTCTGTAACTAGGTAACTACTTCTAGAGCATACCATTCCCCGGTCCTTTGGGACCTTTATCGGAGGCGCCTCTAAGCAACATCCACACAGTAAATGAGATTGGAGCTACCACATAGGTAAATATCTGGGATCCATACCATGATACCACCCTTTACCAGAAGGGAATGACACACCCTAAAGGGTGCGACCCTCGTAACCTTGTCGCATCTTTCCTGTTTCGACATTTCCGGGGAGTGAGGTCCTGATGCAGTCTCGTCCACAAAGCTACGCTTTGGCACAAAGCCATGCTTTGTTCAACAAATGATCAATAAATGATCAACACACAGCAACACTCAGCATGCCACATTACCAAATTGGGAGTATATCGCTGATAACCTTCAACTACATAACCTTTGAGCTCGTACGTCTCAGAGAAGGGTGTTAAGCTAAGAGAATAAATTATCCACCACCAACAGATGTATATTTGAAGGAAATCTGCTTTATATCTCAATTTGTAATGTCAGACATACAATCCATACAAGTCTGTTCTGGGTTCGAACAGAACCGAAGGCACTTCCAAAGAAGTCCTTGCAATCCGAATAATCCCTAATCACGTCCGGATTTCCCGTCACATATGGAGATCTCTATACCGGGGATCAGCCAGTGCAGAGACAATCGACAAGGAACCCTTTCGTTTTCGAAAATATCCGGTCATCACCGCCAGTCTTCAAATGCAATCCATACGTCATTTCACTATTCAGAATGGGTTATACGACACAAAGGTCCTTTCCCGGCTTAACCGAATAGTGAGCGCAACATTCAAAACATATGGATATGGGATTTCGATTAAGTCACAACTTAATAATTCAACACTTTCTTTCAAATGGTTTAAACAAATTACCATTTTCAAATCTTTAAACAAAAAGATTCATTTCACAGGTTCACCCAGTTTCACAATGGTCCATTTATTGATTTTCAAAACAATTTCTATTTCAGTTGGATTAACTCGTTAAATCTTTAAATTAAAGATTTAACTAATAGCTTTCAAACTGTTTCCACAGATTTATCCATAACTTGGAAGACCATTTTCAATTCAAATTTGAAATTCTTTTAATATAAACTTGAAATACATTTCTTATATGAAAGCTTTTATCGTTTGGAAACAAACAGTTTTTGTTTTGGAAAACTGATTACAATTTACATAAGTTAAAGCTATCCAAGTATAAAACTTGGATTTAAATTTAAATTTCCAAACCCATACTTTTAAATGGTTAAAAACCCATATAAATACCTTTATAACTTGTATAATCTTTTTGACCAAAATTTTCAAGTCATTGAATTCGATTTCCAATATTGAATTCAAATTTAAATCAAATTATTTGAATTTCAAATTTTATTAAGTTATTTAAAATAACTTTTATTTTGAAACTCATTTCAAAAGTACTCAATTCCAATTTCCAAATTTGTTTTAGATTCAAGAATTCAATCCCTTTAAAATTGTCAAAAATCTGTGACTTATCCGTTCTCCACGTGAAATCCGTATTTGTATGTGTATGGTGTAGTCCAGGGGTTTAACATACCCAATAGTGCAACATCATCATCACAGATTCACAGATAATATTCAGATGTATCATTAATAAATGAATAAATTATACATACCACAATCTACAGAACAAAATATCACAGATCAGATAGGACAATCAATTCAAGGCATCTCATACAATAAAATCATTCATAAATAAGGTCAAGCATTTAATAATCATTTATAAACATGATTAATTAATTGTTTAATCCTAATTAATTCAATTTATTTCCAATTAAATTTATTTACTTATGAATTAATCATCCAATTTATGATTTATTAATTACAAATCATTTGATATATAACCAAACACTTTAATTAATTACATCATTCTTAATTAATCATATTAATTAAATTGACTTTTGAACCAATTATATAATTAATTAACTTCATTAAATCAAAATATCCAAAATAAATTACAATAAGTGATTAATTCTTATTTACTCTTATAAAGTAATTACATTTAAAAATGTATCATTGATTATCTGAATAAATTAATTTCATTAAAAATCAATCACATTAATTTAAATACTTAATAACCCCTAGTTAATTATCTTCATTAATTTATTTGTCACTTAATTTTATAACTAAATTAATTAACCCTTAACAAATTAATCCCTTAATTAATTACATTAATAGTTATTATTAATTAATTCCATTTAGTGATTCCTTGCAGTAAAATAATCATCTTTTAATCAATAGCTTAATTTATTAATCACATTAATAAAATTAATTCCTAAAATTTATTATTCCACTAATTACTACTTACCTAAATCCAAATAAAAAAAGTTATACTTATTTAATAAAATCATTTTAAATCACCTAATCAAAATATAAGAATTTACCTTCTATAAAGAAATTTTTAAACAATCAAATTTTAAACATTCACTTTGGGAAAGAAATAGACTTGCTTAATCTTAACATTATTTTTTAGAACTTTGTTCGTATTCTTTTCAAAACTCATTCCTTTTTGATAAACCTTAATTACTTGATTTTATTGTAAACTAAGCCTAATACTAGAACAGACCCGAGCCTACAACTACCATTACTCGAGTCCAACTCGTCATCGTCCTAAAACAAAAATCAACATGGCAATCAAACAGATACGAGGTGATCCCTTCTTCTCAGTACCCAGGCTCGAACGAATACGTCTCGAGAAAACTCGAGCCTACACTTCCCATCTTCTTCTCCAACAAGCCCTTTCCCAGATACACGATCCTACGCGTGCACGTGCGCGTGCACACTGGGTTGAAGCGCCACCGACCATCATTCCGATCACCCCCATGTCACCAGCGGTCACGCATACAATCCCTTGTACCCAAATTTTCGAAATTGTCAGAGAATTAAAATCGAACCATACCAACCATTCCAGGCACTAACATGACCAACCCAAAACAACTCGCGTCACCACATGTCGCCACCAGAAGTGTTGCTACTCCGGCTGAAGCTTCCTCGATCACCCACAAATCGTTCCCCCACGACCGATGTAATCCGAAGCCTTGACGAAATCATGGTGCCAGTTTCACCACCCTCACTAAAAACTAGGGTTAAATCCAAAATCAACCTCGTTTTCTATCCACAACACATTATAAAATTTTCGAATATTTTTCTGATGGTCTTTAACCTTCCAGTTAGCTTCAACTTCAATCTCGAGATCAAAAAACCCTCTGAGCATCATAATTTCGTTAAAACCCAATTTAAGTTCAACCGGCAAGTTTTCATAATTTACTAATTTAAAAATCGTGGTTTCTCTTTTAAAAATCATGATTTCCTATAGTAAATCATGCCATATAAGTAAATCAATAATTTATGATACCTAAATTTTGACATTAATTTGAGTTTTACTGCATATTTCTTCTTCCAGTAAAAGTTATCTTCAAATTAAACTTAAAACTATTTTTAAAAGTTAGATTCTGATTGTATGAACAAAGTTTGTTTAAATCTTGAAGCCTATAATGGATCGGAGAGAGGAGTATTGGTTTTTTTCCTTCTTCTTTTTTTTATTTCCAGCCTGTAAGTTTGAACAGGATATACTCATACCTGTCATCAGTTATAAACCCAATCATACACTTATATACACATACACGCGGGCACAACATTCAAATATATTCACATCATAGCATCTCATACGAATCCAAACATCCAGATAAAAATCAGGGTTAAGAGGTTTGCTCACATGAAACTGTTGAAACAGAGGTAGCAAAGGCCTGGAAAAGGTTCCAAAATCTGGAATTGAATTTTCCTTTTGATCTGGTTGATATTATTGAACTTGTATTTGATTTACTGCTTCAGCTTGGAAGAACAGAGAACTTCATTGAACCAGGCTTTGAAATTGCCAGCTGAAATCCTCTTTTTGGTCTCTGGTTTTAATTGATTGAGTTGCTGTTTCAAATTGAATTTTGTTTTAAAGTTAAAGATGAAGCCTACTTTAGTTTCTTGACTTTTGCTTAAAAGAAACTGAAATGGAAAGGCTTGATATATAAGGGAGAAGTTTTCAGGTTGTTATACTTTCTTTGTACAGGGTGATATTATTTTTGTTTGTACAATGGTCAGAGATTTCTTTTCTTTGCTTCCATCTTTGACTAAACTAAACTTTATTTCGGCTGATAATCTCCTTTGGGTGGCTGATAGATGATATTTTATAGTGTACTAAAGATATGTTGCATTAATTGCTTTGTCTTGTTTAATCTACATACTTGTAATATATTACTATCTTCTTATGCAAGCTCCGAATATATGTTTACTTGTTTCTTGTTTTGCTTCCAGGTCTACAAATTTATACTTATTAATATATACTTACATGCATTTTTTTTTACTTTGAAATGGTGGCTGATGATATTACTTGGTGGCTAATGGTACTTATATTAATTGTTGTTGTCTTTTCTTGTTTATAAGCTTATGCTTATCTTCATACTTAAGTGTGTGTGTATATATATCTAGTTTCTTTTACAAGCCTATGGATATTTTTTTCATACTTATCTTTATTTTGTTCGAATGTAGTTGATGTATAAATTATTTCTTGTCTTTATTTAAGTGTACATACTTATACTTGAATATATTTTAATCTTTCCTTTTGTCTTTTGTATTCACTTTATATTTTACAAAGTTTATTAACATGTTGTTAGAACCAATCAAATTTATTTCTATTTTAATTATGTTGTTAGATTTAAGCTAATGTGTTACTTTATATTTCATTTTATTTCTTTTGTTCTTGTATTTTATTTATAAATCCCGACGATTGAATTCAAATGCATTTGTTTCAAGCAATTCATAATTTAACTAACATGTTACATCAATTACCAAATTGTTTCACATTTTTTTATTCAAAAATTAAATTAATTATCAATTTAAATTTACTTAAAATCCGGGATCGTTACAGTAGAGGACGTAAATAAAAACATTCAACAATAGGAAAGAAAGAGAAGAAACTAATGTGTGTCTTTGAAAATGGGAGATCTACGAACCAAACAATTTGGGTAATGGAAACATAAATTTCCACGTTGTTCGACAAGATTTCCATCTTTGTCAAAGCACACTTCGCCAATGCAAACGACTTTGTCGTCATCTTCAGCATGCTCTTCTTCCATGAAAGCTTCTTCTTCTTCCTCGCTGTCCTCTTGCACTTGATCTCCTGAAGAATCTTCGTCAATCAAAATCGGATTAGCATGATTGTCCATTAGAAATTTTTGCAAATTTCTAAGGATTTTGCCTTGCCTTTCTTGTTCTTTTGCCATTCTAAGTTGCACCACTTGAATTTTAGTCATTAGTTATTGTGCATCCTTCAGAGAATCCTTCATTTTCGTCACTCGTGCGAGCGTTGTTCATTGAAACGGTCCAGAAGTAGGAGAAGGGAACGAAAAGGTTGAATTCTTGTTAAATTTGGAAGAGGAGGCCGTTGATTATTTGATTTCAGAAGATAGAACAGAGAAAGAACAGAGAGAATGAAAAAAATTTCAAAAATCAAAAGAATATATAACCAATTATTTAAATTTTGGTGGGGAAAATTTCAAAAATAAAAAATCGTTGTATGTCGACATAGGTAGAGGGGGGATGTCGACATGGTCCTTGAAATTTTTACTATTTGATTTATTTTGATTTAATTTTTGATTATACTTTGTTATTTATATTTTATATTTCAGTTGTTGAACAAATACCTAATTCTCTTCTTAATTAATTAAAAATAGATTCATTTAAGGGTTTTGTTAAGATACCAGCAATTTGATTCTCAGAATTGATATAATCGAAAGTAATTACTTCCTTACCTATATTCTCTCTGAGAAAATGATGTCTGATATCAATATGTTTAGTTCGAGCATGTTAAGTAGTATTTTTGGATAAATTTATTGCACTAGTTTTATCACATTAAATTGGTGATTTTGAAATCTTTAAACCAAAATCTTTTAAAGTTTGTTGCATATTTATTACTTGAGAACAAGCCAAAGCAGCAAAAATATATTCTGCTTCAGTTGTAGATAAAGAAACTGTGTTTTGCTTTTTACTAAACCAGGAAACCAGAGAATGCCACAAAAAGTGACAAATTCCACTTGTACTTTTTCGGTCTGATTTACAACCAGCATAATCAACATCACAGTAAGATATTAAGTCAAAAGAATCATTTTTAGGATAATATAAGCCATAATCAAAGGAGTGTTTAACATATCTTATGATATGTTTTACGGCTTTTTAAGTGGATCTCTTTAGGTCGAGATTGATATCTTGCACAGAGAAAAACACTATGCATGATATCAGGTCTACTAGTAGTGATATAGAGTAGTGATCCAATCATTCCTCTATATAATTTTTGATCTACATCTTTCGAAAGATCTTCTTTACTAAGGAACTCATTGGTTGCCATGGGAGTGGGTTTTCCACTCGCAGTAGTCAAACCAAATTTACTAACTAGGTATTTAGCATATTTTTCTTGACTAATAAAGATACCATTATCTAATTGTTTTATTTGTAATCCTAAAAAGAAGTTTAATTCACCCATATGACTCATCTCAAACTCTTTTGTCATTATTTCAGAAAATTCTCTATTCATTTCAAAATTAGTTGATCTGAAAATGATTTAATCTACGTAGACTTGTACTAGTTGAATATCATTTTATTTCTTTTAATAAAAAGAGTATTATCTACTTTACCAATTTCAAAGTTAGATTGTAATAAATAAGACCTTAGTCTATCATATCAGGCTCTAGGAGCTTGTTTTAGACTATATAAGGCTTTCTTAAGTTTGTAAACATGATTTGGTAATTTTTCATTTTCAAAAAGTGGTGGTTGTTCAACAAATACTTCTTCTTTTACAAATCCATTTAAAAAGGCATTTTTAACATCCATTTGATATAATTTTAAATAATTATGATTTGCGAAAGAAAGTAGAATCCTAATGGCTTCTAATCTTGCTACTGGAGCAAAGGTTTCATCAAAATCTATTCCTTCTTCTTGACAAAAACTTTGAGCGACTAATCGGGCTTTATTTCTAACAACCACACCTTGTTCATTCATTTTATTTTTATAAACCCATTTAGTTTCAATTATAGTTTTATTTTTAGATCTAGGAACAAGTTCCCAAACATCATTTCTAATGAATTGATTTAGTTCTTCTTGCATAGCCAAAATCCATGAATCATCAGTTGATGCTTTGGATTTTTGGGTTCAATAGTTGATATAAAAGTTACATTGCTCATTTTACTTAGTTGATTTCTAGTTTTAACAACAGATTGCATATCTCCAAGTACATTTTCTATCGGATGATCTTTTAAAAGTTTAATCCTTTTATTATGATGATTTATTTCATTATTAGTTTCAGTTGACTCTTGATTTTGAGTGATTAAATCCTCTTCATCATTTATATCTTCAAAATTTTTGAGATTTTCATCGAATGAAACATGCATTATTTCTTCGATGGTGTTAGTTCTTAAATTAAACACTCTGTATGCTTTACTTCTATTAGAATATCCGATAAAGACACCTTTTCGGATTTAGGATCAAATTTATCTAAGTTATCTTTTGTATTTAAAATAAAACATTTACTTCCAAAAATTCTAAAATAAGATGCTTTAGGTTTCTTTCAGTGAATAAGTTCATAAGATGTCTTATCAGTTAAAGGCCTAATTAACATTCTATTTAAAATATAATAGGCGGTAGAAACTGCTTCTGCCTAAAAATACTTTGGTAATTTCCTATCAGAAAACATAGTTCTCGCACACTCTTGAATCATCCTATTTTTACGTTCTACTACTCCGTTTTGTTGTGGAGTTCTTGGAAATGAAAAATTGTAAGTTATTCCCTTTTGTTGCAAAATTCCTCAAACTTTTCATTTTCAAATTCACCACCGTGATCACTACGTATGGTTATAATTTTTAGAGAAAGTTGATTTTGAATCCTTTTTGTAAAGTTCTTAAAACATTCAAAAGTATCACTTTTATGCTTCAAAAATATGCCATGTAAATCTAGAATAATCATTTATAATTACAAAAACATATTTACTATGATTTATTGACAGAATTTGAGATGGACCAAATAAATCAAGGTGAAGTAATTCAAGAGGTCTTGAGGTTGAAATCATATCTTTTAATTTAACGGAACTTTTTCTAAGTTTTCCTAATTGACATGCATCACATAGACTATCTACTTTAAAATTCATTTTAGGGAGACCACTTACTAGATCATTTTTTGACAGTCTAGATAAGAGTTTGAAATTCAGATGTCCAAATCTCTTATGCCAAATCCAAGGGTCACTTGTATTTGCCAAAAGACACAGGTTATCATTTGAGACTTTTATACTAAGAATATAAATATTCATTTTCCTAATTCTCTCAAATATTATGGTTGAATTATTATCTTCAATGTGACACTTATCTTTTTCAAATTTAATTTTATATCCTTTATCGCAAAGTTGACTTATACTTAGCAGACTATGTTTCAGATTTTTTAACTAGCAAAACATTAGTAATAATAGGAGTTTCAGAGTTACCGACTTTGCTGATGCCAATCACATATCCTTTTGAGTTGTCTCCGAAGTTAACCAGTCCTCCGTCTTTGTATATAATATCATTCAGCATATCTGGATTACTAATCATGTGCCTAGAGCATCCAGTATCGAGTATCCATTTGTTTTTTTTGATCTGCACAATTTGTCCATTGTGGATTGATTCCTCAACACCCATAAAACATGTTTCCTGCACATCAAAGAATTTTGATAGACAACTTGAATTTGAATATTGGTTATATGCAGACTCAAGAGACAATGATGATCTGAATATTTCTAAACTAGTATTAACAAATTTTTCAAACATAGCCATTTTAAAAACTTTTTCAAAAATCATATTATGAAACTTTGAAAACCTTGCTCTGATACCAAATGTGAGAAATGCGGATTACGGATCTTAAGACTAGGATAAACACTGGAGGGGGAGAATAGTGTTTTAAAGAATTGTTAAATCTTTTCGAGTTTTTGTTAATTTGAACACAAATGTATGCAATATTCAGACATAGATATGATTACAGAAACAAAAACAAATGCGATAAAGTAAAAGCAATAAAGGAAAGAACACACTGGATTTTATACTGGTTTGGAGTTACCCTACATCCAGTCCCGCACACAAGTACGGATTTCCTTTCAAAAGCTATTTTTGCAATTACAGCCTCGATTTCAAGGCCACGAGGTACACTGCTCCAGATTCACAATCCTCTGGGTAGAGATGCTTGATTTCCCAGGCAACAAGTTCACCCAATTGATTTCCAAGGCTACAATCACACCTTTTCTTACTTGATTGATTTCCAAGGCCATAATCACACCTTTTCTCATTTAATTGATTACAAAGAAGCCTATAGCTCTGAATAGCACTGAGGATCTTGTTGAGATAGTGGTAGAGAATCAAACCAGAAATGATCTAGTTAGATTCAATGTTGATTTTGGCAGAGTATGGTAAGAATATATAAAGAAATGTGGAAGAAGAAGAGGAGTGAAAACCATAAAAATATGATAGGAAATTCATTAAAAACAGCCCCTATTTATAGAAGAACAACAGCCATGTCCATTCGTGAAAGGATATGACGAATAGACACTTCTTTTGAAATTCAAATTTTGAAATCAACTTTCACCATGTCGATATGGGGTACTTAAGGATGTCGATATGCCAAAGGAAATTTTGGTAATTTGTTTTTCTTTGAAAATAACTTCTATCTTATATTAAAACTATTTTGAACTTTATAAATATACTTAACTATAGTTAAAATACATAAATAAAAATAAAGAATAGTACATATAAAATTTTACTATAATTTTATATTTAGATCTAAGTATAAATATTAAAAGTTAAATATATTATAATTAAAAGATAGTTTAAAAAACAAGGATAATTTGATTGAAAATTAGGATTATTTTGAGGCTAAAAATATTTAAAATCAGGATAGATGTTTTTGGTTCTTTTAAAAGGAAGGTTTTGAAAATCATTTTGAAAACAAGATATAGTTTTGTAATAACATTTTGAATAAAAGTTAGTGGATATAAAACAATGTTCCACTAGATTTTCGTAGGTTCCATCCTACTTAGGGTTCCATCCCTTTAACAGGCTCGAAGTGGATTCCATTCCACGAATAAATTGAATTTTAAGATGCCAGTGTTTTCTAGGAGTTTTAACAAAATTTCTAATTAAATTACTTATTCTTGAAATCTTGAACTCTTGAAAATCTTGATACTCATGAGTCTTCAATCTTGATTTCTTGAATCTCTATACTGTACAGTCTTCATTCTTGGTACATGCATGGTTAAATCCTGCATATACATATAAATATCTAAACTATACTGTTAGTGTTTATATTTTATAATCCTATTCTAAGATTGTTGTCATCAAAACCATCATCTCAAGGACTAACACATTTTCATAAAAAATCCAGTGATAGTATAACAATATCTAGGGTTGAAAAGTAAATATATAACATAGCTGAAATGCTTGCATCTCACATTTTAGCATATTGGGCACAACTAAGTCCATAAGACGTTTATTGAAGAAAGGTTTCTATATAATGATAAGGCTACTGGGGTATCGCCCATTACAGTACATCTCTAGAAAAATATACCGAGGTCGCAAAACATTTGCAACCCTGCCAACATAGAACCGACCTACCCTTCCTATGTAGTATCGAGTCAATAGCATACATAAATGGGTCAATATCGATGTAGATCAGGTGATGAACATACCCTAATGGTAGCGAACCAAATAGCTTGGCTGCATATCCCTTGTTTTAGTCATTACCAGGTATGAGACTAGAGGATATATTTTACTTTTTTAGAAAATCCCACTTGGATGCTAACACTGCCTTCCAAGCAACAATGCAATACTAGCATTCATCCATACAAGATGTTTAAGATATGAACAAACTGAAGGCGCTGCTTCTACTACATCCTTAGGATAAGTAGCAAGTAGCCATTGTACTTCAAAGAACCTATCGTTAATCATATTCAGGATGTCTCTAATTCGAACGCTTATGCCAGTTCGAAGTGGTTTCCGAATAATATATCTGATCCTGATCTCTTCGAGCCAACAAACTAACAGAACTAGCCAAGATTTGATAGTTATAGATTTGATAGTTGGTTATTAAACTATCAAATAAACAAATAATCAAATCATAGATTTAACCAAACATGGTTAAGCAGACAAGAAACTATAAGCCTTTTTAATTGATTTTTTCATTCATTAAAACCACTTTTCAAATATTTGTATCAAAATATCCTTTTCAAAATATATATTCACAAACCCTCTCTACTGTTTTCAATACTTAAAAATATTCATATACTTATCTTAATGGTATAAATATATTAACAAACTATTTCACTATACTTAGAAAACGTCTCCATATACTCATATCAACACTATAAATTTACAAATTTTAAGAAAGATTTCATTCCAAAAACATATTCAATTGGGCAAAAAAAATGTCATTTAAAACATTAGTAACAATAAACCCAAAACACTTTCCATTTTGGTATAAATAAATGAGTCGTATGGAAATGAGGCCAAATATACTTACCCCCAGTTTTTGATTTCAAGCATAGTATTTCTTGATTAACAATAAAATCAGACAAGTTTGAAAACTATCATTTCCTCGACCTTCATTCTTAATTTTCAAGATTGAGACGGGTTTCCATACATTGGAATTTAGTGTTAAGTATGAAAAGAATACTTTCTACACCACCATAAGTTAAAATGATCATTTATAGAAATCAAATATCATTTCTTTTATAAACTCATTTTATAAATCTATTTTCTATGTATAAAACTCCTTTTAGAAATCTCATTTTGTTTATAGAACTCCTTTAATAAATCTCCAAATTTATATATAAACTCCTTTAATAAATATAAACTGATCATTCCATATATTATTATAAATCTACAAATATGGTTTATTATTTCAATTAATCAAAATGGTATCATTTCCCTTTTTTATAAAACACCATTCAAATATCTAATTTTTTATTTATAAAATACCATTTATAAATCTATCTTCGTATACAATATTTTATATAAAACATTTCACAAATATTTATTCCAAAATGTTTCTATCTTCTTTTAAAACATAATAACATTATTATAAAAGATAAATTCTCATTTCCATAAATTAAACATCTGTTATTATATTAACTTTTCTATAAAATAAATGCTTCTCGAAACACTATTTAAAACATTTCCCAAAAGATTGGAATATAATAAAGAAGTTCAAAACTATTTTTAAATAAAATACACAGAAAATTTAAAGGGCAGACTAAAATCGTTCTCTGAATCAACACCAATTTCAAATCCAAACAGCAATTTAATAGTATTTCCAATTACTATAATAAGACCAATAGCGACCACTACACTTAAAGGTACCTTTATCACAAAAAAGGCTCAACTTTTAGCATATCAATGTCATATCCAATATGGTCAACTGTCAAACTTTTAGCATTCAATCATTTATATAACAAGTATATGACTGTTAGCCCCGAAATTGGTCGCTAACACCCAAATCCAGATGGAAGCACCAATTCCCAACCACAGCTCACAGATAGGATGTATGTAGAGAGTAATAATATGAAGAACAATCAAAATTAAAATGAAAGCAGTAAAGAACAACAAGTTTTATAGTGGTTCGGCTAACTCCGGCCTACGTCCACTCCAGAAGTTTTCTTTTTACTGATGTAAGAATCAGTTACAGTTACAGTTACAAAGTGGAAGACTAGCCTTAGTCTTAGGAAAAAGGTCATAGAACAGAAGAGAAGAAGAAGAAAATCCCCCTTTCTGAACCCCTACAAGCTGTATTTATAGGCACATTTTGAGTTGCTGGGCTTTCTGAACGGTAAAGGCCCATTAAGAATTTCCACCGAGCCACCTTCATCTCATTCCTAACGACATTCCACCGAGCCATCTTCGCCGAGCGACCCATGCCGAGCCGCCAATGCCGAGCGAGGTGTGAGGTGCAATGCCGAGCGAGGTGCAAGATGCGAGGTGCGAGGTATCGAGGTATCGAGGTGGGAGGTACGAGGTATCGAGGTGTGAGGTATCGAGGTATCGAGGTGCGAGGTATCGAGGTGTGAGGTATCGAGGTGCTAGGTATCGAGGTGTAAGGTATCGAGGTATCAAGGTGCGAGGTATCGAGGTGCGAGGTATCGAGGTGCGAGGCACGGACCGAGGTGAGGCACGCCGAACGATCCCTGATGTCGAACGACCCATCCAATGCCGAACGGTCCCTGATGTCGAACGATCCATCCAATGCCGAACGATCCCCAATGCCGAACGATCCATCAGATGCCGAACGGTCCCTGATGCCGAACGATCCAAATGCCGAGCGGGGATTGTGCCGAGTGTGGGGAGAATGCCGAGCGAGGTTTGTGCCGAACGACCTTAGTCCATTGCCAAGTGAACCTCTTCTCACTCAAATGCCGAACGGCTTCTAACTTCCAGACTGAACCACATTTCTTTGACCTAAATCATAGTCGATCCATCTCTATCCAGTCCAATTTCCATCTTTCATGTGCGTCGCGTTATCCATCCATCCAGTCGACTGAATCCATCGTAAACCAGCCTTGACGAACGTGCAGTCGATTAAGTTAAACCCGCCTGCCCGTAGCCTTGTAAAAAGGCGGGTTAACACTTGCCCCCCAAAACATGCCTTGCTGTTGGGAGGCGTGTTTTGAATAGCCTCAAATTCAACATCCAAAGTCCGTGTTTCATCCATATCCAATATCCAATAACCGAGTCTAGGACCTCTTCGGGTCAATATCCAAATCCTCTGCCGTTCATAGCCGATATTCATATCCGTAACCACTCCGGGTTCCTGTCAAGCACAATCCACACCTGACGATCGTAGTCCAGTGTCCATGAACGTTGAGTAATGCATGGCTTAAGTCCTAAGCCGAATCCTGGTCGCTCCAGACCCTTGCCGAGCATTGTCCATACCCGACGACCTGAAATAGTAACCGATAATATAGGGCCTAAGTCCTAGGTCGAATCCTGGTCTCTTCGGACCCTTGCCGAGCATAGTCCATACTAGACGGCCTGAAATAGTAACTGATAATATGGGGCCTAAGTCCTAGGCCAATTCCTGGTCTCTCCGGACCCTTGCCGAACATAGTCCATACTCGACGACCTGAAATAGTAACCGATAATATGGGGCCTAAGTCCTAGGTCGAATCCTGGTCTCTCTAGACCCTTTTTGAGCATAGTCCATACTCGACGACCTGAATAAGTCGATTTTCCGTGCTTGGACAAAGCGATCTACCCCTTGCCAGGTATAATCCATACCCGATGACCATTTATCAAAAACCAGATAAAAAATCCAATCGAAAGCCGTTCCAAAATCTAGATCAAATCAGAAAACAAAAAATCCATATCGAAAATCCAAACCAATATCCAAACTAGAAAACAATCATCGAAATTTAAGTCCAAACCAAGAAACAAACAAAACCAGAAGTTCAAACCAAAATAGAAAAAAGCAATGTCCAAGCCAAAAAAGAGAAAGCAGATTTCACAAACTAGAGCGTCGCGGTTTATCATCATCTTAGAGCATGCCTAGGGGCTATCTCCGCCCCCATACATGAGTAAGTGACTTGGCCGTTTGCCCGTAGTTTGCTACTTATTTCATAATATCACAATCAATTGATGACCAATCGACCATCAGTCTTGTGCCTCGTACCATCACTGTGTGAGGTAGACGGCGGTTGCTCCTGCCCCGCCGCTGCATTCCGAGCTTCGACGTATTGTTGCAACTATCCATTCCTTACATGCTCCTCAATTATGTCCTTTAAGTGCCTGCAGCTGTTGGTATTGTGCCTGTCCAAATCGTGGAAGAGGAAGTGTTTTCCTGATGCCCTCTCACGTTCGGAGGGTTCTCTCCTAGCCGGCCTTCGGTAGGGAAGGCGATTCCGAATCTCCAAATAAATCTGTTCCAGCGTCTCGTTCAATCCTGTATAGGTGGAGAATTTTTGCTCTCTCCCCTGCTTCCTAGCCTTTCCTAACTCGTCATTCAGCTTCCTTTTTCCTTTTTCCAAGCCTTTGCTGGATGGTCGTCCATCCTCAGCCTCGTTCACCTCCTTTAACTTCATATCTGAGCATGCGTCTTCCTGCCGAAGGAACTTCTCAGCTTCGTGAAAGAATTCCCCGAGATCCATCAGAGGGTCCCGTATCAGTGACTCTTTGAAATCTGAATTTTCTCTATCTCCTGACACTGTCGCCATTAAAACCATCGATGGATCCGACCGATCCACCGAAGCAACCTCTGCATTAAACCGAGTTAAGAAAGCTCTGAGTGATTTGTCTATCCTCTGTTTTACCGATGTCAGCGTCATTACATTCTTTGGCCTTTTGATATGTACCCGAAACTGCTTCAGAAACCTGTCCACCAACTCTGTCCATGTCCCGATAGATCCTTCTTCCAGCTGTCTGAACCACATAGCGGCTATGTCCGTTAAGAATGAAGGGAAACATCGAGCCATAACTTCTTCCGATGCCCCCAGCACCTCCATGTGTCTTGTATATCTCATCAAGTGATTTGTAGGATCGGCCTTGCCATTGTACATTTCCATGTTAGGTAGCTTGAAATCTGGTGGATTCCGAGCTATCCTGATTTCACGAGTGAACGGGCTCTTGTTTACTCCTTCTAGATCTCTATTGGTCAAACCCCTGCACATGGTTCGCCTGATAATCTCAGCTATTCCAGCATTGTCCGTCAAAGGTTTCCCCCCGAGTTTCCGAGGGAATTCTGGTACATAATCTTCATCTCTTGCTCTTATATTCCTGCCAGCATCCTGTTGCATGGTGTTAGCTGGAACCCCTCCAGGAACTGGTTCAGCATTATCTGATGGTGCGCCCCCGAGTCCAGGTCCATCTGAATTGTTAGTTTTCTGTTGATTTGGGGTTGCCCCCTGCTGAACCATTCCCTCTGCTTGCTGGTTGAGTGCTTCTGATCTGGCTCCATGGATCTAAGCTCTCGCATTTCCTGCTTGCTTAAATTGTCTGAGAAAAGCCTGCATCATCTCCTCTTGTCTTTTCATCATGACTTCCATTTCCTCTCTAGTGATGTAGATGGATGCTCCTCCTACTCCATTTCCAGAGGAAGCCTCTTGACTTCCCTCCTGATTGCTCCTTTCTATCACTTGCTTCCTTGCTGATGGTCTAGCCATTGCTCCTTCAAATCCAAGTTTCTAACTCCAAAATTCCTGATTGCTTCAGTTCTTAGTGAAAGCACCAAAATGTTAGCGCCAAAATTGGTCACTAACACACAAATTCAGATGAAAGCACCAAATCCCAATCACATCACACAGATAGGATGTATGTAGAGAGTAATAATATGAAGAACAATCAAAATTAAAATGAAAGCAGTAAAGAACAACAAGTTTTATAGTGGTTCGGCTAACTCCGGCCTACGTCCACTCTAGAAGTTTTCTTTTTATTGATGTAAGAATCGGTTACAGTTACAAAGTGGAAGACTGGCCTTAGTCTTTGGAAAAAAGTCAGAGAACAGAAGAGAAGAAGAAGAAAATCCCCCTTTCTGAACCCCTACAAGCTTTATTTATAGGTGCATTTTGAGTTATTGGGCTTTCTGAACGGTAAAGGCCCATTAAGAATTTCCACTGAGCCACCTTCGTCCCATGCCGAACAACTTTCCGCCGAGCCATCTTCGCCAAGCGACCCATGCCGAGCCGCCAATGTCGAGCGAGGTGCGATGTCGACCAAGGTGCGAGGTGCAATGCCGAGCGAGGTGCAACGTGCGAGGTGCGAGGTATCGAGGTACGAGGTATCGAGGTGCGAGGTATCGAGATGCGAGGTATCGAGGTGCGAGGTATCGAGGTATCGAGGTATCAAGGTGCGAGGTATCGAGGTGCGAGGTATCGAAGTATCAAAGTGCGAGGTATCGAGTATCGAGGTGCGAGGTATCAAATATCGAGGTGCGAGGTGTCGAGGTACCGAGGTGCGAGGCGTAGACTGAGGTGAGGCATGTCGAACGATCCCTGATGCCGAACGACCCATCCAATGCCGAACGATTCCTGATGCCGAACGATCCATCCAATGCCGAATGGTCCCTGATGCCGAAGATCCATCCAATGCCGAACGATCCCTGATGTCGAACGATCCATCCGATGCCGAATGGTCCCTGATGCCGAACGATCCAAATGCCGAGCGGGGTTTGTGCCAAGTTTGGGGAGCATGCCGAGCGAGGTTTGTGCCGGACGACCTTAGTCCACTGCCGAGTGAACCACTTCTCACTCCAATGCCGAACGGCTTCTAACTTCCAGACCAAACCACATTTCTTTGACCCAAATCATAGTCAATCCATCTCTGTCCAATCCAATTTCTATCTTTCAAGTGCGTTGTGTCATTCATCCATTCAGTCGACTGAATCCATCATAAACCAGCCTTGACAAACGTGCAGTCAATGAAGTTAAACCCGCATGTCCGTAGCCTTGTAAAAGGTGGGTTAACAATGATTGAACTTAAAATCAACAGTAACGAGGAATCTAGGGTCCTCTATAAATTTCCATGTATTTTATTTTACATTTCATTCGCTTTTTAAAACATAAATTTAATCAAAACAAACCAAAAAATCATTCAAGCACAAAAACAACAATTTATATCTACTATATATCATACAATATTCATTCAAAGGTGAGATAACTCACCAAAATTCCAACGGAAGCTTAAGCGCTCTAGTTTGATGGTGTTCGATTTTAGCTCAAAATTATACTTACTTCAAACTCGAAAAATTCAATTCCAATATATGGATATTGCTCCTACAAGAGCAGCGCAAAAGACTACGTCTCAATTGGACCTCGTATGAGAGAGACATTCATTTTATAAGATTTTGATTTTAAAATATACATTAATTCACTAATCACTTTATTAATTTATAATTACCCCCACATAATCCTTCTTCCCAAATTCCGCCATCACTGTGTATACAAACAAGTGCACACTCTAGGTCGTGCATGCATCCATTCTTCCCGCTGTCTCACTCGACGAAATCGTGTGCCACCTTTGCCATTGAACTCCCCTCCACGAATGCTCCTTCTCCGACATATGCAATTAGATCTCGGTCCTCGCTTTTGAATTGCGACCGGGCAACCCTAAATCGACCGTGCGAATGTCACATTCTTTAAGGAGGAGCGGCGACCCCCAGAACTTCCGCCACAAACTCGCCTTTACTCGAGAAGCATGAATCCATACCCCATTTTGCAAAACTCCACTTCAATCCTCCTCAACTCAAAACCCTAGTTCAGCCTCTCAATGTCGAGCATCCCAACTGACAGCCGCACCCCAACACAACACATAAATTTAAAGATTTCGATGATACAATCTCAACGGACCTAATTTTGTGAGTGGAACGAATCTTTATGAATTTTGGAAGGAGAGGGCTTGATTTTCTTTTTAAGAGAAAATTAAAGAAGAGAGAAAAACAAAAGCAACGGGGAAAGAAGTAAATGAAAGAAAAATCAAAGGTGAAGTATTGTTTATTTGCGATTTCCAGCACGTCGCTACATAGCATTTCTTTCGTGTACAAACTGCGAATGACCAAAAAAGAGGACCGTGCTTAAAATATTATACGATCACAAAACAGTAATAAACCACACTTGTAACAGCCCGAAAACCCGTACCCCTTAAGTTGACACTATTCCTCTTCATCCTAACAAAGTGAACGGAAATACGAACCATTAGGGTTAAAGAAGAAGGAGGTAGAAGAAGAAAATAGAAGACAACATCAGAATCTCACAATCGCAGTGAAATAAATATAATATATAACAACAGCTTTAAAACACAAAGAAAACTATACTGATTCATACATTACATCATCAGGGTACAACTCAAATCAACAACACAATCAATAGCAAAATACTGGACAACTATAATAACTTGTCCCCACAAAAAATGACTATACAGTTTACCAAACACAGCAGAATATACATCAAATACGGGTGATACGTCTCTCCATCCAGCTCATCTTCTAAGCTCCACAGCATCCTTTCTTGTATCTATAATACTCGGTCTGACTCGAGCATTATAGTTAAATAACACCCGAGTCAGTTTGGAAAACCAAAATGAGAAAACACACCCAATTGGATTATTAAAGTTTCCAACATCCTTTGAAATCAAAGGTATCTCGTAAGAGCACGCCACAAATAAACATGTCGGCTTTTTACCTACGATAACCAAAACATTTTTATCAAATTCGTCTGATATTACAATAGTGTCTATAGAAAGTAAAATAGAATCTAGCTGAAATGCTTGCATCTCACGTTCCAGCAATAGTTGGGCACAATCAAAACCGTACAGGCACTTATTGGAGTTTGGATTCCATACAATGGAAGAGCTACTGGGGTACCGCCCGTCACAGTACGTGGTCTAGACCAGCGTACCGGGGATCCACCATGATCCCTTGCTACACATGACCGAAACTACCCCTTACCGAATAGTCCGAATAAGATCACCCCACAGTTGGGATCAGCAACCGCCCACACAGCCGAAATAAAAGTGACATCTAGACAGGATGACCTTACCCTAATTGGTTGCTAGCCACTTAGCCTTGCATGCACCTCCCCTGTTTTAGCCATTCCCGGTTTATGAGGCTCGAGGCTATGCGTTACCTTTTTAGCACACATTCACTTAGAATGCTCATCGTCCTCCTGACGATGTTCTGATAGCATTCATTCATACAAGTCCGTTTCGGGTCCAAACGGAACCGAAGGCACTACTCCTACTACATCCATTTCGAATCAGCCTCAGGATTAGTAACGATCAGCCCATGCAGTTCACTGCTCCATCTTCGACTCCAAGCGCTTGTATTCCTCACGAAAACGTTCAAACCGGATCGAAGAGGTTTTCGGGAAATAAATCCTGATCCCGACCTCTTCGAAACGATCAGCGCATTGGCCAATATTGATAGTCGGTTATATAACTATCAGATAACATTTATAAACAACCATCAGGCCTTAATAATTTCCCAAATTATTTATTTCAAATATCTTCGCAAGATATTATTCTACACTTCAACCCTTTTGACAATAGTTTCCAAATCACTTTTCTCTCGCGGAATAATTTCCAAATATTGTTTATTTCCATTGAAATCACCGAGTCTAAATACTTTGGATTTTAAAATAATTTTAAACATTTTGTCAAAAAATATATATTTTAAAACACTTAAAATAAAAACTATCTAAAACACTTTATTTAAAATACTAGTTATGAAATTTTATAATAATTTCTCATGTAAATTAAAGCCAAAACTAAATTTAAAATAAAAGTTATTTTATAAGGTATAAATATTAAATAATTATCTTTTAAATCATAATACTAGTTAAACTTTTAAAATACTTTACTTATATAATTAACTTAATAAATATTTTCTTTTAAAAAATTTAAAACCACTAAATAATAATTTCTTTTTAAAACATTCTTTTAAAATCACTTTAAAACCTCTAACTTATACTTAGAAATCTTTCTTTGAAAATATATTTGGCTTTTCAGGGAAATACACTATCCTTTCCACACCTTTAAAAATAAACCACTATTTAATATTAAACAAATTACCCTTCCCTTATAAATTCTCATCCTCAATTTATACTTCTAAATTATCCCCTGATAAATATTTCACTTTATTTATAAACACGTTTATAAATTCCATAATCTCATTCTCCTTTAATCCCAGTTTAAAACACTTAATCAGTTTTCAAATCGATATTCAAAACTAACTCCATTTTAAAATAAATTCCTTTACTTGCCCAAATTTATTTTAAAACCCATTAATTCCATATTTACTTCAATATTTATGATTTAAAATCTTATTTTAAACCAAAACATCCACTTCATACTTCATTCAAAATTATACCTTTTAATTTCTTCCCAAACATCTAAATCTTAAATTTTGAAAATAAAATCCTTTAAATTTTTAGCCAATATCACTTAAGTCTCCAAAACTCTTTTATTTTCATTTATTTAAAATCTCTATCTTTATTTCATACTCAAAATTTATTTAATAGAATTTAAAAATCAAACTTTTATATTTTTTCCAAATTCAATCTTTAATTTTACACAAATTCACTATATTATTTTACTTAAAAATTTCCCTTTTTATTTCTTTTGAAAAAATCCAAACTTATATATTTTTCATTCTCTCAAATACCAATATATATTCAACTAAGCCATAGCATTCAATAATTTCAATTCCCAATATAATCAATATAATCGTCACAGATTATCACATAAATCACATCGCTGAATATAAAATAAATTCAACGTTTCGAGGAATCCAGTTGGATCCCACCAACCTGTTTCCCTGCATCCACAGACGTTAGCACAATATAAAATACCAAACCCACTTCGAGGTGGAATATCACATTATATAGGGTCATCCGCTATTATGCGGGGCGCATAGGGTCTCGTCCGCTGTTATACGGGGCACATAGGGTCTCATCCGCTATATAATGCGGGAAATCAATCGCTCTAATATATATATAGTATCACATCCAGTCAATTCAATCATTCAACCAATAATTTAAATTTAACTATATAAAATTTAAATGGTAATCCAAATGAGTGAGTTTAACTCACCTTTGTTTTTGTTTTGCAATCCATTTCCATCCCGACTTGTTTTCACGATTTTGACCCTGTATAAGCAATTCACGATTTATTAACATTTGAATTAACCACCCAATTAATTACCATTTAAAAATTTTAATTTAGTAATAATTTAATTTAATTTAAACTAATAATTTTCCTTTAAAAAATCTTTTAGTAACTATAATAAGTCAAATAATTTGATTTAACAATTTAATCACCAAATCCATTTAAAATAAACTAGCAAATTAAAAATGTGTATAAGTATATTTATTTCCTTTTGAAACTACCTATATATATATATACACACACACTTATAAAAATAATTTATAGATCTAACAGTCTAATTTATATAACTTCAAACCTTTAAAAAAATTCTGTTATATACACATTTTTTTCTTCTTCAATTCGAAACCACAACTATACTTTTATAAAAATAAACTATAGATTTCAAAAATGAACTTCCAACACTTTAAAGTTCCTATTTATTTTTCCAAAACTTACCTATATATGTATTAAATTATATGTGTATACCTATATAGATACGTATATATTTATTTTCTGATTTCCTATATACATCTAAATTAAGAACAACTTAAAATTCAGAAAACTACTTAACATTTAAGATTTCCTTTACTGTAAATAATTTCTGTATGCAAATAAGTACAAATAAATTTAAGAAAAATAATAATAATAATAATACCTTACTTTATATATACATTCATAAATCCATAAATTTAAGAAAATAAATTTTTATATAACTACTGCATTATTGTATTTTTCACAGACCTATATGCATAAAAATAAAAATTGGCCAATACCTCACTATCGACTCTCCCTCGAAAGCCTGCCGACCATTCCCAAACCCTTAAACTTACCACCTCGAACGCACGGCCCCGCACCCCCCTTCGGCGACCTTCGCTGACCACTAACCACTCCATCGAATCGATCGACGTCACCGTGCCTTCAATCGATCGCCTAACGACGTTGCAGTCGACCCCGTGCAAGTCTCGACACTGCTCTCATCTTCGTGCGAACGCATCTTCTTGATCGAGAAGGTGAGAATTGATTTAATTGATTTCCCCACTTTTTAGAACGAGGCTGATGATGTTAATTTTTGGAAGAAGGAACTATCGGCCATTTTTATTTCACGAATAGAATTCGCAAGTTGGGTTGGAATGTTTCTGAAAAGGGGGGAGCTACGAATAAATCTTGAAGGAAAGAGAAGGAGGGATTCGTTCAAATAAAAGTGAAGGCATGTAGTTGTTCTCCTGATTTTTTTTTATTATTTAGCTCGATTCATTTGCACTGGAAAGCTAAAGAGAAACGAATGTGTTTTGAAGAGGAAGACATCATTCGCGACAATTTTTTTCTTTTTATTACCGGCCTACATCTAATTACTGAGGCAAGAAGAGAACGCGTGTTGCCAATAAGGACACGTGCGCTGAACTATACATGTCTACAAAGGTTTGCCACAATATTCAATGCAATAATATTATATTTGAATTTAAACCCAAATTTAAATTGTCTTGAAATCGTAGCTTAAAATTTTACATCCTATCGAGGCGTTCCGCTAGGCGTTTATAATGTTAAACCCCTATTTCGGACACAATGTAAAAGGTTTCGAAACCTAATTCGATCGTATGGAGAAGATAGATTTTTGCACCAGATATTGTATTGAATTTCAATATAGATTTCAACGTGTTTATATATCGTACGATCACACAACAACTCCAAACACTACGAAATTTGAAATCCGATAATAATACAATATTACGGTTTCAATGGAACTTTTTCGTTGAATTCCGAGATTGTGCCTCGGAAGGCTATTTTTAAATATAAATTTAAATGATATGTTTTTAAAACTGAACAAATCATATTAAAATTCAAATTTAATACTTCTATTATCTTCATTATTACCAATATAATTTTCATAAGCCATTGAAATATTTTTAACAAGCTTAAAATTCCAGATTCACTATTTTAACCAATTTCCAATTATTAAATCCAATTATTAGATTGCCCAAATAAATAGTGATATTTGAAATTCAAGTTAAACTAACTTTCAAATATTTAAAATCAATTAAATATACTAATTTAAAATATTCAAAAATTTCGGGTCGTCACATTCCTCCCCCTTAAAAGAATTTCGTCCCCGAAATTACTAGTTAAGAAGAATGGTACATAACCCGTTAACTGTTTTCCCAATCCAAGTAGTTTTTAACAACTTTCCAACCATCTTTTTATTAAAGACACACTATCATTCTTACTAACTTTCCAAACTCTTCCATAGTTTCCAAACAACATTACTTATTCAACCATTCAAATTTTAAATTATCCAAATTTCTCAAAATTTTCTAAGTCCTTAAATTTTCGAAAAATTTCGCCAGCGTCTCCTTTGCGCGGCTAGCTTGGTATAACTACAAAATGCCTCAACGGGCCCACAGATTCCAAAAGAAACAAAAGGCCAAGTGGCTAGACCAGAAAATCATCAAATTTCATTCAGAAATTCAAATACATATCTTTTTGTCGGACCATAAAATTTTATCTTCTAAAATCAAATTCATCAATTTCCTTTTTGCTTTTAATTACCTATATACTACTTAGCAATAACATCCAATCACAGCATTCAAAATCATTTTATACATTTCTTTACAACAATTTCAATATCTATTTCTTTCAAACCCATATGATATACACATATCATCCATACGCAATATCAAATCCGATCGCTCACTCGATCACACAATTTCACTTTCGAACTAGTATCGTCCAACCGACTTTCTAGTGCGGACTTGGATCTAGTTTCTTGACCAGAAACCGTCATTCTCCTTGCATAGTCATAACTATGATAGAGAATTTCCAGAATCAATCAAAAATCCATATTCAGGGTTCGACGTCGAAAATCGAGTGAAAAATCCCAACTCAGATCGATATGACTGTCTCGAAATTCTGTGCTCGAAACCGGATCAAATCGCTATGCGAATAAAGTAATATACATACATCCCATGTATTTATTTCCAATTGATTATTAGCTATATCAATTCTCTTCTTATTCACACTCATCTTGATTTCTATCCACTCATTCATAATTATCATTTCACACCCCTTTTATTAAAGCTTCATTCAAATATTAACTTAGAATATTTTTCCTAAAACCAAATTTGCTTAAGAATTTCACCATTTCTTCTTATGTTCAATATAAATATTTTACACACTTAAATATTTATTTTTACTTCACCACTTTAATTTATATCTATTTCTTATTAAATTTGGATCTCTAATGTCTAGATGAATTCAATTTTACCTTTCATTATTAAATATTGAATTCTATTCATCTCATTTCAAACCATATTTAATTAACCATTTATTTAATTGGTTTCACTTACTATTTTATTTTAAATCCAAATGGATTTTACTTCCAAACCCTTATTATTCTTAGTCCACTTCGAATTAATTCTACAACTTTACTTAACTTAATTCAAAATGAATTTGAATATTCAGTTTAAGTTCCATTTACTTACAAATGTAAATTCATTTGTTCATTCACAAATTATTTAAGTAACTATTTCACTTAGTCCACTTAGACTTTTTCTTTACGTTCACTTTTACTTAATTAGATTTAATTACACTCCTATTCAATTCAAATTTTTAAACTTCTATAAGTTCCAAATTTAATTACATTTCATTCACTAATCTTTTTACTTCATTTAATTTGTTTACTTCACTAGCTTATTTTGTTTCAACTTATTTTAATTTAACTCTTCTTAAGTTAAATTTTATTCTAAACAAATTTCAAATCTTTATAAGTTTCCAACCTTATTTATTATTCCAAAACATTTTTAATAAAATTCCAGAGTCTTTTAAACAATTACTCAACATTTCAAAATCATTTTTGAAATCAAATATATACATAATTCATTTGCATATCAAATTACCCTTTGAATTTCAAAACCAAACCCAGTTTTGCAAACAACTCCTATCTAAAACAATTTCGCAGCAATTCCTTTCTTGGAAACTCGAAAATGAACACCGATGGTGTCGCGATCATCATCGAAATTATTTTCCAGCGAACGAAAAGAGTTCAATGCTTTTACCTCTTTAAAAACATTTCCAAATATTTCAAATTCCAAATCTTACCTGATTCAAATCCAATTCAAAAATATTTCCCAAATAATATCACCATTATTTCTCCAAAACCTTTGAAAAATCATTTTCAAACTCAAAGGAAATTAAATTTCACAAATTTTCAAACCTCAAAACCTTCCGATTTTTACTCAAATATTTCTCTGGAAGTTCAAGTTATAAATTCTATTTATAATTCACATTTCAAACTTCATTCTATTAATGAATTTATTTCCTTATCCTTTGGTTATTACCTTAATTTCTTATTTCAATTTCCATATAACAATGATAATAATTTAATATTATCATTCTCTAACAACCAAGCAACCATATACACTTATAATAATTTACAGAAAAATTATTTCTTTCATATATAAATATAGTTTGGGCAAAATTATTTCATCACCCTATTTAAAACAATACCGTGTCAAATTGTTTTGTATAAGTGTTTAGAGATCCCTATCAATAACGTTAATTGCTCGTATTGACTAGAATCCATAAACTACTCAACAAACCAATCAACACAATATAAAACCTAACAAATACGCGCTCATATCTATTAATACACTCAAACTCATTCTTAGAGCACCGCTGACTCTATTTCTAATGAGTAATCCCCACCAAAGCCTAGGTTATCGCCAACCTCGCTCTGATACCACTATAACAGCCCGCAAACCCGTACCCCTTACGTTGACACTATTCCTCATCATCTCAACTCAAAGTGAACGGAAATACGAACCATTAGGGTTAAAGAAGAAGGAGGTAGAAGAAGAAAATAGAAGACAACATCAGAATCTCATAATCGCAGCGGAATAAATATAATATATAACAACAGCTTTAAAACACAAAGAAATCTATACTGATTCATACATTACATCATCAGGGTACAACTCAAATCAACAACACAATCAATAGCAAAATGCTGGATAGCTATAATAACCCGTCCCCACAAAAACTGACTACGCAGTTTACCAAACACAGTGGAATATACATTAACTATGTGCGATACGTCTCGTCATCCAGTTCGTCTCCTGAGCTCCACAGCATCCTTTCCTGTATCCATAATACTCGGTCTGACCCGAGCATTATAGTTAAATAACACCCGAGTCAGCCTGGAAAACCAGAGTGAGAAAACACACCCAACTGGATTATTAAAGTTTCCAAAATCCTTTGAAATCAAAGGTATCTCGTAAGAGCACGCCACAAATAAACGTTCCGGATGTTTACCTTACGATAACCAAAACATTTTTATCAAATTCGTCTCATATTATAATAGTGTCTATAGAAAGTAAAATAGAATCTAGCTGAAATGCTTGCATCTCACGTTCCAGAAATAGTTGGGCACAATAAAAACCGTACAGGCGCTTATTGGAGTTTGGATTCCATGCAATGGCAGGGCTATTGGGGTACCGCCGGTCACAGTACGTGGTCTAGATCACCGTACCGAGAATCCACCATGATCCCCTACTACACAAGACCGAAGCTACGCCTTACTGGATAGTCCGAATAAGATCACTCCAAGGTTGGGATCAGCAATCGCCCACACAGCCGAAATAAAAGAGACACCTAGACAGGGATGACCTTACCCTAATTGGTTGCTGGCCACTTAGCCTTGCGTGCACCTCCCTAGTTTTAGTCACTCCCGGTTGATGAGGCTCGAGGCTATGCGTTACCTTTTTAGCACACATTCACTTAGAATGCTCATCGTCCTCTTGACGATGTTCTGATAGCATTCGTCCATACATGTCCGTTCCGTGTCCGAACGGAACCGAAGGCACTACTCCTACTACATCCATTTGGAATCACCCTCAGGATTAGTAGCGATTAGCCCTTGCACTTCACTGCTCCATCTTCGACTCCAAGCTCTTGTCTTCCTCATGAAAACGTTCAAACCTGATCGAAGTGGTTTTCGGAAAATTAGTCGCCATCCCAGTCTCTTCGAAACGATCAACGCATTGGCCAATATTTATAGTCGATTATTTAACTATCAATATCATCCATAATCAACCATCAGGCCTTAATAATTTCCTAAATTATTTGTTTCAAAATATCTTCGCAATATATTTTTCTACACTTCAACCCTTTTGAAAATTGTTTTCAAATCACTTTTCTCTCGCGGAATAATTTTCAAATATTTTTTATTTCCACTGAAATCACCAAGTCTAAATACTTTGGATTTTAAAATAATTCTAAACACTTTATCCAAAAATATATATTTTAAAACACTTAAAATAAAAACTATTTAAATCACTTTATTTAAAATACTAGTTGTGAAATTTTATAATAATTTCTCATGTAAAACTTAAGCCAAAATTAAATTTAAAATAAAAGTTATTTTATAAGGTATAAATATTAAATAATTATCTTTTAAATCATAATACTAGTTAAACTTTTAAAATACTTTACTTATATAATTAACTTAATAAATATTTGCTTTTAAAAATTTTAAAACCACTAAATAATAATTTCTTTTTAAAACATTCTTTTAAAATCATTTTACCTCTAACTTATACTTGGAAATCTTTCTTTGAAAATATGTTTGGCTTTTCAGGGAAATACACTTTCATTTCCACACCTTTTAAAATAAACCACTATTTATTTTTAAACAAATCACCCTTCCCTTATAAATTCCCATCCTGAATTTATACTTTCAAATTATCCTCTGATAAATATTTCACTTTATTTATAAACCTCATTTATAAATTCCATAATCTCATTCTCCTTTAATCCCAGTTTCAAACACTTAATCAGTTTTCAAATCAATTTTTTAAACTAACTCCATTTTAAAATAAATACCTTTACTTACCCAAATTTATTTTAAAACCCATTAATTCTATATTTACTTCTATATCTATGATTTAAAATATTATTTTAAACTGAAATATACACTTCATACTTCATTCAAAATTCAACCTTTTAATTTCTCTCCAAACATTTAAATCTTAAATTTTGAAAATGAAATCCTTTAAATTTTTAGCCAATATCACTTAAGTCTCCAAAACTCTTTTATATTCATTTATTTAAAATCTCTATCTTTATTTCCATACTCAGAATTTATTTAATAGAATTTAAAAATCAAACTTTTATATTTTTTCCCATTTCAATCTTTAATTTTACCCAAATTCACTATATTATTTTACCTAAAAATTTCCCTTTTTATTTCTTTTAAAAAAATCAAAACTTATATATTTTTCATTCTCTCAAATACCAATATATATTCAACTAAGTCATAGCATTCGATAATTTCAATTCCCAACATAATCAATATAATCATCACAGATTATCACATAAATCACATCGCTGAATATAAAATAAATTCAACGTTTTGAGGAATCCAGTTGGATCCCTTCAACCTATTTTCCTGCATCCACAGATGTTAGCACAACATAAAATACCAATCCCACTTCGAGGTGGAATATCGCGGTAAATGGGGTCATCCGCTACTATGCGGGGCGCGTAGGGACTCATCTGTTATATAATGCAGGAAATCAATTACTCCAATATACATAAATAATATCACATCCAATCAATTCAATCATTCAACCAATAATTTAAATTTAACTATACAAAATTTAAATGGTAATCCAAATGAGTGAGTTTAACTCACCATTGTTTTTGTTTTGCAATCCATTTCCATCCCGACTTGTTTTCACGATTTTGACATTATATAAACAATTCACGATTTATTAACTGTAACGACCCGTATTTTCACTACTTCGAAAATGAGAGATTTCGTTCGATTCAAATTTACAAAGAGTTTAAATCTTAAATAAATATATTATATATAATAAATAATTATCTATTCTTATAGTTAATAAATTAAAAAGTATGAATTTGGATTTTTGAACAAATCGACAAAAGTTAAGTTTTGTCAAAAGTAAATAAAGGCTTAAATAAATAGGTTTAATTAAAAAGGTAAATCTTATTTAAAACATCTAATAAAGATAATAAAAGTATGTTAAAAGATTTAGAAGTTTGTTAATAATCGTTTCACAAAAATAACCAAAATCTGTCGCATTTTGTCAGTTTTACGTACACTGTAAAATTAGAGATTTTGATATTAATTAAATATGATTTTAAAATATAAAGAGACTTGTTTTAATTTATTTAAAGAAGTAAAAAGTTCATTTTTAAAATTTGGTTTACTTCTATATATAGTTTAACTAAAACGTCAAAATGTGACCGTAAAACATTTTGTCGAAAAACGATGTTTTGTCGATTAAAAGTTGTCGCAACGTCGTCGCACCTTTATTTTCTTATATAGGAACATATATTCAAATAGTGTAAGTATTAATTAATTCACTAATCAAGTTTACTTTTACTAAACAAGGTTAGAAACTTCTAGAAAACAATTAAGAAAAAGTAAGCACAAAAAGACAAAAATGTCATTTCAAAGCAAAAAGTAAAACACCTGTTAGGAACTGAGTTGATGATGTTTTGATGACAACAACCTTATATAGTTATTATACTTTACTTTATAAAATATATACTAACATTTATATATATATATATATGTATGTATGTATATATGTATGTATGTATGTATGTATGTATGTATGTAGGAAGTATATGCAGGTATTATCGAAGACTGATCAGTATAAAGACTCAAGCATCAAGATGAAGATTAGAGATTCAAGATTCAAGACTCTAGAGAATCAAGATTTCAAGATTTCAAGATAAGTGTCTAGTATTTTGTTAAAACTTCATAATAGCACTCTCATCTTTCTTCCAATTTTTCTTTTGGGATGGAACCCAATTTCTATCGAAAGCAGTGGCTTACAAACACACGACAAGTAGCTTACAAACCTACGACAAGTGGCTTACAAACCCACGAAAATCAAAATCATTTAAACTACTTTATACAAGTTCTCAAGTCCTATGGAGGAGCTCTGTAGGAAGGTTCTTGCAATTTCATTTTGAATAGATTTTTCAAAATGTTTTTAAATCTGTTTTCAAAATGTTTCAAAATCATGATTTCAAAAATGTTTTCTCTATCTCAAAATATTGTTTAAACACTTTACTTTGCTTCAGAGAAGTTTCAACTTGTTTTAAATTCAATTGTCTTTACAAAACAACATCTCTATATTTTTGAACTAAAGGATGTCGGCATATGGGGATACCCCATGTCGACATGATGACAGTTGAATTCAAAATTTAATTTTCAAAAGAAATGTCCATTCGTTAGAAAACCTTTCGCCAATGGTTATGACTGTTGTGCATCTATATAAAGGCCTCCAAAACGAATTTTTTAATAACTACTTTTCTTATTTTCTTCACTCTTTCCTCTCCACCATTCCATATCCATAAAACTTCATATTTACAAGGTCGTGCTATCATTCTGCCAAATTCTCAATAGGAAATCATTTAGATACTCTCTCTATTTGATTCTCCATCATTCTACTAAAGATCAAAGTGCTATTCAGAGTTATAGGATTAATTTGTATTCACAAAGTCCATAGAGTCTATCCATTCAAAAGGATTGTTATTAGAAAGTATTAGGGTGATCTTGTGTCCCGAAAATCAAGAGAGTTTACCCCAGACTCGGAGATAGGAGGGTTCCTCAAGGACTTAGAAATTGAGGGTTGTAATTTGGATATTGGCTTATAAAAATCTGTACAAGGATATTGCCTTGGTGCAGGACTGGATGTAGGAGGATTCCGAACCAGTATAAAATCCGGTGTGTTCTTTCCTTTTACTTGCTTTACTTTACTA
The DNA here is from genome assembly GCA_030765085.1 of Allium cepa. Lineage (NCBI taxonomy): Eukaryota > Viridiplantae > Streptophyta > Magnoliopsida > Asparagales > Amaryllidaceae > Allium > Allium cepa. Next base: position 444,397,904 of record CM060945.1, read on the forward strand.
TTTGCATTTGTTATATGTTCTGTGATCATTCTGTGTTAGAATTCTGTTTAGATTTGTGTTGAAAGTTTTAATTCATTCATATAGTTCATATATTCTTTAAAACACTATTCACCCCCCCCCCCTCTAGTGTTATTTCTGCCTTAAGATCCTTAATCCGCACCCCAACAACATCAAATCAAAGAAACATAATTATTACTTACTTTACTTAATATCTAAGTGAAAATGACATAAAGTAATGATTTGAAATGTGATGTTAAGTGTTGAAAAAAAATAAGATTACTTTATAAGTAAGTAAGGGTATTTTGGTCTTTTTACAAAATATTATTTTGATCCAAAAACTTTTCTATAAATAAGACCATCATTCTTCCACTTTCTTTACATATTTCTACCTTCTTCTTCTTCCTCCTTGAAGCTCTCTTTAATGGCTTCTTCTTCTCTTCCAAAATGCTTGCTAACTTTTTTAAAATCATATCAAATCAACTTCAAACACCACCAAACTTTGCCAAAGACCTTAGAATACTATTAGAACATGGTTTAGCATCTAATAAGTGAAGAAATGATGGAGGAAGAGGAAGAGGAAGAATAGGAGGAGGCCGAACTTATGGAAGAAGTGATCAATGAAATTGAGTAGAAGTTAATTAGTTGAAGTTTTAGTGAAGTGTTGTTGATACGAATGTTGGTAGGAAGTTAAACATTTGGGTAAAGGTGAGAAATTCTCACCGCTTTTTAAATTTTATTGATTATCATGCTTAATTGTTATGTTAGATAATCACTATTTGATGAAATGGATGTTTGATTGATTTTTGAATATGTTGGATAATCCGTAGTAATGTTATGACATTTACCGTATTGAAAATGTTAATGTTATATGATTGTTGTATGATTGTGATGGTAATTTGGATATCAAATTCATATTAGTTAAGTAACCACTTTGTTTAGTAAGACCATATTTTAGTAATATGAGAAATTGTGGAAAAATAAGTCTTTTTTCATTTAGAAGTGGAATTAAAGTTAAAATGAAAGAGAATTTGAAATTTGAAGTAAAACGGATTTGAAAAGGATAGCTAATCAGAAATTGAAATTTAGATGAATAGTGAAATTAAAATTGAAATCGATTTTGAAAAAGTGAAGTTTAGTTTGATATTGAATTGAAGTTTAAATTGAAATTAGATTTGAAATCTAAGTTTTAAATGTGTTTAATTTGAGATTAGAATTGAAATTAAGTTGAAATTGGAATTTAAAATTTAATATTAAAATAATGGGAATATAATAATATTATAATATGGTAATAGTGAAAATATGTTTTTAAATACTTTAAAAGGTGAAAATATTGATTTAAAATGATTTCTAATGATTTTATAAGTGTTGAAATCCAATTTGAATAAATTATTTCAAATGTTGAAAAATAAGTTAAAACTAGACGCGTCGCGCAACGGTAGTTCGCGATTTCGCGCCAAAAAGTTCAAATGGATGCGTAGAGTGAAATATAGCTCGGAATTCTTCGAGATAAGAAAATTCCGGACTACTATATCCATATATTCTAAATGAAGAAAGAAAATCAAAGTTTCGATAAGTAGATTTTGAATTAAGTCCAAATAAATTTTCTAGAAAAATCGCGCTAGTGCAGTTTAGTGACCAAAACAGAAAATCTGTTTAAATGATCGTTTTTAATTATGGAAAAATATGGAATAAATTTGATAAATCTATTTAAATGATTTAAAAGAGATTTGGATTGGAAAATATGAATTTTCGAATGTTTAAAAGTTTTTTAATTCAAATAAGCTTATATAGCACTTTCCGCAGCACTTTTCTGCTGCGAATTCTATGACTTTTGGATTATAAGTTTAAATATAATGACGTTTCCCAGAATCAATTATGAATGTTTTTAAAAAGGATAATTAAGCGATTTGAAAGATAATTTGGAATATTTATAAGCAATTCCAAAATAAGTTGAAAATCTGAGTATGCGGAAACGACTAGTACATTTGTCCCGCCCGTGAGATCTGAGAAGATAAAATAAGGTGTTTAACTAAAGTTAGGAATGGAGCAATCACTGCCCTGAACTTACCTGGCCTATGTTTTCTCTTCTTAAGCGAGGGGTGGAACATATCGAAAGGAAAGTCTGGATGCTTTAAAAGATCATAATTAAGTTTTTTCTAAGATAAAAGAAAAGAAATAAATTCTTTGAATTTCTTATAAATGGTCTAGATATAAGATTTATAAAATTGATATTTTATAAATAAAAGTAATGGAGTAATAAAAGTGTTTTATAAATATTAGAAATGGGTTTGTAATCAAATTTATGGTGGGTTTACCATTGAAATTTAGAAAAGAATTTATAATGGATTTTATAAATTATAAGATTTGAAAGGAATCAATTGGTAAATAAGAGTTTTATTATAATTGTATTTTGACTTATAAGTGAGATATAAATGGAATTTATAAATACCGTTTTGTAAATCTGAAATCAATTTAAATTGATAAGTTAAATGTGAAAGTTATTAAACGAATTATATTCGCGATTTTCGACAGTGAATAATCCTTTAAATTAAATGGATGTTTTGGAAAGTGTTATTATAAAGGGAATGTTTTCCTTAAGTTAAAAGTTAAGAAGTTTGGATCAAGAATTAAGTAAAGAAATTTGAGATATTTTCCAAAGCAAAAGAATGAATTACTTAGAATTATCCTAAGTTATAAGAAAGAGATTTCAAAATCATCCAAAAAGAATTAAAGTGAAAAAAGACTTAATAAATCCTATATACTCATGTTCACTTTTATCGATGATTGGATTTCGAAGGAACCGGAGTCAGATTTGGTTAATTCCTATCCGAAAACCACTTCGAACCAATGTACACGTTCGAATGTGAAGACGTGTTGAAGATGGTGATTGAAGACCGTGAATCTTTCTAGCGTGAAGACTGCTTGTTGAACATGCTCTGGTTGGCCCCCATTATAGAGTTATTTATAGCAGTGGTCTCCTCGTGATAGAGATTTTGCGGATTGCAATGGCTTCTCGCCTAGTAATGGCCGAGGAAAGTGCCTTCGGTTTGTCCTGTTCCTGGACAACTTGTATGGACGTTTGTCTGACATTACATTTCTAAGACACAACGTTTGACTTTTACAAATGTACATCTGCTTGGTGGCGGAGAAGGCAACTTCTCTTAGCTTAACACCCTTCTCTGAGACATACAAGCTCAGAGGTTGTATGCTTGTGGGAGTCAAATAGTGATCAAAGGAATGACGGTGTGGCATTCAAAGATGTGATATATGCTATGTGAAAAGGTAATCGTGACCTTAAGCCTCATCAAACCTGAAATGACCGAAACAGGATTAGGTGCAGCAAGGCTAAGTGGGTCCTTCCCGATTAGGGTATGATCATCCCCTTCTAGATATATTTCTTCCCGCTATGACGTTCGGGATGTTAATTAATGTGGTGTATGCTAGAGGGCCCTTGATAAAGGTCGGTAATGACCGAGGGATGACATATTCGGTACCATCTAGTATAAAGAGGTGGGCCGGTCTTGTGTTGGTAGAGAAGCTGTGTGATGGTTTCTCGGGACATCCATCTAGAGGTGTACCCCATTACGGAAGGTAGATCCTGCGCCTGGTCATTTGTATGGAAATCTATTCTCCAATAAGAGCCTGCGGTTTTGTTTGTATTGGCGTAATGAATAGCCCCGAAATGCTATATGGGTAACCATTTCGGATAAGATTAATAAGTTTATTTGCAAATGTTTTCAAATAGATGTCATTAGAAATAATATCAAAGGTTTTGATATAAAAGTGTTTTAGTTATCATAAGGTAAAAACCCGTCCGTGTTTATGTGTGGGCGTGGTATTATGAGATACTCTTTATTTCAAAGGATTTTATCAAAAGGCTGATACATAACACTGTCATTTATTATTGAGTTTTTCTCACGCTGGTTTATCAAGCCTGATCCGGGTATTTCCAATACTCGGGTCAGATCCGAGTAGTTTCAGGATAGTCAAAGGAAGTTAGAGTTTCCAGAGGAGAGCTGGAGATATTCATGGACGCATGGAGATATTCTATTATCCGCTTTGCTTAGTATATTTGGTTCGATGTTTGTCAGCATTTGTAAGGGCAGGTTTTGTAACTGTCCAAGCTGAATCTAGGTTAGACTCTGATATTGTATATAGAAATTTTCCGCTGTAAAGATTATTATTGAAATAATATATGTTATTCCATTCGTGTGAGATTCTATCCTGTCTATTTTTCTTTATCACCCTTAATGATCCGTCTTTTCGTGCAATTTGAGTTGGACATATGTGGTTTATTGTCAGTTCAAAGGGTACGGGAAAATGGGTTGTTACATTAACATTTGAATTAACCACACAATTAATTACCATTTAACAAATTTAATTTACTAATAATTTAATTTAATTTAAACTAATAATTTTCCTTCAAAAATCTTTTAGTAACTATAATAAATCAAATAAGTTAATTTAACAATTTAATCACCAAATCCATTTTAAAATAAACTAGCAAATTAAAAATGTGTATAAGTATATTTATTTCCTTTTGAAACTACCTAATATAACTTCAAACCTTTAAAAAAATTCTGTTATATATATAAATATATACACTTTTTTTCTTCTTCAAATCGAAACTACAAATATACTTTTACAAAAATAAACTATAGATTTCAAAATGAACTTCCAACACTTTAAAATTCCTATTTATTTTCCCAAAACCTTACCTATATATGTATTAAATTATACGTGTATAACTATATAGATACGTATATATTTATTTTTTGATTTCCTATATACATTTAAATTAAATTAAGAACAACTTAAAATTCAGAAAACTACTTAACATTTAGGATTTCCTTTACTATAAATAATTTCTGTATGTAAATATGTACATATAAATTTAAGAAAAATAATAATAATAATAATACCTTACTTTATGTATACATGCATAAATCCATAAATTTAGGAAAATAAATTGTTATATGACTACTGTATTATTATATTTTTCATAGACCTATATGCATAAAAATTAAATTGGCCAATACCTCACTGTCGACTCTCCCTCGAAAGCCTACCGACCATTCCCAAACCCTAAAACCGACCGCCTCGAACGCACGGCCCCGCACCCCCCTTCGGCGACCTTTGCTGACCACTGACCACTCCATCGAATCGATCGACGTCATCGTGCCTTCAATCGGTCGCCTAACGACGATGCAGTCGACCCCGCACGCGTCTCGACACTGCTCTCATCTTCGCACGAACGCGTCTTCTTGATTGAGAAGGTGAGAATCGATTTAATCGATTTCTCCGCTTTTTAGAACCAGGCTGACGATGTTAATTTTGGGAAGAAGGAACTATCGGCCATTTTTATTTCACGAATAGAATTCGCGATTTGGGTTGGAATGTTTCTGAAAAGGGAGGAGCTGCGAATAAATCTTGAAGAAAAGAGAAGGAGAGATTCGTTCAAATAAAAGTGAAGGCATGCAGTTGTTCTCCTGATTTTTTTTTATTTAGCTCGATTCATTTGCACTGGAAAGCTGAAGAGAAACGAATGTCTTTTGAAGAGGAAGACAACATTCACGATAATTTTTTTCTTTTTGTTATCGGCCTACATCTAATTACTGTGGCAAGAAGAGAACGCGTGCTGCCAAGAAGGACACGTGCTCTGAATTTCTATACGTGTCTGCAAAGGTCTGCCACAGTATTCAATGCAATAATATTATATTTAAATTTAAATTCAAATTTAAATTGTCTTGAAATCGTATCTTAAAATTTTACATCCTATCGAGGTGTGCCGCTAGGCGTTTATAATGTTAAACCTCTATTTCGAACACAATGAAAAAGGTTTTGAAGCCTAATTCGATCGTATGGAGAATATAGCTTTTTGGATCAGTTATTGTATTGAATTTCGATATAGATTACAGCACGTTTATCTATCGTGCGATCACACGCCGACTCCAAACATTACGAAATTTGAAATCCGATAATAATACAATATTATAGATTCAATGGAACTGGTTCGTTGAATTCCGAGACTGTGCCTCGGAAGGCTTTTTTTGATATCATGAGGAACCTTAAGATCATGGTATACATTGATACTCATTTAAGTAAACCCCACGCCGTGTGTCTACCCTGCTTTTATTTATTCGTCGCATACGGATCGGAAGGCTATTTTTAAATATCAATTTAAATGATATGTTTTTAAAACTGAATAAATCCCCTTAAAATTCAATTTTAATACTTCTATTATCTTCAGCATTACCAATATAATTTTCATAAGCCATTAAAATATTTTTAACAAGCTTAAAATTCCAGATTCACTATTTTAAACAATTTCCAATTATTAACTCCAATTATTAAATTTCCCAAATAAATAGTGATATTTGAAATTCAAGTTAAACTAATTTTCAAATATTTAAAATCAATTAGATATTCCAATTTCAACTATTCAAAAATTCCGGATCGTCACAGCACTAATTATCTTCTTCTGTGAAATTTCAAAAATACCATCGTTTGCCAAAAAATACATCAAACGATAATTTAAATATTTAAATAAAGTCATTTTATTAAAATTGATTTTCTTATTATTTATTAAATTTGAATCAAATCTAAATATTAAAATAAATTTAATATTCACACTCGAAACGTGAAAAATTCCGAATCGTTACATAAATAGTGTTTTATAAGTAGAAGTGTTTAGATACACTTTGTCTTTTAAGTTAAAATAAGTAAACTAATTTGTGAAACTAGTTATAAAATATGTTCATAAATCATAAGCAATAAATCGTTGGTTCTCATGTTTTGACTTATTAATCATTTTTGTAAGCTACTTGTAAAGAGTTGTCAAACACTTTGTTTGCACAAAAAATGGACAAACACCTCCAAGTCGTATGATTCCGTTGATTTTAAGTTGTTTTTAGTGATTTGGGTGATTTATGCAAATATGTAAAAAGCAGGGACTAAACTGTAAAAGACACACAGATTTATAGTGGTTCGGCCAGAACGTGCCTACATCCACTTTATATGTTATTCTCCTCTTTCTCTTCAGATTACAAGTACAAAGTTTTGGTTACAAGTATATGAAAGTTGTTTGAAAGTTCCTTCCGTGTTTGAGCTCTCAAACTTGTCTGTCATTGTTGTACCCCTGCCCCTCTATTTATAGAGTGAGGCTGGGGGCAGGGGTCCTGGATGTATATAGCTGCTGGTGGGCCTGGGCTGAAGCAATCTAGCCTGGCACATCTGGTTCGACGGAGCTTGGTTCGGTCGTAGCTGGGATGGTTGGACCGGTGGTAGGTTGGTCTGGTGGTAGGTTGAGTGGAGTGTTGGTCCGGTGGTAGGTTGAGTGGAGTCTGGTTCGGTGTGGGTTTGGACCGGTAGAGCTTGGTCCGGTGGAGGTGATTCGGTGGAGCTCATTCGGTAGTACATGGAAGTGTGGTTGGTTCGGCTAGGAAGGGAAGTGGAGTTGGTTCGGTGATGAGTTGGGAATGCCGAATGCTTCTATATTTGGGAGTGCCGAATGAGCTCTTGTATTGGGAACGCCGGATGAACCAAGGCATCTTGAATGCCGAATGAGACTTCGCTCTACATCGCCGAATGAAACTTTAAACCTTTGATACCGAATGGACTTTTATACTTGAGTCATGAGTGAAACCCCAGACTTATATACGCTTGCTGGCTGCTTCTTCTTGGTTCGGTCGTGGTGGAAACGCACCCAACACTGATATTCCAGTTTTGACCAAAAATGAGATAACACTTTGCCCCCCAAAACATGCCTTGCGGTAGGAAGGCGTGTTTTGTAATGCCATGAGCTGGATGTTCATATCCTGTTGATGTCCTCATGCCTTGCGGTAGGAAGGCGTGCTTTGTAATGCCATGAGCTGGATGTTCATATCCTGTTGACAACCTGTAAAGAGCTTGATATTTTATATGGCCCCAAATGACGACCGTTCGGGATCGAGCTATTTGGGATGAAGCGCGGCCGTTCATGGTCAAGCACTTTACTTCAAATGACGACCGTTCGGGATCGAGCCATTCGAGATATAGTGCGACCGAGCCCGGTCAGAGGGCGGACCTCAAATGGAGACCGTTCGTGATCAAGCCACTTGGGGTGAAATGTGACCGTTCACGGCCGGTGCCGTTCGCGGCAAAAGATGGAATAGGACCGTTCGCGGTCAAGCACCTTACTTCGAATGACGATCGTTCGAGATCGAGCCATTCTTGGTAAGGTGCGACTATTGGCGGTCAAGAGGTGGACCTCAAATGGCGACCTTTCGCGATCGAACCATTTGTGGCGAGATGAGTTGTGCCGTTCGAGGCGAGTTTGTGACTGTTCGAAGTCGGGTGCCGTTCGAGGCGAATTGTGACCGTTCGAGGTCGGGTGTCGTTCGAGGCGAGTTGTGACCGTTCGAGGTCGGGTGCCGTTCTAGGCGAGTTGTGATCGTTCGCGATCGGGTGCCGTTCGAGGCGAATTGTAACTGTTCGAAGTCGGATGCCGTTCGAGGCGAATTGTGACTGTTCGAAGTCGGGTGCCGTTCGAGGCGAATTGTGTGCCCGGGGGGGCTTAATATTATCAGTGTCAGAGTTATTGTTTGGGGGAGTTTCCGAATCGAAGACTTCGGCAGTTCACTGCCATGCAAGAGGTGCTCGTGGACCGTTCGCGATCCACGGGCATACAAGTAATTTTTCCATAGAATTGTTAATGTTAAAGCATAATCATATGAACCTTACATCAGAAATGTCCAAACAGAAAGAATTTAAATGTTCAAATCAAAATCAAAGCAAAAAGCAGAATGAAGATGTCAAAGCGTAAACTCTTACTATAACGCGGTTGGCAGTCATTCAGAGCTTGCCTATGGATCGTGCGCGATCGCTCACATGTGTAAATGATTTAATCGTGTTAGCGAGAGGTTTACAACTTGTTCATCGTTATTTTAATCAAGCAATCAATGGATAATCAAACGGTGCCCCGATCCAGGGTCACCTCTAGCCGATGTAGACGGTGGTCGCTCTGGCTCCACAGCTGGAGTTCGCCTCCTCACATACTGAAGGAGCATACCGTTCCTGATATGCCCTTCCACCTCGTCCTTCAAATGCCTACAATCATTAGTGTTATGACCGTTTAATTCATGGAATACACAAAACTTATCTGATTTTCTTTCGTTAGAGGTTGGATCCCTTCGTATTGGTCTACGATACGGAACATGCTCCTTGGTATCCTGATAAATTCGTTCCAGACTCTCATTCAGCTCAGTATGAGTGGTGAATCGCGGCTCCCTCCGTTGCCGCTTTGTCCTGTCATCATTATCCTCAGCCTTTCTCTTTCCTTTGCTAGTCTCTGCACCCTTTCCAGGTGGGTTTCCGCTCTTGATTGCGTAAACGTCATCTTCTTCCTCTCTTTCTGCACTAGCATCTTCCAAACGTAGAAACTTTTCAACCTCATGATAGAACTCTTCCAGATTCATAGGCGGGTCCTTGGTTAACGAATTCTTAAACTCTGTACTATCAGCTATTCCAGATACAGCCGCCATCATGACCATAGATGGATCTGGTCGATCCACAGATGCTGCCGCCGCATTAAATCGCGTTAGAAAGCTCCTCAAAGTCTCTCCAGTTTTCTGCTTCAAGGTTGCCAAAGTCATCACATTCTTGGGTCTCGCAATATGAACCCTGAATTGCCTCATGAATCTCTCAGTTAAATCTGCCCACGTTCCTATGGAGCCGCTCTCCAGTTGCCTAAACCATAACGCTGCAATGTCCGTCAAATACAGTGGAAAGCACCGGGCCATGATCTCCTGTGATGCCCCCAGCACTTCCATGTGCCTCATATACTTAGTAAGATGGACCGCAGGGTCTGTCCTCCCATCGTACATCTCTACTGATGGTAGCTTGAACTCTGGTGGGTTCCTAGCCATCCTAATCGCAGAAGAAAAAGGACTTCTATTTACATCTTCCAAGTCTCTGTTTACTAAACCGCCTATCATAGCTCTTCTAACCATCTCTGCTAATCTGTCATTGTCTCCAAGCTGTAGTCCTCGTTCACTGCCTTCGACCTGCCCTCCGAGTCCGCGGGAGTTTTCATGTGTATGCCTCCCTGGCTAAACGTTCATTACTCTATTGCTACCAGGTGGCTCGGATGCCCCCATCTCTCTTCCCGGGGTCGGATCAACATGCTTTGTGTGAGTGCCCCCTAGCTCTGGTGCTACGCCAGATGGTCCTGCTCCGTTCTGAACTCCGGTTGCTTCTTGGTTTTGTGCTCCAAGTTGCCCAAGTTGCTGAAGCAAGTTCTGCATCATCTCTTCTTGTCTTCTCATCATAGCCTCCATCTCATCCCTGGTGATGAAGGCTGAAGCTTGGTTTGCTCCTGAGGAAGCCTCTTGACTCCCTTCCTGTTGACTCTGCTCTGGCCTTGGCCTTCTGCTTGATTGTTTCGCCATGACTCTTCCAATCTGAATCTCTAAACCCTCAAATTCAACTTCCAAGCGGTAGGTCCTTGAGTTCAATTCTCAGTGAAAGCACCAAAAATGTTTGCACAAAAAATGGAAAAACACCTCCAAGTCGTATGATTCCGTTGATTTTAAGTTGTTTTTAGTGATTTGGGTGATTTATGCAAATATGTAAAAAGCAGGGACTAAACTGTAAAAGACACACAGATTTATAGTGGTTCAGCCAGAACGTGCCTACATCCACTTTATATGTTATTCTTCTCTTTCTCTTCAGATTACAAGTACAAAGCTTTGGTTACAAGTATATGAAAGTTGTTTGAAAGTTCCTTCCGTGCTTGAGCTCTCAAACTTGTCTGCCATTGTTGTACCTTGCCCCTCTATTTATAGAGTGAGGCTGGGGGCAAGGGTCCTGGATGTATATAGCTGCTGGTGGGCCTGGGCTGAAGCAATCTAGCCTGGCACATCTGGTTCGGCGGAGCTTGGTTCGGTCGTAGCTGGGATGGTTGGACCGGTGGTAGGTTGGTCCGGTGGTAGGTTGAGTGGAGTGTTGGTCCGGTGGTAGGTTGAGTGGAGTCTGGTTCGGTGTGGGTTGGTTCGATGTGGGTTTGGACCGGTAGAGCTTGGTCCGGTGGAGGTGATTCGGTGGAGCTCGTTCGGTAGTACATGGAAGTGTGGTTGGTTCGGCTAGGAAGGGAAGTGGAGTTGGTTCGGTGATGAGTTGGGAATGCCGAATGCTTCTATATTTGGGAGTGCCGAATGAGCTCTTGTATTGGGAACGCCGGATGAACCAAGGCATCTTGAATGCCGAATGAGACTTCGCTCTACATTGCCGAATGAAACTTTAAACTTTTGATACCGAATGGACTTTTATACTTGAGTCATGAGTGAAACCCCAGACTTATATACGCTTGCTGGCTGCTTCTTCTTAGTTCGGTCGTGGTGGAAACGCACCCAACACTGATATTCCAGTTTTGACCAAAAATGGGATAACACACTTGACTTGCAATAAGCGACTTATAAGTGGTTTCCAAACGTGCTTTAAATGATATACCAATTAACATGATTACTTATTTTTCAGTTCTTTCTACTAAATACATATGATGCCAGTTTATAACCATGTTGGATAAGGTTCAAAATATTTCATATAAATTGAAAAAATGGGGTTGAATCCTCAAATTTTACTTGTAAGAACAAGAATAAGATTAGAGCTCCTGCTAGTTTTGCTGTAGGTGTGAAATGACATGATATTTCAAAATGTGAAGAGGTCTAAATCTGATATGTAAATTGGTAGGTATGAATGTGAGAATTTTCATGTGGAAGGCAAGAAAGACCACTCAAAGAATTAAAGATAATATTGAACTATGGGTTATTGAACTAAAAAGAGGGAACATGCCAAGGCTTCGTGGAGGTGAAAATGGTTTTCTGGAAAGTGTACCACTATCGGTATCATCTTTTGTGCTAGAGGCCACCTCGGGTAAGCCTTTCTAGTTTCGGCAATTGTCCGTCGACCATAGTGTAAAAAATAAAAAAAAATTGGTCTGTAGAAAGAAGCCGGATGCTAATGGTAACACACTTCTGAAAAATGGAGCAATTTATTTAGTCTATTTGCTTTTATTTTTTATCATATTTTTGTTTTTTTTTTACTTTTGCAAACTGATATATAGTTTCCAACAATTTTATCAAATAAATATTTTCAATTTACAAGGAAAATCAAGTATTTGCACTACTCGCAAATTACCTTTAAACGGAATTTTGTTTGCACAAGTAATTCATAGATTTTATAGTCTATCTAACAATATTTATTTGTCGCCTAATTAGTAAAATGTTACCGGTGAAAACTTTATGCAACTCAAAGTAGATAAAATATTTGCAAATTTGTCTACGAAGTGAAAAACTTCATTGAAACATATAACTTAGATCTTTTTCATAGAAAGACACAAGGTTTACGATTTATGATGAAGACTTTTATGGTGGAGACAGAATCTCTATTAAAAATATTAAAGAATTTTAAGTTTAAAAAGCTCATGTTGTTTTACAACATGTTACATTTAATTTGCAAGTTGTGGACAAATGAGAGTTATATCCGTTCTGAAAAGGCTTAGGATGCATTCTCAACCAACAGGGTATTTGAACGGAAAATTCAAATAGAATATTGATTGACTGGGAAAGATAATTGAACAAGAAATACATTTGACGATTTGAACGGGCTATTTGAACGGAATGACGGGAAGAAAAACGTAAATCAACAGTTTTTGATGTCTACTGTTAAAGACGCATCACGAAGCTGGTGAAAAGGCTAACACCGTTGGAACATCCGACGTATTGTAACAAGCCCAAAAAAAGACCGAGAATGGACCTTGCAGATTTTAAACCACAAATCCCAAAATTTTAGAAAAACGCACCATATAAATCTTTAGAAAATTATATCATAATTACTTATTCTCTTAGTTACTTTCACATTGATCGATCATCTTCTGGAAACATAACCGGATTATAAAATGAAACTTGCGTACTCAAATAAAAAACCAACACAGCCTACTTTTCACACTACAATTTCATTCTAAATCAAACATATAGACATCATAGCTCGGTTTCTTCCAAAGACATCAACAACTTTCAAAGAGTGACCAATTTAAGATTGCTGCCACAAACGATTCCAAACAAAAAGGCACAGCTTAACATTTTATTATATCAATAATTCACTGCTTTAAGTTTAGGCCATATAACAAACATAGGTTGGTGATAGTAATATTTCACTTGAAGTCATCAGATTGTAAAAAAAAATAGGTTGCTGCAAACACAAATTTTCGCATCACGAGCTGATGCTCAGCTTCAGATCTCATTATCGGCGACATTTTTCATTGCATAGATGCCATTAACTGCTTCTCTGCATACAGATACAAATATATAATCAGGGACGGATGTCCATATTCATATTCTTGAATATATGAAAAGACATATCACATAAATTTCAAAAGAAAAGACTAGTAACAAACTCAATGTTAATTTAGTCCATTAAACTACTTAACAAGTTGGTCATCTCACCTATTGAGTATCCATTCATTTTAGATCAACCTGAAAGAAAATTAGAAAGAAAATTAGAAAGAAAAACAAAGTATTTGTGAAAAATGTCCCAGTTAAATTTAATTGTTAAAATTGCTATGGTGCTAGTTATATGTTACTTTTCAATAAATAAGACTATAGTTTATTCCATTTCTCGGTATAAAACTCTAATTTACTAAACTTTTGAACAAATTGGTTGATAATCATTTTTCCTTTGATATTAATTGTAATTGCTTGACGGTCGAGTATAATTTACATGTCCACGGTTTTATAATTGTTAAATCAATTTATCCATACTTTCATAAATGTTAGTTAAAATGATTTACATGTTCATTATTATATTTATTTATCGTATAAATATTTTTTTGAAATATCAAAATTTATATTAGCCCGGGTCAATATAAAACCCTAGCTCCGTCTATGGTCCTAATATATCAACCAATGTATAATGCCATAAAGCTTCACATATCAAAAGATTCATAGTGCTCTAGCACGGGGTGGAGTCATGATTTCTTCGTTGGGCTTCCAGCTTTTATGTACATTTTTACATGTGAACACGATAAAATCAACTGCAAATTAATAAAATGATTTTTTTAATATAAATTTCCTCATTTTATCCCATTGTTGATGCACCTGAACCGATAGTTACAACCTCATTCCTCGTCGGTCTTTCGACCTCCAACGACAGCCTACACAACTATCATCAATGGTCGAACAATACCCATCAACCAAGCTATGCCCACTTCGCTCTTACCCATAATCGATAGCAGTATCGAGCACACATCCCAACTCGGCCTCTACGGGGTATCTTGCCATTCCATGGCCATATGCTTTGTCATACACATGCCAAGCCCGCAAGCCGTACCTGTGGGACTTAGGACTCCTAAAAGGCTACAACAGTGGCAGTTCCCCCAACTAAGGGCATTGGTCCATACAAACGACATGACAGTAGTAGAGAAACCCTAAGGGATAAATGTGGACCATTACTAAGCATCAACGAATAAAAAGTACTTGGAGTGCAAGGCATTAGACCATTTAGATCTTAGTCCAAACGGATATTTAAAGACCACAGTCTGCATTGGCACAAAATATCAACTTTGTAGCACGAAACCCCGATTTGCTCTTTGTATGCATTGTACTCAGATCATAAATTAAAAAAAAGAACCATATTAGTTGTAGATCTACCAATTGAAACATTCTGAAAATTAGTCTTATTTCATTTTCAAGCAGTACTTCACTCACTCTCGTCGCTCGTTAATATCTTCTGCCTGAACCCAAGGGACGAGGATCTTCAAAACCATATAACTTCTAGGTCGAAATTTCGATCAATATAAATGCTAAGATATATCACGATTGAATTGTTTGAATCGTATAAGGGCATAGATTGAAATGTTTTCATTAGAGCTGAGTAGTTAATATCGGGTATAGGATACGCATCGATCAAGTACCGATATATGATATTTTTTTATACCATAAATCTTTATTATTTTCTTCATTTTTATACTCTATTCATTGCTTTTTCAGTCATTTAATCATCTATATTACTTTTCCAAAATTTTCATATTTATAGTATCATTCTTTTCGTTCTCATTTAATTTATCAAATAAGCAATGTTGATTTGATACTAATTACTACTTTAGCTCGTTCTTATTGATATGTCAAATATACAATTTTACTACTCTTCGGCTTTTAGTTCTTAGTGCATGATATAACCAATAAAATGAATTTTCATAGGCTAACTTGCCAATTAGAAATGGTGAGAAAAAAACAACTAAAAAGAGAAGTAGCTCTTTCATTAACTTGTTTTTACTGGTAAATTCTTCATGGTAAATAAAACATACAAACAATGGAACAAGTAGAGTTTTTTTTATTGAAAGACTAATGAAGAAGGCTAAAACTATGAAGTTAAAACCAAAAATTAGTGCATTGGAATTTCTAAACTGGTCTAAATATTATCATTTACCATATACAAAAAACCAATATTGAAAATGTGAAGATATTTATTTGTAAATACATTTTCTCCAACACATACAATAATGAACAATATTGTTAAAAAATGTCGGGTATTTCATACTAAATATTAGGGTGATATATAGCAAATATTGACTATATATCGATAACAATATTTTAAGCAACATTTTGAAAAAGTATCGACTTAGGAGTGATATGAGATATATCAGCGATATTGTCTGATGTTAACTGCATCACATTAGAGAAAGAAAGTGGACAATTGGAGATGCGATTTATTACCATAGACCTGAGCTCATACTTTTAATTATACTCATATCCATAAATTAGCAGGAGTTGACAAATAAGTTTAGATGTTGGGAAACATTGTGTTCTCTCTCAAATCAGTATGGGAAGAATAGGACTTCACCTTTCTAAAGTTCAATGGCAAATATTCCGTGAGATCAAATCAACTATAAGAGAATGGTTTTAACTGCATATAAAAGCTTTGAATAATATACTTTGATAAATGATACACCAGTTAAGTTGGGCTCTCTGACCAAATCAACCAGTGTATTGGGTAAGTTAGAGAATGATGACATGATTACTTATTTTTCAGCTCTTTCTCTTAGTGCCAGTTTATAACCAAGTTGAATGAGATTCAAAATATTTTCATATAAATTGAAAGATGGGGATAAATCCTTAAATTTTATGATCAGACTAATAAAGGTGTTGCTCGTGTTTAGTTTTGCAGTAGGAGAAAAATAAAATGATATTTCAAAATGTAAACAGATCTAAGTTTGAGGCATGCAAACTTAATGATATGAATGTGAGAATTTCCATGAGCAAGACTAGAAAGACCATGCAAAGAACTGAAGAGAATATTGAACTAAAAAGAGGTAGCATGCCAACTTGCCAAGGCTTCAGGGAGGTGAAGACGTTTCTGGAAAATGGAGCAATTTATTTAGTTTATCCCTTTTTTACTTTTGCCAACTGGTGTAATGATTTATTTCAATAAACACATTTACACTAACCTTAAATTACCTCTTAATGAAATTTTGTTTTCATGGTAATTCACTGATTTTAGTCTTCCCTACAATATTTATGTATCCCAGTAAATTTTACTGGTCAAAATATTTTACAACTTAAGTTTCATTGACATATAACATAGATCTTTTAGAAAGATATAAGATTTATGATTTATGATGGAGATTGAATGATCATTTTGTTCTATGAAAAATATTAAAGGTTTTATAAGTTTAAAATGGAGGGAACTGGTTAAAAAGACAAAACTTTGAAAATTATTTTAAATCTGGATTGAAAGCGTCAAAATTCATGATAAAGGACAAACTTCTTCTTCAAATTCATTTCATCTCTCTCGCACTCCTCAACTCCAACCAGCAGGCAATTGCCACCATGTCACCATTCATCACCTAGCCGCACCTCACCATCCTCCCCGCCCCACACACAACCAACCTCAACGTCATAGCCACTGCTTCCATCGTAGTCAACACTTCCCAAAAGATTAAATCGACACAAACCCTACGCTCACCAATTCTCAATGTCGAACTACACCACCATGCAACGTTAAGTCACTTCATCAGAACCCAAGTCAAGAGAATGGGGACGACGAATAGAAAAAAAACAAATATTAGAAAAAAAAGGCTAAAATAACTAGCATTTTATGAATATAATGTTATATTTATTTATTCTTATAGTCTAAAAAATGCAAATTAAATAAGCATTTTAAAAAACTAGTGTTATATTTATTTTATAGCCCAAAAAATGCTACTTATATCTAGCATCATAAAGTTAGTGCTATGTTCACTTATTCACTTTTATAGCATAAATAATACTAGTTATAGTTAGCATTATTGGTTGTTACTTCAAAAAAAATTCAACACAATCAATCACCACCGCCACTTGACATCACCATCGCAAATTCATCATTAATTATCATCGCAACTCGACCCATAATCAAACATCTCGCTAAACAAAAAAAAACAAAAAAACTAACTGTAAAGTAGACATCATCACCACCATAACCCGCCACCGTCGCCGTCAGCTCCACTCCATATGACATCTCCCTTGAAGATGTGTATTCCATTGCCTCCTTCGATTACAGTTACCACGTTTTTTTAGCATTGGTGTTGTAGGGAATTATTACCAAAAGATTTCCCTTTGGGCTAAAAATAAAACTTAACGTCATTGAAACCAAAAAATTTCAGAAGTTTACTCTTGAGTCTATTTTCCTGTTTAAAATGTTCATGTTGTTTGTAATATGATGTGTTAAAAATTAACAATTAAATTTCTAAGTAGTCGATAAATGAGATTTTTCTCCATTTTGAAAAATTTTAGGTAGTGTTTGACTAGAAAATGCGTTGTGTTTTGCGTTTTCAATATATATGTCAAATGACGTGGAAGATGAGAATAAGTTGAATAATCCTAGTCATTGGGGGAATTGGTAAAATTGAAGATGGATGTTGATATTTCCTTGAAGGCAGAAAACAACAAAAAATCATTTTCAATCTTATATGTTAAAACCATATTCTGAATCGATCGTTTTCCATCCACCCCGTCTATTCCATGAATTTTAAAGTAAATGGTTGAACATGCAAAACAAAAAACTCATTTTCAGACCAAATGGTAGAGATTTCAAACCAAAATTTTAGAAAATCAGATCCTATAAATCTTTAAAAAATTATATCCAAGTATAATCACTTATTCTCTTCCCAGTTAGTTTCACATTGATCGATCATCTTCTGTAAATAACCGAATTCTAAAATGATCATCTTCTGGAAACAACCAAATTCTAAAATGAAACTTACGTACTCAAATCAAAAACCAACACTGTCTACTTTTTACTAAAATATTTCATTCTAAATCAAATATATAGACATCATAGCTCGATTTTTTTCCAACTAGAGAATTCTGGAAACAACTTTCAAATGGTCTCCAATTTAAGATTGATGTCACAAATGATTCTAAACAAAAAGGTACAGCTTAACAATTTCTTATACTAATAATTCATTGCTTTAAGATTAAACCATACATTACCACTGATCCTCTGAATATTTTACAATTTTGTTTGGAAGACAGAATGACGAAAGCAATTGGACTTTATATAAAATAACAAACATGGGTTGGTGGTAGTAATATTTTACTTGAAGTTATCAGACTATAAAGAAATAGCAGAGCTTGTATAGATTATTAACCTCGACGATCTCAGAACAAATCTTCTAAAAGGAATAGTTAACGGTACTAAAGGTTGCCATTACATAACGATTGTAAAGGCAGCAGAAAATGGTGCAATCGAAATTTTCACATAACCGATACTGTCAGTGACATATTTCATTGCATAAATGTTATTGACTGCTTCTCTGCGTACAGATAAAAGATATATCAGTTATGTTGGAGTCATTTAATAGATCAATCAATGTACAATGCTGTAAAGCTTCACGTATCAAAAGATTCATAGTGCTCTAGCACAGGGTGGAGTCATGATTTCTGCATTAGGCTTCCAATTTTTATGTACATTTTCATATTTACACATGTTTATTTTGTCTTGGGACTAATAACTATATTCTATTTCCCAAACTAGAGAATTCACGGTACTTAAATTGTTGTGACTCTGCACATTTTTTGTTAGTGTTTATGTCGTTTCACAGTTCGGATTGCAAGAATGATTACAACGAACTAACATCTAAATGTCTTTAACGTAATGTACAAGGAATTACACGCCTTTGCATTTATAGTCTATACTTAAAATTTGGTTGCAGTAGTCCAAGTTCCCTGAACACTTGGATGTTTGGTGACATGCCTCGTCCGAAGCTTCACAACTTTCCTACCCAATGCATTTCTCAGCCTTGTTGCATGTAACATTATTTCTTCTGGTTCTAAATTCTTCACGCAGACCACTCCCTCATTATGGTTCTCTGCATGTACAAATTGAACAGTGAAATTTTTTGAACATAGGCAAATATACTAGTAGTACTTGGTGTTGATGCATTTATGTATCCCTAGTTTTCACATGGTCAAATACCAAAAGAAGAAATCCATTACACTATTTATTTATATTATTTGAATAATAATGAACTTACTATAGTAAGCTTTCAAGTGAGGATGTTGACCACGATGGAGTTCAGTTATCACTTCCAGCTGGGGATTCTTTTCTTTGAATGCTGGCCAGTGAGATTCCATAAATGCCCTGATGGTTCATATAAGCTTATTGTAAGACATGATGCAGATGGTATCAACACAATTAAACTAGTAAGCACGCATGTAGGTACCAATATGAATAACCAAGACTGAAAATATTGTGTTTGTTGTCAACCATTTAGCATGTTGTTGCTAGACCTCTTCATCGGCCATCAATTTAAAAATATCCCACATTGTCAGCAAATTTACACATTACAATTGTTTGACTTACATATAGTTCTCTTAGCAGTTGTAGCAATCCATTTTACTTGACATTTTTATTTCAGCTACCCGTTTTTCTAAGCAACTTCCTTTGTCACCAACAAATGTTCCAAGTATAACATCGTAGAATCAAATCACAATTATATAATGTACATATACCAGTTATAAATGTATACTTGTGGAGTAATACTTCATACTTATTTGGACCAATGTTTCAAATTAGACGAATCATAAGCTACCGCTCCGAAATTCGGGTAAGAAGTAAAGATATACAAGATAGCAGACTTGCGTGCGTGGCTTTTTTTCCCTCCCTCTATCGAGGGTTGGGGGGGGGGGGGGGGGGGGGGAGAGGTGTGGGGTTGTGTGTTCCACTTCGCCCCATCAACGGCTCTTTGTTTTTAGAGCTACACATTTTGAAATCTAATGAAATTTTATAGATATGTTTCAACATGGCTCGAGATCATCTTCGCGTTTTTTTGGCAAATTTGCATAATCCTAACATAATTACAATAATATTTCAATTCAATGCTTGAAATAAATGTTTTAGCGGTTGAGGTTTATTTTAACAATTTAAACTTGCTAAAATATACAAAATGGTCGCCTTTTTTGTGGACATGATGTTCATCGTGTATATTGAACATCCCCGAAGTTTTAATTTTCTGTCATGTAACTATAAAACCCGTAATGGTGTAGGCGGTATATATTCTACACACAACAATTCTTTTAGTTTTTAAAGCTCTTTAACTAAGACCATGTGAAAAAAACAGTTAGAAGTTTTTATAAACTAACAGATGGGATTATAATCAAAACAACCCAGACTAGAAGCAAAGAGTTCCTCGATATCAGGTTTACCGAATCTTACAGGCAAATTACATATTCTCGTTCCATCAAGAACATACTAATACTTGATAACCAAAAAAAATATAACTGATCATGAATTCATTTATTTTTCCCCTAAATTTATGGTAGGTGATTCTATAATACGAGTGTTGATTTTCCAAGCTTTTGATAACAGTTTGAGAGTAAAAGCAACAGTTAAAGTTCTGATAAACCAATAGGTAATTAATTGGCCACCAAGTCTCCGTACAGCTACAAAAGTTTCAAAATTATAACCAGACAGAGCATTCGACAAGATAGCGGATCTGTAATATAACAGTTAAATCGTGCACCATTCAATGCTTATTGGAAGGGCTCTTTGAAAGTGAGTGGGTATGTGGATGTGATAATTAGGCTTGCAAGTTATTTTCATCGTCATTAAATTCTTTATATCATCCATATGCTTATATCTGGAGAAGAGCAACAAAATTTATCCGATCTCCATGGCAAAATGGAAACAAGACAGGTACTTATTGAAAAGTACTTTTGTTGCACCATAAAATAAGTGCATCGATGACCTAAGAGATTAGTAATATGGAAATCGAATTATATTTTGGACACCGAACCCTGATAATAGGTAAGTACATAATCCAAACATACATGGAAATACCGTGGAACAGGGTGCATATGAAAAAGCAAATGAGAAAGTTGCAAGGGAAAATTATTAAAATAATTATTCTCAAGCACAGTGGAATCCTTGTAGGATCGGTGAGATAAAACAAACAAGCCAAATCAATCGAACCCAATCCAACAATCTTCACAGCTAATTTTTGTCACATGCAATATAGATACACTAATCAACATGAAACAAAAATGGATACACAAATC
This sequence comes from Allium cepa, assembly GCA_030765085.1. Taxonomy (NCBI): domain Eukaryota; kingdom Viridiplantae; phylum Streptophyta; class Magnoliopsida; order Asparagales; family Amaryllidaceae; genus Allium; species Allium cepa. The sequence continues at coordinate 444,419,473 of CM060945.1, forward strand.
TGCAGCGGTTTCACTACCGACTTTGACAGTATACATCCACTTTGTAGGAGATTATTAACACTTTAGAAGTTCAGAAAGAAATTGACAATTTTTAATGGAGGCTTATCCAAGTGGAGAAGAGCTAACTTCTCTGTCTCACGAAACATTGTGTGAAGTGATATGGTTATAAAATCTCAGTCAATCCCAATCGTTGGATTAGCTTTAGGAAGATCGAAGATTCAAGGTATAAAATCTACAAACAAAGTACCTAAATGTCCTTTTCAAATTGCTCCAAAATTTGGGCAAAATTTTCTTGATTCGCTAACATTAGTCGTTGTCAGCCGATTGGTGCATATCTCAGTTGACTGGGACCGAAAGCCCAATGCTTTGAGATACCCCAAAAATGAACCATGGAAGTTCTGCCTATACAAATTTACAGGAATTCAACTCCTCGAGTCAGTCGACTGTCCCTTGCTCTTCAATTCGATGATGTGTTGCTGAAGCAATAATGTGCACACCACTACTTAAATTGATTATATCTTCCAATCTACAATTCCAAACAATGAACCATTTTCATAGTTACACTCGTGACGAATTACTCTTCAACTTATATACGTTACATTGCATATTTCAACACGTCACATTGATCTTTCAATCCAAGCATTCTTCAACCTCATCTTCACTATATATTCATCACTTCAAGGCAAAACAAACAAAAACGTATTCCTAATGAGCTTCAGCATAGTGATCATCCATCACATTTTACTACCAAATTCTATCAAAGCCAACTCCTGCAAATGAAACGTTGAAAGTATCCAAAGACAAGAAAAATAGAACCAATCAATCTCACCAATGTTCTCTTATCCCAATATGTTTTTGCTGAGCTGAATGTTAGATTTTTAGCCAAACGAACTGTACTTTAGCTATTGCAAATCACAACAATTTGTTGAACAAATCCCAAGTCACACACCAGATTGCTTCATAGCTGCTTCAACAGCAGCAATCGACTCAATTTATGTAGTAGACCATGCAACTGCAAAATGCAATCTTGATTTCCAAAATTAATAGTTGTACCATCAAGTATAAACACAGATCCGGTTTTCTTTGATTCTTATCACCAAGATAATTTGAATTATGTTAACTAGCCAAACTGTAATCTTTTCCTCTATAGCTAAAAATAAGTCCAAAATCCGGATTATTCTTAGATTGTCTTAAAACAATTTTAATCGCTTTCTAAATGATTTTCTGGAATTAGCTGTATGTTGACAACTATTCCACCTACAATAGCACTATAGGGCTTGTACAAACTTTAGCGTACATAAATCCACCAACCACAAAAGCATAGGGTACAATTTTCTACGTGTTTTATCTTCTATACGAGATCATAGAGCCATTTTCTAAAGGCTTTATATGTAAAGACAATGGTGTATTAATAATTTGTGTTCATCATTGCTAAACTAAACAAGCATCTTTTCAATATATTATTTTAGGTCGATTTCAGAATTCAGATCTTCTATCTTTAAAAATTTCAACTCAAAATTTTCTTTGCTTCAGCGAGATTCTTCATTTCAAGTTCTGCTTTCAAACGCAATTTCAATACGTTGATTTGCATTTTATCTGCAGAAATAACAAACATATCATTCATATACAAGAGTAAGTACACTCAATCACCATTTTACAAATGCTTAAGGTAATCATAAACATGCTTTTTTCTATTAAAATCAGTATTAAACATAAAAGAACCAGACCTCTTGTTCACGTCTAGGTGATCGCATTGAGCCATAAAACAACTTCAATTTGAAAATTCATTCAAGCTTTCCAGTTTCCACCTACAATAGATCCATTTGGCTATTTCAAATAGATTATTTCTTTCAAGTCTTCATGCATAAATGTTGTCTTGACCTCCGGTTGCTCTGACTTCATGTCATAAGTAGCAAGAATATCTAATAAAATCCGACTAGGTTTATACAGAACTAAGAGGTAAAGAGTATCATCATATTCTTTTCCTTTCCACTATGGAAACTCTTTTGCAACTAATCTGACCTTGTGTTTTTCATCATTTCAAATAATCATTTGCAATCTATGACTTGACTTTCCTAAAATAGTGGCAGCAAGTCCCAAATTTTATTTTTCTGCAAAAGTTGAATCTCTTCCATAGCGCAAATCAATTTTGAACTATACTCAACTCCAAAGCATCATTGTAGTCAAAAAGCTCATCATGAACAACATGTAATGCATCACTAAGGCTAAGGTTTGCATATCGTCAATTTTCATACCATTCAGGTGCTTTTTAGTATGATAACCTACTTGAGTAGTTCCAATATCACATACGTCATCCTTAGCTTCACCTTGAATCTCCCTAGCTTCATGAACATCACCCACAGTACAAGAAGAGCTATGCAAAATATCATATGATGTATCATCAACTACACATTCCTTACCAACAACAACTATACCTTTACTGTTGGTAGCATTTTTGGTCCTACAACTCAACTTGCAATATACATACGTTGTTTGTTTTTACGTATATGAAGCATGAGCCAACTGTTTGTTGAGTGCGTAAAATACCAAGTAAGAATTTAAAGGATAACAAAATATGCTAATGAAATAAAATCACGCATAGATTTACGTGGTTTGGATATTAAGCATCCTACTTTCACGGGTAATTGTCCATTGCTCTTTGTATGATTACAAGTACAAATTGTTGAAACAAAAGACCAATATTTCTAGCATTTATTCACATATTTTAACGCTATCTTTTTGTTCATTGTTTTTATACTTCTATTCTCTATTTATAGAAAGTGAAGCACGTGGATCGATAGTATTATTTTTTGAATTTCGCATCTATCATCAAATTTTGGCACATATCCTCCATCCTAATCATCCTCGAAATGTAGTGGGTTCCTGAAGTTAAAAGTGAGATGACACAATTTCAGACGAGATTATATTTTAGTGACGACGAGATAATTAAATTGAATTAATCTCATTGCGAATGATGTGACCGCTTTAGATAAGTAATATTTGTCATAATGCTTGTAATCTGGGCAGTTGCATGTTTGGGCAATTTTTTGTTGTAGTGCATGTGTTCATAAGCCACTTCCTGGCGAATATTTGGGAAGTAAACTTCTTATAAGATATCCTGGGTATAAATTTTGGAATTGCGCAGTTCCATCGCTTTCATATTGCGCTCCTTTCTCTGGCGAGCAACGTTGAACTTTATACCTGGATAATTGAGATGAGATCAGTTAAGTAATATCAACACCTTCATTGTTTGGTCAAATGATATTAATGATCTTTTATTAACTGTAAATGGATGTAACAACGACAACAACTTTACTCTCATGCTAAAAAGTGGAACAATATCCATCTTTTTAGGCTTCTCACTATATGAATCTAGAATATTAAATGAATCCCCTTTAGGCTTGAAAATGAGTGGCTCGTTGAAGATAGCATAGCATGGCCCGAGGGAATAATTTCTTTTGTTTTAAGATTCCAAAGAAGCCTCTTTAATGCTATCCGTATATCTAACAATATGCCTCTATAGCCATAGATTCCAATTTATCATTTCTATATATCTAACAATATGCCTCTATAGCCATAGATTCCAATTTATCATTTCTAGTTTAATAAACATATACCAAACAACCAAAATATGAAACAACTCAAGTTCACATGTTTATCTCTCCATTTCCTCCAGAATCTTCCCTTCAATAGTAGAGCATGAAATCTGATTTACAATATGAGCAACAATTGATGAATCTTCAACCCAGAAGTCCCTAGACAAGCTTGCCATTTGTCTCAATCATCGAACTTTCTCACACAGAGTTAAACTCGTCTTTCTACAATATCGCTGGACTTCGGGTGCCTGAGTACAGTAAAATATCTTCTAACACCACATTGTCGATAATAATTAAGGAAGCCCTCTAAGAGATATTTCACTGTCATTGTCAAATCACGGAGCTTTCAGTATCCTTGAAGTCTAGTTTTCTATAAGTGCCAACCAAACATTTGACTTCTCAAACACTTCTCACGCTGCCTTCATTGCATACACACATACCTTGTGTGTGTAGCAATAGATAAATAGTATAGAATACTAAGCTCCCCAATGAAAGTTAAAGAAACAAGACTTCAAACATTTGTACGAACACAATCAACCACCCTTCTAGATCTGAGCATGCCAAAATTAAAAGATACTTTAGTACGTCTACCCAATGCACAATTCTGGCAACATCCAACTTATCAAAACTCTTTCTTCTCTTGATCATCATTCTTTCGCGAAGAAGCTTAAGCTCTTTTTTGAAAAATAACCCAATCATTGATGCTTATCGTGATGTTGAACCTTAAATAATGCATAACCAACACCTAGATACCTTTCTAAAAAAATTCATAAGACAGTAAACATTGTCTAGGTGGGCGGCCAATCACTGTCAGGGCCCAGACGGAAGCGTAAAAGGATTTTTACAACGATGGTTCTACCTCAAAGATACAAATTCATTGGACTTTGGCTCATCAAGTTAGACGACTGCCAATTGCTCTCCAATCAACTAAGGTGTTGCTGCTGATTTGTTTTTATATGAGCACAACTACATCAATCGATCATATATTCCAATATTCAATTCCAAACGATGAATTATTTTTACAGGTAAGATCGCGATGAAATTCTCTTTGACTTGGATATATTATATAACATGTTTCAACAAAATTCGAAGCAAAATATTTTTAGTCAACTTTAGACATGACTCTTTAGGTGATCCGCATTGCATTCTAAACAAACTAAAAGTCTACTTAACATTTGTACCCTTTACAAACTTTATATTGCCCAATCAGCGTTTTAACACATCAAAATTTTGAGTAAAAAAAATATAGCTTGCTAATCTATTCAGCAATAACCTGGGAAGTATAGAATCACATCATGAAAATTTAGCAACAATGCAAATGGTTCAAATAAGAGAGATATGATATAACTTCTATGCAATGTTCAGTACAAACAAAAATATATATGATTAATTTTAGTCTTTGTATGTAGTGTACGAGTATTCTAAAACACTAGCAGTTAACACAATGTTCACTCAATTATGTAACAAATATTGTTTACTTATTCTTAAACTGGTGGACAGGCACTCACAGTAATACCTAATAACATAGCATATTCACATTCATTCCATGCAGTAAACAAAACAATTATACAAAAGAATCAATAATGATGGTTCCATTGATTGCAAATAATGGAAAAAAGAAGGATATGAACCTGACTCCTCTGCTACTACCTCCCCAATCACTAAAACAAACAATAAGCTTCTGCAATTGCCAAACACCTCTCAATGCCATCTTATTTATCACTATCTACAACAGGGAAAATTAGAACTATTAAACTCTGTTAATTAACAGAATACTTTTATACGTTCTAAATAAAAGACAAATTCTAGTACAAAAATTGATATTGAACTCAAAATTTAGTCAACTAACCATTAATTTAAAGTTTGAAAAGAAAGGGTCTACATCAGTCGGGTTTTTGGAGAACTAAAAGTTTTTTTTTTACAAATGGTAATCAAACCACGTTGAACCAACTTAAAAAACAAAAAGAAAAGAATCTAGCATTTCACACACTTAAAAAGACTAAAAGGACGCAATCAAGCATTCCAATTGTGCATACAATAGTAATTTTATTTAATTAACCCAACTTTGCATTCAATTTTAGCAATTTAGCAATTTCATACATATCTTCATTGTAAATCTAAGTCACAAATCAGAAATTCAGGTGGAGCAATTTGGGTAGCAATTTCAGGAGCAATTTAGCAATTTTAGCCGAGTCAATTATCAATTGAATTAATATAACAAAAATTCAGGTAATATTAGTCAAGCAACAACTTAAGTGGCAGAGGACTAGAGAAATTAAGTATGCAGGTTTAGTCAAAAAATAATTTTAACTGACTCAAACGTCACTACAGGTGAACAAACAAAAAATTTAATTGACTTAAACATCACTTCAGGTGATCAAACAATAATTTTAATAAACTCACATGCTAATTTTGGGCTCTCAGCTATCAAATTATGGCGGCACAGTCAGAGGAATGTCTACGGGATTTCGATGATGCTGGCGGCTTTTAGAAGGCGGCGGCGACACTGCAGGAGGCGATGGTTGCGCGGCTATCGGGAAGATGAGAAAACCCTAAAAATGAGGATAAAAATTTTTTGTTACTGCCGTAATTCGTTGTACTGGCACGAGCTCTTAGCAGGCTTTTGGACGTGGACCAGGCCTGCTTAGAGGAAGCAAAGTCATTAAACAAAGGTGAGAGAGCCATCTAAAAGATATTTTTTCCATGTATATAAATAAATAATGATAAAAAAGAGTTAATTAGATTGGAATTTGGAAATGGGAAGCCGAATTAACCCATCTTCCAAAGAATTTTAACTTAAAGTGGTTATATTTCATTTATAAAATAAGTATATTTAAAAAATAAAAAAACCTGCTTAAAGGAGTAGAGCTAGGAGAACTTAAAGTCATTGAACAAAGATTGAGAGACATTTAAAAGATATTCTTTTGTCCATAGGTGCGGCGCAGTGGAAAGGAGGCTTGAGTTCTGATAAAAAGACCCAAGTTCGATTCCTACCATGCGCTTCCCTATCCTATATAAATTTACCCAAGGGTACAGGGGCTTGGATCAGCAGACGGATTTACTGTACCCTCCTCAGGAGTTTACCGGCCTGCCGGGTTCTCCTGGGTTTTCAAAAAACAAAGATATTCTTTTCATGTATAAATAAATAATAAAAGGGAGCTACTTAGATTGCAAATGGGAGTGAACATAACCGAATTAACCCAACATCCAAATTGTTTGGTTTGAATTTTAAGTTAAAAGTGGGTATATTCCATTTATAAAACAAGTATATGTGAAAAAAATCTTACTTCAAGGAGTAGAGCTAGGAGATACAGATGGTTGGCCTCAACTGACCCGACTTTTTAGTCAGTCTAACATAAAGCATCAATCCTCCAACCATCCTCGCTTTTTCGAGGGATAATCGTTCCACGTCCTAAGGGTTACACAACGTTGCTTGCTAGGACTTGAAGCCGCGACCTTAGGAGATTTTGTGTCATGATTCTTAGGCAGCCCCGACCAATTGAGTTATGCATGTGGACATAAAAGTATGTTCGATTAACGGTTTAACGGAATTGACAACTTTTTTATGGCATCGACCATAGTGTTATGATAGCTTTTGTATTTGATTTTAGTAATCGAGGTCCACTTTATATAAAAAAAATAGATTAATATTGTTCTTAACATTACAAAATATACTAACCGCTACGGATGCGGTAGTCATCCATAGTTATTAATTCTCAATGACCAAATGCAGTAATATTAGATACATTGATATACCAGAAACACATGAATATGAAAAAAGAATTTAAACTCAATTTAAAACAAATTTCTCATTTCATTACAAATAGCATTTCATATTCATTACATAATCTCATATGTAAGCCACGTTCAGAGAAATTACAATTTATTACAAAGTACGCCAAGAGCGACATATGAAGATGCCCCTTTGGTTGATTAGAGTCTAAATATAGGCACTAAACAACTTTGCCATTGCATCCAATAACACAGTGGAATGAAACAGAAAGAACTCCAAATAGCTAGCATGTCTCCTACATGTCTCCGAAAGAACCTAAAAACCTTAACTCTCAAACTACCCAAAATTAATTGAGCGCCTGAGAGTTTAAAGGGAAAACATAAACTTTGGGTCAAACAAAAAGTCTAGAGTGAATAATAACATACCATCTCAAACCATATAGATATCTAGTGAGACCACGCCGCTTAGCGGACTGGGTTTTCCTCTCATTAATATCTTGACCCAATTCATAATAACCATATACTGTGCGCCTGCATCCATAATGGTAAAGACTTAACATAATAAAATGTATCATGATGACATGCATACATGCAATATGCTTTAGATTTTCCATCCCCGTTTATCTAACTATATGTCCCAAGTTATAGTTTCTAGGATAGTTTTCATGGGCTGGAATAATAATATGTTCCAAACTTATGGACTATCTATCTGGTTTCATAGTTTTTATGAAATCACTAAGAAAATATTGGTATCTACCAATAACATCATCCAATCATAGTTTTTTGAGGTCACTATGAACCTATTGAATTCTTTAATAACATCTCTCATGTCATAGTTTTCATGGGCTGACTATTAACTTATTAATCTCTACGAATAACATGTTCCGGACATAGTTTTCATGGGATCACTAAGAACCTATTGGCCCATACCAATAACAATTTCCATATATAGTTTTCATAGGCTTACTAAGAACCTGTCTAGACCAATGATTTTTGATCAGCTTTGGGCATTCCGTATTCTGGCCTATTTAGCCCCCTGGATGCAATTCTAGTCACATAGGAGTTAATTCAATGTATATTCACTAGTTGGTCAACATAACCTGTTATTCTGCCCTTACCCCGAGATGCAGTTGTGAGTTATAAATGAAATAAATATAGTTACACAAGCATTAATAATAACTGATCAAATAACACAACAATATAACCATCCACGATTAAATTCCTTGTAATCATTTTTTCTAATGAAATATGGTTATTACCCTTAACCCACTATCTTTAGCAAATAAAGCTTCTTTAAAAATTCCAAAGTTAAATGCCATTTTAAAACTCTTTTATATTACCATGGGTTTACCCTTGAAAATGTGGTTGGGCTTTCTTATTTGAAAACTAAGGCTTTTGACTAGATCTTTTGGATCATTGTAAGATCATGAGTTACCCTCCATCACTCTCCCTTCCGAAAGCATCACTTAAAATAATATACATCCTCTTTCGATAATAATAAAAACATCCCTTTCGAAAGCATTGGAAACCTTCCTTTCGAAGCACTTAAACATATACCTTTCGAAACGCTTAAAACATACCTTTCGAAGGCGTTTAGTTCAAGTAAGAATTTATGGAAGCATAGCTTCGAAACCATTTGAAAGTATCTCTTTCGAAATCATTGGGTTTAACATTAAATATAACTACTGGGTCAAAGAGAACAAAAGTGAAAGTATCCCTTTCGAAAGCATTGATCTCAAGCAAAAGAATTGGGAAAGAGGATAACCTCAAAACCAACCTTTCAAAATCATTGCCTCCGAAACTCTTATTATAAGTGGCTAAAACAACTCTTTCGAAAGCATTGGGAAGGCGGCTTCAATGTTAAGAAAATGAAAGCCTTCGTTTCAAACACATTGTTATAAGGCTATAAATAAAAGAGTCCTTTAACTAATTCGAAAGGTATGAATGTGGCAGCTAGGCATCGAATGAGTTCAAAAGCGACAACTCTTTCGAAAGCTTCTTTAAAAACAAAGGCAGGTTGAATTGATTTGAAAGCTAATAAAAGTGGTTTTAACCCCTTCGGAAGCATCTTTTAAAAACAAAGGCAAGTAATGTGTTCGAAAGCTTATAAGAATGGCTTCAACCCCTTCGAAAGCATGCCTTCGACATAGTCCCTTCCACCTTTCTCCAATACACTACGTATCAATTACTTGATACCACGTGCCTTGGTTTCGAATGGGTGCGAAAGCCTACTGGGCATGGTGACAGAAGAAAGCAATGGAAGTAGCGAAGCTATAATTTGAAAAAAAACTAAAAATTTTCCTTCTAAAATAATTCCTTTTTACCTAACTTGCCTAATTTGTCAAAATATGATTGGTTGCCAATCTTTATCAAAATTCTTTTCTAAAAGGCTGCCGAATTTATCAATTAACAAATGAATTTTTTTTAGCAAATAAGCCCTTCTCCTTTACAAAAAAAATTAAACATTTAAGTTCCTCATATTAAATAATTTAAAACCATAGTAAAACACTTAGGAAAAATCCCCAAAAATCACAATTATTCACTTTTAATATGTTTTCTAACATATATATATAAATTTCAGACCCGAAAACATTACTTAATTCCCTTAAATAGTTTTAAACCCAAAATGAACTATTTCTTTCATTCAAAATTCATAATAAATCATTCATAGCTTTGAATATTATAAAAAATTAAACTCATCTCCAAATTATGTTTTACATAACATATTCAACCATCGTGGCATTTGGAAATCAATTTGCATGATTTTAACCTTAAGATCGAATTATATTATCCCACAAAAGTCCTTAATTAAATTATAACATGACATATTAATCAAAGCATATCATCATTCTTCCAACCATATGTTTTTAAACCTTAAACCCGAATTAAAACATTCAAGATGGCTTATATGAGATAGGTTAGATCATTATTCACCTTATTTGGATAAGAAACTTGGGATTTATTCTTCATTTTAATCTTCCTAGCTTGAATCTTAGCATCTAATTGATTTTTGAACTCCTCTTCTCATAGGGTTATGGCCGACCTTGTTTTTCTTTTGTTTATGTTTTTGATTTTGTAAGAATGTAATGAGAATGAAAATGTTGTAGGGTTTTAGGGGTTATAGGGTTCGACTATTCCCATATTTCCCTTGCTTTATGTATTTAACTTATAAACATTTTTATAAATCCATTTAGTTAAGGCATGACCCTAATTAGTTTTCAGATCTCAATTCTCTTATCACCCTAGTCTCCACATTGTTCTATTTAATTTATCTAATTAAATCTCCTGAATAATGTTATTTAAAACTAGGGTGTTACATCTAACTATAACATTTGATCATTTATATGATTTTAATTTGTAGTTTGGTTAAATAATTTAACATTCGAATTTATTGGAATTAATTCGGTTTGATCCGGCATGATTTTTATTTGAACAATATCATATACACCCACTAGGATACCTCTTTCATCCATGTCTTGTCTTACTTAATGAAACGCTTCATACTTCATACATCCATATGCACCCACCTCTAGTTTATTCTATATTATTTTGATATAAAAGGCTCTTCTCTTTGTTCCAAAAGACTAATTTCACTCCAAATCAAAAGGTAACATCTATTTGCTTCAAGTCAATATAAAAAAATATTACAAAAATAATATATCATGGGATTTTAAAATTGTAATCCATTTTAGAAAATTTAATATGATACAATACATTTAGGACCGTTTAGAAAATATATCACTGTTGGTTTTGCATGTTTATGAAATTTGTTATTACTATCATCATCGCTGAAGATGTTCAAAGAAATAATGCCGAGAATCATTGATTTGAAATCTATGATAAGTGAAGCCAAAGAATAGTGACATCATGTGAAGTCCGTTAGCACTAATAAGGCACGATGCTCTAGGGCATCGACGTCTTCTTTCACAAGGAAGAACCAGTCTTTTGCTACATTGACCACCATCATCACTAAGTAATACCATGATTTCAACAACTACTGAACATTGAGGTCGAGATTCATAATTTTCAAAGAAAAAATGAATAAAATCATATCCTATCAATATCGACGTTGCCAACATCAACCATTCTTAATGCTGCTTGTGATCAGAGTTATTAAGTAATGATAGTGTTTTCCATCCCAACGTCGACGCCATCAAGACTGCCTCATAAAGGGAAACATAAATTATGAATGTTGCTGAGGTTCAATACTACTACAACATTGACTCTTATGAACATGCTTGGAAGACACCATGCATCTACATATGCGGTGTTGATTATTGTCGTCGTCAATATCCATAAGTGTCTTAAAGATGCATCTTGTAAGCTACTTAATATGACATCGAGGGTCATCAATATCGCCGTTTTTCAATGTTGCCAACCATTAATCAAAGAAGGTCTCAAGATAAGGAGTCATCATCGATATTCATGAGCCATGCCAAGAACCATCAATACACCCAAAAGGGTTGTCAAAGCCGCTCTTACTAATGTCGCATTTCATCAATATTAATATATGGTTTTAATGAAAGTTAATCAACGAAGTCGAAACTATCAACGCTGAGTTTATAGATGCCGAGTATCGACCCTATCGAACCAATGCTGAAGTTTAGCTATATGAACACAAGAATGATGGCCTTGATGTTCGATAAAGCTGCTAATGTCGAAGCTTATAAAGTATCAACCTTGATGTTCGACGATGCTGCTAATGCCGAAGCCGATGGATGCCGAAGCCTGCCACTTGCTAAACCCTATAAATATGGACCTAGGGGCTTCATGGAAAGGGCTGAATTCTCTCTTCTTATTTCTTACTTTTTAAACTTTGTAAACCCTAAATTGAATAGGGAATTTTACCTATTGTTAACTGAACAATTTTACACATAAGGATTTGGATATGAAACAAGGACATAGCCTTTTGACTTGATTTGGACTATGACTTGCATATTCATTCGACTTTGCACATGATTTACTTTGACTTGTGACTTGCATAACATATTGAATTTCCTTGAACTTGTGATTTGACTATTACCGTGCATATTGATTCGTACATCGGCCTTTATAATTGACTTACACTTAGATTTGCATACTACCTCAAACCCTCAATGACGTCAATGACTAAACCAAGTGCCGATATAAATGCGTACTTCTCCTCGACGACTTCGACTTGCCTCGACAAAGCCTCTCTTTGAAGTTGTTCTATTTTCCATATACTTTGGGGTTAATGAATTTATTCGTTAACAAAATCATTGTCAGTTTTATCCTCTAATGAATATCTCAATCAAACAAATTATGATTGCATTGAATACAATTATTTGTTTTTATTGAAAAATAAGAAACATTACCACAACAAAAAGTAATGTACAACATTAGTTAAACGCTATGATTATATTAGTTTCTAGAATAATTCCACTTAAATTATTTACATACCTTTCTTCTGCTATTAAAAATTGGTGGTAGTGGAAATCAATATGTTTAATAATTAAAGTTTTTTTCGTCTTTTAATATTATGTTGCTCGATTATGTAAGTTTTTCCTTTTTTTTTGTTTAGTTCTATTTATTTAAGCATAGTGAGTTTTTGAAATGGTTTTGTGTAATTTATTTTATTATCCTTTTAAGTGGGTTAGAGAACTGTTTTGGTGAGTGCATATAGTATTTCTATGGTTTCCATTCAGTTTGAAAATTTCACCTTTATAGCCAACCAAATGGACTTACACCCCTTATTGGCAAACTATTATCAAGAAACTATATTGATACTTATGTCCCATATTATAACTTTGAAGTTGGTTAATTGTCTTGCCATCAACAAACCACAATTCAAACATTTAAGGGTGTGTTCTTGTATGAAATGAGAGGGCACAGTAAATGAGTATTCTAAATGGGAAAGAAATGGGAAAATATAACAAAAGAAGAATGCATATTATTTGTTTTAATTTTTTATTTCGCATTAATTGCGATTAAATAATGTAGTTAAATGAATTTCAATTATTTGTAAATTATGCAATACTAAAAAATTTGCAATTAAAAAAGAAAATTCCTAATAAATATAATACTTCGCAAATCAAATACATCGGAATATGGTACAATCGAATAAGAAAAATACAAATACATGCAAAGAAATTAAAACGAAAATTGGTAGGAAAGGCAGGTGGGTAGGTAGGACCACATGTCATCATAAACTGTTGATATTTGATTATATGTTGTAAACGTTCGATCTCTAACCGCAAATAATTTCGAGTATCATCATCTTCCAAAGAAGTGAATATTCCGCCGTTCTCTTATACATTAGGAAGTGATAATGCTTAAAAAAGTTGAATTTCTTTAAACTTCTTCATACGAGTAGCTACAACCCTAAAGTTTACAAATGAGCCAGTAGAATCTACATAGTTTACCATTGGGTTTAGACTTATAGTAGTGGTTGGTCTATTTGTTTTTGAACAAGATTTATTTGAATTCTTTTTATATATCACATTAATTATCCCTTTTATCTTCTCGTCATTCTTAATTCGATGACTTCTGCTAGCCCCACTATGACCTTTGGATGAAGAAGCTGAGCTACGATCCCATGATGGCTTATTTGAAGTTCTTTGAAATTGTGTCAATGGTGATGTTGTGGGTTGAGGTCTTCTAGTGGCCTTGCTATAAAATGCTTCATACCATATGTCTAATCGAATATCATATTGGTAGTTTGTTCTGGAGTAGGAGAACACTACGTCTTAACTTGTTCAGCTATAACACTAGGCATGAATGCACCCGCTTCACTTGTAATAGTATCCACATATATAATTTGCAAGTACTCCAAATTGATTATCCATTCTCTCATGTATATCATAATAAAGAAGCCAAACTCCAAAAATAAAGAAAGGGAACAAAAATTACTATGAAAACTCGCAAGTAAAACTCAAATAATATACAAAAATTACCTTCGCACGATCGACCTACCATTGCTCGCTACCAACTACAGTTTTCTTCATAGGATCCTACGTTGAACCCATTTTGTTGCACAAATTTATCCATTGTAACCATTATCTGTAGTGTGCTTCGTATTTGCAGCAAGCTTGATCATCAATTACTTACTTCTGAAAGTGTCACCAAAACTTTGTTAAGCACCGTTTTAATTCTTTTATGGATGCCTGTTTTGTTCTATTTAGTTGCTTGGTTAGCATCAATCATGCTATATAGGAATTCAGCTGTGGCTCTTTTGGACTTATTTTTAGGACTTGTTCGAGCAGTTTTTTTACAACATTCTAACCAATATATATTAAAAAAATCAAAATAAAACGTAGAGGGAAATGAGATAGGTAGGAATGTAACAAAAATTGACCCAAAATTTGATTGGGTAACTGAATTTTTTGTTGGGATTTTTTAATTTATTACTGGGTATAGTGATGAAGAAGATGAGAAGGATGTTTACGGGGAAGCTTTTTACCATTCACAAAAAGGCCAATGAAAATCTACCATACCTAACACGACATAACGGTAGATTTTCAATGGTTCCCTCAACTGAAGCATTTAACTGGGCCAGCGTTATGACTTGTTTGATGCGATGCCAATACAAGCTAGTTTAATCTTCTTGAAGAAATTAAAATGTCTCATGTTTCTAAAGGATGTTACCATTAACACCCACCTAAACATTTACTAATGCCACTTTAACATTTAATAAAATTAAAGAATAAAAATTACTTCAGAAACACATTTCGAATTTAAAAGAGGATCTATATGTAAACACAACTGGCTATGTATAATTGAGCGATATGGAAATAAATGAAGTCGATAAAGCATGGTCATAATAAAATTAATTGGATTTATATGCATTGATGAAGCATAAATGTAAAGATGATTTATGGAGAAACTGAATGAAGGAATTTTGATTTCATGTTTGAATAGAGAGGACAAATTGAGCTATGATTATGAGTAAATTAAAAATATGAAAAGATGGTTGTGGGTTGATAGTGAAGTATTTAACTCGGTGATAGGATGAATAGGTGAGAAAAGCATTTAAGTGGGTGTAGATTGTATCATCCTTTTTAAAACTGAATTCCAAATACAGTATCCCAATAATTCTGTCATTTTTGACTAAAGAGAACTTTTGGACAAAGCAATAGCGGTAGAAAAAATAAACTGCAGATAATGTTTTCAATGCTAATAACACTTGCTAATGTGTGGTTTATGCTATATACTTATAACATCCATTTATGTTGGGCGCATTGGTAAACTGGAGCTTGTTGGCATCAACTTTGGAAATTATTAAGGAACTAGTATCGGAATATATAGCCTCTATGGTATTTGTAACTCATATACCTCACTTGAGGTCTTCTTCGAGATCTCCTTTTCACTTAGACGAGATACGAAATCAAATGTCATTTATATCTTCTTCGATACTTATCTGATCCAAAATATTCAAATCTCACATGAAATATAGATCAAAATTTCAAAATTTGAGGTCTCATTAAGAATTATATATTTTCTTCTTTTACACAATACTTTTTAATTTTCATATAGCTTTGTGACGAACTACTCGATTCAATTTGTATTTACTAACTCGTTGAACATATTTTTACTTTTTATCTTGATGAGTCACAATAAAAGACTTCATCTTTTTTATGTTTAAATAAGAGGATATTATTCAATCATTAAAAAATAAATTAGGCTAATCAAACTGTCACTCTTCTCCAAAATATTTATTTTAATTTTTTTACTCAAATCAATTATGTTATAATTTTTATTTTTACTTTGAAAATTATAGTTGTTAAATAAATTAGTAAAATATCAATTTTATACACATTAATTACTCTGTGGAATTCATGAAATGTACTTTAAGACCCGAGATGTCAATCTGAGATATATACGGGGGATACACCTATCTCGTTCGAGATTTGCACTGATACGAGATAGCTTATATGAAAATTCTGGGACGAAACATAATTGAAATCCAAGGTTTAAAACCATGGCTGTAATTAATTTCATTGGTGTTATTGAGATGATTAAACAGATGTAGTTTTTCCATAAAAAAGTTTTGGTGTCATATATGGATATTGTTAACGTGCATCCTAGGGGCACGTATTAAGAATGATTATGATACATTAATGGGCAAAAAATTAATTCAGGTGGTTATTTGTGTAATTTAACAATCTTAACATGTGCCTTTAGGGCATATATTAAGGTTTTCCATCATATTTTAATAGTTAGTCAGAACAAATAAATATTACAATAATTAAGAGGGAGCCAAAATTAGTCGATTACATGATTAAATATACACAACATAAGTGATAAAGAGGACAATTTAAGAAACTGACAATTATAAGATTCAGTTTTACATTACCTAATCAAATAGTACATCAAAATATCTATCAAAAAATATCAAATTTTATGGCGAATGAAAGCTAAGCTGTTACTAATGCACATATTTTAATTACGTGAACTATAGAGTGTCAAGCAATTATAGTGTTATTGTCAATCTAAACAGTTTTAGCAAATAGCTTACATGCATTTTATTTAATTTATTTTTTCTAACCACCACTAAAGGTTAAGTGGACATGCAACTGGAGGACTAGCTCAACGCATGGATATAGTGAGGAAGCCAAGACATTTTTGACACAACTTTCAGTGTACATTGACAATGCTTCAGATATTGTGCACGTGAACATAAATGTACATGTTTTTATGCACTAAACTAAAATTGCTTTCAAGCAGTTTGAATTACTCTAAAGCTTTACGCGTGATTTTCAGTTAATTTCCAGAATAGAATTAATTTGTTAATCATGAAACCAATATATAAACAAGAATGCAAATCAAAATTAAATGTAAGCCTTGATTTGAATTTATACATAAAAAACATAAATGTTATTTCTTGAACTCTGCTACTTTTTTCTTATTATAATTCTTTACATTCTTACACTTTTCTTATTTGTTTTGTGTTCCCATATTTACATCCTCTAACCTGAAAACTTTTCTCCAATCATCTCACTCGATTAAATTCTTGATTATTTTCCTCGTTCCCTAGAGCATGAACTACCAACAACTCATCAAAACTACATACGACTATAATAAATCTTTGTCAAATTTCACAAATGCCAACCATATCAATGGCTATGAGTAATGACACATACAATTTGGTATCAAATCTAGATTTGATGTTTGGATGTCACCATACGATAATACATCACGAAAACATCTATAAAATTTCTTTTAAGATTTAAGAAAATCATTATAAATTCTTAGCAATGCCTTTTGACTTAACAAATACTCATTACACTTTCTAAGCCTCAATGAATAATATATTTAAAAACTATTCAAGAAAAATTTATCTTAGTTTCCATCAATGACATTCTTATTTATAACAACGTTTATTTTCCCAATTACTACAAGAAAATCAATTAGTAACACTCGTTGCTAATTTGGTCAAGATAAAGTTGTACTTATGACATATCATTTAAAAGTGGTAGTTGACTAAAGAAAGTAAAAACTTATTCAAGCATGGCCTTAACCTAAATCTTGAAGTGAGTTGGTGGTAAGCCTAGCAATAGATACTTAAAAAAAATCTAAAATTTGTCTGCATCCATATCTGAAAAGCGGATAAATATCCGATATCCGAAAAAATGTATATGGATTGTTAGCAAGAAAACTGATCAACATCCCCAAAGCTATGTAAATGGCAAATAAGGTCATATAAGACAAGGAAGTCAAAGAAATTGCTTCTTTCGAGACATACCTTTCAACCTGATTGACCAAGTCGAAATAGTTGCAGTAGTTTAATTAGAAATGCAAGCAAAGAAAGAAGCATTCAACTCGAAACCCTTCTTTCAAATGAGTCGAAGACAGTTATTCATATTGACTTTCCATTCCTTTCGATCATGTCGAAAGGTTCACTCTTATCCTTGCGACCATGTCAGAAGGATGTCTTCTTATTAAGGTACCTACTTTCGATCTCATTGGTCTCATCTCTCTTGTTGAGAAACCCCTTCGAAAGGGTTGTAGTTTTATTAGAATGTAGATCCCTTTCGAATGGATTCCTTTTCACACATTCATTTGCCAAATACAAATTGGATTCCTTTCAGAACACCCCTTTTGACCAGGTCAAGAGGTGTTCCATCCTTTCAAAATGGATCCAGTTTGCAAATGCCAAAGCTTTATTCACTTTAATCTATGTAAGATCAGCCTGGATATTCCTAAGCTCTATAAAATCATCAATGTCGAAACATCATCATCACCGTTCCTATTTTCTATTGTCTAATATTGGTTACAATGGTAATGTGTTTCGCTTGTGTATATCCAAGTCAAACTTAACATATTGCATAGAAAAAAAGGAAGTTAAGAGAATAAGATAGAATCATGTGCAATGGATCATTAGTCTAGCTAATGATCATAATGATCTTCCTTAACATCGAAATCCTTAATGAATCCGCCATCTCCATTATTATTGTTGTCCAAAATGACTTACAATTATGAGAGAAATTCCCCTAATTGATTTAGGGTTTACAATGATTTTGTTATAGTGAAGAAGTTGGAGTAAAAGAAATGAGCTTAGGATTCCCAAAAATCTGGTCCCCAAAGCTGGACCCCGTGGGTCTAAATTATAGATGCAGGTCCCCCCTTCCATGCCTATGCTTTCGACTCAATCAAATAGCCTCTTTTATAAACCGCCTCATTCCCTTCAACACAGTTGAAAGACCACGTCTGCCTTCGATGTAGTCGAATGGCAACTCTTTCGAGTCCTTTAACTCACCCTTGTGCTTTCCCTCTTTTACTCCAGACCTTTTACTTAGTCGAAAGGGTTATTTATCAACCTTTCGCCTTTGTTAGGTCTTTAGCATTCCTTTTTCCTGCTTTCTCCAGAACTACTTTTGACATCGTCGAAAGGGCCTCAGATGCGCTTTTCTCTTCATGTTGCCTTGTTGTCATCTGAAGTAGAAATAGGAGCCTTCGATTCTTTCGATAGGTTGTCCAAAAAGGCTTCGAAGATGTTGGAGAATCAATGATTTTGATGCGGTAGTTAGCTTCTGAATGCATGCTTGTGGATCCATACGGAACCTTCTCCTGATGTTATTGGCTTCGACCGGTTCGAAAGGCTTGGCTATGCTTTTGAAAGTGTTGTTTTTTGAGCAAGTTGATTGAAGGCGAAACCTTTGGTTCAAAAAAGTTTGGCACGCATGAGTGGTCAATATTCATTCCTTCGAAAGGGGTTTCGAAGCTGTCTTTGTTATTCCATCTATGTTGGAAGGTCTGAAAGAGGCGGAAGGATAGCCCTGCTCCCCTTTTTCATATTTCTTGAAGGCTTTTACATTGTTTATCAGTTATGAGGGTGCCTGCTGCTTGCGAGTACTTCGAAAGCCTTCTCAATACCTTCGAAAGCTTCTTTCTTGATCTTTGTCGTAATCTGTGCCTATTATTTCAGTATAGCTCGGCATCTTATCAATCTTCTTTAACACCTTTATTCTTAAATGGATTTTTATGGTTAACATTTTCCCCTCTTGTGTGGAAAAAGCTTTTGTTCTTTAGGACAACAATTTCAGAACTTTCTTTCCCTTAATAACTTTGTTTTCCTACAAAATTCAAAGTAAGTTACATTTTCTATTGCTGACTCATTACCTTATAAATATGCTTCACGGTAAGTTAGCATAAGGGTACTTTTAAATTTAAATAGTTAGTTAATCATAATCTTGATTAAATAAAAGATATTTGGTTCGTAATTAATTGCTATCCTTGCACACAATAATTGAAGTCTAAGAACTTCCTTCTGGAGATAGCCGATGTCTGGAAATAGGGGCCATAAGCTATTGTTTGGAAATAAGTCCATGTAACTCGTAAATCTTTAATATGTATTTAGAGATTCTCCTTGGAGATAAGAATGATCGCGGAGTCTTAATTTAGATGTTGGTGAGCATCGTTTAGACTTGCAAAATAATAACCCTAATTCGGGTATCAAGAAAATTAGCTCAAGTTTTTAATTGATGACTTAGATGTTTATTGTAGTTTCGATACTACTGCTTTAACACCTAGATTCGGGAATCGAAAGACAGAATCCGAAACTAATAATAATAGACCTAAAATTTGAATTCAGCCATTAGAAAGTGATAGAGTTCTAAACCCAGATTAGGGCATCATCAAACGAAATTTAGAAGTCAATAGTAAGATGACCAGAACCCAGATTCGAGTTTTAGTAAATGTGATTCAAAAATCATCCTCGGGATAGGATTCTCAAACCCAGATTCGGGTATTAGTAGTGAATAACCAAAAATTCATAATAATTGTCTTCATAACAAAAGTTCTGAGCCCATATTAGAGCATATATCGGATAATCAGAAATCCACAATGATTATCTTCATAATAGGAATCTCTAGCCCAGATTAGGGCATACATTGGATAATCAGAAATCCATTGTAAATTTGTAACAGAAATCTCAAGCCCATATTAGGGCATTAAAGTGAAGTGAAATAATAATTTTGAAACCCAGATTCGGGTATAATAAAGATCGTAAGTGATTGGTAAAGACCCGAAACCCCATATTAGGGTTATTAATAGATGAAATTCAGAAATGAAAGTCCCGAAACCTCGGATTCAGGTATTAATAGATGGAGTTCTACTTTGCTCCTTAGATTTTGTCTTCTTTGACATGCCTAAACTCTTTCGGCTTTGTTTATAGTTGTAATTTGACCAGTTGCCTCTTGAGATTGGGCGTCTTAGTCCAAAATCTGATATGCAGCTTGTAGGATCGATTTCACCCTAGAGGAGGGGGATGGGGTGAATAGGGTGGTACTATTAATTATAAAAATTTAACGCATAAGTATATAAAATAATTGCAGCACTGATAATAGTAGAATAATAAAAGCAGAAATAGAACAACACATATTTATCCAGCTTCGGCAAAACCCTACCTACGTGCTGCCCTCAAGGTTTCTACTAGAAATTAAGTAGTCAGATGCTTACACATGTATACTCGCGACACCCGCTATCGACTGACCTAACTCTACGCTCAAAACCCTGCCACAACTCAGCCACTGAGTTGCGAATTCTTGAACTACACCACCGTAGTTCGTCCCCTAGTCACGCGACTAGAATTTACAAAAGAGAAATACAAATTAAAAAAACAATTTAAAAGCAAATAACCCTAATTTAAAAATAAAGGCCCAAAAGAAGTAAAAGATGCCGGCCCAAAATAAAAGAAAGTCCTTTTTCCTTTTATCTTTGTTAATCTCCGGTCTTCCCGTTTTCTTATTTTATTTCTTTGGCCCATTTTGCTCTATGAAAATAATGTTCGCCTCTATGCTCGTTCGTTCCTCTTTAAAAAAGTTAGGGCTTCCTAAAATTTGAAAGTACCAACTTCAGTTGCTCGATCGAATAGATTGTCTATCATTCCTATAACGATCCTGACTCGACCTTCGAAAATCGGCACCAAATGCGACACTCATATTCCAATGCCGCAGATCCAAACGTCGAATCTAGTTCGCCGGAGCTTATAACACATCAGGTACAACAACACAGCGGAAGAAAATGAATAATACATATGATATACAACATCTGATACAATATCCAGATACAATGATGATACAATATAATGATACAACGGATATCAAAGCTATCAGAGATACAAGAAATAGCAGCGGAAAAGAATATCTCCAGTAGAATACATCTCCAAAATGCAACTACAACCCCATCTCCAACTACAGATAGCTCGAACAACCATCAAGTTGCACCAAGCAAAGCAAGATCAGCCGTGAAAGCTGAAGTGTAGTAAGTGCAATCCACAAATCCAAAAGGCTGGAAGCTATCGAATCAATTCCTACTATTCGACTATTTGAAAAACCCAACTCTAGACTGTCCGTGTGGAAAATTTGTGGGCACCCAGAGTTTAGGAAAGGAACAATAAACTCCAGGTCAGTCATGGGACTAGCGTGAGCAACAAAAATGGTTTTATCTTTAAAACAAACAACAAAAGAATTTAGATTGAAATTCGCAATGCCTTTTGGAAAATGAAACTACCATAAGGCCTCCCGCCACACACACCATGCAAACGCAGAATTAGAGGAGATTTCTCCTTATGATAGTCAAAAATGCTTGATACGCGAAAACCATTTTTGATATTATTATTAGTGCATAGTGTAGAAAAACTTTCAAAAGTATAACATTAATCTTAGCCAGCATAAACATTTCAAACTATGCCTACTATAGCTACCATCCAAACAGTGGGGCGCCACCGTAAGTAGATGGCAGGTTATACAACTAAAACCGTACAGGACGCGTATTGGAGATTGGATTTTCCAACAAATTGTCAGGCTAAGAAACTTCCTATTTCCACATGGGAACGCCTCTGGAGGGACGCCCCGAGAATCTACCCGGCTCTTTGCCAACACAAGGCCGGTTTCCTCCCTGCCCGGGAGTAATACCTAAAGATATGCCACCCCCGGTCCTTTGGGACTTTTATACGAGGATCCTCTACACCAACAACATCACACAGTAATAAATATACTACAGTGCCCACATGAGTAAGTATCTGGGCTCCATACCATGATACTACCCTTTTCCAAAAGGAATGGCCATACCCTACGGGAGCTACCTCTTAAACCTTACCGCATCTTTCCTGTTTTGACCATTACTGGTTTGTGAGGCTTGATGAGGTCTCATCCACAAAGCTACACTTTCCACAAAGTCATGCTTTGATCACAAATGATCAACAAATGGTCATCAACACACAACAGCACTTAGCATGCCACACTACCAATTTGGGAGTATATCGCTGATAACCTTCAACTACATAACCTCTGAGCTCGTACGTCTCAGAGAAGGTGTTAAGCTAAGAGAATAAATTCTCCGCCACCAACAGATATGTATTTGAAAGAAATCTTCTTTATATCCCAAAGTGTAGTGTCAGACATACAACCATACAAGTCTGCTCCAGGTTCGAACAGAACCGAAGGCACTTCCGAAGAAGCCCTTGCCAATCCGGGTATTCACAATCCCGGTCGGACTTCCCATCACTTAGGAAATCTCTATACCGACGCGACTCATTGCAGAGACAATCGACGGATTATCCTTTCGTTCTCGAAAATACCCGGTTTTCACCACCGATCTTCAAATGCTATCCAAAACGACGTATCATTATTCAGAATGGGTTATATGACACAAAGGTCCTCTCCCGGCTAAACCGAATAATGAGCGTAATATTCAAAAACATATGGATAATGGGATTTCAGTTAAGTCACAACTTAATATCCAAAACTTTCTTTCAAATGGTTTAAACAATTTACCATTTCAAATCCTTTTAAAAAAAGATTTATTTCACAAAGTTCACCCAGTTTCACAAAGATTCATTCACGGATTTCAAAACAATTTCCATTTCAAATTGGACTAACTCATCCAATCTTTCAATTAAAGATTTAATTCATAACTTTCAAATTCCAATTCAAATTTTGTATATGGAAGATATACCATTTAAAAAAAATCTTCTTCGATTTCAAAACACGATTTAATTGTCTTGACAAAGGTTAATTCATAGTTTTACCCAAACTATTTATAATTTCATTTCAAACTTGAAATCTTTCGATATAAATTGGAAATCCTTTCTTTTTATGAAAGCTATTATTATTTGAAACAAATAGTTTTCGTTTTGGGAAAAACCGATTACAATTATAGGTTAAAGCCATTCAAGTATAAAACTTGGATTTAAATTTAAATTTCCAAAACCATACTTTTAAATGGTTAAAACCCCATATAAACACCCTTATAACTTGTATAATCCTTTAGACTAAAATTTCCAAATCATTGAATTCAATTCCAAACATTGAATTCAAATTTAAGTCAAATTATTTGAAGTTTCAAGTTTATTAAGTTATTTTAAATAACTTTTAGTTTTGAAACTCATTTTCAAAAGCTTTCAATTCTAATTCCAAAACTATTTTGGATTCAAGAATTCGATCTTGAAAATTGTTAAAAATTTGTGACTTAGCTGATTTCCTTGTGCAATCCATATTTGTGTGTGTATGGTGTAGTCCAAGGGTTTTACACAATGGTGCAACATCATAAATGATCACATCACATATTTAAGCACATCGATATTGATAAGCAATATAATCTATAACGCTTACCGTTCATTCACAGATTCACAGATAAATAATATAAATTTATCACAGATAAATAAATTACATTCATCATAGATCACACCGAAACAAATCGTAGCACAAAGCATAACATGTCAGAAATATCAAATAGTTCAACAATCAATAGAATTCAAACATCCGTAAGTAAGCTCAATTAATCATCTGATTAATTGAAATCAGATGGGTCGTCCATCATGGTTAATTAACATTAATCAATTTCAAATCATTTGATTAATTGTCCTTTAATTATTTATAATTTTCCATTAATAATAGATTAATTAACTTCTAATTATAAATTAATCATCCTTAAATTAATTACCTTAATTAATTAGCCAAATAAATTTATTTTTATTTTTAATTATTAACACATCGATAGTAATCCTTTTCTTTAAGTCCTTGATTTGTCAAGATAAATTCTTATCTTAACGATCACTTTATTTCAACATTTAAATCTCATAAATTAAAATAAATTTTTTATTAACAAATAATTCAATTTTAAACCTTTAAGTTAATCCATAATCAAAACATTGTTTAAAATAAACCATTTATCTTTTTAAAGTTTTATTTAAATAATCCTTAAAAATTCAAATTATCATATGAGCTAACTTAAAATTCTTAAGTTAATTAAAACCATTATCTCTTTAATTAAATAAACTTGAGAATTTATTTTAACAATCAGGCATTAAAACATTTTAAGTTATTTTATATAAGACTTTAACTTATTCTATATCTAGTATAAAACTTTTATTATTATTAACTAAGAAAAGATTTAAAATTCGATTTATTAAAGTTCCAAAACCTGGAACATGTTTTACTTTTGTATTTTGAAAACCTGGTGCTTGAAATAAACAATATTCATTATGTAGAGGAAGTAGTTTAAAACTTAAAAGAAAACTCTAGTTATCACCTTCTCCAAAACTGTTAAAAATCAATGCCTGAAGAACAACTTGAGCCAAAGCACTTCATTCCCGAGACAAACTCCTTTTTCTTTTTCTTAGTCAACCCCTTTTTCTTCTTTCTCTTTTAAACTTTGCTTTGGGTTTAATTAATTTTTTTTTCCAGTTAAAGTTTAAGGCAGAGTTAAATCAACAAGATCAGGTAAACGCTTGAGTTCTATCACGAAGTAGTGCATTCATTTTTCTCGAGTACCAACTCGAGTTGCTTACAATTGACTTCCTGACACCGCTCCATTGCCGTGCACGTGCACGACGAGCCGCCGTTCTGGCAAACTTCGCCACCACCAGCAAGTCGCGTTGCCCTACCTACATCGTAACGAAAGCCCAGTACTCAGATACGAACCCGAAATCGAATTTTGAGAGTTCGAACCAAAACCTGGAAACGAACTGTAATCCCAGCAAACCTGGAAACGCCACCGTTCTCTCAACCTCGACCACCAGAAAATCTAGAACTCCGGCCATCCACTCGCCAACATCCCCTCTACCATCCTCTAGAACCACGTTGCGCTCGATCCAGCGTAGACGATGAATGAAGCCAATTACACAACTACGTCAAAACTAGGTTTAAAAATTTCAAACGCTCGCCGTCGCAACCACGACCAACCACACCCCATTCCAATATTTTTCCTACAACCATCGTTCACTCCACTACCACCCCAAAGAACCCTGAGACTACTCCACCCCCAGATCACCAGGGATTGCCTCGAATGCAAATTCCAGTTAAACCCAAATTGCGTACTCAATGCAACTTTAAAATTCTTGGTTTTTGTTCTAAAAATCCAAACTTTCCAAGTGAATTCGATTTATAATCCTGAATCTATAAATTATTATGTTTGAGTTTTTACTTTTGTTGAGCATGCGCTAATGTTTAAACTTACAAAGATAATACACAATTGTTTTTACCTAAACAAATTTTAAAACTAAAATCTATGATATACAATCATATTTGTTTTTGGACTTAAGTCTTAACACATATTAGATCAAAAGCAAGTGGATTTTGATTTAACCTTTAAGCTTGGAACTAAAATCAGAGAAGAAGAATACAGATACAACATATACACCAATATCTTCATATACACACACAAAGCTATACCTATAATTCATTCACAAATATACTAGTTTCAGAGATGAACATGCAACCTAATTATATATATATATATATATATATATAAACTATTTAAGTTGAGATGTTACTCACCTTGCTTCAGAAGATAGAACAGAGAACTGCTTTGAACCAGGCTTTGAAATGTTAACTGGAACTTCTTTTTGAACTGATTGTACTATTGTTTATGTTGAATTTGTGTTTAAGTTTTGAGATTTTTGTTTTAAATTATAGATGGTGCTTACTTTAGATTTACTCAGTTTCGAATGAACAAAACTGAGATGAAGATGATTATATAAAGAAAGAAGCTTACAGGATAATTATTTTGTATTGTACAATCATCAGAGATTTTTTATTTGTTTGGTGGCTGATATAAACCTACTTTGTGTGCTAAGGAGGCTGAGAAGATATTGTATGTTTGACTAAAGATTTTTCTACTTTGGTGGCTTGAGATGTTTTCTTGTTTTCGGTTGAAATGATATTTCTTTTGTGTGCTTATGTAGATTTTTTTTGTATTAGTGACATTTGTCTTTTTACACACTTCATACTTATCTTAATCATTCATATCAAATCTGATTTGTTTACATACTTGAGTGTATTTCAAACTTAAATATTTATTTGTATGTATTTTTTTTCTTTTCTCATTGCATAACTTGTTTTTACTTCTATTTCATTGTTTTAAAGTTTAACTATTTAAACATTAATTTATATTAACATGTTTTATAGTTATATTTTATACTTGTAATTTGTACTGATACAATTTATTCCATTTTAAACATTATTGTCTATATTACATTCATTTGCATATATTATATCAAATGTCAACAATGTAAAGTCTTTAACTAAATTGAATAAGATAAATTTTATTTTAAAAATCAAAAGATTCTATTTTAAATTTTCAAAACAAAATTTCCTTTACAATACATATTTTCATTCGAATTTGGAGAAACTCAAATCAATTTACCAATTGATTTTACAATTTTTATTCAAAAATTAAATTAATTATCAATTTAAACATAGTCAAAATCCGAGATCATTACAGATTCCCCCCTTAAAGAAATTTCGTCCTTGAAATTTGCCAGGGAGACCACAAAGAATGGGTAGACACACAAAGATAGAGAATCAACTCATAAATCAAGCTGATTATCTATACTGTATTTGGCTCACAAAATCAGAATATCACCCATATGAGAACAAACTCATTCAATATTACATAGGAAACTCGGGTCATCAAATCTACGAAATATGCAAGACACTGGTTAGTCCGAAGGATAACTAAACATTTGTAGGATATATCGAAACCCAAACAATGGATAAATGGATTTAATTTTCCACAACTCTCAAATACTAGATATGGATTCCAAACTCAAGTCGGAATATCCCAAAGTATATAACTTATCCCTCTTCGGAATTTGATATTCACAAGAAATAGAATTTCGAATTTGATTTAATCGAAATCGTTTTATCGATACAAATCTTCATATTCTACTTTATATTTGAGTTTACCAATTTATTTCAAATAGAATTTCAAATTCATTGAAGTTAAAAACGAAAAGCTTATAGAAATTTAATGAAGAGAATATGAAATAGAGACTTTTCTACACGATTCGTAAGGGCCATCATCACACCAAAGCTTCTCCCTCGAGCTGCCACAAAGCCAATCAAAGAAATTGAAAAGACGAATCAAAGGAGATTGATAAGAAAGTTGTTTCCGTTGTTGCAGGGTATTGACCATTTGTAGTGGTACTCCCCTGTCCCCTATTTCGTCCTCTTCTTGCATTCATACTCACTATCGGTGAATAGTAAGAGAATTTACTGAGGAATTCGAATGGATATCTTAGGGATGCTCATTCTAGGGTATACTTCACCCTATCTCTAATGAGCTACTTATATGTTATACTCCTGAGTTGAAGTTTCAACCTTCAGCTCTGATACCAATTATAACGATCCTGACTCGACCTTCGAAAATCGGCACCTAATATGACACTCGTATTCCAATGCCGCAGATCCAAACGTCAAATCTGGTTCGTCGGAGCTTATAACACATCAAGTACAACAACACAGCGGAAGAAAATGAATAATACATATGATATACAACATCTGATTCAATATCCAGATACAATGATGATACAATAGAATAATACAATGGATATCAAAGCTATCAGAGTACAAGAAATAGTAGCGGAAAATAATATCTCCAATAGAATACATCTCCAAAATGCAACTACAACACCATCTCCAACTACAGATAGCTCGAACAACCATCATGTTGCACCAAGCTAAGCAAGATCAGTCGTCAAAGACCACACAATCTGCATGGACAAATAATATCAACTTTTATAGCATGAAATTCTGTTATTATCTTTATATGCATTTTAGTCAGATCATAAATTCATAAAATAAGAAGAACCTTATTGGTTGTGGATCTATCAATCGAAACATTCTAAAAATTAATCTTATTTCATTTTGTAGCATTATTTCACTTATTCCTATTGCTTATTAATATCTTCTGCCTACACCCAGCGGTGGAGGATCTTCAAATCCAAATAATTCCAAATTCGACTGAATTATCAATCAATAGTAAATGTTTGATGATATATTATGACTGGATTTGTTTGAATCATATTGGGGAATAGATTGAAAAGTAGATTTTTTTCATTAGAGAAATCTCTTCTTCGGGAGCAAAATGAGCTCAAATCCTATCCTTGAATCCCTCCCATGAAAACTCTACTTCAAAAATCTCCAAAGTCGTGTCATCGTACCGATATAATGCTCCGCCTTGTAGTTTTCAAGATGCGAGCTTCCTCTTCTGTAGATCCGCGAGAGCCATATCATCGAAGATTCTCTCACGTTTTCTTAGCTAGTTATGGACACCTGATGCAGCGCAGTTCCTTAAGTCGTTCATCTTAAGTCGTTCACGAGCTATCTCCTTAAGTCACTATCTTCTTAGATCGCAGGAAGCAGTACACCAAGTCTTAGGTTGCTAGCGACCTAGCGAGATAAGCCTTGAGTCGCCTGCGTGTTATCATAACGAGTTAGGGCGATTGGAGGAATCAGCGAGGCATTTTATGTCGCCAGCGACCTACCAAGCCATGAACGACCTAACTAGCTTCGACCCAACTACTTATGCCACGTTCTCACTTGTGCCACTCTCCTTATGTCGCGAAGCCTTAGGTCGCTCAATCTTAAGTCGCGAACGACCTAACTCCCAACACATAATGAAAGCAAATTTTGTTCCTAGGTCGCTAAAGATGTTTCTCCTTATGTCGCTGCTTGCTTATGTTGTTATCATCCTTATGTTGCTGCCATGTTTCCATATGTCACTCAAGGCCTATATCGCTATCAGTTATGCCGCATGCTATCTTTTTGGGTCGTTGATGTACAATGTCGCCCCTGCCTTGAGTCACTCCATCTTATGCCGAATGTTACTAAGCCGTGGATTCTTAGGTCGCACATGCCGCAGCGTTATTAGGTCGCTGAGTCGTAACCTGAAGCAGATTGCCTTTATGCCGCCTTGAAGCTTATGTCGCATGTGTGTTGTATTCTTAGGATGTTATGTTGTATATTTCTTATGTCGTTATGTGTTAGGTCGTTAATGACCTGTGTTGAGTCGTAGGTCGCCTATATTGAGTCGCATTTGGGTTGTACTGTTGAGTCGTGTGTGTTGTAAATATGTTAAGTCGAGTGTGTGTTGTAAACCCTATAAATATGGGAGAGGTGTCACTTGTAAACTTGGTTGATTTTGAATAAACTTTTGTTTGAGTGCTTTGTGCCTCTTTTAAAATTGGAAGTTGAGTGTGAGCTCCTTTCTCCATCTTCGGTTATTCGAATGCGCTCGAATCAACGAACTTGAAGCCGATTCACGGAATCTCGTGCGTGAGATCAACGTAGAAGAATCGTAGATCTTTTAACACGGTATCGTGTGCGATCAACGTGTTGGAGATAGCTAGAATCCGGTATCTCTTGGGATCAACGGATTTGGGCACTTGGGTATTTTCAATCCACCGATTCATACTTTTCACCGATTCATCCATTTTCATAATATCCGCTGCGTAACCCATGGGACCTTAATTCCCAAATAATGGCTTACCGCCTAAACTAGCATGATCACCACATTATCGAGTAAAGTTCGAGTGAGAAGCAGAATTTGGTGTTCTAACTGCTGCAGTGTCCTAAATGCCTCCCATAAATTCCTTCCACTTATCCATGGTCATCATGCATCAGAAGTACCATTAATAAATTTCTCTGCTGTAACATCCTGATATTTTCAACCATTCGCATTTGCACATGTCGGACTTGAATTGCCCAAAATATCATATTGTTAATTTATATTTGGCAAAACTCAGCATATACAGTAAATAAAATAATCACCGAATCACAAACATAGAGTATTACAATAATAAGCAGCGAAAACAAAAGAATAGTAGTTCATGAAGCTACTGCGTATATATAACAGAGTTAAACAAGATACAACAAAAGTCTCGAATACATAGAAATCTCAATACAGTAGTCAAATAACAAAATCTGGATATATCACTAGAGTCAACTGAACAACTAGAAGCTGAATAGATATAGATAGATCTCGAAGCGAAGCTCCAACTCCAAAGGTAAGTCTCAAATGATGTGCTACTCAGTCTGACCCGAGTGTAAAGCAAAACACAAACCACTCGAGTCAGGATCAATATTCTTATATCAATAAATCCGACTCAAGTGAAATATCAACTGAAATACAAGTAACTTAAAGGATGTTTGGGATACCCATCCTCTAAGGATCCGTTAAACTATCTACTATGTAGTAATATACGCTATTATAATAAAGTCTAAAGTAAAGTAAACTACTAAAAAAGCATTAAGGCGTTACTCATATACCCCTTAACACATTTTTACATATTCCCATAGTCTATACATTATCGTAACTTCCCATAAACTGGGCTTATCAGAGGACACTCCATAGGTATGGTACAAAACAAACTCGTAGAGGTCTCGCTAAGGTAGGTGACACGGCACAGATAGGCAATGACATGGTAGATATGCCAAATACACTACCGGGCTGGTGGTAACGCATTGCAGCAACTACCGCCCACCTCAAGCCACACTCCCAAAGCAAATCAAAGGTGCGCATCAAGTCAATCACAAAGTAATAGAATGGGAATGAAGAACTGTGTCCGATCGAAAGAGCTATCTAATTTGGCCAGTCAATTGCTCTAGTTTTAGCCACCTTATGCCAACTAATGAGAGTCGGTTCCACTTATATACCTCATATAGGATCGTCGCCACCATCCTACTTCATTATGCAATCTCGGCTGCATACGTAGTTGTTAAAGTGGTTTTCGGTATTGGCAGAGATTATGACAATATCTGATCTCGTTCTCTTAACAACCAAACGTGATTATAACACCGCGGTCATTTCAAAATAGTTTATACTTCAAAACCAAAATATCATTGTAACGACCCAGAATTTCTATTTATTAAAATTTGTATACTTAATTGATTTCTAAATAATTAAAAGATAATTTTATAAGTCGAATAAAATTTTATTTCGAATATCTGGATTTAATTGCATAATTAAATTGATAATTTAATATTGGAAATTACAGAAATAATTGAAATTGGGTTTAATGTGATTAAAATTGATTTGTAAAGTTGTAACAAATCATATTGGAGTTAGAATGATGTTGTGGAACTTTTAAAATTGAATTAAAAGTTAGTTTGTGAAAATTGAATATTTTAATTAACGAGTGAAAATTGACAATTTTCAAACAGTCTCGGATTTCGACGAAACCAGTTTCATCGGATCTGTAATATTATATTATTATAAGATTTCAAATTTCATGTCAATCGGATTTACGATTTGTCCGGGGCAGGCCAAAACGCATAGAAATTAGTTTAATCGATTTAATTTAAATTTGATCGTTTATTTCCGTAACTCGCACATATGATCGAATTAGCTTCCGAAACATATTCCATTATGTCCGGAACGTGGGGTAAACCCTTGAAACGCCAGCCGGCACGCTTCGTTTGGAGTTCGGAAATTTTTGGATGAATAGTGTTTTGTGAAATTTTTATAAAAGGACCTTCATCATTTCAATTTGCAAACTAAAAATAAAACTAGGGTTTCATCTCCATGCCCTAGCCGCCAGCAACTAACAATGGCCGAAATTGCATCTTCTTCCTCCTCCATTTTCTCACAATCCATCAGCTTTTAGCAAAAACTTTCAACTACGAAAACGTAGAGGGCGAAGAGTACTACAATTTTCAACGGTGATGATTTAAAACGATGGAGTGGATTGTTAGCTACAAGGCCGTGAATGCCTTGCGTTCAAGCATGAAATTCGAGCAAGATGCTCGACCGAGCTTCGTGAAAATCGGGCCGTGGGAGGAGCTAGGCTAGGCGCACGTAAGGAGGGTGCTTGATCGTCGTGGAAGTCAACGTAGGTGGTTGCGAAATTCAACGTGATGGAGGCGACAATGGGTTCTTGCATGCGAAATACTGGAGCGGGAAGAAGAAACGCACGAGTGCCGAGGTCTGGAAGTAAAGAATGAACGACCTGGATTGGTTTTAGGTGTAAAATTAAAATAAATTGTAAATTGCTTTGTATAAACATCTAAATGAGATAACTCTTTCATACGAGGTCGAAAAATTACGAAACAAATTGCGTTAGCTTCGTTTTGACGAGCACTACGCTATGGAATTGGATTGGAGCTGATTGGAGCTAGTGATAATTTTAGGTAAAATTAAAAGCATGTTTAATTTTATTCAAAATAAAACACTTGAACTGTATTTGAAGCAAGGTGAGAACTTCTCACTCAATTGAAATTGTTTCGATTTAAATTTTAAATAGTTAGATTTAAATTTGCTTGATTGTATGCTTGAATGATGATTGCTATCTATTGTATTGAAATAGACCCTATACGCCGTATATTAAGCGGAGGTTATTTATTAAAAAATATACCGCGATATTACACCTTGAAGTGGAATTGGTATTATTTATGTACTTGGATTTGATTTCTCGCATTATATAGCGGATGAGACCTTATTGCGCCGCATAATAGCGGGTAATATTTTATAAACCCCATATACCGTGATATTCCATTTGGAAACAGAATTGGTATTGTGCTAACATCTGTGGATGTAGGGAAACAGGTTGGAGGGATCCAACTGGATTCCTCACCCGTATTGATTTACTTACAGATATTGTTATATATTCTGTTATCATATTGATATATGATGTTTTGGTTGTCATGATTGATTATTTGGTGCTGTTGTATCATTGGCCCTATTTTAATGTTTAAAAAAAAATGTTAAAGTGGAGATTTCGAATTTAAAAAGGATTTTAAAGTGATTTTTGAAAAATGTACGTTATTTAATTTTGAATTGTTAAAATAAATAAAAGTCATGATTTTTATTGTTATAAAAACTTTGATTTTCATGAAATAACACATAAGTACGATTTATGGAGTTATATAAGTTTTGTTAATGATTTTTAAATTTTTAAAAGAATAAGTTCATTTAAATTAAGATTTTTGATTATTATAAATGGTTTATAAATAAGATTTATAGAATTAAATTTTTATAAATCAGAATAATGGAATTTTAATAGAGTTTTTATAAAAGAAAAAAGGAGTTGTAAATGAATCTTATAAGTAATGAGCTTTATAATTTGCGAAGTTTTAAAAGAACGATTTTGTAGATACATGAATTATAAGTATTTAACTTATAATATGGACTTTTGGTATATAATTGAGTTATAAATTGAATTGGTTAATAAAGAAGATTATAAATCGAAGTATTTATAAAATGGAAATGGGATTTATAAACATTGTTTTATAAATCTAAAATTAATTGAATTTGATAAATTAAATATAGAAGTTTATTAAAGGAGATATATTCACGATTTTTGATAGCGAATTATCCTTTATATAAAATGTGTAGAAATGTTGAATTTGGTTAACGAAGTATATTCGCGATTTTGGATAGCGAATTATCCTTTATATAAAATGTGTAGAAACATTGAATTGGGTAAACAAAGTATATTCACGATTTTGCATGGTGAATATATTATTAAATAAAATGGATATGTTTTGGGGAAGTGATATTATAAAATGAAGTTAATTGTTTTAAAGATGTATTAAAATGTGTTAAGTATCGAATACATAGATTTCAACATTCATTGTTGAAATAGACGTTTTCGAGAAATAGAAGGAACTTGTGGACTATAACACTGTTGTTATAGTAAATGATTTTCGAAAGGAAATGTTTTATATAGTATTGGGATTTATATATCTGTCTTAATTTCAAATCCCTATACTACTGATTTTGGATTGTAGTAACGATGTTTTACGCAACATTCGTTTTGACTCAAATAAGTGTGTTTGAAGAGGATGTTTTCCTTAAAGAATAGAATATATACTGAATTGTGATTTAAGTATATTGAATATTTTCTAAGTGTTGAAAATGAATAGATTTGTGAATTACTTATTATTAAATAAGTATGGAAATGTTTTCCAATATGAAGTGAAATGTTCTTTTTTAAGATTTTATCTTTTTAAAGATAAATATGAAGTAAATATTTGAAATTTGTTTCAAATGGTTAAGTGTGGAAAAATATACCCCGTAAAGGTATTTTTGGAAATTAAATAATTTGGGAAATTATTTGGAATCTAATGATGTTGTGCATATCTATTGATAGTTAAATAACCGACTATTAATATTTACCTTTGGATGGGTATTTGTTGTGATTTGCTTGAATTTGAATGCCACACTTATTGTAAAATAAGCGCTCACTATTCAGGTTAGCCGAGAAAGGACCTTTGGGTCGTATAACCCATTTTGAATATGTGATACGACATTATGGATTGCATTTGAAGACCGGTGTTGAAGACCGGGTATTTGCGAGAACGATAGGATGACCTATCGATTGTCTCTACGATGAGTTGCAACAGTATAGAGATTCCCTAAGTGATGGGAAGTCCGATCGAGATTGTGAATACCCGGATTGCAAGGACTTCTTTGGAAGTGCCTTCGGTTATGTTTGAACCCAGAACAGACTTGTATGAATTGTTATGTCTGACATTACAATTTGATATATAAAGCAGATTTCTTTCAAATACATTTCTGTTGGTGGCGGAGAATTTATTCTCTTAGCTTAACACCCTTCTCTGAGACGTACGAGCTCAGAGGTTATGTAGTTGATGGTTATCAGTGATATACTCCCAATTTGGTGATGTGGCATGCTGAGTGTTGCTGGTCATTGGTTGATCAAAGCGTGACTTTTGTGAAAAAGCGTAGATTTGTGGACGAGACTTCGTCGAGCCTCACAGACCGGTTATGGTCGAAACAGAAATCGTGGCAGCAAGGTTATTTGAGGGGTGCGCCCTTTGAGGGTATAGCATTCCCTATCCGGTTGTCGTAACGATGTTTTACGCAACATTCGTTTTGACTCAAATAAATGTGTTTGAAGAGGATGTTTTCCTTAAAGAATAAAATATATACTAAATTGTGATTTATGTATATTGAATATTTTCCAAGTGTTGAAAATGAATAGATTTGTGAATTACTTATTACTAGATAAGTACGAAAATGTTTTCCAATATGAAGTGAAATGTTATTTTTTGAAATTTTATCTTTTTAAAGATAAATCTGAAGTGAATATTTGAAATTTGTTTCTAATGGTTAAGTGTGGAAAAATATATCTCGTAAAGGTATTTTTGGAAATTAAATAATTTGGGAAATTATTTGGAATCTAATGATGTTGTGCATATCTATTGATAGTTAAATAACCGACTATCAATATTTATTTGAATGGGTATTTGTTGTGATTTGCTTGAATTTGAATGCTACACTTATTGTAAAATAAGCGCTCACTATTCGGGTTAGCCGGGAAAGGACCTTTGGGTCGTATAACCCATTCCGAATATGTGATATGACGTTATGGAATGCATTTGAAGACCGGTGTTGAAGATCGGGTATTTGCGAGAACGATAGGATGACCTATCGATTGTCTTTGCACAGAGTTGCAACGGTATACTGATTCCCTAAGTGATGGGAAGTCCGATCGGGATTGTGAATACCCGGATTGCAAGGACTTCTTTGGAAGTGCCTTCGGTTCTATTCGAACCCAGAACAGACTTGTATGGATTGTTATGTCTGACATTACAAATTGAGATATAAAGCAGATTTCTTTCAAATACATTTCTGTTTGTGGCGGAGAATTTATTCTCTTAGCTTAACACCCTTCTCTGAGACGTACGAGCTCAGAGGTTATGTAGTTGATGGTTATCGGTGATATACTCCCAATTTGGTGATGTGGCATGCTGAGTGTTGGTGATCATTGGTTGATCAAAGTGTGGCTTTTTTGAAAAAGCGTAGATTTGTGAACGAGACTTCGTCGAGCCTCACAGACTGGTTATGGTCGAAACAGGAATCGTGGCAGCAAGGTTATTTGAGGGTAGCGCCCTCTGAGGGTATGTCATTCCCTATCTGGATTATGAGTAGTCTCATGGTATGGAGCCCAGATACTTACTTTTTGGTTGCTGCAAATTTATTACTTTGTGGTTGTTGGTTGAGAGGTACCTCGGATAAAGGTCGTAAACGACCGGGGGATGGCATATTCATGTCGGTAGTTACCTAACCAGAGGTAACCTGGCCTTGTGTAGTAGAGATCCGGTTAGGATTCGAGAATGTTTTTCCAGAGGCGTTCTATTTTACTTGGGAAGTTCCTTTGCCCGACCATTGTTGGAAATCCAATCATCCAAATACGAGCCCTGTACGGTTTTAGTTGTATAACCTGCCATTTACTTATGGTGGCGCCCCACTGTTTAGATGGTAGCTATAGTAGGCATACGATAATGGTCGTATGTTGGCTAAGATTTATATTATACTTTCGAAATGATTTTTTCTACACTATGCACTCATAATAATAAAAATCAAATGATTCTGCGTATCAAGCATATTTAACTATCATAAGGAGAAATCTCCTCCGATTCTGCGTTTGCATTGTGTGTGTGTGCGGGAGGCCTTATGGTAGTTTCATTTCCAAAAGCATATCGAAATTCTTTTGTAAATCTAGTTTCTTTAAAAGAATAACTATTTTTAAGTTCTCACACCAGTCACATGACTGACCTGGAGTTTATTGTTTTCCTTCCTAAACTCTGGGCGCCCACTAATTTCCACACGGGCAGTCCAGAGTCAGGTTATCAGGTCATTCTAGAATTCGGGAGTTGCTGTAGAGATCTGGAGACAAGCTGGATGGCATAACATATCAACTAGTATGTAACATTTCTTTTCTGCTGTTTGTTGTTGTAAACTCTGATGATGTAATGTGATGTAATGTAAAAACTGATATAGTTCTTTGTTTTAAAGATGAATCATTTATCTATTATATGTTGTTCCGCTGCGGTTGTGAGATTCTGATATTATTTTGTTGTTTCCTTCTGTTCTGTTTGTTCTTCTATCTTCTTCTTCTTCTACCTTTTTCTTCTTAAACCCTAACGGTTCGGTTTTCCGACATTCGATTGTTTGGCAGTTGATACAGTGGACGTATTAATGTCGATTTTCGAGCGTCGAAAAATCCGCAACGTTACATTTGGTATCAGAGCATATGGTTAAGCGACAACCATGGCTCTGTTGGGAATTACTCATTAGAGATAGAGTCAGTAGTACTCTAGAATGAGTGTGAGTGTAATCATAGATATGAGCGCCAATTTTTAGTGAATATTAAAATGTTTTATATTATGTTTGCTTATCCGTTGAGCTGTTTGTGAATTCTGGTCGGTATGTGGGACGCCATATTTTCGATAGGGATTTCGAAACACTTATACGAGGCAAGTCGACATAGTATCATTTTGAATTGGGTAAATGAAATAATTTTATCCAAAATTAAATTTTATATATAAAGAATTTTTTTTTCAGAATTATTAAAGTGTAAATAAATTGATTGTTTGGTTGTTGAAAATGTAAGATATATGCAA
Organism: Allium cepa; assembly: GCA_030765085.1. Lineage (NCBI taxonomy): Eukaryota > Viridiplantae > Streptophyta > Magnoliopsida > Asparagales > Amaryllidaceae > Allium > Allium cepa. The sequence continues at coordinate 444,457,913 of CM060945.1, forward strand.
GTTAATAAAAGTTGTTTGAATAAGTTAAATAAAACATATTGTAAAAGAATAATTATATATAAGGAAATGAATTATAAAGTATGGAATTATAATTAATATGATTTACAATTATGAAATAATCTTATATATAAGAAGTGAAACTATAGGAATATATTTATAAATATGAGTTGTAAATAAAACTGAAGTTGAAAGTTTGAACTTATAATATGAGATAATAAATTTATCTTTGGTAAAAGTTAAATAGAATTGACTTTAGAATTGGAATCTGAATTGGATTTATAAGTGGAAATTTAACTTAAGTTAAACAAATGATGTTTGAAATGGAACATAACTTAGGTGATGTTGAATGAAGTTGATTTTGGTATCGAAGTAAATTAACAAAGTAAAGTAATGAATATGAACTTGAGTTATATATAAGAAATTCAACTTTATATGGTAAAATGAATTAGCAATTGAATTAATAAATGAATTGAATGTAAATCAATCGAATGTAAATAAATTTATATGGAATAATGAATATAAGTGTTAATTCATTTCAAAGATTGAATAATTGAATGGGAGTTAATTTAATATTAACCAATTGGAATTAAAAGTGTTAAACCAAATAGAATGTAAATTTAATAAATTTGGTTGTAATGAATATACATTGGTTGTTAAATGATGGTTAGTTGATTGTATAGAAATTGAATTAATGAAATTGAATTAATGAAATTGAAAGCTAAAGTAATTGAATTCAAATTGAAAGTGATGTAAATTTTAATAGAATTGAATTTGATTTGAATTGAAAGTAAACTAACTTGAATGTAAATTAGTGAATGTAAACTAATTGAATATGAATAAATGAATGTTAGTAAAGTCCAATGTTAATGAATCAAATGTGATTAATTTGGAAAACCAATTCATTGAATATTAATGAGAAGTGAAAGTGTATTGATTTGGTTATGGATGTTAGTTGAATGCTAGTTGGTTGATGGTTGGATTTGTTGCTTTTAATTTCATTTGCTATATTGGAACATGTAGTTGTTGTAGTGATGTATGTTGTATATTGATATTTTCATATATACATGTTTCTCATGATTTGTTGAGTGTATAGTAGGTGTAGATTGCGCTTGCTTCGCATTTGGAGCTCGCTTTCACGCTATATTAGCCGTATATGCTCGCTAATAATATATAAGGTACATATCTCGGATTACATATCGTACTTTTACACTTTTTTCCCTACGGGATGCCTCATTACTTGATGAGATGTATATTTGTGATATATATATTGCCATTTTTTTTGGATCGAGCCGCGCAAAGGAGACTTTGGCGAATTTTTCTGAAAATTTAAGACGTTAGAATTTTTTTTGGAATTTTGGGAAAATTTGCGAATTTTTTTTTTTTTGATGTTGGGTTGGAAGTTAAACGATATGGGAAAATTTTGAAAAGATAACTAAGTATGATTTAAAGACTTAGTAAAGTTATTGTAAGAAGTTTAATTATGGATTTTGGGAAAGTTAAACACTCAAATGAATTTAATTTGAATGATTTTGGAAAAGTAAATGGATTCTGTAACTTTTCTTACCTGGTAATTTCGAGGACGAATTTTTTTTTAAAGGGGGAAGTTTGTAATGACCCAGAATTTTTATTTATTAAAATTCGTATATTTAATTGATTTTAAATAATCAAAAGATAATTTTATAAGTCGAATAAAATTTTATTTCGAATATCTGGATTTAATTGCATAATTAAATCGATAATTTAATATTGGAAATTACAGAAATAATTGAAAATTGGGTTAAATGTGACTAAAATTGATTCGTAAAGTTGTAACAAATCATATTGGAGTTAGAATGATGTTGTGGAACTTTTAAAATTGAATTAAAAGTTAATTTGTGAAAATTAAATATTTTAATTAACGAGTGAAAGTTGACATTTTCCAAACAGTCTCAGATTTCGACAAAAACAGTTTCATCGGATCTGTAATGTTATATTATAGTAAGATTTGAAATTTCGTGGCAATCGGATTTACGGTTTGTCCGGGGCAGGCCAAAACGCATAAAAATTAGTTTAATCGGTTTAATTTAAATTTGATCGTTTATTTCTGTAACTCACACATATGATCGAATTAGCTTCCGAAGCATATTCCATTGTGTCCGGAACGCGGGGTAAACCCTAGAAACGCCAGCCGACATGCTTCGTTTGGAGTTCGGATAATTTTGGGTGAATAGTGTTTTGTGAAATTTTTATAAAAGGACCTTCATCATTTCAATTTGCAAACTAAAAATAAAACTAGGGTTTCATCTCCATGCCCTAGCAGCCATCAACTAACAATGGCCGAAATTGCACCTTCTTCCTCCTCCACTTTCTCACAATCCATCAGCTTTTAGCAAAAACTTTCAACTATGAAAACGTAGAGGGCGAAGAGTACTACAATTTCAATGGTGATGATTTAAAACGATGGAGTGGATCGTTAGCTACAAGGCCGTGAATGCCTCGCGTTCAAGCACGAAATTCGAGCAAGATGCTCGACCAAGCTTCGTGAAAATCGGGCCGTGGGAGGAGCTAGGCTAGGCGCACGTAAGGAGGGTGCTTGATCGACGTAGGTGGTTGCGAAATTCAACGTGATGGAGGCGGCAATGTGTTCTTGCGTGCGAAATACTGGAGCGGGAAGAAGAAACGCGTGAGCGGCCGAGGTCTGGAAGCAAAGAACGAACGGCCAGGATTGTTTTTAGGTTAAAAATTAAAATAAATTGTAAATTGTTTTGTATAAACTTCTAAATGCGATAACTCTTTCATACGAGGTCAAAAAATTACGAAGCAAATTGCGTTGGCTTCGTTTTGACGAGCACTACGCTATGGAACTGGATTAGTGCTGTTTGGAGCTAGTGATAATTTTGGGTAAAATTAAACACACGTTTAATTTTATTCAAAATAAAACACTACAACTGTATTTGAAGCAAGGTGAGAACTTCTCACTCAATCGAAATTATTTCGATTTAAAATTTAAATAGTTAGATTTAAATTTGCTTGATTGTATGCTTGAATGATGATTGCTATCTATTGTATTGAAATAGACCCTATCCACCGTATATTAAGCGGAGGTTATTTATTAAAAACATATACCGCGATATTTCACCTTGAAGTGGAATTAGTATTATTTATGTACTTGGAGTTGATTTCCCGCATTATATAGCAGATGAGACCCTATTGCGCCGCATAATAGCGGGTGATATTTTATAAACCCCATATACCGCGATATTCCGTTTGGAAACGGAATTGGTATTGTGCTAACATTTGTGGATGTAGGGAAACAGGTTGGAGGGATCCAACTGGATTCCTCACCCGTATTAATTTACTTACAGATATTGTTATATAATCTGTTATCATATTGATATATGATGTTTTGGTTGTCGTGATTGATTATTTGGTGCTGTTGCATCATTGGCCCTATTTTGAAGTTAAAAAAAAAATGTTAAAGTGGATATTTCGAATTTAAAAAGGATTTTAAAGTGATTTTTGGAAAATGTACGTTATTTAATTTTGAATTGTTAAAATAAATAAAAGTTATGATTTTTATTGTTATAAAAACTTTGATTTTTATGAAATAACACATAAGTACGATTTATGGAGTTATATAAATTTTATTAATGATTTGTAAATTTTTAAAAGAATAAGTTCATTTAAATTAAATTTTTTTGATTATTATAAACGGTTTATAAATAAGATTTATAGAATTAAATTTTTATAAATCAGAATAATGGAATTTTAATAGAGTTTTTATAAAAGAAAAAAAGGAGTTATAAATGAATCTTATACGTAATGAGATTTATAATTTGCGAAGTTTTAAAAGAACGATTCTGTAAATAAATGAATTATAAGTATTGTGATATCTCAGAATTTTTGGCAATGTCAATTTAATAATCTGTGTTAAAATTAAATTGATTTGACAATATTATTAATGATAAATTTTAATATCCTTTATAAATATTTAAATGTGTGGTTTTATCTTTTAAAAGCTAATCAATTTGCCTTTTATTTATAATATATATATGTCTGTATATATTGTAAATAGTTAATCTTGTTTTAAATTTAATAAATAAAGGCATGTTTTCTAATTCTAATATTTTTGGTAAATTGGAAATTTGATTTAATTTAACATTGAATAAATAATCATATGACTTTAAAATACTCATGATAAAAACTTAATTGTTTAAAACTAATTTTAGTTGAAGTTTAAATTTTAAATAAAAAGGTTTGTTTTGTCTTAAATATGACTTTAAAAAAATGAAGTCTTTCAAAACTGTTTAAAGTAAAATAAACTTTATAAATATTAAGCAAAAGTATATATCAAATAATGTTTACAAACATAAGTAATAAATAAATAATAAGTAAATGGAGTATTTAATAGTTTAAGTTTAAAAATAAAAGAAAGCTAGAATTGTAAATTTGTTTAAGTATAAAAGTATGTATTTATACTTAGGGCAAAAATTTATAACATTGGCTAGAACAACTTTGTATATGTACATAAGTTAGGCAGGCAAGTATATATATGTATAAAGTACAAAAGCAAAGTAAAGTAAAAAGAAAAATAGTAGCATTTAAATAACCAAGACTGGAAGTGTACCAGGAAAAGTTATATTGGTATGTAACCTGTAAGTAATATATGCAAGACAAGTAAAAGTAAATAGGATAGGTAATAAAACAACCACGCAAAAGTAAAATATTATGTTGCCTATAGAGTAGTATGTAAGGCAAGGACCAAGAAATAAGACAAAGTAAAAAGATCTATCAACATACAAAAGAAGATAAGCATGAAAACATAAAGTACCTTTGCATTTAATACTAGCACACCATTTAGTCAGTTCGAATTGTATAAAAATCAATTCATCCTCCTTATAAAAAAATATCTCTGATCAAAGAAAAGCCTAAACCAGTAAACACCTACTTAATACAAACCCATCTTCTCATTTATATATGGAATGTTTTTGTTCTAATTCGTTCAACATAACATAACCAGAGAAAATAGTAAGCACTTCCATTTTATTTTACGGACTTAAACATCATACAAACTTATGTAACATTGCAACTCAAAAGCAAGATGATTTGATGGAAGATCAAAGCAGAAACATTTTCTAGTTTTAAAAGTTCAAAACCGTCTTCAAACAAAAGTACTCTGTCCATCATCTCAAAATTGTGAGTAACATTTTTTTTAAAATTCAAGTATAAATACGTGTTTGCGCAAAAAATGGGCAAACACCTCCAAGTCGTATGATTTAGTCGATTTTATGTTGTTTTTAGTGATTTAGGTGATTTATGCAAATATATAAAAAGCAGGGACTAAACTGTAAAAGACACACAGATTTATAGTGATTCGGCCAGAATGTGCCTACGTCCACTTTATATGTTATTCTCCTTTTTTCCTCAGATTACAAGTACAAAGCTTTGATTACAAGATTATGAAAGTTGTTTGAAAGTTCTATCCGTGCTTGAGCTTTCAAACTTGTCTGCCATTGTTGTACCCCTGCCCCTCTATTTATAGAGTGAGGCTGGGGGTAGGGTCCTGGATGTATATAGCTGCTGGTGGGCCTGGGCTGGAGCAATCTGGCCTGGTAGTGTTGGTTCGGCATCCACTTGGTCCGGTAGTGGTTGGGGGCGTAGCTCGGTTCGGCAGTGCCTTGATGGAGAGTAGATTCGGTGGAGGTTGGTCCGGTGGTATGTTGGTCCGGTGGTAGCCTCCCTTGCTCCTGGTTCGGTGGTACTGGTAGTGAGATGGTTCGGTGGTACTGGATTGAGTTGGTTCGGCAGGGAAGAGGAGAGGCTTTGGTTCGGTGAGACTCTGGTTCGGTGGTAGGAGCGTGGATGTGGGTTCTGGTCCGGCTATGCGGGGAGTGGTGTTGGACCGGTAGGGCTTTGGAGAGCGTATTGGTCCGGCATTGTTTGGAGAGGGGATGGTTCAGTAGTAGGTGGAAACATGCCCAACATTTGCCCCCCAAAGTGGGGCATATGCCAGCATATGCCGCGCTTTGTTTTGGCTTGGACAGTTTCATCCGTCACTCTCATTCGGCCCTGTGTGCTGAACCAATGGTCCGGTCGCTTCCATTTGCCTATAAGTTTGGGCGTCATGCTTTCGTTATTTTTTATCAGCCGAACCAAACCCTTGTTTTTGCCGAATCAAACGTGTTAGCCGAATCAAATTCCTATCTTCGTCGAACCAGGTGAGACCCTTGTTTGCCGAATGAATTTTTGTTTTGTACTACCGAATGGACTTGGGGACTTGACTTACCGAATGAACCTCGTGGATTTTAAGTACCGAATGACACTTTCATACTTGAATTGCCGAATGGAATGTGTGCTCGGACCACCGAATGAGACTAAACTGTATAAGTGCCGAATGAACTCAAATCTTGAATTACCGAATGAACTCGAATCTTGGGTTACCGGACGAACTCAAACCTTGAATTTTTTATGTTTTGAATTACGAGTGAAATTCAAGACTACATGTTTTATATGTTTTGACGATGTACTTTCTTGTGTTGCAGATAAATGTCTCATAAAGTGGAAGCTCGATTAGAAAAGAGAAAGTCTACGGACAGAAGAGAGTCCCCCGTTGTGCCCCCAGCCCAGCCAGAACCGGGACGACAGGGACCCACCCCCAGATCACTAGTGGATGGATACGGCCCTCAGGAGCTCCTGAATTCTCCTCCTGACTGCTTTCCGAGCTCCCTCAAAGAGGAGCAGCTTGATGTCATTTCTCGCTCCTTTGGGATTGACAGAGCGAGTATGCTGTTGCCGGGGGATGGAGTGATGCCGTACAATCCCCCTGAAGGATATTTTGCATATAGTAGGTACCATTGTATGCATGGGGCCATTCCCCCGATCAATGCTTGGATAGTCAGCTTCATCACCTACCTGAAGGTGGCCCCTTTCCAGCTTCAGCCCAACTCTTATGCCATCTTGGTGAGCCTGTTCGTCATTTTCCAGTGAAAATATGGGCGTCCTCCTTCCAACCGGGAGATCCGGTATTTGTACAACTTGAGAGGCCATAAGAAGGGGTCCCCATACATCAGCTTGGAATCGGCCGTGCCCTTCAAGCCGGTCCTGGACTTATATTCAAAGTTCAGCATGTTTAAGAAGGAGTGGTTCTTCGTCAAGGATGACTCCGTTTCTTCCGCCTCTTCACTTCTGGCTGTAAGTTGAATTTCATTTATAATTTCCTTGTTCCGACTGCAATGCTTCTTCTTATATGCTTTCATTTCTTGCTAGCAACAGGTGGCTTTGCGGTCGTGGAGAATGATCGCCTGGTTTAGATGGCTGCGGAAATAGAGGCCATTTCGGGAAGGGATAGGTCGGCTTCTTACCTGATCAGGAATGCTACCCTTCTACAGCACAACTTGATTCTACCACATCAGTCCGTGGTCAAGCAGAGGGACACGGCTGAGGAGAGGGCCGCCAAAGCTAAAGAAGGGGCTACGGCGAAGAGCAGCAAGAGGAAAGCCTTCTCGATACCTCCAGTCGCCGGGGGGAAGAAGCTCAAGAAATCCGATGGACCCTCTCCCAGCACATGCCCAGATGTTCCGGAGGAGGAAAGTGCGGAGGAGGAAAGAGGCGAGGAAGAAGGAGGTGAGGCGGAGAGTGAAAGTGGTAGAGAAGGCGATGGTGATGGCGATGGACAGGGTGGTAGCGGTGTTGGTGCTTTGACCTCTGGGCAAGCAGGTGAGATTCAAGAGTGGACAGATGATGCCTTCCGCCAGGCTTTCGAAGGGTTGGAGGGAGAACCGGCTCTGGCAGAGGGGCCCAAGAGAGCTGACCAGGCCGGGGCTGGTGCAGGTTCATCTTCTAAGAGCACCTCAGCTGAGGCAACTCCCGTGACTCAAGGTGAATTTTTGACTTCTGCAGACCCCATTTATGATGAGGACTTAGGAATATTTTATGGCCAGCTCCCGTCCTGGAATGAGATCTAGGACTTATTACAGTATCCTACCCCCCTAGGGTTTGTATAATAAAAGCATCTTTTTATTCTTCTTAACTTGATATATCTCTTGAACTATAGCTTGATGTATGCTTGTAACACTTGGTTTTTTATTCCAGGGGCGGGCAAAACGGCTAAGACATCAGATATTCGGCACCGCCTCGAACAATACAAGCTACTCAAAGCTTCTGCTAAACCAAAGCCCTCGACTAGCCGCCCCGGAGATGTAGTTGGCTACCGTCCTCTTCTCGGGGTCATTGAAGAGGATGTCCAAAGGAGAAAGAGGGGCCGCTCCTTGTTTGAATCTCCATCTCGTCCTCAGCCCCCAACTCAGCCTCTTCAGGATATCGCGGAGGAGAATGTTAAGTTTATACCGTCCCCGCACCCGTCTACAAATCCGACCGTTACTCCGATAGATCATCCCAGCTTGGCTCGCAATCCGTTCGTGGGCCATCCGGACCTGGATCCGAGCTCCCATGATATTTCCTTTGACGAGATTACTGGTGAACACCTCCTCCCTCGCAATCCTATGGTAAGGGTGCTTGATGAGGCCAAGTCTCTGGATCTTGACTTGCTGACTACTCGGATTGTAACCATGGTGAATGAGGCCAAGGCAAACATCGATCGGGTTGCTGAGGAGGCCAGGAAGCTGATGGGGCATCATGCCCGACTGGTCAAGGCCGGAGAGGAAATCGGGAGTGCCAACATTCGGTTGCGGTTAATGGTTTTCGACCAGGCCAAGCAGCTTGCCGATCAGGCCATTCAGATCTCCCAGCACGAGGCCGCCTCCAAGCGATTAAAGAAGACCATGGAAGAGGCTAGTAAGGCAGAACTACGAAAATTGTAGGCTGCCTGCAAGGAACGGATCGACATGGCTATTGCAACGGTGGATGAAGTTCGGAGAGCGGATCTCGAGCAGGTAGAGGAGTTATCTAGGAAGCTTGAAGCCACAGAGCTTGCTCAGGCCAAGCTAAAGGAGGAGATGGAGGCGATGAGTAGATCCCTTCAGGTTGACTGCTCGCGATACCGATTGGAGAGGGATGCTGCCGTTGCAAAGCTATCGGCTTCTGAGCCTCGTATGAGGGAGTTTGAGGAGAACGAGGGGATGATGGATTATATGCTGCAGGATATGTACTTTCGTACTTGGAAGTAGGGCAACCTATCCTGGATGGACGATTACCCCTGGGTCATGGCTAGGATATATCTCCGGGCTTTGGAGGAGGCCAAGGCCCATGCGGATAAGGACGGTGGCATGGCCTTCAGAATGGATGTAGTCACAGCTCAGTTCACCAAAGAGGAGAAGGTGGCGGTGAAGGAGGGCATGCGGCTGCTCGCTGCTGAGGAGGTTGGTGTACAGTTGGAGGATGACGACCAAGGAGCGGACGCTAGTGAGTCTTCCCTTTTTAGCTTTCCATAACTTGATCGCTTATTGTTTACAAATATTAATGGATTCTCTCCCGAATTGGGCAGGCGGGACCTCTGGGGCTCCAACTACTTCTGGCCGACATGTTGGGGGCTCCGATCCTGCGGTCAAATAGATCTTGGAGGACTGACATGATAGAGGTGGAGCCCCGATGCAGCTGACTATTTTATTTGGTCTACTTGACATCCCTGTATATACTAGTCCAAAACATTAATGTACTTTCAGGCTGTAATTATGTCATTGTAACGAACGACTTTATGTAATTTTATAATATAAGCCGATTTCGTTATATTGGAACGTTATCATTGTTTTGATGTGTTGCATAAGAGATATAGCTATGCATATGCCTGTGACTCAATTGTGTTTGATGTCAAGTTCCTGCTTAAAGTATGATTTTCACATCTTGCAGTGTTAGTGTGATCTGTGAATGAATTATAGTTATGTAATAAAAAGGAAGAGAGCACCGCCCTTCGTGTTTTAGTTGTAGACGGTAGCTCCAAGAGTCTTGTATGACTATGTATGGAATGCAGCTGAGTGTCCTGTCATCCAGTTGTGAATTCCTATTTCCACTAGTGAGTGTCTCTTATTCTGTGTCCTGTACTCTAGGCACCGTTATAGAGGATAGAAAGAAAGTTTTTAAATAAAATGGAAATATAAGAAATAGTAAAACTTCCAATCACGGAAGGCCTTCGTTGTGCTTAAGTTCGTGGCAAATGGGTTTTGTAGTCACTTTCCCTAGCTGTGGGTCTTGGAGACATTTGTCACCCATCTTACGCCTCCGCAGGGAGTTCTCTTTTTTACCACAGTCGTACTTAAGACACACCGGAGCCGGGATCGCGTGCAGTAACTACCCGGGCCATTATGGCCCGTAATCGTGGGTATTATTCGATTTACCGTGGCCGGCTAGCGTGGGGGCCGATCGTCATCCGTGAAATGCCCCTGGCTGGACACACCTTATGTTGGGGCTTATAATCGGTTCACGGTTGCCGGCGAGCCTAATGCCGTAATGAGCTTCCTAGGCCATGGTTGGCCTGCTCGGCGGCTTATACTCGGCTCATTACAGTTGGCTTTAAAGGCCGTCGCGAGCAATGAGTTAACTCGTGGCAGAGGGATGCTGGAGCAAAAGTGTCTCATTGGCGAGGGCATATAATCGTATATTACCTGTTAGGTTTTGCGGTGATGTGCCTAGAATGAGATGCCGTTTGCATAGAATTTTGTTCAATAGAAAAGGATAAAGCTCAACAAGCAGCCAAGATATAAAGGAACAAGTTAACAAGAGACAAGTTTTTAAAGTGGTTCGGCACGAAAATGCCTACGTCCACCGATTCTCTTTGTTAATTCACTTCATATGGGTAGTACAAGTTAAGAAAAGTATCGACGAAGGTGTCGGATGTTCCATGCCCTCTGGAACACCTCTCCGTCCACTGTTGACAAAATACAAGCTCCGTTGTTTGTGAATTACATATGGTCCGTCCCAAATTGGATCTAGCGCTCCAGGGCGCGGGAAGATTCGCCTGAGGACAAGATCTCCTTCTTGTAAGCTGCGATGCTTGACTTTGGAGTTGTATAGTGCTGCCACTTTTTGCTTGTGAGCTGCTGCTTTGAGTGCTGCGTCGTTTCTTCTCTCCTCAATTAGATCCAAAGACATGTAAAGGAGTTCTTCTTTCTCTTCTGGGTTATAGTGGATCCTACGGTGGGAAGGCACTACAGTTTCGACTGGGAGCATGGCCTCTGATCCGTATGCCAAAGAGAAAGGAGTATGCCCCGTTGATGTTCTGAAAGAAGTGTGGTAGGCCCACAGTGCCGTAGGAAGTTCATCCACCCAAGAGTCTTTTGACTTTTCAAGTTTCTTTTTGATCATATTTTTGAGAATCTTGTTGACAGCTTCGACTTGCCCATTTGCCTAGGGATAAGCTACGGATGAGAAGCTTTTGTGAATTCCATGCTCTTCGCACCAGTCGGCGAATTCCTCACTGTCAAACTGAAGCCCATTGTCCGATATGATTTTGAGTGGAACACCGTACCTGCATAGAATATTTTTGATCAAGAAGTTGATAACTTTTGCTGAAGATATTTTATTTAGAGGTTCCGCTTCCACCCATTTGGTGAAATAGTCAACTGCCACTATAGCATATTTGGCTCCGCCTCGGCCCATTGATAGTTCGCCAATCAAGTCAATTCCCCATACTGCAAAGGGCCAAGGGCTGGTCATCTGAGTAATTTCATTCGTCGGTAGTCGAGGAATCTTAGCAAATTTCTGACATTTGTCACATCTTTTGACGAAGTCTAAGGCGTCTTTTGTAAGGTGGGCCAGAAATATCCATATCGGAGTATTTTCTTTGTTAGGGTCTGCCCTCCATTGTGATCTCCGCAACTTCCTTGATGGATGTTGGATAAGATTTCCTTGGCTTCCTTTCCAGCAACACACCTTAATAAGGGGTTAGAGAAGCCGCGCCGATAGAGGATGCCTTCTTGCCCCCTACATTGTCTCTAGAGTCATTTCTTCGGACGTCCTTTGCTACAGCGGGTGCGTTACCATGAGCTATCGTAGCTTGCCCTGCCTGCCTTTCAGTGGCAGCGTCTTCAAGTCTCATATACTTTCCGGCTTCATGGAAGAAATCGGGCAAGGTAGCTGGTTTTTCTTTCGTTAATCTTCTAGCAAACTTGGTATCTGGATGCACACCACTACAGAGAGCCATTAGGATAGGTTTTTCATCGGCATCTTGGACTGCGGCCGCTGCGACGTTGAATCGGGTAGATATTGCTGCACTATCTCTCCAAGCTTTTGTTTGATATTGGATAGGGAATAAGCATCCTTGGTTTGTTCCACATGAATGCGGAACTGGTTGATGAACTTTTCTTTCAACATTTCCCATGAGCTGATGGAACCTTGGGGTAGATGGCAGAACCAGGAGGTAGCTAGATCTGCTAAGAATAGTGGAAAGCATTTGCACAACGCTCCTTCCGTTGCTCCACTCATGAGCATATGCTGTGTGTACCTCTGCAAATGTACAATGGGGTCAGAGGTTCCCTTGTAAGGTTCCATCGTTGGCATTTACCATTCTCGGGGGGTGATGGTGATTTTGATATTGCGGGTGAAAGGGCTGGTTACCCTAGCGCCTATTCCTCGATCTCTTTGATCCCGTCGGACGCATTCTCTGAACAATCGTGCCATCCTCTCATCAGAATTTGGAGCAGATAGGAATGAGCCTGGTTCTTCCCTGTAGGATCGATCCCGTCCAGATGACCTGTAGGGATGGTATAGTCTATCATTCCTATTATTTTCCAGGGGCTGTCTTCGGCCTTCCGGGAGCATGCTAGGGTCAGCTACAGTTGGACCTTGCCTTGATCTTCCCCTGTTGGGTTCTGTTCCAAGCATTTCCTCAGGGTCAACTTCGGGCTGGACTCTAGCTCGGCTCAGTTTATTGGTATTTCTGTGGCTAGGTAGCATGACCGGCTAAGCTACATCCGATCCTCGCCTGGTACCTCCCCCGTTGGGTTCAGTTCCAAATGTTTCCTCGAGTCGGAGTTCGGGATGAGTTCGGGCTCGACTCCTACCATTATTGTTTCCGTTGATAGCTTCTTCGAAGAAGAAAGATCTTTGTTGCCTCCGAGATCCTCCAGACTGGGACTCAACCCACGATTCAGTGTTGCGGTTGGATTCTTCAGCATCCCTTAAGCGTGACATGAGTTGGTTCACCAAGGCTTCTTGTTGGGATGCGAAGCGGTCGGTCACTTCAGCCACAACCCTGTCTAGATCTGCCCTAGTAATTGCTGCTGGCTGCTCCGTGGCAGGGGCTGTTGCATTTGCCTGATCTACATTTGGCGCTGCTGTCGGAATGGGATGATTCTCGGGATCTGGGACCACTGGATCTGGAGCGCTGCTGGTTGCAACACTCTTTCCCTTGTTGACATCCTTTCTCTGCCTAGAAGTCATGTTTTCTAAGCAATGAACGATGCTATCGGGAAAAAGGTTAAGTGGGGGAAGTTGAAGCTTCGAGTTCCAGCTCTCAGTGAAAGCACCAAAAATGTTTGCGCGAAAAATGGGCAAACAACTCCAAGTCGTATAATTTAGTCGATTTTATGTTGTTTTTTAGTGATTTAGGTGATTTATGCAAATATATAAAAAGCAGGGACTAAACTGTAAAAGACACACAGATTTATAGTGGTTCGGCCAAAATGTGCCTGCATCCACTTTATATGTTGTTCTCCTTTTTTCCTCAGATTACAAGTACAAAGCTTTGATTACAAAAGTATGAAAGTTGTTTGAAAGTTCTATCCGTGCTTGAGCTCTCAAACTTGTCTGCCATTGTTGTACCCTGCCCCTCTATTTATAGAGTGAGGCTGGGGGCAGGGGTCCTGGATGTATATAGCTGCTGGTGGGCCTGGGCTGGAGCAATCTGGCCTGGTAGTGTTGGTTCGGCATCCACTTGGTCCGGCAGTGGTTGGGGGCGTAGCTCGGTTCGGCAGTGCCTTGATGGAGAGTAGATTCGGTGGAGGTTGGTTCGGTGGTATGTTGGTCCGGTGGTAGCCTCCCTTGCTCCTGGTTCGGTGGTACTGGTAGTGAGATGGTTCGGTGGTACTGGATTGAGTTGGTTCGGCAGGGAAGAGGAGAGGCTTTGGTTCGGTGAGACTCTGGTGCGGTGGTAGGAGCGTGGATGTGGGTTCTGGTCCGGCTATGCAGGGAGTGGTGTTGGACCGGTAGGGCTTTGGAGAGCGTATTGGTCCGACATTGTTTGGAGAGGGGATGGTTCGGTAGTAGGTGGAAACATGCCCTACAATATGGTTGCTTGATTAATGCCTAATATAAGATTGTATTTGTGCATATATATTGAAAAATTCCTGTGTATTTGTAGAAGTGTGCATGCTGTTAAATATATGTGCTCTGTTATGTTTTATTTACCCAGGTTCTAAATCCAATCTTGAATCAATCTCTCTTGATCAAATCTTTGTTAGAACTTAAGTCTTAAACCAAATATGTTTGTTATAGCATTGATTTTAGTTTAAAAATTTATTTAAGTTAAAATAGTGTGTATGGCCTCTGGAAACAAATTAACAACAGTGAAAACTTTAAATAAGTTAAAATTTAATTTTCATAAATCATGGATTCAAGCATATGAATCAAAAGCTAAAACAAAAACTTGATTTTTAAAACCAAAATCACTATTTTTAGTTAAGTATTAAAGGTGTAGTTCTGGGTTGAACATATTATGGAAATTCATGACTTTCTGGTGATATATGAATCGTGGATGCTCGGGGTTCTTCCAGGTGATGGAGGAGGGTTAGTAGAAGCTAAGGAAAATCATAGGTGGTGATGAAATTCACCAGAGAAGATGCAGCAGTGGAAATTCATTTTAAACCCTAGTTTTTAAATGGTTTGAAGAATTGGCAATTTCGGGTTGTAGAGTTGATCGAGTGTCGTGGTATTTTGTGAATCGATAGTTGGTGCGTGGTTGAAGTTGAGGCCGGAGGAGTTGATCGTCAGGTGGTCGGAGCGGCATGTTCTTGTCGTTGACAGGTTTGAAGCAGAAACCTGATTCGTGGTTTCCAGGTTTGGATCGAAACTCGAATTCAAATTCGAGTTGGGTTGGAGCTAACATGACTTTCGAGTTGGGATGATGGAGTGGTTTTGGATGTGGAACGATCACCACTGATGGTCGGAGATGACTGGCGGCAATGTGCATGTGCATCGTGCCCTGTTGACTGATGTAGATGGGTTGTAACTCGAAGATCTGGGGTTGTCTCGGTTATGCTTTTGTTTACAGGTTTTAAGTAAACCTGTACTGGGTGTTTGGAATTTTTAAACAAAAGTTATTTAAATGTAAAGCAAAATTTTGAAGAAGGTTTTAAATTCAAGTTTGAATCTTTGGAATCCAAGTTTAAAATCTAAAATCTCAGTTTTAAATAAAATAAAGTTTTAAAATATGAACTAACTACTTTATTTTGGTAAGTAGTTTAATCTTTTTAAAAATGAAGTTTGTAAAATATGAGCAAGTTTAAAATTTAATTTAAATTTGGAAATCAAAAGTTAAATATGAACTTCAGTTTTTGAAATTAAAGGAAGATTTAATTTGAAAGATTTAAACAAAGTGTAAATTTAAATTATTAAATTTTGAAATGAATTTAGTTTCAAACTCTTATGATTTTCTTTATAAGACAAGCATTTATTTGCCATGTAATTTAAAAAGGTTTAAATTGTTTAAACTTTGTTTAAGTTAAATTATATTCATTTTAAATCTTATATTTGAAATGAAATTATGAAGTAAGTTCAAAAGTAATTTGTTTCAAATAAATTGGTTAATGACAGTTTAAACATAATTAAGGAAAGTTTTATCTTAAAATTTAATTAAGATTTAATGTTTTTAAATTAATTAATGAGGTAATTATGGAATAATTAGTTAATTTAATTTAATTAATGATTAGGGATTAATAAATAATTGATTAAGGGTTAATCAATTGGTAATTAGGATCATTAATTAGATAATTAAAGATTATTAATTAATGATTAAAGATTTAATAATTAAACAATTAAGTTAAATCAAGGTTAATTAATTAAATAATTAAGGATTAATTAAGTTATAATTAACACTTAATTAATTAAATAATATTGGATTAATTAATGAGTTATTAAAGATTAATTAAATTGTAATTAATAATGGATAAATCTTAGTTAATTACTTTAGAAAAGTAATTAAAGAATTGTTAATAGTTAATGATGGTCATTAACTAGAATTATTTAAAAATTAATTAATGTGATTAATTTTTTATAATTAATT
Organism: Allium cepa; assembly: GCA_030765085.1. NCBI lineage: Eukaryota > Viridiplantae > Streptophyta > Magnoliopsida > Asparagales > Amaryllidaceae > Allium > Allium cepa. The sequence continues at coordinate 444,474,063 of CM060945.1, forward strand.
AGATTAATTAAATTAAAGATAATCAATTGTAAATTGTTTAAGTATAATTACTTAATGGAAGTAATTAAGAAATTAATTACTCAATGTAATTAATTCTATTTAATATGAATTGTTTAAGTTAATTAGTTAAGTTTAATTAATTTAAACAACCAATTGATATTGTGATAAGTATAATTACTTAGGAAAGTAATTAATGATAACTACTGGATGTAATTACCAAGAATGATTTAATAGTGAAGGTAATTTGAGTATAATTACTTTGGATAATTAATCAAGGGATTAATTAGAGATAATAAATTATGGAGTAATTTATTTATTTGATGAAGTAATTAAGGGTAGTTAATTACTAAATGTGGTTAATCAAGGGTGATTAACAATTTTAATTGAAGATTAATTACTTAATGTAATTAATTTAAATAGAAAATGTAATTAGAAATCATTAATTATTATAATTAATGATGTAATTTAGAATAGATTTATTTGGAATAATTAATAAATGAATTGATTTATTAATGTAATTAATTAGGAAGTAATGTAATTAATGTTAAAAATTTAAAGGTTAATTTCTAAATTTGGTTAAAGATAATTAATTTGTGAAAATAATTAAAGGTTAATTACTTGAATATAATTAAAGGTTAATAAATCAAGGGTGATTAATTGAAATGAATAAATAGTGGACGATTTATTAATTTATTAATTAATTGATTTATGGATATATAAGCAGGATTAATGGAATGAAGTAATTAATTTAATTTACTTTAAATTAATTAGAGGTAGAAATAATTAATTTAATTCATTTTAAATTATTATAAATGGTATGATTATAAATCATTGCTTATGGATGATATTGATATTTCATGGAATGGTTGTGATCTCAGTAATGGGATGAGTAATATCTATATGATAAGGATACTTAGTTAAAGTATGATAATATGGGTTATCTGTTTGTGATGATTATCTGTTTGTGATGATAATATAGATTATCTGTTTATGATGAAATGTGGTTATTTATTGTGATATGTGAATTATCTATCTATGTGTATATAGATAATATTGAATCGAATTATTTAAACTTTAAAACAACTTGGCCTTAAAAGATGGCGTTTTGGATTTCGATGAGACCGGGATCGGGTTTCCAGATTTGGACATCCGAAAACCTCATCGATCCAAATTAATGATAGGTCGTGAATCTCAAGTGAAGATGAAGATTAAGAGTACAAGGGTTATCGTCGTTAATTCTGAGGGTGATTCCAAAATGAGTGTAACGAGATAATGCCTTCGGTTTCGTTCGAACCCGGAACAAACTTGTATAGATTGAATGCTTTCAGAACATCGTCAGGTGGACGATGAGCATTCTAAGTGATGTGTTCTGATTAAAGGTAATCGTAGCCTCAAGCCTCATCAACCGGGAATGGCTAAACAGGGGATGTGCAGCAAGGTTAGGTGGGTCATGCCCAAGCAGGACGAGATTTTCCCCTGTCTAGAGGTCCCTTTTTATTCGGCTGTGTGGGAAGTTTTGAGCTCCAACTGCCGGGGTTGTCTTGTTCGAAACTGTTCGGTAAGGAATGGTTCCGGCCTTGTATTGTAGGGGGTTGGGAGTGATCCTCGGTACGGTGATCTAGGCCACGTACTGTGACGGGCGGTACCCAGTAGCCCTGCCATTGTGTGGAATCCAATCTCCAATAAGTGTCGTACGTATTAGTTGTGCCCAACTATGTTGGAATGTGAGATGTAAGCATTTCAGCTATTTCTGTATTTTACTTGAAAACCCTAGACCATATTATAGTATCACTGGATTCCTATAAAATGATTTGGTTAGTGTAAGGTAAAAACTTACCCGTGTTTATATGTGGGAAGTCTTACGTGATACCTTTTGTTTTCAAAGGTTTGTCAAAATTTAGCAACTTTAACCTGTTACTCACACCAGACCCATGTCTGACCCGGAGTTTATTTTTGTTTTTCATAAACTCTCGGGTACTCAAATTTTTACGAGTAGCCAAGGGATTCAGGATAGCTTTGACGAATTCTGGAGGAGCAATGGAGCAGGAGGCTTCTACGTTGTAGATTATATATAGTGTTCCGCTGTGTTGGTATCTCTGTGTTATATTGTGTATTGAATTGTATAACTAGACATGTGTTTATAACTATCTAGTATGTGATGTATTATTTGTGTAACTCTGATGATGTTGTATATATGTAATACTAATGTGATTAATATAATTTATTCGTTCCGCCGTTGAGATTCTGATGTTGTTTCTTCTTTCTTCTCTTTCTTTTCTATTTTCTCACCTCTTTCTTTCTTAATAACGCTACGTCTTCCTGGGCGTAGGAAGTCAGGTCGTTACAAGTATTCAACTTATAATATGGACTTTAGGTATATAATTGAGTTATAAATTGAATTGGTTAATAAAGGAGATTATAAATCGAAGTTTTTATAAAATAGAAATGGGATTTATAAACATTGTTTTATAAATCCAAAATTAATTGAATTTGATAAATTAAATATAGAAGTTTATTAAAGGAGATATATTCGCGATTTTGGATAGCGAATTATCCTTTATATAAAATGTGTAGAAATGTTGAATTTGGTTAACAAAGTATATTCGCGATTTTGGATAGCGAATTATCCTTTATATAAAATGTGTAGAAACATTGAATTGGGTAAACAAAGTATATTCACGATTTTGGACAGTGAATATATGGTTAAATAAAATGAATATGTTTTGGGGAAGTGATATTATAAAATGAAGTTAATTGTTTTAAAGATGTATTAAAATGTGTTAAGTATCGAATACATAGATTTCAACACTCATTGTTGAAATAGACTTTTTTGAGAAATAGAAGGAAATGGTGGACTATAACACTGTTGTTATAGTAAATGTTTTCGAAAGGAAATGTTTTATATAGTATTGGGGTTTATATATCTATCTTAATTTCGAATCCCTATACTCGTGATTTTGGGTTGTAGTAACGATGTTTTACGCAACATTCATTTTGACTCAAATAAATGTGTTTGAAGAGGATGTTTTCCTTAAAGAATAAAATATATACTAAATTGTGATTTAAGTATATTGAATATTTTCCAAGTGTTGAAGATGAATAGATTTGTGAATTACTTTTTATTAAATAAGTACAAAAATGTTTTCCAATATGAAGTGAAATGTTCTTTTTTGAGATTTTATCTTTTTAAATATAAATCTGAAGTGAATATTTGAAATTTGTTTCTAATGGTTAAGTGTGGAAAAATATATCTCGTAAAGGTATTTTTGGAAATTAAATAATTTGGGAAATTATTTGGAATCTAATGATGTTGTGCATATCTATTGATAGTTAAATAACCAACTATCAATATTTATTTGAATGGGTATTTGTTGTGATTTGCTTGAATTTGAATGCCACACTTATTATAAAATAAGCGCTCACTATTCGAGTTAGCCGGGAAAGGACCTTTGGGTCGTATAACCCATTTCGAATATGTGATACGACGTTATGGATTGCATTTGAAGGCCGATGTTGAAGACCGGGTATTTGTGAGAATGATAGGACGACCTATCAATTGTCTCTGCACTGAGTTGCAACGGTATAGAGATTCCCTAAGTGATGGGAAGTCCGATCGAGATTGTGAATACCCGGATTGCAAGGACTTCTTTGGAAGTGCCTTCGATTCTATTCGAACCCAGAACAGACTTGTATGGATTGTTATGTCTGACATTACAAATTGAGATATAAAGCCGAGTTCTTTCAAATACATTTCTGTTTATGGCGGAGAATTTATTCTCTTAGCTTAACACCCTTCTCTGAGACGTACGAGCTCAGAGGTTATGTAGTTGATGGTTATCGGTGATATACTCCCAATTTGGTGATGTTGCATGCTGAGTGTTGTTGATCATTGGTTGATCAAAGTGTGGCTTTTTTGAAAAAGCATAGTTTGTGAACGATACTTCGTCGAGCCTCACAGACCGGTTATGGTCGAAACAGGAATCGTGGCAGCAAGGTTATTTGAGGGTAGCGTCCTCTAAGGGTATGTCATTCCCTATCTGGATTATGAGTGGTCTCATGGTATACAGATACTTACTTTGTGGTTGCTGCAAATTTGTTACTTTGTGGTTGTTGGTTGAGAGGTACCTCGGATAAAGGTCGTAAACGACCGGGGGATGACATACTCGTGTCAGTAGTTACCTAACCAGAGGTAACCCAGTCTTGTGTAGCAGAGATCCGGTTAGGATTCGGGAACGTTTTTCCAGAGGCGTTCTATTTTACTTGGGAAGTTTCTTTGCCCAACCATTGTTGGAAATCCAATCATCCAAATACGAGCCCTGTACGGTTTTAGTTGTATAACCTGCCATTTACTTATGGTGGCGCTCCACTATTTAGATGGTAGCTATAGTAGGCATACGATAATGGTCGTATGTTGGCTAAGATTTATATTATACTTTCGAAATGATTTTTCTACACTATACACTAATAATAATAAAAATCAAATGATTCTTCTTATCAATCATATTTAACTATCATAAGGTGAAATCTCCTCTGATTCTGTGTTTGCATTGTGTGTGTGTGCGGGAGGCCTTATGGTAGTTTCATTTCCAAAAGCATATCGAAATTCTTTTGTAAATCTAGTTTCTTTAAAAGAATAACTATTTTTAAGTTCTCACACCAGTCACATGACTAACCTGGAGTTTATTATTTTCCTTCCTAAACTCTGGGTGCCCACTAATTTCCACACAGGCAGTCCAAAGTCAGGTTATCAGATCATTTTGGAATTCGGGAGTTGCTGTAGAGATCTGGAGACAAGCTGGATGACATAGCGTATCAACTAGTATATAGTATTTCTTTTCCACTGTTGGTTGTTGTAAACTCTAATGATGTAATGTGATGTAATGTAATGTAATAACTGATATAGTTCTTTGTTTTTGTTAATGTTAAAGATAGCTTTAACGCTAACACCCGGTGTAGGTCGTTATGAAGTGAAAGCACCACCCGTTTGCACGGGAAACAAAGTAAAAAGAAAATAGCAGAAAAGTAAAAGAGACAACGATTTTTATAGTGGTTCAGCTTCTAATAAGCCTACATCCACTTTACATCCTCCATTATGTTCTTCGAGCACACTTTTACAAGGTTACAACACTTTTACAACACGATCTCTCGATTACAACACTTTTACAAGGTTACAACACTTTTACAACACGATCTCTCGATTACAATACTTTTACAACACGATTTCTTGATTACAACTCAATCGGAGAAAGAAGTTAGAACATTGATGATGAATTGCTCTTCGAATCTATCTTGAATGAAGTAGATCTCTTAATGAAGAATCTTCGATGGTTGTAGTGTTGGAAGAGTGGAGAAAACAGCAGGGGGTTGGCGCCTTGGAATCTGAAAAGTCCCTTTTCTAAGTGAAGTAGATGGAGTATTTATAGGCGAAATCTCGGCTGGGTTATAGGTCGTGAACAACCTAAGGTAGGTCGTAGGTCGTAGCGACCTAAAGTGATGTGGTATGAAAAGATGGCGACCTAAGGTAGCGGCGACCTAAGGGAGTAGCGACCTAGGGGAGCTACGGCTTAAGGATTTACGGCCTAAGGAGTGAAGGCATAGGAATGATTAGGTCGTGGGCGACCTAGGGGTTAGGTCATAGGTCGTTAAGTCTCTGTAGGTTATTAGGTCGTGGAGTTAGGTCGCGGAGTTAGGTCGCGGAGTTAGGTCGTGGAGTTAGGTCGCGGAGTTAGGTCGTGGAATTAGGTCGTAGGTCGCTGGGACTTTTAGGTTGGTAGGTCGCTGCCTTTAGACCGTTGCTTTTAACTCGCTGGAGATCCTGTCCCATGCTAACTCGTTGGAGACCTAGGTCGCTAGGTCGCTTATCCTTCACCTCGTTAACTCGCTAGAGCTTGATAGGTCGCTTCCCATGCTGAGTCGCTCCATTCTTTAAGTCGTAGGTCGCTAACTCGTTAGGTCGGGTATAATGCTTGCCGCACTAACTCGCTGAGTTGCTTTAGCTCGTTGGATACTCCATGCCCTAGGTCGCATACCATTTTGGACGGGGCGCTGCCCTATGTCGAACCCCGTAGCGGTGGCGTTGCCCCCGCACCCCCACCTTGGGGGGTTGCTACCCTCCCTGGACCCCCCCTCCGTAAGGGATCTTAGATGAAAAATCATTCAACAGAACTTGCTTTGTTGAGATGTTGAGTTGACCAATCTTTGAGACGAGCTATCTTGCTTTTCTCGGTCGATCTTTTGATATCACGGCCTTGCTAAAAAGGCGGGATAACACTTTTAAAGATTATTCATTTATCTATTATATGTTGTTCCGATGCGATTGTGAGATTCTGATATTGTTCTGTTGTTTCCTTATGTTTTGTTTCTTCTTCTATCTTCTTCTTCTTCTACCTTTTTCTTCTTAAACACTAACGGTTCGGTTTTTTGGCATTCGATTGCTCGGTAGTTGATACAGTGGAGTATTAATATCGATTTTCGAGCGTCGAAAAATTCGCAACGTTACAATCATTTCCATCTCAAAAGCATATCAATACGATATCATTTCACTTCAAATATATTCATTTCCAAAATTTAGCACTTTCAAAGTTATAACACTTTTGAAACCAAAACACTTTGAAATCAAAACACTTTGGAAATCATAACACATTGAAATCATAAAAATTTTGAAATCATAATATTTTGAAATCATAATACATTAAAATCATAATACTTTAAAATCATAATATTTTCCTTTAAACAGTTTAGATATTAATAATATTATATAAAATAAAATAGTTTATATAAAATAGTTATAAGTTAAAATAGTTAGTATATTAAAATAGTTTATATTAAAATAGTTTATATTAAAAATGATTTGTATTAAAATAGTTTATATTAAAATATATAAATAGTTTTAAATATAATTTTAAAAATACTTTATATGATAAAACAGTTTCCTTAAAATCCACAAATCGATTCAAATCAACTCGAATTCTAAAATTCAAATTTAATTCAATCTCAATTCATCAATTTCAACTCAATTCGGTTTCTAAATAAACCATTTCAAATTATATCAAATTTCAAAAACAAATTTGAACCATAAAATAAACCGTTTCAATTTCAATATATTTCAAAGCTTTAAATATTCAACATTTCAAAACTAAATTTGATAATTTCATATATATATATGTGTGTGTGTGTGTGTGTTTGTATGTATATATGTATATATATAAAATTCACTTTACTATTATTTATTTTTAAATATTCACTTAATCATTGAAATAACATTTGAATAAAACTTCAAATTTCGAATTTAAATAAAACTAAATATACCATTTCAATTTATGTAAATTTTAAATATTCATTTAAATCACTTTTAATCAAAATCAAGTTGTAAAATCATATCTTTGAAATCCCAAATTTAATAAATTTCAGTCAAACTTATTTGAGTATAATTCTTAAATAAATTCAATTTCAAACCAATTTCTATTTATCTTTCCAATCTGAATTTTATTAAAATCATTATAAACTATACATTTGAAAATATGAATTTTAAATAAATACTACAACATATTATATATTAATTAAATCAATGTTACTAATTCAACTTTAATAAATCTAATCTTATTATTAAACTTATTTTATATATTTTAAATAGTAAAATTGTAAGTAAAATCTTAAAATTTATATTTCCAAAATTAACTTATAATTTTAAAATTTTCAAAACATATAATTTTAAAAATCAAAATTTAAAACCTTTATAAAAATAACATTTATATATATATCATCAGTATTTATTAAAACTAAAATATTCATTTCAAAATATATATATTGACCAACGGTGTCTGTATATAATTTTCTATCCTATGGTCAAGTGATACGGATATTTATCATTTCAATCCGCAATTTAAATATATACGATATATCATTTCGACGTGCAATCTCAAATTCAATTTAATGAAAATCGCTTGGGTTTATCATTTCAACCCATAACGATTTTCTCCTATTCTACTGATCGTCTGGGTATGCATCATTTCAACCCATAATGAATTCTATACTAACAGGAAACTTGCAGAGTGATAACAGATATGATAACAATATAACTAGCATATATCATCAATATAAATAACAGATAATGGTGTTAGAAGTTATAGGTGAACAGGTACAGATAATAGCATATATATAACAATGTAAATTACTAACATCAGCATATTTCAATTGTCGTTTCAATTGAAATCAAATTTAATAAATATAAGAACGTTAATCGTGAGTGATTGCTCGCGTTTCGAGGCTAGAGATGAAGGAGAATGAGATGAATTACGAATCCAGTCACGAATTACAAAGAAAAGCTAAATTGACACGAATTCGACGATTAAAGATGATAAATAGAATCGATGATAATTAATCAACTTAGCTTGATATAAACTGAAACAAAATATATGATATATTATATATTTTCTCTAGAACCAATTCTTAACATATTTTTAAAATAAGATATATATATATATATATATATATATGTATGTATGTATGTATGTATGTATACACGAAATAATAATTTGACTATAACACCAATAAAACAAAAATCTATACACATAAATTTCAAACCAATATTAAATTCAAACACACATAAAGATAAAATCTAAATATCTATATATAAAATTAAAATCAATATTTAATTTTGAACACATATAAAATGAACTCCTTATATATAAATTAAAGCACAAGTATTCAAACTCAAAGGTTTATACACATATCAAACTATTACAAGGCTATTTTCAGATGTTGATAAAATTTAAATATATACCTTAATATTTTATGTATGTATATTAAAAAATCAGAAATATATGTAATACTACCTTTAAAATATAATATATCCTTATGTATACAACACAGATATAACTTACATAAATAATATACTGTATACAAATATATCTATATAAGAAACATACTATGTAATTCATGTATACTAGCATATGCAAACTTATATACAAAATATCATATAAACTAACATATACATAGAAGAATAACCTGACCATATTTTACATATATATATATACACACTGTTGCCACTAATTATACTATACCAACATAAAATTAGCCTTTATATACAACATATATGTATATAAAAACACTTTTACACAACGTAGCACTACTAAATGCTTTTATATATAACAGATCGTATACTCAGGTATATATAGCTATATATATACTAACAGTTCTTATATAAACCCCTATATATCTATAGATATACACAATAGAATATATGCATAACCTATACAGTTCACAAAATTTATATCGTTTAACATACTATATATATATATGTATGTATGTATAGATCGAAACACCTATGAGTAGAAAGTATGACTATAGCAATAAGAACATAGCTTCTGACAAATTTTGTATATATATGGACTTACATATACTACAAACATTATAACATATACTTTAATATATATATATATATATATATATATATATATATATATCTTAACAGACTATAGATAAACTATATAACTTTATAACTTTATAAACTATATATACATTTGTATACTACTGTATCTAATTTTTTTTAACTATATATATAACACACGCAAACATCTATATATATATATATATATTAATATATTCTATTAAAAGAAAAAATTTTAGCAAACCATACATATACTGGATATACTAATATGTACACAATATATAAAAGAAAAGACTTGCCATAGATGAAGTGGAATCTACAGGAATCTGCTAGGGAGGTTAGGTTGGCCGATCTCGGTGGGGATTGTGGATGGCTGCTAGTGGCTTCGGCAGGGAAGGACGAATGGGTGAGAGGGCTGGGTAAGCATGGGCTGATGGTGTATGGTCGGTGGCCAAGCTCACGTAAACGCGGAAAGAAAGAACAGGAAGAACGAAGTCAAAAGATCCCAGAGGGAAGAAAGCTTGATTTATAATTTGATACCTATTTTTCTCTTTTCAAGTGAGAATAGAAATGGCAGACAGAAGCAGGTAGAATAAGGAACGAACGAACAAAAAAATGAACCCTAGAATATATTGTAATGATGGAATAGTAAAAGTCATCTACGTTGAATTCTAGGAATAAAGAAAAGCACATGGCTGTACGCGTTGGAAATTGAATGGACAAAGAATTCAAAAGGTCACAAAAACCAAAAGTCACAACACCAATACCGATACAGTTACAGTTTTCGTGAATTCCGCTGTGAACCGGACTTCAGGACACAGAAGTGAATATATCACAGAGATCAGCACGACGAGATGATCAAAATGGTATACAGATATCAGTGGTACGATTATCCGATCAAAAATCGATAACGGTACAAAAATGCGGCCAAAGCACCAGAAATAAGATAAACGGAGAGGTAACAGTCAAACTTTGGAGAAACGTAAGATGGTGTCTCACTCAGAAGATGATTTACAAATTTATTGTGTAGAAATATTGAAGTTTGAAAACATTTTATTATCATCAATTTATACTGCTTTGAATTTAAATAAAATTACACAATAAAATAAACTTCCATATTATCAGATGAAAATTTACCATTTGCTATGTTTAAATATACGTATTCCAAATATTAAATTTTCAATTCAAAATTTTATTATTTAAAATTTCACAAAACTTAGTTAAATATATTATTAAAACTAACAAAATTTTATGGGTCGTTACACTCTCCCCCACTCAAAACTTTTCATCCCCGAAAAGGAACGAGGTAGGAGAATAGAAACAACCAGAGGAAAATAGATCGAAAAACTAAATAAATCAGTTAATTTAAACCATATAAATTTCAATTTTAATTAAATTAATATTTAACAATTTGGTTCAATCCATTTTATTAAATCAATTAATAGCCATTCAATTCAAATTTGTTAGTTCAAACATCAATTCAAATCACATAAATTTCATTTACTTTTTAAATTGATTTTCATTCAATTATTTCAAGTTTTAAATATTTGTTCAATTTTTTTGGCTTTATTTGTAATTGAAATAATCTTTTAACATAAAATTTAAGAATTAAATTTTCGATTAATCTTCAAACAATTAGAGATAAATGTATATATATACTATATATCAAATAAAATCTATAATCATACACTTATATATTATAAATCAAGTCATACTTTTTGAAATTCAAATCAATTTAATTTCCAAAACAAAGTGTAGCAAAGCTACGAATTGGTCTTTCCACTTCGAAACTTGAAAATGAAAGTCGATGATGTGACCTCATCACCGAAATTATTTTCCAGTGATAAAAGAAGAGAGCACCGATTTAAAACTTTAAAATTTCTTTGGAAACGATTTTTATATGAAAATACTTTAAATAATATACATTTAAAAACTTTAAAACCATAGTTTTGAATCCCTAGAAATTAAATTCTCAAATTCTTGTTTAAATTCATTTAAATTCCAAATCAATTTTAAAACCATGTTTTATAGTTCAATTATTTATATATGAGACAAAAGTCAATGGTTTACAAACCATAAATAAAATCAAATATCAATTCAATTAACTTTTTAAATTCCAAAAAAATTTATACTAATATATATAATATAATCACACTAAATTTATTTCGTTTACCCAAATGTGAAAATAATATTGTGTCAGTTTGTTCTATTCAAGTGTTTTGGAGTTCCTATCGATAACGTTGATCAGACGAATCGATCGAAACCCCAAATTAACATTTAACAACTCAAACGACACACTATAAAACATTTTATATTAATTACAAATACACTCCCTCACTCGATAATACATAATGGATTTCAAAGCAAGGTAGAGATCCAAATCAGAAGAATCCTAATCAAAAAAATTCTAATAAGGAAGATAGGCTTGAAAAGGAAATAAAAGGATCAGGTTGCAAAATAGGAAGATGGATATACTGATATTAATCGTGGGCGACCTTAACCGGGTCAATCGTGACTGAAAAATAAGGTTGATGCAGAATTCTGAGGCAATCGACATTCGATCGCAAGAGAATAATTCAGGTAAAACAAGAGACAGTAGCATCTAAACCAAGGATATAGAAATCTTCGGTTAATCAATGCTTGTTGTAAAGGAGTTTCACCCCTTTACAATTCATATAGTGGAGCTATGGGATGCTCCATAATCAAGAAGAATACGAATAGGGACAGATAAGAATGGATTTCAGAACAAGGAACGTTCTAAAATTCAAGGACACCCGAACCAAAGAAGAAGAGATTCAAGCTCGAACGAAAGTGATTCCGTAATCAAATTTAATATATATGTTAAGTTTTGCCTAAAATCAAGCTTTGATACCACATGTAACATCCTGATATTTTCAACCATTCGCATCCGCACATGTCGGACTTGAATTGACCAAAATATCATATTGTTAATTTATATTTGGCAAAACTCAGCATATATAGTAAATAAAATAATCACAGAATCACAGACACAGAGTATTACAATAATAAGCAGCGGAAACAAAAGAATAGTAGTTCATGAAGCTACTGTATATGTATAACAGAGTTAAACAAGATACGACAAAAGTCTCGAATACATAGAAATCTCAATACAATAGTCAAATAACAAAATCTGGATATATCACTGGAGTCAACTGAACATCTAGAAGCTGAATTGATATAGATGGATCTCCAAGCGAAGCTCCAACTCCAAAGGTGAGTCTCAAATGCTGTGCTACTCAGTCTGAACCAAGCGTAAAGCAAAATACAAAACACTCGAGTCAGGATTAACATTCTTATATCAATAAATCCAACTCAAGTGAAATATCAACTGAAATACAAGTAACTTAAAGGATGTTTGGGATACCCATCCTCTAAGGATCTATTAAACTATCTACTATGTAGTAATATACGCTATTATAATAATGTCTAAAGTTAAGTAAACTATTAAAATAGCGTTAAGGCATTATCCATATCCCCTTAACACATTTTTATGTATTCCCATAGTCTATATAGTACCGTAACTTCCTGTAAACCGGGCTTATCATCAGATGGCACTCCATAGGTACGGTACAAAACAAACTCATAGAGGTCTCGCTAAGGTAGGTGACACGGCACAACTAGGCAATTCCAAGGTAGATATACCAATTACACTTCGGGATTGGTGGTTACGCATAGTAGCAACTACCTCCCACCTAAAGCCACACTCCCAAATCAAATCAAAGGTGTGCACCAAATCAATCACAAAGTAATAAAATGGCAATCGAAGAAGTGTGTCCGATGGGAGGAGCTACCTCACTTGGCCTGTCAATTGCTCATGTTTTAGCCACCTTATGCCAACTCAGTTTAAACCTTTTTGTATATTTAAAATCATTTAGAAGCTAAAAAATTCCATAAACATATTATTTATAAATTAAATTTCCTATTAATGAACTATGGTTAATTACTAACCATTTCTCTTATCATTTATCAAACCAAGTTATCAACCATATCATAACCATATAACAAATCATAATATCAACCAAGTTATAATCCAATATCAAACAGTTAGTCATCCAATATATTTTAACTTTCAAATCATTATACTTGAAGTAATTTAGAGATTAATTAGTAAAATATGAGTACCCACCATTATTTAATCTAAACTTTTCCTACCAACATTTAATCCATCACAACACTGCACTAATATCCCAATTCTGATCAAACTTTACTACAACACTTCCACTTGCACTTAGCTCTAAGCCAATGCCTCCTTCTGCTCTTCCATGCTCACTCTCATCCTCCTCCACCTTCCTAGTGGTCATGGCCTCCTCCCTTTATCTCCACATGCTAATGGCCAAGAACCATTACCCTACTTTCTTTATCATTTTTCTACTTTTTAGAGGTTAAAGCATGTTTTCTAGATGACATAAAAGTTTTTGTAGTGATTGAAAGAGAATTGGGTTAAATTAAAAGGAGTTTGAAGAAAGTTAGAGAGGAGATAAAAGAAGCCATTAGTAAGCTTTTGATGAAGAAGAACTTGAGAATTAGATGTGAGAAAATGAGAGGGTGAAGGATGATATTTATAGCATTAGGAACCTTAACACTTAAGCTTTGCAAATGGACTAAAATGCCCTCTATCTTGCTTATGAAGTAAAGATCCTTTCAAGCATACTTTCACTATTATTCCAACCACTTCACATCAAAAAATCACATCCTCCTTTGTCCCCCTACTTTGCTTTTAAGTAAATTATCTTAGTACATTGATTTGACTACTTCCTTAACTCTTAAGTGTCATTATTTAATTAATTCCTTTCTTTATTAATAAAGGGTGATCTGACTATGAATGATATATATGTGCGTGTGTGTGCGCATGTATTTTTCACTTTGACAAATAACATTGGAACATTCTATTACAACTTTTATTCGATAAAATGTTGAAAATCCAAAATTCGATTTTTGAACATATCTTTATTTTCCTGTTAAACTAAGAATATTTATAAAGTCTAAAAAATATTTTTCCTATCATCTTTAAAAAAAATAAAATGGCTTTATTTTAGTTATAAAAGAATATTTGATAATATTAAAACCCAATTGTAAAATACGACGTCGATTGGTCAAAGTGCGCCAAAGTTTGTTTATATTTATAAAACAAGTATGTATATATAAAACTTTTATCAATCAATTATTATCATTTTATAATAATTTAAAATGAATTATTTACCATTTAAACAAAAATTGAACGTATATCCAATTTTATCAAAAACCGGCTTTTGTCAATTTTACGATGAAACTCTCTTATTTTTGTAAACCAATTCTAAAAGCAAGTTCAACATTCTTACTTACCACATAAAACATGATTAGTTAAGTCTGAAAATTCTATATTTCAATATTTAACGTCAATTAAATAGTCAATTTAAAAGTGATAAAATTACGGGTCATTTCATACTTCCCTCCTTAAAAGAATTTTGTACCCGAAATTAAACTAAATCCCAAAGTCCGATAATACTTACTCAAAACAATCTTTAAACTCGGTTTTGTATGATATACACAGGGCATCCATATGCGATATTTGATTTGATCTTTTACTTAAATCTACAACTTTACTTCCAAACTAGTATTGATCCCACGATCCTCTAATGCAGAAATGATCAGGCTCTTTGATCATAAGCTTTCGTTTCCCTTACATAACTATGATAGAAAACTTAAGTACCCAACCATAAACCCTCTTTAATGTTCGTCCTTAAGATTCGAGTGGTAAATTCTTTTTCAGACTATCGTGAGCACCTTAAAGTTCTGTAATTGAATCTTATATCAGAATTGTGTGGCTAAATGATCTACGTACCTCATACGTATTTATTAACATTCTAAATCTTTATGAAAACTTTTCATAAAACTTTTATCTTTAAAAAATTCTTCTTTATATATAATCACTCAAAATATTTATTTCCAAATATTTTTCTTAAAGAAAAACTTTTCATCTCAAAGGAACCATTTCAATTTTAAAACATAAATTTACCTTTTATTTTCCAAAATTACAATCAACTTCTCTCATTATAATATTTTTTTTAATAAACCTTGATCTTAACCTATCAATAACAATTCAAAATTATACTTTAAACTTAAGGAAAATTATGTAGATCGGTTAACTCCAAAATAATACCATGGAACTAGGTACCACCAATAGTATCATATATCCCCTTAATAAGAAGGTTAATAACTAAGAGAAATGTTTGCCATCCGAACATATCTCTTTCCCTTATTTAGTTATTTTCGAGCCGCTAAACTAGTTATCATTTAAGACTTTCTTACTTTTCAAATTTCTTATTTGACATTTCATTTCAAAAAATCCATTAGAGGATTTTTTTATAAAACCCATTTTATTAATCCTATTCATAAAATCATCTTATATTAACTTACTTTCATTTAAAATTTCATAATCCATTTCCAAAATACCCAAAATTCCGTTTCATTCATATTCATCATTTTCAAAATTATTTTATTTTTGTAAAATACAATTTTTATAATACATGCTTATTTTATTATCTTATACACATTCATTAACCTTAACCTGGTATTATTATTTAACATCTTATAGTCAAATCGTGAAACTTAATTCACTAGATGTTCATTCAATCAATAAATGTTAATAACTGAATATTATCATACATTTAACCTTAAATTAACATGCATAAATATCTATATCTTTCAAAATATATTCCTTTACACTTAACATATAATCCTTTTAAAATAGTATGTCGGTTTGGCTTGTTTAAGTGTTTAGAAATCCCTATTGATAACGATGATCAGGCGCATTGACTAGAATCTGTAAACCACTCAATTGATAAATCAACATTAAACATTTTTATATTAAATAACATATATGTACTCATATATATAATACTTCCGAACTCACTCTAGGGTGTTACTAACCGTATGTCTAACGAGTCACTCATTCTAGGGTATTACTAACTCTATATATTATAAGTTTTTCCCTACCAAAGGCTAGGTGTTCGCTCAACCTAAGATACGATGCCAAATGTAAAGACCTGTTTTTTTACCTTCGAGAATCGATACTAATACATTCTCGGTATTAACATGCTACATCCAAGTGCGGGAGAGGCGGTTCTTTAAGGGTAAGAAAGAAAATAAAGGTAGAACAAAATTTCACATGAATGGAATAATATATATTATTTCGATATATAATCTTTAAAAAGGAAAATTTTGAGTACAATATTAGAGTCTAACTTAGATTCGGCCTGGACAGTTATAAACCCTCCGGCTTTACAAATGCTGAAAATCAAAAGCAATAGATGTAGGGTATAATAGAATGCATCTATATGTAGGTGAAGATCTCCTACTCTCTTTTGAGAACTCTAAGCATCTTCAACTAGACTCAAAACTACTTAGATTTGAACTGAGTATTTAAACTACTCGGATCAGGCTTGATAAACCAGCATGAGATACCCAAAAAATTTAATGTATAAATCATGTTGATGTCAATCAAAAGCTTTGAAAAGAAGGGTATTTCATATGACCACACCCACACACAAATACAGATGAGTTTTTTACCTTATGATAACCAAAATAATTTATGCGGAATATCATTTTATATTGTTAATAATGACATCCGTTTGAAAACATTTCTAAATAAATATATAAACAAAGAAAGTATAAATATCAGACTATGGTAATATATTCGTACTAGGTCAATGAAATATACCGGACAGAATATATGATACCAAAAGGGCTAGCCGAAATGTTTGCAAAGCATTGCAGCTTTTTTAGGACTACATCGAAACCGTAAAGCTCATACTTGGAATGGGATTTCCAACATGATAGGGAACTAGTGGATTTTCCTTCGATCCACTCATAACAAACATAGTTCCGCTGTGACCTTATCACTTGTCTCAAGCTAGCCACATGGAACCGCACTTGCTACACTACTATGGTATAGCATATTTGCTCAATTTCTTTACGCGGTCTCCGTCAGCCACTAATACTTGTCCATTTCATCATCTTAGGGCAACAGATGCCTTGCGGCAACAGATGCCTTGCGGCAACAGATGCCTTGCGACAACAGATGCCTTGTGGCAACAGACGCCTTTCATTCCTCATAATTGATAGCCTGAAATACGTTCGACATACCATATATTATATGACGCCCCACTCCGAGACCCACATTAACAAAGAGTATTAATAAGTAACACCGTCTGCTAATGCGGAGAATATGGCTGGTTAGAAGCGACCATCTATTGAATACGTCGTTAAATGCACTATATTTTTTTCTAATTCAAGTGGATCGCCATATCCAATAAATACTTCATACAAAGCCATAGGTGACTAAAGGATCCATCAAAACAAAATACAACAAGTCAAATGCAAAACACATCACAGAACAGTAAATAATCAGATATATACATATATACAGATATATCACAGAGTATACAAAATGATACATCACATATGTGGTATGACGACCCTAATACAAACACATGTCAAAAGAATATACATATTAGAGTAGTAATAAAAAGGACTATACAAAAGCTACAACTAAAAGAGCTAGTAGAAAAGTCCATGCGGAAGCAGAATAGGCTAAGTCCAGAGGGTACCTAACCTGAAACACCTCAGTCTAACACGAGTATAAAATACACGGGTCGGTCTAGCTAAACAAATCAGTTTACAAAGATAAACGATAATATGAGCATAATGATAATGTGATAATATTCCCGAATGGGAAGGAACAATCTGAAGTGTATGATTACATCAAGTGATAATATGGTATTACTGCACAAACGTTTAATCTCAAAGGAGACAAAATATCCATAAAGTGCTAAAAGTAGCGAGCCTCATATCATCGGCATTCGTAAAACATCAAATATGGTTTAGGGGAAACCTAAACCCGCCATCTTGGCAAACCCAAAACATGCATAAAGAGATCCCATCTCAAACACGCCATAAGGAAAATATATCTCCAAAGAAGAGAATAAAATCTAAAGTAAACGCCAAAAGGCAAATTTCATATGACGCCAGTGTAGGCAATTCAAATCTCAAAAATAGAACTTCCAAGAGTTCAAATTCCCGAAAGGTAATCACCACAAATATATATCGATTGGTTCAAAGGACCAATTCCAGAAAAGGGCGATACACTAGAGAGATCACAAACATCAATACAATAATCTCAAAGATATACCACGTGCTTATGGTCGAAGCCTGCCAAGTACTGTTCTCTCAAAATAAGACACCACATAACTTAGACAAATGTCTCGAAGGACAATAAATACGTCTCTTAGACATCCAGAAGGACAACATCCCAAAGGAAAAATACGTTGCATCGGACAAATACGGCTCTTAGACAAACATCCCGAAGGACAATTGACTCGAAGGTCCACTAATGATAAATACGTCTCTTAGACAAATATGTCACAAACTTTCGAGTAGGAACCTGAACAGTGTTAACATGTATCCCATACCACACGTTTGCATAAAACGGTTTACTAACCGCTAGTAAATTTTACACCCAAAGCAGTAAAAATTTTACCCTATCTCATCGGTAAACTCGACCCGTAGATCAAAACGATCAAATGGACAAGTTGGGAATTAACCGATAAGATAAATGCACATGTCTCATACCACGTGTTTGACCAAACCATTTAATTCTCCTTCTCATTCGTTTAAATAGTGCAAAAACATGTATTTTATATAAAATAATTTACTTAAGAAAACAAGCTTTTAATACCAATTTTGAAAGCCATATTTGAAAATTCCTTTATTATCGAGAATATATAGATTCTATATTTGAAAATAATTTAAAAATATCATATAATAATCATAATTTAAAATGCCCATTTCTTTTATAAATTACTTCAAAAAGGTTTGGAAAAATCCATGCTCGAAACGAATAAAAACCAAAGAAATCACTCAAATAGATATTCGAATTCAATTCAATTAAATTCAAATGTAATCCAAAATTTGAATTTCAAAATCTTCAAAATTTGGCTAGTTTACCGATAGACATCATGGCCTCAAAACATTTTAAAAATATCACAAAAACATGAAGTAAAATTCAAAATTAGGACCCAAAAAAACATAAAAATGCATCGGCAACACAATACCCAAGTCTAAAATCTTCTTTGGGTCCAACTTTCAGAGGTGAAATAGGTGGACAAACGACCTTTGATTGAACAAAAAATTAGTGTGCACAAAGTAGAAGACTTCAGCTTTTAAACGAAAAAAGAATCGATGAATTTCGACTGGAAATGAAAAAGTTACGCTTTCTCAAACATGGACTCAGGCCATGTTTGCAACAGTTCAGAAACAAAAACATGCCCAGGCCTGAAACCATCTTAGGTCCAACTTAAAGGCGTAAAACAGAGGAGCAAACGACCTCATATTGAGCGAAAATTGGTATGCACATAATAGAAAACTTCAACTTTTAAACAAAAAAGAATCAATGAATTCTGACTAAAAATAAAAAAGTTACACTGTCTCAAACATGGACTTAGCCATGTTTGCAACAGTTTAAAAAAAAACCAACAAATGTAAAGGCCTAAAAACCATCTCGGGTTCAACGTACAGACATGAAACAGAGGACTAACACCAAGTTACCTCGGATTGAGTTGAAAATTAGTATTCATATAGTAGAAAAATTTGTCCTTCAAACAAGAAAAGAATTGATGAATTTCAGTAAGAAATAAAAGAGTTAATGCTACTTCAAACATGGACTCAGGCCATGTTTGCAGTGACTCAGAAAACAAAATTTCTACAGGCAAAAATCTGTGTTTGAGTTGATTTTTTGCCACTATTTTGAACATCCAAATTACAATATTTTTAACCAAAATTTGCAGAGACGAAGTTCGACATGTAAGTACCAAATGCAAGAAATCTTGTAGCATTTTGTTGCTGGAATCAAATGATATAAGCATGCAAAGAAGCAACCCAAACTAGATTCATAGAAAAGAAAACTATCAACAGAAAATCGATTACAGAAGCTAATTTTTTTACAGATTCAAGCATTTGATACTTTGGCTTAGCTAGATTTTGTGAGTTATTCAACTCACCTAGCTGTAGTTGTACAAAATCTTGGATTAGAGCTGAAAGATTGAAGCTTTGGCTTGATTTCAGCCTTCAAGCACCTGTAGAAGAAGAAAAAGATGCATGCGTAGAAGAAAAGGATTATTAACAAACAAACTCTTATAAAAATAGGATTTGGATGAAATATTTAAGTTTTGGGATTATATTACCTGTTAATTTACTCTAGTTTGATAAAAATTACAGCTTGCTTAGAAGAAATTTGAGTTTGAAAGCTTGGGTTTTGACAAAAATGGCTATTTTCTTTTACTAGCTGAAGAGGAAGAAGGTGAGAATGTTTTTGAGCATATTGTAAAATGTTTCCCACTTCCTCTATCAGGTTAAGTTGGCTAATGGGACATTTGGACCCAAATTAAGGAATAAATTAATCAGCCTAAGGGTTTAATACAACACTTAAACAAAAATGCACATGTTTACACTATTTTATAAAACAAACTACTTTTTCCTTCAATTTTTAATACTAATAAACATGTAAACTTATAATGATGTTAAATAAAAATATTTTACACTGAATAAAAAGAAAATTTATTTTTAAAAACATTTTTATTATTAAAATCTCTTATTTTACAAAAATACACAGTTTACACCAAATAAATGCATAAGTCCTTATTTTTAACTTTAAAAATTCTACAAAAATTATTTTCTTAGAAAAATAAGACAAACCATTTTAAACTCAAATTTCTAACCAAAAAACATTTTTAAACCAATTTCCACCTTTTTATTTAAATAAACCACTTTTATAAATTACATACTTCTTTTAAAAATTATTAAAAGAAGTAAATGGGCAATAATTAATATAATTATTGTCTCTAAAATATGGTCATTTTCCATTAATTATCAACCTAAACAAAATAAACTAAAGTTTGGAATTTTATTTTCTTTAAAATTCCAAAATTAATTATTTATTTAAAATAAACCATTTAAAATCTCCAATTTTAATTTAATTCACAATATTAAATTATAGATACCAATGCAATTTAATACTGACAGGTAATCTTCAAATCAAGGTTGTTACAGACTCCTCCTTAAGAAAATTGCATCCTCGCAATTTCTAGAGAAGAATTTATATTCAATCTATGAATTTCGTCAATCAAAAGAGAAAAAGAGATAAGCTTGAGAAAAAAA
Source organism: Allium cepa (assembly GCA_030765085.1). NCBI lineage: Eukaryota > Viridiplantae > Streptophyta > Magnoliopsida > Asparagales > Amaryllidaceae > Allium > Allium cepa. Next base: position 444,495,664 of record CM060945.1, read on the forward strand.
GATTCTCATCATCGCTATGCGAAGAAAGAAAACCGGGATAGGTTCGCTCGATAAACTCTCTGGTTTCCCAAGTGCAGTCATTGGGATCAGCGGACCATTGAACTTTAACGAGCGGCATGTCCTTCTTTCAAAGTCATCTCACCTCCGAAGCAAGTACACGAATAGACTGCTGCACGACAGATAGGTCTGGTGAGATCTCATGCTCTTGTAAATACGAAGAATCGATAATAGAATCTGACTCTCGAAGACACCTACGAAGCTGAGAGATGCGAAACACGTCATGAGTGCCAGATAGATGAGCTGGAAGTGAAACTCTATATGATATAGGGCCAATACGTTCAGTAATAGGAAATGGTCATATAAAGCGAGGAGCTGATTTCCCAGTTGTACTGAAGCGCATAACCCCTTTCAAAGGAGAAATAAGAATAAAGATGAGATCACCAATAGAGAACTCGAGAGGCTTTCTACGGTTGTCCGCGTAGGATTTCTGGCAGCTCTATGCCTTTTCATTCTCTGCCGAATAAGAATAATCTTCTCAGAAGAATCACGAATAGAATCGGAGCCTAGAATAAGCTTCTCACTAGATTCCAACCAATAAGAAGGTGATCGACATGGCCTTCCGTATAAGGCTTCCAAAGGAGCCATGCCGATACTAGACTGAAAACTATTGTTGTTGGAGAATTCCACAAGAGGTAAGTGATCCTTCCAACTGCCACCGAAATCTAGAATGCAAGCACGGAGATGATCCTCGAGAATACAATTCACCGTTCAGCCTGTCCATCAGATAGCGGATAATATGCTATGTTAAAATTAAGCTTTGTTCCCAAAGCTTGTTGAAGACTCTGCCAGAAATGACTCGTGAAAAGTTGATCACGGTCACAGACAATTGTACTAGGAACTCCGTGAAGTCTCACGGTTTCCTTGATATATAACTTGGTCAAATGAGAAGCACTCCTATTAGACTTAATAGGAATGAAATATGCTGATTTGGTAAGGCGATCAACAATAACTGTGACGACCCGAAATTTTTAAGCAATTTAAATTGGAATATTTAATCGATTTTTAATATTTAAAAGTTTAATTTTTAACTTGAATTTAAATATCACGAATTATTCGATGATTAAATTATTAAATTAAATAAATTAGAAGTTGGGTAAATTGTGAATCTAAAGTTTTAAAGCCTGTTAAAAATAATTTGAAGACTTATAAAATTCATATTAGTAATACTGAAGATGATAGAACTTTTAAAAAGTGAAATTAACAGCGGTTTGTTCAGTTTAAAAATTTTATAGTTTAAATTGAATTTAAAAATAGCATTCCGAGGCACAGTCTCGGAATTCGATGAAACCAGTTCCGTTGGATCCGTAATATTGAATATTTATCGGATTTCAAATCTCGTAGAGTTTAGAGTTGTTGTGTGAGCGTTCGACGTGTAAACGCGCTGAAAATTTTATCGAAAAATTCAAGTTTAAATATATTATTATATTCTGGTTAAATAAATTCAAATCGCAGCCTTCCTTTCACTTCAGCACGCAGCCTTCCTTTCAAATCGTGTTTCCCCTTTTTTTTAGAACCCCACGCAATGGTCAGAGGCACGAGACCTTGTTCCCTTCTCTAGCAGGATTTCGTTCGTGTTCAAAACACTTCGTTTCTTTTTAAACAACGAAATTTACTTACTCAACAAAACCAAATCCTCTAAAAAAATTCATGGCCGAGCAAAATTAATTAGATGTAATTAAATCAATGGCCGAAGCCTTCTTCTTTCTGGCTTCATTTTCAAAATTAAGATGAAATCAAATTCTCTTTTTATTTTTTTGTTCGTTCGAAACCCTTCTCTCTTACAAATTTCCAGACTAAAACCCAAATTCGAATCAAAAATTTCGATTATGGCATCGGTCTTTCGAAGCTTCTTGTCTGTGGACGATGTTGCCTCGTTCGAGCTCAAGCTCGAGGGTTCAAGCTAGGTGCGCTCGCGTACACTTCGGGGAGCAGTGGGTTGTCTTTGCGAGGTCGTGTTGCCGACTGAAGGTGGGTTGAGGGTTCGAGGTGTAGTTCGTATGCAGGCAGTGTCGCGACTTTGAGGCAGGAGCGGCGTCAGAGTACGGTCAGGTGAAGGGTCGAGCGGCCTCGTGGGTTCGCGTTTGAGTTTGCCTGTCAAGTTTGGGAATTGTGGACGTGACTCGTCTGAGCACGAGAGGTATAAGCTTTTGTTTTTTTTATCCATACGTATGTATACAAATTTGGAAATAAAAAAAATTATTTAATTAAATTTAAAATAAAGGATGTTTACTGTTAGTTTTCGATTTGCAGATTTTAAATTTTACATATATACAGGAAAAAAAATATATATAACAATAGTTGATTTTACTGTAAGATATAGGATATGTACATAGATAGATATTTTAATTTAACAGGTTATTTTAAAATAATTTATTATGGTGTTTAATTTTAAATTTGTTATTCAATATAAAAATATATATATACAGGTCGTAAATATTTATGTACAAGGTTAAAGCAGAAAACTTTTAAGGAAATATATAAATATGTATATATAGTTAAACTTAAATTTTTGGGATATGCATAAACAAATATTTATCTATGCATATGAATAAACAGGAATGACTGTATATACCTATAAATAAGATTTTGAAAATATATATATAGGGGTTTTGAAGTGTTTGAAGAACTTATAAAAAGGTTAGATCTTTGAAATCTATAAATTATTTTATAAATGTATATCTATAGTTCAAAAGGGAAATCACTAGTTAAGATAAAATTTCTGGCTTAAAATAAATCATTGGTTAATTAAGTTTATCAAATGAAATTTAATTGTTCGTTTGACCCGAATATTAATAAAATTATAATATTTATTACAAGGTCGAAATCGGGGAGAAACAAATCGAGAATGAAATGGATTTGCAAATTCAATGGGGCAAAAGGTGAGTTAATCTCACTCAGTTAAAATTTAAATTTAAATAATTAAATTTAAATAATTGTTGGATGGTTGAATTGATTGACGTGATATAGTATGATATTTTGAAATTGGCATATTATTGTGCTAACGTCTGTGGATGCAGGGAAAACAGGTTGGAGGGATCCAACTGGATCCCTCAACATTTATTATTTAATATTCTCTTTTGTAATTACTTGATATTCTATGATGAATATATTGGAATATTGAATGTTATGATTTGATTGGATATATTTGGGTATAATGGACTACCAAAAATATATAAATTGAGTGTTGGAAAGAAAATAAAGGAAGTAAAGTTGTAAACGAAATAATCTTAGAAAATTTAATAAAATTAGAATGAATTGAAAAGAAATAGAAGTATGTTAAATACTAATAAATAATTTTTGAGTATGGAAAAGAATAAGAATTTGGAATAGATAGAAAATTAATGAATTATAACTTAAGTGATATCAATCAAAGAAATAAAGAATTATGTTAAAAATTCAAAGTCTAAATTTATTTAAAAGGGTTAAGAAGTAATCTGAAAAATCTAAAACTTGTATTTTCAGTTAAAGTATGTTAAATAATAATTAAGAAACTAAAATCTGAAATTAATGGTTTTTGAGATAAAATAGAGAAAATTTGAAATCAAGTTTGGAAATTGATTCAAGTGTTTGAAATTAGAATTTCAAGAAGAATGTGAAGGGAAGTATATTTCCCTGGATAGCCAAGTATGTTTTAAAGGAAATTTTAAATATAAGATAAAGGTTTTAATGTGGTTTTAAAAAGCGTATTTCGAAAATTTATTATTTCTAAATGTTTAAAATTCTTAAGTAAATATTTTTCAAATCTATTATTGTAATAACTATTTAAAGGTAACTTAGTATTTTATTTTAAAGAATGAAAAACTTAGTTTTATATATTTATCTTTTTAAGTAATCTTATTTTCAAATATTTATATAGTATGTATAGTTTACAAACTATTGAGGTAGTTTTTAACTTAAATGTTTTAAAGTATATTTCAAAGTAAAGCGTTTTAAATTATTTTAAAAATCTAAAAGTTTGGTGCTTGGTGATTTCAGAGGAAATAGAAACTATTTGGGATATTGATTCTGAGAAAGGAAAATAGTTTTGAAACTGTTTTCAAAAGGGTTTGAAAAGTGAAAATATATCTTGTGAAGATATTTTTGGGATTAATAAATAATTTAGGAAATTATTTATTGTTGGATGGATGATTGTGAATATTAATTGATAGTTAAGACTATCAATATTGGCCAAATGCGCTGATCGTTTCGAAGAGACCGGGGTCGAGATTTATTTCTCAAAAACCACTTCGATCCGGTTTGTACGTTTTCGTGCGAAAAATGTGTTCAGAGTCGAAGTTGGAGCAGTGAAGTGCAAGGGCTAGTCGCTACTAATCCTGAGGATATTTCCAAAATGGATGTAGTAGGAACAGTGCCTTAGGTTCCGTTCGAACCCGGGACGGACTTGTATGGACGAATGCTTGCGAAACATCGTCAGGTGGACGATGGGCATTCTAAGAGATATCGTTCTCAAGGTAATGTTTAGGCTCAAGCCTCATCAACCGGGAATGACTGAAAATCAGGGGATATGCAGCAAGGCTTCGTGGGTAGCACCCACTGGAGAGTAAGGTCATCCCTGTCTAGATGTCCCTTTTTATTTCGGCTTAGTGGTGCGGTTGTTGATCCCAACCGTGGGGTGATCTTATTCGGAAATATCCAGTAAGGGATGGGTTCGGCCTTGTGTTGCAGGGGATCGGGAGTGGTCCTCGGTACGGTGATCTAGGCCCCGTACTGTATCAGGTGGTACCCCAGTGCCTAGTCATTGTTGGAAATCCATTTTCCCTACGAGCCTTGTACGAGTTTTGTTTGTATTACCCACTTTGTGGCTAGTAGCTGGAATTTAATAATGTAACAATTTCGGCTATTTGAATAAGCATTTGTAAATAAACACTATTATAATATCAGAGGATTTTATAAGAAATGTTTTAGCTATCGTAAGGCAAAAACCCGACATGTTTATTTGTGGCGTGGTCTTACGAGATGCTTTTGTTTTGAAAGGATTTTAAAACTTTAATAATCAATTGAGTGTGGTTTTCTCACGCTGGTATTCCAGACTGACTCGGGTGTTATTTAACTATAATGCTTGGGTCAGACCGAGTATTATAGGATACATGATATGATGCTGTGGAGCTCAGGAGACGAGCTGGATGAAGATACGTATTTACGTACTTGTTTATGTATATATTCCGCTGTGTTGAGTTACTGTGTATCCAGTTGTATGTGATTGATGTTGTGTGGACTCTGATGATGTACTCTGGTAATGTATGTATAAACAGATATAGTTTTGATTTGTGTAAAGATCTGTTATTATATATTATATTTTATTCCGCTGCGATGGTTAGATTCTGATGTTGCTTTTGTTTTCTCTTCTTCTACCTCTTCTTCTTTAACCCAAATGGTTCGTATTTCTGTGCCACTTAAGTTGATTAATGTAGAATAGTGTTGACTCAAGGGGTACGGATTTGCGGGTCGTTACAATAACCCAAATGCTAGGATGACCCGATCTAGTACGAAGTAGGCCGTCAATGAAATCCATCGAAATCTGATCCCATTCCCACAATGGAATCTCTAGAGGCTGAAAGAGAAAAGAAGGGCGTTGATGTTCGGCATTGATATGTTGACAGGTCATGCAATTACCCACATAACTCGCCACATCACGCTTCATGCCTTCCCAATAATAAAGGCGATAAATATCGGCATACATCTTATTACTGCCAGGATGAATGGTATACTTAGAACAATGACATTTATCGAGAATGTCATGCCTAAGTTGAGAAGCAGAAGGCACAACAAGATGGTTCTTCTTGCGAAGACACCCATGAGAATCAATACTGATGTCCTGCAACTCCACATCATGGGACTCCGACTCACAAATCTAAATAAGGTGCACAAGATCGAGATCACTCCGTTGAGCATCCGCAATATGATCCAATAAGCTGGGTCGAGCTTCCAAACTGAATAATAAAATAGGAGAATCAGAAGATGGAGCTCGATCATGAATATCACAAGGGGATAAGATTTCCAGAACATCCCATTTGGCTAGCACCATAGAAAAAACAGCCGAATGTTTGCGACTAAGCGCATCAGCAACACGATTAACCTTACCAAGGGTATACTGGATATCGAAGTCATAGGTGGCAAGGAACTTGAGCCAACGATGTTGCCTCATATGAAACTCCTTCTGAGTGAACAGATATTTTAAGGACTTATGATCGGTATAGAGAATGAAGTGCTTGCCTAATATATAGTGTCACCAAATCTTCAAGGCAAAGACAATGGCAGCTAACTCGAGGTCATGAGTGGCATAGCAAACTTCATTCGTTCACAGTTGCCTAGAAGCATAAGCAACTACCCAATCCTTCTGCATAAGCACGGCACCGAGGCCACAGTGACTAGCATCGGTGTAGTCAACAAGTTTATGATTCCCTTTGGAAATGACAAGAATATGAGCATTAGTGAGAAGCTCCTTCAACTACTGAAAAGAAGCTTCACACTTGTCGGACCAAGTAAATTGAATGCCTTTCCGGGTAAGGCTGGTGAAAGGAAGCAAAATACGAGAGAAACCCTTAATGAACCAGCTGTAATAACCGGCCAATCCAAGAAAGCTAAGAATCTCATTAACATTCTCGAGCCTCTTCCAATTCTGTATGGATTTGATCTTCGAAGGATTGACTGAAATGCCTCTGGAAGAAACAACGCGGCCTAAGAACTTAACCTTATTCTCACAAAAATGGCACTTGGAGAATTTGGCTTTAAGCTGATGGTGACAAAGAGTACTCAAGACATTTCTCAAGTGATTAGCATGCTTGGCTTCAGAATTCAAATAAACAAGGATGTCATCGATGAACATAAAGATGAACTTATCAAGATATTGCCAGAATACTCGATTCATAAGATCAACAAAGGAAGCAGGAGCGTTCGTTAAATCGAACAGCATAACGAGCCACTTGTAAGATCCATATCGAGTGTAGAAAGCTGTAAGAGGTATGCTATCTTCTGCGACTCGGAGCTGATGAAAACCAATGGCAAGGTAGAGTTGAAAGAAGACCTTAGCACCACTCAATTTATTGAACATATCATCGATCCTAGGAAATGGATACCTATTCCTGATGGTTAACTCGTTAAGCTTGAGATAGTCGATGCAAGGCCTAAGAGCTCTATCAGACTTCTTCACGAAGATGACCACGACACCCCTTGGTGAAAAACTAGACTGAATCTACTTTTTGGACTCAAGCTCTAAAAGCTGCTTCTCAAGTTTCTCATTTTCTATTGTAGACATCCTCGTGGGAGGATGAATAACTGGCGATGTGCCTGGAATGAGATCAATGTGGAACTCGATCGCCTGCTTCGGTGGCAAACCCGAAACAGTCTCAAATACATCATAGAAATCACAAACAATAGGAATACGAGATATATCATCTTGTGAGTCGAGAGAAAATAAAGATGCTTCGGAAGTATTTACATTCCGAAGAACAAGTGATAGCTGAGTAGATGAATCTGGATGTCAAAGACATAAAATTCTCTCAGAACAAATAATCCTGGCATTGTATTGCACTAGCCAGCCCATACCCAAAATCATATCAAATCCCAAATAAGAAATAACGTGCAGATTCGCACGAAAAGAAAAGCCACATACAACAATCTCAACATCATCACATAACATGATAAGGGTTGCGGATCCCCTAATAGAATTCGTAATCCTCAATGAAGTAATCATACAAGAAACATCCAAAGACAAATCATCGACGAGCTTTCTTCAATATGAATGAATGCGACCCACCCGTATCGAAGAGGACTCAAATAGAGTGATCACGTAACAACAATGAACCTTCAAGAATATAAGGAGAAGTACTCCTGGGCTGAGAAGACCCTCCAGAAGCGTCCACTACATTCAGCTTGCCGAACTAGGTATTTTGAAGCAATAGGACAAGTGGCAACTCGATGATCCTAATTCTGGCAATAGCAGCAAATAATAGGCTTAGGGCAGTTACGAATCATATGGTCAGAAGAACCACAATTAAAGCACCCCTTCCTAATAAGAGGTGCTCCATTAGGCTTGGAACTGGGACTAGATCCAATGGGCTTCTTTTTCTTGGAAGGGAAAAACTTTGGCTTATGAAATGGGGACTTCATCTTATTAGGGTTCTTGCGAACCTCAACCTCATCAGCACTATCGCACTCCTTCTCGACAACTTCGAGATGGAGCACCGAGTCAACCAACTCCTCAAAAGAAAGCTCGAGCTGGATCATCAAAGACTTCTTCAAAAACTTCTAAAGACTAGAGACAAACTTTAGATTCTTCTTATAAGAGATGCTAATGTATTCAAGACCATACTTAGATAAGGACTCGAATTATGAAACATACTCAGAGACTTAGGACTTCCCTTGCTTCAACTTAAGGAAGCGACGAGCCAATAAGGCTTTCTCAGATTCAGGAACGAATTTGAGGTCGAACCGTTCCCGAAACCGAGTCCAAGAAAGAGTAGACTCATCGAGCTCGGTTATGTGAAGCTCGTACCAATCAAGGGGATGCTCTTGCAATAGGCTAGATGCTACAAGAACTCTATTATAGTCAGAAAGATCCATCCGAGAGAAGATGCGCTCACAAGTACGAATCCACGCTTGGACCTCAAGAACAGACTCGGAGCCCTTGAACGACTTTCCTTCAAGATGAGAGAAATCATTACACAAGCACGCAAAGACGGACTTGCATGGAGGAGATGCTCGAGTAGGAACTGCATGCTGAGTGCTCCTAGATAACTCCACAAACTGATCGGCAAACATAAACGCCATCCAGATGCGAGCCGTTGGATTGCCCAGCATCCGAGCGTCGTCCTCTGCCTCTTCCAACCATTAGCTGAAAGTTAAGATAAGATAAAGATTATTCACGGAGTAGATATCATTAATTCAATAAGGAATACTATGGAATTAAAATGCATTCCTAAACGTATTCCCAAACTTCTATGTACTCCAAAGTACATGAAAAGTACAAGTCACAATGATTCAGGGATTTGTAACACTTGTATTACTCTTAGATGTACCATAATATGTGCTTCTGTTATGTGTTTATCATATTTTGTTCTGAACCTCGCTCTGATACCAAGCTGTGATGCCCCACCCTGAGACCAACATTAACAAAGAGTATTACTAGGTAATACCATCCGCTACCGCGGAGAATAGGGCTGGTTAGGGCGACCGTCTATAGCATTATCTTAAATAACTATTGAATACGTCGATAAATGCTCTATATTTTTTTCTAATTCAAGTGGAGAAATATATCCAATAAATACTTAATATAAAGCCATAGGTGGCTGTAGGATCTATCAGAACAAAATACAACAACTCAAATGCAAAACACATCATAGAACAGTAGATAATAAGATATATATACATATACAGATACATCATAGAGTATAAAAAATGGTACATCACATATGTGGTATGACGACCACAATACAAACGCGAGTAAAAAGAATTTACATATTAGAGTAGCGACAAAAAGGACTAAACAAAAAATACAACAAAAAAAGCTAGCAGAAAAGTCCATGCGGAAGCAAAATAGGCTAAGTCTAAAGGGTACCTAACCTGAAACACCTCAGTCTGACCCGAGTATAAAATACACGGGTCAGTCGAGCTAAACAAATCAGTTTACAAGGATAAGCGATAATATGAGCAAAAGGATAATGTGATAATATTCTGAAATGGGAAGGAACAATCTAAAGTGTATGATTACATCAAGTGATAATATGGTATCACTACACATCAAGTAAATGCCAAAAGGCAAATCTCATATAGCGCTTGTGTAGCCAATTCAAATCTCAAAAATAGAACTTCCAAGAGTTCAAATTCCCGAAAGGTAATCTCCATAAATATATATTGAATAGTTCAAAGGACCAATTTCAAAAAAGGACGATACACTAGGGAGATCACAAACATCAATGAAATCATCTCAAAGATATAGCACGTGCTTCTGGCCAAACCCCGCCAAGTACTGCTCTCTCAAAATATGGTGCCACGTCTCTTAGACAAACGTCTCGAAGGACAATAAATACGTCTCTTAGACAAACATCCCAAAGGACAACATCCTAAACGACAAATACATTGCAATGGACAAATACGTCTCTTTGACAAACGTCCCGAAGGACAAATGACCCGAAGGTCCACTACTGGTAAATACGTCTCTTAGACAAATGTGTCACAAAATTTCGGATAGAAACCCTAACAGTATTAATGTATGTCCCATACCACACGTTCACACTAAATGGTTTACTAACCACTAGTAGATTTCACACTTAGAGCAGTAAAAAGTTTACCTCATCTCATCGGTGAACTCGACCCGTAGGTCAAAACGATCAAACGGACAAGTCGGGAGTTAACCGACAAGACAAATGCACGTGTCCCATACCATGTGTTTTACCAGACCATTTAATTCTCCTTCTCATTCGCTCAAATAGTGTAAAAATGTGCATTTTATATATAAAATAATTTTCTTGAGAAAACAAGCTTTTAGTACAATTTTGAAAGCCATATTTGAAAATTCCCTTATTATCAAGAATAAATAAGTTTTATATTTGAAAATACATTAAAATATCATATAATAATAATTTAAAATGCCCATTTGTTTTAAAAATTATTTCAAAAGGGTTTGGAAAAATCCATGCTCGAAAACAAATAAAAAGGCAAGAAATCACTCAAATCAATATTCGAATTCAATTCAAGTTAAATTCAAATTTAATCCGAAAATGAATTTCAAATTCTTCAAAATTTGGCTAGTCTATCGATGGACATCATAGCCTCAAAACATTTCAGAAATATCATAAAAACATGAAGTAAAGGTCAAAAGTCGGATGGAAAAAGAATAGAAAAATGCTTCGGCAACACAATACCCAGGTCTAAAATCTTCACTGGGTCCAATTTTCGAACATGAAACAGGTGGCCAAACGACCTTTGATTGAACGAAAAATTGGTATGCCCAAAGTAGACTTCGAATTTCAAACAAAAAAAGAATCAATGAACTCCGACTGGAAATGAAAATGTAACGCTGTCTCAAACATGAACTCAGGCTATATTTGCAACAGTTAAAAAAAAACATGCCCAAGCCTGAAAACCGTCTTGGATCCAACTTACAGGCTAGAAACAGAGGAATAAACTACCTCATATTGAGCTGAAAATTGGTATTCACATTGTAGAAAACTTCACCTTTCAAACAAAAATGAATCAATGAATGCCAACTGGAAAGGAAAAAGTTACGCGGTCGCAAACATGGACTCAGGTCATGTTTGCAATAGTTCAAAAAAAACCAAAAATTGTACAGGCCTGAAAACCACCTCGAGTTCAACTTCCAAACATGAAACAGAGGACCAAGACCAAATTACCTCGGGTTGATTGAAAATTGGTATTAATATAGTTGAAAACTTTATCTTTAAAACAAAAATGAATCAATGAATTTCAATAAGAAATGAAAGAGTTATGCTACGTCAAACATGGACTCAGGCCATGTTTGCAGCAACTCAGAAAACAAAATTTCTACATGCAAAAATCTGCGTTTGAGTTGATTTTTACCACTGTTTTGAACATCCAAATGACAATATTTTTCAACCAAAATTTGCAGAGATGAAGTTGAACATGCAAGCTACCAAATTCAAGAAATCCAACAGCATTTCGTTGCCGGAATCAAAAGATATAAGCATGCAAAGAAGCAACCCAAACTAGAATCACAAAAAAGAAAACTATCGATAGAAAATTGATTACAGAAGCTCATTTTGTACAGATTCAACCATTTGAGACTTTGGCTTAGCTATATTTTATGGGTTATTCAACTCACCTTGCTATAGTTGCACAAATTCTCGGATTAGAACTGAAAGATTGAAGCTTTGGCTTGATTTCAACCTTCAAGCACCTGTAGAAGAAGAAAAAGGTGCGTTCAAAGAAGTAAATGACTATTAGCAAAAAAAATCTTCAAAAAACAAGATTTGGATGAAATATTTAGGTTTCGGGATTAGATTACCTATTAATATACTCTAGTTTGATAAAAATTACAGCTTCTTTCGAAGAAACTTGAGTTTGAAAGCTTGGGTTTTGAGAAAATGGCTATTTTCTTTTATCGGTTGAAGAGGAAGAAGGTGAGAATGGTTTTGAGCGTACTGTAAATTGTTTCTCACTTCCTCTATCAGGTTAAGTTGGCTAATGAGCCATTTGGACCCAGGTTAAGGAATAAATTAATCAGCCTAAGGCTTTAATACAACACTTAAACAAAATTGCACATGTTTACACTATTTTATAAAACAAATTACATTTTTCTTCAAGTTTTAATACTAATAAACATGTAAACTTATAAAATATTAAATAAAAATATTTTACGCTATATAAATAGAAAATTTATTTCTTAAAACATTTTTATTATTAAAATCTCTTATTTTACAAAAATACACAATTTATACCAAATAAATGCACAAGTCCTTATTTTTAACTTCAGAAATTCTATAAAAATTATTTTCATACTTAGAAAAATAAGACAAACCATTTTTAACTCAAATTTCTAACCAAAACACATTTTTAAACCAATTTCCACCTTTTTATTCAAATAAACAAACTTTAAAAATTACATACTTCTTTTAAAAATTATTAAAAAAAGTAAATGGGCAATAATTAATATAATTATCGCATTTTCTCTAAAATAAGGTCATTTTCCATTTATTATAAACCCAAACAAAATAAAATAAAGTTTGGAATTTTATTTTCTCTTGTTAAATTCCAAAATCATTGTTTATTTCAAATAAATAATTTAAAATCTCCAATTTTAATTTAATTCATAATATTAAATTATAATTACCGTTCTAATTTATTATTGACAAGTAATCTCCAAACCAGGGTTGTTACATCTTATACCGTATCACTCCTGGGATGAGGCTCGTGAGGTTGCGCTTTTTCTTTCAAAAGGCCATACTTTGTTTTTTATAAAGCCGCGCTTTATTTTTCCACAACATGTTCCAATTTGAAAGCGATATTGCCATTCCATAATAACACAACTAGTTTCTACAAACATATAACTTCTGAGTTCCTACATCTCAGGAATGGGTGTTAAACTAAGAGGAGTTGCCTCCTTCGCCACCAAATAGATAATATGTTGATAGAGATCAATTTATATAATCTGAAATGCACCGTCAGACACTCATCTATACAAGTTCATTCTAGGACTAAACGAAACCGATGGCACTTCTCCTACCACATCATTTTTGGGAATCACCCCTAGTGTCGGTCGTGAGTAGTCCTTGCATGATGAATATTTTAAAACATGGCAGGACCACTGCTATAATAAATATCTCCCTATTAAGAGGACCCAGTGCAACGACCCAGATTTTTTGCCACTAGATATGGTGTAATTAACTGATTTTAAATTTTTGAAATATTAATTTTTATAAGTCAAAAGGATAGATTTTCTGATAGTTAAATATCTGTATCTATAAATTGATTGAAAACTATATTAAATATTGGATTATAAAATCTATGGATATAGTAAATAATATATATATTGGGAATCTCCATATATTTTTATATCCATATAAAACATATACAAGTTTCATGATGTTAAATATAAATATATATATAAGTACATAAGTACGTATATATATATATATGATAATTAAAAATACATAAATATATTTATGTATATATATATATGCTAGGTAAAATAGTGAATAAGTAGGTATATACATATATTTATAAAAATATAGTGTGCGAATAATATATATATACATGAGCATATAAAACCTCATAATGAAAAATTCAAACTTATGGATATATGAATATACGCTTATATTAAATATAAAAAAATGAAAATGTACATAAAACTTGTGTGTACTTAAAGGTATATAAAATTGTGTAAGAATACATATACATATATATGTATATAAAATAAATAATACATACATTGTAAATGGTTATTTATACTTGTATGTAAATATAGTGTTCAAGTTTAGCGTATAGTGTTCAAGTTTAGCTATGGTTTATAAATCTAAAATTTTCATCTCTCAAATTTTTTAAAATAAAACACCACCTTTCTATTACAAGATACAATTATATATAGAAATATATGTGGGTGTATATGCTTAACTTTGATATATATAAAATTAAAACTAAAATAAATATAAAAATATGAAGAAATACACATAAGTGGCTAGTATTTATTTGCATATAGTTATAGCATATAAGTAAAAATTATATAAATGACATAAGGCTTAGGCATCTAAAAATATATATGTATAAGGTTAAATTCATTTAAGTAAAATTTTTATTTATACATTAATGTATGGCATATATACAAATTTACAAAGGTAAAATAAAACAAAGGCTATGTTCACATATGTATGTAGTATGCATATATTCAAGGATATATGTATACATGTAAACACCTTAGGGAACATAGCATTAAATGCACATCCTCTCAAGCATTTATTATATCAAAATCCTTCTTTTAAATATTCAAATCCCTTTTTCAATTTTCAAATCAAGTCATTTTCTCAAATCAAAGGGAATATACAGTATAAAAAAAGATAAAAATAAACTTAATGTACCTGTTAAGGCTACGACACATTCTCTCTATAAATAACACTGCCTTAGTTCACTTTTATTCATTCGAACAAGATAAAAAAAATATACAAGCTACCAGTTAAAACTTTGTAGAATCAAGGTGCTAGGAGATCAAAGCAAAAAGCAAGAAGCGTAATTCTTTTTCAAAACAATGCTCTGTTTCAAAGGAAAACAGTGAGTAGAACTAAACCTTTATCCATTGTAATCTATGCCTGGATATGAATGTGGAAGTTTGTTGATATGTATGCTTGAATAAGAATATATATATATATATATATATATACACTTATTTATGAATGTACATTAAGGTTATAACCAGAGAAACCATGTCAAGTTCATCTTTTTGCTCTGTTGTATGTTGAGGAACTGCCACACTTTACTTCTAAAACCTCTACCTTTTAATCTAATTAGTTTCAGGGTATAGTTTAAAAAGTAAATCTGTGTGTTTTCAATTGTACTTTGTTTTAAAAATGGTTTCGTGAAATATTATCAAGTATAACTTTGAAAAATGTATTTTATAGCAAGTTAACCTAATTTGTAAAAATTTTGAATATCAAGTTTTACTCTTTTGTTTATATAAACTTGATCGCCGTGTGAAATGGTGAATTTTGAAGGTGGTATTAGGATTTTTAATTACGTATATGACGTGATAATAGAAGATGGCCATTTTTTGGTCATGGGCCAAATTTCAGCAAAGGTGTCGAAGGTGGGGGTCAGCGTTGGGTCAAAAGGAAGCTGCGGAGATGGGGAGCATGGGAAATATGGAGTTGGGTTTTTTAGTGCGGCATGGTGGTCGGTCGGATTCGATATAGGGTTTAAGGGGAGTTTCTGGTCGTGGTCAGTTTGTGTCGGTGGTGGCATCGCGGTGGAGTTCTAGGCCTTCGGTATGGGGGAAAAGGTGGAGGAAAGTGCGGCGGTCCTAGTGCAAAGTTCGGTAGGCGAAGGTAGTCAGAGGTGGCTGGACGAGGCGAAGATATGAGTCGGGTTCGTGCCTAGTTTTGGATTCGAGTTCGACTTTTTGAATCTAGGCTTGTTGTGGGAAAATTGAGGTAGTTAGTGGATTACGAAGCCGGAGGTGGTGTGGGAAGATGGTCGAAGGTAGACGGCGAAGTGTCGCTGACGTGTCCATGTGCATGGTGACTATACGTGCTGGTAAGGGAAAAAGTAAGAAGAGGAAGAAGGGAAGAAGCAGAGAAAGGAGAAGAGAAGGGCAGATTTTCTTTTGTTCTGGGTTTTGGGCCGATGGGCCAGGTTTGTTAAAAAAAATTATAATACCAATTAATTTTCATTTTAAAAACCTATTAATCCTTTTAACAATTATTTTCTTATATAAATTTTTGATAATGTAGGAACTTATATTCCTATCGCCTAAAATGTTTATGCCTAGTTTGACTTGTTAACTTTTGATAACATGATATAATCAAATTAATTTTTAATCGTTAAAGTTAATAAACAATTTAAACTTTAAATTTATTAATCCTATGTTAATCTATATAAAATAATTATTAATGAATTTTGAAATTTTAATTAAACTAATAATAAACAATTTTGAAAATAATTTTAATAATAGGTAAGCAGGATTTGAAAAATATTAATTGTGTTTTTAAATTAAATTTGGATTAAAAATATAAGAAGATTTAGTTTAATTTCTGGTTGTGAATTGTTAATATGAGCTGAAAATCGTTAAATTAGTCAATGATCTAAGTTTTAGTTTACGGCTCTTGGATGATTACTTAAATTATTTCTTTATCCTTATCATTCAATAGCCAAACTTGTTATAGTGCCAGGGTAAACGTTAACAAATTTTATTTGAAAACCAACTTATGTAATGAATTTCCATATGTGAATATAGTCACCTTAAAAATAAATTGTTTATTTCAAAAAACTTACCTTTTTAAATTTACTACTTGAATTCGGAGAGGCCGGAATCTGATATCAGTGTTATCCAAAACAACTTCGATATGAAAAATCACTATGAACCTTTACGGTTCGGTTATAGAGTTTAATAGGCTGGAATTGGATTAATTTCATAAATTTAACTATTTTAAATCAGTATTGTATTTAGGAACTATTTTATATCGATGGGTTCTGAAAATGTTTGGGTTAAAAATAGATGATAACTCGTCATGTTGTATGGGTTGCCTTGTTTCAAAAGATTTTCATAATTTAAATATTTCAAATTTAAGTGGGTTTACTCAGGATAATTTCCAGCCAGAATCTGGTGTTGCTTTATTGTAATGCTCGAGTCAGACCGAGTATTACAGAATTCTAGGTTAGGACGCTTTGGAGCTCGGGAGACGAGCTGGATGGCAGAGACGTATTGCACGTATTGGCAATATTCCGCTGTGTATTATAGGATGTATAGTCAGCTTTAGGGACAAGTATTATAAATATCCAGATTTATGGGTGATTGTACTCTGATAACATGTATGTATATTAACAGTTATAGCTTTTCTTTGTATAAAATGTTGTGACGACCAAAAATTTAACCAGTTCAAAATATAATATTTAAAGTGATTTTAAATAAATATAAATGGCTTTTTGATTCAAACAATATTTGATAGGATTTGGAAATAGAAATATACATAAAAATAGTAACATTTGCTTATATCGACAAATGTGACAAAATCCTGATTTAAGAAAAGTAAGTTAAAATGGTTTAATAAATTAATTTAATTAATTTATGAGTGTTTATATTTTTAAAAAACATTATATTGATTTATTTTTAAATTTGGTTTACATAAATGAATAGTCTAACTAAAACGTCAAAATATGACCGTAAAACATTTTGTCAAAAATCAATGTTTTGTCGATTTAAAGTTGTCACAATGTTGTTGCACCCTTATTCTAATATTCATGTACACTTATATAAATGTAGTAAGTATTAATTAAGTTGCTAATTAGGTTTACTTTTATTAGAACACAATTGGGAAATTCTAGAATATAATTAGAAAAGGTAAACTATAAAAACAAAACATGTCAAATCAAAAGAAATATCATTATTACTTTATGTTTTCATACTCCTTAAGTGATAAGGACATAAAGTAAGATTTGAAAGGTGATATTAAATATTTAAAAATAAGATTACTTTAAAAGTAAGTGAAAGGTATTTTGGTCTTTTGCAAATATAATATTTTTATCCAAAGTTTTTTTCTATAAACACACACCCACTTTCTCACTTTTACACTTCTTCTTCTCAAAATTTCAAGCTTCTTCTCACTCTTTTAACGGCTTCCAACATTAACAAAGTTATGCCAAAATATTTTCAAAAATAAAATAAAGAAAAATATCAACAAAACTCCGTCCAAAGAACTCCAAAACTCCTCCTCTCCCCTTCTATTCCTCACGCCTCCACCTTCCTCCATTTGGCTGAGCGAAATTTTCCTTTTAAGCATGGTCGTGGCCTTCTGAGGAAAATACGCGGAAGTTTAGCAAGTTCTAAGAGCTTAAGGAAAAGTGTAGCAAAGTCAGAAAAGTTTAAAACTGGATTGAAAGCGACAAAAGGTGATAACTCTAAATTATTAAGTATGAAATGTTTGTATGATGTTTTGCAAGTTATAAATGTTGTTTGTATGTTAATAATGATGTTTGGCAAGTGTTTGAAAAAGAAAGCAAGCACCTTTAAGTCATTTGCAAAAGTTAATAAGCAAATATGTACATAAATGACAATCATGTGTAAAGAAAAAGTTGTTAAATTGATTTGCAAATTCATTAACATGTTAGAATATGTTAAAATGGTTATAAATAATGTTTTGGATGTTTATTAGTTGTATATTATGTTGAAAAAAATCATGGATTTACACGACGTATAATCACATGGAAATCACTTTCCAAAGAAATGAAATGTGATATGGAATCATTTATACCTTTGAAAAATGGTTGAATATCTTTTAGAAATTATTCCTAAGTGTTTAAACTTATTTCGATAAAGTTTGGATAAGAATCTTAAAATACGCCTAAAATTTGATGCGTCGCATAACGATAGTTCGTGTTTTCGCGTCAAAAGTTCAATTGAACATACGAAGTGGAATATAGTATGGAATTCTTCGAAGTAAGAACTTTTCGAATCCTTATATCCATATCTTTCAAATAAAAAAAGAAAATTAAGATTTCATCTTTTATATTTTGAAATATGGCAAAATCAATTTTCAAGAAAAATCTAGTTTTTGCAGTAAAATGCCAAAGTTGGAAGTTGATAAAATAATCATTTTAAAAATATGAAATAAATTCTAAAAGTATTTTAAAAGTGACTTAAGTTGAAAAGATGGTTTTCTAAATGACATAAATGTTGTTTTGAAGAATATAGCTTTTAAAGCACTTTTGTAACACTATTTGCAACACTTTTCTCAACGCTTTTCACTAACATTTGAAATAAAGGTTGAAACTTAACAATCCTTTCCTAAATCCTTAGTAAATATTTTTAAGTAAAAAACAAAGCATTTCAAAATAATTTGAACAATTTAACATTATTTCAAAGATGGTTAAACAAGTAGTTAAGTGATTTAAATAGGGAAAATGAGTATGCCGAAACGACTAGTATATTTGATCCGCCTATGAGATCTAAAAGTGAAAACAACGTATGTAACTGAGGTTAGGAATGGAGCAACCAGTGCCCTGAACTTACCCGGTCTCAGTTTTTTCTATTAGGCGAGGGGTGGAACACATCGAAAGGAAAGCCTGGATGCTCAACTTAGATTTTATAGAAATAATCTTCTAATACTCATTATTAAAATCCGAAGAGAGAACTTGTCTTATTTGTGAAATTTAAAAGGTGATCTCACCGTTGTTCCGCCCACAGCACTCATTGAATACGGAAGTTGATTTTGAATAAAAGTAGAATGATTTCTATAATCCTATTTTCTCAAAAGATACTCTTTAAAAATTATTTAAGAAATATTCAAAAAGAGGTTTAAATGATTCCGTATTCAATAAAAGAATATTTTGAAAATATATATCTCTCGAAGATATTTTGGTAAAAGAAAATGAATGAATCAAAAAACAGTAACCTAATTACATCATTTTTATCGATGGTTGGATTTCGAAGGAACCGAGGTCGGATTTGGGTGATTCCAATCCAAGAACCACTTCAAACCAATTTACATTTTTGAAGATTGAAGATGTTTGAAGATGGAGATATTGAGATGAATAATAACGAGGGACTACTTCTTTATTAATTGGGGACAAACTCCTGATTCACTTTATTGTAGCGGTGGTCTCTTTGCTATGAAAAATCTCAGAACCACTAGGACTTCTCGCCTAGTAATAGCGGAGGAAACTACCTTTGGTTTCATTCGGTCCTAGAATGAACTTGTATAGATGAATGTCTGGCTTTGCATTATAAATCGCAATGAGTGATCTCTATAGAAGTATATCTGTCGATGGCGGAGAGGACACCTTCTCTTAGCTTAACACCTTTTCCTGAGACGTACGAGTTCAGAAAGTTATACATTTGTAGAAATCAGTCATGTGAATGTGGAATGGCAAGGTGGAATTCAAAGTGATGTGATATGTGCTATGTGAAAAGGTATCGTAGCCGCAAGCCTCATCAATAGGAATGACCGAAACAGGGTTAGATGCAGCAAGGTTAAGTGGGTCATTCCCAATTAGGGTATGATCATCCCCTTCTAGATATATTTCTTCCCGCTATGACGTTCGGGTTGTAAATTAATGTAGATGTATGCGAAGAGAGATCTGGGATAGAGGTCGATAATGACCAGGGGATGACATATTCAGTACTATCTAGTCATAGAGATAGGCCGATCTTGTGTTGGTAGAGTGAAGATGTTCTATACCACGGGACATCCATCTAGAGGTGTACCCATCGGAATGTAGTCCCTTCACCTGGTCATTTGTATGGAAATCCATTCTCCAATGAGAACCTACGGATTTGATTTTAAATCTATTGTTCTGGATTTAATCAATGTAACAATTTCGGCTAAGATTAATAAGTTTATTTGCAATTGTTTTCAAATAAAGTCATTAAAAATAATATCCCCAAATTTTAAGTAATAAAGAGTTTGGTTATCATAAGGTAAAAACTCGTTCTGTGTTTATGTGCGGCATGGTCTTATGAGATACAATTTTGTTTTCAAAACATCATACTTTGAGTTCTCACACCAGTCCCATGACTGAACCGGAGTTGGTTTTTCCCTTTAAACTCCAGGTGACCTATTTTTCGGGCAGTCGTGTGGTCAGGATACCCGAGGAGCATTTTGGAGCATGTTGGGGAGCATTTTGTAGAAGATTTTTGGAGCTATGAAGCTAAAGTACCTTATGTAGATATCTACCCATTTTCCGCTGTGTCATGTAGTATGTATTTCCCAGCATATGTACAGATAGCTAGTTATAACTATCCAACTGGATTTGTATTTGACTCTGATCATTTATGTATAATTAAAATGTTGAATGCGATGTGAGATTCTATTATTTTGTTATCTTCTATCTTTATTTTCTTTTTCACCCCTAATAATGTGCCTCCCCGGTGCTTGGATTTATGGCACGTGAATATCATGGATGTATTACTGTCGATTTCTAAGAGTTGAGGAGATGGGTCATTACACGTAGTATCAAAGATGAAGGTTAAGCGAGAACCTTGGCATTGTTGGGGTATGACTCATTAAATATAGGGTTAGTAATGCTCTAGAATGAGTTTAGTCTAAGAGAGCACATAATTAAAACTTTTAACATGAATAAGTATATTCATACTGTATAGCATTCCCTAAGATATCTCTTCTATATATCCTAAAGATCTTTTTCTTACTATGTACATATAGTAGAAAATGAGTGGAAGAAGAGCACGGGGTAGGGGAGGAAGTAATACCACAAATGGTCAAACTCCCGCAGCTATAGTAGTCGAGGAAGTAGTAGTTTCGGTACAAATCCAAATTAACTTTGCAACTTTATGCAAGAACTATACCAGTCTTGGTGGTAAACCTTTCAAAGGAACAAAAACCATCATTGAAGTACAAGCTTGGATCCGCTCTTATGAAAGAATTTTCAAAGGACTAAATATTGGAAATGAGCAGAAGAGATTCTTAGCTTCTTGGCAACTACAAGATGGAGCTCTAGCTTGGTGGGAATTTATTACTAAGAATGGGTCAGAAGATGATTTCTCATGGGAACGATTCAAAGAAGTTCCGGAGAAATAGTATATACCGAAAGCAAGAAAATCTTGTCTTTACCGAAATTTTATGGATTTTAAACGGGAGGAGGAGATGTCGTTTGAGGAATATGCTAACAAGTTTAACGAATTATCTCATTTTGGTCCTGGATTGATAGATATGCCCCTAAAAAGAATGAAAAATTTATTTCTAGAATGAAGAAGCAATACCATGAAAGAATGACTGGGCATGTGAAAGCACCATTTGTAGACTTAATAGACATGGGATGCAGATATGAAGCTTTGGATAAGATAGATCCACCCGTAGTACATGAAAGCAACAACAATAACCAGAAGAAGAGGAAGTTAGGTGGCACTAAGCCATAGTAGGGAAAACTCAAAGGAGGATTTCAAGAGAACTGCTTTAAAGACATCACTTGTAACAATTGTAAGAAGCCATATTGCAAAGAATTATTGGGGTCCCAAAGCTCAGAGTGTTGCCTCTCCTATGGTTCAGAATTATCTCTGCTATAATTTTCATAAACCAGGGCACCTGATTAAGGATTGTCCCCTAATGAAGAAGGAAGAAAAAGCCAAAGTTAATGCTATCAAGGATGAGTCTTCAACCTCCAAAGATGTGAAGGGCAAAGGAGTGTTGGAAGTTAGTATTTTTATCAAAATTGTTTTAGTTAGAATATTATTTGATATAGGAGCTTCTTATAGTTTTATTTCTAAAATAACTGTTGAAGAATTAGAACTTAAACCTAAAATTGTCAACAAACCATTCTGCGTAACGAATCCTATAGGAGGTTCCACTAATCTTTGTATGCATTGTGCAAAAGTCCTAATTCCTATCCTCCCATCACTTTCCTTTTGATCTTTTTGTCATAGTTTTTATTGGATTCGAAATTTTAGTTATCCAAAAATGAAGCTATTCTAGATTGTTTAAAAAGAACAGTTGTAGTGAAAACAAAATTAGGGAAACTCGTAGAAATACCTTGTGAAGGTCCTAATCCAAGAAGGGATAGTTTTGTTTATGCTTTAGATACATCCCAGATAGGATTAGAAATAATACCCATTGTTAAAAAAAATTCAGATGTCTTTGAGGAAGTAAAAAGTTTGCCCCCACATCGAGAAATCGAATTTCGTACTGATTTAGTTCCTGGGGCGATGCCAATTAAACAACAATAGAAGGATGGCTCCGAAAGAGAGGGATGAGTTGAATAACCAAACCCAAGAGCTATTAAAGAAAGGACTGATAAGACCCAGCCTTTCAAATTGGGGATCAGCTGTAGTTTTTGTTGCTAAGTCAGATGGATCTTTGAGATTGTGTGTACACTATCGAGATCTAAATAAGCAAACCATTAAGAACAAGTATCCTCCACCCTGAATAGATGACTTGTTTGACCAGTTACATGGAGCTCGAGTTTTTTCTAAAATGGACCTAGCTACAAGATTCCATCAGTTATGGATCGAAGAAGACTACATCCATTTAACTACATTCAAAGGTCCGAATACTTTCTAGGAGTGGTTGGTTATGCCTTTTGGGCTGACTAATGCGCTCATTTATTTTGTTGACCTTATGAATAGAGTGTTTAGAGATGTGCTAAACAAATTCGTGTTAGTCTTTATCGATGATATCCTCATCTACTCAAAGACAGAAGAAGAACATGCGAGGTATCTAGAAGCTGTGTTGGATATATTGAGAAATAACGTGCTTAAAGCCAAATTCTCAAAGTGCCATTTTTGGAAAAAAGAGGTAAGATTCCTTAGGCATATAATATCAGGATGGAATTTTAGTGGATCCAGGGAAAGTTGCAGCTATCCAAGAGTGGAAGCAGCTACAAACTCCTAAAGAGAATCGTAGATTCTTAGGTTTGGCAGGATATTGTAGAAGATTCGTTCAAGACTTCTCTACGATTGCCTATCACCTAACGAAGTTGAGAATGAAGGAAGATGAAGCCTGAGTTCAACTCTCAATGAAAGCACCAAAAATGTTTGCACAAAAAATGGACAAACATCTCCGAGTCGTATTATTTAGTTGATTATATGTGATTTTCAATGATTTTAGATGAGTTTGTAAATATAAAAGAAGTAGGGGCTGAAATGTAAAAGACACGCAGATTTATAGTGGTTCGGCCGGAATATGCCTACGTCCACTTTATATGTTATTATCTTCTTTCTTTCGGATTACAAGTACAGTGCTTCGTATACAAGTATATGAAAGTAGTTTGAAAGTTCCTTCCTCGCTTGAGCTCTCAAACTTGTCTGCCATTGTTGTACCCCTGCCCCTCTATTTATAGAATGAGGTAGGGGGCAGGGGTCTTGGAAGTATATAGCTGCTGGTGGGCCCGGGCTGGAGCAATCTGGACTGGCCATCTTCTGGTTCGGCAAAGTTACATTCGGCTATGAGCTTGGACCGGTGGTAGTTGTGCATGTGGACCGGCAATGGAAAGGAGAGGGTTGGTTCGGTGCTTGCCAGGTCCGGTAGTAGGAGCGTGAGTATGTGGAACGGTGGCAGTGAGGTGATCCGGTATTGGAGTTGTAGAGGTGGTTCGGTAGTGGGGGAGATCCGGTTGGTCATTTGGTCCGGTGGTGGCATGGGCTTTGGTCCGGTTGTGGTCGGACCGGATGGAGGGCCGACCGAATGGATTTGGCTCGGTCATGGATTGGAGACGTCGAATGAACTCATGCCGAATGGGCCTTCATGCTAGAGCGCCGAATGTGGTCATAGGCTTGTATAGCCGGATGGACGTGTACTCCGGATGGACCTCACTGCTGAATGAGCTTGTTTCTTCGAATCGTCGAATGGACATAGGAGCTGGTGGAATGGAGGTTGCAAACCCGGGTGAAACTGTGACTTCCTGGTCTCGAGATCTTCTGGGTGAGAATTCGCCCAACATTTGCCCCCCAAAGTGGGGCACGTGTTTGCACGTGTCGCGCTTTGTTTTCCCTGTGGTTGGAAGACTAGCTGTATAATGCCAGGGATTGGACGTTCGTATTCCGTTGATGTCCTGCAAAGGAATTTAAAGTTTTAGTGTGATTCCAAATAACGATCGTTCATGATCGAAATATTTGAGATGAAGTGAACTGTGCCGTTCGGGACGAGAGAGTGAGCCCCGAGGGGGCTTAGTATCATCGATGCCAGGTTTATGTCAGAGTGGGTCCCTGGATTGTTTGTCAAGACGGTTTATCGCCAGCTCAGAGCATGCCTAGGGATCGTTCGCGATCCCGTACATGTGTAAGTTGCTTAGCCATTTCGTAACTATTAGAATCAAATATCCGTTTCACCTATGAGTTTAAAAAGGCGTGTCAAAGTGTAAATCCCCACGACGATAGGGTTAATAACCATTCAGAGCGTGCCTATGGACCATTCGTGGTCGCGTACACATGTAAACGATTAATCCATGTTAGTGAGAGTTTCACGACTTATTCATCGCTACCATAATCCTTATTTTATTAGTTAGTTCTAGAGTTCGGTACTTATCTGAGTGAGGCGCCCGGCATGCCCTTAGTCCCTGGTTGTTGTTGGTAGAGAGAGAGTTCATTCGGTTTTGTGTTGGTCCGGTTGTGCACATCCGGCTTTTGGTTTCATTCGGCATTTTGTTGGTTCGGTATGTTTATTCTCATCCGGTAGACCGAACCAGTTGGTTCGGCGGCCCTGAGTTCGCCTATATATAGAGGCCGTACCCCCCTGGTTTTCCCTTACCGAACCAAAGAGAACCGAATCAATTCTTAGCCGAGCGAACCTTCTGCCGAACCAAGCTTATACCGAACCAGGTATGTATCCTTTTGCCGAATGGTTTGTTATTACCGGATGAACTCAATTGCCGAATGCACACGAAGGGTATTGTCGTACCGAACGAGACTTGGGCCTAAATGCCGAATGATATGTATGCCGGATGTGCTTTCAGTGCCGAATGGACTTATGACTCTAGTGCCGAATGAGACTTATGACTTTAGTGCCGAATGAGACTTATGACTCTAGTGCCGAATGAGACTTATGACTCTAGTGCCGAATGAGACTTCATACTTGAACCTTGAGCAGAATCTTAGACTTTTTTACACGCTTGCCTTATATACTTGCTTGTTTGTGTTTCTATACTTCTTATTCTAATCTCAAGTCTTTCTTGTGCTGCAGAGAATGTCTCGCAAAGCGGAAACACGATCAGACAGAAAGAAGTCTAGAGGCACAGGAGAGCCTTCTTCTTCCTTGCCCCCAGTCCAACCAGGATCCGGGCAACACCGACCTATTCCGAGGTCTCTAGTGGACGGATATGGTCCACAGGAACTTTTGATCTCTCCCCCGGATTGCTTTCCTAGCTCCCTAAAGGAGGAGCAACTTGACGTCATATCCCGTTCCTTCGGGATTGATAGGGCCCTTATGCTGCTGCCGGGAGATGGAGTGATGCCATATAATCCTCCCGAGGGCTACTTCGCTTTTAGCAGATACCATTGTATGTGCGGTGCTATCCCCCCTATCAACGCTTGGATAATTAGCTTCACCACATATTTGAAGGTGGCTCCCTTCCAGCTTCAGCCTAATTCTTATGCCATCCTGGTGAGCCTCTTCGTTATCTTCCAGAGGAGGTACGGGCGTCCTCCTTCTAACCGGGAAATTCGATACTTGTACAACCTGAGAGGCTATAAGAAGGGGTCTCCGTATATTAGTCTGGAAGCGGCCGTGCCCTTCAAACCAGTCCTGGACTTATATTCCAAGTTTACCATGTTCAAGAAAGAGTGGTTCTTCATCAAGGACGATGCTGTTTCTTTCCGCCTTTTCACTTCCGGCTGTAAGATGGATTTCATTTATATTTTCCATGTTTTGACTGTAGTGTTTTTTCTGACATGCTTCTATTTCTGGCTAGCGACAGGTGGTATTGCAGTTGTAGAGGATGATTCCTTGGTGCGAATGGCTGCTGAACTAAAGGCTATTCCGGCACGGGACCGGTCGGCCTCCTTCTTGATCAGGAACGCAACCCTCTTGGAGTATAATTTGATCTTACCGCACCAGTCCGTGGTTAAGCGAAGAGACACGACTGAGGAGAAGGCTGCTAAAGCTAAGGAGGGGGATAAGGTAAAGAGCGGTAAGAGGGAGCCTTTCGCAGAGCGTCCCGTGGTCGGGGGGAAGAAACTGAAGAAGTCCGATGGCCCTTCTCCAAGTACTTGCCCGACTGTCCCGGAGGAGGAAGGTGTAGAAGAGGAGGAAGGAGGCGAAGTTGGAGAAGGGTCGGAGGGTGGAGGAGATGGCGACGGTCAAGGTGGTAGTGGTGTTGCTGCTCTAACCTCTGAACAAGACCTCGAACTGGATGAGGCTCTCCGTCGGGCCTTCGGGGAGTCGGAGGAAGAGTCGGAAACGGAGAAGGGAACAGAGAAGGCAAAGGAAACAGGCAAAGCTGTGGCTGGTACTGACCCATCCTCTAAGGGTTCCTCAGCTAGGGTGATTCCGGCGATGCAAGGTGAACTTTTGTCTTCTGCCGATTCTATTTTCGATAGGGACTTAGAAATTTTTTACGGTTCACTTCCGTCCTGGGGTGAGATCCAGGACTTATTGCAGTATCCCACTCCTCCGCCGGGTTTGTATAATAGATGTGTCTTCCCACTTTTCTTTCTTTTTAACTTAGCACATTTTTTGAACTGTGGATTATTGTATGTTCATAACACTTGTTCTTTATTCCAGGGGCAGGCCAGGCAGTTAAAACGTCGGATGTTCGACATCGCCTTGAACAATTTAAGTCGAGGAGAGCTTCCGCGAAACCTTCTACTGATCGCACTGGGGACGTAGTCAGTTACCGCCCTCTTCTTGGGGTCATCGAAGAGGGCATTCAGAAAAGGAAGCGAAGCCGTTCCTTATTTGAGTCGTCCCCTGGTTCGCAGCCTCCTACTCAGCCTCCTCGTGATACTACGGAGGAGAGCACGGAGCCCGGCCCCCCTCCTCCTCCTTCCAAGAGTCCTACTGTCATTCATATAAGGCGTCCCGATGCGCCTCGCCCCGTGCCTCGTGACCCTTTTGCCGGTCATCCTGATTTAGACCCAAGCTTTCGGGACATTTCATTCGATGAGACCACGGGCGAGCACCTCCTTCCCCGCAACCCCATGGTAAGAGTGCTGGACGAGGCCAAATCTTTAGATCTTGATTTACTTACTACACGGGTAGTCACCATGGGGGATGAGGCCAAGGCTAATATCGACCGGGTGGCCGCAGAGACCAAGAAGTTAATGGAGCATCATGCTAAGTTGGTCAAGGCCGGGGAAGAGATCGGGAGTGCTAACATTCGGTTGAGGTTAAAGGTTGCCGATCAGGCCAAGCAGCTCGCCGACCAAGCCATCCAGATTTCCCAGCATGAGGAAGCCTCCAAGCGGCTGAAAGAGACCATGGAGAAGGCCAGTAGGGCGGAATTACGGAAGATGGAGGTCGCTTGCAGGGAACGGATTAACATAGCTATCGCAACGGTGGATGAGGTTCGAAATGCGGATCTCGAGCGGGTAGAGGAGTTGTCAGGGAGGCTCGAGGCTGCGGAGATGGCTCAGGCCGAGTTGAAGGAGGAGATGGAGGAGATGAGGAGGTCCCTCAAGTTGAAGGAAGAGGAAATGAGGAGGTCACTCCAGGCTGACTGCTTGAGATACCAATCAGAGAGGGACGTCGCCGTCGCCAAGTTGCAAGCTTCCGAGGCCCGGGTGAGGGAGTTTGAGGAAAACGAGGGGATGATGGATGAGATGCTGCAGGATATGTACTTCCACACTTGGAAGGAGGGCGGCTTGTCTTGGATGGACGATTACCCTCGGGTCATGGCCAAGGTGTATCTCCAGGCTTTGGAGGAGGCCAGGGTGAACGCGGGTAAGGAAGGCGGAGAGGCTTTCAACTTGAATGCGGTTACTGCTCAGTTCTCAAAGGAGGAGCAAGCGACGGTGAAAGAGGGGATGCGGCTGCTTGCTGCAGAGGAAGCGGGCGTGCAGTTGGATGATGAGGATCAAGCGGCGGATGCTGGTGAGTTATTCTTCTTCCCTTTCTTTTCTTCCCGTGTTTCCATAACTTGGTTGTTCGTTTAATGAATTCCTCTTCCGAATTAGACAGGCGGGACTTCTGATCCGCATGCTGGGGGTTCTGATCCTGCGGCTAAGTAGACTGGGGGAGTTGGTGATGGAGTGTGGATGCATCTGCCATCTTTTTGTTTCTTTTTTATCACTGTTTATGTTAGTCTTTGATATGCAACTGTAATAAAATTATTTGCAAAGAATAACTTCGTGTGATCTTATAATATAAGCTGATTTTGTCATGTTTAAATGTTGTTGCTATCTTTATGTGTCGCGTGAGAAGTATAATTATGTATATGCCTGTGATTCTAGTTGTGTTTGATGTTAAGTTTTTGCTTGAAATATAATTTCACGTTTTGCAATGTCAGTGTATGAATAAGCTATAGTTACGCATTTATGTACAAGAGAAGAGAGTACCGCCCTTTATGTTTTATTCGCAGGCGGTAGCTTTGAGTGTCTTGTGTAACTGTTCACGGGTATAGCTGAGCGCCCTGCCACCCAGTACGCAGGCTTAGAGCCTCATGAGTGAATGCTTCCTATTCGGTTTCCTGTACTTTAGAGTTTGTTATACAGGATAGGGGAAAAATATTTAAATGGAATGGAAATACAGTAAAAGTAAAACTTCCAGTCACGGAAGGCCGTCGATGTGCTTAAGTTCGTGGCAAACGGGTTTTGTAGTCACTTTCCCTAGCTGTGGGTCTTGGAGACATTTGTCACCCATCTTACGCCTCCGCGGGGAGTTTTCTTTTTTACCACAGCCGCACTTAAGACACATCGGAGCCGAGATCGCGCACGGTAACTACCCGAACCATTATGGTCCGTAATCGTGGGTATTATTCGATTTACCGTGGCCGGCTAGCGTGGGTGCCGTTGGCCGTGAACTACCCCTGGCTGGCCACACCTTATGTTGGGCCTTAAAGTAGGTTCACAGTTGCCGGCGAGCCGAACGCCGTAATGAGCTGCCATCGGCTATAGTCGGCCTTTATGATGACTTATAATCGGCTCATTACAGTTGGCTTTGAGGGCAGGCGCGCAATGAGTTAACCCGCAGCAGAGGGATGCTGGAGCAAAAGTGTCTCATTGGCGAGTGCATAGAATCGTAGCGTACCTGTTAGGCCTAGTCCAGATGAGGCCGTGGTGCGTCTTGAGCGGAGATGCCATAGGATTTTGTTCAACAGAAAGGGATAAAACTTAACGAGCAGCCAAGACATAAAGGAACAAGTTAAAAAGAGACAAGATTTTTTAAAGTGGTTCGGCACGGAAATGCCTACGTCCACTGATTCTCTTTGTTAATTCACTTCATATGGGCAGTACAAGTTAAGAAAAGTATCGACGGAGGTGTCGGATGTTCCATGCCCTCTGGAACACCTCTCCGTCCACTGTTGACAAAATGTAAGCTCCGTTGTGGAGATCTTTATGAATTACATATGGTCCGTCCCAGATGGGGTCCAGTGCCCCGGGGCGCGGAAAGATTCGCCTGAGGACAAGATCTCCTTCTTGTAAGCTGCGATGCTTGACTTTGGAATTGTATTGTGCTGCCACTTTTTGTTTGTGAGCTGCTGCTTTGAGTGCTGCATCGTTTCTCCTTTCCTCGATCAGATCCAAAGACATGAGGAGGAGTTCTTCGTTTTCCTCTGGGTTGTAGTGGATCCTACGGTGGGAAGGCACAATAGTCTCAACTGGGAGCATTGCCTCCGATCCATATGCCAAAGAGAAAGGAGTATGTCCCGTTGATGTTCTGAAAGATGTGCGGTATGCCCATAGTGCCGTAGGAAGTTCGTCCACCCAAGCGCCTTTTGACTTTTCAAGTTTCTTCTTGATTAGGGTTTTGAGAATTTTGTTGACAGCTTCAACTTGTCCGTTTGCCTGAGGGTAAGCTACTGATGAGAAGCTTTTATGAATTCCATGTTCTTGGCACCAGTCGGCAAATTCTTCGCTGTCAAACTGGAGTCCGTTGTCGGATACGATCTTGAGTGGGACTCCATACCTGCACAGAATGTTTTTGATCAAGAAGTTGATAACTTTTGCTGAAGATATTTTATTTAAAGGTTCCGCTTCCACCCATTTGGTGAAATAATCGACTGCCACTATAGCATATTTGGCTCCGCCTCGGCCCGTTGGCAGTTCGCCAATTAAGTCAATTCCCCATACAGCAAAGGGCCAAGGGCTAGTCATTTAAGTAATTTCGTTTGTGGGCAGTCGAGGAATCTTGGCGAACTTCTGACATCTGTCGCATTTCTTAACGAAGTCTAGGGCATCTTTGTTTAGTGTGGGCCAGTAATATCCATATCGGAGTATCTTTCTTGCCAAAGTCTGTCCTCCAGTGTGATCTCCGCATCCTCCCTGATGGATGTTTGTTAATATCTCCTTGGCTTCCCTTCCGGCGACGCATCTTAATAAGGGGCTAGAGAAGCCACGCCGGTAGAGGATGCCTTCTTGTATTGTGTAGTGGGGAACTTTCCTCAAGATCTTCTTGGCTTCGTCACGCCTGTCGGGTAGTATGCCATCTTGCAAATATCTCCGGATAGGAGTCGTCCAGGTTCCTTCTTCGATTGCAGTTATCAGATTCGCTTGTTCGAAACTCGGGGCTAGCTGCCTTGAGATTGCTAGTGCTCCGGAAATGGTGCTGTTCTTCATACTAGCTTGCTTTGCAAGTTCATCTGCCTCTTGGTTTTCTTCTCGAGGAATGTGTTTGATTAGATAATGGTCCAATCGATCGAGCAGCAGTCTGGTTTTCTTTAGGTATGCTGTGAGTCGTTCTCCTCGAGTCTGGAATTCTCCTAGTACCTGGTTTACGATAAGCTGAGAATCACTATGAATACATAAGGAATTGATTCCAATTTCTAGGGCCAGTTCCAATCCCGCTATTACTGCTTCATATTCAGCATCGTTGTTAGTGGCCGTGAACTCCAATCTTAATGCATAGTGCAACTTTCTTCCCCTGGGGGTGATGATCACAATACCTGCCCCCGAGCCTTGTTCGTTTGATGCTCCGTCTACAAAGAGGTTCCACTTGATGTTTTTTGCTACTTCGGATTGTTCCTTGCCTTCGTTGGTAGTGAATTCGGCAATGAAATCAGCCATGGCTTGTCCTTTGATAGCGGTGCGGGGATGGTAGGTGATATCATACTGACTTAGTTCGATGCACCATTTGAGGAGTCGCCCAGAAGTGTCAGGACGATGGAGCACTTGTCTTAGTGGTTGATCGGTTAGAACCCTGATGGAGTGAGACTGGAAGTAGTGTCGCAGTTTTCGTGACGCGATCAATAAACAATATGCTAATTTCTCAAGTTTAGGATATCTGGCTTCTGCCCCTGTAAATCTCTTACTTACAAAGTAGACCGGGCGTTGTGTGTGGTCTTCTTCTCTTACCAAGGCGGCGCTTAGAGCATGAGATGATACAGCGAGGTATAGGTATAACACTTCACCTTCATTTGGAGTTGAGAGTACTGGTGGTCTCTGAAGGTGTTCGATTAGGTTGAGGAAGGCCTTTAAACATTCGTCGGTCCACTCGAACCTTCCTTTGTCTTTCTTGAGTGCTTCGAAGAAAGGGACACACTTGTTAGTTGCCTTGGAAATGAATCTGCTTAGGACGGCCACCTTTCCGTTTAGGCTCTGCATTTCTTTTCGAGTGGAAGGTATCCTTATTTCTTTTAAAGCCCGGATTTGTTCAGGGTTTGCTTCGATTCCTCTGGCGTGGACGATGAATCCTAAGAATTTTCCCGATGATACTCCGAAGGAGCACTTCAGAGGATTCAGCTTCATTCCATACCGGCGAAGTACTTGAAACGTACCGTCCAGATGGCTTACATGGTCGTTGGCTTTCTTGGACTTTACCAACATGTCATCCACATATACCTCCATAGTTCGTCCTATCAATTCTGCGAACATTTTGTTGACGAGGCGTTGATAGGTAGCTCCAGCATTTTTGAGTCCAAAAGGCATGACTTTGTAACAATATAATCCGCGGTCGGTGATGAAGCTAGTGCGGTCCTGATCGGGGGCGTGCATGGGGATCTGGTTATATCCGGAGTATGCATCCATAAAAGATAGGAGTTCGTGCCCAGCTGTGCTGTCTACGAGTTGGTCAATTCGGGGAAGTGGGAAGCAGTCTTTCGGGCAAGCGTCATTCAGATTGGAGAAGTCAATACATGTTCGCCACTTTCCATTGGCCTTTTTTACTAGCACTGGGTTAGCGATCCATTCTGGGTAGATGGCTTCCCGTATGAAGCCATTAGCAAGTAGATTTTTTACTTCCTCATCAAGGGCTGCTGATCGCTCTGCCCCCATGCTCCTCTTTTTCTGCTTTACTGGTACCTTGGTGGGATCGATGTTCAACATGTGGCATGCTATGTCTGGAGAGATTCCTGTCATATCGGCATGGGTCCACGCAAATACATCTAAGTTGTGGCGGAGAAAGTCAATGAGTTGATCCTTCAATTCCGTTTCCAGCTGAGATCCGATTTTTAATAGTCTACTTGAATCATGCTTATCTACCGATACGAATTCCATAGCCTCTGCAGGCTCGGCGGTAGCCTCCTCCTCTTTATCCCTGGGGTCTAGTTCATTGAAGGGATCGCTTGTATATCGAAGAGGAGGGGCTTTCTTTAGTTGCTATGCCTCCAAGCTTTTCATGCAGAGAGTAGTCTCTGCATCTTTTCCTTTATTCTTTCTGCGGTTATTGCGAAGTTCAGTTACGTAGCAGTCTCGGGCAGCATCTTGATCTCCTTCTACTTCTCCTACTCCGTTGTCTGTTGGAAATTTCATTTTCAGGCACCAGGGGGCTAATACAATCTGAAAGTCAGACAAGGCTGGTCTTCCCAAGAAAGCGTTGTAAGCCGAGTGGTTTTCTATTAGTACGAACGTTTGTTTTCGCACAACGGAGCGGGGATGACTTCCTATTTCGACGAAGAGGTCAAGCTGCCCGAGGGGCATTTTTGCATCTCCAGTGAAACCGTGCAGTGGTTTGTCACAGGGGGATACATCCTTCATTGATAACTTCATTTTGTCGAAAGCATGTTTGAACAGGATATTTACGGAGCTTCCCGTGTCTATTAGAATCCGAAAAACTTTAGCTGGACCAAACCAGGCAGAGATGACCATGGGATCCATATGTGGGTACTGTCTTCCTTCCAAATCATGCCTACTGAATACAATGTCATTGTTTTCTTTTCGTTTCGGGTGGCGTTCCTCCGTAATGGAGTTAACATATCCTTTGGCATTTCTAAGCGACTTGCCGTACCTTTCCATCTCTGCCCAACTTCTGTCGGCGATGTGTGGTCCTCCTGAGATGGCAAGGACCACTATCTTCTCTTGACTAGAGCCACTGGTGTTGTGATTGTTGTGATTCCCTCCGCCTACTTCTGGGAGGGGTTGCTTTGAGTTCTCATTGGCAGGAGTTGGAGTCCTGTTCTGACCTTTCACATAACGTTCCAGTCTTCTTCTTCTAATGTGTTCTTCGATCAAGTCCCGAAGATGGTGGCATTCATTGGTGTCATGTCCGTGGGATTCGTGGAAGCGACAGAACTTTCCGGACTTGAGTGCGTTATCTGATTCTTTCTTGTGCGGGGGGCGCTTGTATCCGAGTTCGCCCTGAGTGGCTAGGTAGATGTTTTCGATTGTTTCATTCAAAGAGTGTAGGAGTCAAATCTTGGCCCCGGTCGATATTGGCGCTTCTCAACCTTTCTGCCCCCAGCATTGTCTCTAGATTCATTTCTTCGAGCGTCCTTAGCTGCAGTGGGAACCTTGTCCTGAACTATCTTGCCTTGTTGCCCTGACTGCCTCTCCGTAGCAGCGTCTTCAAGTCTCATATACTTTCCAGCTTCATGGAAGAAATCAGGCAAGGTAGCTGGTTTTTCCTTAGTTAATCTTCTGGCAAACTTGGTGTCTGGATGCACACCACTACAGAGGGCCATTAGAGTGAGTTTTTCATCGGCATCTTGAACTGCTGCCGCTGCGGCGTTGAACCGTGTTAGATATTATTGCAGCGTCTCTTCGGATTTCTGTTTGACATTGGATAGAGAATAAGCATCCTTGGGTTGTTCCACATGGATGCGGAACTGGCTAATAAACCTTTCTTTTAACATCTCCCATGAGCTGATGGATCCTTGGGGTAGATGGCAGAACCAGGAGGTAGCTAGATCTGCTAGGAATAGCGGAAAGCATTTACATAATACTCCTTCTGTTGCTCCACTCATGAGCATATGCTGGGTGTATCTCTGCAGATGTACGATGGGGTCGGAAGCTCCTTTGTAAGGTTCCATGGTTGGCATTTTCCATTCCCGGGGAGTGATGGCGGTTTCGATATTTCGGGTGAAGGGACTGGTGACCCTAGCGCCTATTCCCCGGTCCCTTTGCTCCCGTTGGACACATTCTCTGAATAATCGTGCCATTCGTTCGTCAGAACTTGGAGCGGACAAAAATGAGCTTGGTTCTTCCCTGCGGGATCTATCTCGTCCAGATGACCTGTAGGGATGGTACAGTCTATCACTTCTAGCATTATCCAGTGGTTGTCTTTGGCCGCTCGGATGCACGCTAGGACCAGCTACAGTTGCCCCCTGCCCTGATCTTCCCCTGTGGGGTTCTGTTTCGAGCACATCCATGGGGTCAACTTCGGGCTGGGTTCTAGCTCGGCTCCGTTCAGCGGGGTTTCTATGATTAGGTGGCATGACTGGCTCAGCTGCATCCGACCCTCGCCTGGTGCCTCCCCCGCTGGGTTCGGTTCTAAGGGCTTCCTCGAGTCGGAATTCGGGCTGAGTCCGGGCGCGGCCCCTATCATTGTTGTTCCTGTTGATAGCTTCTTCGAAGAGGGAAGACCTTTGTTGCCTCCGAGATCCTCCGGATTGGAACTCACCCCATGATTCAGTGTTGTGGTTGGACTCTTTAGCATCCCTTAAGCGTGACATGAGTTGGTCCA
This sequence comes from Allium cepa, assembly GCA_030765085.1. Lineage (NCBI taxonomy): Eukaryota > Viridiplantae > Streptophyta > Magnoliopsida > Asparagales > Amaryllidaceae > Allium > Allium cepa. The sequence continues at coordinate 444,531,339 of CM060945.1, forward strand.
CCAAAGCTTCTTGTTGGGATGTAAAGCGGTTAGTTACTTAAGTCACAACCCTGTCCAGATCTGCCCTAGTGATTGGTTGTTCCGTTGCGGGACCAGTTGGATTTTCCTGATTTTCATCTGGTACTGCTGTTGAAATGGGCTGATCTGCGATTGCTGGATCTGGAAGGCTGCTAGTTGCGATGTTCTTTCCTTTGTTAACATCCCTTCTCTGTTTGGAAGGCATGATTTCTAAGCAACGAGCGATGTTGTTAGGAAGAAGGTTGAGTGGGAGAAGATGAAGCCTGAGTTCAACTCTCAATGAAAGCACCAAAAATGTTTGCACAAAAAATGGACAAACATCTCCGAGTCGTATTATTTAGTTGATTATATGTGATTTTCAATGATTTTAGATGAGTTTGTAAATATAAAAGAAGTAGGGGCTGAAATGTAAAAGACACGCAGATTTATAGTGGTTCGGCCGGAATATGCCTACGTCCACTTTATATGTTATTATCTTCTTTCTTTCGGATTACAAGTACAGTGCTTCGTATACAAGTATATGAAAGTAGTTTGAAAGTTCCTTCCTCGCTTGAGCTCTCAAACTTGTCTGCCATTGTTGTACCCCTGCCCCTCTATTTATAGAATGAGGTAGGGGGCAGGGGTCTTGGAAGTATATAGCTGCTGGTGGGCCCGGGCTGGAGCAATCTGGACTGGCCATCTTCTGGTTCGGCAAAGTTACATTCGGCTATGAGCTTGGACCGGTGGTAGTTGTGCATGTGGACCGGCAATGGAAAGGAGAGGGTTGGTTCGGTGCTTGCCAGGTCCGGTAGTAGGAGCGTGAGTATGTGGAACGGTGGCAGTGAGGTGATCCGGTATTGGAGTTGTAGAGGTGGTTCGGTAGTGGGGGAGATCCGGTTGGTCATTTGGTCCGGTGGTGGCATGGGCTTTGGTCCGGTTGTGGTCGGACCGGATGGAGGGCCGACCGAATGGATTTGGCTCGGTCATGGATTGGAGACGTCGAATGAACTCATGCCGAATGGGCCTTCATGCTAGAGCGCCGAATGTGGTCATAGGCTTGTATAGCCGGATGGACGTGTACTCCGGATGGACCTCACTGCTGAATGAGCTTGTTTCTTCGAATCGCCGAATGGACATAGGAGCTGGTGGAATGGAGGTTGCAAACCCGGGTGAAACTGTGACTTCCTGGTCTCGAGATCTTCTGGGTGAGAATTCGCCCAACACTAAATTTATGTGGACTCCTAAGTGTGAAGAAGCATTCCAAGAACAAAAGAAGAGGTTGATAATCGCTCCAGTTTTAGCAATTATAAATGAAAATAGTGCATTGACCGTTTATACAGATGCTTGTAGAGAAGGAGGTGGTGCAATTTTAATGCAAGATGGGAAGGGGATTGCTTACGCAAGTAGATAGCTAAAGGCGCATGAGAAGAATTATTCATCACACGACTTAGAATTATTAGCTGTTGTGTTCTCTCTAAAGATATGGAGACATTATTTGCTGGGTAAGAATCTTTCATAGTTTATTTCGATAAAACTTTGAATTGACCTTAGTAAATAATATTCCATCTTTTAGGTGAAAAATTCGAACTCTTCACGGACCATAAATCTTTGAAGTATCTTTTCACCCAAAAGGATTTGAACATGAAACAGCAACGCTGGCTAGAATTATTCGCGTCATATGATCTAGATATTCTACATACACCCGAGAAAGCCAATGTAGTAGCGGATGCATTAAGTAGGAAGTTAGCCAAAATTTCTTATTTGGTAGTAACTCCAACTCTTCAAGAGAAAATAACTAGCAAGCAAAAAGAAGATCGATTCCTAATGGAGATTATTGAAGATATACACAGTGGAAGGAGTTCAAGATTTAAAATAGACAACCATTGTAACAACTCGCATATTTAACGATTTTATATTTAAATGTTTAATTTAAATATAGCTTCGTTAGTCGGATTTTGGTCTGAAATGTTACTTTCTACAAATGGCCGAATTGGAAATCGAAACTACCTCCATTGGTTCCAAAATGGCGTTTGCGATCTTTTTGAGTATAATCTTTGATATGTTTGGAGTAAGTGAAATTTTAACCTTTTTCTATTGGGTTTTGGGTTTGGGTTCAGCCCACTAACTATCTAATTAACCCTAACTCAGCCCTCTCCTCTCATTCACTTATTCATTTCTTAAAACTTAAGCTAAAAACTGAAATGGGGGAAAGGAAGTGGGAATAGAAATTAGCAAGCCCTAGTTCTTCTTGTAAACTTGATTCTTGCTCCAAAATCAAAGGGAATCCATTGGTAAGTTCATCTCCATCTTCTCCATCTCTTCTCCTCTTCAATTTCAGTAATTTCCTAACCCTAACTTAGGAAATACTTGCTTTGATTCTATATTGAAGCTTGTAGTGTTGAAGTGGAGTGTAGTTGGTTGATTCCTTGCATTTGTGCTTCTTCATCTTCTTTGTTTTGTGTAAAAAAGGTGAGTTTCGAACTCACATCTACTTCTCTTGATTTCATGGGTTTTGGGTATGAATTCCTAACAAGTATGCATGTGCCATTGCTTTGGATTTAGAAAGAATTTGCATTTCATTGAAATAGAGCAGGAAGTGCAAAATCATCAGGTTCGGCCGACCGAGCCCTGTAGCCGGTCGACCGACCTGCTGCCCCGAGCCATATTTTGTTTCCTGCATCTGGCCGGCCGACCGAGCCCTGTAGTCCGATCGACCGACCTGCTCTGTTCTGCCTGTTTTGCCTATTTTGCATATTTGATTGATTTTTCCGGATTTTATCGATTCAAGTTGGTTTTTAGTGTTTGTTATTGCATCTTTGATTTTGATAACATATTTTTGATTTCATTCACGGGTTTTATAAATAATCCCTCTAAATCGTATTAAAAGCTCGTTTCTCCAATTTATAAATTCTATATAAAACACACACTTTCGCACTTCGAGCGAAGTGGAAGGGTGATTAAATGGTTGGGCAAAACACGGACCATGAATCTGTGCGTTTATCTTTCTGATTAGTCCCCGACCTATTCGATTGATTTTTTTGACCTCCGGGTTTAGTTTACCGATGATATGAGGTAAATTTGTACTGCTTTGAGTGTGAAAGTGACTGACGGATAGTAAACCTTTTAGTGCGAGCGAGTGGTTATGGGACGCACGTTAACACTGTTTGGGTTCCTCTTCGAGAGTTGTGACACATTCCGCCAGTTAGTGGTGTCCAGTACTGGGTCTCTGACCTTCACCACTATGGTTTGTTGCCCTATAAAGTATCGCTCCGATGTTGGCCTTATGTGCCGCATGAGTGATATTGGGTTTGTTGCCTTCGGGTTTGTACCTTCGGGTGTGTGCCTTCGGGTTTGTTGCCTTATATAGTTTCGCTCTGATGTTGGCCTTATGTGCCGCATGGGTGATACTTGGGTTTGGAGCCTTCGGGCTTATGGATCCTTGTTGTACAGTACTGAGCTCGAGCAATCATATGTTTCATTGATATTATATTCCCTTGGTATCGCCCATCGTGTTGGTCTGTTTGAGCCGCATGATATATAACGATTACCTTGTGGAACTTGTATACCTTATTGGTATTTGTTATTTGCCTTTTGGCTTGTTTTGGGATATTTGTATCCTTTGTTTCTATATGTTGCCGATGATATGAGGCTTGTTCTATATGATTCATCTCTTGTTGATGATTGTGTTATCTCCTCTAGAGATATTTGTTATACTGTATGACCTTGCAGGTTTATTATTGTTCAGTTTATCTAATTGATTTGTTATCTAGACTGACCCGTGTATTTTATACTCGGGTCAGACCGAGATGTTTCAGGTTAGGTGCTTTGGATTTAGCCTCTTTTGCTTCCGCATGGACTATTCCGCTAGTTTCTTTTTGTCTTAGCTTTCTTGTAGTCCTTATATGTTGTAACTCTGATATGTATTCTTGTGAACTCGTCTGTATATTGTGGTTTGCTATACTACTTGATATGTATCATTTTGTATACTCTTTTATGTATATATATATATATGTGTATGTGATGATTTACTGTTCTGTGATGTATATTACATTTGAGTTGTTATATTCTGTTCTGATAGATCCTATAGCCATTGTAGTCTTGCTTTAAATATTTATTGAATACGTCGAACTGTTTGTGATTCTACTTTTCGACGTGTTTAGTGAATAGTTAAGGTAAGATTACACATGGTCGCTCCTATCCAACCTTATTCTCCGTGTTAGCAGACGGTATTATCTATACAATACTCTTTGCTAACGTGGGTATAGAGGTGGGGCGTCACAACCATGGAGTACTACGATTAAATGGAAGAATTTGTGTTTCGGATGTTGGAAATATTAAGCAAGAAGTATTAGCTGAATGCCATATGGCCAAACTCAGCATTCATCCAGGGATTCATAAGATGTACAAGGACATGAAGCGTATATTTTGGTGGATAAGCATGAAGAAGGACATATCTATCTATGTCAGCCGTTGTGAAAATTGCGAAAGAATCAAAAGTGACCAACAAAAGACGGCAGGACTACTTCAACCGTTGGAAATTTTAACTTGGAAGTGGGATCAAATATCCATGGAATTCATTGATGGCTTACCCCGAACAAGGAAAGGAAATGAAGGCATTTGGGTTATCATAGACCAACTAACCAAAAGTGCATACTTTTCCAGTTAAGCTAAGAAGAACTGCAGCAAGCCTTGCGGGGATATATATATATATATATATATATATATATATATATATATATATATATATATATATATATATATATGAAGGAGATTGTCCGATTGCATGGAGTTTTGAGCAGTATAGTAAGCGATCGCGATCCAATCTTCACTAGTCATTTTTTGGGAAGCACTACAGACAGCTTTGAGGAGCAAGCTGAGTATAAGCACTGCTTGTCACCTCCAAACTGATGGACAGACGAAAAGAGTCAACCGTGTTTTGGAAGATCTTTTAAGAGCATGTATTCTAGAATTTGGAGGCTCGTGGGAGAATCATTTACATTTAGTAGACTTCTCCAATAATTACAGTTATCAAGCTAGTATCGACGTGGCACCATATGAATTTTGTATGGTCGTCCATGTAAATCGCCAGCATGTTGGATAGAATCCGGAGATCGGTTAGTGCTTGGCCCAGACATGATACGAGAAGCTTCAGAGAAAGTTGATATAATTAGAAAGAAGCTAAAAGAAGCCTAAAGTAGACAGAAGAGTTATGCAGACCGAAGGCTTAGAAATCTAGAATTCTCAATTGGAGATTTAGTCTTTTTGAAAGTCTCTCCAATGAGAGGGGTAGTAAGATTTGGAAGAGCTGAAAAGTTATCACCTCGATATATTGGACCTTTCTGTTCTCGAATGAATTGGCCCACTAGCTTATCGAGTACAATTGCCTAAAAGATTGTCTAGTGTACACAGTGTTTTTCATGTATCACATTTACGGAAGCATGTATATGACCCAGAACAAATCATAGAAATAGCTGCCCAAGATGACTTGGAGATAGAACCAAACTTAGCAGTTATTAGAAGACCCATTCGAATCGTGGATCAAGATGAGAAACGATTATGAAGGAAGGTTGTAAGATTGATAAAAGTCAATGGAGCGGGGATGCTGATGATTGCAAATGGGAAACATAAGACAGAATGAGAAAAGCATATCCTGAGTTTAGAATCGATATATACACTTTATTTATCGTTTGAATGTACTCACAGCCTGTGGTGTAGTCGCTTATTGCATATATTCCATCTTATTGAATATATATCTCCATTTGAGTTATTTTCTTTTTATCTTTTTTTGAGGACGAAATTCTTTTAAGTATGAGAGAATGTATGGACCCAAAACTTAATCACTTCAAAATATAATATTTAAAGGGATTTTAAATAACAAATATAAACGGTTTTATGATTCAAACAATATTTGATAGGATTTGAAAATCGAAATATACATAAATATAGTAACATTTGCTTATATCGACAAAAGTGACAAAATCCTGATTTCAGAAAAGTAAGCTTAAATGGTTTAATAAGTTATTATAATTTATACAAATTTGTTTTTAAATTTGGTTTACATAAAATAATAGTTTAACTAAAACATCAAAATATGACCGTAAAATATTTTGTCAAAAATTAACGTTTTGTCGATTTAAAGTTGTCGCAACGTTGTTGTACCTTTATTATAATATTCATGTACACTTATATAAATGTAGTTAGTATTAATTAAGTTGCTCATTAGATTTACTTTTATTAAAACACAATTAGGAAATTGTAGAATATAATTAGAAAAAGTAAACTAATAAAAGCAAAACATGTCAAATCAAAAGAAGCATCATTATTACTTTATGTTTTCTTACTCTTAAGTGATAAGGACATAAAGTAAGATTTGAAAGGTGATGTTAAGTGTTGAAAAATAAGATTACTTTAAAAGTAAGTAAAGGGTATTTTGGTCTTTTGCAAATATAATATTTTTATCCAAAGTTTCTTTTCTATAAATACACACCCACTTTTTTCACTTCTTACATATATCTTCTTCTCAAAATTTCAATCTTCTTCTCACACTTTTAATGGCTTCCAACCTTAACAAAGTTATGCCAAAATATTTTCAAAAATAAAAAAAAGAAAAATAACAAAACTCCGTCCGAACAACTTCAAAACTCCTCCTCTCCCCATCTATTGCTCATGCCCTCCTTCCTCCATTTGGCGGAGCACAAGTTTCCTTTCAAGCATGGTCCTGGCCTCCTAAGGCAAGTATGCAGAAGTTTAGCAAGTTCTAAGAGCTTAAGGCAAAGTGTAGCAAAGTTAGAAAAGTTTAAAACTAGATTGAAAGTGACAACAGGTGAGAACTCTAAATTATTATGTAGAAAGTGTTTATATGATGTTTTGAAAGTTACAAATGTTGTTTTGATGTTAATAATGATGTTTGATAAGTGTGAAAAAGAAATCAACCATCTTTAAATCATTTGCAAAAGTTAGTAAGCAAATATATACATAAATGACAATCATGTGACATTGTAATAAAAAAGTTGTTAAACTGATTTTCAAGTTCATATAACATGTTAGAATATGTTAAAATAGTTATAAACATTGTTTTGGATGTTTATTAGTTGTATATTGAATATATATGTTGAAATAAGTCACGGATTTATACGACGTATAATCACAAGGAAATCACTTTCCAAAAGAAATGAAATGTGATATGGAATCATTTATACCTTTAAAAAATGGTTGAATATGTTTTAGAAATGATTCCTAAGTGTCTAAACTTGTTTCGACAAAATTTGGATAAAATCTTAATATACGCCTAAAATTTGACGCGTCGCGTAACGGTAGTTCGTGTTTTCATGTCAAAAGTTCAAATGAACATACGAAGTGGAATATAGTTTGGAATTCTTCGAAGTAAGAATTTTCCAAATCCTTATATCCGTATCTTTCATATAAAAAATAAAATCAAAATTTCATCTTTTATATTTTGAAATATGGCGAAATCAATTTTCAAGAAAAATCCAATTTTTGCACTAAAATGTCCATAAGTTGGAAATTGATAAAATAATCATTTTAAAAATATGAAATAAATTAAAAAATCTTTTAAAATATTTTAAAAGTGACTTAAGTTGAAAAGATGGTTTTCTAGATGATATAAAAGTCGTTTTGTAGAAATTAGCTTTTAAAGCACTTTCTGTAACACTATTTGCAACGCTTTTTGCAACGCTTTTTAATAACTTTTGAAATAAAGGTTGAAACTTAACAATCCTTTCCAAAATCCTTAGTAAATGATTTTAAGTAAATAATAAAGCATTTCAAAAGAAATTTGAACAATTTAACAATATTTCAAAGATGGTTAAACATGTAGTTAAGTAATTTGAAAAGGGAAAATGAGTATGCAGAAAAGACTAGTACGTTTGTCCCGCCTATGAGATTTAAAATTGAAAACAAGGTGTGTAACTAAGGTTAGGGATGGAGCAACCAATGCCCTAAACTTAGCTGGCCTCCATTTTCTCTATTAGGCGAGGGGTGGAACACATCGAAAGGAAAGCCAGGATGCTCAACTTGGATTTTATAGAAATAATCTTCTTATCTCTACTACTAATAAAGAAAATTCGTTCAACTAATTTACTCGACGTCCTTTTGAAATTCCAAAAATACCCTTACTTTCCGTTTATAGGTTTTGCGCTCAACAAAATATCAACGTGTATACGATAATACAAACGGCCCGTGTGCGAAGCACGGGGCCGTACTAGTACTCATTATCAAAATCCGAAGAGGGAACTTGTCCTATTCGTGCAATTTAAAAGGTGATCTCACCGTTATTCCGCCCATAGCACTCGTTGAATATGGAAGCTGATTTTGAATAAAAGTAGAATGATTTCTAAAAAGATACTCTTTAAAAATGATTTAAGAAATATTCAACAAGTGATTTAAATGATTCTGTATTCACTAAAGAATATTTTGAAAATATATATCTCTCGAAGATATTTTGGTAAAGGAAAATGAATGAATCGAAAAACAATCACCTAATTACATCATTTTTATCGATGATTGGATTTTGAAGGAACCAGGGTCGGATTTGGGTGATTCCTATCCGAGAACCACTTCGAACCAATTTACGTGTTCGAAGATAGAAGATGTTTGAAGATGGAGATATTGAGACGAATAGTAATAAGGGACTACTTGTTGATTAATTAGGGATAAACTCTCGATTCATTATATTGTAACGGTGGTCTCTTTGTTATGAAAAATCACAGAACCACAAGGACTTCTCGCCTAGCAATGGTCAAGAAAAGTACCATCGTTTTCGTTCGGTCCCAGAACGAACTTGTATGGATGAATGTCTGATCTTGCATTCGAAAGCACAATGGGTGGTCTCTATAAAAGTATATCAGTCAGTGGCGGAGAAGACACCTTCTCCTAGATTAACACCCTTTCCTGAGACATACGAGCTCAGGAAGTTATACGTTTGTAGAAATCAGTAGTGTGAATGTGGAATGACAAGGTGGCATTCAAAGTGATGTGATGTGTGCTTTGTAAAAAGATAGTCTTTGCCTCAATCCTCATCAACAGGAAATGACCGAAACTGGGTTAGATGCAGTAAGGCTAAGTAGGTCATTCCTAATTAGGGTATGATTATCCCCTTCTAGATATATTTCTTCCCACTATGACGTTTGGGATTTAAATTAATGGGTATGTATGTGAAGAGAGCTCTCGGATAAAGGTCGGTAACGACCGGAGGATGACATACTCGGTACTATCTAGTTATAGAGATAGGCCGGTCTTGTATTGGTAGAAGGCAGATGTTCTATGCCTCGGGACATCCATCAAGAGGTGTACCCATCGGAAGGTTGTCCTTTCACCTGGTCATTTGTATGGAAATCCATTCTCCAATAAGAACCTACGGATTTGATTGTAAGTCTATTATGCTGGAATTTAATCATTGTAACAATTTTGGCTAAGATTAATAAGTTTATCTGCAAATTATTTCAAAGAAAGTCATTAAAAATAATATCCCCAAATTTTACATAATAAAGAGTTTTGGTTATCATAAGGTAAAAACCCGTTTCGTGTTTATGTGCGTCGTGGTCTTATAAGATACCTTTTTGTATTCAAGACATCATACTTTGAGTTCTCTCACCAGTCCCATGACTTACCCGAAGTTTGTTTTTCCCTTTAAGCTCCGGGTGCCTTATTATTCGGGTAGCCGTGTGGTCAGGATACCTAAGGAGCATTTTGGAGCATGTTGGGGAGCATTTTATAGAAGATTTTTGGATCTATGAAGTTGAAGTACCTTATGTAGATATCTTCCCATGTTCTGCTATGTCAAGTAGTATTTATTTCCCAGCATATGTACGGATAGCAAGTTATAACTATCCACTGGATTTGTAATTAACTTTGATCGTTTATGTACAATTAAAATGTTGAATGCGATGTGAGATTCTATTATTGTGTTATCTTCTATCTTTATTTTCTTTTACACCCCTGATAATCTGCCTCCTCGGCACTTGGATTTATGGCACGTGAATATTGTGGATGTATTACTGTCAAATTTTGAGGGTCGAGGAGAAGGGTCATCAGAAATTGTAACATCCCGTCTTTTTGTACGCTTTAAATCGACGATAAACCACACACGTCACTTAAACCATACAGAAGGGCGGATTGTTATGGGGTAAATAAGAAAAAACAAAGAAAGAAGGAAAAAAAATAGAATCTTGCAACGGAACGATAAAATATAATAATCAAATAAACAGTTCATGAAGCTGTTTACAAAATATTCGATTATGCTTATACAATACATATCAGAGTTACACATACCAGAGAATATTAATAATGCAGTGGAATACAATGGTGTAGTGGAATAATATAATATATAATAGTAATAAAATCTTCGTCTTCGTCCTCCAGAATTTAGGCCTTCAAATCCTAAAATGCTCAGGCTGACCCGAGCGAATTGAAAGGACAAAACACTCGAGTCAGAACTAAAATATCTTATTTGAGTTGAATCAACAGAAATAAATATGAGTGCAGTAACTTAAGAGATGCTCGGGATTCACATCTCCTAAGGATCCGTTAAACTATCTACCATGTAGTAATACTTTGCTATTATAATAGTGTCTATTAGTAAAATAAACTTACTTTAAAATAGCGTTAAAGAGTGACCCAATATTCCCCTTAACAAATAATATATTCCCATAGTGTTAACGTTAAAATTGTACGCTAACACCCCGGTGTAAGTTGTGACTTAGTGAAAGCACCACCCGTTGATACGGGAACTGAAAACAAGCAGAAAATAGCAGAAAGCAGTAAAGAGACAATAGTTTTTATATGGTTCGGTTTAAAGTCAAACCTACGTCCACTTTATATCTTTTATTGCTGATTTGATTACAACTTTTACAGTGATTCTTCAAATACAACACGATTAAGACGAGTAGCTAGAACTTCGATGTGGAAAAGCTCTTTGAATTCATGTTGAATGAGTTAGATCATTTCCCAAAGTTCATTGGAGCGTCTTTGGTGTTTGAAGTGTTGAAGGAGTTGAGAAATTAGCAAAGTATCGGTGTTCCAGAAATGATCCAAAAGCCCCCCTTCAATTGGAGCAGGTGGAGTATTTATAGGGAAAATCTGGATGCAGGTCCTAGGTCGTGAGCGACCTCGGGGGCACGAGCTATGGCTCATCATGGTTGCACTTGATCACTTGAACAGACTTGTAGGTCGTAGGTCGTGAGCGACCTAGGGGAGAATGGTTGGTGACTTAATCATGTCGAGGTACCAAGTGAAGCGACTTAGGATGGTCGTAGGAGTAGCAGCGATCTAGTGCTGGTTCGACCTATAACCAAGCGACATAACGATATGAAGCTTGTGTCTCGCTAGGTCGTTAACTCGCTAGGTTGTTAACACGCTAGGTCGTTAACTCGCTAGGTCGTTAACTTGCAAGTTTGCATAGGTCATTTAGTTACCAGGTCGCTAGGTCGCTGAGCTCCTCTATTGCGATATACTGCTGTCTTGTATTGATTGCCAGGTCGCTTAGGTCGTCACATGTTAGCTCGCTGTAGAACTTCATCCTAGTTAGCTCGCTCGCACTTTATCTCATTAGGTCGCTTGTGTGTTAACCCGTTAGGTCGCTTTTCTTTCGAGTACTTGAGTCGCCGTTCAGAGAGGTGTTAACACTTGCCCCTCGAAGTATACGCCTATGTTATAGGTCGTGTGCTTCGATCTAACTACTCTAGGTTGTGGGCGACTTAACAATCTCGCTAACTCGTGTGCTGATACGCCTTCTTTTCTTTCCCCTATATAATCCATTAGCTCGTTTCTTCCTCCTCATTCCACTGCTTGTACTCTGCCGCCATTTTCCATTCTTGAGCTCAAGAATCCTCAAAATGAAACCCCTTGTTGCTTCGATCATTATTCCTAAGAACAATCCTAGGTAAATCGATCACCTCCCCATTGTATCTGCCATCAATTTCCTCGTAATCACTTTCACACGGTTTTTATTACCTCGCCGTAAGATTTCCTTCTGATCCGCCCTCTAATCGCCATTGAACTGTTTGTAATTGCTTTAAAAACGGATCGGCCTATGATTTCTCAGAGCTGTGTGGTGTGTGTTCGAGTTTGCGGAGTTTGATGATGTTTTCTGGAGATTCAGAGAAGAAGATGAGGCCTTAAGCAATTGGAGGAGACGAAGGGATTTGTGGTTAACGGGTTAGCGGGTTTTTAGGTTAAGCCATGATGTTTCGGGCGACGCAATGGTGGTGGACATGTGGCAAAATATGATTGGGGTATAGGACTTATGGTATTTGATAGGAGATAGCTCAACAATGCCGAGCTACCTCAGGAGCGACCTAACGAATTCGACCGTCCAAACAACCCTTGCAACCTAAAGGAAGCCGACCGACCTAACAACCCTTGTGACATAACTCTTTGCGACTTAAGCTCTCTGCGACTTAAGTTCTTTACGACTTAAGTTTTAGGTCGCGGCCACACCTGAACGAGCTAATACTTAGACAAAAATGCTCTGCCTTGACCTGAAGTCTCATGCCTTGAACTCTTTGACTTGAACACTTTTTAATTCGTAGGAACATGACATTGCTGAACTTTCTGACTTGAACAACGCGACTTAAGAGAGCTTTGACCTATGCTAAGCCGCTTGAGCTTGGCTACTTGCAAAAATGTAACGGCACTTAACTTGAATTCTCAACTTGAACTGTCGAGATAACTTTCCTGAACTTGTTGCACTTCTTTACAGATTATATTAACTTTAATGCTAACAACCTGTTAAACACAACATTTGCAGAAAAATGGGACGAATATACTCATCATCCACTACCCACATCGAGTGATGGATTAGATCAAAAAAATGATATCTTACTTAAGTAAAATAGTATGATTCTGATTACAAATGAAGTGATGTGAATCAACTGATTTAAATGAAGCATCAACGCAAAATGCACACAATTATAAGTGCTTATTGCTAAATATCATCTGCATTGATACTACACTTAACTTTAGTTTAATAACAAGCCTCGAAACTTCCTGAATTGACGTGCATCAATCAATGCTATTTCAAGTTTTATTTCATTTACTTGTTATTTCAGTGTTCTTGCACAACACTTCACACGCTTTTAGGAAACGTGCACCTTCATATTTGAATATCTAGTTTCTTGTGTAGAATGACTTCTCAACAAGAAGAGATAGTAGGGCAAGCTGGAGAGGTCTTCCCAATAGCTAACCCCTTGGATAATCCCCCGGAAAGAAATTCAACTACTCTGAATCAACGGGTGTTCAATTAATTATGTATTCAGTTTGGTATTGCTGAAGCGGACGCTTTGCTTCCTGGGGTAAATGATACTGCTAATAGGCCACGTCTTGGTTTTATCGCAGTTAATCGTCAGATGTGCTTGAGTGGAGCTATTCCTCCCCTCAACGATTTTCTTCGACAGCTCCTTCTCCGATTAACTATCTCTCCCTTCCAGTTGCACCCCAATGGCTACGCCATCTTGATGGGACTGTGTGTACTGTTCAGGAGGGCACTCGACCGTCTTCTGAGCTTTGAAGAGATTTGCTATTTGTGCACATTTGCGAAGAACAAAGATCATCCTTCTATCATACTTGTGAGAAGCGCAAGGAACCGTAAACTGGTCACTGATCTTCCTAAAAGCGCCCACGGGTTTTTGAACCAATTTTTCTTCGTCTGTTGCTCCCCGGGATTCTACGGCATCTGGAGAGTAGGAAGTAAGCTTGCCTATCTCCGTTCTTTCCGTTTCTGAACTTTTCAATATCCGAGTTGTTAAGTGCTAACTTCATTCTTTACTTTTACAGCACTTCCTCCTCCTTTTAAAGATTCCAGCCATAAACCAACCTTCGAAAGATTGAATGCCATAGCTGTTGAGGAGAGGAGTATTAAGTTCTTACTAAAGGACGAATTTTTGCATCAATTTGGACTTTTGTACTTTTTCTGATTCATTCAATCCCGTGATGCACCCAAGCGATCTAATGGTGACCTCCCAAGAACTCTTCAAAGATGACACTACTGCTTCTAGACTTGTTTCTCCATCAATTGAAGCGACATCTGTTTTGCGGTCAACTTTATCAATCCAAGAGCTGACCCCTAAGCCAAAGAGTGGTCTGTAGTTTAACACGCGTAGTTCACACGCCACACGCACTTAGGATTTTGGCAATTATGTGCACTCAGCTTCTTTATTTCGAAGATTTCTAAACTTTGTCTCTTCTTCACTTTCAGGTTCTCCCATGGGACGCAGTGGTTCGTATTATGATGACTTTCAACGCTATGGGAGGCGTGATTCTTACGATCCCAGACGCTATCTTCCTGCCTCTAAGGAGACCGATGAAGAAAGAGCAGCCAGAAAAGTTCGCGAGAGGCAGACTCATGAGGAGCGCTATGGAAGGAGGGATGAACGATATGACTCTTATCATAGAGATGATTATTCGCAAAAAAGAAAATCTCATGATGAAAAAGGGAAGAGCCATGTTGGTGAAGATTCAAGTACGCGGGCCAAGCTTAGCAAGAAGCCGACATCTGAAATTCCCAAAGTGCCTGCTGCTCCTATCTCTCTGGACATTCCCTCTAGCTCCCCCGCCTTTAAAGGAGCTGACATTCAAACACTCATAAATAGACCTCCTTATCAAGTTGAGAAGCCTCCACCTACACTTCAAAGCTGTTTTCCACATTGGTGCTTGAAAGGAGTGCGCTTTAATTTAGACTTGGTTCCTATTGACAAGCAAGCCATGCTGAGAAATCTTGATGCTGTGAAGCTTAACATTGAAAGAATGTCCGGTTGGCTGAAGCTAGTCGATGAGCTTCAAAGAGTTAACCGTTCAAATCTCGAGGCCATGCTAACTATGGAAAATGATAGGTCCGAGTGGCAAAAAGTTCTCGATCAGCATGATGCGGAGATGAGGAGCATTGCTGACTATAATGAGGAACTCGAGGCTAACGTTAAGAAGCTTGAAGATGATCTTGCCACCTCTTCCACTTCTTTTACTCAAATGGAAGAGGTGCTTCAAAAGCAAGTGAGAGATGCCCATGCTAATCAATGAGACGTGGAGGCCAAACTTGAGGCACAACAGAAAATTATGGAAAGCTACCGCAGTGATGTTGCTCACCTGCGGGAGAAAACTAGCTCCCAAGACATGGAGATTGAAATGTTAAAGGCTCGACTTTCTAAAGTTGAAAAGGAGCGCGACGAGGCCATTGCTGGAAAAGCAGCAGCTGAACATTCTCATGAGGAGACGAAGGCCAACGTCAGTTCCTCTTTATTCGAGTTTTACATTCATAGCGTCTTGGGGCGTAGCAGCCTCTCATTTTTGGGTCCAAAGTATGAAATTACCTTAGCTGAAGTGTGGGAGGCGACGGTTGAAATGCTTAAAGGTGTCGGCTATGCTGAGGAAGGTCTTGAGGCTCATTTTTTGGACGAAGAAGGCCAAGCGGCCTTTGCCAGAAGGAAAGAACAACTCGCCAGAGAGCGGGCCGGAGCGGCGGAAGGAGAGTATTTAGGGAAGGCACCTTTGACCGACCCGACTCGTCCTTCGGCTTCGGTTGATGTTGACATTATTGGCTCTAGTTCTCACTCTCCGCCTTCTGCCAAAGCCGAGACTGAAATCACAACCGCCCCCACCGAAAGCGAGGCTCAGGAAGATATCGAAGCCCAAGCTTTTGAAATTAACGTGATAAAACCAACTTCTCCAGGTAACTTCAACATTGATCTAGCTCAAGTGGACTACTTGTTTGCTTCACATGAGCTCGATGAACTTCTTGATCATTACTTAAACCTTGACGTGCCACTATCTCCTCTTTTTGCGAGAGATACTGATGTTTTTAACTTTTCTTCTTCTGTAGCGAAAACGACAAGTGCTGCACAAACTTCACCTCTTCGGGCTGTTGCCCCTCCTTCTCTTCAAGTTACTCCTTCTGCTTCTCAACCGGGGTCACAAGAAGAAAAAATAGAAGCTCTTCAAGGCTTAGATGACCCGGCCGCTTCACAAGAGCAGAAGGCTGAAGAACTTGAAGAAGGTGAAAGGACTCCGGAGAAATTTTATGCTGACGAGACAAAGCTGTCTGAACTTATCACTCCGGGGTGCGAATCTTCTACGAAGAAGAGGGGAAAACGTGGAGTTTCAAAGAAGAAGAAGGAAACTTCCGCTGGAGATGAAAAAGCAAAAGAGGACCTTGTTACACCTCTTTCTCCTCTTTCCCCAACTCGTTCAAGCCGATCTGAGAAATTAACAGTTAGGCCGGGTGAAGGCTCCAAAGGTGGGGGGAAGAAGAAGTAACGGGTCTGGCTTTTATCCTTCTTGTTTTGCTTTTTGCTTGTATTGACCGGAGATTGTGTGGGTACCGGCCCCCGCTTTTGGAAACCTGCACATGTATATAGATTTTTATAGTATGGAATAAAATGATTCTTTTTACTTGTACAATCTTCTGACTGTATTTGTAAATACATTTGTTCTTTATTTTCACACAGTTTTCTTTATTTTCTTTGTGTGATGTTGCAGTAAGCTCGTAGTATGTTGCTTGCATTGCTTTTATTAATGTAGCTATATTATATTGCCCCCATACCACGGCTTATTGCAATTTCTTTTATTCTGATAAGACCGTGGTGAACAATTCTTCTGTTTTGAGAAGACTTGTACTCTTATTCTGGAGAACACCTCTTCCATTTTGAGAAGGCTTGTACTCTTACTTTAGAGAATAATTCTTCCATTTTAAGGAAGTATCAATCTGCTCTAGTAGAGTGTGCCTTGTATTGGAGAAGTCTTCTCTCTTTTTAAAAAAAGTTTCTACACTTCAACTTTCGGAGATGGTCACTTTTCGAGAAGTGGATTCTCTTAAGCAATGAAGCAGGCTTCCAAAGAAGGCTTTGATTTGGCACTTCAACCTCTTTTTTTTTGCGGAAGAATGTTCTCATAGTGGAGAAATTGATCTTCCCTTGAGAGTTGAAGTGTGCCTCCGAAGAGGGCTTTTTTTTGTGTGCCTCCGAGGAGGGTTTTTGGCACTTCAACTTGGTGAAGTGGGCCTTCGAAGAGGGCTTTGTTTTTCCCTTTACGCGGGGTAGCGGGCCTCCGAAGAGGACTTTGGCACTTCAACTCTGGAGAAGTGGGGCTCCAAGAGGGCTTTGGCACTTCAACTCTGGTGAAGTGGGCCTCCGAAGCGGGCTTTGGCACTTCAAATCTGGTGAAGTGGGCCTCCGAAGACGACTTTGTGTGCCTCGGGAGAGGGCTTTTTCCTCCGAAGAGTTGTGCCTCCGAAGAGGGCCTGTGCCTCCGAAGAGGGCTTGTGTTTATTTGTGGTTGGCTCGCCGGGAAGGTTGCGCCTCGCGGTTAGGTGGATCCACGGGGCAGACGCAAGCTACCAAACTGGATGTTCATTTGCACAAACGATCACGGTTAACTAGCAAGGGCCTGGTGCCTTCACTTTGGGAAGGTGCCCCTCCGGTGGTTCCACCAACCTTTTTGGTTGAGATACAAGATTCCATTTGGTTGTTTCTTTGTCTGCTTGCCCATGTCTTTTCACCATCTGCTCCTCAGCGATTCCTCGTTATCATTTCCACACCCGCGTTCTTTTCTTTGCCAGTTATTTGTTTCTTTTCCAGAGAAGTGCACTTCATTGTTAAGTGAATCCACGGGGTAGATGCAAGCTACCTAAATGGATGCTTGTTTGTACAAACGATCGCAGTCGGTTGGTAAGGGCCTGGAACCTTCACGTTAGGAAGGTGCCCCTTCGGTGGAATCACCAACTATTTATGAGAAGCACTTTTGATGTAGGAATTGAATGTGGAATTTTTGTGGCTTGACATTTGTTGGATGAGTGATTTGTAGGAATCGCTGAGCCCTGTGATGTGTTAAATAGGTAAGCTATGTTTTGATAGCCTACAATATTAAATCGACATTTTAGCAATATATTTAAGATATTTGCATATCGAAATAAAACAGGCAATTTATAGTAGTAGAGAACACAAAATTTATAGTGGTTCGGCCAAGAACTGGGCCTACATCCACTTTATAGTTCTTATTATTCATTTGCACTGATTTTACATTGGCTTACAATACAAAAATCATACATCCACAATCATTTTACAAATTTAAGCAAAGCTTCTAAGTAAAATATGAACGTAAGTGATTGCTGTTTCAGGCTCTCGGAATTGAATTTCCTTCGACAATTGTGAGTTTGAAAGTGCCATCAAGAAATTTTTTGCCTATGACATATGGCCCTTCCCAATTTGGCCCAAACACTCCTGTTGCTGTCATGATCCTTTTCAAGACTAGATCCCTAATTTCGAAGCTGCGTTGGCGAACTTTGGAATTGAAATGCCTGGCTATCCTTTGCTGATGGGCTGCAATTCTGAGCTTAGCCTCCTTCCTTCTTTCATCAAGGAAGTCAAGTGCTTCAAATTGCAGCTTTCCATTTTCAGCTTGATTGAAATGTATTCTTCTGTGTGAGGGGACTTCCATTTCCACCAAAATCATTGCTTTTGATCCATATGCTAATGAGAATGGAGTGTGCCCAGTCGTAGTTTTGTGGGTAGTTCTGTATGCCTATAGTGCTAGTGGCAGCTTATCGACCCAACCACCTTTCGCTTTTTCCAGTTGTTTCTTGATGGTTGATTTGATAATTTTGTTCAATGCTTCCACTTGTCCGTTTGCGTGCGGATGAGCCACTGCTGAGAAGCTTTTTTGGATCTTGAATCGCTTGCAAAAGTTCTGAAATTCTTCACTTTCGAATTGGGTACCATTGTCCGTGATTATCTTCTGAGGCACACCATACCCGCAAATGATATTTTTAGTCACAAAGTTTATCATCTTTTTAGAGGTAATAGTAGCCAATGGTTCAGCTTCTACCCATTTAGTGAAATAATCAACAGCAACAATGGCATATTTGATTCCGGACTTGGTAGTTAGCGAAGGCCCAATGAGATCTATCACCCAAATGGACAATGGCCATGAACTGACCATTTGTGTTAGCTCGGTGGAAGGTGCTCTTGGGATTTTTGCAAATCTCTGGAATCTGTCGCACTTTCGGGAATAGCTGGCGGCATCTCGATTAATATCTAGCGAAAAATACCCATAGCGGAGAATTTTCTTTGCTAGAGTTTGACCACCTGAATGATCCCCACACTCTCCTCCATGCACCTCAGCTAAAATTGTCTTAGCCTCTTCTTTGGTTACACATCGGAGTAATGGCATTGAGAAGCCTCGTCTGTACATCCGGCCATCCTGAATTACATATCTTGGGGTTTTCCTTAACAGCTTGTGTAGCTCTTTCGAGTTTTCGGGCAGGGAGCCGTTGAGTAGATATTCCTTGATTGGAGTCATCCATGACTCCTGCTCTTGAGATACAGCCATGATCCAGTCAACATCCATCTCATCGGTACTTGGAGCTGACAAGACTTCCACAGGGCCCAATCCCAACAATTAGGCTTCACCAAAACTTGAATACTTTGTGAGAGAATCCGCCTTTATGTTCTCTTCTCGGGGTATATGGATTATTATATAATGATCAAAATCATCGAGAAGTTCCCAGGCCTTTGACAAGTAAACAGGCAGATTTCCTCCTTTATTTTGAAACTCTTTTTGACTTGGCACACTATTAGCTGGGAATCACTAAAGATCCGCAATACTTTAGCGTTCAGTTCTTTAGCAATCTTTAAGCCGACAATAAGAGCTTCGTATTCTGCTTCATTATTTGTCGAAGGAAATTCTAGTCTCAATGCGTAACATAATGATCGCCCTTTCGGGGTTTCAAGCACAACCCCAGCTCCGGAACAGTAGTCATTTCTTGCACCGTCAACATATAATTTCCATTGAACCGGGATGTCATCAATCTTCTCTTCCTCACTGTCACCTTTATCTGTGTATTCTGCAATGAAATCTGCTAAAGCTTGTCCGTTGATTGCTCTTCGGCGATGGTAGGTGATATCGTATTGGCTGAGTTCAATATTCCACTTTAGAAGACGACCCGAAGTTTCAGGGCGAAATAAGACTTGCTTTAGAGGTTGATCAGTGAGGACTTTAATAGGATGAGCTTGAAAATATGGCCTCAACTTTCTGGAAGCAATCAGTAGACAATAGGCGAGCTTTTCCAGTTTCGAATTATTCATCTCTGCCCCAGTAAATCTCTTGCTGATGTAATAAACTGGGCGTTGAACCTTTGCGTCTTCGCGTACTAATGCTGCACTGAGAGCATGAGACGAAACCGCTAAATATATGAAAAGATCTTCACCATTTCTGGGCTTAGAAAGTACAAGAGGCGTTTCCATATGTCGAATTAGTTCATCAAAAGCTTTCTGACATTCAGGAGTCTATTCGAAGTTTTTCTTTCCTTTCTTCGGAGCATCAAAGAAGGGAATACATTTATCAGTGGCCCTGGAAATAAAACGACTCAAAGCAGCAACTTTCCCGTTAAGGCTTTGCAATTCCTTCTTTGTCCTAGGGGATTAGACTTCTCTTAAGGCATTAATCTGAGCAGGATTAGCTTCAATGCCCCTAGAACTTACAATGAAACCCAAGAATTTTCCAGACTCTACCCCAAATGAACACTTCAGAGGATTAAGCTTCATTCCATATTTGTGGAGAATTGCGAACATTTCTGCCAAATGATCTATATGGTCTACTCCCTTTTTTGATTTCACCAACATATCACCAACATATACTTCCATGGTCTTGCCAATCTGGGGCTTGAACATGGCATTAACAAGTCTTTGATAAGTTGCCCCTGCGTTCTTTAGTCCAAAAGGCATGACTTTATAGCAGTAAAGACCAACATCGGTGATAAAGTTCGTGTCCTCCTGATCTGGCTCATGCATCATAATTTGATTATATCTTGAGTAAGCATCCATAAAAGATAATAATTCATGTCCGGCTGTTCCATCTACCAACTGATCAATCCTGGGCAACGGGAAACAGTCCTTTGGGCATGCTTTTTTCAAGTCTGAAAAGTCGATGCATACTCTCCACTTTCCATTTGCTTTTTTAACCAAAACCAGATTAGAAACCCAATTTGGATAAGTGGATTCTCTAATGAAGCCATTTTCCATGAGCCGATCTACTTCTTCTTTTAACGTTGCCGACCTTTCAGGACCCTGGGTTCTTCTTTTCTGCTTCACGGGTGTGAATTTCGGATCGATATTCAAAGCATGGACTGTGATTTCTGGAGATATCCCACACATATCGGCATGGCTCCAAGCGAATACATTCAAGTTTGATTTTAAGAATGACATCAACATATTCTAAACTGTCACGCCAAGTTGTGAACCCACATTCAGCACCTTGTTTGGATCTTTCGGGTCAATAGGAATTGGTACGTCACTTCCACCGGCACCACTCTATTCTCCCCTGCACTGGTTTTCCTGGGATCAACTTCTTTTCATGCACCACTATGCTCACCAGTGCAGGGTCCACCCTTTAATTGCTACAAGGTGGGTTCTTTGATGCGGAGCGAAGCTGCCGCACCTTTACCCATTTCTCTCTTTTTCACCTCCTGTAACTCTGTGAGATAGCATTCTTGCCCAGCATTTTGATCCCCCTCCACAACACCGACGCCATTATCAGTGGGGAACTTCATAATCAGGCACCATGGGGCGAGAATGGCTTTGAATGCAGCAAGAGTTGGTCGTCCCAGGAAGGCATTGTAAGCAGAAAATTCATCAACAATTGCAAAAGTTTGATTTCAGACCACCTTCTTTTCCCCTTCTCTAAGTTCTACAAATAGGTCAATAGTCCCAACAGGCTGATTTGGCTCTCTGGTGAACCCAACATTTTTCTGTGAAGAAGCTTGGACATCAGCCATGGGAATTTTCATCTGATTGAATGTCTTTTTGAAGAGGACATTGCAAGAGGCGCCGCAGTCAACAAGCACCCTTCTTACAATAGCTGGTCCGATGCCCGCAGATATTACCAAAGGATCCATGGTAGGGGCCTCTACACCAATAGAGTCTCTAGCCCGAAATACGATATCGTCGTTAAAAGTCCTTTGCTGTTTTAGAGGTGCAGCATCTTCCAAGACAAAAACACTTTCCT
The DNA here is from genome assembly GCA_030765085.1 of Allium cepa. Taxonomy (NCBI): domain Eukaryota; kingdom Viridiplantae; phylum Streptophyta; class Magnoliopsida; order Asparagales; family Amaryllidaceae; genus Allium; species Allium cepa. Next base: position 444,553,341 of record CM060945.1, read on the forward strand.
CTGTCGGGGCATGTCTCAAAGCACGAGCATATCTTTCCATCTCACCCCAACTTCTGCTTGCTGGGTGAGGACCCCCTGTAATCACATTAATGACCGGCCTTTCAGATTCCTGTGCTGCAGTCCTCTCACTCGAGCTGGGTTGACGAGCGAGAACTTGTTGCCCCTGAGTAGATGAAGTTGGGCCGTTTCTGTTTCTCTTCACGTACTGTTGTAGCTTATTCCATTTCAACAGTTCTTTAATCAAATTCTTTAAATGGCGACACTCATTAGTGTCATGGCCAGGTTGATTATGAAATCGACAAAATCTCCCATTTTGCGCCACATTTTTCCCAAGTCTCAACTTATGTGGTTTAGGATATTCAACAGTATCCTTAGTTGCAAAGAAGATATTCTCTGGAGTATCAGTCAAGGGAGTGAAATCTGAAGGTCCAAAGTGGCGAGTTTTCTTCGCATTTCCCTGCTTCTTCCCACCATCATTCTCCCTCTTCTGTGCACTAGATTGCTTCTTGTTTGAAACAACATTGCCATTCCTAACCTCATTCACAACTGCTTTTGCTGGCACAGGAAGGCTTTCTAGGCGCATAAACTCATCAGCCTTTTTGTAGAATTTCTCAAGTGAATTTGGCTCTTTCATCTTCAGCCATTTTCCAAATTCACTCGATTTGTCAATAGACCGCATCAAGTAGGTCAAAATCATTCGGGGCTCAGCATTGTCAACTTCTGCCAAGGCTATGTTGAAGCGGTTTAAGAAAGATCTAATAGACTCTCCGCGATTTTGTTCGAGGCTGGATAGTGACATTATATCCTTGGCCTTCGAAACATACAACCTGAACTGATCTTTGAACTTCCGAGTTAAGTCACAGAATTGATCCACAGACTGGACTGGCAGTTTTGTGAACCAAAGCAAGGCCGCTCCTTCCAAGTACATAGGGAAATATCTGCATTCAATCTCATCTGTTGCTCTGGCCCCGGTCATATGCCAATCGTACTTGTATAAAAACTGGTTTGGATCACTTGTCCCCCGATAAGCTGGAATAGTGGGAGGAACAAATTTCTTTGGAAATTCAGCTTTCACGATTCTTTCAGTAAAAGGAGTCTTGCTTGGAGCAAACCCCCAGTCACTCTCATCTTCTTCCCTTTGCATGCTTTCTTTCAAAATCTGTCGGATCATTCCCGAGAGGTATTCCTCATCGTTTAAAGGCTCCGCGCGACAGACGTTAGCTACTTTTTCGGAAGCTTGCCTGGGCAAACATTCACGAAGAGTTGGCTGCGGCCTGGAACCTCCAGCTTGGGGAGGTGCCCCTTTGGTGGTGCCAGCTGCCCTTTGAGGAATACTCTTTCCTTGAGAATCATGAACATCTTCGGCAAAGGTTTCTTCGTTATTTCCTGGTTGTTGGTTAACTCCAAGCAAAGCATTTAGCCTGTTCAAGATCAAAGAATTCTAGGTTTCCATTTGTTGATTGAGTCCCAACACTACGACATCCAACTCTGCCCTTGTGACACCAACATTAGGAGCCGCTTGATTTGACTCGGGAGAAGTGACTGTGTTGTCATTTGCATTTCCAGATCTAGTAGATCTACTTTTCCTTCCAGGAGCCGTAATTTCAGATAAACTTCTGGTTCTTAAGAAGTGTCTTTCAACAAATCTTTGCGAAGCAATGATGGAAGCAAACCTGAGTTCGATTTTCTCAGTGAAAGCACCAAAATGTTAACGTTAAAATTGTATCCTAACACCCCGGTGTAAGTTGTGACTTAGTGAAAGCACCACCCGTTGATACGGGAACTGAAAACTAGCAGAAAATAGCAGAAAGAAGTAAAGAGACAACAGTTTTTATAGCGGTTCAGCTCAAAGTCAAGCCTACGTCCACTTTATATCTTTTATTGCTGATTTGATTACAACTTTTACAATGATTCTTCAAATACAACACGATTAAGACGAGTAGCTAGAACTTCGATGTGGAAAAGCTCTTTGAATTCATGTTGAATGAGTTAGATCTTTTCCCAAAAGTTCGTTGGAGAATCTTCGGTGTTTGAAGTATTAAAGGAGTTGAGAAATTAGCAAAGTATCAGTGTTCCAAAAATGATCCAAAAGTCCCCCTTCAGTTGGAGCAGGTGGGGTATTTATAGGGAAAATCTGGATGCAGGTCCTAGGTCGCGAGCGACCTAGTGGACACGAGCTACGGCTCATCATGGTTGCACTTGATCACTTGAACAGAATGGTAGGTCGGAGGTCATGAGCGACCTAGGGGAGAATGGTTGGCGACTTAATCATGTCGAGGTACCTAGTGGAGCGACTAAGGTTGGTCGTAGGAGTAGCAGCGATCTAGTGCTGGTTCGACCTATAACCAAGCGACATAACGATATGAAGCTTGTGGCTCGCTAGGTCGTTAACACGCTAGGTCGTTAACACGCTAGGTCGTTAACTCGCTAGGTCATTAACTTGCTAGGTCGCATAGGTCATTTAGTTACGAGGTCGCTAGGTCGCTGAGCTCCTCTGTTGCGATATACTGCTATCTTGTATTGATTGCTAGGTCACTTAGGTCGTCACATGTTAGCTCGCTGTAAAACTTCATCCTCGTTAGCTCGTTCGCACTTCATCTCATTAGGTCGCTTGTGTGTTAACCCGTTAGGTCGCTTGTGTGTTAACCCGTTAGGTCGCTTGTGTGTTAACCCGTTAGGTCGCTTTTCTTTCGAGTACTTGAGTCGCTGTTCAGAGTGGCGTTAACTCATAGTCTATACAGTACCATAATCTCCCCCGTACTGGGCGTCGTCAGAGGGCACTCCATAGGTATGGTACACAACCAAAATCGTATAAGGCTCGCTAGGGTAGGTGACACGACACAACTAGGCAATGCCAGGGTAGATATACCAATTGCTATCCGGACTGGTGGTAACGCATAGCAGCTACTACCGTCCACCTCGAACAACACCCCCAAATCGAGAATCAAAAGTGGCCACCGAATCAATCCAAAAGTCAGAGTATAATATCGAAGGGATATGCCCGATAAGAGGGGCTACCTCCTTGGCCCGAGAATCGCTCCTGTTTTAGCCACCTTATGCCAACTCATGGGAGTCTGGTCCACGTACATACCTTAATAGAATGTCGCCACCATCCTACTTCATTCTGGAATCTCCAACGCGTACACGGTTGTTAAAGTGGTTTTCGAAGTTGGTAGAGAGTATGACAACTTCCGATCCCGGTGTCTTCAACAACCAAACGTTATTATAACACCATGGTCGTTTAAAAATAATTTATACTTCAAAATCATAATAAAATATCCATTTCAAAATCATATAAATACGATATCATTTCTGTTTTTAAACCCCAAATCAATATGATATCATTTTTATTTCAAATATATCATTTTTCCAAAATCATAGCACTTTCAAATCTATATACCTTGAAACCCATAGCTTTGAAACATAACTTCTAATAATTAAATGGTTTAAATATTAAATTACTTTATATAATAAAACAGCTTCTTAAATTTCACAAATAAATTCCAAATACCGATTTGAACCTCCAATTAAATCATTTCAATTTCCATATATTTCAAAGCTTTAAGTCCAAATTTTATAATTCATATATATATCAAATTCACTTTTACTATTATTTAGTTTTGAAATATTCGCTTACTAAATTCAATATCCTTTAAATAAAACTTAAAATTTCAATAACTGAAAATTCCTTAATTTATTCACTTAAATCACCTTAAACCCGAATTAAATTATAAAACCATATTCTTTTAAAACTCAATTTCAAGAAGTTTCAAATGGATTCTTATTAAATATAACTCTTAATTAAATAAAATATCAAATCAATTTAAAAGCTATCTCCTCAACCTTGATTTATAAAAAGTCAATATAGACTCTACATTAAAATATAATTTAAGTAAATACTTATCCATATTATATTTTAATTAAATCAACTTTAACATTAAACTATAATTTGTACTTTAAACGAATTTTATTCATAGCTTAAAACCAAGAATTTAACTATATATAAAATAACATTAATAAAATATCCAAATCAATTTCACAAAAGTAATACATTTCATTATAAACCATAGAAATCCTTTCAGAACATTTTTATATATAGACCACGATGTCTGTATATATTTTTCTATCCTATGGTCAACTGATACGGATATTTATTATTTCAATCCGTAATTTAAAATAAAAATTACGGTTATATCATTTCAAACCGCAATCCCGAATGAAATAAAAAAATTTGATAACTACTTGCAGTTTATAACAATATAAACAAAACATCCATTCATCCAATATCAATCATCAAACATTATCACAATCATCATCCAATTCAAACAATAACATTAATATAGAACAGATAATAAATAATAGGTAATTACTGGCAGTTTATATACAATAATAAATTAATTTAACTGGCGGTTTATTGGTAATAATAAATTGAATAACAATTTAACTCAATAAATTAAATTTAACTGGAATGATGATAAAAATATACCAACAGCAATAAATAAATTTCTAATCACATCCAAAAATTAATTGAACAAACATAAGAAATCTTAGAAGTTGTGAGTGGGTTAAAACACTCACCTTTTGAATTTAAATTGAATTTAAATCCAATCTAAACCCAAAATTTTAACTGCCTCAGAATTCATCCAAACCTGTGTCAAAATGTCCGGAATTCCAATATGAACCTAGCCGAGAAAACCGCGTGTAAATCGGATATGGTAAGCGAAAGTTATTGCAATTAGAACATTTGAAAACAAAGAAAATAATAATTAAAACAAAATAAATGACTCACCTTTCTACCCTGCCACGTCAACGCGTTGTCAGGTGACTGCGTTCGAAACCCTAAAGCTCAACCTAGCGTGTAAATCAGATATGTAAATTTCAGGTCGCCTACGAGTTCAACCACGTCAATCGAAACCCACCACCATGCTCCATGCCCTGAGCCAACACCCCAGGCAACTCGCGCAGCCCCACCGAGTCCCCCTGCATCCTCCGCCTCCGCCATAAATCGTGCAAAATTCTGGAAAATCCAAAGCCCTTGACGATGAACGAAGGCCAGATCTAGGGCTGCTCGTCGTTCTCTCCCAAACCCCACTTCCCGATCGCCATATCGTCGCGAATTCGCCATTGGATCAAAACCCTAACTTATGGACGACTGCGGTTAAACTAAAATTTCTGGATAAACGATGCATCGAATCGTAAAACGAATCACATATATGAGATGCGTTATTCGAGAGCTTCGATACATAATTTTTCTAATTTTTTTTAAGGAGTTTGAAATTTCAATTTGATTTAGAATTGCAATTGGAATCAGGGTTTGTCTGCCATTGGACTAAGGAGGTGAAAAGAAATTGTACGTACAGACAAATGAGAATTAGGGAGGCTAGGGTTTATAACAGGGTATTTATAGACAAATTGAAATAGAATAGATGGACCCGATTTATAAACGTGCTGAACCATAATTGGCCCAAAAAGCCCGTTCTGACTCCGGAACGAAATTGGGTCAACCCATATATCAAAATATATTTTAAATGCAATGGAAAAGTTTTCAAGTCCAAATTCCATCGTATGAAGAAGTTATGCTAAAATCAATAATTTTCAAATTGATTTCAATTTATCGATTTCAAGGCGTTTCAAGGCCATACGATCAAACGATAAGTCCGATTGATACGAAACTCGAAATTCTACAATAATTCACTGCTAGGGATCCGATGAAACTGGTTTCATCAGAATCCGAGTCAGTGGCCAAAATGGCTATTTTTACATCAATTAAATAAATTTAAAATATATTAATTAAATCAAATCCTTTTTATTCCAATTCGATAATTGACAAGTTTCATCCTTTTTGGATTTCTTAACCACTTATAATAATTCAGATAAGTTTCGACATCAATTTTAAGTTAAATTAATTTACCAATTACCGTATTAAATTCAATTTCAAATAAATTCACAAATTATCAATTGAAGTTTCATATAAATCCATTTATTTGATTTTAAATCTTGTTATTAAATCCATTATCACCAAATAGATAAAATTAACATTGGTTCATGGTTTATTACATTGTTATTCTCAAATTCATCTTAATTCACATTTACGTAATATTTAAATATTTGATTTCAATTAATCGCAATAAACCCAACTACCTTAATTCTACATTCAAATAAATAAATACTGGTTCCCATTCTTATTATTCAATATTCCTTATTGTGACGCCCCACCTCTATGCTCGCAACAATAAAGAGTATTAAAAGAAATACTGTCTGTTATCACGAAGAATAAGGCTGGATAGGAGCGGCCATCTGTAGTTAGGCCTTACACTAGTATTGGTTATCTCGATAGGAGTGGTATATATTTTTATTTTTCATCTCATATTTATTTACTCCCATCGACATACACAATTCTAGTATAAAACGAACTACGATGGTTCATAATTGTTTAGGACAATATATATAATAATAACACAGATAAAGTAAATGCAAAACACAGATATAATAGAAAGTCTCATATATATATATATATATATATATATATAACTGATGTCAATTGATATACATGTGATATAATACATATGATACAACTACAACTGTCGACTCTGGAAGTTACATATACAAGTACATTATCGTGAATAATATACATGAATATACAACATCCTATACAAATACACTGACTACAAAACATGACGACAACTACTCCAAAAGATATGAAAAGACTTCATAGCTCTAACAGAAACCCAAAGTAAGATATCAACAACCTGTAAATACTCGGTCTGACCCGAGTATTAAATTCAAAAGAAAATAATACACGGGTCGGTCAAATTCAAACTCAGTTATTAGTGCACAGAAGCAATAATAATTAAATAATGAATAGACGACAGTCATAATAAATTCACCTATCCGATCCTTTAACAAGAAAATCGGATAACGGTGAATATACACATAATAGTGTTAAACAACTAATCAACAGATTCCAAATATCAACAAAGATAAATGAAAAGAATATCAATGAAGAGAATTTAGAAAACATCAAAATTGCCTAATCGACAATTAACAACCAAAATATAATTATTAAATAAATAATTAGAAACTCATAATCTAATTTCAAAAAGATAATTAAATATCAATGATATCATCAAATTAAACCAAATCAATTTAAACAATTGAAAAGTTACTTAAAAGTACCAAAACCGATTGGCTGCAGTACACGCGCGCGTGCACTGCCTCGCCGCTATAGTGATGATGTACCCAATGAATACCGTGTGGCTGCAGTTCACGCTTGCGTGCACTGCCTTGCCACTACAGTGATGAGATTCACAAAAGCTCAATGAAAATTCACAAACGAATGCAAGGTCAAACCCAAGAAAAGTCGGGTTCAACACAAGCGTAATTAGAACAACTAATCCAATTGCATCAATGCAATGCGAACCAACAAGGGTAAGACTGCATACAGACGAAACTGCAGTCGAATGCACCCTTACATAAAAAAGTAATGAGTCAGGTACAGAGCAGGAAGGAACCAGACCTCAAAGGAAATCAAAGTGGTCAGGTACTTTAAATCTGAAGCAATGCTCAGTGCATAGGAGCGGTGGACAATGCAGCAGTGCATACTTGATGATAAAAAAGGCAAGAATAGCTGTGGTATAAATATCTCATTGCGTCACTAGTACAAGATACATGAACGAAATTTCGAATCAACATGTGGAGTGCACAACCACTAGCACATATAGATATACAGTAGCTGCAACAGAGACAATCGAGGTTCAACATGACTTACAGCAGTGCCACAAGTCCACAAGATAATCCAGACAACAATGAATCAGAAGTTACAAATCAAAGGCCAACAGTTCTAGTCATATAAGAAACTCAAAACTGCACATAAGAATAGACATCAACCAGATCGACACCTTTCCAGATTTAGATCTTCAACAAAGGGTGCACATGTCCATCAATATGACTCAAGTAAAGGTTAGGTCATAGTGAAAGTATGATGGTAGAGACCAAAAAATAGTAACTTGATCAGGGATGCTAACTCAAGCACATCAAACAAATAGCTCGACCAGTGAACAAAAAGACTACACAATTTATCATGCACATGAATGCCCATGACTCATGACCTTCAAAATTCAGAGAAACTCAACCATAACAGAGTGAATGCAATTGCCTAAGTAAAGTCAAGACAAGCACTGAAATAAAAATGACCATAGCCGAAGTCAAAAGGAACAGCAAGCAAAATTCAACAAGTCAAGTCAAAGACAAGACAAACAAGTCATATTACATAATCATGTTCAGGGCCGAGATGTACATTTGTACAAAAATGAAATTGTATGTAGTGACGCAGCCAAAACAGGAGTGAAACACTACAGGCAAACAAACTCAAGTGATAAAAGAACAAGGCTCAATGCACTAGAGTTCCAGATGGTACACGGGGTGATGACCTGGTACGGTGAACTACAAAGTGGCACAAGTGAAGTGCATAAGAATTCCAGATCTAACAACACAAGTGCGACAGATATAAGGTGATGCACAAGTAGGTACATGAATGCAAATATATACACTGCGATGAAGCATGTACATGTGTGGACAGCAACTACAATTGTTCATGAACACAACCAGAGATCAAATGCAGGTGAACTCAAGAATTGAACTAAAAATCCAATGTACACTGAAACATTAAATGGTGAAGTACTAGACTTCAAGTGAAGCAGTGGACAGGGAAAACAATTGCAAAGCAATATCAATACGACAGTGGTGAACCACTGGCTCTAGTAAACTGCAAGTGAAACAAGTTAATGAAAACCCAAATCAAAGCCCGAAGTTCAACAGCAGTTTTACAAGTGACCAAGGTCAACATCATTGCATAAGAAGTATACATCTCTGGTGATGCAGCAGTAGAATGGAAATAGTATAACATACAAGCAGTAATCCTCAAGGATGAACACAAGTGATAAAAACCATGGCAAGTTCAAAATATACATCAATAAAGTCAAAGCCGACCAAAATTCACGCATCAAAATAGGTCAAAGCCAAAGCAAAACAACATCGAAGTTATCAAGAACAAAAACAATCGGTTTAAAATCAGAATTGATCAAAACATTCGAATTGAGCAAGTCCTAAATCACTACCAAGCCAAAAATCATCAACATATACTTGAATGACTGAAGCACAGTACAGAGAACGAATTAGATGTGAGAAATAATGATTTCTCACCTTTTTCAACGCGAAAAGAAGCAGCCGCAGTGAGCAACGAGGGATCGATCGAGCAATAGCCAAGATTAAAGAGCATCGAAACAAAGCCGCCTCTCATAATATCTCAGATCGAAGGAACGAAGAACGAAGCAGCCGCCATTTTTGTTCACAAAGAAGTGATCGGGTTTAATGAAAATAAGTTAGGGCCGGCCGTGTTTTTCTCGTGTTTTTTTTTTTTAGGTTTTTAACTGAAATGAGAGGATCGGGTATCCATTATTATCATGGCACCAAGTAAAACCATGGCCCAATACTCCATTAAAAGCCCGAATAACACTTAACAAATTTCTAAGCGAATTCGTAACTGATTGAAACACTTAACAGCAATTAGTAACAATATTAATCGTCATTTGATGATAATAAATTAACCGCGAAATCCTGGGTTGTTACAGACTCCCCTCCTTATAAAAATTGTGTCCCCGCAATTTTCATAACTAAGGTCGTCAGTAACAATTATTTTTCTAACATAAACTGGTTAAGCTAGAAAAATAAAAGTCGAGAATATAAACATCAAAGAAATCTTTTAACTTCATAAAAGAAATTCACAAATTCTCAACAAAATCTAATTATCAAGTAGACAATCAGAAAGCAACAAAAGTCTAATTAGCAAAAACGATAATCAGAATTCTCAAATCAACAAATATTTAATTATCTCAAGCGATAATCAAATCTCAAACCAACAATTATTTGATTATCTCAAGCGATAATCAAATCTCAAATCAACAATTATTTGATTATCTCAAGCGATAATCAAATCTCAAATCAACAATTATTTGATTATCTCAAGCGATAATCAAATCTCAAATCAACAATTATTTGATTATCTCAAGCGATAATCAAATCTCAAATCAACAATTATTTGATTATCTCAAGCGATAATCAAATCTCAAATCAACAATTATTTGATTATCTCAAGCGATAAACAAATCTCAAATCAACAAATATTTGATTATCTCAAGCGATAATCAAATCTCAAATCAACAATTATTTGATTATCTCAAGCGATAATCAAATCTCAAATCAACAATTATTTGATTATCTCAAGCGATAATCAAATCTCAAATCAACAAATATTTGATTATCTCAAGCGATAATCAAATCTCAAATCAACAATTATTTGATTATCTCAAGCGATAATCAAATCTCAAATCAACAAATATTTGATTATCTCAAGCGATAATCAAATCTCAAATCAACAATTATTTGATTATCTCAAGCGATAATTAAATCTCAAATCAACAAATATTTGATTATCTCAAGCGATAACCAAATTCAACTAATATTCGATTATCAGAAACGATAATCAGAAATCAACAAATATCTAATTATCACAAGCGATAATTAGAAACAACAAATATTCGATTATCAAAAACGATAATCAAAATCAACAGATATCTAATTATCACAAGCGATAATTAGAAACAACAAATAATCGATTATCAAAAACGATAATCAAAATCAACAAATATCTAATTATCACAAGCGATAATTAGAAACAACAACTATTCGATTATCAAAATAGATAATCAAAATCAACAGATATCTAATTATCACAAGCGATAATTAGAAACAACAAATATTCAATTATTAAAAACGATAATCAAAATCAACAGATATCTAATTATCACAAGCGATAATTAGAAACAACAAATATTCGATTATCAAAAACGATAATCAAAATCAACAAATATCTAATTATCACAAGCGATAATTAGAAACAACAACTATTCGATTATCAAAAACGATAATCAAAATCAACAGATATCTAATTATCACAAGCGATAATTAGAAACAACAAATATTCGATTATCAAAAACGATAATCAAAATCAACAGATATCTAATTATCACAAGCGATAATTAGAAACAACAAATATTCGATTATCAAAAACGATAATCAAAATGAACAAATATCTATTTATCACAAGCGATAATTAGAACTCAGATCAACAAATATCCAATTACCTGCAGATAATTGGAAACAACAAATATCTGGAAATCAATAAAGATACTCTAGAAAATCAACATAAAAGGTTGGATCGATCCCACCAGATGGCGAGTTATAGCTACGCCGCACGTGCATCTCAGAGTGGCCGAAGCCTACCAAGTACTATAAATTTTTGGCGCCCATCAGATGACCCGAAGGTCCAACAGAGTGACCCGAAGGTCTAGTACTGGTATTTGACCCGAAGGTCCAGCAGAGTGGCCCGAAAGCCCGACAAATGACCCGGAGGTCCAGCAGAGTGGCCCGAAAGCCCGACAAATGACCCGGAGGTCCAGCAGAGTGGCCCGAAATCCCGACAAATGACCCGGAGGTCCAGCAGAGTGGCTCGAAAGCCAAATGAAATCATCAGATATTCAATTAGCGAGTCCGGAATTAACCAAAAAGCAAACGCACATGTCCCATACCATGTGTTTTACTAAATCGTTTGATTCTCTTCATCGTTTCCTTGAACGTGCAAAATTGTGTATTCAAAAATAACATTTAACATTCTCAAACGGACAAGTCTGGAATTAAGCGAATCAGTAAAAGAAAGGGGTCATAGTCCTCGATTTTGCTGAAACGTTTAAGTCGCTTCCTCATTCTTTTGAAAGCGCAAAACGCAAAACTTCTGAAAACAGTTTCATTTATTTCACAAAAGTAATAATTTACATTATCAAATGAACAAGTCCGGAATTAAGCGAATCAGTAAAAGAAAGGGTTCATAGTCCTCGATTTTGCTGAAACGTTTAAGTCTCTTTCTCATTCTTTTGAAAACATAAACTGAAAAATTTTGAAAACAATTTTTTTTATTTTAAAACGCCTTTTTATAATCACGTGATTAAAACAGCAACATAAGTAGCAATTTCAACAAGAAAATGGTACTTCTCAAAAAAGCATAAAAACGGATCTCAAAATTAGCATTGCGGAATAACCGCTTGAAAATCCACTTTAAAATTTGACAGTTACTGAAGACAAAGCGACAGTAATTTTTATACGTCAAAATCTCATTAAAACAATTCGCATCAAAATAAAATACCAGTGAATTTTCATTCAGTAAAAATGTCAACAAAACACCGTGCTTCAAAATATAGCATTGGTGTAAAAATCCCGTTATAATAATAACGACAACAAAATACGTTTCATAACCAAGCATCGGTTCAACGTAAAATTAATGCAGTAACGTGCAACTTGAATTTGCACGTATACTACAAAATGAATAAAGAATTCATTCAATTATATCTTCAATGAAGATATTTTAAAACAGCAGAAATCTAATCAGATATGATTAGCATCAAAGAAAACCAGCAAGAAATTTCAACAAATCAAATCCACTGGTTAAACAACATAATGAAATTAATTTCATTTTCATATTTTGATTTTTAAATCAAAATAATTATCAGTTGTACTCAGCGAAGCAGTCACACCGTTTTCGCTGCGCACTCTGATAATCAAAGCACAAATTAATCAATCCTCAAAACTCAAATCAACTTTTATTTTTCAATAAAGATATTTAAAAATTTCCATCATATTTTCAAAACTTTGGTTTTGACTCAAAGCACATATAAAACATCGACTAATAGTTGTAACACAGGTTCCATCTAAGTTATGTTTTATATTATGTCCTAAACCCCAAGCTCTGATACCAACTGTGACGCCCCACCTCTATGCTCGCAACAACAAAGAGTATTAAAAGAAATACTGTCTGTTATCACGAAGAATAAGGCTGGATAGGAGCGGCCATCCGTAGTTAGGCCTTACACTAGTATTGGTTATCTCGATAGGAGTGGTATATATTTTTATTTTTCATCTCATATTTATTTACTCCCATCGACATACCCAATTCTATTATAAAATGAACTACGATGGTTCATAATAGTTTAGGACAATATATATAATAATAACACAGATAAAGTAAATGCGGAACACAGATATAATAGAAAGTCTCATATATATATAACTGATGTCAATTGATATACATGTGATATAATACATATGATACAGCTACAACTGTCGACTCTGGAAGTTACATATACAAGTACATTATCGTGAATAATATACATGAATATACAATCCTGGATAGGAGCGACCATCCGTAGTTAGGCCTTACACTAGTATTGGTTATCTTGATAGGAGTGGTATATATTTTTATTTTTCATCTCATATTTATTTACTCCCATCGACATACCCAATCCTAGTATAAAACGAACTACGATGGTTCATAATAGTTTAGGACAATATATATAATAATAACACAGATAAAGTAAATGCGGAACACAGATATAATAGAAAGTCTCATATATATATATACATAACTGATGTCAATTGATATACATGTGATATAATACATATGATACAACTACAACTGTCGACTCTGGAAGTTACATATACAAGTACATTATCATGAATAATATACATGAATATACAACATCCTATACAAATACACTGACTACAAAACATGACGACAACTACTCCAAAAGATATGAAAAGACTTCATAGCTCTAATAGCAACCCAAAGAAAGATATCAACAACCTGTAAATACTCGGTCTGACCCGAGTATTAAATTCAAAAGAAAATAATACACGGGTCAGTCTAATTCAAACTCAGTTATTAGTGCACAGAAGCAATAATAATTAAATAATGAATAGACGACAGTCACAATAAATTCACCTATCCGATCCTTTAACAAGAAAATCGGATAACAGTGGATATACACATAATAGTGTTAAACAACTAATCAACAGATTCCAAATATCAACAAAGATAAATGAAAAGAATATCAATGAAGATAATTTAGAAAACATCAGAATTGCCTAATCGACAATTAACAACCAAAATCTAATTATTAAATAAATAATTAGAAACTCATAATCTAATTTCAAAAAGATAATTAAATATCAATGATATCATCAAATTAAACCAAATCAATTTAAACAATTGAAAAATTACTAAAAAGTACCAAAACCGATTGGCTGCAGTACACGCGCGCGTGCACTGCCTCGCCGCTATAGTGATGATGTACCAAATGAATACCGTGTTGCTGCAGTTCATGCTTGCGTGCACTGCCTTGCCACTACAGTGATGTGGTTCACAAAATCTCAATGAAAATTCACAAACGAATGCAAGGTCAAACCCAAGAAAAGTCGGGTTCAACACAAGCGTAATTAGAACAACTAATCCAATTGCATCAATGCAATGCGAACCAACAAGGGTAAGACTGCATACAGACGAAACTGTAGTTGAATGCACCCTTACATAGAACAGTAATGAGTCAGGTACACAACAGGAAGGAACCAGACCTCAAAGGAAATCAAAGTGGTCAGGTACTTTAAATCTGAAGCAATGCTCAGTGCATAGGAGCAGTGGACAATGCAGTAGTGCATATTTGATGATAAAAAAGGCAAGAATAGCTGTGGTATAAATATCTCATTGCGTCACTAGTACAAGATACATGAACGAAATTTCGAATCAACATGTGGAGTGCACAGCCACTTGCACATATAGATATACATTAGCTGCAACAGAGACAATCGAGGTTCAACATGACTTGCAGCAGTGCCACAAGACCACAAGATAATCCAGACAACAATGAATCAGAAGTTACAAATCAAAGGCCAACAGTTCTAGTCATATAAGAAACTCAAAACTGCACATAAGAATAGACAGCAACCAGATCGACACCTTTCCAGATTTAGATCTTCAACAAAGGGTGCACATGTCCATCAATATGACTCAAGTAAAGGTCAGGTCATAGTGAAAGTATGATGGTAGAGACCAGAAAATAGTAACTTGATCAGGGATGCTGACTCAAGCACATCAAACAAATAGCTCGACCAGTGAACAAAAAGACTACACAATTTATCATGCACATGAATGCCCATGACTCATGACCTTCAAAATTCAGAGAAACTCAACCATAACAGAGTGAATGCAATTGCCTAAGTAAAGTCAAGACAAGCACTGAAATAAAAATGACCATAGCCGAAGTCAAAAGGAACAACAAGCAAAATTCAACAAGTCAAGTCAAAGACAAGACAAACAAGTCACATTACATAATCATGTTCAGGGCCGAGATGTACATTTGTACAAAAATGAAATTGTATGCAGTGACGCAGCCAAAACAGGAGTGAAACACTACAGGCAAACAAACTCAAGTGATAAAAGAACAAGGCTCAATGCACTAGAGTTCCAGATGGTACACAGGGTGATGACCTGGTACGGTGAACTACAAAGTGGCACAAGTGAAGTGCATAAGAATTCCAGATCTAACAACACAAGTGCGGCAGATATAAGGTGATGCACAAGTAGGTACATGAATGCAAATATATACACTGCGATGAAGCATGTACATGTGTGGACAGCAACTACAATTGTTCATGAACACAACCAGAGA
Source organism: Allium cepa (assembly GCA_030765085.1). Taxonomy (NCBI): domain Eukaryota; kingdom Viridiplantae; phylum Streptophyta; class Magnoliopsida; order Asparagales; family Amaryllidaceae; genus Allium; species Allium cepa. The sequence goes on from CM060945.1 coordinate 444,568,952, forward strand.
TCAAATGCAGGTGAACTCAAGAATTGAACTAAAAATCCAATGTACACTGAAACATTAAATGGTGAAGTACTAGACTTCAAGTGAAGCAGTGGACAGGGAAAACAATTGCAAAGCAATATCAATACGACAGTGGTGAACCACTGACTCTAGTAAACTGCAAGTGAAACAAGTTAATGAAAACCCAAATCAAAGCCCGAAGTTCAACAGCAGTTTTACAAGTGACCAAGGTCAACATCATTGCATAAGAAGTATACATCTCTGGTGATGCAGCAGTAGAATGGAAATAGTACAGCATACAAGCAGTAATCCTCCAGGATGAACACAAGTGATAAAAACCATGGCAAGTTCAAAATATACATCAATAAAGTCGAAGCCGACCAAAATTCACGCATCAAAATAGGTCAAAGCCAAAGCCAAAGCCAAAGCCAAAGCAAAACAACATCGAAGTTATCAAGAACAAAAACAACCGGTTTAAAATCAGAATTGATCAAAACATTCGAATTGAGCAAGTCCTAAATCACTACCAAGCCAAAAATCATCAACATATACTTGAATGACTGAAGCACAGTACAGAGAACGAATTAGATGTGAGAAATAAAGATTTCTCACCTTTTTCAACGCGAAAAGAAGCAGCCGCAGTGAGCAACGAGGGATCGATCGAGCAATAGCCAAGATTAAAGAGCATCGAAACAAAGCCGCCTCTCATAATATCTCAGATCGAAGGAACGAAGAACGAAGCAGCCGCCATTTTTGTTCACAAAGAAGTGATCGGGTTTAATGAAAATAAGTTAGGGCCGACCGTGTTTTTCTCGTGTTTTTTTTATAGGTTTTTAACTGAAATGAGAGGATCGGGTATCCATTATTATCATGGCACCAAGTAAAACCATGGTCCAATACTCCATTAAAAGCCCGAATAACACTTAACAAATTTCTAAGCGAATTCGTAACTGATTGAAACACTTAACAGCAATTAGTAACAATATTAATCGTCATTTGACGATAATAAATTAACTGCTAAATCCTGGGTTGTTACACTTATCCTATAAACATTTTTAACATTTGTTTACGTTTCATTACACTGATACTTCCAATTTCACCATTATTAAAACCGTAATATCAAATATAAAAATATACAACATATATCTCAAAATAATATATCTTAACACAGGAAAAATAATATAATAGCGCTATTAAAACCGTAATCCGAGAACGTACCTATTTGTCGGGCAATTTATGCTTAATTATGAAACCAAAAGAAGTAGCAATTGCTTCCATAACCTGTATTTCACTTATATAATCCAAAAAGGTTAACAATTATATAAAGTGAAATATTAAAGTTGTTTCAACCACCATCAAATCAATATAAACAACCATCACTTGCAACAAGGCATACAACCATTACATCAACACAAATCAATCATTCACTCATATCAACCAAACGAATAGTTGTCCGGGTTCAATACTTCAAATTGTACATAATGAAAATAAACTACAAAGCGCACCATTTACTCAACAGTCTATGATGAAGCTAAATAGTTTATTCATACATCCAAACAATTTTAAAGTATCCTAACCCAAATAAACATAAACCAAAACAACCAACAACAATTTCAAACAGCAAATTAAGTATATCCTTATTAATTCCATTCATACATTTTTTTGTTTGATTTCTCTTTTTCATTCATATAATGGTTTATATTTTTAATTTACATTTATTTCTTACGATTTATTTAGAAATAACTTCATCTTATTTACTTAAATTTAAAATTTCTTACTTACCATGCCTGCCTTCTATTATATTTAATTAGTAGAATTTCAATTATACTTAAGTTTATAACAACTACAACGCCAAATTTTTATTTATTAAAGAATTTCATTAATTTCTTTTATTACCTCAAGTTTATTACTTGTATAATATCTGTTACATTTTCTTATTAACATTTCAACTTTTTATATCTTTTGGTAAGTTATTTATATGCCTTTAAGAATGTAATTGGAAGTTATACAAGTTTTTCTCAATTCTCTTGATTAATTAAATGTTCAATAATAATATCCTTTGTTTTATATGTTACAAATTTAATTTTTCTTTTTATTTAATTTATAACTTAGCATTAAATCTCTTAATTTAATTAAAGGTTCCAATTATTAATTACCTGCGTTCCGATTCACTACAATAATTGAAACTATTAATTAACGGAAACCTTGAGAATATAAATACTGGGTTTTATTTCAAATCATTTAAAAATAATAGAAAAATATACTTATCACTTATATATACGATTATGTTTAAAACAATTTAAAATTTTACTTTTGTTTATCAAAATAAATCTGTAGTAAAACTACTACAGTGGCCTTCCCACTTAGAAACTCAAAAATGAATGTCGATGATGGGTGCACTCATCACCGAAATTATTTTCCAGCGACAGAGAGGGGAGTACATAATTATTTCTTTTCAAATTTCTTTTAAAACAATTTCTTTCAAATCATATTAAAATATTTATAACAGAAAATGCTTCTAATAATATTACTACTATATTCCAAAATCATTCGAAAGAATTTTTTTTTCAAAACCCGGAACTTAAGTTCTAAATTTCCAGTTTATTCTTATTTATTTTACTTTCAAATTTAATTTCAACCAATATCTATAAATTTCACTTCCTAGCAACCAATATATACAAATATAATCTTTACAAAAATTTTATTTTTATATATATAGAAAATATAATAGGAAAAATTTATTTCATTCACCTATATTAAAACAAATATTATGTCGGTCTGTCCTATTAAGTATTTAGAAATTCCTATTGATGTCATAGCGTCCCATGCACCAACTAGAATTTATAAATTCAAAACGGAACATATTGACACAATATTAAAACCTTTTATATAACACTAACAAATACGCTCTCTCATATATATATATATATACATACACTCAACGACTCATCATAGGGTATTACTACCCTATTAGCAAAGAGTCAGTACCCCACAAAGCTAAGCTTTATTGCTTAACCAATGCTCTTATACCAGATGTAACGTCCCGCCTTTTTGTACGCTTAAATCGATGATAAACCACACACGTCAGACTTAAACCATACAGAAGGGCGTATTGTTATGGGGTAAATAAGAAAAAACAGAGAAAGAAATAAAAAAACAAAATAGACTCTTTCAGCGGAACGATAAAATATAATAATCAAATAAAACAGTTCATGAAGCCGGTTACAAGTTATTTGATTATACTTATACAATACATATTAGAGTTACACATACCAGAGAATATTAATAATGCAGCGGAATACAATGGTGTAGTGGAATAATATAATATATAATAGTTATAAAATCTTCGTCTTCGTCCTCCAGAATTTAGGCCTTCAAATCCTGAAATGCTCAGGCTGACCCGAGCAAATTGAAAGGACAAAACACTCGAGTCAGAACTAAAATATCTTATGTGAGTTAAATCAACTGAAATAAATATGGGTGCAGTAACTTAAGAGATGCTCGGGATTCAATCTCATAAGGATCCGTTAAACTATCTACAATGTAGTAATACTTCGCCATTATAATAGTTTCTATTAGTAAAATAAACTTACTTTAAAATAGCGTTAAGGAGTGACCCAATGTTCCCCTTAACACATAATATGTTCCCATAGTCTATACAGTACCGTAATCTCTCCCGTACTGGGCGTCGTCAGAGGGCACTCCATAGGTAGGTACAAAACCAAAATCATATGAGGCTCGCTAGGGTAGGTGACACGGCACAACTAGGAAATGCCAGGGTAGATATACCAATTGCTATCCGAACTAGTGGTAATGCATAACAGCTACTACCGCCCACCTCAGACAACACCCCCAAATCAAGAATCAAAAGTGGCCACCGAATCAATCCAAAAGTCAGAGTATAATATCGAAGGGATGTTTCTGATAAGAGGGGCTACCTCCTTGGCCCGAGAATCGCTCCTGTTTTAGCCACCTTATGTCAACTCATGGGAGTCGGGTCCATGTACATACATTAATAGAACGTCGCCACCATCCTACTTCATTCTGGAATCTCCACCGCATACACGGTTGTTAAAGTAGTTTTCAGAGTCGGCAGAGAGTATGACATCTTCCGATCCTGGTCTCTTCAACAACCAAACGTTATTATAACACCGCGGTCATTTAAAAATAATTTATACTTCAGAACCAGAATAAAATATCCATTTCAAAACCATATAAATACGATATCATTTCCGTTTTTAAAACCCAAATCAATATGATATCATTTTTTTTCAAATATATCATTTTTCCAAAAGCATAGCACTTTCAAATCTATAAACCTTGAAACCCATAGCTTTGAAACATAACTTCTAATACTTAAATGGTTTAAATATTAAATTACTTTATATAATAAAATAGCTTCTTAAATTTCAAATACCGATTTGAACCTCTAATTAAATCATTTCAATTACCATATATTTCAAAGCTTTAAATCCACATTTTATAATTCATATATACACCAAATTCACTTTTACTATTATTTAGTTTTGAAATATTCGCTTACTAAATCCAATATCCCTTAAATAAAACTTAAAATTTCAATAACTGAAAATTCCTCAATTTATTCACTTAAATCACCTTAAACCCAAATTAAGTTATAATACCATATTCTTTTAAAACTCAATTTCAAGAAGTTTCAAATGGATTCTTATTAAATATAACTCTTAATTATCTCAAATCAATTTAAAAGCTATCTCCTCAACCTTGATTTAGAAAAAGTCAGTATAGACTTTATATTAAAATATAATTTAAGTAAATACCTACCATATTATATTTTAATCAAATAAACTTTAACATTAAACTATAATTTGTACTTTAAACAAATTTTATTCATTGCTTAAAACCAAGAATTTAACTATATATAAAATAACATTTATAAAATATCCAAATCAATTACTCAAAAATCATATATTTCTTTACAAACCATAGAAATCCTTTTAAAATATTTTTATATATAGACCACGGTGTCTGTATATAATTTTCTATCCTATGGTCAAGTGATACGGATATTTATCATTTCAATCTGTAATTTAAAATAAAAATTATGGTTATATCATTTCAAACCTCAATCTCGAATGAAATAAAAAAATTTGATAACAACTTGCAGTTTATAACAATATAAATAAAACATCCATTCATCCAATATCAATCATCAAACAATGTCACAATCATCATCCAATTCAAACAATAACATCAATATAGAACAGGTAATAAATAATATGTAATTACTGGCTGTTTATATACAATAATAAATTAATTTAACTGGCGGTTTATTGGCAATAATAAACTGAATAACAATTTAATTCAATAAACTAAATTTAACTGGAATGATGATAAAAATATACCAACGGCAATAAATAAATTTCTAATCACATCCAAAAATTAATTTAACAAACATAAGAAATTTTAGAAGTTGTGAGTGGGTTAAAACACTCAGCTTTTGAATTTAAATTGAATTTAAATCCAATCTAAACCCAAAATTAGAACAGTCTCAGAATTCATCCAAACCGGCGTCAAAATGTCCGAAATTCCAATACGAACCTAGGGGAGAAAACCGCGCGTAAATTAGATATCGTAAGCGAAAGTTATTGCAATTAGAACATTTGAAAACAAAGAAAATAATAATTAAAACAAAATAAATGACTCACCTTTCTACCCTGCCACGTCAACGCGTTGTCAGGTGACCGCGTTCGAAACCCTAAAGCTCAACCTATCATAGCCGCCACTCCATACGTAAATTTCTCCCGCCTACGAGTTCAGCCACGTCAATCGAAACCCACCACCATGCTCCATACCCTGGGAAACCCCCCAGGCAACTCGTGCAGCCCTACCGAGTCCCCTTGCATCCTCCGCCGCTGCCAAAAATCATGCCAAATTCTGGCAAATCCGAAGCCCTTAATGACGAATGAAGGCCAGATCTAGGGCCTGCTCGTCGTTCTCTCCCAAACCCCACTTCCCGATCGCCATATCGCCGCGAATCCGCCGTTGGATCAAAACCCTAGCTTATGGACGACTGCGGTTAAACTCAAATTTTTAGATAAACGATGCATCGAATCGGAAAATGAATCACATATATGAGATGCGTGTAACATTCCTGAAAATTTATCAAGTTTAAATTTGGCAATTAAATTAATTTCTGAAAATAAATTATGAATTTATTAGAGATTTCGGGAATAAATAAATAATTTTTGATTTTTAAATAGAAATGTAATTTAAAATATAAGAATAAGAGATTTATAAAGCAAGTATTGAATTTCAAAATAAATGTATTAAAAATAAAATGGAGATTAAAAGCCTGAGATTAATAAAAAGAGAATAATAGTTGTTTTCTAAAATATTAAATATAATTGATAGATGTAATAAATTTCAAAAAGATTTTTTTTTAGGATTTAATTCTCTTATACAAATAAATGTGACTATTTGTTAATATGAATCATTTTTTTTATCCTTCTTTTCTTTTAAAATTGTGCAAAAATAAATAGATGAAAAAAAATGTATGAATGTAAATTGTATAAATATATTAGTGTATAAACATGTTGAACAAAAATTAAATGTAAGAAATTGATTGGAATAGAACTTTGTTTGTGTAAATATAAATATAAAAATGTACATTTGTTTATAGAATGAATATGATATAAAAATTTATACAAAAAGCTTCTTTTATCTTTGAAAATTACAAACGTGAACATATATATAAGGAAGTATACATGCACATGGGTTTGAAGTAAAGAGATGGAGTGTAGGAGTTAACAAAATCTAGAGTTTATGATGATTTCTTACAAATGGCATCAAATACAATTAAATTGAATAAAAGTAATTAAATAAAAAATTACAAAATAACTTCTCATTTCCCCATAATGTAATCATAAAACATCTCAGCCAAATCTCTGAAAAGAGTACAGTAACAAAGATTGGTATCTCAAAAAAAAACTACAACACCAAAGAAAAGAAAAAAAATCAGAGCGAAGATCACAAAAAAAAGGAGAAATAGCAACCGGAAATTCAAAGCCTGTAGATCATCTCAAATACAACTCGAATCCAGATCTATTTGCAAACCTGAAGCAACTAATTCAACTCAAAAAAAAACAAAGATCAAAAGTACTTCCAGACCAGGCATGCATTTCAAACCTGGAAATGTAGTTCAGAAAAAAAACAAAAAAAGAAATCTGGAAATTTTCTTGAATAATCAAGCTGTAACTTATGCTTTCATCCCTTAGGTAAACTCTATACTTTTTGGTTTAGTAAAATTATAGTTTTGAAAACAAGTTTGAACACAAATTCAAAGTAATTTGCAGATCTATAAAAGATACAGTGCTGCATTTTTTTGTAGCCAGAGCAATGCAAGGTTCTCTGGAAAATCAATGAAGGCAAGTGGAACTTTTTTTTAAAATCTGAGTTTAATATTGTTAATGAGTAAGTAAAGCAAAGATTTAAACAATAATGTTCAATAAATTACTTGCAGGAGAAGTCAAGCTCAAGGATTTAAAACTCTTTTTGGATTTCAACTGCAGAGAAAAAAAAGAAGCTTCTCTGTGTATAACAATATTTCAAACCTGTAAGTAAATAAAATTGTTTGTATATAATAAATTAAGTACAACAAATATTTGAACAACTTTGTAAATCAGTTGTAGGAAAACAAATCAAGTTTAAGGGCTAAAGTGATTTCTGGTTTGCAACTGCAGACTATATATCCCTGTGCCCAAGAATTCAAACTGTAAGTAAGTAGAATTAAAATTGTTGTGTTTGATGAATTAAATGAACAAATACAACAGTGATTAAGCAAAGGTTTTTATTCACGAGTTCCAGATTCAAGCCTCAGGCAAGACAAATCAAAAATCAAAATAAGGAAAAATCAAAAACCTGTAAACTCAAAACAATCTTTCCTGTCTCTGTGCTTGTCTCTGCTGCAAATCACCAGGTGAGCAAACTCACTTATGTTGGCCTATATTCTTTGATGTTGTGATTGATGCTTAAATTTTTTCTGGAAATATTGTTTGATATGTCTGTGTACTTGAATATATTAGTGCATGCCTGGTTTATGCTTGTTAACTGGCTCCTCTGTCTTCAATCCAACGTAAACAAAACTTTTCAACATAAAGGCTAGGATCTGTTTTGCAGTTTGATGATGCTTGAGAAAAAATTTGTTGTGCTATGTTTGCATGTGAAATTGTGAGTAATTTCACTTTTAAAACTTAAAATAAAAGTATGGTTGCATGTTTGTTTATCCGAGTCCCCCCTGTCCATGGCTTCCAGGTTCTTGTTTAATTTAAATTCCAAAAACTCTTGAGTTACTCTCTGTTTAAACTTAAGTTATAAACAGAACTTGTTTGTTTCATCTTAAAAGCTTGATTAAAATTATACTTAGGTTAAAATATTGAAGTGTCTCTGAAAATTTATCTGGGAATCAAATGACTGAGCAAAATAAAAAAAGGTCAAAACCCAAACTTGGTAATTCATAAATTTAGGATTAGAATTTGAATTCATAAACTTAAACTTGATTTTTAACACTAAAATCATATTTTTTTAATTTGCGATTGAGAGAGCATTTCTGGTTTAACCAAAAATGGGTTTTGGGAAGTTTTTTGGTCATCTCTGTGATCTGGGTTGTCGTGGTTCGTTCTGAAGGTAGTGGGGTGATCAGTGAAGTGGGGAAAAATAACTGGAAGATGATCAGAGGATTGTGGATGTGGTGGTTGGGGTTTGAAGGTTGGAACCCTAGTTTTAACTAGGTAGAGTGAATCGATCACCACGGCCTATTGGATTGGTCGAGTGTTACGAATTTTTGGGGAATGAGAGTTGGTTGATTGACGAATACGTGGCCGAAGTCGCCGACGCTCACGTGGCCGGAGTCGAGGAAGTGGGACGTTGCCAGGTTTTGGGTTGAGGAGGTTCAGCTGTCCCAGGTTGAGTTCGTCATCTCGAATTCGTCTTTAAGGTTTGAGAAACGATCTGATGATCGCATTGGAGTGTATGGATGAAGAGTGATATGGGAGGATCACCGTTGGTGATCTGAGGAGATCAGCGGCACCGTGCATGTGCACGGTGCACTGTTGTTCCAGTGAGGGTAATTTGGGTCTGGTTTGTGCTCGTGTGAATTTATGATTGACTCGGGGGTTGTGGTGTTTTTTCTCGGGGAAGTTTAGCTTTGGCTCGAAGTAAAGTAAAATCGCCTCTGGTTGGAACAATGTTACAATTTTTTTTTCCAGAAACCTGTAGTGTTTTTGTTCCAAAAGTTTAAACTAAAGTTTAAAAAAAAATGAAAATCAATGTTTTAAAACTAAGTTGTAAACCTAAGTTGAAACTGAATTCAAGTAAGTTGATTTTTATTTTTGAAATAATTTATGTTTTTGAAATTTAAATTTGTTTTAACACCTTCAAGTATTTAAAGTGAATTTGGCAGGAACTTAAAACTGAAACTTGAATTGTAAAGTAAAGGGTTAAATAAGTTTAAATATAAGTTTTAAAATCTGAAATGTGAACTTGAATCTCAGTTTTTAAAATAAAATAAAGTTTTTAAATTTAAATTGTTTAACTACTTTAAAAATGGTTAAATGATTTGAAATTTAAAATGAAGTTAAATGTAAGTAAGTTTTTGAATGTAAGTAACCTGGAATCAAAATCTAAATATGTATTCCAGTTTTAGAATAAAATGAAGTTTTTAAATTTAAAAATAATTTAAACAACTTTGAATGTTATAGTGTATTTTTAAGTTGATTTGAATCTAAAAAAAATTTGGTTTAAAATTCTTTCAAACCTCTTTTATAAAATAAATATTTTTTAACTTGTGGAATAGAAAGAGTTTTGAATTGTTTTTAAAACTTTGTTTAAGTTAAATTTGTGTTCATTTTAAATCCTAAATTTAAATGAAATTTAAATTAAAATTTGAAAGCAAATTATTTTTAAATGCTTTATTTAAGTAAGAGATGTTTTATCTTAAAAATAAATAAATATAATTTAATGATTTGGATTCATTAAATTATTAAGTCAATTAATCAAGTAATTAATGAATGATCAAATGTATATAGTAATTACTTAGTAAAAGTAATTAAGAGAAGATAATGAAAGGTTAAGGATTGATTTATCAAATATTTGAGGTTAATTACTTTAAAGTAAAATTAATTAATGTGGTCAATTAATTAAGTTAATTAAATCAAGAATAATAAATTAAGGGTGATTAACTTAAAGTGATTAAGAAATCAGTATTAATTAAGGAGTAATTAATTATTGTAATTAATTAAGGGAATAATAAATCTATTGATTAATCAATTAAGGGCAATTAATTATAACTAAGATAAATAAATTAATAATTAAGGGTTTACCAATTAAAGTAATTAATTAAGGAATAAGTAATTAAGATTTGATTAATTACAATTAAAGGTTAATTAAATAAGATAATTAAATAAATAAATGATTAATGAATGAAGGTGGTTAAGACTTAATTAATTGCAGTTAATGATAATTAATCATTGATTTAAAGATTACAAATGGAAGTAATTATGTGGGTAATAGATTTATAACCACACGGTTTATTCATCTTAATTTAAGATGTTTGATTGTTATTGAATGCTATGTGATGGATTGATATATTTGATATGTGATGTGATGCTATGTGATGCTTTATGCTAAGCTGTTATATCTGTGATGTATATAGTGTTATTCAAACCCTTGAACCGTAGAAGGACATTTGAATTTCGATGCGACAGGGAGTCGGATTTTGGTTGGTTATCTGAAACCCACATCGAATCATATTAGTGAATCTTTGTGATTGATAATTTATTTATCTATGAAGCTGTGAATTAAGATAAGCGTTATGGGTTATACCGCTTATCGATATGATTGAATCTGTGTTGATTGATGATGTGGCACTTTTATTGTGTAAAACCCCTGGACCACACTATACACACACAAATATGGGTTGCACGTGGAAATGGGTTAAGTCATAGATTTTGAAATAGTTTTTAAAGATTGAATTTTTTTTGAATCCAAAATAGTTTTGGAATTGAAAGCTTTTGAAAATGAATTTCAAGAATAAAAGTTATTTTGAATAACTTGATTGAATCTTGAAATTTAAATAATTTGATTTAAATTTGAATTCAATATTTGAAATTGAATTCTATAATTTAAGAACTAGGGTTCTAAAAGTTATTCAACTTATAAATGGGTTTATATGGGTTTTTAAAACCATTTTAAAAGTGATGTTTTGGAATTTAAATTTAACCCAAGATTTCAACTTGTATGTAATTGGATTTTTCCAAAACGAAAACAATTTGTTTTCAAAAAATAAAAGCTTTCACATAAGAAATGAACTTCCAATTTGTGTTAAAAGGATCTCAAGTCTAAAATGAAAATGATTTTTCCAAGTCATGGAAACGGTTTGAAAACTATAAATTAAATCTTTAATTTAAAGATTTAATAAGTTAATCCAAATTGAAATGGACATTGTTTTGGGAAACTATGAATGGATCTTTATGAAACTGGGTGATACTTTGTGAAATTAATCTTTTTGTTTCGAAGAATTAAAATGGTAATTTGTTTAACCATTTGAAGGAAAAGTTTTGGATTTTTAAAAGTTGTGACTTGGCTAAAATCCCATATCCATATATTTTTAAAATATTGCGCTCATTATTCGGTTTAGCCGGGAGAGGACCTTATGTCATATAACCCATTCCGAATAGTGATACGACGTTATGGATAGCATTTGAAGACCGGTGGTGAAGACCGGGTATTTGTTAGAACGATAGGATAACCTATCGATTGGTCTCTGCACCGAGTTGCTCCGGTATAAAGTTCTCCCTAAGTGATGGGAAGTCCGATCGGGATTGTGGATACCCGGATTTGCAAGGGCTTCTTCGGAAGTGCCTTCGGTTCTGTTCGAACCCGGAACAGACTTGTATGGTTGTATGTCCGACATTACACTTTGAGATATTAAACTGATCTCTATCAAATACATTTCTGCTTGGTGGCGTAGAATTTATTCTCTTAGCTTAACACCCTTCTCTGAGACGTACGAGCTCAGAGGTTATGTAGTTGATATTTATCAGTGATATATTCCCAATTTGGTAGTGTGGCATGCTAAGTGCTGCTGTGTGTTGATGATCATTTGTTGATCAAAGCATGGCTTTTGTATAAAGCGTAGCTTTGTGGACGAGACTGCATCAGGACCTCACACCCCGGAAATGGTCGAAACAGGAAAGATGTGGCAAGGTTATGAGGTCGCGCCCTTTAGGGTGTGTCATTCCCTTCTGGAAAAGGGTGGTATCATGGTATGGAGCCCAGATACTTACTCATGTGGATACTGCAGATCTATTACTTTGTGATACTTTGTGGTTGTTGGTGTCGAGCGCTCGGATAAAGGTCCCAAAGGACCGGGGGATGGCATACTTGAGTAGTAGTTACCTAGTTACAGAGGTAACCCGGCCTTGTGTTGGCAGAGATCCGGTTAGGTTCTTGGGACGTCCCGCCAGAGGCGTACCCATGTGGCAGTAGGAAGTTCCTTAGCCTGACCATTTGTTGGAAATCCAAACAAAACAATACGAGCCTTGTACGGTTTTAGTTGTAGAACCTTCCATTTAATATGGCAGCTATAGTAGGCATAGCATCATGGTACCTATGCTGGCTAGGATTTATATTATACTTTCGAAAGATTTTTCCACTATGCACTAGTAATAGTATCAAAGAAATTTTCTCGTATCAAGCATGTTTGACTATCATAAGGATAAATCTCCTCCAATTCTACGTTTGCATTGTGTCTGTGGCGGGAGGCCTTATGGTAGTTTTATTTTCTAAAAGCATTGCGGATTTCAAATTTAAATTCCTTTTGTTTTTAAAGACCAAACTGTTTTTGTTTGCTCATACCAGTCCCATGACTGACCTGGAGTTTATTGTTTCTTTCCTAAACTCTGGGTGCCCACTATTTTCCACACGTGCAGTCTAGAGTTGGGTTTTTCAGATAGTCAGGTTTAGTAGATTATTTGGAGCTAGTTCAGTCTTTGGATCATGACTGTACTTGCCTATCTTTGTTCATCGTTATTGGGAGTTCGAGCTATTGCTGCATTGGTGCTTTGGAGATGGTGATTACCGATACTAGAGTTCTTTCTTGAAGACCATATTAGAGTTGTTGTTCCGCTGCTGTGTTATCTTTTTCCTTTCCGCTGTTATTATCTTGTATCATATCTCTAATATTTATTGATGTTCATTGTACCATTCATGTTGTATCAGTTATTGTATCAAATGTTGTATATCATATGTATTATTCTTTTTCTTCCGCTATGTTGTTATACTTAATGTGTTATAAGCCCCGGCGAACCAGATTTAGCGTTTGGATCTGCGGCATTTGAATACGAGTGTCGTATTCGGTGTCGATTTTCGAAGGCCGAGTCAGGGTCGTTACAATACGCTATTCGAGAGCTTCGATACATAATTTTCCTGAATTTTTTTGAGGAGTTTGAAATTTCAATTTGATTTGGAATTGCAATTGGTTTGTCTGCCACTGGACTAAGGAGGTGAAAAGAATGTGTACGTATAGACAAATGAGAATTAGGGAGGTTGGGGTTTATAACATGGTATTTATAGACAAACCGAAATAGAATAGATGGACCAAATTTATAAACGTGCTGAACGATAATTGGCCCAAAAAGCTCGTTCTAACTCCGGAACGAAATTGGTTCAACCCATACATCAAAATAGATGTTTTAAAATATTTTAAACGCATTGGAAAAGGTTTCAAGTCCAAATACCATCGTATGAAGAAGTTATGCTAAAATCAATATTTTTTTGAATTGATTTCAATTGATTTCAATTTATCGATTTCAAGGCGTTTCAAGCCCATACGATCAAACGACAAGTCCGATCGATACGAAACTCGAAATCCTACAATAATTCATCGTTACGGATCCGATGAAACTAGTTTCGTTGAAATCCGAGTCAGTGGCCAAAATGGCTATTTTTATATCAATTAAATAAATTTAAAATATATTAATTAAATCAAATCCTTTTTATTCCAATTCGATAGTTGACAAATTTCATCCTTTTTGGATTTCTTAACCACTTACAATAATTCAGATAAGTTCCGACATCAATTTTAAGTTAAATTAATTTACCCATTGCCATGTTAAATTCAATTTCAAATAAATTAACAAATTATCAATTGAAGTTTCATATAAATCCATTTATTTGATTTTAAATCTTGTTATTAAATCCATTATCACCAAATAGATAAAATTAACATTGATTCATGGTTTATTACATTATTATTCTCAAATTCATCTTAATTCACATTTGCGTAATATTTAAATATTTAATTTCAATTAATTGCAATAAACCTAATTACCTTAATTTTACATTCAAATAAATAAATCCTGATTCCCATTCTTATTATTCAACAATCCTTATCCTATAAACATATTTAACATTTGTTTACGTTTCATTACACTGATACTTCCAATTTCACCTTTATTCGTATTAACTATTTTATTTCCACTTATTTTGTAATAACTACTATAATTCAATCATATTTAAATTTGTCAATTTCACCCATCAATTTAGATTTTAAATCCAATAAATTAATTTACCTTGGCTCTATTCTTTATTACATCAATTGTTACTTTAATTTACATTAACAAAACGTTAAATTAAGATTTACTGTAATTGATTACCAAGTTTATTTGACACATTAAATAAAAAACAACCTAAATTAATTGTCACCTATTTGCTTTTATTTACATTTAAAAGTTTGTTACCTATCAACCCAGGTTATTATTCCATATATAACACCAATTTTATTCCATTTCTATTTTCATCTTTATTTCAATTGCATAATATTTAATTTCAATTGCTACAATAATTACGCTTATTATAAGTTAGATTTCAATGGAATGATTTGTTTGTCTTTCATTACACTACTATATCAAATATCCATCTTTCCTTCGTATTAACAACTATTTCCATTTTATTATATTTGCCAAATAAGTACATTAATTACTATTTATTCTCAATTAACTTATTTACTTGGTTTCATACTTTATAAGTTTTCATTTCCAAACAATATTATAATTACCTAAAGGACATTGATTTTATTTCATTACTATTTATTATTCACTAATTAATCCACTAATTGCCTTTGTTTTGTTTTATTTAATTTATTACCAAATATTTTTTTTTTACAATCAATTATAACCTAAACAGTTGTTTCAATCAATTTGGATTGCATTGAATTAATTACTTATTACCTTGTTTTAACATTATTACCTAAATTTACGTTCAGTTACTATTAATCAATATATTATTAATTGGTTAAATCCAACACTTACTTTTATTTACTTATTTCCATTTTAATCAAGTGCAATAATTTACACTACTACACTGTTGGAATTTCACTCCAATTGTCAATAATTAGTTTTAATAACCATTGCTACATTCATTCTTAACATTTACTTCGATATGCATTATAAATTTTTTATTCCTTTCTAAATTTAATTACGAAAATCTAATTAAATTAACCAATTTTATTTACCAAAATTTATGGGTCGTTACAGAAATGTCATTATTACATATTATATTTTATTCCACTGTGATTGTAAGATTCTATGATGTTATTTCGGTTTCCTTCTTGTAACGACACGAAATTTTCGAGCCAAAAATTCCAAATAGTTATGAAAAAGAAGAAAGAGATAGAAGAAGAAGAATAGAAACATCAACAACTCACATACGCAGCGGATAAAATATAATAATAAATAATAACAGTTTACAAAAGAATGCTATATCTATCGATTACATTTAATATACATCAGAGTTTCACATATATACAGTCACAGAATATTTACAATTATCATGTCTCAGATTAACAATAATATATATACAGCGGAAATACTCTATACGCTATTACAATCAATCGCCTCCCGAGCTCCAGAACGCCCCTACCTGAAAATCTGTAATGCTCGGTCTGACCCGAGCATTGCACCAAAGTAACACTCGTGTCAGGCTGGAAACCAGCGTGAGTAAACCCAACTAACATGGAGTACCAAAACAATCAACTTATATAAACCCGGGGTAACATATGTCAATTTATCCAATTCACAATTTGCTGTAGACAACACTTATTTCACATATCAATTTCTAAGTACCAAACTTGGATAAAATAATCCAATTCACTTAAATCATTTTATTCCACCCTATTGATTTCACACATCAATTTATTTTTAATCCGAAGTGGTTTCGGGTATTTCCTAATACCCGACCCCGGTCTCTTCGAAACTCATGTTATCCTAACCCAAGTTATTCAAATGAAATACACAACATTTCATATCAGAGATATCAACTCATTCAAAACATCTAATACCATTCCATCGTCCATAAGAAAAGCTTAATCACATACCAATCAATTCAATTGATTCAAATTGAATTCCAAACCTCAATCATTTAGATTTCTTCATTTAACGTTAATTAATTCCAAATCAATAAATTGGTCATCCCATCATTATTCATCTTAATTAATCACCCTGGATTAATTATCTTTCAATTGCATTCAAGTAATTATCTTGAACTAATTTCACGATATTATTTATTCTTGACCAAAATCAATAAGTAACCTTAATTACTTCATGAATTAATTAACTATTTTAATTACATTAATCCTTATTTACTTATACTAATTAACATCATAAGTCACTTATTAAGGATTAATCAATCTTAATTAATCAATCTTTGATTACATCATTAATTATATAAATTAAGGATTTTCAATAATATTATAATTTATCCTAATCCAATTTAATTATATTAATGAAACCACAGTATTAATCATTTTCGATTAATCCCAAATTGTAATTAACTATCTTTCATTTTACTTCATTCATAAATTAATTACTCCTTACTTAACTATCTTAATAAATCTCTTGATTAATTTCACAAAGTAATTATATTTTATAAATTACATTAAGTAATTATTTATCACACCAACAAATGATTATTCTGAATTACTTATACTTATTTGATTAACTTACAACTTAATTTATTATTTATTCAAACCTTTAATTACTAAGTTAAATAACCCAAATCATTAATTAATTGGATTAATTAATTTTCCATTTTAATTACCCTACTAATTTAATGTATCACAAATCATTTAGCCTTTAGTAACTTTTAAAATGAAAACATTTTCTTATTTATGTTTTAAGTTTAAAACAACTTAAAATTCCCAATACTTCGAGTTAAGCAACAATCAACTCTAGAACCATCCAAAACCAAAATCACCAAATCATCAATTCACAGTGTATATCAAATCAATTCAATCATTCAACCAAATATTTAAATAACCATTTAAATTTAAATAGAAATCCAACAGAGTGAGATTTACTCACCTTTGCTTTATTTAGCAAAACCGATCCACTCTCGACTTGTTTGCTTTCGGATGTTGACCTTGAATAAATGTTAGATAATTTTATTAATATTCGAACAATTTGAATAGTTAATTTCCATTTTGATAAATTTAATTAACTACTAATGATTTAATTTGAACAAGTAATTAAGTTTTAAATTGATTTTCCTTTTAAAAATCTTTTAGTAATTAAAATAATTTAAATGCGCTAGTAAACCAGTTAATCACCAACATACCCCTTTTTAAAATAATATAGTAAACTAAAAGTGATTTTTAAAATATTATCTTATTTCCGAAATAATCTATATTGGTTCTTTTTTTTGTTCATTAAAATAAATATGATTTTATATGAAATGTCATATTTTAAAATTCTATATTTCCAAAATCTTACATATATACTTATTTACTTATTTATTTATTTTATTATTACAGAAATCCTTCTTGTATAAAATTTTCTCATGTCTGTCTGTCTAAATTTAAATCTAGATAGGTATGTGTACATTCTTATTTATATTATACCTTAATAAATTTAATTAAAACTGAAATAACCATACCTTCACTGCCGAGTTCAAAATTGAACAAAACCCTAGCTCGACGTCTCCAGTTCGCCGCAATACACTACGCAAGCTCGACTCAAAGCCTCTTTTCGATGCTCGAGATCGAAACCCTCCGTTGCCAAGCTCCTCCAAGCGGCCGCCTTCGAAGATCGCGACCTGTTTTCACTATCCTGAGCAACTCCTCCTGCATCACCACGTCGCGCCGTGCTAGCCCTAGATCGCCGTCCCTAATTCGCAATTCGACTCGATCATGGCTTCGGCCTTCACGAAATGTCGCGTTTTCATTTTCTTTTTTCTTTTTTTTCTGTGTTTCGATTTCAAAATTGAATAAGAAAGGGGGAGACATCATATCGTGCTGAAAGACGAATGAGAGAGGGAAGAAGGAAAACGAAGGGCCCGGCTTCAATTCGAGAATGAATGAGCGGCCATTTTTTTTTCAATTTTAATTTTGGTTTCGATTTCTCCTTTAATCTTAGAGAGGAAGACGAAAATAAAATATCGGTTTAGGGAAATTGCTTCCTACGTACGCTATTATAAAAATATCTCTGACTAAATGTACTTCAACATTTATTATACTATAAAATTTCCAAAATGCCCTTGTAATCGCTACCATAAAATTTCAAACTCTTCTTAAGGAATGCCACTAGGCGATTATAGGGTTTTACCCGTATTCCGAACACGATGGAACGTGTTTCGGAGGCTAATTTGATCATATACACAAGTTACGGAAGAAAACGATCAATTTTAAATTTAAATCAATTAAAATAGTTTCTAAGCGTTTTTAGCTGCCAAGGTCAAACGACAACTCCGATTGCTACGAAAATTGAAATCCGATAATAACTAACTATTACGGATCCAATGGAACTGCTTTTGTCGAATTCCGAGACTATGCCACGGAAGGGTATTTTAAAATATCGATTTAAACGGTATATTATTAAAACTGAACAAATCACCTTTAAACTAAATTTCAACCATTCTAATATATTCAATATCATCATTATAAATCTTATAAGCCTTCAATTTTTTTCAAACAGGCTTAACACTCCAGGTTCAACATTTTACCCAATTTCTGTTTATTAAATCCAATGACTCAATTGCTAAATAATAATAATATTTGAATTCAAGTTAAAATCAGCTTTTAAATATTTAAAATCAATTAATTATCCCAATTTAAATTGTTAAAAATTCTTCGTCACATTCCTCTCCACTTAAAAGAATTTCGTCCCCGAAATTACTTGTTAGGAAGAATGATCCAATACCCGTTTACTTTTCCCCCAAAACCCACAACTCAACATTCTACCAACTATCCTTTATAAAAGAGCCCTTAACATTCTTACTAACTTTCCAAATTCTCCCATAGTTTCCAAACAATATTCTTTTGTTCCATCATTCTAATCTCAATTTAAAACAAAAATTTGAACTATCAAAATTTTTCTAACTCCCTAAATTTTCGAAAATTTTTGCCAGCGTCCCTTTTGCGCGGCTAGCTTGGTACAACTACAAAAGGCCTTTACAGGCTCTCAAATTCCAAAAAGAAAACAAAAGCCAAGTGGCTAGATCAAAAACCCAATCCAAAATCATACAAATATTTAAACACATACCTTTTAGTTGGGCAATTCAAATTTATCTTTGGAGTCACAATCAATTTTCCTTTCCCCTTTAATACCTGCATATCTTACTTAGCAACAATATTCAATCGTAACTTTCAAATCATTTTATACATTTCCTTATAGAAGTTTTCATATCTACTTCTATTCAAATTAGTTTTCCCATTTCCATATGATTTCTATTTGTCTTCAATTCTGAATATAGAATTTTATCTTTCATTTATAACTGATTCATATTAGTTTCATCTACTAATTTACTTTAATTTCCAATTTGAAATCGTTTGTCTCTAACCAAAATTTTTCCCAAAAGTTTTCCAACTCCCAAAATTATCGGAAAATTTTGGCAGAGTCTCCTTTGTACGGAGGAGCTTTTGCAATTTGACAATAGATATAAATATGTATACATCGACCCACACGGTCGGAAAAAGCAAAAACAGTTCATATTTCCTATTTTTATTGCGTAGGCGTACCTATATTTAGCATTTTAAGCAAGCAGCTTATTTATTTTAGCAAATAGCGCAACCAAATCCAGCCAAACGGCCTTTAGGTACCTGTACTTACTCAATTTAAATATGTAAGCACTAAAATCATGTAATTTTAACAACATTTAACATATTTAACTAGAAAACATACAAGTTTCTATAAGCAATGCAGGTTAAACAATCTTTATAAGCCACTTATGGGGTTCCGACTTAAATTTTAATTATTTACAACCAATTCACAAACATCTCCATTCAATTCAAATGGTTTCCCACTCAGTTGCTTACATCCAATTTACTTTAACCCAAACAAGCTATTTTTTTCAAAATCAAGTTATTTAACTTCTCTCAACCCAAAGAATTTTAATTACTTTCATTAACGTCAAACGACAATTCATCCAATGCAAATTCGACAAGATTTGCTTAAAAGGGTATTCATTTTAGTTCATAACAACTTCAAATTAATTTCAACTCATTCTGTACTTAATTTCATTTCATTTTTAATTTATTCACCAACCATACATTGCATTCCATTTCTTTCCCGCAACTGTTTCATTTCAAAATAATTTATTAAGCTTGGCACATTCAAATACTTATAAATTAATAACCATTCCCAAATTAATTTAACCCAAAATTTATTTGATGGTCTTCCATTTTTCTCGAAACCAAGCTTTTATTGACTTAAGTAATTTTACTTCAAATTTGTACGCCTCACAACTTAAGTTCATCCTGATAATCCAATTCCAATTAAAACTATGATTAAATTTTTTTCCAATCAAATTTCATCCACTTATTATTTAATTCAATTACCCCATTTAAGAATTTTAATTCATCTACTTAATTCCATTTCACATTTATTTTATTTATACAATACCAATCTCAATTTATTTTTACTTACCTGGGTTTTATTTGCAACTCAAACCATTTTTATTATAATTCACTTTCATTTCATTCGACAGCACTTCCTTTATATCCAATTTACTTTGCAAATTTCGTTAAATATTATTCAAATCACACTTGAATTGTATTCATAATTTAAAACCATCACTATTTCGATCCAACTCAATTTTATTTTTATTTTTACAACATCTTGTAACGACCCGATATTTTCAACCATTCGCATCCGCGCATGTCGGACTTGAATTGTTCAAAATACCGCGTTGCAATAAAATTTGGCAAATCTCAGAATATACAGTAAATAAATAATCATAGAATCACAGACACAGAATCAGAATACTCGCACCGGAATTTAAAATAACTTAGTGGTTCATGAAGCCACTATAGTAGTCTCAAAATAAGTATAAAGTACTTAGTCTTAAACCAAATATAGTTTGAAGTCTCCACAGAAACTCTCAATATTAAATTGTCTTGATTTCAAAGGATAAAATAAGACTGAATATAAAACTTGACGACAGCTTGAAAAGAGATGATCTGCTGAAGTCCTAGCTCTGGAGGTGAAGTCTGAACTGAAACTCAGGCTGACCCGAGCGTAAAATAAAACATAAACACTCGAGTCAGGACATACATACTTATACAGTGTAAGCAAATTCAAGTATACTGTAATATAGAGCAAGTAACTCAAAGGATGCTTGGGACCGCCCATCCTCTAAGGATCCGTTAAACTATTTACTATGTAGTAATAATTTCGCTATTATAATAGTGTCTGTATTAAAATAAACTTACTTTTAAATTGCGTTAAGGAGTGATCCAATATTCACCTTAACACGTAATAGTCCCAGTAGTCCATCCAATATCATAGTCCCTCCTGATCGGGAAGCGACCAGAGGATACCACACGAGATACGGGAGAAAACCAAACTCGTACAAGGCTCGCTATGGAAGGTGACAAGGCACAACTAGGCAATTCCAGGGTAGATATACCAATTACGCATCCGGACTGGTGGAAATGTATAGCGTGCAGCTACCGCCCACCTCGAACAACACTCCCAAATCAAAGGTGTGCACCAAACAATCACAAAGTAATAGAATGGCATACAAAGAAGTGCGTCCGATCAGAGGTGCTACCTCATTAATTCGAGAATCGCTCCTGTTTTAGCCACCTTATGCCAACTCACGGGAGTCAGGTCCACTTATTTACGTCAAAGGAAACGTCACCTCCATCCTACTTCATTCTGGAATCTCCACCGTGTACACGCTGTGACGCCCCACCTCTATACCCACGCTAGCCAAGAACACTACGGTGTAATGCTGTCAACTAGCACGGAGAATAAGGCTGTTGAGGAGCGACCATCTGTATAATTGCTTTGTGCGAGTGTCGATATGCCAGATAAAAATATAACTTTTCATCTCAAGAGGAAATCTGACATACCGATACAAACTCAAAGCTACTACACAGTGGCTATGTATAATCTTCGGAAACAAATATAGAAATAAGCATAACATAAATCAGCCACAGATAATTCATATCACAAAGGCAGAAATAGATATGAATATACAACACTTAAAAGTGTTTATCAGAGTACACGATAACACAAAAAGATAGTTACAAGTGCTACACAAAAGAATAAGTATACATTATAGAGTCTACATCACAAATGTATACAACAAAATAAACTACTAATCTAAGTAGTTAGCCAAAAGTCAGAATAATAATCTCTGACGAGGAGTCAAGGAGAAGCACCTGAAACATCTCGGTTTGACCTGAGTATTATTTAAGAAGAAAATAATAAACGGACCAGTCTAGCTATAAATATCAGATAAAGAGATATAGAATAAGAGATATGACAAAAACGTATGATAACCATAAAGCCATATTGTGATAAGTATGTAATTAAAAATCAATCCAGAGATTAATCAATATCACAAGAATCTTCTCAAAGATTAAAAAGAATGTCATATTCTTAATTTAATTCACCGAGCCACAAATAACGACATACATATCAATGCCAATTTGCAAAAGTTGGTGAAACATAAATTCCAGAAATACCCATTAGAAATCCAGAGATCAAATAATTCGGAGCAACGACGTCGCACATCGCAACGTCCGATGATCCAAAAACACAATAAATAGGAACAACGACGTCGTACAGCGTAACGTCCGATGAGCCAAAGCATAATAAAAAGGAACAACGACGTCGTACAGCGTAATGTCCGATGAACCAAAGCATAATAATAAGGAACAACGATGTCGTACAGCGTAACATCCGATGAACCAAAGCATAATAATAAGGAACAACGACGTCGTACAACGTAACGTCCGATGAACCAAAGCATAATAAAAAGGAACAACGACGTCGTACAGCGTAACGTCCGATGAGCCAAAGCATAATAAAAAGGAACAACGATGTCGTGCAGCGTAACATCCGATGAACCAAAACACGATAAAAAAAGAACAACGATGTCGTACAGCGTAACATCCGATGAACCAACACATAGTATAATGGAACAACGACGTCGTACAGCGTAATGTCCGATGAACCAAATCATAATAAAACAGAACAACGACGTCGTACAGCGTAACGTCCGATGAACCGAATCAAAGAGACATCGCACATTGCTAGTCTAAACCATAAGAATGATCGTCATGATAAACGAGAAGTGTCAATTACACTAAGCTAGTAAATATAAAAGTTTAGCTTCATGTCCCATAACCACTTGCTTAACTTAAATATTTACGAACAAACTGTAGATCTCCACTAGAAAATTATCACAAGAGTTTCAATCGAACAAGTCCAAGAATTAACCGATGAAGTAAACGCAAGCGTTTCATACCACTTGTTTTACTAAGCCGTTTAATTAGATTTCTCATACGAGTGAGGTAAAGGTTTGTATATACTAGTAGATTGGAAAATGGTTTTATAAACGAGTTTGATATTGAAAGTATAGTTGAAACCTTTTTGATGAAGAAGTTTTGATATTTAATACTAGTATTAAAACCTTTATTCTTTTAAAGTGACAAATCACAAAAATGATTGTAGAACAATCAATCACAAAAATTCACATTCGAAGACGTGAATAAAAATCCAAAGAAACCGATATCAAATCCATCGAAATGGATACTTCCAAAAATTCCCAAAGAAAAGGAGTCATCAAAGTCGATAATATATGATAGCAACAAATAGGGAAGTAACACGAATCGATTAAATTTGGAAAAGACGCAAAACAGCCTAAATAGGAAAAATAGCAGCAGGTCGGTCGGCCAGCTACAGAGCTCGGTCGACCGGACCCTGTTCTGAAATATTCTCGGGAAGCAGATCGGTCGACTGTGCTCTGCAGTCGGTCGACCAATCCCTGAGGCAGAGAAGTGCTTGGCACTTTGGAAGCAGGTCGGTCGGCCGGCCACAGAGCTCGGTCGGCCGGACCTGTTCCCAGCCTCTTCCCAGCCCATTGAATAGAATGGCCAATCACGACCAATTTGCAAACGCTCGAGCATTGGCGCTAAGGATTTATGTCTATCGACTACCCGGCCCTATGAGCTCTTTGTTGCATCACAAAACATGATCAAAACATCAAAGTTTGGATTTTCAAAGAATTGAACTCAAAACACTAAAAATTGGAATATTCACCAAATCAATCCAAACCAAAAGCAATTGCACAAGAATAAGTGTTAGGAATTCATACCTAACAATCGAAGAATAAGTTTTTAACTTCAATTTTTCCCTCCACGATGGTTTTCAGCTTGCTTTTGAATTTTTAATGGCGTCTTCATCGTCATCTTTCTCTTCCTCTTCTTTCTCTTTTGACTCCGCATCCTTTCCTCCTCTTTCTTCAACCTCTTCTTCTGTTCTTCCCTCATCTTCTCTTTCTGCATCTACTGCTAATCAATCAAATCCAGTGTTAATTTCCAATAGCAATGATTCTTGTTCTCTGAATTCTAACTGGTCGAATATTTTCAAATCTCTACCTCGTAATGCAGGGTCGTATAAGCCTATTCATTTTGATATTTCGCGAGACAAACCTTCTATTGATTTACCGGATCTTGTTAAAGAGGAAGGTTTAAAATACTGGAATAATCATTTAGTCGGTTTCTTTCTTGATGGTACGCTTTCTTTCTTGTCTGTTGTGAATTTTCTTAAAAGATATTGGAAACTTAAAGGCGAAGTTGAATTTAAATCGGATGGGTTTAATTTTTACTTCAATTTTTCCAATCAAGAGGATAAGGACCATATCCTTAACTCGGACCCTATCTTTATTAGAGGTAGGATGTTCATAATTACAAAAAGGGATCCATCTATTGGGTTATCTCAAGCTCAGGTTAAGAAAGTGCCGGTATGGATACATTTTCATAGAATTCCAATTATTTTGTGGACGTTAGTTGGTATCAATTGGTTGGCATGTCACATTGGTAGATTAATATGTTTTGATAGTAGCACTAAAAAGTTGCAAAGGTTTAAGTATGCAAAAGCATTGGTGGAGATTTCGCCTGATTCTGAATTACCTGACACTATTCATGTACCACAGCTAGGAAAGAATTGTCCTGATGTTAGATTATCTTATGATTGGAAGCCTAAAATTTGCACTCATTGTAGAATTTTTGGACATGATACTGCAACTTGTGAATTTGTTAATACTGCCAATGATGCAAAGGATAATAATCTGCATGATATGGACGAGAATGAAGTTAGGATTCAAACTGGTCATGATGCTAATCCTATTGATCAGAATTGGAAAGTTGTTAATAAAAGAAATAAAGGGGTATGGAAGAGGAAAGTCTCCATGGTTAAGGAAAATACTCAATCAAATGTTGATACTATGAGTAGTAAGGAAGTTGGCAAATCAAAAGATAATGAAACTCATATTGTTAATAGTTCTTGCCCTACTGTTAATGCTAACTCTTTTTCAGCTTTATCAAATCCTTCTATTGATATGGTCAGGGTTGGTGTATCTGATCCATTATGTGATGTAAATCTTTCTACTTCATCTTTGTCAGTTGAAAATCCTTCTAATGCTTTATCTGACTCTGTTTCAAAGGTTGTCTCAGCTGTTGTTTCAAGTTCTGTTTCAACATCATGTTGTTCTCAATTCAGTTCTAAATCACCATCCATGAATGTTACTAATCCTTCACCATATTTGCATTTGTCACCTCCTAAAAATATTTTACTTCCACCTCCTTCTGGGTCGTGTGAGAGTGTAGTTATTATGAAGAATTCAAGTTTTGCTAGTAATCTGGATTCTGTTGATCTTAATAAGGGTAAGGAATTTAAGCCTCCTGAGGTCCAACCTTTATCTTCATCCAAAAATAATTCTCATCCAAGGCATACTAGGAAGAATCCTTCACCACTATTACCTCCTCTTCCTAATAAATGAATAACATTGCTTTTTGGAATATTAGGGGGGCTAATTTAACCTCTAAACAATTAGAGATCAAGAATCTTATTGAGATCAAAAATATTCATTTGATGTGTGTTTCAGAAACTAAGCTTGACATTCACTCAACTATTAAGGCTATTAGTTTGATTGCTCCATCTTGGTTGCATGATAATAACTTTGTTGAATCTAATTATGGTAGACTGCTCACTCTTTGGAATCCACATTTGTTTAAACTTTCCAGAATTAGTGCCTCTGATCAATATATTCATTATAATTGTATCCATTTACCTTCCAATACAAACTTTCATCTTACTTCTGTGTATGCTCAAAACTCATCAACTCTGAGACAGGTATTCTTGGATCATCTTCCTTCTTTAAATTCATCTTCTATCCCCTGGATTATTGGTGGTGATTTTAATTGTATGTTTGCGAGTAATCAAAAAATTGGGGGCTGCCCTTTATCTCTTAAGGATATTTCTCCTCTAAACAGTGCTTTAATTCAATCAAATCTTATACCTGTTAAATTCTTTGGTTCTGATTTTACTTGGTCTAATAGCAATAGGAGTGGTAATCCAACATTATGTAAGCTTGATCATATTTTCTTAAATCTTTCTTTTCTTCATCTTTGGCCAAAATCTGTCTATCACATTTTCCAGCCTTCTTTATCTGATCATTGCCCATTAATTTTTCATTGGGGAGTTGATGATTTTTGTGGAGGGAAACACACTTTTAAATTTTTTAATTTTTGGACTAAGCAGGTGGATTATTATGATATTTTAAAGCAGGTCTGGAGTATGCAATTTGGTAAAGATCCTCTTACAAATATTATTCTCAAGATGAAAGCTCTGAAATTTCAACTTTGGAATTGGTCTTCAGCAATTTTTGGTAAGGATTCTAATCTTTCTTCTCAAATTAGGAATCAGCTGATTAGGATACAGGAGGAACTGAGTGCTAGACCATTTGATACTATTTTACTTCATACTGAACTGCAATTAAAGAATATTCTTGAGCAAGTTATTCAAAAGGAAGTGTCTTCACTCAAGCAGAAAATTCTTTTGAGAATGGATAAAGAGGCTGATAGGAATACTAAATATTTTCATAATTACTTAAAAGTTAAAAGGAATCGTGAGTGCATTTTTCAGATAAAGGATATGTTTGGAAATTTAGTGGAAACTTTTGATGGTATTAATGAAGCTTTTGTGAGGTATTTTACATCAATTTTAGCTCCAAACAATCAATTCATTCCTGACATTAAACCTCTCTTTGATATTACTCTTCCAACCTTAAATACCCTTCAATCCAATTCTCTGATCAGTGCTATTTCTAATAATGAAATTGAAGTTGCAGTCTTTAGTTTGGACAGTGATAGTTGTGGAGGTCCAGATGGTTATAATGCACATTTTATTCAACAGAGTTGGAAGATAATTGGGTCTGACATTATTAAGGCTATTCAATATTTTTTTTCTTAATAATAAACTCCCTGTTGGACTAGCTGCCACTGCTATTGCCCTAATACCCAAGATTGTTAATCCATCTTCTGTTGTTGATTTTAGACCAATTTCATGTTGCAATATCATTTATAAAATTATTTCAAAGGTATTAGCTAATAGATTACAATCAGTCTTGCCATCTATCATCTCCAACAATCAGGCTGCATATATTAAGGGTAGATCAATAAGTGATAATATTCTTTTAACCCATGAATTATTGTATGGTTATGAAAGGAAAAATATTTCTCCAAGGTGCATGTTAAAGCTTGACATTAAAAAGGCATTTGACTCTATTGCTTGGAATTCAATTTTAGTAATTATGTCCAGAATGAATTTCCCAAAGCCTTTTTTAGCATTGATTTATACTTGTATATCATCACCTATGTTTTCTATTTCAAGAGAGGGTGGGCTGTATGGTTATTTCAAAAGTGTACAAGGTGTTAGGCAAGGCGATCCAATTTCTGCATACTTGTTCATAATAGTTATGGAACTTCTTAATCCAATTTTGATGGATCTTGTTACTAAAGGAGATTTTCAGCTTCATCCCAAATGTAAAAGACCTGTTATTCCTCACCTTCTCTTTGCTGATGATCTTATCATTTTTACTAAGCCTTCTTATCACAATATTCAGTGTATTATTTCATCCCTAGAGCTTTTCTATTCTATTACTGGCCTTCAGATTAATCTTCACAAGTCAAATATATTAGTTGCTGGTTTAAATTCATTTCAGAAAAACGATATCATTAAGTGCTCAGGTCTACAGGAATTATCCAAAAATACTTTCTACTTGGGTTTGCCTATCTTTTGCTCTAGAATTACTAAACAAAATTGCCTACCACTTTTTGAGAGGATCATTGAAATGCTTCAGATATGGCCAATGGATAAACTGTCACAAGCTGGTAGGTTAACTATCATTCAATCAATTGCAGTGGCTATGACAACATATTGGACTAGACATTACATACTTCCTGTTAAGCTTATTAATATGATTTCTAGTGCACTTAATAAATTTCTTTGGCATGGTGACCCTTTTTCCAGAAAGTTGATTCCTATTTCTTTTTACAAGCTATTTGAATCCAAAAAGAAAGGTGGTCTTGGTATAACTAATATTTTTCTATGGAATAAGGCTGCTATATCAGTATATTTCAATAAGATCTTTGAATCTGAAAAGAATTTATGGTCGCAATGGGTCAATAATAATCTTATTGGTAAAAAGTATTTTTGGACTATGCCCATACCACAAAATTGCAGTTGGAGTTGGAGATGTATTCTCAAGCTTAGGGAGACTTTCATTCCTCTTATACAGTGTAACTATGTTTTGATTAAGGGTTTATCTTTCTGGCTTTCACCATGGGCTAAACAAGGGATGATCTTGAGCTCTGTAGTGGATTATAATTTGAGAAGAAGCTCTGGTATTTCTGAACAGGCAAAGGTTGAAGAGTTTTTACATGATAATGGTATAGTTTTACCATATTCTAGTTCCTCTCAACTTAGGAACTTATGGAATGCCATCACTGATAATCCCATTAAGAATAATGACAATGTTTTAATTTGGTCTGATAAGGGTAAACATCATTCCAATAGACTTGTTTATAATGCTCTCTGTCAAAATGGTTATCAATTCCCCTGGCATTCAAGAATATGGAATATTGGAGGTAGTGCAAATGAAAATTTATTGTTATGGAAAGTGATGGCTAATGCTTTAAATACCAAAGATAAACTTTGTAAAATGGGTATTATTTCAGATGACATATGTGTTCTATGCAAATCAGAAACTGAAAGTAATACTCACTTGTTTTTTGAATGCACTTTTGTGTATCAGATTTGGTACAGATTGCTTTCTAATGGTGGTTTTTATAAACCATCACCTGTTAGTTCGGTTGAATGGTTTAATGTGTTCAAAGCTACAAGATGGAAGACTCATAAGACAAGGTTGCTGCTTAAACTGCTAAAGAGATTGATATATGCAATATGGTCTGAAAGGAACAATAGAGTGTTTGGTATTGGATGTAAGAATTTGGCACAGCTATATAATTTGGTTCATGGCAGCATTCTCAGAGACATTAAAGCTAATCATATTTGAAGTTCATGGCAGTTTTACTTACATGCAGATGGCTATTCTCTGGATTGTTATATACAATAGGATTCCCAAGTCTGTATGCAGTGATTTATTCAGTTTGGTCTTTGTAATGAATTCTTTGATTGTATTTGTTTGTTTTATTATCATTGTAATGGCCAAGATGGTTGTATTTGAGTGAAATTTGTGGATTTGTAACTGCTCTTGTAAAACTACATAAGTCAATAAAATGAGTTCTTACTCTTGCTTTTCAAAAAAAAAAACAATCGAAGATAATTATAGACTAAGATGTGAGATAAAAATCTCACCTTTGAACCTAAAACAAATGAAGGAGAAGCTTGAAGACAAGAGAAGATCAACCACACTTCAATCTCAACACAAGAAGCTTGAATCTAAGTTTAAAAGGGAAATATTTCCCAAATTAGGTTTAGGAATTTTCTGAAATCAAAGAGAGAATGAGTTGGAGAAGAAGGAGATGATACTTACCAATGCTTCTCTTTGGATTTGGAGGTAGAAGCTTGAATTTGCAGATGAACTAGGGCTTGAGTTTTAATTTCCCATCTCACTCCTCATTTTCAGTTTTGCTTGAGTGTTAGGAGTGGGAATGAAGTAATGAAGAGGAGAGGGGGATTGGGACTGAGTTAGTAAGTGATTAATGGGTTCAGCCCAAACCAAAGCCCTAAGTGAAAAAGTGGCCAAATTCCACTATCTCCAAACATATCAAAGTTTATACTCAAAAAGTTGCGAACGACGTTTTGAACTCAATGGAAATGGTCTCGAGTCCTAATTCGACCGTATGCAAAAGGTAGCTTTTCGGACTAAAATCCGACGAACGGTGAAATATTTAAATAAAATATTTAAATATGAAATCGATAAATATGCGGGTTGTTACAACGGTTGTCAAAATTGTTTTCGGTATCGACAGAGAGTATGCCCATATCCGATCCCGGTCTCTTTGCCAACCAATCGTTATTATAACCCATGGATATTTTATTCAAAATATGGTTTATACTTCAAAAATCAAACTATCATGTCCATTTCAAAACCAAATACGATATCAGTTCCATTTCAAAACCAAATCAGTACGATATCCTTTCATTTCAAAAACCCATAAAATATGATATCTTTTACATTTTAAAAACCAAAAAATATATGATATCGTTTCCATTTCAAAAATCAATAAAAATTATGATATCATTTAAATAAATCCAAATTTCCAAATCACTGAATATTTCTTTCTATTATTTTTAAACTTTAATTATTCTTTTAAATCATCTTAAACAAAAACCAAGTTATAAAGTCATATGCTTAAAATTTCAATTTCCATAAGTTTCAAATTGATATATTTTAAGACAGTTCTTAAATAAATAAAATTTCAAATAAATTCATTTCCAAAACCATAATATTTTTAAAGTTATAACCCTTCGAAACCAAACCCTTAGAAACCATAATACTTTGAAAGTTATCCTTTGGAAATCATAATACTTAGAAAATCATAACACTTTTAAAAAATATATTCATTTAAACCATTTAATTCAATGTTAATATCTTCCAATATAATATTCATTTAAACCATTATATTCAATGCCAAATATATTCTTTACAAAATTGTAGCATTTCAAAGTTCATTCATTCAATTATAAATTTTCCAAACATTGAATTTTCAGTGACAACAGCATTTATAAAGTGTTACTGTAGGTTATAGTAGTCTTTCAAAACATTGTCGAATTCAGAAACATTAAAACTTAAAATTTTAACCATTTTTAACTTATAAAATTATATTTCCTGCTTCAGAAAAATATTCATTTGGATACCATTTATCTTATGATTAAATAAAATAAAATTTATAAATAAAATATCCAAATTTACTATGAATCATTTGTAAGTCAAAATTTTCCAATTTTACTTAACTTGTATTTTTTTTTCAAATAACTTTACACTTAATTTAAAATACCCACTACCTAAATAAAACTAAATTCTCATTTATTTACTTAACTTAACAATTTTATTTAAAACCCAATTTCCAATTCTCAAGTTAAGTCATAAATTGAAATTTCACCTTTCCATTTGAAAACAACATTTTCAATTATTTACTTACAAAACACATCCATTCCATAATTTTTTTTATCATAGTTAATATACACTAAATTTTCTTCACAACTTTATTCATTTAGACATCAATTCAACTATGATTCAAGTTAAATAAAAGTTATTACAAAATGTCCCATTTCAACTGTCTTTCATTTTATCAATTCAAAGTACATTATTTATTATACCAAACATATCCATTTTCGAAAATAACTTTTATTAAAATTTCTAGGTTAGATTTTAAACTCCATATTAAATCAAATTTAATTATTATGTCATTTATCGTAAATAAAATCTTTAAATTCACTTTAAAACCAATTATTAACTTACAAAAATTTAACTTATAGAAAACAAAACACCTTTAAAATTTGAAAGCCTTAAGTCAAATTTTAAGTTAAATTTCACAAATTTTATTTCAAAAATACTTAATAATTTTTAGAAAAATATTATAATATATTAACCATGGGCTTGTATAATATTTTCTAACCTAGGTCAAGTAATACAGATATGTATCATTTTAATCCGTAATTTAAAAAGAAAAATCCAGGTTCTATCATTTCAAACTCGCAATCCCAAGTTAAATAATAAATAATTAAATAATTAAATAAATGAATAAATAATTATCATTCAGGCTTATCATTTTAGCCTGTATTGATTTCTATTCTACAGGGAACCGGTAGTGTGATTTAACGGTAAATAATAATAAATAGTATACCTGCAAAATATAACTATAGATAATACAACTGATGAGGTGTCAATTAAATAATGGGGTTTTAACATCATAAGTTTATATCACAGGCAGATAAAATTAAATAAAATAAATTTACAATTACACTTGTGATTTATTCACAAATATACAAGTATGTTTGTCTAGTGAGGAATACTCACCTTATTGCCATCGAAGATTTTGATTTAAGAATGATGGTAACAATTTGAAAAGAGAATGCACAGAAGCACGATCAAATAGTTGCGAAGGTTGCGACCAGATTTTTATTCTTGAAAAGGAAACGAATAAATTCAACATCAAAACTAAGTAAAATTTAACACAAAATTTTGAAATAAACTAAACGAATGGAATCAAATTTTGACTTAACCACTTCACTAGATGGAGAGAGGAAGGTAGGGTGTAGATGAGCATGAAGTGGACGACAAAATATAACAAACAAAAAGAAGAAGGAAGGAAAAAAATGAATAAAACCATTACCTGATTTCCCTGCTCACGAAAAAGAAAGAAGCAAATGGAGATGTAGACAATTTTTGAGGTGAGGAAAAGTGATATGAGGTTTGTATTTATAGGCAGAAGCTTTGCACGCAAGGAAAAGTAACGTGTGCAAATCAAATGGGAACAAAAAGGCAAGCAAATATTTTTGCTTTGATATGTGATGTTGAATTATTGAGTTTATAAGGCAAAGAATATTTAAATCAAATAGTTAATTTTTGCAGTGGTATCGTGGACCACATATCCAAAAGTAACGTACATTGATTTGATAAAGGAATGTCAAAAGATTTTTTTTTTAAACAGTACGTGAACATGAATTGAAAGGGTGCTGTCATTCCCCTGAATATGCGTGATGTTTGAAATAAAAGGAGAAATAAAATTTAAATTATTTCTTTCATTTTTTTGCTGACCGAGTATTTCCAAAAGGGTTTGCATGATTATAGGAAGAATCATCAAACAAATATATTTTGCTTTGACTGAAGAGGAAATTTCGAACGTTGCCAATAGTTTCAGGTAGGAAATAATAGATATGTAATATATGGTATCCGTTTCTTTCTGCAATAAATTAACAGTCTATGCATGTGATATCTAAATTTATTGCATTATTTTTATCATTTTCTGTCATGTACGTTAAATTACATTTAGTTGCAAACATAAAGCAAATTTAACTGAAATTTTGTTCCACTGCATAGAAAATGAAGTTTGACATATTTTATTATTACAGGAATAGTTTTACTTCTCAATCTTTCAAAATGAAGATAAGGGAGGCAAGCTGATAGGAAAAAAAAATACTGCTTACGTGACAAGAAACTTGCATTGATGATTTAGTTTAAAAGATGAAAGTTTTACTGATAGATAAAATAAGGAACGCACAAATTAAGGATATGAATGTTAGAAAAAAAATCAAAGATTTTATCCCAAATAAAATAGTTGCAGCAAAAGAGAAATGGGATGTCCCTAAAAAGGCAAATGGCCAGTCACGGTTAAAGGAAAATTGAAACGGATATGCTTCCCTCTTACTCAAAAATGTAAGTTTACTGATTTATTTAACCATTTTTAGTTACGGTATACACATTTGGAATGCGCACTACAGACGCGATAAGTAACTCAAAATTTTACCCTCAAAATGACGCCTAAATTCTTATACGTTTTCTTATATACATTATTTACTCCATCAGATAACGTTCCCTTTAAATGCATACTTAAACAGTTTCTTTACACACTATGAATCTTGAAATTTATTACTTATTAAGATATGTTTTGTTTACACTGGGTTTTTATTCATTCATTTATCATTTACCCAGAATCTATTACAAAAGTATATATAAGTAACGGTATAAATTATTTTATTTTTAAAAGGTATAAAATCTATTTTAAAGAACAAAAGTGAAATAAAGGTTGTTGTGAATTTATTCAATTAAACTAAAAGATTTGAAAACTAGAATTTAAAAAGACTTAGATTCCGATGAACGTTAATTTATAACCAAAATATGCATTTTAGAGTTTTCTTATAAATAAAAATCTTGGGCGAGCTAAATTTAGAAAAGGACAAAAGAGAAAAGAAGAAAAGAAAAATGGAAAAAGAAGAAGAAGGGAAGCGATGAAAAATTAGAGCTTGTAATATTTTCTCTCTCTTAGGAAATGAGAAAATAGAGAAGATGAGAAAAAGAGAAACTTGTACATGAATTGCAAGGCAAAATATACGGCTAAACTAAAGGAATGAATGGCTAGAAAGGAATAAATGTTAGGAAAACAAAAAGGCAAGAATTAAGGCAACCTTTCGATTCTTTCTCTAAAACAGGTAATTAATTTAGAGCTTAATTATGTATATGGAGAGAGAAACCTTTCATTCTTTCTCTAATCAAATTGATTGATTAATTAAATGTCATTAACAAGCTATTTATTCATAGCATGGAATGTAACTATGTCCAAATGTATTCTACAGTAAATTATGCAAGTGCAATATATTAGATTGTGTACAAAGATGATGTTTCCTTCATATATATCTTTATTGGTCATAGTATTATTAAAAACATATACGTATATATATATATGTATATATATGTGTATATATATATATGTATATATATATGTATATATATATATAATAGACTTATACATATAAATGTGTTGAAATTAAGTTTCACTATTTTATGAGCCTAAAATTAAAGACAATAATTTTGAACCTAATCTCCAGATTAAAAGGGTTTCAGATTAAAAAGTTATGACTTTGCATACAAGTCCATCTTATAAATCTTAAGTCAAATTAACACAAACACATATGTATATACAATCATTGTAAATAATGTCTTAAACTTAATACAACATCTTTATGTTAAAATTTATAACTTAGTAGATTCTTTAATATTAAGCAATATATAAAGGTCTAACGTTAATTTAAAAGGAAAAAAAAGGAATCGTGATATTTTTTGTAATAAATTCAAGTTATTTTTATAAAGAAGCCCCCATTTTTTTATCTTTAAACAAAAGTATGCAAAAACCAAAAGATTGGATTTAAATAATGAACACATACAAACATTAATAAACTACATATGTCTTCTATTTGAATCAATAACAGGAATATTACATTAATTAAGGCTTAAATTTAAATTACAATAAGTTTTTTTTCTTCTTTAACTTTTTTTTATCAAAACTTATTAACTTAAAAATCTAATTATTGAAAATTTTACTTTTAAATAAAAAAACAACAACAATGTTTTCAAGTAAAACTTAGTTAAAATATTTACAAAATTATGGGTTGTTACACTCTCCCCCACTCAAAACTTTTCGTCCCCGAAAAGGAAGGAGGTAGTAGAATAGAAACACCTTGAAAGAAAACTAAATTGAAACTCAAAATAGAATCATTCATTTAAACCATATAAATTCAATTTAAATTAATTAATATTCAATAATTGATTTAATCTATTTGATTTTTACTGAAGTTAAATCAATCTTAACTATTTCCAAATTGATTATCTTATTATTCAATTATTTTAAAATTAACAATTTCTAAAATCATAAATTTGTATAGTCATTTATAATAATCATCTTTTATTAAACAAATTTAATTCTTCTTTATTCCAGATTATTATTAAATATATTCTACTTAATATATCTTATCACACATATTAAGTAGATTACATTTATTATAACTATTTCAATTTATTTCTAAATTTCCTTTAACACCATTTGATATTGTATATTATTCAATTATTTTTTTATTCTATTTACCTCTATTTGTCTTTTTGTAACTGAAACTTTATGTGTATAACATTTATTATAGCCACTCAAATTTTTATTTATAAAATCCTTTTATATTGTACATTATCCAATGACATAGTTAATTTCTGAATGATTTAGGTAAGTTATATTGGCATGCAATTTAATATTATACAAGTAAAAAAATTTCCAATTCTATTATTCAAGTTTAAATATTCATTCAAAATTTGACTTTATTTTATCATTAGAATCACCTTTTAACATAAATTTATGAATTAAATTTCCAATTAACTTCAAACACTTTAGAGATAAATAAATACATACATATAGTATATGTCAAATGAAATTTAAATCATATATCTATATATTTTATAAATTAAGTCATATTTTAGAAATTCAAATCAATTAAATTTTTGAAGCAAAACTACAGCGTGGTCTCTTCACTTCGATACTCGAAAATGAATGTCGATGATGCTGCAGTCATTACCGAAATTATTTTCCAACGACAAAGAGAAGAGCACTAATTTTTAAAACTTTAAAATTCTTTGGAAACAAATTTCTTATTCGAAAATACTTTAAATAATATGTCCCTTTAAATAATATATCCTTTTAAGACTTTAAACACAAAGTTTGAAACTATCAGAAATTAAATTCTTAAATTCTTGTTTTAAATTCATTTCTGTTTTCAAATAAATTTATAACCATGTTTTATAGTTCAATTATTTATATAAGACAAAACCAATGGTTTACAAAACCATAAATAAAATCAAAGACTATTATCTCTAAACAACTAGTTAAATTAATTATAAAATTCTGAAATTATACTTATATATAATATTAGATTTTTCCCAAATATAGGAATAATTTTTCAAAACAAGGATAGAGATTCAAATTTGATGGACTCAAATCAAAGAGAATTTTGATTTAAAGATAAGTTGTAATCAGAAGATCCGATGATTAAATAACAGAATAAGGAACTAGATAATTTGATATAAATCGCGGGCAACCTTAGCCAGGTCAACCGTGACTTAAAGAGTCAGATCGAATGTAGATTTACCATTCGATCCGAAGAGATAGAGTTTGGAATAACCAAAGATACTAGCATCTAAACCGAGGTTAAATATAAATCTTTGGTGAATCAATGCTAATTGTAAAGGAGTTTCACCCCTTTATTAGAATATTTGCGAGACCGCCAATTCACTATAAAGATTGTCCGAAGTGGAGTTATGGGATACTCCAGAATCGAAAGAAGATGAATATTGAAGGACAAGAATGAAATTTGGAACCGCAGGGAACGTTCCAAAATTCGAAAAGGAAGAGATTCAAGCTCGAATGAAAGTTATTCTGTAAATCAAATTTACCGTACATTCTAAGTTTTGCCTAGAGCCAAAGCTCTGATACCAACTGTAACGACCCGATATTTTCAACCATTCGCATCCGCGCATGTCGGACTTGAATTGTTCAAAATACCGCGTTGTAATAAAATTTGGCAAATCTCAGAGTATACAGTAAATAAATAATCACAGAATCAGAATACTCGCAGCGGAATTTAAAATAACTTAGTGGTTCATGAAGCCACTATCGGTAGTCTCAAAATAAGTATAAAGTACATAGTCTTAAACCAAATATAGTTTGAAGTCTCCATAGAAACTCTCAATATTAAATTGTCTTGATTTCAAAAGCAAAAATAAGAACTGAACAGAAAACTTGACGGCAGCTTGAAAAGAGATGATCTGCTGAAGTCCTAGCTCTGGAGGTGAAGTCTGAACTGAAACTCAGGCTGACCCGAGTGTAAAATAAAACATAAACACTTGAGTCAGGACATACAAACTTATACAGTGTAAGAAAATTCAAGTGTACTGTAATATAGAGCAAGTAACTTAAAGGATGCTTGGGACCGCCCATCCTCTAAGGATCCGTTAAACTATTTACTATATAGTAATAATTTCGCTATTATAATAGTGTCTATATTAAAATAAACTTACTTTTAAATAGCGTTAAGGAGTGACCCAATATTTCCCTTAACATGTAATAGTCCCAGTAGTCCATCCAATATCATATTCCCTCCTGTTTGGGAAGCCACCAGAGGTACCACACGGGCTACGGGAGAAAACCAAACTCGTACAAGGCTCGCTATGGTAGGTGACACGACACAACTAGGCAATGCCAAGGTAGATATACCAATTACACATCCGGACCGGTGGAAACGCGTAGCGCGCAGCTACCGCCCACCTCGAACAACACTCCCAAATCAAAGGTGCGCACCAAACAATCACAAAGTAATAGAATGGCATACGAAGAAGTGCGTCCGATCAGAGGTGCAACCTCATTAATCCGAGAATCGCTCCTATTTTAGCCACCTTATGCCAACTCACAGGAGTCGGGTCCACATATTTACCTCAAAGGAAACGTCATCACCATCCTACT
Source organism: Allium cepa (assembly GCA_030765085.1). Classification (NCBI taxonomy): domain Eukaryota; kingdom Viridiplantae; phylum Streptophyta; class Magnoliopsida; order Asparagales; family Amaryllidaceae; genus Allium; species Allium cepa. Next base: position 444,607,794 of record CM060945.1, read on the forward strand.
TCATTCTAGAATCTTCACCGCGTACACGGTTGTCAAAGTGGTTTTCGGTATTGACAGAGAGTATGCCCATATCCGATCCCGGTCTCTTTGCCAACCAATCGTTATATAACCCATGGATATTTATTTGAAAATATGGTTTATACTTCAAAAATCAAACTATCATATCCATTTCAAAACCAAATACGATATCAGTTCCATTTCAAAACCAAATCAGTACGATATCCTTTCATTTCCAAAACCCATAAAATATGATATCTTTTACATTTTAAAAACAAAAAAAAATATGATATCGTTTCCATTTCAAAAATCAATAAAAAATTATGATATCATTTAAATAAATCCAAATTTCCAAATCACTGAATATTTCTTTCTATTATTTTTAAACTTTAATTATTCTTTTAAACCATCTTAAACCAAAACAAAGTTATAAAGTCATATGCTTAAATTTTCAATTTCCATAAGTTTCAAATCGATATATTTTAAGACAGTTCTTAAATAAATAAAATTCAAATAAATTCATTTCCAAAACCATAATATTTCTAAAGTTATAACCCTTCGAAACCAAACCCTTAGAAACCATAATACTTTGAAAGTTATCCTTTGGAAATCATAATACTTAGAAAATCATAACACTTTTAAAAAAATATTCATTTAAACCATTTAAATTCAATGTTAATATCTTCCAATATAATATTTATTTAAACCATTATATTCAATGCCAAATATATTCTTTTCAAAATTGTAGCATTTCTAAGTTCATTCATTCAATTATAAATTTTCCAAACATTGTATTTTCAGTGACAACAGCATTTATAAAGTGTTACTGTAGGTTATAGTAGTCTTTCAAAACATTGTCGAATTCAGAAACATTAAAACTTAAAATTTTAACCATTTTTAACTTATAAAATCATATTTCCTGCTTTAGAAAAATATTCATTTGGATACCATTTATTTTATGATTAAATAAAATAAATTTTATAAATAAAATATCCAAATTTACTACGAATCATTTGTAAGTCAAAATTTTCCAATTTTACTTAACTTGTATATTTTTTTTTTCAAATAACTTTAAACTTAATTTAAAATACACACTACCTAAATAAAACTAAGTTCTCATTTATTTACTTAACTTGATAATTTTATTTAAAACCCAATTTCCAATTCTCAAGTTAAGTCATAAATTGTAATTTCACCTTTCCATTTGAAAACAACATTTTCAATTATTTACTTACAAAACACATCCATTCCATAAATTTTTTTTATCATAGTTAATATACACTAAATTTTCTTCACAACTTTATTCATTTAGACATCAATTCAACTATGGTTCAAGTTAAATAAAAGTTATTACAAAATGTCCCATTTCAACTGTCTTTCATTTTATTAATTCAAAGTACATTATTTATTATACCAAACATATCCATTTTAGAAAATAAATTTTATTAAAATTTCTAGGTTAGATTTAAAACTCCATATTAAATCAAATTTAATTACTATGTCATTTATCGTAAATAAAATCTTTAAATTCACTTTAAAACCAATTATTAACTTACAAAAATTTAACTTATAGAAAACAAAACACCTTTAAAATTTTAAAGCCTTAAGTCAAATTTTAAGTTAAATTTCATAAATTTTATTTCAAAAAAACTTAATAATTTTTAGAAAAATATTATAATATATTAACCATGGGCTTGTATAATATTTTCTAACCTAGGTCAAGTGATACAGATATGTATCATTTCAATCCGTAATTTACAAAGAAAAATCCGGGTTCTATCATTTCAAACCCGCAATCCCAAGTTAAATAATAAATAATTAAATAATTAAATAAATGAATAAATAATTATCATTCAGGTCTATCATTTCAGCCTGTAACGATTTCTATTCTACAGGGAACCGGTAGTGTGATTTAACAGTAAATAATAATAAATAGTATACCTGCAAAATATAACAATAGATAATACAACTGATGAGGTGTCAATTAAATAATGGGGTTTTAACATCATAAGTTTATATCACAGGCATATAAAATTAAATAAAATAAATTTACAATTACACTTGTGATTTATTCACAAATATACAAGTATGTTTGTCTAGTGAGGAATACTCACCTTAGTGCTGTCGAAGATTTTGATTTAAGAATGATGGTAACACTTTGAAAAGAGAATGCACAGAAGCACGATCAAATAGTTGCGAAGGCTGCGACCAGATTTTTATTCTTGAAAAGGAAATGAATAAATTCAACATCAAAACTAAGTAAAATTAACACAAAATTTTGAAATAAACTGAACGAATGGAATCAAATTTTGACTTGACCACTTCACTAGATGGAGAGAGGAAGGTAAGGTGTAGATGAGCATGAAGTGGACGACAAAATATAATAAACAAAAAGAAGAAGGAAGGAAAAAAATGAATAAAACCATTACCTGATTTCCCTGATCACGAAATAGAAAGAAGCAAATGGAGATGCAGACAATTTTTGCGGTGAGGAAATGTGATATGAGGTTTGTATTTAGAGGCAGAAGCTTTGCACGCAAGGAAAAGTAACGTGTGCAAATCAAATGGGAACAAAAAGGCAAGCAAATATTTTTGCTTTGATATGTGATGTTGAATTATTGCGTTTATAAGGCAAAGAATATTTAAATCAAATAGTTCATTTTTGCAGTGGTATCTTGAACCACATATCCAAAAGTAACGTACATTGGTTTGATAAAGGAATGGCAAAAGAAATTTGTTTTTTTTGAACAGTACGTGAACATGAATCGAAAGGGTGCTGTCATTCCCCTGAATATGCGTGATGTTTGAGATAAAAGGAGAAATAAAATTTAAATTAATTTCTTTCATTTTTTTGCTGACCGAGTATTTCCAAAAGGGTTTACATGATTATAGGAAGAAACATCAAACAAATATATTTTGCTTTGACTGAAGAGGAAATTTCGAACGTTGCCAATAGTTTCAGGTAGGAAATAATAGTTATGTAATATACTGTATCCGTTTCTTTCTGCAATAAATTAACAGTCTATGCATGTGATATCAAAATTTATTGCATTGTTTTTATCATTTTCTGCCATGTACGTTAAATTACATTTAGTTGCAAACATAAAGCAAATTTAACTGAAATTTGGTTCTACTACATAGAAAATGAAGTTTGACATATTTTATTATTACAGGAATAGTTTTTCTTCTCAATCTTTCAAAATGAAGATAAGGGAGGCAAGCTAATAGGAAAAAAAATATACTGCTTACGTGACAAGAAACTTGCATTGATGATTTAGTTTAAAAGATGAAAGTTTTACTGATAGATAAAATAAGAAACCCACAAATTAAGGATATGAATGTTAGAAAAAAAGTCAAATATTTTATACCAAATAAAATAGTTGCAGCACAGGAGAAATGGGATGTCCCTAAAAAGGCAAATGGCCAGTCACGGTTAAAGGAAAATTGAAACGGATAAGCTTCCCTCTTACTCAAAAATGTACGTTTACTGATTTATTTAACCATTTTTAGTTACGGTATACACATTTGGAATGCGCACTATCGGCGCAATAACTAACTCAAAATTTTACGCTCAAAATGACGCGTAAATTCTTATACTTTTTCTTATATACATTATTTACTCCATCAGATAACGTTCCCTTTAAATGCATACTTAAACAGTTTCTTTACACACTATGAATCTTGAAATTTATTACTTATTAAGATATGTTTTGTTTACACTGAGTTTTTATTCATTCATTTATCATTTATCCAGAATCTATTACAAAAGTGTATATAAGTAACGGTATAAATTATTTTATTTTTAAAAGGTATAAAATCTATTTTAAAGAACAAAAGTGAAATAAAGGTTGTTGTGAATTTATTCAATTAAACTAAAAGATTTGAAAAGTAGAATTTAAAAAGACTTAGATTCCGATGAACGCTAATTTATAACCAAAATATGCATTTTAGAGTTTTCTTATAAATAAAAATCTTGGGCGAGCTAAATTTAGAAAAGGACAAAAGAGAAAAGAAGAAAAGAAAAATGGAAAAAGAAGAAGAAGGGAAGCGATGAAAAAATTAGAGCTTGTAATATTTTTCTCTCTCTTAGGAAATGAGAAAATAAAGAAGATGAGAAAAAGAGAAACTTGTACATGAATTGCAAGGCAAAATATACGGCTAAACTAAAGGAATGAATGGCTAGAAAGGAACAAATGTTAGGAAAACAAAAAGGCAAGAATTAAGGCAACCTTTCGCTTCTTTCTCTAAAATAGGTAATTAATTTAGAGCTTAATTATGTATATGGAGAGAGAAACCTTTCATTCTTTCTCTAATCAAATTGATTGATTGATTAAATGTCATTAACAAGCTATTTATTCATAACATGGAATGTAACTATGTCCAAATGTATTCTACAGTAAATTATGCAAGTGCAATATATTAGATTTTGTACAAAGATGATGTTTCCTTCATATATATCTTTATTGGTCATAGTATTATTAAAAACATATACGTATATATATATATATGTGTGTGTGTGTATATATGTGTATATATATGTGTATATATATGTATATATATATATATAATAGACTTATACATATAAATGTGTTGAAATTAAGTTTCACTATTTTATGAGCCTAAAATTAAAGACAACAATTTTGAACCTAATCTCCAGATTAAAAGGGTTTCAGATTAAAAAGTTATGACTTTGCATACAAGTCCATCTTATAAATCTTAAGTCAAATTAACACACACACATATGTATATACAATCATTGTAAATAATGTCTTAAACTTAATACAACATCTTTATGTTAAAATTTATAACTTAGTAAATTCTTTAATATTAAGCAATAAATTAAGGTCTAACGTTAATTTAAAAGGAAATAAAAGGAATCGTGATATTTTGTAATAAATTCAAGTTATTTTTATAAAGAAGCCCCCTTTTTTATCTTTAAACAAAAGTATGCAAAAACCAAAAGATTGGATTTAAATAATGAACACATACAAACATTAATAAACTGCATATGTCTTCTATTTGAATCAATAACAGGAATATTACATTAATTAAGGCTTAAATTTAAATTACAATAAGTTTTTTTCTTCTTTAACTTTTTTTTACCAAAACTTATTAACTTAAAAATCTAATTATTGAAAATTTTACTTTTAAATATAAAAAAAACAACAACGTTTTCAAGTAAAACTTAATTAAAATATTTACAAAATTATGGGTTGTTACACATCTCTTCTTATATAATTCACTATCAAATCCAAGTTGAATTCTATTAACAATTCGAATTCATTTCCAAATTCCATTATTAACCTATAATCCATTTATTTACCCGAGTTAACTTTTATTAATATGTTCTATCAAATAATTATTTAGCTAATTAGCTTACTTCCCATTTTTAAATCAATATTCGATTTTATTACAAAAATCACTTCATTAAATCTTCCTGAGTTCAAATTTTTTTTTTTCATTCCAGTTTAGATTTCTTTCCTTTTCCAAAATTCCATCCCTTTATTTTAAAATTTCAGATATGCCTTTAAATCCACCACGTTCTATTAAAATAGCTTTTATAAAAATATTTCTTAACACTCGATGTCTCAGCCAGTCCATCCTTATTCTCATAGAAATTCAGTCATACGTTGATCAGGCGTGGGACTGAAAATCTATAAGTACTTGGTAAACCTGCTTTTAACATCCAGTGAAAATACTTAGAAAATAATTTTACAGAAAATATTGGAAACAGTTTTTGGAAAATAGAGGAAATATCTTTGCTGAGAATGCTCTGGAAATCATCACCCCATCCATGGTCACAGTTACATTCCAGAGTTACGTTGCCGTCGCAACAAAAGTCCATGTAACTGCAGGCTCTCCGCGGCCTCTCGATTACGCCATGGAACCCACAACAGATCACAGTTACATTCCAGGGTTACGTTGCCATCGCAACAAAAGTTCATGTAACTGTAGGCTCTCAACTACCTCTAATTTTCGCTGTCAAAATGAAACTTCTCCACTCCTACATAGGTCGTAGTCTACCGATATAAAATCAAACGCAGACTGTTGGCTCTCAGCGGCACACACGACTTTCGCTATGTTACCGTAGGTCGCAGTTACATCCTGGGTTACGTTGCCATCGCAGCAAAAGTCCATGTAACTGTTGGCTCTCAGCGGCACACATGACTTTCGCTATGGTATACTCAACTCATAATCCTCAGTAACTAGTTTTGTCCGGATACCTCACAGGATCAACTTTAGAACCCCCCTTGGGGCTCAAGGCAGCACCACTCGGTGGCACTCCTGTGAAGTTCATTTCAAGGGAGCGCCTTTTTCCCCAGAGCCATCATCAAAACACTTTATACTATACATATAGTATCTTTCAAATCATACACCCAGTATGAATTTTATCAAAGCTCCTTTACACAAAATCGATTATCCCAAAATCGATAATTCTCAAAATAGGTTTTCCAAATTCCAATATTGATTTTACCCAAAAATCAAAAGCCTTTCCAAAACCAAAGGTTCCCAAAACCTTTTTTTTCAAAACCCTCATAAGATCCTTTATACATATTTTTTTTTTAAACTTTGGATCATTTCAATCTTGTATAAAACTCCTTTTACTTCAAACACTTTCAAAAATCCTTTTCTTCCAGTAATAGATTCAACAAGGGAAGGTTTATCTTATATAACAAAGATATATAACTTTGTTTATTCAAAGTCAAATATTCAAATTTGATTACTCTTTTCAATATCAATTTCATTCAAATTCGTACGATGTACACTCATCATCTGTGACAGCCCGCAAATCCGTACCCCTTGAATCAACACTAATCTATTACAATTTGACTCAAGTGGAACAGAGATATGAACCATTAGGGTTAAAGAAAAAGAGATAGAAGAAGAAGAAACTAAACCATATCAGAATCTCACAGTCGCAGCGAAATAAAATATAATACCAACTATAGATCTTTACACAAAATGAAATCTATAACTGTTTCATACATCATATCATCAGAGTATCTCATACAACAATATCCATCAGTCAGACAATCATACAATCATAGCAGCGGAAATAGATATACAAATACAAATAGTACGTCTCGGCTCCAGCCCCTCTTTAGCTCCAAAGCATCCTGTCCTGAATATATAATACTCGGTCTGACCCGAGCATTATAACGAAATAACACCCGAGTCAGTCTGGAATACCAGCTGATAAAAAATGCACCCAATTGATTATTAAAGTTTCAAAAATCCTTAGAAAATAAAAGCATCTCGTAAGACCACGCCACAAATAAACATGTCGGGTTTTTACCTTACGATAGCTAAATCACTTTCTATTAAAATCCTCTGATATTATAATAGAGTCTATTCACAAGTACTTATAAAATAGCCGAAATTGTTACATGATTAAATTCCAGCTACTAGCCACCGAAGTGGGTAATACAAACAAAACTCGTACAAGTCTCGTAGGAAAAATGGATTTCCAACAATGACTAGGCACTGGGGTACCACCTATCACAGTACGGGGCCTAGGTCACCGTACCGAGGACCACGCCCGATCCCCTGCAACATAAGGCCGGAAGCATTCCTACCCGAATGGTTCCGAATAAGATCACCCCACGGTTGGGATCAGTAACCGCACCACTAAGCCGAAATAAAAAGGGACATCTAGACAGGGATGACCTTACTCTCCAGTGGGTGCTACCCACGAAGCCTTGCTGCATATCCCCTGATTTTCAGTCATTCCCGGTTAATGAGGCTAGAGGCTTAGCGTTACCTTTAGAACGTTTCACTTAGAATGCCCATCGCCCACCTGACGATGTTTCGCAAGCATTCATCCATACAAGTCCGTCCCGGGTTCGAACGGAACCGAAGGCACTATTCCTACTACATCCATTTTGGAAATATCCTCAGGATTAGTAGCGACTAGCCCTTGCACTTCACTGCTCCATCTTCGACTCCGAATACGTTTTTCGCACGAAAACGTACAAACCGGATCGAAGTGGTTTTCGAGAAATAAATCTCGATCCCGGTCTCTTCGAAACGATCAACGCATTGTCCAATATTGATAGTCGGTGATTTAACTATCAATTTATATCCATAAACATCCATATGCATCCATCACACAATAAATAATTCCCAAATTATTTATTTTCCTCAAATATCTTTAAAAGATATATTGCCAAATTTTCAAACTCTTTTGAAAAAAACAATTTCCAAAGCTCTTTTCTTCACAAGGTAAATCCTTTACCAAATATCCTCATTGGAAATATCCAAGTTCAAAACGTTTTAGATTTAAAATAATTAAAACATTTTATTCTAAAATATACTTTAAAATAGGTAAATTTACTAGTAATTATATACTCAAAATATAATTTCAAAATATATAAAGCAAAACTAATTTATAAGATATAACTTGATTTAAAATGAGGTTTTAGTTATACTATATTTTTAAAAATAGAGTTTTAAAAAAATTTAATAATTTCAAACAACTTTATTCAAAAACTAGCCTTTAAATAAATCCATTTGTAAAAATAATTATTTTAAAATAATAATTTCCAAAACACTCTCTTTTTAAACAAGTTTAAATTTTCAAAACTCCCTTTTTATAAAATCAGTTTAAACTCGAACTTGGTTCTTCCCAGGGAATCTCATTTCCACTTAACATCACAGAAATCCTTCTCTCGATTTCTGTCCATTTATTCAATTTAGTTTTATGGTTTTATAACATAAACTTACTTCCACATTTGTCAATTGATAACATTTCTCTTTGTTTATCATTCCAGATTTTACAAATTTTCAATTTCCATTTTTAAATAGATTTCAGATTTAATTTCTTTAAAATCCATTATTTAACAATACCCTTTTATTCCTCTAAAATTCAATTTATCCATTTACAATTAATTATGGATTTATAATTTACTTAGCATTATTCCAATTGAATTTTATTTCAGTTTTCCATCCAATAGATTCTAATTTCTTATACTCTTTTAAATTCCTTATTTATAAATTCCTTAATTTCCTTTTTGAAAACCCAATTTAATTCCTTTATAATTAAAACTCCAAATTTCTTATAACTAATGTTCTGGGTTGGTAATTTATATCACAATATCACAATACAATTTAATTCCAAATTTATCCATCACAATATAAAAACAGGCATCATCATCAATTATAAAAATAATACTACATTGTGAGGAATCCAGTTGGATCCCTCCAACCTGTTTTCCCTGCATCCACAAATATTAGCACAACCACACACACACACACACACACAAATATATATATATCAATTCAATTTGATAATAATTAACATATTCAGCTATACATCCAAACAAACAATGAATACTAGCTGTCTAACTTTACTAGTATCCAGATGTGAGTGAGAATAACTCAACTTGAGTTTTCGGCGAGCGTTCGAAATTTAAATTAAACCGGACGGTGTTCGATTTAACTCAAATTCCTACTTGCCCGGAATGGCTCTGGATCTGCACCATCGCGTAGTGCTCGACTCTGCGATTCCGGCGCAACCAAGTTCGTTGCAATCTGACAATGGATGCAATATATATGAATTTTATAAGTTCAATTTGAAATTTAAACAATTTCTTTTTTTTTATATAATACCAAAAATCGCGGCCGTTGCTTGGAAATGAAATCACGGACGCACGCAATCATCTTCCTCACGCACGTACAGGCATCCTTCGAACCCATATTTGAAAAATTAGGGTTTCAAAACGCAGCTACCCTGACGCCATCGAGCTTGATCGGCGACCACCACTGCACTGCCCTTGTCTCCACGCCCCACCACCAGGATTCGCAGCGAGCTCGGTCGTCACCAGGCACAGCAAAACGCGGACGAACGTACATGAAACGCGGCCCCAAATCTCCTTCCTCACGGCCCTAAACACGATCACCGCCGATCAATACGTAGAGCTCGGGGCGCTTGACGACTTTGTAGTTGAAGATTATTGAAATTAATTTGTGGATTTATCGAAAATTAGAGACGAGTGAGGAAGATTCTCGGCCATGAAATACAAGTAACGGTGGCTACGAACTTGAACTAGGGTTTAGTGATAATAAGATAATATATATATGTTATTTAATAATATTTTAATCAACAATTATCTCAATTTATCGACATATGCAAACGATCCCCAATTCTCACGTTCCGACAGGCGATTCTAGGGTTTTTACGCGTTCCGGACACAATGGAATAGGTTTCGTAAGCCAATTCGGTCGTATGTGCGGGTTACGGAATTAAACGCTCAATTTAAAATTAAACCAATTAAAACGATTTCGATGCGTTTCGAGCTGCCGGGGTTAAACGACAACTCCGATTGCTACGAAAATTGAAATCCAATAATAACTAACTATTACAGATCCAATGAAACTGGTTTCGTCGAATTCCGAGATTGTGCCCCGGAAGGCTATTTTAACTCGTCTATTAAATTAAGCAATTTTCGAAATTATCGAAATCACTCAAAATTTCCACTTTTAAAATTTTATTAACTTAACAATAATTCATATTGAATTTATAATCACATTAGAAATCATTCTGGCTCATTCTGGACTTAAATCGAATTAATTGCAATATTTAATAATATTAAATTCATTTTAAATTAATATAAAATTCCAAATATTAATTTATCGACTATAAAATTCTTCTAAATTTTCCACCACGCTATTTACACTCAAATAGCTCTAAATAAACCTTTAAACCCATTTTAATCACTATTTACACCCTGAATTACCTTTATCTCAATTTCGAATGTTGAATTATTATTATTCAATTTCAAACTGAATGTCCACAATAGAAATTCTAACTTGTTATCTTAATTTAAACCAATTCTTTTCGTTCAAAACAAATCTTAAACCCATAATAAACATTTAAAATGAATTAAATGTTCACAAATCCCATACTCAAAATTCTGGGATGTTACATTCCTCCCCCCTTATAAAAATTTCGTCCCCGAAATTTGTATAAGGTAGAACATACTCTCAAACTCATTTACTTACCCCATTAGCTTAGTTAAAAGCTTATATACACTTCACAAAATCCTTTTTGCTCAATTCCCAAACCTATTTGCTTTACTTATCTCTAAAGCTTTAATTTTAACTTATAACTTCATAAGTTACTTAATTTTTCCAAAACCCAAATTTTTTTCTAACTCCCAAAATTTCCGTAAAATTTTGGCAGAGTCTCCCTTGTACGGAGGAGCTTTCGCGATATCGCGATACAAAGAAATATATAAAAATCGACCCACACGGTCGAAAACCAAAATATATCACAATATATATATCATTTCCCAATTATATTTGCATAGGCGTACCTTTTTAGCAAATTTTTAATAGCATGCGGCTAGTATTATGCATATACGCGCTCCAAACCTCTCGTACGCCTCGCATACCTGTGCTGTACTCAACAAACATATCAGTTTTCAAAGATATGAGTATTTAAACAACAATTTCAATGTAAATGCAAGCCAACATATCCATTTCCATTCCAAACAACACTTTGCATAATTTCATAAGTAAATCCATATTTTATAACATGCACAAAGTTCATTTTCTAATGCCAAATTCCATTTTATTTCACATAAAGGATTTACATACAAGCTTACCACTCCATGTCATACTTTATCAAATTTTCGAATTGATTCACCAAACAAATTCATTTCAATTTGTTACATTTGCATTTCTATTATAACTCACTTGCATTTATACACAAATTCATTTATTAAGTTTTTATCCCATTCTACTTCGTCCAAACTAACTTCATTTACTTCACTTGAATGATTTACATTCAAGTTTACTATATACCATTTATATTAATCACAACCAATTCGTTTCTATTTCAATATGATCAACATATGCTTCACTAACATCAATCTGATTCAATTCAATTCCAAATTGATTTACAAACCACTTCATTTTCAATTTTGAAGCATTTACATTTCTTTAATAATTCATTTTTCTTCATATGCAAAATCACTTAATTTGATTGCACTTATATACCAACTCTTTAAATTAGATTCCAATCCATCCAATTTATTCAAAAATCAATTTCAATTGCTCATTAAACAACTCAATTCTGAATACAAACAATTTTTATGCCATTCAAGCAAAATAATCACCACATAAGCTTAGAACCATTTAAAATTAATTTCAACATATATTTATATAAATTTTACTCCTTTCAGAAGTATTCAGTTCGATTTTAAAATCCCATTCTTATTCACACCTTTCAAATTTATTACGTATCTTAAGTTTGTTTTTATCATTTATTATTATTCTTATTATTCTTATTATTATTTTTATTATTATTTTAAAACCAAGTCTTGAATTTCATATTTCAAATCCATTATTCAACTTAAGTTTCCTTTTATCATTCCATCCTGGATTTATTTACAACCTAGACATCCTTACTTAATCACAATAATTAATTAATACCATTCCACTTGCAATTCAACTTTATTTCCCAAACAAATCTTATTCAAGACAACATTAAAAAGCTTAATCACAATTATTATTCAATTCGCTTAAATTCTTTTACAATATTTTCATTATCTTCTTATAAATCAAATTTTATTTTCATTTGATTCTCATCCCAATTAATTTCAGTCTATTTACAAATTTTTAATGCACTTGTTTTTAATTATTCAATTCATTTTAGATTTATTATATTAGCAAAGAGATCACTTTAACTTATTTCATTCATTGGAATTTATTTACAATTCAACTATCACCATTATAATCTAATTTCATTTTCCATTCACACTTTCAATATTTATTACCACAAATTAAATCCCAATCCAAATCAGGATTTTTATTTACTTTCCAAATTTTGATCAATTATCAAAACTCTATTCATTTCAATACAATTTCCATTTAATTGTAATTCAACTTAGCCACTAACCTAATCCATATTAGGTTTCAATCCACTTTCTTAATTCACTCTGAATTCTTTATTCACTTTCTAAATTTTGACCCAACTATCAAAATTTTATTCCTGCCAGTACACATTCCATTTAATTTAGCTTACACAGAGTTCATTTCCAAACAATCATTTTGGATTTAATTGAGTAGGCAATTACTTTAGTCAACTTCATTCCAACTAAATTAAATTTCCCTTCAATTTGGTTCTTATCCAAATTTCTTCCAAGTTTACTTAAAATTTGCTTAGTCAAATTAAATTCATTCCACTTCTTTTACCACTTAAGTAAGAATTTAATTCCAATTTCATTATCAAAACGAATTTCATTTCCCCATACATAAGTTCAAGTCTTATTTGCTAATTTAAGAACATCCACCTTTATGTTCCCACTTTACATTTCATTTATGGTCAAATTTTAAATTTGCCACACCATTCAACTCTCTCCATTTATAGCTTACAATTTCACTTTCATTCAAGAGTTTAGATTTCTTATCTAATTTCATTTCCATTTTATATTCACAAGTTTAAATTATAACACTTAATAACTTAAGAATGTGAATTTCTTTAGGTAATTATAAGCAATTCACATTTCACCTTTATATCCAATTCAAATTAATTCCAATTCATTTAGATTTAATTTAATTTCAAATTTCAATTTTAATTCCCCATATATACAAGTTCAAAACTTGTTTACTAAGTGAAGTTCATTCACTTCCTTTATACCTCACATTACCTTATCTCAATTCACATTTCTTTTGAGATTAAGTTTAAATTCACCATACCATTTCACTCTTTCCCATTTGTGATTATAACTCCATTTCTATATATAAGTTCACCAACTTATTTACTTAAAAGCTTATATAGCTCTCTTTTAATCCATCTACATTTTATAATCACAATCCCAAATTCCATATGCATATGTATATACATCTGAATTCTTAAGGATACAAATTCCCTTAATTTAATTCTTTGCAAACTTCAAATCAACAACCTCCAATTATAAGTATAATAGTTAATAGCTTATGGGTATAATCCATTACTCAATGACCCACGATTTCAAAGTCAACTTACATTTTTAACTTAATTCAAATCATTTTTATTTTAAGTCCAATTTATTTCACTTATCCAAGTTAAATTCAAATTTTCTATTTACTTCAATATATTTTATTCACTTTCAATTACTCAGTTTAAATTTTAATTCCAAGATTTAAAATTTTCATTTCTTCCTTCTTATTAATATTACTTTACTTAATAAATTCAATAGTTAATTCAATTTAAATTTCACACATTATTTGAATAGAATTTTCCCAGAATTCGATTTACCCGGTTTTATTTCAAAACCCTTTTGAAATAATAATCAAATATATACCTATTTGGTATATTAATCAAATCTCCAGACTTCCCAAAACAATTTGTTTATACTTCAAAACAAATTTTCCTCCTTTGAAATTGCCAAACAACTAATATACCCAACAAATCCAAACAATACCTTAACCAAGTATTAGGGAAGCAATCCATCACTTTAGAAACTCGAAAATGAATTCTAATGACGTGGCCAGCATCATCAGGATTATTTTCCAGCGACTGAAGTGAGTTCAACGCTTCTTTACCTTCCCAAATTCATTTCAAAACAGTTTCCATTCAAAAATACTTCCCAAATTATCATTCCATCATTGGCTTCAAACACCTAAGCAACATTTCAAACTTTTCCAGGATTTTAAATTTCCAAACTTTTGTTTTTCATACATTTAAAATCTTTTCAAAACTTCCGGGATTTAAATTCTAGTTTAATTCAAATTTTAATTTCACTTCTTATTTACAACATATCTAATTAATTCTATTTGGTTATAGACCATTTTAATATCTTTATTCTTATTAGCTTATCATTTCAAATTTTAGATCAATTGTTAGATTCTTATTTGATTTGGTATTAACATCCAACAAACACCCAATATATAAAATGCTAGAAAATCATTTCTTTTATATCAAAATAAAATTTTGGGTAAAATTATTTCATTTACCCACTTTAAAACAACACCATGTCGGTTTATCTTGTTTAAGAGTTTAGAAACCCCTATCGATACGGTTGTACTTCCCGCACCGACCAGAATTCATAAACACTCAACCGATAAGTCAACACGGTATGAAAACAATTTTATATTCACTAACAAGTACACTCTCATAACTATAAATACGCTCAGCTCATTATAGAGTACTATTGACTCTATTAAATGAGTAATTTCCCCACCAAAGCCTAGGTTGTCGCCAACCTATGCTCTGATACCAAGTGTGACGGCCCGCAAATCCGTACCCCTTGAATCAACACTAATCTATTACAATTTGACTCAAGTGGAACAGAGATACGAACCATTAGGGTTAAAGAAAAATAGATAGAAGAAGAAGAAACTAAACCAAATAAGAATCTCACAGTCGCAGCGAAATAAAATATAATACCAACTATAGATCTTTACACAAAATGAAATCTATAACTATTTTATACATCATATCATCAGAGTATCTCATACAACAATATCCATCAGTCAGACAATCATAGCAGCGGAAATAGATATACAAATACAAATAGTACGTCTCCGCTCCAGCTCCTCTTTAGCTCCAAAGCATCCTGTCCTGAATATATAATACTCGGTCTGACCCGAGCATTATAACGAAATAACACCCGAGTCAGTCTGGAATATCAACTGATAAAAAATGCACCCAATTGATTATTAAAGTTTCAAAAATCCTTAGAAAACAAAAGCATTTCGTAAGACCACGGCACAAATAAACATGTCGGCTTTTTACTTTACGATAGCTAAATCACTTTCTATTAAAATCCTCTGATATTATAATAGGGTCTATTCACAAATACTTATAAAATAGCCTAAATTGTTACATGATTAAATTCCAGCTACTAGCCACCGAAGTGGGTAATACAAACAAAACTCGTACAATTCTCATAGGAAAAATGGATTTCCAACAATGACTAGGCACTGGGGTACCACCTATCACAGTACGGGGCCTAGATCACCGTACCGAGGACCACGCCCGATCCCCTGCAACACAAGGCCAGAAGCATTCCTACCCGAATGGTTCCGAATAAGATCACCCCACGATTGGGATCAGAAACCGCACCACTAAGCCGAAATAAAAAGGGACAATCTAGACAGGGATGACCTTACTCTACAGTGGGGGCTACCCACGAAGCCTTGCTGCATATCCCCTGATTTTCAGTCATTCCCGGTTGATGAGGCTTGAGGCTTAGCGTTACCTTTAGAACGTTTCACTTAGAATGCCCATCGCCCACCTGACTATGTTTCGCAAGCATTCATCCATACAAGTCCGTCCCGGGTTCGAACGGAACCGAAGGCACTATTCCTACTACATCCATTTTGGAAATATCCTCAGGATTAGTAGCGACTAGCCCTTGCACTTCACTGCTCCATCTTCGACTCCGAAAATGTTTTTCGCAAGAAAACGTACAAACCGGATCGAAGTGGTTTTCGAGAAATAAATTTCGATCCCGGTCTCTTCGAAACGATCAACGCATTGTCCAATATTGATAGTCGGTGATTTAACTATCAATTTATATCCATAAACATCCATATGCATCCATCACACAATAAATAATTCCCAAATTATTTATTTGCCTCAAATATCTTTAAAAGATATATTTCCAAATTTTCAAACTCTTTTGAAAAAAACAATTTCCAAAGCTCTTTTCTTCACAAGGTAAATTGTGACAGCCCGCAAATCCGTACCCCTTGAATCAACACTATTCTACCTCTATTAACTCAAGTGGCACAGAAATACGAACCATTAGGGTTAAAGGAAAAGAGATAGAAGAAGAAGAAACTAAAAAAATATCAGAATCTCACAGTCGCAGCGGAATAAAATATAATAGCAACTATAGATCTTTACACAAAAATGAAATCTATAACTGTTTATATACATCATATCATCAGAGTATCACATACATCAATCAATACAAATCAGACATACCACAAAATCACAGCAGCGGATATATAATAGTACGTATAATACGTCTCGGACTCCAGCTTCTCTCCTGCTCCATAGCATCCTACCCTGAACAAATAATACTCGGTCTGACCCGAGCATTATAACGAAATAACACCCGAGTCAGTCTGGAATACCAGCTGATAAAAATGCATCCAATTTATTTATTAAAGTTTCAAAAATCCCTTTGAAAACAAAAGCATCTCATAAGACCACGCCACAAATAAACATGTCTGGTTTTTACCTTACGATAGCTAAAACACTTTTTATTAATATCCTCTGATATTATAATAGGGTCTATTCACAAATACTTATAAAATAGCCGAAATTTTTACATCTATTAAATTCCAGCTACTAGCCACCGAAGTGGGTAATACAAACAAAACTCGTACAAGTCTCGTAGGGAGAATGGATTTCCAACAATGACTAGGCACTAGGGTACCGCCTATCACAGTACGGGGCCTAGATCACCGTACCGAGGACCACGCCCGATCCCCTGCAACATAAGGCCGGAAGCATTCCTACCCGAATGGTTCCGAATAAGATCACCCCACGGTTGGGATCAGTAACCGCACCACTAAGCCGAAATAAAAAGGGACATCTAGACAGGGATGACCTTACTCTCCAGTGGGTGCTACCCACGAAGCCTTGCTGCATATCCCCTGATTTTCAGTCATTCCCGGTTAATGAGGCTAGAGGCTTAGCGTTACCTTTAGAACGTTTCACTTAGAATGCCCATCGCCCACCTGACGATGTTTCGCAAGCATTCATCCATACAAGTCCGTCCCGGGTTCGAACGGAACCGAAGGCACTATTCCTACTACATCCACTTTGGAAATATCCTCAGGATTAGTAGCGACTAGCCCTTGCACTTCACTGCTCCATCTTCGACGCCGAACACGTTTTACGCACGAAAACGTACAAAGCGGATCAAAGTGGTTTTCGAGAAATAAATCTCGATCCCGGTCTCTTCGAAACGATCAACGCATTTGTCCAATATTGATAGTCGGTGATTTAACTATCAATTAATATTCATAAACATCCATATGCATCCATCACACAATAAATAATTCCCAAATTATTTATTTGCATCAAATATCTTTAAAAGATATATTACCAAATTTTCAAATCTAATTTGAAAACATTTCCAAAATTCCTCCTTTACAAGGTAAATTCTTTACCATATATTCCCATTGGAAATAACCAAGTTTTAAAACAATTTAAATTTTAAACAGTTAAAAATACTTAATTCTGAAATATACTTTAAAATATGTAAATTTACTTCTAATTACTTACTCAAAGTACAATTTCGAAATATTTAAAGAAAAACTACTTTATAAGATATAACTTGATTTAAATAAGGTTTTAGTTAAACTAAATTTTAAAAGTTGAGTTGTAAAAGAATTTATACTTATTTCAATATACTTAAGTCAAAACTAGCTTTTAAACAAATCTATTTGTAAAATAATAATTACTTTACTATTTCTAATTTATAAATAGTTACTTTTGAAAATAATAATTTCCAACACTCTTTTAAACCAGTTTAAAATTTCAAAACTTTCTCTTTATAAAATCAGTTCAAATTCGAACTTGGTTTTTCCCAGGAAATCTCATTTCCACATAAACATCACAGAAATCCTTCCCACGATTTCTGTCAATTTATTTCAATTTATTTTTATGGTTTTATAACATAAATTTACTTCCACATTTGTCAATTGATAACATTTCTCTTTGTTTAACATTCCAGATTTTTACAAATTTCCAATTTCCATTCTAAATAGATTTCAGATCTTAATTCTTTTAAATTCATTATTTAACAATATCTTTTATTTCTTTAAAATTCAATTTATCCATTTATAATTAAATTATGGGATTATGATTTAACCAGCAATATTCTAATACAAATTTTATTTCAGTTTTTCCCATCCAACAGATTCTAAATTTTATATTCCTTTAAATTCCTTATTTATTCTTAATTCCTTTTGAAAACCCAATTTAATTCCTTTATAATTAAAACTCCAAATTTCTTTATAAGTAACATTCTGAGTTTTATAGTTTATACCACAATATCACAATGCAATTCAAATCCAACTTATCAATCACAATATATAAACAGGCATTATAATCAATTATAAAAATAAACACTATATTGTGAGGAAT
This sequence comes from Allium cepa, assembly GCA_030765085.1. NCBI lineage: Eukaryota > Viridiplantae > Streptophyta > Magnoliopsida > Asparagales > Amaryllidaceae > Allium > Allium cepa. The sequence goes on from CM060945.1 coordinate 444,626,884, forward strand.
CCATTTGGATCCCTCCAACCTGTTTTTCCTGCATCCACAAATATTAGCACATCACATATATAACGATTCAATTTGATAATAATTATCATATTCAGCTATACATCCAAACAAACAGTCAATATTAGCTGTCTAACTTTACTAGTATCCAGATGTGAGTGAGAATAACTCACCTTGAGTTTCGGCGAGCGTTCGAAACTTAAATTAAATCGAACGACGTTCGATTTAACTCAAATTCCTACTTTCCCAGAATGGATCCGGAGCTGCACCATCGCGTAGTGCTCGACTCTGCGATTCCGGCGTTGCCAGTTTCGTCTGAATCTGACCACGTATGAATTAGTTATTCAATTTTGAAGTTTGAATTGAAATTTTAAACAATTTTCTTTTAAATTTTAATTTTATTAGCAACCCAAAATCTGACCGTAGATCAAAGTAAAAGTCGAAGCCAGCTTCTTCCTTTCGAACGCGAACTCCAGCATCTCACTACCCAAAACCGCCTAACCCTAGCCTAACGTCGCTCGCCCATCGACCACCCTGAACCCCATCAGACCCCATCATTTGGAAGCTCCGCCCTTCCCCTTCCTTCGACACAATCGCGGTGGAGCTCGACGCCACCTTGGCTCCAGAATTCGAACTCGAACGCGCTAGCAGTTCCCTTGGTTTGCCGCCAATCCAACACGCTATACTCGATCGCAGCCGATCATCCTGAAGAACGCAACGAGCCCTTCGATTCCTTAGTTGAAGAATTTCGCCAATACGCGATGGATTGAATGCAATTTGGGAAAGAGAACCGCTCATTTTCGGCCATGAATAAAAACAAAGGCGGTGGCTGCTTTAAACTAGGGTTTAGGAAGATAATATTATATATATAATTGTTATTTAATAATATTTTAAATCAACAAATTTCTCAATTTAACCACAAATGCAAACAAACTCCAATTCTCACGTTACGACAGGCGATTCTAGGGTTTTTCTGCATTCCGAACACAATGGAACAGGTTTCGTAAGCTAATTCGGTCGTATGAGCGAGTTACGGAACTAAACGATCAAATTTAAATTAAACCGATTAAAACGATTTCGATGCGTTTCGCGCTGCCGGGGTCAAACGACAACTCCGATTGCTACGAAAATTGAAATCTGATAATAAGTAACTATTACGGATCCAATGGAACTGGTTTCATCGAATTCCGAGACTGTGCCCCGGAAGGCTATCTTAACTCGTCTATTAAATCGAGCAATTTTCAAAATTGTTCGAAATCATTAGAAATTTCACCTTTAAAATTTTATTCACTTAACAATAACATTTGAAATCATTTTGACTCATTTCGAATCAAAATTTGATTAATTGCATTTTAATAATATTAAATTCATTTTTAAATTAATATAAAATTCCAAATATTTATTTATCGACTTTTAAATTCATCTAAAAATCCAACCACACTATTTAGTGACCAAATAGTCTTAAAATAAATTTTAAACTCATTTCCATATCTATTTACACTCCAATTACCAATTAACCCCATCCTAATATTAAATTATTATTATTCCAATTTCAATTTAATTGTCATATTTGAAATTTAAACAAAGTTTATTAATTCAACCAAATTCTTTTAGTTAAAAATAAATCTTAAACTCATAGTAAACATTTAAAATGCATTAAATGTTCACAAATCCCGTGTTAAAAATTCCAAGATGTTACATTCCTCCCTCCTTATAAAAATTTTGTCCCCGAAATTTGCTAGGGTAGAAAATACTCCTTAACTCATACCTTTACCCAAATATGCTTAGTTAAAAGCTTATACACACTTTCCAAAATCCTTTAGCTCAACCCCCAACTCAATCGCTTAAGCTTTAATATTTAATTTATAATTTTCCAAGTTAATTATAAATTTTCAAAATTCTCAAAAATTTTCTAACTCCCAAAATTTTCGGAAAATTTTGGCAGAGTCTCCCCTGTAAGGAGGAGCTTTCGCGATATCGCGATACAAAGAAATATATATACATTGACCCACACGGTCGGAAACCAAAATATAACACAATATATATATCATTTCCCAATTTTATATGCATAGGCGTACCTTTTTAGCAAATTTTAAAAAGCAAGCAGCTAATATAATCGCATATATGCGCTCTAATTCTCTCAACCCCTTCCGCACCTGTGCTAAACTCAAACAACTCATCAGTTTTCAATATATGAGTATATTAACATCATTTCCAATATAAATGTAAGTCAAACGTAACTATTTACATTCCAAACAACACTTTGCATAATTTCCTAAGTAAATCCATATTTTATAACATGCACAAGGTTCATTTTTCAATGCTAACTCCAAGTTATTTCATACAAAGGATTTACATATACGTTTTGCTATGTTCCAGTCATATTTATTACAACCAATTCACATTTATTTCAACATGATTAACATATGCTTCACTAATAGCAATCTATTTCAATTCAACTCTAAATGGATTTACAAGCCAACTTCATTTTCAATTTTGAAGCATTTACATTTCTTTAATAATTCATTTTTCTTCATATGCAAAATCACTTAATTTGATTGCACTTATATACCAACTCTTTAAATTAGATTCCAATTCAATTCAATTTATTCAAAAATAAATTTCAATTGCTTGTTAAACAACTCAATATCAAATACAAGCAATTTCCATGCCATTCGAGCAAAATAATCACCACTTAAGCTCTTAACCATTAAAATTAATTCTAGTTTATAGTGGTATTAATTTTATTAAATTTTGCCTGGTGCACAAGCCAAGTATTTTTATTCCAATGCAATTGTTCGAATAAATTTTTCTTACAGTTTTATTTCATTAACTAATTCAGGTTTATATTGATTTCATTCCATCCTGGGTTATTCACAACTCTTAAATTCATATCACATTACAATAATCCATTAAAATTCATCCCCAATAATTTAGTTTTACCTTCAAGTTGCATAAATTCTTTTACAATATTTTTATTATCTTCTTATCAAATTAATTTTATTTCCATTTGGTTCTTATTCAAATCAAATTTCAATTCATATACAAATTTAATGCTCTTTGTTTAGTTATCCAATCCATGTTAAGTTTATTTTATTAACAAAGAGACCATTTAAATTATTTCACTCATTTGAATTTTATTCACAATTCAAACCATCACAATTATAATCTAATTCCATTTTCATTTACACTTTCACTACTTATTTACCAAAATTAAATCCCATATCACCCTGGATTTTATTCACCTTCCAATTTTGACCATTTATCAAAATCTATTCACTACAATACAATTCCATTTAATTGTAATTCAACTTAGTCAATAACCTAATGTATATTAGGTCTTAATTCACTTCCTCAATTCATATTGAACTTATTTACAATACGAACATTTCCAAATGTTTGAACAAGAACTGGGTTTTCATTTACCTTTCAACTGTTAACAAGTTTCCAAAAATTTACCCATTCCGGTAATTTTTTTTTAATTTAGCTTATACTAGATTCATCTTCAAGCTTTTCTCTATTTACTTTTGCTTATGCCAAATTCATTATCAGATAATCCCTTTGAATTTAGTTGAGCTAAAATTTATTCACACAATATCATTTTACTTCCCTGAATTAAACTTCCTTTCAATTTAATTCTTTCCCAATTCTAATTCAAGTTCAACCAAATTTATTTAGCCATCTTGAATTCATTTCATTTCCCTTACCATCTTAAATAAGGATTTAATTTCAATCACCTTTATTCATAACACAATTGAACCTTGTTTTTAATTAATCCAAATTCAACTCATTTTCATTCAAATCAAAGTTAAACCCAATCAGATTCAAATTTTAATTCTCTATATACAAGTTCAAAACTTGTTTACTAACTGAAGTTCATTTACTTCTTTTATTCCTCACTTTACCTTATCTCAATTCACATTTCATTTGAGATTAGATTTTTGAATCCACCATTCCATTTCATTATTTCCCATTGTAATTATAATTTACATTTCTATTTTATAAGTTCACCAACTTATTTATTTAAAAGCTTATATAGCTCATTTTAATCCATCTACATCTTATAATCACAATTTCAAATTCCATATGCATATGTATATACATCTGAATTCCTAAGGATCCAAATTCCCTTAATTTAATTCTTTGCAAACTTCAAATCAACAACCTCAAATTATAAGTATAATACTTAATAGCTTATGGGTATAATCCATTACTCAATGACCCACAATCTCAAAATCAACTTACCTTTCAATTTAATCCAAATCAATTTTATTTTAAGTCCAATTCATTTACTTTTCCAAGTAAAAATCAAATTTCCATTCACCTCAATATATTTTATCCACTTCCATTTACTTAGGTTAAATTTAATTCCAAGATTAAAATTTTCATTTCTTCTTTCTTATTAATATCAACTTCACTTAATAAGTTCAATAGTTAATTTATCTTAATTTTACACATTATTTAACTAGAATTTTCCCAGAATTAAATTTCCCGGTTTTATTCCAAAACCATTTTGAAATAGTAACCAACATATATACCTATTTGGTATATCAATCAAACCACCAAAATTCCAAAACAATTTGTTTATACCAAAAGAAATTTCCTCCTTTGAAATTTCCAAAACAACTGTTATACCTAACAAATCCAATCAATACCATAACCAAATACTAGGGAAGCAATCCATCACTTTAGAAACTCGAAAATGAATTCTAATGATGTGGCCAGCATCATCAGGATTATTTTCCAGCGATTGAAGTGAGTTCAATGCTTCTTACTTTCCCAAATTCATTTCAAAACAGTTTCCCATTCAAACATATTACTCAAAATAATATTTCATCATCACCTTCAATACATTGGAAAACATTTCAAACCTTCCCAGGATTTTAAATTTCCCAAATCCTTTTATTTCCATTACCTTTAAAATCCTTTCCAAAACTTCCGGGATTTAAATTCTGGTTCAATTCAAATTTTAATTTCACTTCTTATTCACAACATATTTAATTAATTCTATTGGGTTATAGACCATTTTAATATTTTATATTCTTATTAACTTATCATTTCAAATTTTAGATTAATCTTAGATTCTTACTTAATTATGGTATTAACAATCCAACAAACACCCAATATATAATAAGCTAGAAAATCATTTCTTTTATATCAAAATATAAATTTGGGTAAAATTATTTCATTTACCCCCTTTTAAAAAAACAATACTATGTCGGTTTATCTTGTTTAAGAGTTTAGAAACCCCTATCGATACGGTTGTACTTCTCGCACCGACCAGAATTCATAAACACTCAACCGATAAGTCAACACAGTATAAAAACAATTTTATATTCACTAACAAGTACGCTCTCATATCTATTATTACACTCAACTCATTATAGAGTACTATTGACTCTGTTTAATGAGAAATTTCCCACCAAAGCCTAGGTTGTCGCCAACCTAAGCTCTGATACCAAGTGTGACAGCCCGCAAATCCGTACCCCTTGAATCAACACTATTCTACCTCTATTAACGCAAGTGGCACAGAAATACGAACCATTAGGGTTAAAGGAAAAGAGATAGAAGAAGAAGAAACTAAAACAATATCAGAATCTCACAGTCGCAGCGGAACAAAATATAATAGCAACTATAGATCTTTACACAAAAATGAAATCTATAACTGTTTATATACATCATATCATCAGAGTATCACATACATCAATCAATACAAATCAGACATACCATACAATCACAGCAGCGGATATATAATAGTACGTATAATACGTCTCGGACTCCAGCTCCTCTCCTGCTCTATAGCATCCTACCCTGAACAAATAATACTCGGTCTGACCCGAGCATTATAACAAAATAACACCCGAGTCAGTCTGGAATACCAGCCGATAAAAATGCATCCAATTTATTTATTAAAGTTTCAACAATCCCTTTGAAAACAAAAGCATCTCGTAAGACCACACCACAAATAAACATGTCGGGTTTTTACCTTACGATAGCTAAAACACTTTTTATTAATATCCTCTGATGTTATAATAGGGTCTATTCACAAATACTTATAAAATAGCCGAAATTGTTACATCTATTAAATTCCAGCTACTAGCCACCGAAGTGGGTAATACAAACAAAACTCGTACAAGTCTCGTAGGGAGAATGGATTTCCAACAATGACTAGGCACTGGGGTACCACCTATCACAGTACGGGGCCTAGATCACTGTACCGAGGACCACGCCCGATCCCCTGTAACACAAGGCCGGAAGCATTCCTACCCGAATGGTTCCAATAAGATCACCCCATGGTTGGGATCAGCAACCGCACCACTAAGCCGAAATAAAAAGGGACATCTAGACAGGGATGACCTTACTCTCCAGTGGGTGCTACCCACGAAGCCTTGCTGCATATCCCTTGATTTTCAGTCATTCCCGGTTGATGAGGCTAGAGGCTTAGCGTTACCTTTAGAACGTTTCACTTAGAATGCCCATCGCCCACCTGGCGATGTTTCGCAAGCATTCATCCATACAAGTCCGTCCCGGGTTCGAACGGAACTGAAGGCACTATTCCTACTACATCCATTTTGGAAATATCCTCAGGATTAGTAGCGACTAGCCCTTGCACTTCACTGCTCCATCTTCGACGCCGAACACGTTTTACGCATGAAAACGTACAAACCGGATCGAAGTGGTTTTCGAGAAATAAATCTCGATCCCGGTCTCTTCGAAATGATCAACGCATTTGTCCAATATTGATAGTCGATGATTTAACTATCAATTAATATTCATAAACATCCATATGCATCCATCACACAATAAATAATTCCCAAATTATTTATTTGCCTCAAATATCTTTAAAAGATATATTACCAAATTTTCAAATCTCATTTGAAAACATTTCCAAAATTCCTCCTTTACAAGGTAAATTCTTTACCATATATTCCCATTGGAAATAACCAATTTTTAAAACAATTTAAATTTTAAACAGTTAAAAATACTTAATTCTGAAATATACTTTAAAATATGTAAATTTACTTCTAATTACTTACTCAAAGTACAATTTCAAAATATTTAAAGAAAAACTACTTTATAAGATATAACTTGACTTAAATAAGGTTTTAGTTAAACTAAATTTTAAAAGTTGAGTTGTAAAAGAATTTATACTTATTTCAATATACTTAAGTCAAAACTAGCTTTTAAACAAATCTATTTGTAAAAGAATAATTACTTTACTATTTCTAATTTATAAATAGTTACTTTTCAAAATAATAATTTCCAACACTCTTTTAAACCAGTTTAAAATTTCAAAACTTTCTCTTTATAAAATCAGTTCAAATTCGAACTTGGTTTTTCCCAGGAAATCTCATTTCCACATAAACATCACAGAAATCCTTCCCACGATTTCTGTCAATTTATTTCAATTTAGTTTTGTGGTTTTATAACATAAATTTACTTCCACATTTGTCAATTGATAACATTTCTCTTTGTTTAACATTCCAGATTTTTACAAATTTCCAATTTCCATTCTAAATAGATTTCAGATCTTAATTCTTTTAAATTCATTATTTAACAATATCTTTTATTTCTTTAAAATTCAATTTATACATTTATAATTAAATTATGGGTTTATAATTTAACCAGCAATATTCCAATACAAATTTTATTTCAGTTTTTCCCATCCAACAGATTCTAAATTTTATATTCCTTTAAATTCCTTATTTATTCTTAATTCCTTTTGAAAACCCAATTTAATTCCTTTATAATTAAAACTCCAAATTTCTTTATAAGTAACATTCTGAGTTTTATAGTTTATACCACAATATCACAATGCAATTCAAATCCAACTTATCAATCACAATATATAAACAGGCATTATAATCAATTATAAAAATAAACACTATATTGTGAGGAATCCAGTTGGATCCCTCCAACCTGTTTTTCCTGCATCCACAAATATTAGCACATCACATATATAACGATTCGATTTGATAATAATTATCATATTCGGCTATACATCCAAACAAACAGTCAATATTAGTTGTCTAACTTTACTAGTATTCAGATGTGAGTGAGAATAACTCACCTTGAGTTTCGGCGAGCGTTCGAAATTTAAATTAAATCGAACGACGTTCGATTTAACTCAAATTCCTACTTGCCCTGTAACGACCAGGAAAATTTTAACAATTTTAATTGATTCTATAACGTATTTAATTGAATATTTGTGAAATCTTATAATAATTGAAGTTTTAAATAAAATGTTTATATATTTAGTAACGTATATTTAAATATAGCAGATTGTAAATTTTCAAATAATTTTATGGAAGTTTATTTAATTGAAAAAAACGTGCTGTCCAATTCAAGCTATTAATTGCTTTAATTGATTTCTGAATCAGTGCGTAACGGTTTCTTTTTACTACCGTTAAAGATTTCTATTGCTTAATACTTTTCCAATTCAGGTAGACTTTTCCATTCGTAACCATTAATAAATTTGAGATCATCGACCTTGCTTTTATTATTCCTTGTAGTTTCATGCACTGACTTTACCTTTCCCACTACCCATAATTTTCTCTATACGTTTCTTTTGCAATTGAAGCGTATATTTATATTTATGGTGGTGCGTTTATTCTGGTCTCTCTTTATTCTTCTTTTTAACGCTCGAAAGAATCTCAAATCATCAAGCTAGTAGCATCTGTTCCTTCCCTCGCTTTCATGCGGCCTATAATATATAAACCACTTGCTTATAGATCTGAACACAACTTTGTCATCAAATTTAATGTGCCTTCATCTCCCTATTATTTCGGTTCCAACCTTCCTAGTAAATGGCTTTAATAAATTTTGGCTAAATCATAGTTACGGACTTTTCAAATTTCTTTCATTTTGTATTTATTTCGAATTCCTTCATTTGCTTCAAAATTTTTGAAAGTGCCTAATCATCTCAGCATCTATATATAATGTAAGCCTACCTTTCCTTTGAAAGCTATTGCTCACAAAATTTCCTGATTTCTTTCCTTTTATCCATTTTTATATCCTTGACTTTCAAAACTCATTATGTGTTGTACAAACAAACAAAAATTTATTGCTTTAAGTGTATAGCTAAATCAACTATTGACCGTTAAAATTACTTTTATTTTTATATTCATTTCAATTTATTACTTAAATAACGTTTTGATGAATTATTGGACAGCTTTACGTTTCTTTTGCTTTTGAAAACTTTATATTTATAGTGTACGTTTCTTTTGCATTTCAAAAATTTGAAACATGCTGCCCCGTTTAAGCCATTAATTGTTTTAATTATTTTTCTTAATCAACATATAACCGTTGCTTTTTATTATTCCTGGATTTACATCCATACTTTAATCTTTGCTGTTCCATTTATTTCATTTGAAATCTAAATTTATTTACCGTTCATTTATATGCCTCTTTCTCTTCCCTCTTTTACCTCTTCGTTTCCGTGTTTCTAGGAATATATATAGTATAGCATTGATTGCATCTTCTTTTCTCTCTGTAGGCTATTCGTTGCCCTCAAATTAATATTAAAAGAGGAGAGAGCTTTGTAAATATTATATAAAGTCATATAGCACGTTCACATATCAGATGCAGACCTACCATTATATTTAAGAAACTAGCATTTTCTCTGTTGCCTGAAGAATGCCCATCGCCATGTCATGTTGCTTGAATCACGCATGCATTCTTCCTTTAAAAAAAATCGCTTGTTCTCATCTCCCCTCCATCTTTTCTTATTTCTTCCAAACCTGAGCATGACCTCTCTCTTTTCCTTGGCCTGCCTCCTCCCCATGGCCGCATGCATAAGTTGGCAAAACATTTCCTCTCTGGTTTTTAAAGGTGAGTACGCATTTTATTTGATATAAGTCTATTTTATATATTAAGAACAATATAGATTGTGCATAAGTTTTGTTTCATATGTTTACTGCAACTATGTGGATTTTGAATTCCCTAACAGTTGAACTTTAAAAATAATAATATATTTCATAATAGTATATAAATAATAATTGTTATATTTATAAACGTGTATATAAATATTTAACTTCTGTTCATATATAAAGGTTAGTATATATTTATACTGTATTATGTATATTATTTTAAGATTTTTGGTATATAGTTTTTGACTTTTGTTAGCATATAGTTATCGTACGGCTTTTAGATACGTATGTTTTACTAACTAGTTGATAAGTTAAATATATATATATATACACGTTTATTTTACTATTGATAGCTTACGGTATATATGGTATAAGTTTAGCAGCCTTCTATTAATATACGTATTTTTATATGTTTTATATATTTGGTTATAACAGTTTCAACTATAATAAAATATGTTATTTTATTAGCTTTCATATGTTAGATATATAAAATATAGTATTTCAATTTTCGTTACTGTTTTGGTATATATATTATATAAAATTGGTGGGTACAAGTTTGATAGGTCAATTTATAATATATATATTTTTATGATTGTTTTAGTATTTTAGAGTCTACCGTACTATATTTTATTTTATTTTCAACAATTTACATAAGTTATATTTAAATGTAGGTATATATATAAATTTTCTATGGTAGTTTTACAGTATAAGTTATATCAATATTTTATAATTTCAACAGTATATGCTTTCAAAAGTTTATTTCATGTCAGCCTTAAGGTTGTTTGCACTGACTGATATACGTTGGATTTTTTTTAAGGGATGTGTATTTTGATTTCAAGTATAGTCATATGTATAGTCATATACAAATTGGTAGAGGAAATGTTATATAGTATATATATGGTTATATTAATATAGTCGGTCTGCACACCTATGTATATATATTAACCGAGGTATGCATATTTTGTTGCATATTTTATAAACTGTGTCTGCATATGTTGGCTAGTTGTATATAAGCTCACTTATCCTATTTATCTTCCTTGATCCAATTCTGATTTGAATTCGTCTATTCCTATTATTAGCTTTGATCATTGAACCGTGTCCATCTAGCTTTGTTTTGGAATTCGGATCTGGATTTCATAACTCACTTCTTTTTCTCTGGCCTCGAAAGGTGAGAAATCACTCACAATTAACGTTCTTTTATTTACTAAATTTGATTTCAATTGAGACGACAATTGAAATATGAGGCTGTAGTTATTTAAATTGTAATATATGCTATTATCTGTAACTGTTCACTTATGGGATATGACACCATATCCTATTGTTTATATTATTTTTTGATGATATATGCCTGTTGTTATTATTATTTTCATATCTGTTATCACTCTGCAAGTTCCCTGTTAGTATAGAAATCACTATGGGTTGAAATGATACATACCTGAACAGACTTTAGAATAGGAGAAAATCATTATGGGTTGAAATGATAAACCCGAGCGATTTTCATTTAATTGAATTGGGATTACGGGTTGAAATGCTATCCACCCGTATACATTTAGTGTACGGACTGAAATGATAAATATCCGTAACACTTGACCATATGATAAGAAATATATACAGACATCGTTGGTCCATATATATAAATATTTTGAAATTTAATTCATTGTTTTGGAAAGAAATATATGGTCTTATTAAATGTTAATTCTTAATTTTTTTTTATATATAAAGGTTAATGATATATAGTTTTAATAATATTTAATTTAGTCAAAATTTGATTTAATACATAAATTATGTTAAATATTTATGTAAATTTTATTCCAAAAAGTATTCTGCAATTTACTAAGATTTGGGAGATAAATGTGGGTTTATCTAAATGGTATTTAAATAAGGATTTATTTAATTAAATCAATTTGAAATTATTGAATGGGAAATTTAAGGGTATGATTTTGTAACTGGATTTTTTTATTTAAGTGATTTAATGAATATTTCACATTTAAATAAATTAAAAAAAATATTGAGTAAAATGTAATTTAAGGTTACTTAAATGATATTGTATCTAATGAGGGATTATTTTAAGACTAAATAATAATGAGGTTAAATCGAGATCTATATGGAACTATTAAATTGAACATTTAATTAAATATTAAAGCTTTGAAATATATTGGGATTTAAATGGTTTATTTTGAGATTCGGATATGTATTTGAAATCAATATAGTTGAATTTATTATTTAGAAACTAAATTGATTAAAAGTTAGTTTGAAACGTTGAATACTTAAAGTTTTGAAATATATTGAATATAAAGGGTATTTTGTGATTTCAAATCCGAATTTGAGATCGATAAAATTGAAGTGGTTATTTTAGAAATTGAGTTGAATTTAAATTAATAAATTGAGATTGAAATAGATTTAAATGGGATGGTCGGGTTGATGTTAAACGATTTGTTAAGTTGAGGGAATCGAAATTACTTTACTGTACAAATTATTTAATATATAAAAATACTATTTGGGAAGTATAGAGATATTTGAAGTGAAAATGATATTTGGTTTTGAAGTATAAATTAAGTTGAAAAGACTACGGTGTTATAGTGTATATTTCTATCTTTTAGATAGTTCCATGGACCCTTAGAGGATGGTTATCCCAAACATCCTCTAAGTTAATTATATTTCAGTTGATATTTCACTTGAGTTAGATTATATATATAAGAATGTTAATCCTGACTCGAGTGTTTTGTGTTTTGCTTTACGCTCGGGTCAGACTGAGAGATACAACATTTGAGACACACCTTCGAAGTTGGAGCTTTGCTTGAAGATCCAGCTATCTATCCCTTCAGTCATCCAGTTGATTGGTTCAGAGAAGCCATCTGTTGCATTGGAGACTTCATGGCATTTGAACTATTCGGTTGTATTTTATTTCTAACTCTGAGGTATATAGTAGCTTCATGAACTACTATTCTTTATCTATTCCGCTGCATTGTATTACTCTGTGTAAGTGATTTATGATTGATCTATTTACTGTATATTTTAAGTTTTGCCAAATTTTTATTAACAATTCGGTATTTTGAATTATTCAAGTCGGGCATGTACGGTTTTATTGTCGATTTGAATGGTCCAAATAGCGTGTTGTTACAGTTGGTATCAGAGCTTTGGCTCTAGGCAAAACTTAGCATATATGGTAAATTTATTTATAGAATCACTTTCGCTCGAGTTGAATCTCTTCCTTTTGACTCGATTTCCTTTGAATTTTGGAACGTCCCTCGGTTCCGAAATTCATTCTGTCTCTCCCTATTTATATTCGTTTGATTCTGGAGTATCCCACAACTCCACTGAATGTTTTGTAAAGGGGGTGAAAACTCCTTTACAATTGGCGTTGATTCACCGAAGATTTCTGTATCCTCGGTTTACGATGCTGCTATATCTTGGTATGCCGAATTCTATCTCTGGCAATCGAATGTCGATTTGCTTTAGAATTCCGCATCAATTATATTCCTGAAGTCAGGGTTGGCCCGGTTAAGGTCGCCCGAGATTTATAGAAGTATATCCATCTTCTATTTTGTAATTTGATTTTCTCAACTTTGTTTGAGCCTATCTTCGAATCAGGATTCTATTGATTAGAGTTCCTCTAAATTAAATCTCTATCTTTGTTTTGAAATCCATTCTTGAATCATCCTTTGAAAATCGGGTTTTGTTGTATTTTGAAATTGTTTTATATGAAATTATTATTTTGATAACTATGATTTTATTCTATATATAAAAGTGAAAATGTTTTCGATAAAGATTATATACCTATATATAAAACGAATAAGAAATGTTATTCTATATATATAAGTTTTGAAAGGATTGGAAATTTTGAAAATTTATAAGAAAATGATTTATATAAAAAGGATTTATAACTGAAGGGTTAAATTTGAAATTCGAGAATTGAATTCCGGTATTTTGAATTTGGTTTTAAGATTTTGGGAAAATATATAAAAATAATACAATTTAAAAGTATTTTTCCGAATAAGAAATGTTTCAAATGGGTTCAAATGAATTCCAATAATTTTGAAGAAATTTCAAAGAAGTTTTCAAGAAAATAGAAGTCCAGAACTCACTTATGTCGCTGGAGAATAATTTCGGTGATGAGTGCACGCATCATCGACATTGATTTTCGAGTTTCAGAGTGGGGGAGAGGCCACTTTAATAGCTTCGCTATGCGAGTGATTTTGTAAAACCGTTTTTGATTTCAAATTCTGAAGTATAATTTGATATTTTCGAAAGATATACGTATATATTTGAAACAATTTAAAGTGAGACCGGTGTTCAGTCCTTGAGTTTTCGATTTGACTAGTAATAACTCTATTTATAAAAAAAAATTAATTCCCAACTCTTAGATTTGAAATTTGATTTCATCGACTATTTTGAAGGTTCGAGCACTTCCAAATCAAGGTTTAAAAGTTTTAACTAAGAAATTTCGAAAAGTATAAATTTTTTGATAAAGCATATAAGTTTAGTTTTAAAGAGTATGACTTAAGTAAGTTTAAAACCTTTTGTTAAGTAAGTGAATATGACTATTTTTAATTATACTAATACGGAATTTAGTTTTGAAATGTTTTGGGAAAAAAAATTTTAATTTCAAATAATGGTTTTCAGAAAGGTAAATTGGATATTTCTAATAGAAATAGATAGTTTAAAAGTTTTAAAGGGATGATTATAAATTTGGAAACCATTTTGAGTATAATTGATTTTGAGAAAATATTTGGTTTTGAAATTAAATTGAAATTTAAAAACCAGTACTTATATGGTGATTTTGGAAATGAATTTGTTTTACTTGAATTATTTTAATTTGGAAACTGGGATAATTTTCTAAACCTATTATTTTGGGAACATTGAAATTTAGATACTTAATTTGGAAGAAAATTTGGTGAAATCCTATGTGATTTTGAAACTGAATTGATATTGAAATGATTTGAAATTGAGAACCTTATATTATTAAGCACTTGATTTAGGAGTGGTCGAACTTATATAAAATGGATTTGTATAAGTATGAAGTGATTTGAAATCTATTGATCTGAAAGGTACTCAATTTGGAAAGAGAATTTTTTTTATAAATCGAAGTCTATATAAGTATGATTTGATATACTATTGATTTGGAAAGTATTCGATCTGAAAATGGAATCTTATATATATATATATATATATATATATATATATGGATTTTATATAAGTATGATATTTGAAAGTATTTGAAAAGGTACTATATGATATATATTTTCGAAGTAAAGATATGGAAAGTGCCTTCTGCTTGATATCCGCTTTGTGGCCACATCGTGGATTCATTCTATCGATATTCTTCTCTCTGATTTTCGGTTTTTCGGATGTAATACTCGAGTGTTTCTCACCGTGGCGGAACCCATGGTTTTTTTTCTCTCGTGACTGCATAGCGCAACTGCCTAGCTGAGTCTTGCCTAGGGGTACGGATTGTTTCCTGGGGGATCCAGGCGTAACCATTGTGTATCCTGCAATCTGTGTAGGTCGCGAATAGTAGCGCAAGTGCCTGGATGAGTCTTGCCTAGGGGTACAGATTGTTTCCTGGGGGATCCAGGCGTAACCATTGTGTATCCTGCACCCTACTAGTCATCATGGCGTAACTCGCAGGGCTGAGAAAGCTTACGGATATGGATTGTTTCCTGGGGGACCCAGGCGTAACCATTGTGTATATGCAAACCATGATCGGACAAAGGTTTTGGTTTGGTTGTTTTGTTTGGATTGTACTTTCCATATCTGTTTTTAAAAGGTTTTCCAAGTATTTTCACTGGGTGTTGAAACGGGTCTACCAAGTACTTGAAGAATTCTAGCTTTGCGACTGATCAACGCATGGCCAGAGTCTGCAAGAACGAGGATAAACTTGTTGAAACATCGAGTCATAAAAGTATTTTCGAAAGAAAACTTGTGATAAATAAGTAATTGAAAATCAACAAGAGATTAATCAATTTCACAATAATCTACTCAAGATAAAAAGGAATGTCATACTCCTAATTTCATTCACCAAGCCACAATAAATTGCATATATATCAATGCCAATCGTAAAAGTTGGTGAAACATAAATTTCAGAAATCAGCACAAGAAATCCAGAAATCACAATAAAAGGAACAACGACGTCGTACAGCGGGACATCCGATGAACCAAATCACAATAAAAAGGATGGCCAATCCCCAAAAGAAACTGGACATCGACACACCTAAAAAGACATGCCCCATGAACAGTCGAACATCAACGCACCTAGAAAGATACGCCCCATGCTCTAGCATCGACGCACCTAGAAAGATACGCCCCATGCACAAATAAATAAACATCGATGCACCTAGAAAGATACACCCCATGCTCTAGCATCGACGCACCTAGAAAGATACGCCCCATGCACAAATAAATAAACATCGATGCACCTAGAAAGATACACCCCATGTAATGTCTAACATCGATGCACCTAGAAAGATACACCCCATGCTAAGTCGAACATCGACGCACGTAGAAAGATACGCCCCATGCATAGACGAACATCGACGCATCTAAAAAGATACGCCCCATGTCCCGACTTATTGAGCCGATTGCTCCACGAAGTAAACAAACATCGATGCACCTAGAAAGGTACACCCCATGCATAATAAAACATTGACGCACCTAGAAAGATACGACCCATGTATAAAATGAGACGAAACTCAATAAAATGAGGAACAGTCCTCCACATAGACAAAGAGACATCGCACATTTCTAGTCTAAACCGCAAAGATGATCGTCATGATCAAAGAGAAGTGTCAATTACAATAAGCTAGTAAATATATAAGCTTAGCTTCATGTCCCATAACCACTAGCTTAACTTAAATATTTACGAACAAATTGTAGATCTCCACTAGAAAATTGTCACAAGAGGTTCAATCGAACAAGTCCAAGAATTAACCGACGAAGTAAACGCAAGCGTTTCATACCACTTGTTTTACTAAGTCGTTTAATTAGATTTCTCATACGAGTGAGGTAAAGGTTTGTATATACTAATAGATTGGAAAACGGTTTTATAAACGAATTTGGTATTAAAATAGTATTGAAATCGTTTGAGGAAAGAGTTTTGATATTTACTACTAGTATAGAAAACCTTTATATTTTTAAAGTGACAAAGCACAAGGGGGATTGTAGAAACAATCAATCACGAAGATCACATTCGAAGATGTGAATAAAATCCAATGAAATCGATAAAGGGTCCATCGAAGTGGATATATCTAAAATTCCCAAAGAAAGTAAGTCATCAAAGATGATAATAAATGATGACAATAAATAGGATCATCATGAATCGATTTAAATTGGAAATTCAATCCAAAAAGGCAAATTGGACTCAAACAGCAGGTTCAGTAGACTGAACAGAGTTTTCAGTCGACTGACCCTGTACCTGGAAATTTTCCAGGTTCAGGAAACTTTCTGTTTCCAGTTTCAGTCGACTGTGCAGAGTTTTTCAGTCGACTGAATCATGCCTGGAAACTCTCGGGTTTCAGGTTCAGTCGACTGAACAGAGTTTTCAATCGACTGAATCATGCCTGGGCTGTTTTTCAGCCTTATTCAAATGAAGAGCAAACTCTTCCAAAATGCAACCGGACGAACATTGGCTCTAAGGGTTTATGCCAATCGGCAACCCGGCCCTATATGCTCCTCGGTGCATCACCAAAAACATGATCAAACATCCATAAAAGGATTTCACACAAATTTGACTTAAAAATTCAAACAATTTGAATATTCACAAAACCAATCCAAATCAAGAGCAAATGCACATGAAGAAGTGTTAGGAATTCATACCCAACAACCAAAGATAATTATAGTCATAGATGTGAGATAAAAATCTCACTTTTGCACTAAAATTTATGAAGATGAAGCTTGAAAGCAAAGGGGAATCAACCACTCTTCAAATCCAACTCTAGAAGCTTGAATCTAAGCTAAAAAGAAGAACATTTCCTAAGTTAGGTTTAGGAAATTTCTAAAATTCAAAGAGAGAATGAGTTGGAGAAGAAGAAGAGGAAGCTTACCAATGGGTTCTCATGAACTTTGGAGCAAGGAGATGGATTTGCAAAGCAAGCTAGGGCTTAGGAATTTCTATTTCCCATTCTCTTCCTCCATTTTTGCTTGAGCTTGAGTGTTAGGAAAATAGAAGAGAAGTGAATGAAGAGGAGAGTGTTGGAACTGAGTTAAGTGACTAATTGGCTCAGCCCAACCAAAGCCCTAAGCGGGAAAAAGTAGCAAAAATCAACTTTCTCCAAACATATCGAAGCTTATACTCAAAAAGGTCGCAAATGGCATTTTGAACTCAATGGAGGTGGTCTCGAGTCCTAATTCGACCGTATGCAAAAAGTAGGTTTTCAGTCCAAAATCCGACGAACGATAAAATATTTAAATAAAATATTTAAATATAAAATCGATAAATATGCGGGTTGTTACAGACTCTGTAACGACCCGTATTTTATGTGACGATAATCGTAGAACATTTATCACTAGGTCGTTAGTATTGTTCAGGGTTTAACCCTATTAGTGCTTAGGTCGTGTAGAGGTTAGCTCGAGTAAGGTTGGCCCATGTTGTTATTTAGGTCGTATGAAGGATAGGTTGGGATGAGCGACCTATAGAAGTTGAGCGACCTAAGGGATGGACCAACCTAAGGTAGAAGAGCGACTTAACAGGGTTAACGAGTTAAGGCTTAGCTTAGGTCGTGATGCAGTTAGGTCGGTAGAGCGACCTAAGGTAGTTAGCGACCTAGGAAGTTTAGGTCGTGAGGAACGACCTAAGGAGATAGGCCGGTTTAGGTAGATTAGCGACCTATAGGGTATGGCGACCTAAGGAAGTTGGCGAGTTAAGCTATGGCCGACCTAAGAAGGCAAGCGAGTTAGTGGGTTAGCGGCTTGGAGGGTGACCGACCTATAGGGGAGAGCGACCTATAGATATTGACCGGTTTAAGGAGCTTGCGACCTAAGGGATAGTGATATAAGATAGGTCGGATTAAGATATTACCGACCTAAGGAGAGTAGGTCGTTGAGTGACCTAAGGGAAGTGTTAGGTCGCTAGGTAGGTTAGGTCGGCAGACAGATAGGTCGCATGTTATTCTAGGTCGGTATGGTGTTAGGTCGTAGGTCGTTGGCAATAGTTAAGTCGCTAGGTCGTGTAAGTCTTTAGGTCGGTAGGCTGTTAGGTCGCATAGGAATTAGGTCGGCCGAGTGTTGATTCGTATGGCTCTGGGATTGGTTAGGCCGTTAGGTCGTTGGAGTGTATAGGTCGGCAGCGACCTATGTTAGGTCGGGGTTTTTTAGGTCGGCAACGACTTAAGTCTGGGCGACCTAAGGGCGATTTCAGCCTATAAATAGAGGGGTTTGGCTCACTTTTTGGCACCGGTTTTTGAAGCGACGAAGTGCTGCCATTTTGAGAGCTCGACTACAACATTTCTTTATCTTCTTTTCTCCACTCCAATCTAGTTCTAACATCTATACAGGATCGAAGATCGAGATTGAAGATCCAAGAGCTAAAGTTGAAGATCTTCATCCAACCAAGTTAGATTTCATCGTTTCAAGCGGGATTTCGACGAATCAAGCTTGAAGCTTCGCTGTCCAGATCTGAAGTAGAATGTTTTTGAAGTTTTTGGGTGATTTGGTGAGTGGTGGTTATCTCTCACGCGGATCCAAAGGAGTATATTGGATTGGTGGTTTGTTGGAGTGTTGTAGATAGTGATTTTATGCATTTTTTTCCATAGATCCAAGTGTAGATCCATTACTTATGAAGACGTTTACTTATGCAAGTTCATTTACCAAGTTATAGAGATAAAAACCCATGATTTATATTTGTTGGATCTATGCTAAAAACTCATGATTCATGTATGTTATATCTATGCTCATTTATTTACGAAATTGCCATTGTAGTTATAAATGCCTACTTAGACCATATTTGATTACTTGATTGCTTAAGCTAATGATTGATTTGATTGATTTCTATGTATGTTAGTTGATTGATAGTTAGATCTAGACAAGATGGTCGAAGATGATTCAAAAGCTAAGTGGAAAGGCTCTTGAATGGTGAAAGCTGCTTGTGGCATATGAAGCGGATGTTGAAGCTCATATGTATGGGTTAGATGATGTTGAGATGGGACTTTGCCATGATGCGATGAGGCAAGCCATGATGTTGAGATGAGACTTTGCTATGATGCGATAAAGCGAAGCATGATGTGGGATAGCCTTGGTTTAATCCAGACGGGATCATCCCAAGCATGTTGATAACTCGATGATGCGATGCGAGTTGGTTGATAATGGTTAGCTTGAGAGGCGCTTGAGCTAGTATGGAAATAGTCGTCGAGGAGGATGACTAGGAGGCTGAGATCTCATCGTTGTTGAAGGTTCTAGCATGCTCAAAGCAAGAGTACGTTGGAACGGGCTGCGACGACGTTCCAAGCACGGGCTGCGACGACGTGCTAGTACTCTGGGTAGTTGCGAAAATTCCTAGGCACGGGCTGCGACGACGTGCGGAGTTATGTCTAGAACCGGGGTTACCATTAGCCCTTGACAGATGGTCGTTCAACTAACGGTAAAATCAAGGCAATGATAATAGTGATAGCCAGAGTCATGGATGTTTGGACGTTTGATTGTATCATCATTCGGTCTCAAGAGCGGTGTTTTCTGGGTGCTTATCTGATCTTGGTTTAGGCCTTGGGGGTTTGTATTTGGAAAACATCGACCTGGACTCGAGTGATTATTGCTTTACTTTAATTGCTTGCTATGTTATGCTTGCTTCTCCTTAATGTGTGTCTGGGGCTATCACTGTAGAAAGAGGTGGAGTGGGATGGTTTGGTTCCTATTCCTTTTATCCCTTATACTCTTGTGGTATGTTTGATAGTTGATTTACTGCTCACTAAGACTTTGTCTGACTCAAGGTTTTATGTCTCCTCTTATTACCTTGGGCTGTTCATCCATGTTGGGATGGGCAGACTAGGTAGCAGGTGACAGGTGCTGTTCTTGGAGATCTACGTTGATGACGACAAAGACGAGCAGGAGGCTTTTGCATATTATTTCATATTATATGTACTGGGTGTTCCGCTGCTGTATTTGTTTGAGTGTTATGTAGTGAGGCTTTGATGTATGGATGATTCATATGTTTGTATAAAACTATTATGATGCTTATATGATGATGTCCTGTTCTATAGAGCTTCACTATATTATATTTCTCTATTGTATTTATCCATGCGCTGTGAGTTGTACGATAGATTCTGCGATGTTTATTCTACCTTGACGGTCACCCATGGCTGCCTGGCACACCTTCAGCGCACCATTCTCTTGTTTCCGTGCAGGAGTCACGGGCGGTCGTCACATTTGGTATCAGAGCTTTGGTTAATCGATTTTAGCCAACGCTCGCTGACGTAATTACGTATGAGAGACGTAATTGTATTTTGATGGATGATTACTATACATAATATAGTAGTTTAGAAGGATTTGACCTCCTCATGCAGTTGTTTTTCAAGGTGTTCTAAATCATTCCTTTTTGTAGATATTAAGGATGAGCCGAAGTGAGAGACAAGCTGCGAGGGAAAGCCGTGCTGCTAGGGAAGCTGTTGATTATGCTCCTATGTTTGAGGCCATGATGACTTCGATCATGAGGAGGATACCAGCTTCAGGACCGTTAGTAGATGTGGGAGTTCAAGTTCAAGCTCCAAGACCGGTGGATTTTGCTAAGCTTTGCAAGGACTATACTTCTCTTGGAGGAAAGGTTTTCTTGGGAACGAAATCGACCATTGAAGTGCAGAGATGGATAGATGCTTGTAGAAGGATTTTTGGTGACTTGGGAATTGAGGATGCAACTAAGAGGAAGCTCGCATCAAGGCAACTTTAAGGGAGAGCTTCGGATTGGTGGAATTCTATCACCATTGATACTCCGGAGGAGGAGATTACTTGGGAGCAATTCCAAGTTAGATTTGAAGCTAAGTTCATCTCTACGGCTCAGAAATCTGTTCTGTTTAAGAAGTTTGTGGAGCTCAAGCAAGGTGGGAGACCAGTTCTTGAGTATGTTTCTGAGTTTGAAGCTTTGTCCAAGTATGCTCGATCATATATTGATTCTCCCTATCAGAAGAATGAGAAGTTTGTTACCGGTTTGGACACTTATCTTGGAAGGCAATTGGTGGATCATTTGGACGATCCATTTGAGAAGATTGTGGAAAAAGCCCTCAGGCATGAGTGTTTGTTTCCTAGGGAAAGTTCTGTTGTCGCTGTAACCAAGGAAGGATCTAAGCCACAGCAGAGTGGAAACAAGAAGAGGAAGCAGCAGCAACAGAGGGGTAAGGATAGCCAGAAGAAGCCAAGGGGCGAAGTGACTTGCTACAATTGCCAGAAGAAGGGTCATCTCTCCAAGGATTGTAGGAATCCAAGGGCGCCGTCGAAATGCCACAATTGTGATAAGCCAGGGCATTTCAGGAGGGATTGTCCGGAACCAAGGAGGGATAGGCAGATTATGCAAGCTTATGCTATGGGAGCTGTGCCGTCGTCTTCAAAAGCTCCTACTGCTAAAGAGAAGGGGAAGAGTGTGGTGGTTCAAGGTACTCTTTCCATTTGTGGTGTTCCAATTAGAGTGTTGTTTGATACTGGAGCGTCTCATTCTTTTGTTTGTAATGAGTTGGTAGACCGGTTGGGTTTGGAACCGGATATTGTTGATAGACCATTGGTAGTGACTAATCCAGTTGGGGGTTCGTCATGTTTGTGTATGATATGCCATGGTCTAGTTGTGTCGAGTCATGATTGCTCGTTTGTTTGTGATTGCTTTGTTCTGAACTTTGCGGGGTTCGGAATTATTTTGGGTATGGACTGGCTTAGGAAGTATGCAGCAAGGATTGATTGTGAGAGGCTGGAGGTGACAGTCGGGAATGTGGAAGGGCGAAAGGTTGTGATACGATGTAAGCATGAAGAAGGCGTCTTCATGAGCTTCATGTATTCGCTGGTTGTTCCACGGGATGGACTGTCATCGGTGCCTATTGTGAATGGATTTGAGGATGTCTTTGACGAGGTCAAAGGGTTACCGCCGCATAGGGAGATCGAATTTTGTATCGATCTAGTTGAGGGAGCCAGACCTGTTGTGATGCCTCATAGGCGGATGGCGCCTAGGGAGCAACAAGAGTTGAAGGTGCAAGTTGATGACCTTTTACAGAAAGGATTCATTCGGCGTAGTGTGTCCGAATGGGGTGCACCAGTTGTGTTCGCAACCAAAGCGGATGGATCGTTGAGGTTGTGTGTGGATTATCGTGAGCTGAATAAGGTGACTAAGAAGAACAAGTATCCATTGCCGAGGATAGATGACTTGTTTGATCAGCTTCACAAGGCTAAGGTGTTCTCTCAGATGGATTTGGCAACGGGATTTCACCAGTTAAGAGTGGCTAAGGATAGTGTGCCGAAGACTGCTTTCAGGACACCATCGGGTTTTTATGAGTGGCTGGTAATGCCGTTTGGATTGACTAACGCACCAGCATATTTTGTGGATCTTATGAATAGAGTATTCAGAGATCAATTGAACAAGTTCGTACTTGTATTCGTGGATGATATTCTGATTTATTCCACTGAGGAAGAGCACAAGACGCACTTGCGTATTGTTTTGGAAATCTTACGGAAACATCAGTTGAAGGCTAAGTTTTCGAAGTGTCACTTCTGGAAGAGTGAAGTGAGATTCTTAGGCCATGTTATTTCTGGAAATGGAATAGCGGTTGATCCCGCTAAGGTGGCAGCGATCCAGGATTGGGTTAGACCTAAGAATGCATCCGATGTAAGAAGCTTTCTTGGATTAGCAGGATATTATCGTCGGTTTATCAAAGACTTTTCCAAGATAGCTGCACCGTTAACAGGATTGACGAAGAAGAACTAAGTGTTCAGATGGGATGATAAGTGTGAGCAAGCTTTCGTAATCCTAAAAGAGCGACTAACAAGTGATCCTGTTTTGACTATTCCAAGTGGGAATGATGAGATGGCGGTTTACACCGATGCATGTGGTACTGGACTTGGAGCAGTGCTAATGCAAAAGGATAGAGTTGTTGCGTATGCAAGTCGACAACTAAAGCCGCATGAAAGGAATTACCTGACTCATGATTTGGAGTTGGCGGCGATTGTGTTTGCTCTGAAGATGTGGAGACATTATCTATTGGGAGTTCGATTCGAGTTGTTTACGGATCATAAGTCGTTGAAGTATCTTTTCTCCCAAAAGGATTTGAATCTTCGGCAGCAACGGTGGCTAGAGTTTTTGGCATCATATGATTTTGGTATAGCTTATACTCCGGGAAAAGGTAACGCAGTAGCTGATGCGTTGAGTCGAAGACATGCCGGATTGGGAGCCATGTTTTCGGAATGGAAGAGTCTCGAGTTTTTGGCTGGATTTGATTTCAGGCCCAGATGTGAATTGGAACCTGAGATGTTGGCAAACTTATCGATAAGGCCTACTCTGGTGGAGAGAATTGGCGAGAGCCAAAAGCGAGACGATAAGCTTGTCAAGATTATCCGAGATTTGGAATGTGGATTGGACCCAGAAAAGGATAAAGGATTCGAAGTCGATCGAGAGGGTTGGCTTCGGAAGCAAGGACGACTAGTTGTTCCCGATGTAGATGGATTGAGAGATGAAGTTCTTAGAGAAAGTCATCACTCGAAGTTGACAATTCATCCAGGTGGAAATAAGATGTATCGGGATATGAAGAGAACCTATTATTGGGAAGGTATGAAGAAGGATGTTGGAAATTTTATTTCCAAGTGTATGAATTGTCAGTTGGTTAAAGAAGAGCAGAAAAAGCCCAGTGGATTACTTCAGCCATTAGAGGTTCCTATATGGAAGTGGGAGCAAGTGTCGATGGATTTTATCGATGGCCTACCTAGAACCAGAGCAGGGAATGAAGGGATTTGGGTCATAGTAGATCGGTTGACCAAGAGTGCAAGGTTCATTCCTGTTCGATCAAGTAGGACTGCATCGAAGTTGGCTGAGCTTTATGTTAAGTGGATAGTTCGATTCCATGGTGTTCCGAAGAGTATAGTGAGCGACCGAGATCCTTTGTTCACTAGTGGATTTTGGAAGAGCTTCCAGGAGGTTTTGGGAACTGAGTTGTGTTTGAGTACAGCTTATCACCCTCAAACAGATGGTCAGACTGAGAGAGTCAACCGAGTTTTGGAAGATCTTCTCAGAGCTTATGTTTTGGACTTCGGAGGATCATGGGAAGATCATCTTCATTTGGTGGAATTTGCTTATAACAACGGTTATCAGTCGAGTATTGGTATGGCACCATTTGAGGCATTGTATGGAAGACCGTGTAACTCTCCGACATGTTGGTTGGAAACTGGAGAAAAACTTATACTTGGGCCAGAGATGATTCGACAGACTTCGGATTGTATAGGGATCATTCGGCAACGAATGAAGGCAGCCCAAGATCGTCAGAAAAGTTATGCCGATAATCGTCGTAAGGATTTGGAATTCGACGTAGGTGATATGGTTTTTGTGAAGATTTCTCCTCTGAAGAATGTTATTCGATTTGGAAAGAAAGGAAAGTTAACTCCGAGATTTGTTGGACCATTTCCGATTATCGAGCGAATTGGAAAGCTCGCTTATAGATTGGAGTTACCGGAAAAGATGGCGGGTGTACACAATGTTTTTCATGTATCTTATCTACGGAAGTATGTGCATGACTCGAATACGGTGGTTTCTGCTGATAGCTGTGAAGATTTATAAGTTGATCCAGTTGTTTCGAGACCTCGTAAGCCGCTTCGTGTTGTTGAAACCGACACGAAACAGCTTAGGAGGAAGACGATTACGTTGCTCAAGATACAATGGAGTGATGATGTTAACGACTGTACGTGGGAGGAGGAAGAGAGGATGAAGGCAGCTCATCCTGAACTCTTCGAGGTATGGCCCTAAGGTGTCGTGACATCTCATGAATTTGTAACTTGTTCTAGTCTTAGAATTCTGCATGCTAGGCTAGTAATTGGATGCATGGTTTGTTGGTTGCTATGGATGGTAGGCATGCAGAATAGTTATGGTTGCTCTTGATTGTTTGGAATTTCGGGGGGAAATTCCTAAGGGGGAGAGAATGTAACGACCCGTATTTTATGTGACGATAATCGTAGAACATTTATCACTAGGTCGTTAGTATTGTTCAGGGTTTAACCCTATTAGTGCTTAGGTCGTGTAGAGGTTAGCTCGAGTAAGGTTGGCCCATGTTGTTGTTTAGGTCGTATGAAGGATAGGTTGGGATGAGCGACCTATAGAAGTTGAGCGACCTAAGGGATGGACCAACCTAAGGTAGAAGAGCGACTTAACCGGGTTAACGAGTTAAGGCTTAGCTTAGGTCGTGATGGAGTTAGGTCGGTAGAGCGACCTAAGGTAGTTAGCGACCTAGGAAGTTTAGGTCGTGAGGAACGACCTAAGGAGATAGGCCGGTTTAGGTAGATTAGCGACCTATAGGGTATGGCGACCAAAGGAAGTTGGCGAGTTAAGCTATGGCCGACCTAAGAAGGCAAGCGAGTTAGTGGGTTAGCGGCTTGGAGGGTGACCGACCTATAGGGGAGAGCGACCTATAGATATTGACCGGTTTAAGGAGCTTGCGACCTAAGGGATAGTGATATAAGATAGGTCGGGTTAAGATATTACCGACCTAAGGAGAGAGGTCGTTGAGCGACCTAAGGGAAGTGTTAGGTCGCTAGGTAGGTTAGGTCGGCAGACAGATAGGTCGCATGTTATTCTAGGTCGGTATGGTGTTAGGTCGTAGGTCGTTGGCAATAGTTAAGTCGCTAGGTCGTGTAAGTCTTTAGGTCGGTAGGCTGTTAGGTCGCATAGGAATTAGGTCAGCCGAGTGTTGATTCGTATGGCTCTGGGATTGGTTAGGCCGTTAGGTCGTTGGAGTGTATAGGTCGGCAGCGACCTATGTTAGGTCGGGGTTTTTTAGGTCGGCAACGACTTAAGTCTGGGCGACCTAAGGGCGATTTCAGCCTATAAATAGAGGGGTTTGGCTCACTTTTTGGCACCGGTTTTTGAAGCGACGAAGTGCTGCCATTTTGAGAGCTCGACTACAACATTTCTTTATCTTCTTTTCTCCACTCCAATCTAGTTCTAACATCTATACAAGATCGAAGATCGAGATTGAAGATCCAAGAGCTAAAGTTGAAGATCTTCATCCAACCAAGCTAGATTTCATCGTTTCAAGCGGGATTTCGACGAATCAAGCTTGAAGCTTCGCTGTCCAGATATGAAGTTGATAGTTTTTGAAGTGTTTGGGTGATTTGGTGAGTGGTGGTTATCTCTCACGCGGATCCAAAGGAGTATATTGGATTGGTGGTTTGTTGGAGTGTTGTAGATAGTGATTTTATGCATTTTTTCCCTTAGATCCAAGTGTAGATCCATTACTTATGAAGATGTTTACTTATGCAAGTTCATTTACCAAGTTGTAGAGATAAAAACCCATGATTTATATTTGTTGGATCTATGCTAAAAACCCATGATTTATGTATGTTATATCTATGCTCATTTATTTACGAAATTGCCATTGTAGTTATAAATGCCTACTTAGACCATATTTGATTACTTGATTGCTTAAGCTAATGATTGATTTGATTGATTGCTATGTATGTTAGTTGATTGATAGTTAGATCTAGACAAGATGGTCGAAGATGATTCAAAAGCTAAGTGGAAAGGCTCTTGAATGGTGAAAGCTGCTTGTGGCATATGAAGCGGATGTTGAAGCTCATATGTATGGGTTAGATGATGTTGAGATGGGACTTTTCCATGATGCGATGAGGCAAGCCATGACGTTGAGATGAGACTTTGCTATGATGCGATAAAGCGAAGCATGATGTGGGATAGCCTTGGTTTAATACAGACGGGATCATCCCAAGCATGTTGATAACTCGATGATGCGATGCGAGTTGGTTGATAATGGTTAGCTTGAGAGGCGCTTGAGCTAGTATGGAAATAGTCGTCGAGGAGGATGACTAGGAGGCTGAGATCTCATCGTTGTTGAAGGTTCTAGCATGCTCAAAGCAAGAGTACATTGGAACGGGCTGCGACGACGTTCCAAGCACGGGCTGCGACGACGTGCTAGTACTCTGGGTAGTTGCGAAAATTCCTAGGCACGGGCTGCGACGACGTGCGGAGTTATGTCTAGAACCGGGGTTACCATTAGCCCTTGACAGATGGTCGTTCAACTAACGGTGAAATCAAGGCAATGATAACAGTGATAGCCAGAGTCATGGATGTTTGGACGTTTGATTGTATCATCATTCGGTCTCAAGAGCGGTGTTTTCTGGGTGCTTATCTGATCTTGGTTTAGGCCTTGGGGGTTTGTATTTGGAAAACATCGACCTTGACTCGAGTGATTATTGCTTTACTTTAATTGCTTGCTATGTTATGCTTGCTTCTCCTTAATGTGTGTCTGGGGCTATCACTGTAGAAAGAGGTGGAGTGGGATGGTTTGGTTCCTATTCCTTTTATCCCTTATACTCTTTTGGTATGTTTGATAGTTGATTTACTGCTCACTAAGACTTTGTCTGACTCAAGGTTTTATGTCTCCTCTTATTACCTTGGGTTGTTCATCCATGTTGGGATGGGCAGACTAGGTAGCAGGTGACAGGTGCTGTTCTTGGAGATCTACGCTGATGACGACAAAGACGAGCAGGAGGCTTTTGCATATTATTTCATATTATATGTACTGGGTGTTCCGCTGCTGTATTTGTTTGAGTGTTATGTAGTGAGGCTTTGATGTATGGATGATTCATATGTTTGTATAAAACTATTATGATGCTTATATGATGATGTCCTGTTCTATAGAGCTTCACTATATTATATTTCTCTATTGTATTTATCCATGCGCTGTGAGTTGTACGATAGATTCTGCGATGTTTATTCTACCTTGACGGTCACCCATGGCTGCCTGGCACACCTTCAGCGCACCATTCTCTTGTTTCCGTGCAGGAGTCACGGGCGGTCGTCACAGACTCCCCTCCTTAAAGAAATTGTGTCCTCGCAATAAGTAAGAAGGAAATATAAGAAGTAACAACCATAGAAGCATATTAACACAAAAGAAAATTTGAAATAGGAAGTTCACCCTAAAGTGCACAAAAGAGTTAGCAAGAAATATGGTGAAACTTCAATTTCCACAAAACACCGGGCTCAAGAATAAAAACCGGAATCCCTAAGGCATTCCCGTAGATAAAAGACGTGGGGAACGTCAAGATTAGCAGAAAATTGAGCCGGTGCAACGGCGTAGTACCAAAACGGTAAGCCCGAAAAACTAGAAACTCAAACAATTTGGGACATCAGCGTAGTACAAAAACGGTACGCCCAATGAACCCAAGCAAAGACATCGATGTAGTACAAATGGTACATCAGATGAATCAAATAGCAAAGACATCGATGTAGTACAAACGGTACATCCGATGAATCAAATAGCAAAGACATCGATGTAGTACAAACGGTACATCCGATGAATCAAAAGCAAAGACATCGATGTAGTACAACGGTACATCCGATGAATCAAAAGTAAAGACATCGATGTAGTACAACGGTACATCCGATGAATCAAAAGCAAAGACATCGATGTAGTACAAAGGTACATCCGATGAATCAAAAGCAAAGACATCGATGTAGTACAACGGTACATCCGATGAATCAAAAGCAAAGACATCGATGTAGTACAAAGGTACATCCGATGAATCAAAAGCAAAGACATCGATGTAGTACAAACGGTACATCCGATGAATCAAAAGAAAAGACATCGATGTAGTACAAACGGTACATCCGATGAATCAAATAGCAAAGACATCGATGTAGTACAAACGGTACATCCGATGAATCAAAAGCAAAGACATCGATGTAGTGCAACGGTACATCCGATGAATCAAAAGCAAAGACATCGATGTAGTACAAACGGTACATCCGATGAATCAAATAGCAAAGACATCGATGTAGTACAAACGGTACATCCGATGAATCAAAAGCAAAGACATCGATGTAGTACAACGGTACATCCGATGAATCAAAAGCAAAGACATCGATGTAGTACAACGGTACATCCGATGAATCAAAAGCAAAGACATCAATGTAGTACAAACGGTACATCCGATGAATCAAAAGCAAAGACATCGATGTAGTACAAACGGTACATCCGATGAATCAAATAGCAAAGACATCGATGTAGTACAAACGGTACATCCGATGAATCAAATAGCAAAGACATCAATGTAGTACAAACGGTACATCCGATGAATCAAATGCAAAGACATCGATGTAGTACAAACGGTACATCCGATGAATCAAAGCAAAGACATCGATGTAGTACAACGGTACATCCGATGAATCAAAGGCAAAGACATCGATGTAGTACAAATGGTACATCCGATGAATCAAATAGCAAAGACATCGATGTAGTACAAACGGTACATCCGATGAATCAAATAGCAAAGACATCGATGTAGTACAAACGGTACATCCGATGAATCAAAAGCAAAGACATCGATGTAGTACAAACGGTACATCCGATGAATCAAAAGCAAAGACATCGATGTAGTACAAACGGTGCATCCAATGAATCAAAAGCAAAGACATCGATGTAGTACAACGGTACATCCGATGAGTCAAAGGCAAAGACATCGATGTAGTACAAACGGTACATCCGATGAATCAAAATAGCAAAGACATCGATGTAGTACAAACGGTACTTCCGATGAATCAAATAGCGAAGACATCGATGTAGTACAACGGTACATCCGATGAATCAAAAGCAAAGACATCGATGTAGTACAAACGGTACATCCGATGAATCAAAACCCGAATGATTTCGGAACACCGACGTAGTACAAAAACGGTACGTCCAATGAACCGAACACAATAAAAGAACATCGGACGCAAGTTCATAAAAGAAATGAGATGAAACTCAACAAAACGAAGTACATCAAAACGCCCGATGAACTTGATAAAAAGATAACTTCATTCGGTCATCAACAAAGAAACAACCCCTTGTTGCTTACGACTAAACGCATTGGCAACACGATTTCCCCTTCGGGAATAAAAAGAATATCAAGATCATAGGAAGCTAGGAACTCGAGTCAACAAGCAGTTCCTTAGGAGAACATAAATATTCCAAAGATTTATGATCGAGATAGAGAACAAATTTCTCATCCAAATATGATGATGCCAAATTCCAAAAGCAAAAACATTAGCCAAGAGCACTAGATCATAAGTGGCTATCTAGTCTCGAGAAGCTATAATGATTTAGAAGCACAAGGGATAGCACGTTCTCCTTTGCAAGAGAATGACATTCCAAACCAATACGACTAGTATCGGTGCAAATAGCAAAGTCTTGGTTCCCCTTCAGGAATCACAAGAAGGAATAAGAGTATCGAAAAGAAAGAACTTCTTTTAAAATAATTCTCTTCTCCGAAAAGTTAAAACTTTCAAAATTACATTTATCATTATGTAATAATCTTTCTAGAAAAATTTACATTTTTACAAGTCAATATATCGTGTCTGACTGTCTCATCAAAGCGTTTAGGAGATTCCTATCGATAACGTTGATCAAGCGCATCGACCAAAATTCTTAAAGCACTCAACGGGTAATACAATCACAAAATCATATTTTATAGGATAAATAAATCTCTCAAAAAGTTTTAAGAATATTCTTTGTTTGTTTCAAGAACAAAAATCCGGTTTTACTTATAAATAAACCTTATGAAAAAGATTTGCAAAATTTTAAATTTCTATTTCCATCCAAAATCCATAAATAAGAATGGTCTCATCGAAATATTCATAGAATATTCGATTTATAAAATGGATGAAATAAGCTGGATAAACCGAATGACATAATAAGTTATTCATAAGAATCATAACGAGTGCGGAATGCGGTAAGTGGAATGCTAACTTCCGCAACTCGTAGCAAATGAAAACCGGTGGCAAGGTCGAGCTGAAAAGACCTTAACACTACTCAAAAGATTGCTTAGGTGACAGTCCTAAGACAAATTCAAAAATACCGGAAAATTTCTCAAACTACATGAATGAGAGAAATAACACTTTCCTTATAAGTGGGCTTAAGGAATAAAATGATTCCACCAAATTGGAATCAAAATCACAAAGGAAAAATAGAAATCTGCTTAACAGATTGGAAATGTCGAAGATGAATAATCCACACGGAAAAAATAGGATATGGGCTTCACAATGATTAAGCCAATCCTTTTAAAAAAATTAATTCCGAAGCCTAAGTAAATCGGCTCGGAAAGAAAAGTCTCATAAAATAATTTCGACATCAATAAAAAGCAAATTGAGTGTTGCGGATCTACCATCCGGATTCACAATCCTCAAAGAAGTCAACAAGCCCAAAATATTCAAAGAAAAAGAATTAACAATTCCTTTTTGATATAAAATAGTGAGATGGAAACTATATCAAAAAGAACATGAACAAGATAATCACAAAGCAAATGTCATCAAGGATTGAATGAAAAATACCTTGACCAAGAGAAGTGTTTCCAGGAGCTTGCACTACATTGAGCTCTCCCTCCTTCTTACTTTGAAGTATGGGACATGCAGTAATATGGTGACCTGAATTTTTGCAATAGCGACAAAAGAGGGGTTTTGGACACATATTCGCATAGTGTTCCTTAGAATTACAATTGTAGCATCCTCCACGATAAGGGATTGGAGTCTCTGCTACAAAAGTAGTTTGCTTCACTCTCTTATTGGGATTAAGGCTTTCAAACCTAGTAAAGGGATGCCTTTTCGTGTTGTTGTTGGAGTTCGGTTTGGCACTCCCAACCTCGACATCAATTTCTCTATCGGCCTCTTCAAGACGAAGAGCGATATCAATAAGCTGATCAAATGAAACCTCAAGTTTCAGAAGTAATGGCTTCTTAAGATTCTTATTCAAGCCATAGACAAATCTCTGATTTTTCTTCATCGGGGTATTAATATACTCAACCCCGTACTTGGAGAGAGATTCGAAAGATGCGACGTAGTCCGTCACAGAAGATTCACCTTGAACAAGGTCTATGAAACGCCGGGCTAAAGTTACCTTTTCAGCCTCCGGCACAAATTTCGATTCGAATCTTTCTCGGAATTGCTCCCAAGTGAGATCCGCCTCAATGATTTCAGAAATTAAAAGCTCATACCAATCTAATGCTCTTTCTTGGAGCATGCTAGAAGCTACTTGGACTCGATGTAGATCAATAAGGTTCATGCGAGAAAAGATGCGATCGCATGATTTGAGCCAAGCTTGAATTTCTATAACACTCTCGGATCCCGTGAATGGCCTTCCACCCAAATCAGTGTAGTCTCTGCACAAGCATGCAAAACCGGATCTAGGATGAGTAGGCTCTGGATTGGGTCCGGCTACTTGAGCGTTCTTAACAAGATCTAGAAGCTGCTGAGCAGACATAAAAACTCCATCCTGGAGAGTAGCAGTAGATTGACCGGCGCTGGGACGGCCTGGTCTAACCATTTCTCTTCTTTAAGAAAGAAAGAAAGAAGAGGAAAAGGTTATTCTCAAAATAAATATCAAGCAATTCTTGATAGATAAAACAAGGAATCATAAAAGAAAGTAGGATAGAACGGTACGAAGACCCGAATAAAATCCTAAAGCACAACTCCAAAAAAGACTTAGGACATGATCCTTGTTATAATATTCCATATTGTTCCGAAGTTTGGCTTTGATACCAAGCTGGGATAAATAAGTAATTGAAAATCAACAAGAGATTAATCAATTTCACAATAATCTACTTAAGATAAAAAGGAATGTCATACTCCTAATTTCATTCACCAAGCCACAATAAATGACATATATATCAATGCCAATCGTAAAAGTTGGTGAAACATAAATTCTAGAAATCAACACAAGAAATCCAGAAATCACAATAAAAGGAACAACGACGTCGTACAGCGGGACATCCGATGAACCAAATCACAATAAAAAGGATGGCCAATCCCCAAAAGAAACTGGACATCGACACGCCTAAAAAGACATGCCCCATGAACAGTCGAACATCGACGCACCTAGAAAGATACGCCCCATGCTCTAGCATCGACGCACCTAGAAAGATACGCCCCATGCACAAATAAATAAACATCGATGCACCTAGAAAGATACACCCTATGCTCTAGCATCGACGCACCTAGAAAGATACGCCCCATGCATAGACGAACATCGACGCACCTAAAAAGATACGCCCCATGTCCCGACTTATTGAGCCGATTGCTCCACGAAGTAAACAAACATCGATGCACCTAGAAAGGTACACCCTATGCATAATAAAACATTGACGCACCTAGAAAGATACGACCCATGTATAAAATGAGACGAAACTCAATAAAATGAGGAACAGTCCTCCACATAGACAAAGAGACATCGCACATTGCTAGTCTAAACCGCAAAGATGATCGTCATGATCAAAGAGAAGTGTCAATTACAATAAGCTAGTAAATATATGAGCTTAGCTTCATGTCCCATAACCACTAGCTTAACTTAAATATTTACGAACAAATTGTAGATCTCCACTAGAAAATTGTCACAAGAGGTTCAATCGAACAAGTCCAAGAATTAACCGACGAAGTAAACGCAAGCGTTTCATACCACTTGTTTTACTAAGTCGTTTAATTAGATTTCTCATACGAGTGAGGTAAAGGTTTGTATATACTAATAGATTGGAAAACGGTTTTATAAACGAATTTGGTATTAAAATAGTATTGAAATCGTTTGAGGAAAGAGTTTTGATATTTACTACTAGTATAGAAAACCTTTATATTTTTAAAGTGACAAAGCACAAGGGGGATTGTAGAAACAATCAATCACGAAGATCACATTCGAAGATGTGAATAAAATCCAATGAAATCGATAAAGGGTCCATCGAAGTGGATATATCTAAAATTCCCAAAGAAAATAAGTCATCAAAGATGATAATAAATGATGACAATAAATAGGATCATCACGAATCGATTTAAATTGGAAATTCAATCCAAAAAGGCAAATTGGACTCAAACAGCAGGTTCAGTCGACTGAACAGAGTTTTCAGTCGACTGACCCTGTAACTGGAAATTTTCCAGGTTCAGGAAACTTTCTGTTTCCAGTTTCAGTCGACTGTGCAGAGTTTTTCAGTCGACTGAATCATGCCTGGAAACTCTCGGGTTTCAGGTTCAGTCGACTGAACAGAGTTTTCAGTCGACTGAATCATGCCTGGGCTGTTTTTCAGCCTTATTCAAATGAAGAGCAAACTCTTCCAAAATGCAACCGGACGAACATTGGCTCTAAGGATTTATGCCAATCGGCAACCCGGCCCTATATGCTCCTCGGTGCATCACCAAAAACATGATCAAACATCCATAAAAGGATTTCGCACAAATTTGACTTAAAAACTCAAACAATTTGAATATTCACAAAACCAATCCAAATCAAGAGCAAATGCACATGAAGAAGTGTTAGGAATTCATACCCAATAACCAAAGATAATTATAGTCATAGATGTGAGATAAAAATCTCACTTTTGCACTAAAATTTATGAAGATGAAGCTTGAAAGCAAAGGGGAATCAACCACTCTTCAAATCCAACTCTAGAAGCTTGAATCTAAGCTAAAAAGAAGAACATTTCCTAGGTTAGGTTTAGGAAATTTTTGAAATTCAAAGAGAGAATGAGTTGGAGAAGAAGAAGACGAAGCTTACCAATGGGTTCTCATGAACTTTGGAGCAAGGAGATGGATTTGCAAAGCAAGCTAGGGCTTAGGAATTTCTATTTCCCATTCTCTTCCTCCATTTTTGCTTGAGCTTGAGTGTTAGGAAAATAGAAGAGAAGTGAATGAAGAGGAGAGTGTTGGAACTGAGTTAAGTGACTAATTGGCTCAGCCCAACCAAAGCCCTAAGCGGGAAAAAGTAGCAAAAATCAACTTTCTCCAAACATATCGAAGCTTATACTCAAAAAGGTCGCAAACGGCATTTTGAACTCAATGGAGGTGATCTCGAGTCCTAATTCGACCGTATGCAAAAAGTAGGTTTTCAGTCCAAAATTCGACGAACGATAAAATATTTAAATATAAAATCGATAAATATGCGGGTTGTTACAAAAATGGTTTCGATATAGAAGTATTTTATTTATAAAGGTATTTTATTTTAAAGGTATTTCCCACAAGAAAATTTTGTATTAGTTTTGAAATTAAAATTCTTATGGTTTGAAATTAATTATTCGTGCCCGATTCTATTCTTTTGAATCTACCTCATCTGCTCAGCTTTATTTTTCACCTATATTCCGTTTTCGGAATCTACCTTCCTTTCCTTTTTGAATAAATCTTTTAAATATTGCTTATTTGTATACTACATTGTTTTATATAAAATTTTAGTGTTATAAATATTTTTGAAGTTATAAATTAGATAAAACATCTTTAAAGAAAATGATTATTAATTTATTGATAATATTTGAAAGGTATCTTGAGATAAATTAAAATTTTCATAAATTTTGGATTTAATATTTTCAGTAGTCTTTGTAAATAGAAGTAATAATGTAAATATTTGTTTGCAAAGGAGTTTGAGAAGTATTAAATATTAAAGAAAATTTAATTTCAAATGAAGTTTTCAGATAAATATTTTAAATAAAATTTATATAGTTTTAAAATTTATTGTTTATCTTGGCTTTCAATCTACTTTTTTTCTCGTTGTTTTATTCTCCTACCTCCTTCCTTTTAAGGGATGAAAAGTTTTGAGTGGGGGAGAGTGTAACGACCCGGAAAATTTTAACAATTTTAGTTGATTCTATAACGTATTTAATTGAATATTTGTGAAATCTTATAATAATTGAAGTTTTAAATAAAATGTTTATATATTTAGAACACGTATATTTAAATATAGCAGATTGTAAATTTTCAAATAATTTTATGGAAGTTTATTTAATTGAAAAAAACGTGCTGTCCAATTCAAGCTATTAATTGCTTTAATTGATTTCCGAATCAGTGCGTAATGGTTTCTTTTTACTACCGTTAAAGATTTCTATTGCTTAATACTTTTCCAATTCAGGTAAACTTTTCCATTCGTAACCATTAATAAATTTGAGATCATCGACCTTGCTTTTATTATTCCTTGTAGTTTCGTGCACTGACTTTACCTTTCCCACTACTCATAATTTTCTCTATACGTTTCTTTTGCAATTGAAGCGTATATTTATATTTATGGTGGTGCGTTTATTCTGGTCTCTCTTTATTTTTGTTTTTAACGCTCGAAAGAATCTCAAATCATCAAGCTAGTAGCATCCGTTCCTTCCCTCGCTTTCATACGGCCTATAATATATAAACCACTTGCTTATAGATCTGAACACAACTTTGTCATCAAATTTAATGTGCCTTCCTCTCCCTATTATTTCGGTTCCAACCTTCCTAGTAAATGGCTTTAATAAATTTTGGCTAAATCATAGTTACGGACTTTTCAAATTTCTTTCATTTTATATTTATTTCCAATTCCTTCATTTGCTTCAAAATTTTTGAACGTGCCTAATCATCTCAGCAAGTATATATAATGTAAGCCTACCTTTCCTTTGAAAGCTATTGCTCACAAAATTTCCTGATTTCTTTCCTTTTATCCATTTTTATATCCTTGACTTTCAAAACTCATTATGTGTTGTACAAACAAACAAAAATTTATTGCTTTAAGTGTATAGCTAAATCAACTATTGACCGTTACAATTACTTTTATTTTTATATTCATATCAATTTATTACTTAAATAACGTTTTGATGAATTAATGGACAACTTTACGTTTCTTTTGCTTTTTAAAACTTTATATTTATAGTGTACGTTTCTTTTGCATTTCAAAAATTTGAAACATGCTGCCCCATTTAAGCCATTAATTGTTTTAATTATTTTTCTTAATCGACATATAACCGTTGCTTTTTATTATTCTTGGATTTACATCCATACTTTAATCTCTGTTGTTCCATTTATTTCATTTGAAATCTAAATTTATTTACCGTTCATTTATACGCCTCTTTCTCTTCCCTCTTTTACCTCTTCGTTTCCGTGTTTCTAGGAATATATATATAGTATAGCATTGATTGCATCTTCTTTTCTCTCTGTAGGCTATTCGTTGCCCTCAAATTAATATTAAAAGAGGAGAGAGCTTTGTAAATATTATATAAAGTCATATAGCACGTTCACATATCAGATGCAGACCTACCTTTATATTTAAGAAACTAGCATTTTCTCTGTTGCCTGAAGAATGCCCATCGCCATGTCATGTTGATTGAATCACGCATGCATTCTTCCTTTAAAAAAATCTCCTGTTCTCATCTCCTCTCCATCTTTTCTTATTTCTTCCAAACCTGAGCATGACCTCTCTCTTTTCCTTGGCCTGCCTCCTCCCCATGGCCGCATGCATAAGTTGGAAAAACATTTCCTCTCTGGTTTTTAAAGGTGAGTAGCATTTTATTTGATATAAGTCTATTTTATATATTAAGAACAATATAGATTGTGCATAAGTTTTGTTTCATATGTTTACTGCAACTATGTGGATTTTGAATTCCCTAACAGTTGAACTTTAAAAATAATAATATATTTCATAATAGTATATATATAATAATTGTTATATTTATAAATGTGTATATAAATCTTTAACTTCTGTTCATATATAAAGGTTAGTATATATTTATACTGTATTATGTATATTATTTTAAGATTTTTGGTATATAGTTTTTGACTTTTGTTAGCATATAGTTATCGTACGGCTTTTAGATACGTATGTTTTACTAACTAGTTGATAAGTTAAATATATATATATATATATACACACACGTTTATTTTACTATTGATAGCTTACGGTATATATGGTATAAGTTTGGCAGCCTTCTATTAATATACGTATTTTTATATGTTTTATATATTTGGTTATAACAGTTTCAACTATAATAAAATATGTTATTTTATTAGCTTTCATATGTTAGATATATAAAATATAGTATTTCAATTTTCGTTACTGTTTTGGTATATATATTATATAAAATTTGTAGGTACGAGTTTGATAGGTCAATTTATAATATATATATATATATTTTTATGATTGTTTTAGTATTTTAGAGTCTACCGTATTATATTTTATTTTATTTTCAACAATTTACATAAGTTATATTTAAATGTAGGTATATATATAAATTTTCTATGGTAGTTTTAAAGTATAAGTTATATCAATATTTTATAATTTCAACAGTATATGCTTTCAAAAGTTTATTTCATGTCAGCCTTAAGGTTGTTTGCACTGACTGATATACATCGGATTTTTTTTAAGGGATGTGTATTTTGATTTCAAGTATAGTCATATGTATAGTCATATACAAATTGGTAGAGGAAATGTTATATAGTATATATATGGTTATATTAATATAGTCGGTCTGCACACCTATGTATATATATTAACCGAGGTATGCATATTTTGTTGCATATTTTATAAACTGTGTCTGCATATGTTGGCTAGTTGTATATAAGCTCACTTATCCTATTTATCTTCCTTGATTCAATTCTGATTTGAATTCGTCTATTCCTATTATCAGCTTTGATCATTGAACCGTGTCCATCTAGCTTTGTTTTGGAATTCGGATCTGGATTTCATAACTCACTTCTTTTTCTCTGGCCTCAAAAGGTGAGAAATCACTCACGATTAATGTTCTTTTATTTACTAAATTTGATTTCAATTGAGACGACAATTGAAATATGAGGCTGTAGTTATTTAAATTGTAATATATGCTATTATCTGTAACTGTTCACTTATGGGATATGACACCATATCCTATTGTTTATATTTTTTTTTGATGGTATATGCCTGTTGTTATTATTATTTTCATAACTGTTATCACTCTGCAAGTTCCCTGTTAGTATAGAAATCACTATGGGTTGAAATGATACATACCCGAACAGACTTTAGAATAGGAGAAAATCGTTATGGGTTGAAATGATAAAACCAAGCGATTTTCATTTAATTGAATTGGGATTACGGGTTGAAATGCTATCCACCCGTATACATTTAGTGTACGGATTGAAATGATAAATATCCGTAACACTTGACCATATGATAAGAAATATATACAGACATCGTTGGTCCATATATATAAATATTTTGAAATTTAATTCATTTTTTTGGAAAGAAATATATGGTCTTATTAAATGTTAATTCTTAATTTTTTTTATATATAAAGGTTAATGATATATAGTTTTAATAATATTTAATTTAGTCAAAATTTGATTTAATACATAAATTATGTTAAATATTTATGTAAATTTTATCCCAAAAAGTATTCTGCAATTTACTAAGATTTGGGACATAAATGTGGGTTTATCTAAATGGTATTTAAATAAGGATTTATTTAATTAAATCAATTTGAAATTATTGAATGGGAAATTTAAGGGTATGATTTTGTAACTGGATTTTTTTATTTAAGTGATTTAATGAATATTTCACGTTTAAATAAATTAAAGAAAATATTGAGTAAAATGTAATTTAAGGTTACTTAAATGATATTGTATCTAATGAGGGATTATTCTAAGACTAAATAATAATGAGGTTAAATCGAGATCTATATGGAACTATTAAATTGAACATTTAATTAAATATTAAAGCTCTGAACTATATTGGGATTTAAATGGTTTATTTTGAGATTCGGATATGTATTTGAAATCAATATAGTTGAATTTATTATTTAGAAACTAAATTGATTAAAAGTTAGTTTGAAACGTTGAATACTTAAAGTTTTGAAATATATTGAATATAAAGGGTATTTTGTGATTTCAAATCCGAATTTGAGATCGATAAAATTGAAGTGGTTATTTTAGAAATTGAGTTGAATTTAAATTAATAAATTGAGATTGAAATAGATTTAAATGGGATGGTCGGGTTGATGTTAAACCATTTGTTAAGTTGAGGGAATTGAAATTACTTTACTGTACAAATTATTTAATATATAAAAATACTATTTGGGAAGTATAGAGATATTTGAAGTGAAAATGATATTTAGTTTTGAAGTATAAATTAAGTTGAAAAGACTACGGTGTTGTAGTGTATATTTCTATCTTTTAGATAGTTCCATGGACCCTTAGAGGATGGTTATCCCAAACATCCTCTAAGTTAATTATATTTCAGTTGATATTTCACATGAGTTAGATTTATAGATATAAGAATGTTAATCCTGACTCGAGTGTTTTGTGTTTTGCTTTACGCTCGGGTCAGACTGAGAGATACAGCATTTGAGACACACCTTCGAAGTTGGAGCTTTGCTTGAAGATCCAGCTATCTATCCCTTCAGTCATCCAGTTGATTGGTTCAGAGAAGCCATCTGTTGCATTGGAGACTTCATGGCATTTGAACTATTCGGTTGTATTTTATTTCTAACTCTGAGGTATATAGTAGCTTCATGAACTACTATTCTTTATCTATTCCGCTGCATTGTATTACTCTGTGTAAGTGATGTATGATTGATTTATTTACTGTATATTTTAAGTTTTGCCAAATTTTTATTAACAAATCGGTATTTTGAATTATTCAAGTCGGACATGTATGGTTTTATTGTCGATTTGAATGGTCCAAATAGCGGATTGTTACATGCCCGGAATGGATCCGGAGCTGCACCATCGCGTAGTGCTCGACTCTGCGATTCCGGCGTTGCCAGTTTCGTCTGAATCTGACCACGTATGAATTAGTTATTCAATTTTGAAGTTTGAATTGAAATTTTAAACAATTTTCTTTTAAATTTTAATTTTATTAGCAACCCAAAATCTGACCGTAGATCAAAGTAAAAGTCGAAGCCAGCTTTTTCCTTTCGAACGCGAACTCCAACATCTCACTACCCAAAACCGCCTAACCCTAGCCTAACGTCGCTCGCCCATCGACCACCCTGAACCCCAGCAGACCCCATCATTTGAAAGCTCCGCCCTTCCCCTTCCTTCGACACAATCGCGGTGGAGCTCGACGCCACCTTGGCTCCAGAGTTCGAACTCGAACGCGCTACCAGTTCCCTTGGTTTGCCGCCAATCCAACACGCTATACTCGATCGCAGCCGATCATCCTGAAGAACCCAACGAGCCCTTCGATTCCTTAGTTGAAGAATTTCGCCAATACGGGATGGATTGAACGCAATTTGGGAAAGAGAACCGCTCATTTTCGGCCATGAATAAAAACAGAGGCGGCGGCTGCTTTAAACTAGGGTTTAGGAAGATAATATTATATATATAATTGTTATTTAATAATATTTTAAATCAACAAATTTCTCAATTTAACCACAAATGCAAACAAACTCCAATTCTCACGTTCCGAGAGGCGATTCTAGGGTTTTCCTGCGTTCCGAACACAACGGAACAGGTTTCGTAAGCTAATTCGGTTGTATGAGCGAGTTACGGAACTAAACGATCAAATTTAAATTAAACCGATTAAAACGATTTCGATGCGTTTCGAGCTGCCGGGGTCAAACGACAACTCCGATTGCTACGAAAATTGAAATCCGATAATAACTAACTATTACGGATCCAATGGAACTGGTTTCGTCGAATTCCGAGACTGTGCCCCGGAAGGCTATCTTAACTCGTCTATTAAATCGAGCAATTTTCAAAATTGTTCGAAATCATTAGAAATTTCACCTTTAAAAATTTATTCACTTAACAATAATTCATATTAAATTTATAATCAGATTTAAAATCATTTTGACTCATTTCGAATCAAAATTTGATTAATTGCATTTTAATAATATTAAATTCATTTTTAAATTAATATAAAATTCCAAATATTTATTTATCGACTTTTAAATTCATCTAAAAATCCAACCACACTATTTAGTGACCAAATAGTCTTAAAATAAATTTTAAACTCATTTCCATATCTATTTACACTCCAATTACCAATCAACCCCATCCTAATATTAAATTATTATTATTA
Organism: Allium cepa; assembly: GCA_030765085.1. Taxonomy (NCBI): domain Eukaryota; kingdom Viridiplantae; phylum Streptophyta; class Magnoliopsida; order Asparagales; family Amaryllidaceae; genus Allium; species Allium cepa. The sequence continues at coordinate 444,669,656 of CM060945.1, forward strand.
TTCCAATTTCAATTTAATTGTCATATTTGAAATTTAAACAAAGTTTATTAATTCAACCAAATTCTTTTAGTTAAAAATAAATCTTAAACTCATAGTAAACATTTAAAATGCATTAAATGTTCACAAATCCCGTGTTAAAAATTCCGGGATGTTACATAAATCCTTTCCCAAATATCCTCATTGGAAATATCCAAGTTCAAAACGTTTTAGATTTAAAATAATTAAAACATTTTATTCTAAAATATACTTTAAAATAGGTAAATTTACTACTAATTATATACTCAAAATATAATTTCAAAATATATAAAGCAAAACTAATTTATAAGATATAACTTGATTTAAAATGAGGTTTTAGTTATACTATATTTTTAAAAATAGAGTTTTAAAAGAATTTAATAATTTCAAACAACTTTATTCAAAAACTAGCCTTTAAATAAATCCATTTGTAAAAATAATTATTTTAAAATAATAATTTCCAAAACACTCTCTTTTTAAACAAGTTTAAATTTTTAAAACTCCCTTTTTATAAAATCAGTTTAAACTCGAACTTGGTTCTTCCTAGGGAATCTCATTTCCACTTAACATCACAGAAATCCTTCTCTCGATTTCTGTCCATTTATTCAATTTAGTTTTATGGTTTTATAACATAAACTTACTTCCACATTTGTCAGTTGATAACATTTCCCTTTGTTTATCATTCCAGATTTTACAAATTTTCAATTTCCATTTTTAAATAGATTTCAGATTTAATTTCTTTAAAATCCATTATTTAACAATACCCTTTTGTTCCTCTAAAATTCAATTTATCCATTTACAATTAATTATGGATTTATAATTTACTCAGCATTATTCCAATTAAATTCTATTTCAGTTTTACATCCAATAGATTCTAATTTCTTATACTCTTTTAAATTCCTTATTTATAAATTCCTTAATTTCCTTTTTGAAAACCCATGTGACGCCCCACTGCTATGCCCACGCTAGCCAAGAACACTACTGTGTAGTGTTGTGTGCTAGCGCGGAGAATAAGGCTGTTGAGGAGCGAAAATCCATGTAATTGCTTTGTGCGAGCACCGATATGTCAGATAGTAAAAACATGCATTCTATTTCAGGAGGAAATCTGACATACCCATACAAACTCAAAGCTACTACACGGTGGCTATAATAGTCTAGGACGGAATATAAAATAATAACTCAGATAATATAAATAAATGCGGAACACAGATTAAACAGAAAAGTCTCATATATATAATAACTGATGTCAGTTACAATACATTTGACAAGGTACGTATGATACAACTACAAGAGTCGACTCTGGAAGTTACATATACAAGTACATTTTCGTATATAACATACATGAATACATATCTTCCTATACAATTACATTGACTACTACAAATGACGACTACTCCAAAAGATATGAAAGGACTTCATAGCTCAAGCAGCAACCCGAAGCTAAAAATCTACAACCTGTAAATACTCGGTCTGACCCGAGTAATATATTCAAAAGAAGATAATACCCGGGTCAGTCTAACTGATAATATCAGATGACATGATGGGATAAAAGGTATGGCATAACTGTATAATAACCATAAAATCATACTATGATAAGTATGCAATTGAAAAATCAACAATGGATAAATCAATATCATAAGAATCTTCTCAAAGATCCAAGTTCACCTAGAAAGGTGATAACACACAAATTCGCCAATGTCCAAAGATTGATAAAGCATATCAATGAAAATCACGAAAAAGTGATGAAACACAAAAATGATTGTAGAGACAATCAATCACAAGAATTCACATACGAAGACGTGAATAAAATCGAATGAAATCGATTAAGATTTGGAAACCCAATAAAACATCAATTCCAGAATATGAATTGAACACATAAAACAATCCAAGAAAATTGAAACATCAATTCAAAACTGTCATTACCGTGTGGCTGCAGTGCACGCACGCGTGCACTGCCTCGCCACAATAGAATAGCAACAAGGCACAAAGGCCAAAGCTCAAGAATTCGCAGTGCGAACAAATGCAACAAACAAGTGGATGTAATAACACTGTAGAATTCAAAAAGGTAACAAACTACCACAAAATGCAAGGAGGTCAAGTCAGTGACTCAACACAACTGCAGCACCAAAGCGCAATGTAGTGGTTCGACTATAAAAATAGATGGAGGGTGAGGGTACCAGGGGTATGGAACCACAACACACGACTACATATATTTATATAGGTGTGAGACATGAGGAGGCTGCACAGATAGAAAGGCCAGGCAACACAACGCAAATGAATTCGGCAAAGTATTACACAAGCCCAAGACAACTGCATCACAAAAGCAATAGCAGGTATACAATTTCGAACACAGCAAGGCAAATGCCAAAATGGTCAAGAGTAGATGACAACTGTGGTATAGTGGACCACATTGATACAGAAGTGTATAAGTCAATGCAATGCAAAGCTCAACAGACTCAAAGAGGAATGAAACTGGGTCAGGCAAGTGCATCAACCAGCGTCGCAGCCTCAACCATGAAATGGCTTTAAATAACCATGTATAAACACTGCATCATAATCAGAATAGTAGAGAATGAATGCCACCATGGGAAATGCAGTTGCAACAGGTCAAGACAGCAGGCATTGGCAAAATGACTTAAGTGGTAAAGTAATATTCACAATGCTCAGTGAAACTTAAGTGTCCAATAATACATCTCGAAATCAGTTTCACTTAAATAGAAAATGCACATGAACGTTGTGGCAACAATTCAAGGCAACAGAGAATATGCAACATGAAAGAGGACAGAGGTGCAACATGAAACAGGACAGAGGTACAACATGAAACAGGACAGAGCCACCTCCAAAAATATCAGACTTGAGCACAAGGAATGCAAAATGAGCTACATGCACATTAGTGGTAAAAATGCAAACTCAACAGTAATGCAAACAGAGGTGGCAAGACAATGAATGCAAAATGAGCTATATGAACAAACAAGTATGTGAACACAGTGAAAAATACATGGGCAGTACCCATATAAACATGTGTAACAACAAACCATATAATGATACAGGATCGAGCAGTGAAGCAAAGCAATACTAACATCAGTAAATGAAACAACATATTGCATCATTGAGACAAGACCAAAGTACAAGCAACATGAGACAAAAAGCTGCTACACTGGATGAATACAACAAGTCCAGATGGTATACATATACAAGTGCAGCTGTGTAAATATCGACACGAACAGGTATGCAATTGAATGTAGCAAATACCTCTGATCTAGGTAACTGAAAAAATGAATCAGAGGTACAAGTTTTACCAAAGTCGAGTGGCTGAAGGATAGCCAAAGTCGACAAACCTAAATTATCAACGTCGAATTAAGGCACATATCAATGCCGAGCCAAAAATCATCAACACATACAAAAATGACCTTGACTATAATGAGCACAGTGAATAACATAGTTGTAGCATGAACAAAAGCTCAGAGAAATACGCAAAGTTGCTCAGGATTGAACACAAGGACGGTTAGAGCCGTAGTATACAGGGGTGAACAAAATCAAGCAGCCCCTTTTAATTTTCAAAATTTGACTAAATCCAAAAACAAATCGAAGCCGTGACCATGTCAGACAAAAAGTCGAACAAAACAAGCCATAATCAAAATCAACATCAAAGAAATCAAGTCGAAGTCGAAGACCACGAAAACAAATGGCCAAGATAAAACAATATCAAATCAACATCGAATTGCAGAAACACTATATTAAGATTGGATTAGATGTGAGTAAATTTAATTACTCACCTTGTCGAGACGGCGACGAACTCACAAAGACGAGCGAAATCGAAGCCCTAGCTGCTGAAGAGGAAAGAACGAGAGGCCGCCGTTTATTTACTCTCGTTCGTTTTACTTAGGGTTTGAACGAAAAATAATAAAAAGTGGAGGCTGATTATTCTCTTTTGATAACCATCACGGCAACAAAAGAAATGGGCTAAAAAAAAAAAATTAAAGCCCGATAAAAATTCTTAAACAAATTTATGAAAAGAATACCAACCGATAAAAATTCCAAACAGCATATAGCTATCAACGTTAATCATTTAACGATGATAATAAATTGGTGAAAAATCTCGGGTTGTTACAGACTCCCCTCCTTAAAGAAATTGCGTCCTCGCAATCACAAGGAACGAATGTACAAAAGGTAACAACCAAAGAGCATATCATCACAAGATGAAGAACTTCGAAATAGGAAGTTCACCATAAAGAGCATGAAAGAGTAAGCTTGAACGTGTTTGCTCGATGAATCCTCAAGATTCATGATCAGGGTGGAGAACAAATTTCTCGCCCAATAATAATGATGCCACATTTTTAAGAGCGAAATCGACAGCCACGAGCACTAGATCATGAGTGGCATATCTAGTCTCAATAGGCATTAATGATTTAGGAACTCAAGGGACAGCACGTCCCCCTTTGCAAGAGAATGGCATGCAACCCAATACGATTAGCATTGGTTCAAAAGATAAAGTCTTGGTTCCCTTCGGGAATCGCAAGAATAGAAGTATCGAAAAGGAATTATCTCTCCGGAAAAGCTAAAACATTCAAAATTTACAATTTACTTTATGTAATTATCTGTTTCAGAAAAATTTACATTTTAAAATTCAATTTACTGTGTCTGGTTGTCTCATCAAAGCGTCTAAGAGATTCCTATCGATAACATTGATCAAGCGCATCGACCAGAATTCTTAAAGCACTTAATGGGCAATACAAGCACAAAACCATCTTTTAATTTCATAAAAGAAATTCACAAATTTTCAACAAAACCTAATTCGCAAAATTGCAAATATCTAATTACCAAAGCGAGAATCAGGAATCTCAAATATCTAATTATCAAAAATGATAATTAAATCTCAAATCACAAATATTTAATTATCTCAAACGATAATCAAATCGAAAAATATTTAATTATCTCAAACGATAATTAAATCGAAAAATATTTAATTTTCACAAACGATAATTAAATCTCAAATATCTAATTATCACAAACGATAATCAGAAATCACAAATATCTGATTATCAAAAACGATAATCAGAAACACAAATATCTGATTATCAAAAACGATAATCAGAAACACAAGATATTCAATTAACAAGTCCGGAATTAACCGAAATAGCAAACACACATGTCCCATAAACACTAGTTTTACTAAATCGTTTAATTCACTTCATCGTTTCCTTGAAAGTGCAAAATTGTGTATTTTAAAAATAACATTTCACGTTCTCAAACGGATAAGTCCGGAACTAAACGAATCAGTAAAAGAAAGGGGTCATAGTCCTCGATTTTGCTAAAACGTTTAAATCGCTTTCTCATTCTTTTGAAAGCGTAAACTGTTAAAGTTTTGAAAATAATTTTGATTTTTATTTTGCAACAATTTGGAAAATAACAAATTTTTAAAACACGTGATTAAAACAGCTACATCAGTAGCAGTTGGCATCAAAATATAATACCAATGAATTTTCATTCGTCAAAAATGTCACAAGAATCTTCTCAAAGATAGAAAGGGGTATCATACCCTAAACTTGTATTCATAACAAGTCAATGATGCACGAATTCACCAATGCACAAAAATTGATAAAACATATCAATAGAAACCATGAAAATTGGTGAAGCACAAATTCCAGAAGACTACACAAGAAATCCAGAAATCACAAAATGAGAGTATGAAAACTCAAACGGGAGTATGGAAACTCCAACGGGAGTATGGAAACTCAAATGGGAGTCTGAAAACTCACCTACACGTGAGCATGAAAACTCACCAACACGTGTAACGCAAAGCGAGAACGGGAGCATGGAAACTCACCTACACGTGAGCATGAAAACTCACCAACACGTGTAACGCAAAACAAAATGCTATGTAAAAGAACATCAACAAGAGATAAATCGATGTCACAAGAATCTTCTCAAAGGTCCAAAAGGGTGTCATACCCAAAACTTGTACTCATAACAAGTCAATAACACTAGAATTCACCAATGCTCAAAAGCTAGAAAATCATAACAATGAAAGTCATGAAAGTAGGTGAAACATAAATTCCAGAAATCAACACAAGAAATCTAGAAAATCATAAAAAGGGAAAGAGAAAGAGGCCTATCACATGACGGTCCAAAGACCATGGGGCGCTACCCTAGATGTGTGAGTCGAAATCACACTGATTGAGGTATAGGCTAACCAAAAAGCAAAAAGGTATGTGTGAATGGAATCACACAAGTGGTGTCTAGCCTAACCTCACAGATAAAAAGGTATGTGTGAGTGGAATCACACAAATGAGGTCTAGACTAACCAAAAAGCAAAAAGGTACGTGTGAATGGAATCACACAAGTGGTGTCTAGTCTAACCTCGCAAACAAAAAAGATATGTGTGAGTGGAATCACACAAGTGGTGTCTAGACTAACCAAGCAACCAAAAAGGTATGTGTGAATGGAATCACACAAGTGGTGTCTAGTCTAACCAAAAATCAAAAAGGTATGTGTGAGTGGAATCACACAGATGAGGTCTAGACTAACCAAAAAGCAAAAAGGTATTTGTGAATGGAATCACACAAGTGGTGTCTAGTCTAACCTCGCAAAGAAAAAAGATATGTGTGAGTGGAATCACACAAGTGGTGTCTAGACTAACCAAACAACCAAAAAGGTATGTGTGAATGGAATCACACAAGTGGTGTCTAGTCTAACCAAAAATCAAAAAGGTATGTGTGAATGGAATCACACAGATGAGGTCTAGACTAACCAAAAAGCAAAAAGGTATGTGTGAACGGAATCACACAAGTGGTGTCTAGTCTAACCTCGCAAACAAAATGGTATGTGTGGGTCAAAATCACACCGACGAGGCCTAAGCTATCCTCGCCGACAAAGAGATATGTGTGAGTCAAAATCACACCGACAAGGCCTAAGCTATCCTCGCCGACAAAGAGATACGTGTGAGTCAAAATCACACCGACGAGGCCTAAGCTATCCTCGCCGACAAAGAGACATCGCTCAATCGCTAGTCTAAATCATAAGAATGATCGTCATGATCAACGAGAAGTGTCAATTACACTAAGCTAGTAAATGTAAAAGTTTAGCTTCATGTCCCATAACCACTTGCTTAACTTAAATATTTACGAACAAACTGTAAATCTTCACTAATAAAATTGTCACTAGAGGTTCAATCGAACAAGTCCAACAATTAACCGACGAAGTAAACGCAAGCGTTTCATACCACTTGTTTTACTAAGTCGTTTAATTAGATTTCTCATACGAGTGAAATAAAGATTTGGATATACTAATAGATTGGAAAACGGTTTTAAAAACGAGTTTGGTATTGAAAATAGAGTTGAAATCATTTTGATAAAAAGATTTTTGATATTTACTACTAGTATTGGAATATTTATATTTTTAAAGTGACAAATCGCAAAAATGATTGTAGAAACAATCAATCACAAGAGTTCACATACGTAGACGTGAATAGAATCCAAAGTAATCGATACCGAATCCTTCAAAAAGTATGTTCACAAAAATCCCAAATAAAAGATCATCAAAGTTGCTAATAAATGATAGCAATAAATCGGGAAAATAATCAAGAATCGATTAAATTTGGAAACCAAATCAATTCACTAAAATTCACATTTGAAGACGTGAATAAAATCCAAAGAATTCGACTCCAAATCCATCAAAGTGAAAATACCCAAAAATTCCAGAAATAGAAGTTATCAGAGTCGACAAGGTGATAACAACTGATCGGAAAAGAGGAATCGATTAACAATTGGAAAAACAAAGCAAAACGAGCATAAATGCATAAATGACTTCAACAAAAAATAAAAATCAAGTCAATGCCGAAGTCAAAATACTTTTGCGAAATCAAAATCAAATGCATATGAATAAGCGTTAAGAATTCATACCTAACGATCAAAGATAATCATATGCAAAGATGAGAGATAAAACATCGACAAATAGTTGTAACACATGTTCCATCTAAGTTATGTTTTATATTTGTCCTAAACCCCAAGCTTTGATACCAAGCTATGACGCCCCACCTCTATGCCCACGCTAGCCAAGAACACTACTGTGTATTGCTGTCAGCTAGCGCGGAGAATAAGGCTGTTGAGGAGCGACCATCCTTGTAATTGCTTTGTGCGAGCACCGATATGTCAGATAGTAAAAACATGCATTCTATTTCAGGAGGAAATCCGACATACCGATACAAACTCAAAGCTACTACACGGTGGCTATAATAGTCTAGGACAGAATATAAAATAATAACGCAGATAATATAAATAAATGCGGAACACAGATTAAACAGAAAAGTCTCATATATATAATATCTGATGTCAGTTACAATACATTTGACAAGGTACATATGATACAACTACAACAGTCGACTCTAGAAGTTACATATACAAGTACATTTTCATATATAACATACATGAATACATATCTTCCTATACAATTACATTGACTACTACAAATGACGACTACTCCAAAAGATATGAAAGGACTTCATAGCTCAAGCAGCAACCCGAAGCTAAAAATCTACAACCTGTAAATACTCGGTCTGACCCGAGTATTATATTCAAAAGAAGATAATACCCGGGTCAGTCTAACTGAAAATATCAGATGACATGATGGGATAAAAGGTATGGCATAACTGTATAATAACCATAAAATCATACTATGATAAGTATGCAATTGAAAAATCAACAATGGATAAATCAATATGATAAGAATCTTCTCAAAGATCCAAGTTCACCTAGAAAGGTGATAACACACAAATTCGCCAATGTCCAAAGATTGATAAAGCATATCAATGAAAATCACGAAAAAGTGATGAAACACAAAAATGATTGTAGAGACAATCAATCACAAGAATTCACGTACGAAGACGTGAATAAAATCGAATGAAATCAATTAAAATTTGGAAACCCAATAAAACATCAATTCCAGAATATGAATTGAACACATAAAACAATCTAAGAAAATTGAAACATCAATTCAAAACTGTCATTACCGTGTGGCTGCAGTGCACACACACGTGCACTGCCTCGCCACAACAGAATAGCAACAAGGCACAAAGGCCAAAGCTCAAGAATTCGCAGTGCGAACAAATGCAACAAACAAGTGGATGTAATAACACTGTAGAATTAAAAAAGATAACAAACTACTACAAAATGCAAGGAGGTCAAGTCAGCGACTCAACACAACTGCAGCACCAAAGCGCAATGCAGTGGTTCGACTATAAAAATAGATGGAGGGTGAGGGTACCAGGGGTATGGCACCACAGCACATGACCACATATATTTATATAGGTGTGAGACATGAGGAGGCTGCGCAGATAGAAAGGCCAGGCAACACAACGCAAATGAATTCGGCAAAGTATTACACAAGCCCAAGACAACTGCATCACAAAAGCAATAGCAGGTATACAATTTCGAACACAGCAAGGCAAATGCCAAAATGGTCAAGAGAAGATGACCACTGTGGTATAGTGGACCACGTTGATACAGAATTGTATAAGTCAATGCAATGCAAAGCTCAACAGACTCAAAGAGGAATGAAACTGGGTCAGGCAAGTGCATCAACCAGTGTCGCAGCCTCAACCATGAAATGGCTTTAAATAACCATGTATAAACACTGCATCATAATCAGAATAGTAGAGAATGAATGCCACCATGGGAAATGCAGTTGCAACAGGTCAAGACAACAGGCATTGGCAAAATGACTTAAGTGGTAAAGTAATATTCACAATGCTCAGTGAAACTCAAGTGTCCAATAATACATCTCGAAATCAGTTTCACTTAAATAGAAAATGCACATGAACGTTGTGGAAACAATTCAAGGCAACAGAGAATATGCAACATGAAAGTGGACAGAGGTGCAACATGAAACAGGACAGAGGTACAACATGAAACAGGACAGAGCCACCTCCAAAAATATCAGATTTGAGCACAAGGAATGCAAAATGAGCTACATGCACATTAGTGGTAAAAATGCAAACTCAAACAGTAATGCAAACAGAGGTGGCAAGACAATGAATGCAAAATGAGCTATATGAACAAACAAGTAAGTGAACACAGTGAAAAATACATGGGCAGTACCCATATAAACATGTGTAACAACAAACCATATAGTGATACAGGATCGAGCAGTGAAGCAAAGCAACACTAACATCAGTAAATGAAACAACATATTGCATCATTGAGACAAGACCAAAGTACAAGCAACATGAGACAAAAAGCTGCTACACTGGATGAATACAACAAGTCCAGATGGTATACATATACAAGTGCAGCTGTGTAAATATCGACACGAACAGGTATGCAATTGAATGCAGCAAATACCTCTGATCCAGGTAACTGACAAAATGAATCAGAGGTACAAGTTTTACCAAAGTCGAGTGGCCGAAGGATAGCCAAAGTCGACAAACCTAAATTATCAACGTCAACAAAATTGAATTAAGGCACATATCAATGCCGAGCCAAAAATCATCAACACATACAAAAATGACCTTGACTATAATGAGCACAGTGAATAACATAGTTGCTGCATGAACAAAAGCTCAGAGAAATACGCAAAGTTGCTCAGGGATGAACACAAGGACGGTCAGAGCCGTAGTATACAGGGGTGAACAAAATCAAGCAGCCCCTTTTAATTTTCAAAATTTGACTGAATCCAAAAACAAATCGAAGCCGTGACCATGTCAGACAAAAAGTCGAACAAAACAAGCCATAATCAAAATCAACATCAAAGAAATCAAGTCGAAGTCGAAGACCACGAAAACAAATGGCAAAGATAAAACAATATCAAATCAACATCGAATTGCAGAAACACTATATTAAGATTGGATTAGATGTGATTAAATTTAATTACTCACCTTGTCGAGATGGCGACGAACTCACAAAGACGAGCGAAATCGAAGCCCTAGCTGCTGAAGAGGAAAGAACGAGAGGCCGCCATTTATTTACTCTTGTTCGTTTTACTTAGGGTTCGAACGAAAAATAATAAAAAGTGGAGGCCGGTTATTCTCTCTTGATAACCATCACGGCAACAAAAGAAATGGGCTAAAACAAAAATTTTAAAGCCAAATAAAAATTCTTAAACAAATTTATGAAAAGAATACCAACCGATAAAAATTCCAAACAGCATATAGCTATCAACGTTAATCATTTAACGATGATAATCAATTGGTGAAAAATCTCGGGTTGTTACAACCCAATTTAATTCCTTTATAATTAAAACTCCAAATTTCTTATAATTAATATTCTGGGTTGGTAATTTATATCACAATACCACAATACAATTTAATTCCAAATTTATCCATCACAATATAAAAACAGGCATCATCATCAATTATAAAAATAATACTACATTGTGCGGAATCCGGTTGGATCCCTCCAACCTGTTTTCCCTGCATCCACAAATATTAGCACAACCACATATATATATCAAATCAATTTGATAATAATTAACATATTCAGCTATACATCCAAACAAACAATCAATACTAGCTGTCTAACTTTACAAGTATCCAGATGTGAGTGAGAATAACTCACCTTGAGTTTTCGGCGAGTGTTCGAAATTTAAATTAAACCGGACGGTGACCGATTTAACTCAAATTCCTACTTGCCCGGAATGTCCCTGGATTTGCACCATCGCGTAGTGCTCGACTCTGCGATTCCGGCGCTACCAAGTTCGTTGCAATCTGACAAAGGATGCAATATATATGAATTTTATAAGTTCAATTTGAAATTTACACAATTTTTTTTTATATATATATAATACCAAAAATCGCGGCCGTCGCTTGGAAATGAAATCACGGACGCACGCAATCATCTTCCTCACGCACGTACAGGCATCCTTCGAACCCATATTTGAAAAATTAGGGTTTCAAAACGCAACTACCCCGACGCCATCGAGCTTGATCGACGACCACCACTGCACTGCCCTTGTCTCCACGCCCCACCACCAGGAATCGCAGCGAGCTCGGTTGTCACCAGACACAGCAAAACGCGGACGAACGTACATGAAACGCGGCCCCAAATCTCCTTCCTCACGGCCTAAACACGATCACCACCAATCAATACGTAGAGCTCGGGGCACTTGACGACTTTGTAGTTGAAGATTATTGAAATTAATTTGTGGGTTTATCGAAAATTAGAGACGAGTGAGGAAGATTCTCGTCCATGAAATACAAGTAACGGTGGCTACGAACTTGAACTAGGGTTTAGTGATAATAAGATAATATATATATGTTATTTAATAATATTTTAATCAACAAATATCTCAATTTATCCACATATGCAAACGATCCCCAATTCTCACGTTCCGACAGGCGATTCTAGGGTTTTTCCACGTTCCGGACACAATGGCATAGGTTTCGTAAGCCAATTCGGTCGTATGTGCGGGTTACGGAATTAAACGATCAATTTAAAATTAAACCGATTAAAACGATTTCGATGCGTTTCGAGCTGCCGGGGTTAAACGACAATTCCGATTACTACGAAAATTGAAATCCAATAATAACTAAATATTACGGATCCAATGAAACTGGTTTCGTCGAATTCCGAGACTGTGCCCCGGAAGGCTATTTTAACTCGTCTATTAAATTAAGCGATTTTCGAAATTATCGAAATCACTCAAAATTTCCACTTTTAAAATTTTATTAACTTAACAATAATTCATATTGAATTTATAATCATATTAGAAATCATTCTGGCTCATTCTGGACTTAAATCGAATTAATTGCAATATTTAATAATATTAAATTCATTTTAAATTAATATAAAATTCCAAATATTAATTTATCGACTATAAAATTCTTCTAAAATTTCCACCACGCTATTTACACTCAAATAGCTCTAAATAAACCTTTAAACCCATTTTAATCACTATTTACACCCTGAATTACCTTTATCTCAATTTTGAATGTTGAATTATTATTATTCAATTTCAAATTGAATGTCCACAATAGAAATTCTAACTTGTTATCTTAATTTAAACCAATTCTTTTCGTTCAAAATAAATCTTAAACCCATAGTAAACATTTAAAATAAATTAAATGTTCACAAATCCCATACTCAAAATTCTCGGATGTTACATCATCCGTACGCCATACCAACCTGATCGCTCACTCGATCACACAATTTCACTTCCGAACTAGTATCGTCCACCCGACTTCCTAGTGCGGACACAGATCCGGTTTCTTGATTAGAAACCGTCATTCTCTTTGCATAGCCATAACTATGATAGAGAACATCCAAAACCAATCAACAATCCATATACAGATTCGCCGTCGAAAATCGAGTGAAAAATCCCACTCGGATCGATATAACTATCTTGAAATTCTGTGCTCGAATCTGGATCAAATCACTATGCGAATAGAATAATACACATATGTCCTATGTAATTATCTTCATTGATTATTAGCCAAATCAATTTCTCTTTCTATTCACGTTTTCTTTAATTCCCATTCACTTATTTACAATTGCCTTAATTCTCATTTGGATCATATCTTCAATCCTTATCTCAATTGGATGTTCAGTTTATATTTACAAAATAGTTGTAAATTTTAAAAATATATAAGTAGTTGAAAAATAATTATTAGTTTGAAATATAGTTGTAATATAGTTAACTAATTGTAAAATAGTTGGAAAAAAGTTAAATAGTTTTAGAAATTTTAGATAATTGCAAAATAGTTGTAAAATAGTAATTAATTCATAACATAGTTGAAAAATAGTAATTAGTTTTAGAAATCAGTTGAAAAATGGTTAAATAGCTCTAGAATAATTGTAAAACAAGTAGAAAATAATTTGGCTTTAAGAAAGAAATGTTGTATATATTTAATAGCTTGGAAAAAAAATAAGTTTATATTGAAAACAGTCCAGAGTCAAAACTGCTCACTTCCCCAACAATTCAATTTAAATTTCCACTTCCATTTAAATTGATCCAATTAATTCAAATCAAATTCAATTTGAACTAATTCAATTCCAATCCCAATTTTAAACCATCTCGAATTATATAAATTCGAGTTAAATTCTCAAAGGTTGGTTTAACTTTTTAAACCAAATTAACTTTGTTCATTTAAAGTTTTTAAACAATTTAATTTTTGAGTTCTAATTCTAGAATTTCATTTTTAATTAATTTAATTTTAATTTAGTTGTATTTCTGTTACCACTTAATTTAATTCCAATTCAAGACTTCAATTTGGTTGTATTATATTACTTCTTAATTTAATTCCAATAATTTAACAACCAATCTCCTTAATATTTATTAGAAGGAAATATTGCTTTATATATCAAACTATACTTCTATATAAACCAATTTAAAACCTTTATATAAGAAAATAACAAGTACGCGCTCATATATATATATATATATATATATATATATATATATATATATATATATATATGTATATAAACACACACTCAACTCATTCTAGGGTACTACGGACTCTATTCAATGAGAAATCCCCACCAGAGCCAAGGTTCTCGCTTAACCTTCAGCTCTGATACCAACTGTAACGACCCGAAATTTTCGAAGCCGAAAATTCCAGATAGTTATGAAAAAGAAGAAAGAGATAGAAGAAGAAGAATAGAAACATCAACAACTCACATACGCAGCGGATAAAATATAATAATAAATAATAACAGTTTACAAAAGAATGCTATATCTGTCGATTACATTTAATATACATCAGAGTTTCACATATATACAGTCACAGAATATATACAATTATCATGTCTCAGATTAACAATAATATATATACAGCGGAAATACTCTATACGCTATGACCATCCAGCTCGCCTTTTGGGCTCCAGAACGCCCCTACCTGAAAATCTGTAATACTCGGTCTGACCCGAGCAATACACCAAAGTAACACCCGGGTCAGGCTGGAAACCAGCATGAGTAAACCCAACTAACATGGAATACCAAAAAAATCAATATATATAAATCCGGGGTAACATATGTCAATTTATCCAATTCACAATTTGCTATAGACAACACTTATTTCACATACCAATTTCTAAGTACCAAACTTAGATAAAATAATCCAATTCACTTAAATCATTTTATTCCAGCCTATTGATTTCACACATCAATTTATTTTTAATCCGAAGTGGTTTCGGGTATTTCCTAATACCCGACCCCGGTCTCTTCAAAACTCATGTTATTCAAATGAAATACACAACATTTCATATCAGAGATATCAACTCATTCAAAACATCTAATACCATTCCATCGTCCATAAGCAAAGCTTAATCACATACCAATCAATTCAATTGATTCAGATTGAATTCCAAACCTCAATCATTTAGATTTCTTCATTTAACATTAATTAGTTCCAAATCAATAAATTGGTCAACCCATCATTATTCATCTTAATTAATCACCCTGGATTAATTATCTTTCAATTGCATTCAAGTAATTATCTTGAATTAATTCATGATATTATTTATTCTTAACCAAAATCAATAAGTAATATTAATTACTTCATAAATTAATTAACTATTTTAATTACATTAATCTTTAATTACTTATATTAATTAACTTCATAAGTCACTTAATAAGGATTAATCAATCTTAATTAATCAATCTTTGATTACATCATTAATTATATAAATTAAGGATTTTCAATTATATTTTAATTTATCCTAATACAATTTAATTATATTAATGAAACCACAATATTAATCATTTTCGATTAATCCAAAATTGTAATTAACTATCTTTCATTTTACTTCATTCATAAATTAATTACTCCTTACTTAACGATCTTAATAAATCTCTTGATTAATTTCACAAAGTAATTATATTTTATAAATTACATTAAGTAATTATTTATCACACCATCAAATGATTATTCTGAATTACTTATACTTATTTGATTAACTTACAACTTAATTTATTATTTATTCAAACCTTTAATTACTAAGTTAAATAACCCAAATCATTAATTAATTGGATTAATTTATTTTCCATTTTAATTATCCTACTAATTTAATATATCACAAATCATTTAGCTTTTAGTAACTTTTAAAACGGAAACATTTTCTTATTTATGTTTTAAGTTTAAAACAACTTAAAATTCGCAATACTTCGAGTTAAGCAACAATCAACTCGAGAACCATCCAAAACCAAAATCACCAGATCATCAATTCACAGTTCATATCAAATCAATTCAATCATTCAACCAAATATTTAAATTTAACCATTTAAATTTAAATAGAAATCCAACAGAGTGAGATTTACTCACCTTTTCTTTATTTAGCAAAACCGATCCATTCTCGACTTGTTTGCTTTCGGACATTGACCTTGAATAAATGTTAGATAATTTTATTAATATTCGAACAATTTGAATAGTTAATTTCCATTTTGATAAATGTAATTAACTACTAATGATTTAATTTGAACAAGTAATTAAGTTTTAAACTGATTTTCCTTTTAAAAATCTTTTAGTAATTAAAATAATTTAAATACACTAGCAAACCAGTTAATCAACAACATACCCCTTTTTAAAATAATCTAGTAAACTAAAAGGCATGTACATATTATCTTATTTCTGAAATAATCTATATAGGTTCTTTTTTTTGTTCATTAAAATAAATATGATTTTATATAAAATATCATATTTTAAAATTCTATATTTCCAAAATCTTACATACATACTTATTTATTTATTTATTTTATTATTCCAAAAATCCTTCCTGTATAAAATTTTCTCATATCTGTCTGTCTAAATTTAAATCTAGATAGGTATGTGTACATTCTTATTTATAATATACCTTAATAAATTTAATTAAAACAAAAATAACCATACCTTCACTGCCGAGTTCAAAATTGAACAAAACCCTAGCTCGACATCTCCAGTTCGTTGCAATCCACTACGCAAGCTCGACTCAAGGCCTCTTTTCGATGCTCGAGATCAAAACCCTCCGTTGACAAGCTCCTCCAAGCGGCCGCCTTCGAACATCGCGACCTGTTTTCACTATCCTAAGCAACTCCTCCAGCATCACCATGGTCGCGCCGTGCTCGCCCTAGATCGCCGCCCCCAATTCGCAACTCGATTCGATCATGGCTTCGGCCTTCACGAAATGACGCGTTTTCATTTTTTTCTTTCTGGGTTCCGATTTCAAAATTGAAGAAGAAAGGGGGAGACATCATATCGTGCTGAAAGACGAATGAGAGAGGGAAGAAGGAAAACGAAGGGCTCGGCTTCAATTCGAGAATGAATGAGCGACCATTTTTTTTTCAATTTTAATTTTTGTTTCGATTTCTCCTTTAAGCTTAGAGAGGAAGACGAAAATAAAATATCGGTTTAGGGAAATTGCTTCCTACATACGCTATTATAAAAATATCTCTGACTAAATGTACTTCAACATTTATTATACTATAAAATTTCCAAAATGCCCTTGTAATCGCTACCATAAAATTTCAAACTCTTCTTAAGGAACGCCGCTAGGCGATTATAGGGTTTTACCCGCATTTCGAACATGATGGAACGTGTTTCTGAGGCTAGTTTGATCATATACACAAGTTACAGAAGAAAACGATCAATTTTAAATTTAAATCAATTAAAATAGTTTCTAAGCGTTTTTAGCTGCCAAGGTCAAACGACAACTCCGATTGCTACGAAAACTGAAATCCGATAATAACTAACTATTACGGATCCAATGGAACGGCTTTTGTCGAATTCCGAGACTATGCCTCGGAAGGGTATTTTAAAATATCGATTTAAACGGTATATTATTAAAACTGAACAAATCACCTTTAAACTAAATTTCAACCATTCTAATATATTCAGTATCATCATTATAAATCTTATAAGCCTTCAATTTTTTTCAAACAGGCTTAAAACTCCAGGTTCAACATTTTACCCAATTTCAGTTTATTAAATCCAATAACTCAATTGCTAAATAATAATAATATTTGAATTCAAGTTAAAATCAACTTTTAAATATTTAAAATCAATTAACTATCCCAATTTAAATTGCTAAAAATTCTGGGTCGTCACACTTCTTCTATCTCTTTTTCTTCTTAACCCTAACAACCTGGTATTTCCAACACTCGAATACTCGGCACTCTATACAGTGGACGTATTAGTGTCGATTTTTTAGGGGTCGAAAATCTCCCGGTCGTTACATGTGGTATCAAAGCTGAAGGTTAAGCGAGAACCTTGGCTCTGGTGGGGATTACTCATTAGAGATAGTGTCAGTTGTACCCTAGAACGAGTTGAGTGTATTGTATATGAAGGCGTACTTGTTATGTTCTTATATAATGATTTTAAAAACGGTTTTAATAATTACTTTTATAAGATTTTGTTTTGATAGAAACAAATAATAATATTTTTCTAAGTTATTACAGTACATTAAGGTAATTGGATGTTGTTATTATTATATTCTAATATGATTACAAAAATTAAGTGGTAAAACATATATAACCAAATAGAAATTCATAAGAATGAACTATGCAAACAAGTTAAGCTAAAAGAAGACACGAATCAGAATCTAAAAATTTCAAAAACTTCGGGATTGTTTTTCAAAGTGTTTTGAAGTAAAATAAGTTTACCCAGATTATATTTTATATATGTGAAATAATTTTTCAGGAAAGTATTATAGAATATGTGGTGTGTTTGGTTTCGGGTACGACAATATTGATTATTATAAAAAAATTGGTTGTTGTGTCTTAATAAAGGGTGTTTAGTACATAATAAACAATGATGAAACAGAATGAAATGTTTAAGGAAGTGAAATTATATAAGCTTTAAAAAAATATGAATTATACATTAAAAAGAATTTAAATTAGGAAGTTCAAATCTAGTCCCGGAAATTTTGAATTGTTTCAAAGTGTTGAAGGAATAATAAATAATATTGTTTAGTATATTTTGATATGTAATTTTTGTTTAAAACTAGAGTTGTTTTGAAAAATTCTGAAGGAATTTGTTTTGGATAGAAAACAAGGTTGGTTTAAAATTTGAAGTGTGAATTGGTATGTAAATGGTATGAATATATATACATATGATTTCAAAGTTGATTTGAAATAAATGCTTCTGTTTGAATTTTAGAATCCCCCTTAAAACGAGAAGTACAACGCAAAGAAATGCAAGTTTTTGAACTTATAAGTGGGAAGTGATATTAATAAGAATTGAATTTGGGATGTAAAATTTAAATTGAGTAAGATTAGATGGATAGAATGGATTGGAAATTTACTCAGAGCAAGCTAAATAGGTTTTGAACTTATAATCTGAAATTGGAAAATTTCAAGGTGGAATTAAGATTTAACTTATGGAAGGTAAATGAATTAAATTGTAAAAGAAAAGGGCATGGATTTGATGAGAGTTGCAAAGGAAGAATGTACGTGAGTAAATTATTTCAAAACGATTTTTGAAATAAAACATGTTTTGAATTTTGGAAATGTGTGACGGATTGGTGTTTTAGATAATTTGGATGTTTATTTACTTTGACATATCCTGCTATCATCCTATTTGTTATCTACGGAATATAAAACTATAAATTGGATTGTTTTGAATAAATTAAGAAGTAGATTGAAATGATATATATCCAACCTTGAAAATTGAATAGAAATAAAATTGAACTTATGAAAATGGAGTTATTTTGAACTGAAGTTTTAAATGTTAAAACAAACTTGTCAACCGGGATTGTTTAAAGAGTCGGGTTTAAAATTTTTAAGTTATAATTGGGAAATGAATTGATTTCCGAAAATTTATTTGTTTAAAAAGATTTGGACTCTTACTCGAACCTCAAAATAAGTTTAAGTAAAGGTAATTTAAATGCATATAGAAATTTGGGCTCAGAATTGTATTATTATTAAAGATTTAGATTGTTAAATTACATATTAAGGGTTTATTTGATTTAAGTGATCAGATCAGTATTTTGAAAACCGAACTCGAGTTTATATAAATCATGATGGTTTAAATATTGAGAACGGAATTGAAATTAAAACAAACTGGAATTGAATTGAATTAATTGGAATTGTAATCGAAGTTGAATTAGCTGGAAGTTGAAATGGGAATTGATTTGGATTAAAATTGGAATCGAAGTTAATTCAAATTGGAATATGGATTGAATCAATGGAAATTGAAAATTGATTTGGATTGGAGATTGGAAATTGAAATAGTTTCATCTTGAAACTATTTTCAAATAAATTATTTTAATATATATTGTTTGAAATCTATCTTCTTAAATATTCAAATTATTTTGATTTTCCAAGCTATTTACAATACAAACCATTGTTTTTAAAATTTAAGCTATCTTATATTAACTATTTAACTATTTTAAAACTATTCAAGCTATTCTCCAAATTCAAACTGGTCAGAGTGGAAATTATTCCTATTTAAATCATGGATTTAAATACAAATTGAGGTAAAATTGAAGTACTAACCTGAATGAAAATTTGATGTAATTCTGAATTAGAACCGAAATCAGAACATTAAGCCAAAAATGATTTTGAAGTGAAATAGTACATTTTGAGTAAATGTGATGACTTAAAGATGAAGGTTAAGTCGTTACTATAACTGATACTCGCTTTATAAGAAGAAATATTACAAATAACTTTGAAAGGAAATCGAACTTGGAAATATTTGATTCGGCATTATTGAGAATATAAATGTTAGTTATATATTCAAACATCCCTTATTGAATTTATAACTAGGGAGAAATGATCTTTGAAAGATATTTGAAATACTAAATCAAACAATAAGTATGTAGTTGATTTATAATTATTGATCTGAAAATTATTCGAGTCAAAAGGAATGATTTTATATGTATATGAAAATGAACTGGAAATAGTTTTGGAACGGATTTATTTTAAAAGACTTTTGATTTTGGCAAAAAGTGAATATTGGAAATTTGGTAAACGAAATTTGAAAACTGTTGATTTTGAAGGTATCGACTTTTTATGGATGAAACTTATATATGACACATATAAAGAGTATGGTTTGAAAGGTACTATATATGTATAGTATGATATGTTTTGAGACAAAAGTATGGAAAGGCACCCCATAAAAGTCGAAACTTATGGTAGGAGTCCAATGGGTGGTTCTGCCTAGGAACCCTAAGGGTGGGTTCAATAAAATTGGAATCCCAGAGGACGTCCGGACAAAACTCATGAGTTCTTGATAATCATTTCTTGGGTAGCATAAGTCCAGTGGTGCTGATGCCTATAGTTACATTGGGTTTTGCTATGATGGCAACGTAACCTTTGTTGTAACTAAGATCTATCGCGGTTCCATAGCGTAAGTTGAGTGGCAGTGATTGCCTACAATCTACATTTGATTTCGCTGGGATAGCAACGTAACATCGGTAGATTGCGATCTATGTGGTTTGGATCCATAGCGTAATTCGTGTGGCAGTGAGTTCCTACAGTCTACATTGGATTGCACTGGGATAGTGACGAACCCTTTATGTAGTATGAGATCTATGTAGTGAAGTTTCGTTTGGCAGCCCAACACGAGGAGCAGTGATTGCCTACAGACTACCTACGGTTTTGTTGTGATAGCAATGCAACCTTATGGTAGCTGCAATCTGTGGTGTTTCCATGGCGAAAGTCGAGAGGTGCGGATGCCTACAGTTTTTTTATGGATTTAGCCGGGATGCGACGTAATCATCGTGTTAACTGCGACCTATGGTGGTTGAGGGGGGTGATACTTTTCATAGAATTATTTAAAAAGGGATTTTCAAGTATTTTCACTGGGTGTTAAAAACGGGTCTACTAAGTACTCATAGATTTTCAGTTCTATGGTTGATCAACGTATGACTAAATTTCTATAAGAATAAGGATGGACATGTTTGGACATCGAGTTATGAAAAATATTTTTATAAAAATAATTTGGTAATACTATGGGATTTAAACTGTTTTAAAATTGTATAATAAAAGAGTAGGACGTTAAAATATTTAAAGACAATTAATTAATAATACACATCAAAATTAAAATTCTCATTTCTTTCTTTTTCGAGGATGAAAAGCTGCAAAGGGGAAGGAATGTAATGACACGGATTTTTAACCACTGGATATCGAGGTAATTAACGAATTTTAAATTTTTGAAATATTGATTTTTATAAGTCAAAAGGATAAATTTTCTAATAGTAAAATATCTGTATCCATAAATTGATTAAAAACTATATTAAATATTGGATTATAAAATTTCTGGATATGATAAATAATATAAGTATATAGGGAATCTCCATATTTTTTTATATCTATATAAAACATATACATGTTTTATGATGTTAAATATAAATATATACAAGTACATAAGTACGTATATATATGATAATTAAAAATACATAAATATTTGTGTGTGTGTGTGTATGCTAGGTAAAATAGTGAATAAGTATGTATATACACATATTTATAAAAATATAGTATGTAAAAAACACACACACACACACATGAGCATATAAAACCTCATAACGTAAAATTCAAACTTATGGATATATGCATATATGCTTATATTAAATAGTAAAAAATGAAAATGTGTATAAAAACTTGTGTGTACTTAAAGGAATGTAAAAGTGTGTAAGAATAAATATAAATATATGTATATATATATATATAATAAATAATACATACATTGTAAATGGCTATTTATACTTGTATGTAAATATAGTGTTCAAGTTTAGCATATAGTGTTCAAGTTTAACTATGGCTTATAAATCTAAAATTTTCATCTCTTAATTTTTTAAAAATAAAACTCCACCTTTCTATTACAAGGTATAATTATATATAGAAATATATATAGGTGTATATGGTTAACTTTAATATATAAAATTAAAATTAAAATAAATATAGAAATAGGAAGAAATACATATTAGTGGCTAGTATTTAGTTGCATATAGTTATAACATATATGTAAAAATTTATATAAATGACACAAGGCTTAGGCATCTAAGCATATATATGTATAATGTTAAATTCATGTAAGGAACAATTTTATTTGTACATTAGTATAGGGTATATGTACAAAATTTACAAAGGTAAAAGTAAACAAAGGCTATGTACATATATGTATGTAGTATGTATATATTCAAGGATATATGTATAAACATAAACATCTTAGGGAACATAGCATTAAATGCACATTCTCTCAAGCATATATTATATCAAATCCTTCTTTAAATAATCAAATCCCTTTTTCAATTTTCAAATCAAGTCATTTTCTCAAATCAAAGGGAATATACAGTATATAAAAAGATAAAAATAAACTTACTATACCTGTTAAGGCTACAACACATTCTCTCTATAAATAACACTACCTTAGTTCACTTTTATTTATTCGAACAAGATAAAAAAATATACAAGCTATCAGTTAAAACTTTGTAGAATCAAAGTGGTAGGAGATCAAAGTAAAAAGCAAGCAGCGTAATTCTTGTTTAAAACAGTGCTCTGGTTCAAAGGAAAACAGTGAGTAGAACTAAGCCTTTATAAATTGTAATCTATGTCTGGATATGAATATGGAAGTTTGTTGATATGTATGCTTGAACAAGAATATATATATATATACACACACACATATACATATACATATACATATACATATACATATACATATACTTGTTTATGAATGTATTTTAAGGTTATAACTAGAGAAACCATGTCTTGTTCATCTTTTTGCTCTGTTGTATATCCAAGAACTGCCATACTTAACTTCTAAAACCTCTACCTTTAAGTCTAATTATTTTCAGAGTATAGTTTAGAAAGTAAATCTGTGTGTTTTCGATTATACTTTGTTCTAAAAATGGTTTCGTGAAATATTATCAAGTATAACGTTGAAAAATGTATTTTACAGCAAGTTAACCCAATTTTTAAAATTTCAAATATTAAGTTTTACTCTTTTGTTTATATAAACTTGATCGCCCTGTGAAATGGTGAATTTTGAAGGTGGTCTTAGGATTTTTAGTTACGTATATGATGTGATAATAGAAGATGACCAGTTTTTGGTATTGGGTCAAATTTCGGCAAAGGCGTCAATGGTAGGGGTCGGCGTTGGGTCAGAAGGAAGCTGCGGAGATGGGGAGCATGGGAAAATGGAGTTGGATTTTTCTAGTGTTTCATGGTGGTCGATCTGAGTCGATAGAGGGTTCAAGGGGAGTTTCTGGTCATGGTCGAGTTTGAGTCAGTGGTGGCATTGCGGTGAAGTTCTAGGCTTTGGTATATGAGTAAAGGAGGAGGGAAGTGCGGCGGTCCTAGTGGTGGTGTTTGGTGGGCGAAGGTGGTCGGAGGTGGCTGGATGAGACGAAGATAGGAGTCGGATTCGTGCCTGGTTTTGGATTCGAGTTCGACCTTTTGAATCTGGGCTTATCGTGTGAAAATTGAGGTGGTTAGTGGATTACGAGGCCGAAGATGGTGTGGGAAGATGGTCGAAGATGGACGGCGAGGCGTCGCCGGCATGTGCACGTGCCCGGTGTGTATACATGCAGGTAAAGGGAAATGGCAAGAAGAGGAAGAAGGGAAGAAGCAGAGGAAAGAGAAGAGAAGGGGGATTTTCTTTTGTTCTAGTTTAGGGCCGATGGGCCAGGTTTGTTTAAAAAACTATATTATAATACCAATGAATTTTCATTTTAAAAACGTATTAATCCTTTTAACAATTATTTTCTTACATAATTTTTTGACAATATAGGAACTTATATTTTTATCTTATCACCTAAAATGTTTATGCCTTGTTTGACTTGTTAAATTTTGATAACATGATATAATGAAATTAATTTTTAATAATTAAAGTTAGTAAACAATTGAAGCTTTAAATTGATTAATCCTATGTTAATTTATATAAATAATTATTAATGAATGTCCAAACTTTAATTAAACTAGTAATAAATAATTTCATAATTAATTTTAATTATAAGTAAGCAGGATTTGAAAAATATTAATTGTGTTTTTAAATTAAATTTGGATTAAAAATATAAGCAGATTTAATTTTATTTCTGGTTGTGAACTTTTAATATGAGCTGAAAATCATTAAATTTGTTAATGATCTAACTTTTTGTTTAAAGCTCTTGGATAATTATTTAAATTGTTTCTCTATCCTTATCATTTAGTAGCCAAACTTGTTATAGTGCCAGGGTAAATGTTAACAAGTTTTATCTGAATACAAACATATGTAATGAATTTCCATATGTGAATATAGTCACCCTAAATATAAATTGTTTATTTTAAACAACTTACCTTTTTAAATTTATTACTTGAATTTGGAGAGGCCGGAATCGGATATTAGTGTTATCTAGAACCACTTCGATTTGAAAAATCACTATGAACCTTTACGAGTTTGATTATAGAGTTTAATAGGCTGGAATTGGATTAATTTCATGAATTTAACTATTTTAAATCAGTATTGTATTTAGGCACTATTTTATATCAATGGGTTTCTTAAAATATTTAGGTTAAAAATAGATGATAACTCGTTGTGTTGTACGGGTTGCCTTATTTCAAAAGATTTTCATAATTTAAGTGGGTTACTCACGCTGGTTTCCAGCTCGATTTGGGTGTTACTTTATTGTAATGCCCGGGTCCGACCAAGTATTATAGAATTTCAGGTTAGAACGCTTTGGATCTCAGGAGACGAGCTGGATGGCTGAGACGTATTGCACGTATTGGTTATATTCCGCTGTGTATTATAGGCTGTATAGTCAGCTTTAGGGACAAGTATTATAACTGTCCAGATTTATTGATGATTGTACTCTGATAACATGTATGTATATTAACAGTTACAGCTGTTCTTTGTATAAAATGCTATTATTGTATATTATATTTTATTCTGCTGCGATTGTGAGATTCTATGTTGTTATTTCTGTTTCCTTCTTCTATCTCTTTTTCTTCTTAACTCTAGCAACCTGGTATTTCCGACACTCGATTGCTCGGCACTCTATATAGTGGACGTATTAGTGTCAATTTTTGATGGTCGAAAATCACCTGGTCGTTACACCTAGAGAATGTCAACAAGTAGTCCTTCTGCTATGAAGATCTTCGGGCTTCAATATAATGAAGATTTTGGAATACAGACACCACTGCCATAAAAATATAATATAGGATAAACCCCTAGGACTCGTGATAGCAATCCTTACATTCTGAAGATCTCCGGTCTTCAAAAATCATAATCTTCAACAGGTCTTCACTCCTGAAGTATACATTTTTTTGAAGTGGTTTTCGGATAGGAATTGCCTAGATCCGACCCCGTTTTCTCCAAGCCAACAACCGATAAAAAGAAATTTGGGTATACGGGTGATTATCACACAACATTCAATTAATTAACCGTTTTATTTAAATCAAAATTTCTCTTAGAGATATACTCACTAAATCATTTTTTACCTTTTTCAAAGTATATGGAATCATTAAGCCTCATTTATCAAATCTTTTAGTTAATTAAAACCCTTTTTAAATCTTGGAAAATTCTGAATCATTTCACTTTTTACCTAGGAAGAACATTTACAAATTTAAATCTTTAGAAAGATTTACCATTTTCAAATCATAACCTTTTAAATCTTAACCAAGATTTTCTATTTTCAAATCATAACCTCTAACGGGACAAAAACAATATTATTTAAGACATTATTTACTGTAAACCCAAACCATTCGGTATTGAGCAGAAAGGGATCCATAGAAATTATGCTTATTCTACTCGATATCAATTTCCCTATTCAACCTTTACCATCTATCGAATAACGGTGAAATCACCTTTTAAATTTCCATGGATAATACATGTTCTCTCCTCAGAATTTAACACAAGTGTAAGAAGATTTTCACCATACAATCCAAGTTGAATCAAATTAAATTTATAAATTTTGAATCTTTTATACTTGTTTAGTTTTCGAAATTTCGACCTTATCTATCCCTTACCCAAGAAAAAGGCCAGGTAAGCTAGGGCATTGGTTGCTCCTGGACATCTCCTTAGTTTAAGCACCTCACATTCGGAAAAATCCGTTCTACTCATCGTCTTTTAGAGCCAAGATTAAATCACTTTATTTATAACATCTATTTTTAACTCTTTTAAATAAACTATAAAACCTCCAAATCATCTATAAAGCACTTATTCATTTATTTAAAAATGCTTATAAAAGATTTGGGAAAGAAAACTTACATTTAAACCATAATTCAAAAGTTATTAAAAAATGGTATGAATAGTGCTTTAAAGCTTATTAGATAAAAAAAACATTTCTATCCTTTTGGAAATCCATTTTTATAAATCAAATCTCTTTTAGAACATTTTAAAAGATTTATAAAGTTTATTCCACACTTTTAATCATCTAAAATGTTCATTTTAAATTAATTTCAAATTTGAGTTTTAAACTACAAAAAAGCAATTTTTTTGAAAACTTGTTTTGGATTTATTTAAAAATTTATAGGATGAAACCTTGATTTCTTTTGCATTTAAAAATTATGGATATAATAGTCTGAAAAATTCTTATCCCGAAGAATTTCAAGCTACATTCCATTCTCTTCACTTGTTTGAATTCTACGGTGTGAAATTGCGAACTACCGTTTCGCGACGCGCCTAATTTTGACTTGTTTTTCAATTTCTTTTCAAATGAAACAACCCAAAATTTCAATCATTTGAATTTGGAATATTAAATTGATTTTTAAAGATTTGAAAAGTAAATTTATAGGTTGATTGGCTAGAATTTTAAAATATGGCCACTTATTTAATAAATGAATTGTTAAATTTAATATTGGAAGTTTTTAAAATAATTAAATCTTGAATTTAAATTGGATAAAAATGATTTCAAAGTATGTTTAAATTCTGTTGATTAAGAATGAAGATATTAAACTTTTGAATTTGAATTTAAAAGTGATTAAGCCAATTAATAATAATTCATTTTAATTAACGTTTAAAAATAGCCTTTTGGGGAACTGTCTCGTATTTCGACGAAACCAATTTCACTGCATCCATAATAGTGAATTATAATATTCATTGAGTTTCATGGAGATCAGATGTATCATTTGGTAATGCTAGATTGAAACACGCAGAAATTAATTGAAGGAATTTAAATTAATTATTCAAACGATCGTTAATTCATAACTTGTTCATAGGAGGTCGGTCTTAAGCACGAAAAGTTGCGTTGCGATTGTATCAGAAAGTAAAAAAATATGGATTGGATTGATCGAATTTGGAGCTAGTAGGAAATTGGATTAAAAAATTTAATCAAAACCATAGCGCTTTAATTATTTTTGGAATTTCTATGAGTTAACTCACCTCTCTGGCCTACTTATATCTTTATCTAAGTGTGGATAATTTTATTTATCCTATTTGTTGCTTGTTTGGATGATTTACTATACTTATTAGTTGCTTTGGGTATATTTCTGCCTATTGGAGCTGATGAGACCCTATTACGTTCCCATGTATGAGCGGATGACCCTTGGTCTACATCCTGCCTCGAAGCGGTTGATTTATATTATTTGATTATATACTGTATGTGATGTAGGGGGACAAGTTGGAAGGATCTAATAGGATTCCTCACACTGTGATTTTATTTCCATATACTTTGATATATGATATGTTAGATGCCACAATTGATAACATGGACACGATTTTGCTTATTTAGTGCTTCAGTAGCACTGGGCCTCATATTTTAGTATTTTAAAATACCATAAAACAGTGATTGATTTCAAAAGGGATTTTAAAGTTTTGAAAATTATATATATATTATGATTTTTCTTGAATTATTAAAGAAGAAATTTATTTTAAAATCAAACGTACGATTTTTAAATTTATAGTTTTATAAAATATATTAAATAGAGATTTTGAACTGTGATTAAAGACTTTTAAACTCTTAAAAATAAGTTCGTGTTTAATAATAAAGGAATATAGTTTTAAAAAGAGGATAGAAATATTTATTAACTGTTTTGTAATAAGTGATATGTATATAGTATATACAGATATTAAGATTTATTTATAAATATGGAAATTTATAAAGGTGATAATGCATAAAGTGACATTTTACAAATAAGGTAAAAATTTGTAAAATTGTATTTTATTAATAAAAGAATAGGTTTATAAATGGTGTTTCTATAAATTAAAAGGAAAACTATTATTTTAAATAGATTGGAGAAATAGATCATACTGTGGGTTTACTATAAGATGTGGAATGATGTTTTGAAAATAGTTGATTTTATTTTGGAAACGTCACGTGAGGGTAAATTTAGGATTGTTAAATGGTATTTTATACACGGAGAGGTATTTATAAAAGGAATTTATCCATATAGGGGCAGCGTTAAAAACGGATGGTGATTGATGTTTTTAAATGGGATTTATCACTGAATGAGATTTATAAAGGAATGGGTTATAAATAGCGTTCATAAATAAATGGGTTTTATGAAAGGAAGTTTCATAAAATAGTAAGGATTTATAAATATAGCTTTATAAATATAGGAACGATTATGTGGAAAGTTAAGTATGGATTTTTTATCAAAGAAAAGTATTTATATTTTAAAAAGTTATTTATTTATACTAATATTGTTTAAAGTTGGTTATAAATACTTTAAACAATTGGAAGTTAACCATTTAAATTATTAATATGGTTTGAAATTATGTATTATTTTTATCAATATAGTTTTGGAAATTAATTACTTTCAATTATATAAATGTTGAAGATAAATTTATTATTTTTTGTTGAGAATGTTTGAAATTTATCAATTACTATTTTTAAGATGTCTAAAGTTAATACTTACTTATTTATATTTTTTATTATTATATAATAGAATTTTAAAGTAAATGATTATTATTTATTTATAAATACTTTAGAAAATTATAAATAAGGTTTTTATAAACGGATTTGGGCTTTATAAGAGAAGTTATAAAATGTTTTAGAGACTTAAAGGAGAACAATTCATAATGTATGAAGAGAGCTTTGCAAATGGTTTTAGAGAATTATAAAGGAAATTTATAAATTGGTTTATACGTCTATAAGAAGAGCTTTATAAACAATTGTATGGATTTATAGAAAAAGAGTTTATAAATGACTTGAGGAATGGTATTTATAAATGGTTTTTAAAGGTCATAAATGGTTTTATAACTGGTTTTTGGAATTGGTATGGGATTTGTAAATGATTTTTGAATTGTATAGAAAGGAAATCATTCTCGGTTTTGTTAATATACTTATAGTGTTGAGATAAGTATATGGATATTCTCCAAGTATTGAAAATATAAGGATTCTGGATATGTATATCTTTGTAAAAGAGTTTTTTTGACAAACATGTACAAAGTGAATTTAATTAATAAAAGGTTATTTAATAGAGGCTTAGTGTTGCGTGGGGCTTAACCAATGGTGGTTTTCCCTATGGGAATTAAATCCCTGATTGAATGTTTGTTATTCGATAGTTAAATAACCGACTATCGGGATTGGACCAAAAACTTAACTTTGAAAATATCTAGGAGAAACACGTGAGTATATGGAACAGTCGTCTCCAATGATACTGTATTATGCGTTTAAATCTTATTTCTTTATCCGAGGACAATGATAAGGAAATAAGTCCATTAATGGTTAGGAGGTGATCTTGCTCTTTTCTTTGACTGTTTATTTCCTAAAGAACGAGGTTGAGTTTACAACAATCGAATGTTTTTTCGGAGAGACTAGGATCAGATATGTTATTCGAAAACCACTTCGATCCAACTTAAGCATTGCGAAGTGAAGACACCTTGAGGATGATGGAAATTGAAGACGTAGCTCTCAAGTGTTTCATTCGGTCCCAGAACGAACTTGTATGGGTGAATGCTGACATTGCATTATTGCTTGGAGAGCAATGTTAGCATTCCAAGTTGGAAATTCTATATAAAAGATAAACGTAGCCTCAAGTCTCACACTCAGGGATGACTAAAACTAGTGGATATGCTTCAAGGCTATGTGGTTTGCTACCATTAGGGTATTGTCATCAGCCAACCTAGATCGATATTATAGATTATGTATTCTTGAGGCCCATTTAGGTTTTTGATACATCAGGGTGATGGCATATTCAATGGTATCCCACAAGGGGTAGCGTCCGCCTTGACTTGCAGAGAGTCCATGTGAGGATCTCGGTGTATTTAATATAGAGATGCACTGTGGTAGGTAGTACCCCGATGCCTTATCATTGTTGGAATCCAACTTCCAATATGTGCCTTTACGGACTTAGTTGTACCCAATTATGATGAAATGTGAGATGCAAGCATTTTAGCAATATTCATATCCACTTTGAACCTTAGACATTATTATAATATAAGTGGATTTTCTATATGAAATGTTTTGGTTATCGTAAGATAAAAACCCATCTATATTTATGTATGGCACGGTCTTACGAGATACTTTTGATTTCAAAGGAATTTATAACTTTAAAAATCCATTTGGATGTGTGTTTTCTCATACTGGTTTTCCAGACTGCTCAGGTGTTATTTTATTATAATGCTTGTGTCAAACCGAGTATATTTACAGATTGATTTGGATATATGGAGCTCAGGAGTCGAGTTGGAGGATTACATGACGTATTCACATATATGTTTATTTCCGCTGCTTTGTTGTTGAAATTGTCAGCAATTGTGAGGACGGGTTGTTATAACTGTCCAGGCTGATGATTGCGATTTTTTGTGTAGTCTGATTGATGTATGTATATAACAGTTTCTCTTTTGTAAAGACCATTGATATTATATTAAATATTGTTCCGCTATTGTTAGATTGTGAGGATTTTGTGTTGTTGACAGTTTCTTTTCTTTTTCTTCTTTCCTCTTTCTTTCCCATAACTATATGTCTTTTCGCTCGATTTGGGTTAGACATGTATGACATATTTTTCAACTTGAATTGTACGGATTGGTGGGTTTTTACATCAAACTTCATGGAAACACTTTTAAATATTTATAAAACAGTTCTAAATCATTTTTGTAACGACCTGAAATTTTCTAACCCGAAAATTCCAGATAGTTATGAAAAGAAGAAAAAGATAGAAGAAGAAGAAGAACAGAACACCAAACATCTCACATTCGCAGCGGATAAAATATAATAATAAATAATAACAGTTTACAAAGAATACTATATCTGTCGATTACATTTAATATACATCAGAGTTTCACATATATACTCAGAACTGAATACTTACAATTATCATGACTGAGATTAATAATAATATAAAACAGCAGAAATACTCTATACGCTGTAGCCATCCAGCTCGCCTCCTAAGCTCCAGAACGTACCTACTTGAGAATCTTTAATACTCGGTCTGACCCGAGTATTACATCAAAGTAACACCCGGGTCAGGCTGGAAACCAGCGTGAGTAAACCCAACTAACATGGAATACCCAAACAAACAACTCATATAAACCCGGGTAACTTATCTCAATTTCACTTCACAAGTTGTTATAGACATCACTTATTTCACACATTAATTTATAAGTACCAAAACTGAGATTATATAGTCCAATTTACTTAAATCATTGCATCACAGCCTATTGATTTCACAAATTAGTCTATGAAGAATCGAAGTGGTTTCGGGTATTTACTGATACCCGACTCTAGTCTCTTCGAATCCAATGACATCTAACTCAGGTTACTCAATTAAATATCGTTCAGTCTTAATTACCTGATAACACTTTTATACAGCAATTCAAAATTTATAGATAATCTCATAATCACTGTCCATTCAACATATCATATCACAAAGCCATTCAAACAGAGTCATCAACCCATCCAAAGCATTTATCAACATTCAATCATTCATAAGCAAGAAAATTACATTAATTAACGATCCTTTAATTACTTTCATTAGTTAATTTTTTTCAAATTTCATTTAATAACTAACCCCTTTATCTCATTCATTTAGTCAGTCTTGACTAACCACAATCAGAAATTAACTTCCCTTAAATACTCCATAAATTAACTTCTTGATTAATTTTATTAATCGATCCTTTAATCACACCGAGTAATTATCACATAATTTCTTCCACCAAATAATTATTCTTTAGCTTATTTCCTAGCAAGTAGTTCCTTTTTAATTTATTACATCCAGTAACTATCCATTAATTACATCACTAAGTAATTATTCCTCATTGATCACCTTAAGTAATTATACTTAACTCAACCTCAAATGATTACTTTTAATTAATTAAACTTAATTAATTAAATAAAATTAACCACATTAACTTAATTAATTACATCAAGCGTTTAATTACTTCTAACTACTTCATTAAATAGTTACCTTAATAATCTTCTTACATTAAGTGATTAACCCCTTAGTTGATTATCCTTGATTTAGTTAAATATTAATTAAGTAATTAATTACTTAATTAATTACACAAATTAATCTATCTTTATTTAAACTTCAAATAAACATCTTAGTTAATTAAATAATTAAACTTTAATTTCTTTGGTTGATAAAACATAATTAAGTTGAAATAAATCATTTGTTACCTTAGCTCTTAACTTCTATTTCCAGAAGGTTAAGTTTAAAACTTGAAATTTGTTTTATTTAAAATCATCATTCTTTAGCTTATTAAAGTTAAATACTTTTTATTATTATATATATATATATATATTATTTTTTATTTGAAAATCATTTGGGTTTAAGACCCGAGCGAGATAGAATACTGGAAACAAAATATTTCCAAACCCAAACCCCAAATTGTTGAGTCATACACGAGATGATACTCGCGCTCATCTGACGAACAAACAAGAATCATGATCACATCTGCATTGAACACGAAGCTATACACGAGAATGCTTCGGTCAGGCCTTCTTTATCCACTCAGAAACGTAAATCGAAACGAAAATCAAAAATAAGCTTCCAAGTCGAAGTTTGGAAACTTCACCATCATCGAAAATCCAAAACACCGACGATCCCATCATCAAAAATCTTCGCCATCCTCACCATAACTCACACTCGTCCTCCAGCTTCTACGGCACGCCTCGCGATGGCTTCCGGTCACGTCACGACATCGCGAGACTCCTTTGAAACTCAACAACGCAAAACAGGAACAAAACCCTACTCCTTACCTCTCCGGCCTCCACGACCCTTATAAAAATCCATCACTATTTTTCCAGTGACCACCGCCTTCCCAACCACCTTCAAGACCAACCTCAAGCCTTCAAACACCGCCGATCAACGGCAGATCACCAAAATTGCCAATTCGAACAATCCAAGAATTCACAAAAATTAACCCTCTAAAAATCATGAAATGAAGATCAAAATTCGTGATTTCCCATCACGAATCCATTTCTATAATTCGAATTAATAATTAAAATAGTTGATTTTATCATGTAAAAGTATTTTCTACTGTTTTTCCTATTTTCATTCTCATTTGCTAAATTTAAAATCCTGGAATTACTTTTAAAAACATCTTCATTCATTAACAAACAGTTTTTATTCACACATCGAGATCTAAAGTTTGTTTGTTTTGATGTGGTGAATTTCTGAAGGCAATATCACTGCCTAGATCACAGAGTACAGGATGCATAAAAACCAAACATCTCACATACATATATATAT
Organism: Allium cepa; assembly: GCA_030765085.1. Taxonomy (NCBI): domain Eukaryota; kingdom Viridiplantae; phylum Streptophyta; class Magnoliopsida; order Asparagales; family Amaryllidaceae; genus Allium; species Allium cepa. The sequence continues at coordinate 444,704,123 of CM060945.1, forward strand.
CCATCCAGATAAATTCAAACTGAAATTTTTTTGAGGAAATTCAATATTATCACAAGCAATTCAGTTAAAAATCCAAATAACAAAAAGTGTTTACGCACCTTAACACTGTTGAAACAGAAAGCAAAGGTTGATGAAGCACTGCAGATTTGAATTCTTGAAAACTTTTCTTGTTTTTCTGTTGAACTTAATTGAGTTTACAAAGAGAAGATGTTGTTTATTTTTCTCAGGTTAGCTAAGTTGTGAATAAGCAAGTATAGTATGATGTTATATAGATAGGATTGAACAGCTGTAGGTTATACTAGTACAAGTTCACCCTGTTTGCTCAGATTAGTGTTTAATATGCTGCAAATTGAATGATACTGTAAATCTCGGCTGAAAGGATATTCTTGCAACTTGAATTGACACAATCTTATGTAAATTAAATGCATGTCTTCATTTTAGATTACATGTAACTAATATTTGCTGATCTTTGTACTTAGGTATAAAGATATTTTGTATTTTATTGTGAATAATTTATCTTCTATTGGTTATACTGCACATATGTGATTTATATGTATTTTGTTTCTTTGTTCCTTTACATTGTTTATGTATAGCCAACATTATTTCATATGTTTGGTCAAAGATTTTTATTTAAATGGAGGCTGAAAAGTTTTAAGTTGTGTGCTACATAAATTTTGTTTGTCTTGAGTAATTTATCATCATACTTGTACTTATATATATTTTCCAGGTTTGTACACTTGATTTTTGAAAGCATATTTCTATATATTACCTTGTCTTATTTAAGAAGCTTGTTCATTTATATATATTTATTTTAACAAAAGGTATAGTCTGGTTTCAGTTTTGATGAGAACATGTATATATATAGTTTAACTTTGTTACTTCTAGTTTGAACTTGCGGGCAAACACCGTCATATATGAAGATATTCATTTAAATATCTGTTTTGTTATTATGCTATACTTGTTTTTATTTCATTTTACACTTAGTGTTCACTTAACTCTTGTTTATATTTACATTCGTATCTTATATTTTGACTATAAATGTTCATATGGTTTACTTACATTTTATACTTAAATTTTATATTGATAGAATTCGATTCTGTTTTAAACATTATTACCTATATGTATTTTTGTAAACATATATTTACCAAATGTTAATAAGATAAAGCATTTTGAATTTAATTATATAAGAGAGATTTTATTGTATATATTATTAAGGGATTTATTTTAAATTTTCAAAAATCAAGATTCCCTTTTTAAAATATAAATCTATATAAACAAATGGCAACTATTTCCAGAAGATTTATTCATTTTAAAATGATCAGTTTACATTTTATTTAATTGAATTAGATATTATTAAAATAATGTTGCCAAAAATACCGGGTCATCACATTCTTCCCCCTTTGAATCTTTTCGTCCTCGAAAAGGAATGAAGCCAGATCCATTAAAATGCTTAATATCATACAAATTTTTCTTTGATCATTTTTGAACTACTTAAATTAATTTTCAACTCATTTTATATTCAATTCCATTTCATTTCTAATTTATTCACCAACCATTCATTTAGCTCGACACATCCCATTCTTGTATACTGCTTGCCATTCCCAAATTAATTCAATCCAAGCTTTTATTTAATGGGCTTTCACCCTTATTTGAAGCCAAGCTTCCATAAATTCTAAACTTAAGTTAATTTACTTTTGTTTATTCTAACATCAAACTTAAGTTTACTTCCATATGATTCCCATTTAATCAACTTCCATTAAATTCAGTAAGCCAATCCATTTTAATTCTAACTTTAATTCATCTTCTCAGTTTATCAAAATAATATCCAAGCACATACTTAATTCATTTATACTTCAAATTAATATACCACCAAATTTAAGTTCAGTGTGATAATCTTATTCCAATCACAATTTTGATTTAGTTTTTAATCTATCAGACTTCATCCATTCAATATTTAACTCAATTAACTCGTTTAAATTTTTAATTTACTTACTCAATTCGTTATCGAATTCATTTTATTAATACAAGGCTTCTATTCACTTGGATTTTGTTTTGCAACTCAAACCATGTTTATTATAATCCAATTTCATTTCATTCGACATCACTTCCATTATAACTAATTTATATTCAAATCACACTTGAATTTTATTTGTAATTCAATCCATCACATTTTCTATCCAACTCTATTTATCTTTATTTTACAACTTCTCTTCTTATTTAATTCATCATTATATCTAAGTTGAATTCTATTTAAAATTCGAATTCATTCCCAAACCCATTATCAACCTGCAATCCATCTATTTAACCAAGTTAAATTTTATTAATATACTCAACCAAATAATTGTTTAGCCAATTAGCTTACCCTCAACTTCTAAGTCAATGTTCGATTTTAATTACAAATTCTCTTCATTAAAATTCCAGTTTGGATTTCCTTGATTTTCCAAAATTCCAACATCTTTATTTAAAATGTTAGAAATGCTTTTAAAATTCACATCATGCTATTTAAAATAACTCTTTATAAAAATACCTTTTATAACTCGATGTCTCAACCAGTCCATCCTTGTTCTTACAGAAATTCAATCATACGTTGATCAGGCGTAGGACTGAAAATCTATAAGTACTTGGCAAACTCGTTTTCAACATCCAGTGAAAATACTTGGAAAACAATTTTATTGAAATTACCGAAAACAGTTTTTTTTTTTTTTTGAAAATAGAGGAAATATCTTTAGTGAGGATGCTCTGAAAATCATCACCCCCATTCCATGGTCACAGTTACATACCAGGGTTGCGTTGCAGTCACAACAAAAGTCCATGTAACTGCAGGCTCTCCACGGCCTCTCGATTTCGCCATGGAACCCACACAACAGATCACAGTTACATCCAGGGTTACGTTGCAGTCACAACAAAAGTCCATGTAACTGCAGGCTCTCCGCGGCCTCTGGTCTCGCTATCAAAATGAAACTTCTCCACTCTTACATAGGTCGCAGTCTACCGAGATAAACTCAAACACAGACTGTTGGCTCTCAGCGGCACACACGACTTACGCTATGTTATACCATAGGTCGCAGTCTACCGATATAGAATCAAACGTAAACTGTTGGCTCTCCGCGGCACACACGACTTCCGCTATGGTATACACTACTCATAATCCGCATGAACTAGTTTTGTCCGGACTCCTCACAGGATCAACTTTAGAGCCTCCTCGGGTTCCAGGCAGCACCACCCAGTGGCACTCCTGAGAAGTTCATTTCAAGGGGACGCCTTTTTCCCCAGAGCCATCATGAAATTATTTTATACTATACACATATAGTATCTTCAAATCATACACCTAGTATGATATCATACAAAGCTCTTTTACACAAAATCGATTATCTCACAATCGATAATTCTCAAAAAAGGCTTTCCAAAACTCAATATTGATTTTTTTCCAAAAAAAATCAAAAGCCTTTCCCAAATCCTCATAAGATCCTTTATATATATTCAGATATATATATATATATATATATATATATATATATATAAATTTTTAAAACTTTGGATCCTTACTTTCTTGTATAAAACCCTTTTATACTCCAAACATTCTCAAAAACCATAGAAATATCCAATTTCCATCTTTATTCATTTCATATTTCTCAAAATATTCTTTCAGTTCAAAAGAACCATTTCACATTCCTTATTCACCTTTACATTAATCCCCATTTTGATTATTACTTCAATCCTTATCTCAGTTGGGTACTTTAATCAATAACAGTTTGAACTCCAACCAGTTTAGAAAAATAGCTTGAAAATTTTAAAAATAGGCAAGTAGTTGAAAAATAATTATTAGTTACAAAATAATTGTAAAATAGTTAACTAATTGTAAAATATTCGAAAAAATAGTTGAATAGTTCTAGAGATTTTTAGACAATTGAAAGATAGTAATTTATTTGTAAAGTAGTGGAAAAATAGTAAATAGTTTAGGGAACAATTGAAAAATATTTAAATAGCTCCAAAAATAATGGTAAAACAAATATATAATAAATTAGCTTTAAAAAGAAAGGCTGTATATATTTAATAGCTTAGAAAATAGTTTATATCAAAACAATTTATATTGAAAATAGTCAAGAGCCAACTGTTCACCTCCCCAACAATTCAATTTAAATCTCCATTTAAAGTGACCCAATTCCAATCCAAATAACTCCAAATTCCATTGGACTTTATTAATTCCCAATTCAAGTTGAATTAATCTTGATTCCTTCCCAAATTTAAATCAAATTCTAATTGATTTTAATCCTGTTCAATTTTAACTATAATTTCATATTATTCCAATCAATTTGAATTATTAACAATTTAATTTCAGAATCCAAATCACTTCAATTTAATCCAATCCAATTTCCCATTTAAAATTTTTAAATCTATATATTTTCAATCACCAATCCAACTACTTCAAACCAAATTAAATTTTGAACTAATTCAATTTCAATCTTGAATTTTAAACTACCTCGAATTATATAAATTCGAGTTAAATTCTCAAAGGTTGATTTGACCATTTAAACCAAATTAACTTTTATTTAAAGTTTTTAAACAATCTCAAGTTCCTGAGTCCAATTCTTCATTTCAACTTATCTCTACTTATATTTTTTTATTATTCCATAAACATTTTATCAAGATTCCAGAATTTCAAATCCAAACCCAGTTCACAAACAATTCCAATTAAAAACATTTTGGTAGCAATTTCTCTTTTAGAAACTCGAAAATAAACATCGATGATGCTGCAGTCATCACCGACGTTATTTTCCAGTGACCGAAAGAGTTCAATCCTTTCTTTCTTTAAAAACATTACCAAATATTTTTGTTTTCAAATCTCCCAGATTTCGAGTTCATCACCAATTTTTTTTTTTTTTGAAATAATACTATTATTTCTCCAAAACCTTTGGAAATCACTTTCAAATCCAAGGGATATTAAATTTTCCCAATCCACCCAATTCATATTTAAACATTACTCTGGAATTTCCATCTTACTTTATTTCAAATATTCTTTGGAATTCTATTTCGGAATTCTATTTCAAATTATAATCTCATTTATCTATAAAGTTTATTTCAACTAATAAATTTCATTCCCAATCTATATTTAAAATTCCGGGATTAGATTTTGAATTTCATTTTCAATCACTTAAATTTTAATTTGGTTATTTTTTTCCCTACTTAATTTAATTCCAATTCTAATCTTCAGTTTCAGTTTGAATCCATTTCAAACTAATCTTTATTAAATTTCAGTTTGGTTGTATAATATTATTCCTTAATTTTAAGTCCAATAATTAACAACCAATCACCTAATATTTATTTGAAGGAAATATTGCTTTGTATATATCAAAATATATTTTACATAAAATCATTTAAAATCTTTCTATAAGAAAATAACAAGTACGCGCTCATATAGATACACTCAACTCATTCTAGAGTACTACAGACTCTATTAAATGAGTAATCCCCACCAGAGCCAAGGTTCTCGCTTAACCTTTCTGCTCTGATACCAAATGTAACGACCCGAAATTTTCTAACCCGAAAATTCCAGATAGTTATGAAAAGAAGAAAAAGATAGAAGAAGAAGAAGAACAAAACACCAAACATCTCACATTCGCAGCGGATAAAATATAATAATAAATAATAACAGTTTACAAAGAATACTATATCTGTCGATTACATTTAATATACATCAGAGTTTCACATATATACTCAGAACTGAATACTTACAATTATCATGACTGAGATTAATAATAATATAAAACAGCGGAAATACTCTATATGCTGTAGCCATCCAGCTCGCCTCCTAAGCTCCAGAACGTACCTACCTGAGAATCTGTAATACTCGGTCTGACCCGAGTATTACATCAAAGTAACACCCGGGTCAGGCTGGAAACCAGCGTGAGTAAACCCAACTAACATGGAATACCCAAACAAACAACTCATATAAACCCAGGGTAACTTATCTCAATTTCACTTCACAAATTGTTATAGACATCACTTATTTCACACATTAATAAGTACCAAAACTGAGATTATATAGTCCAATTTACTTAAATCATTGCATCACAGCCTATTGATTTCACAAATTAGTCTATGAAGAATCAAAGTGGTTTTGGGTATTTACTGATACCCAACTCTAGTCTCTTCGAATCCAATGAAATCTAACTCAGGTTACTCAATTAAATATCGTTTAGTCTTAATTACCTGATAACACTTTTATACAGCAATTCAAAATTTATAGATAATCTCATAATCACTGTCCATTCAACATATCATATCACAAAGCCATTCAAACAGAGTCATCAACCCATCCAAAGCATTTATCAACATTCAATCATTCATAAGCAAGAAAATTACATTAATTAACGATCCTTTAATTACTTTCATTAGTTAATTTTTGTCAAATTTCATTTAATAACTAACCCCTTTATCTCATTCATTTAGTCAGTCTTGACTAACCACAATCAGAAATTAACTTCCCTTAAATACTCCATAAATTAACTTCTTGATTAATTTTATTAATCGATCCTTTAATCACACCGAGTAATTATCACATAATTTCTTCCACCAAATAATTATTCTTTAGCTTATTTCCTAGCAAGTAATTCCTTTTTAATTTATTACATCCAGTAACTATCCATTAATTACATCACTAAGTAATTATTCCTCATTGATCACCTTAAGTAATTATACTTAACTCAACCTCAAATGATTACTTTTAATTAATTAAACTTAATTAATTAAATAAAATTAACCACATTAACTTAATTAATTACATCAAGCGTTTAATTACTTCTAACTACTTCATTAAATAGTTACCCTAATAATCTTCTTACATTAAGTGATTAACCCCTTAGTTGATTATCCTTGATTTAGTTAAATATTAATTAAGTAATTAATTACTTAATTAATTACACAAATTAATCTATCTTTATTTAAACTTCAAATAAACATCTTAGTTAATTAAATAATTAAACTTTAATTTCTTTGGTTGATAAAACATAATTAAGTTGAAATAAATCATTTGTTACCTTAGCTCTTAACTTCTATTTCCAGAAGGTTAAGTTTAAAACTTGAAATTTGTTTTATTTAAAATCATCATTCTTTAGCTTATTAAAGTTAAATACTTTTTATTATTATATATATATATATATATATATTATTTTTTATTTGAAAATCATTTGGGTTTAAGACCCGAGCAAGATAGAATACTGGAAACAAAATATTTCCAAACCCAAACCCCAAATTGTTGAGTCATACACGAGATGATACTCGCGCTCATCTGACGAACAAACAAGCATCACGATCGCATCTGCATTGAACACGAAGCAATACACGAGAATGCTTCGGTCAGTCCTTCTTTATCCACTCAGAAACGTAAATCGAAACGAAAATCAAAAATAAGCTTCCAAGTCGAAGTTTGGAAACTTCACCATCATCGAAAATCCAAAACACCGATGATCCATTCATCAAAAATCTTCGCCATCCTCACCATAACTCACACTCGTCCTCCAGCTTCTACGGCACGCCTCGCGATGGCTTCCGGTCACGTCACGACATCGCGAGACTCCTCTGAAACTCAACAACGCAAAACAGGAACAAAACCCTACTCCTTACCTCTCCGGCCTTCATGACCCTTATAAAAATCCATCACTATTTTTCCTTGACCACCGCCTTCCCAACCACCTTCAAGACCAACCTCAAGCCTTCAAACACCGCCGATCAACGGCAGATCACCAAAATTGCCAATTCGAACAATCCAAGAATTCACAAAAATTAACCCTCTAAAAATCATGAAATGAAGATCAAAGTTCATGATTTCCCATCACGAATCCATTTCTATAATTCGAATTAATAATTAAGATAGTTGATTTTATCATGTAAAAGTATTTTCTACTGTTTTTCCTATTTTCATTCTCATTTGCTAAATTTAAAATCCTGGAATTACTTTTAAAAACATCTTCATTCATTAACAAACAGTTTTTATTCACACATCGAGATCTAAAGTTTGTTTGTTTTGATGTGGTGAATTTCTGAAGGCAATATCACTGCCTAGATCACAGAGTACAGGATGCATAAAAACCAGACATCTCACATACATACATATATATATATATATATATATATATATATATATATATATCCATCCAGATAAATTCAAACTGAAAAAAATTTGAGGAAATTCAATATTATCACAAGCAATTCAGTTAAAAATACAAATAACAAAAAGTGTTTACTCACCTTAACACTGTTGAAACAGAAAGCAAAGGTTGATGAAGCACTGCAGATTTGAATTCTTGAAAACTTTTCTTGTTTTTTTGTTGAACTTAATTGAGTTTACAAAGAGAAGATGTTGTTTATTTTTCTCAGGTTAGCTAAGTTGTGAATAAGCAAGTATAGTATGATGTTATATAGATAGGATTGAACAGCTGTAGGTTATACTAGTACAAGTTCACCCTGTTTTCTCAGATTAGTGTTTAATATGCTGCAAATTGAAATGATATTGTAAATCTCGGCTGAAAGGATATTCTTGCAACTTGAATTGACACAATATTATGTAAATTAAATACATGTCTTCATTTTAGATTACATGTAATTAATATTTGCTGGTCTTTGTACTTAGGTATAAAGATATTTTGTATTTTATTGTGAATAATTTATCTTCTATTGGTTATACTGCACATATGTGATTTATATGTATTTTGTTTCTTTGTTCCTTTACATTGTTTATGTACAGCCAACATTATTTCATATGTTTGGTCAAAGATTTTTATTTAAATGGAGGCTGAAAAGTTTTAAGTTGTGTGCTACATAAATTTTGTTTGTCTTGAGTTATTTATCATCATACTTGTACTTATATATATTTTCCAGGTTTGTACACTTGATTTTTGAAAGCATATTTCTATATATTACCTTGTCCTATTTAAGAAGCTTGTTCATTTATATATATTTCTTTTAACAAAAGGTATAGTCTGGTTTCAGTTTTGATGAGCACATGTATATATATATAGTTTAACTTTGTTACTTCTAGTTTGAACTTGCGGGCAAACACCGTCATATATGAAGATATTCATTTAAATATCTGTTTTGTTATTATGCTATACTTGTTTTTATTTCATTTTACACTTAGTGTTCACTTAACTCTTGTTTATATTTACATTCGTATCTTATATTTTGACTATAAATGTTCATATGGTTTACTTACATTTTATACTTAAATTTTATATTGATAGAATTCGATTCTGTTTTAAACATTATTACCTATATATATTTTTATAAACATATATTTACCAAATGTTAATAAGATAAAGCATTTTGAATTTAATTATATAAGAGAGATTTTATTGTATATATTATTAAGGGATTTATTTTAAATTTTCAAAAATCAAGATTCCCTTTTTAAAATATAAATCTATATAAACAAATGGAAACTATTTCCAGAAGATTTATTCATTTTAAAATGATCAATTTACATTTTATTTAATTGAATAAGATATTATTAAAATAATGTTGCCAAAAATACCGGGTCATCACAATTTTAAACTCATTTAAACGAATACTTTTCATATTTCAAACTCATTTTCCTTTCCATTAAATATTATAATATTATATTATTATAGTATTTATTTTAAACCTTTATAGATATTTAAAATCAATAAGAGGTTAAACAATTCCATACACATATTATTTATGGATTGAATTTCCATTTAGTTGACTATGGTTAATTACTAACCATTTCTTTTATCATTCGTCAAACCAAATTATCAACCATACCATAACCATATAAAAAATCATAACATCAATCAAATTATCATCTAATATCAAACTTTTAATCATCCAATATATTTTAACTTTCAAATCATTATGCTTGAAATAATTTAGAGATTAATCAGTAAAATGTGAGTGCTCACCATTATTAAATCTAAACTCTTCCTACCAACATTCAATCTACCACAACACTTCACTAATATCCCAATTTCGATCAAGCTTTACAACAACACTTCCACTTGCACTTAGCTCCAAGCCAATGCATCCTTCTCTTCTTCCATGCTCACACACATCCTCCTCCACCTTTCTCAATGCCTCCACCCCTTATCTCTACATGCTCACGCACATACTCCTCCATCTTCTCTGTGCTCACGGCCTCCTCCTTTTATCTCCACATGCTCACGACTAAGAGCCATTCCCCCCTCTGTTCTATCATTTTTCTATTTTTTAGAGGCTAAAGCATGTTTTTTAGATGATATTAGAATTTTGTAGAGTTTGAAGGAGAATGGAGTTGAATTAATATGAGTTTTAAGAAATTTAGAGAGGAGATAAGAGAAGCAATTAATAAGCTTTTGGAGGAGAAGAACTTGAGAATTAGATGTGAGAAAATGAGAGGGTGGAGGGTTCTATTTATAGCATTAGGAAGCTTAACACTTAAGCTTTATAAATGGACCAAAATTCCCTCTTTCTCACTAATGAAGTAAAGATCTTTTCAAGCATACTTTCACCATTGTTCCCATCACTTCACATCAACAAATCACATCCTCCTTTGTCCCCGTACTTAGCATTTAAGTAAAGTATCTTAGTACATTGACTTGACCTTAAGGAAATTTGATTTGTGCTTTTCATTTTTTTTACTTACTTAACTCTTAAATGTCATTATTTAATTAAATACGTTCTTTATAAATAAAGGGTGTTGTGACTATGAATGATATATATGTGCATGTATGTCTCATTTTGACAAATAATTTTGCGAAATTCTACTACAACTTTTACTCAACCAACGTTGAAAATCCAAAATTCGAGTTACGAAAATATCTTTATTTTCTTACTAAACTAAATGTATTTGTAATCAAATCTTAGAAACAGTGTTCCTATCATGATTGAAAAAAATTATATCAAGTTCATTTTAGTTATAAAACCATTTTTAATAATATTAAAATCCAATTGTAAAAATATGACTTCGATTTGTCGAAGTGCGACGAAGTTCGTCTATCTTTATAAAACAAGTGTGTGTATATATATAAAAAATCCAATCAGTTATTATTATTTCATAAAAAATTAAAAATAATTATTTATCATTTATAGCAAAAATTGAACGTATATCAAATTTTATCGAAAATTGAGTTTTGTCAATTTTACGATGAAACTCCAAAATCCCTTATTTTTGTAAACTGATTCTAAAAATAAGTTCATTATTCTTATATATCACATAAAACATGATTATTTAAGTATAAAAATTCTATATTTGAATATTTAAAGTTAATTAAATATTCCATTTAAAAGTGATAAAATTACGGGTCGTTACAACAACCCTATGGTAAGCTGCTACCATGTATAAATTCAACATTATACTATGGGTTCAGAAAGTGATTTCAGCATTTTCAAGTAGTTACAAATTTGTAATGGTTTATGTATTCGACATTATACAAAATCGATAATAGGTTGAAGCACTTTTATATAATTTTAAACTCGCTTATTATTAATGAACTTAATACTTTGTTACGGATTGACAATGAGTTACAGATTTGATAACCTACTATAATCTCAGCAAGGTGTTGTAAGTGTGAAACCTTAATAGGACACCATTAATCAGTCTTGAACTCGACACTCATCCATGAACTCAACAATTAATAATGAGTTCTCGATTTAGTTATGAACATGCTAAATTCCATTGAACTCGTCACCTCATTATAGGTTTGATATCTAGACATGGACTGCTTGGTGTATTATTAAGTTCTTATAAATTCGATAATCGTTCATGGTTTTGGCATTCCATTATGAACTTAATGGTTTTCAATTTATTAAGTATCTATAGGTTAGACACCTAATTGTTCATTTTTGCATCTTTATATAGGAATTCTACCTCCCTTTAACATTTTATCAAGTATTTCAAACTTCTTATAAAATATGTAATACTTCCCTAATCTTGTGTAATATCCTCTAGCAGATAAATGGCTAGCAAGAAATCTGATAAGGGTTCCAAACCTTCTCCTCACTTTGAGAAAGGGAACTATAGGCTTTTCTAATCTCTTATAACCACTCAGGATAAGGTCAACACTATCTTATAACAATTCAGGATTACTAATGTAGAGGCAAGTATTGGAACCACCTGACAGGATACATAATCCTTTGGATTATTTCTTTGCTATCATGCCAATCCATATTTGATATTTAGGCTACCAACCTCTTTCCAACATTTTTTAGATACTTGGATCACTAAGGAATTGCCCTAATACAATTCCTACCAATTCCTACACTTAATTGAGCTGCCTTAAAATCTTGGCTAGGGAAGCTGAACTCCCATCTCTCAATGTTAATATCCTTCCCTCCTTAGTAACTCCCATTAAAGTGGTGAATTAGCCGATGAGTACTGTGTATCGTCTTGTCCCCTAAGAAAATTTTAATTGCTAACTTGATTAACAAGTCTAGAGATTGGATGAACCCATTCTTCTATGTTAAGAGCCACACCCCTAAAATTAGAGAGTCCTTCTTTGTTCCTAGTAATTCTTATTGTCTTTTCCTTTATTACTTATATTATATTCTATTGTTGTCTTATAATGATCATTCTTTTTAGATCTTGCCTCTAAAGGGACAAATCCTTCTATTGTTGATACAATTGGTACCATGAGCTTAGCATTCCAAACTATAGGAGACAGACATAGGATCTTAACTAAGATCAACTTTAGAAAATACTCGTTGACCATTGAGAATCACAAGGTGCTTGGGGAAGCCCATATGGTAAAAAAACGTGCTCACTGGAGACAAGCCCTGGTTATCGGTAAACAAGATTTTTTTTTTGGCGACCTAAGAAAGTAGTGATCTACTGGAATTCCTGTCACTTGGTAGGTCGTAGCTCGTGCTATGAAACGACCTAAATAAGGCGGCACATCTTGCAATCCTTAATCCTCTTTCTCTTGTACCTCGTTAGGTCACAAGTATCTAGGTCCCTCGCGACTTAAAGTATTACGTATTGTTTTGTTTAGCTCGCTGGAAATCTTCACGCGACTTAAAGTAGGTCGTTTGCGATATTCACTAGGTCGCTTGAATGCTGCCTCATTAATCTAGGGTGGTCGTAAGTCGTTAGGTCGCTGGTGTGCCATAGCGTTCGTCTCCTTAACACGCGAGCGACCTTCACTAGGTCATATGCGACCTAAGGCTTCATCGAGCATGGCTGCATCATCCTCTCCTGGCTGGGTAAAATACGTCCTTGAATTTAAACATTCTTCCCCATTGGATTGTTCACCCCCATAATAAGGTATAAGATGTTTAACATTAAACACGTCAGAAGTGTACAAATCCTCCGGCAGCTTCAACCTATAAGCGTTTTCATTGATCCGTTTCACAATCTTTACAAGACCAATCTTTCGAGCTTTAAGTTTATTGTATGCTCCCACTGGAAAACGATCCTTCGTTAGTACAGCATATACTGAATCTCCTTCATTAAATTCAACATTTCTTCGCTTTAGATCCGCAGATCATTTATACTTCTCATTCGTCTTTTCCAGTCGTTCCTGAACGATTCTATGGCATTCAGTCAACCCATCAACGAAATCAATGGCTCGCTTAACTGTCCCCTTCGGTTGTGGCACTATCATCAAATCCAACGGCCCCTTTTGCAAGCTTGAGTATACAATCTGAAATGGACTGAAACCTGTGCTACGATTAATAGCATGATTATGTGAAAACTCCGCTTGACATAATTTCAATTCCCAACTCTTTAAATTACCATCCACGAGGCATCGCAACAGATTACCAAGGGATCTGTTTACAACTTCAGTTTGTCCATCCGTCTGCGGATGATAAGCACTGCTAAATTTCAACTTAGTTCCAACCATTCTCCACAAACTTAGCCAAAAATGACTTAGAAATCTGGTATCCCTGTCTGAAACTATAGATTCTGGTAAACCATGCAAGCGATAGATCTCTCTAAAGAACAGCTGTGCCACATGGACTGCATCTGTCGTCTTTTTACAAGCAACAAAATGTACCATCTTTGAGAAACGATCCACCACAACATATATAGAGTCATTTCCCCGTTGAGTCCTCGGTAAACCCAACACGAAATCCATGCTTACATCTACCCACGGTTTTGTAGGATCAGGTAAAGGCATATACAACCCCGCATTTGTAGCTGTCCCTTTCGAAACTTAACAAACATGACATCTATGCACAAACTTTTCAACTTCCCGCTTCATCGAAGGCCAATAGTAAGACTGAGAAATCAACTGCAATGTGCGATCCTGTCCAATATGTCCTTCTTCATGCAACTCTTTTACAATTTTCATTCTCAAGCTGCAATCTAGTACGCATAAACGATTCCTCTTGAATAAGAATCCATTTACCAACACAAACTCATTAGTACTCCCATCCTTGACTTTCTCAACAATCTTCATAAAGTAAGGATCTTATTCAAACAACTCTGGCAACAGTTCAAATCCTGTCACTTCAACCTTCATTGTTGTCAACAAATGACTCCTCCTGCTCAAGGCATCAGCTACACGATTCGTCACCCCTGATTTGTGCTTTACAGCAAAAGCAAACTGCTATAGATACGCGACCCATGAAGCATGCCTAGCTGAAATTTTGTCCTGCCCTTGCAAATGCTTCAAAGCTCCATGATCCGTATAAAGAACAAACTCCTTCTGAAACAGATAATGTCTCCAGTGCTTCATAGCTTGAACAATCGCGTAAAATTCCACGTCATAAGTGCTATATCTCAACTTGGCTCCAGACAATTTCTCACTGAAATAAGCAACTGGTCTTCCCTTCTGACTCAATACTCCACCAATCCCAACCTTCGAAGCATCAGTGTGTAACTCAAACAACAATTGAAAATATGGCAAAACAAGAACTGGTGCTGACGTCAAAAGTGTCTTAATCTTCTCAAAAGCTAACTCTGCTTCCTCTGTCCACTCGAACTTCTTTCCTTTCATGCAATCGGTTACACGTGCCATCACATTGCTAAAATGCGGAATGAATCTTTGATAAAAAGATACCAACCCATGAAAGCTCCTCACTTCAGTAATTGTCTTGGGTGGTGGCCAACTCCTGACAGCTTTCACTTTACTTTCATCTACTTGAATACCTTCCTTCGACAGAACATATCCCAGAAACAAAACACTGTGCGTCATAAACACACACTTCTTCGCTGCTGCATAGAATTGCTCCTATCGTAGGATCAACAGCACTTCTCGCAAATGCTGAATATGATCTTCCATACTCCCACTATAGATCAAAATATCATCAAAGTAGACTACTATGAACTTCCCAATGAATGGTCTGAAAATCTGGTTCATCACTCTCATAAAAGTACTCGGAACATTTGACAAGCCAAACGGAATAACCAGCCATTCGTATAGACCTTCCCAAGTTTTAAAAGCAGTCTTCCACTCATCACCCGGTCTAATACGAATCTTATGGTATCCACACCTCAAGTCAATCTTTGAGAACATAACAGCTCCACTCAACTGATCAATCAAATCATCAAACCTCGGCATAGGAAACTTGTATCTCACAGTGATCTTGTTTAGAGCCCGACTGTCCGTACACATCCTCCACGTCCCATCCTTCTTCGGTACCAATAAAGCTGGCACGACACAAGGACTCAAGCTCTCCTGAATACGCCCTTGTTCTAGCAACTCCTCCACCTGCCTTCTCTGTTCCCCATGCTCCTTAGGACTCATCCGGTAATGTGGCCTGTGAGGTAATACGACCCCTGGCACAAGATCAATCTGATGCTGAATATCTCTCAAAGGCGGTAACTCCTTTGGTAACTCTTCAGCAAACACATCTCTGAATTCTTCCAATACTGGCTTTACTTCCTCTGGAACTTCATTAGATTCAGTAGCTTCATGTCCATTCAACAAAAACACCTCTGGACTCTCCTCTACTTCTTCAACAAACTCCTTCAAAGTCAACAAAGTCTTCACCTCCTCAATCTCTTCTGACTTGCTCTCTCCTTGCCGTCTCTTCTTCGGAACTAAAATGATCTTAACACCCTTAAACATAAAGCTGTAGCTACTGGTTCGACCATCATGCTGCACTACTCGGTCATACTGCCATGGTCTTCCTAAAAGCAAGTGACACACATCCATCTCCACCACATCACACCAGATCTCATCTTTATATTTCTTCCCAATAGAAAATGGAACATGAAATCGCCTGTCCACCTTCACCTCTCCTCCTTTTCTTAACCACGCTAACTTATAAGGATTTGGATGCTTCTCTGTTTTCAACTTCAACTTTCTCACAGCTTCGGTAGAAATGATATTGTCACAACTTCCCGCGTTAATCACAAATTTACAAACCTTTCCCAGTATAGTGCATGTCGACTGAAAGATGTTACTCCTCAACCAACTAGCCTCATCCTCTTGCTTTTGTGTCAAACAAGACCTCCTCATCATTAGATTACATCCTTCATCCCCCGACGCGATATCCTGTTCATCCTCCTTAACTAGACTAGAATAACCTTCACCAACATCCTCACCTTCCATTTCAGCAATCATAGCTCGTTTCTTAGGCTTCGGACATTCATTGCTTTTGTGACCTACTTCTTGGCAATTATAACATTTGAAACCGTTGTTGACTTTTGCATTTGCAACCTCATTCATAACGGGTTTACTGACAGCTTTAGAAACATTGGAACTCCCACTAGCACCCTTGCTCTGAATATTGGAACTTGGAAACACACCAACTCCTCGTCTTCCCTGTTTCTCCCAAGCCAACGCTTTCCGGTGTGCTTCAGCTACAGATCTAGGATCAAACATATTCACCATATCTTGAATCTGCATTCTCAACCCTCCAACAAACCTAGCAGTCAATTGTTCCTCTGTCTCCATGATATCATTCCTGACAATCAGTTGATAAAATTCATCCGCATAATCATTAACAGTCGTCGTCCCCTGTCTCAAGTTCTACAACCTCTGATACATAAGTGATTGATAATTGTAAGGCAAGAATGTAGCCTTCATTAACCTCTTCATCTTCTTCCATGATTCAATCTTTGACTTCCCCATTCTCTCCCTCGTAAGTTTAGTTTGTTGCCACCATGCCATAGCTCTCCCTTTCAAATGAGTAGCAACTAACTTAACTCTCTGATGTTCAGGAACTTCTTTAAAGTCAAAATTTTCTTCAACATTAGACAACCAATCAAGAAATTCTTCTGCTACCATTCCACCCTTGAATTCTGGAATTTCCATCTTCATCCCTGATTCCCAACGACGATCATCTTCAACATTCTGATAAACATTCCGTACTTGGTCTCGATCTCGATAATGAACACTACATCTATCACCATCTTCATCAAAATCAAACGTCCTTCGATAACGATCTCGACCATCAACCTCTCTATGATTACGCATATCTCTTCTACTTTGTCTTTCATCAACATGATATGGCTCATCTCTAAACTCATGATGTTCTCTTCTCAATGAAACTGAAGATCCTCTTCTTTCTCGGAAAGATTGCGGTGGCACACTCCTTGCTTCCATAACCGATGGCGAAACTCCATTCAAACCCTTTTTTTAACTAAATTACTTAAATTTTTAATTGAAATTTTAAGCTTTAAAATACATTACCTTTTTTTATCTTGCAAATTCAAGTTAAAACAAGTTATTTAACTTGTCATTCAAACCCTTTTTGTTTATAAAAGAACTTAATCATGTCCAATTCAAAAGTTTATTTGGAAACAAATACTAAAAAAAACTATTTGATTTAAACTTATTAAACATCCGGATTCTAAAAACTGATTTAAATTATGATTTAAATTCAAGAACTTGAATCCATTACTTAGGATTTTACTTTTAAATAAAATACTGCAGTTTGAAGAAACCCAAGCCTTCCCCTGTTATATTCACGCAACCTCCTTCTTCTTCTTCTTTTTTTCTTTTATTTCTTTCAGTTTAAACACCTAAACTAAGATAGCCGAGTATACTCGTATGAGAGTTTCATCCCGAAGCCAAACATGCTTTTCTTTCTCGAGTTCCAAATCAACAACTCACTGATACTCAACTGCAGACACCTACACCACCGTGCACGTGCACGGTGGTTCGCCGCGACTCCGATGATCGTCACGATCATCGGCAGATCGAAAATCTTATGCCAACGCGAAATCGAATATCGGTTCGATTGAAGATACTCGAAATCGAAAACTCACCATTTCGTCGAACTGTAACTCGAAACCCATCGGCCTAAACGCCTCGCCGCTGCTCCTCATACCACCAGAGACGCCGCGACCTTGGCCACATCACGTCAACGCTCGACTCTTTCCTTCCCCTGAATCCCAAAATGCTCGATCAACCCAAGAGGACGCAATCCTCTTTTCACTGAACACGTTCAAAACTCGAACTATAACCTTAAATCGAACTCGATTCTTTAATTCACGCAATCGAAATATTTTTTGACAATTTTTATGAAGTCACTGGTGTTCAAGCTTGCTTCAAACCAATTTTTACCATTTATGATTGAATCGATTGTTAGGAATTTGAAAAAAATGCAGATTTTGTTCAAACGTGAATTTCACTGGAAATACTTAACCAAAAATCATCTCTATTGTTTTAAAAATCATGGATTGAAATATAGATTCAGATTATAATCTTGAATTAATATTTTACAACATTTTATTTTTATCAAATTTTTACTTGAAACCTGTAAAATAATATTTGCCTGCAACCCTATTTTTATACTTAACTTTTAAAAATAAAGTTACTCACCTATAATATGGATGAACAGAGACTATTTTAACACAAGTAAACAAGAACAGAGAGCTAACTGGAAGAAGAACAGTATTTTTTTGGGTTGTAGATGGAACTATCTATGCCTTACACACATGTACATTCATATATACACATAACAAATACTTATACATTAACATAGAACCAAGATTTATTCCAAATCACAGTTTTATTTAATAACCAGTAACATAAATTTAGATGATTTACTCACTTGTAAAGATAAAGAACAAAACACAGTGAAACAAATCTGGAAATTTTGAGTTAATTGCTGAGGTTTGATCCTTCTTTCAACTTGCTTTGTTTTCTTTGAATAATGTTGTGAGTTTGTAGATAGTGATGGTTATATCTTTCTTTTCTGGTTTTGCTTAAAAAAAATTTTCTGAACAATAGGGCAAGTATGTATAAATAAAGAAAGTAGTTTGGTATAGGGTGATAAAATATTGTTTATATAATACTAGGCAGAGACTTTAGCTTTTATTTTGAAGGTTGATGTATATGAGAAGTTTGCAGGCTGATATCAATATTTGTACAGGTGATGAAATCTTCTTGTACAGGGTATTATTTGTTTATACAATACAATAAGGTATGGCTGAGATGTTGTATGTACTTATATTTCCATTTGTTTTATGAAACAAGATCTCGGTGGTGGCTGATATGAATCCTTAGTGTGTTGGAGGCTGATGTGATCAATTTGTTTTGGGGGCTACATTAATTTGCTTTGATATGCTATTGTACTTTATTGTTTTAGTTAAAGATATGTTTACTGTCTTCTTATTATTTCCAACCTAGCCTAGCTTACTTCGTTTGTTATGTTTCACACATTTTTCTTTGTTTATTTTTTTCTTACTTTTGTTTGGTGGCTGAGCAGATTTTATTTCCTACTTGGTGGCTGATATGGTGTGCTAAAGCCAGCATATTGATTACCTTTGTCTTGTTTTATATTTCATGTTTTATGTATTTTATTTCTTTTGTTAATGTCATACTTCATTTGTATAACTTCTTTTGCAAGCTTCATGGATATTTATATCTTTTTTTGTCTTATTTTATATTTACATTCATATATGTATATAGATATTTAACTTTTAAAGAAATCATTTTTTTTATTTCTATCCGTATACACATTATTTAAAAGAAAACGCTTTTAAATACTAACCACCCATAAATCAATTTACACAAATAATATATTTAAACCCAAATCATTTTCTAAGTAATTCATTTAAAAATTTAAATTCAAATACAAATTCAATATTCAATGTCAAATTTTAAAGTCAAAATGAAATTTACTCACATATACATATACATATATATTTTCAAACTCAAATTTATCTGCAATTTTATTCAAAAATTAAATTAATTATCAATTAAAAATAAATCAACATCCGGGATCGTTATACAAAATATAATTCAATTTCGAGCTCAAGTTCGAAAATTGTTTGATTTCCATAAATTTGATGCTTATTTCTTTTAAATCAAACCATTTAAATAGTTTCAAATTAGAAATTTTAAAGTCATTTAATGTAACTAATCCGATATCCGTATATAATTTTCTATTCTATGGCAAAGTGATTAGTTATTTCCATTTAATTTCAGGGATGGATATATATATCATTTTAATCTAAATCACAATCACAATGTCATAGATATATATCATTTCAACGTATTTCTTAATTCACTCGCAATAATTCAATACAGTTCGTATACAGTAAATAATATACATGATGATAGTATGATATATCAAAATAAATAAACATCCAAATCACCCAAAATATGAATCAATAGCATCCATTGCAATCAATCATCCAAATAGTCAATATAATTCACAGTAATTTCATAGTTGTCAATATCGGGTAATTTACTGGTAATTAAATCCTAATTTCAATTTGACTGTCAATTTTAATTTTTAACAATTAATTCAATGACAATTAAATTTATCAAACAATGCCCAATAAAAATCATACTATTTTATAATATCAAATTTAACTAGTATAAAAATATTCTAGTGCATTGTGAGCGTGATAAAACACTCACCTTGAGTTTTCAATTTTAAATCAAATCGAACAACGTTTGATTTAACCTAAAATTTGAACAAGCTCCAAACATTTCCAGGTCCGTACTACAGCGTAGTTCTCGCCTCTATGATTCCGACGTCGCCAATTTTGTCCGATTCTGATAACGTATAAAGGAGATACACAATTTTAAAGTTTCATACAATTTATAAAAAAATTCCTCATTTCTTTTTCTTCTTTTTTTACCGAATGATCTGGCTATTAGATTTAGATCAAAAGGTCAAGGCCGACGTAGCCTTCTTCTCCAAATCGCGTGCTACAGGCTATCCCGCAAAACCTAAATTGTCGTTCGAACCTCACCGCGCCCCTTCCCTCGATCCACCAGAGGTCGATCAGATGCCGCCAAGCGAAACGCCTCCCTTCCCTTGACGTTCATGCCAAATGCGGCACAGCCAAACACCACCATCGCATCGGAATTTGCGAACGAATGCACCACCTTCTCGAACAATTAGTGGCCTCCCCATTGACTCGTCCACGATCTCGACCGTATGGATATGATCATCTCGATGAGCTCTCCGATCTTCGTGTTGAACATTTTCGCTAAAAGCTTATGGATCTAGAGAGATTTGAGGTAGAAGATAACAATTTCTTGGCCATTGAATTAAAACGAGGCGGTTGTGAAACGTTCTTAGGGTTTACTGTGCTTTTCACACACACACACACACACATTTATATATATATATACGTATATAATACTATTTTATTAATATTTTCCAATTTTACATACTTTTTCAAACGAACTCCAAACAACATGTGCCGCCAGGCGTTTATAATGTTTACCCATATTCCAAACTCAATGGAATTTGTTTCCGGGCCTAAATCGGTTGTACGTGGAAGATAACTTTCCGAATCGAATTAAAATATATAATTTTCGATATTTGTTTCAACGCATTTATATCTCGAACAACCAAATGACAACTCCAAACGCAACAAAATTTGAAATCCGATAATAATACAATATTACAGATGCAATGGAAAAGCTTTTGTCGAATTCCTAGACTATGCCTTGGAAGGCTATTTTAACGTCTCGAATATAATATAAATTTTCCAATTTTCTAATTATTCAGTTTTAAATCCAATTATTAAATGTTAACAATCTTCATTGTTGTTCAAATAAACTTTACATCAATTTCTGATATCATTTTTAATCATATTAAATTCAGAATTCAATTACTCAAATATTTGCAATATTAAATTTTAAACATTTTGATTATTAAATAAATCCCTATTTTTTGAAATATTTGAAAACTGAAATTATAAGGCTTTACCTTTTAAGCAAATTCAAATTATAAAACAACTATTTCCATCATATAGTTATTCAATCCTAGTTATTCATTTATTCGGTTAATTTCAAATATTAAATTTAAACAATTTAATTGTTTAATATTCGATAAATTTCAATATTGGATTTTGAATGAATTTTACTTATCAATCAATTACTTTATTTACACCTATTAAATTCAGCATTATTATTGAATCCAACTAGTGGTGGTAAACTCATTCAATAAGTAGCATTTATTTTCAATACTTGTTACAACTTAAATCTTGGAAATCAGTTATTTCAAAATTTTATTTCAGTTCATATCCAATAACTTACATTCGAAATCATTAAATCTTTACTTTTAACCATTTCTATTTAATAACTACAATAAATATAATAATTTAAAATAATTGAAAATATGGGTTGTTACATTCTCCCCACTTAAAACTTTTCGTCCACGAAAAGGAACTAAGTGCAGAATTTTACCTTTACTATATTTTATTCAAAGTTATCAACTTATAAAACAATGAAATTTCATTTATAAAGTCGTTACTAGGCTTCCACTACGCTACTTCGATTGGCTTACAGAATTTACAAGTTAGTTATCAAAACAAGTTATAAAATTTTAAACTTTGAAATTTTTCTAACACCTGGATTTACGGAAAATTTCGGGAGCATCTCCTTTGCGCGGCTTGATCGGCACAACTACAAAACGCCTCTACATGCCTCAAACCAACAAAAGAAACCAAAAGCCAAGTGGCTAAATCAAAAAAAATCACCAAATCTAATGACAAAATAAACACGTAACTTTTGTCAGGCAATCCAAATTTTTCTTGATTTTAAATACCTGAATCTTAATTTCCAATGATATACAATCATATAATTTAAAAAAATATTATATTTTGCATTTTCAATTTTCAATATTAACTTTACTTAAGCCCATACATATGTCATCCATACGCAATATCAAATCTGATCGCTCACTCGAGCACATGATTTCACTTCCAAACTAGTATCGTTCACACGACTCTCTAGTGCGGACTCAGATTTGATTCTTTGATCAGAAACCGTTATTCTCCTTGCATAGCCATGATGGAGAATTCTAAAATCAATCAAAAAACTATATTCAGTGTTCGCCGTCGAGAATCGGGTGAAAAATCCTAACACGAATTGATATAAATTATCTTGAAATTCTATGCTCGAATCTAGATCAAATCATATGCGAATAAAATAATATACGTACAACTTACGTATTAACATTCAACAGATTTCTACCCAATTTATCTATATTACATATTATTTTTTTCTTACCATCATTTCATTTCCAATTAATTTTTCACAATCCATTATTCCTATCCCTTATTTACTTAGAATTTTCTTACTTAAGTTCATTTTAAGCATTCAATATAATTTAATTAAATTCAATTTCCATTTTCAATTGATTCTTAGCTATACCAAATTCTTTTGCGTACATCTACTTCATTTTTCATAATTTCAGTTAATAACCAATTTATTTGTGGAACATTTTATTAATCATCACTTTAGTTTATAATTTCATTAAAAGTCATATATAAGAAGTTAGACATTATTTAAGTTTATAATTACCTCAAAAGCTACAAATTTTTGTTTCACAATTTCGCTGCAAATTTATATTCAATTCTATAACAAATTTACAAAGATATTATTTGATTCATTTGCCTGCTATCTTAAATTCTTCCTGCTTATTCCATTTAGCCATTCATCATTTCATATTATATTTAAGTATATAACATTTTTTATCACAACCAAATTTCCATTTATATACATTTTAATTACTTTTAAGTTTTGCTTACTTGTATATTTCAATCACTTTTAGGTTTTGTTTACTTGTATAATATCCCTTTACATATCCAAATCATCTTTTTAGCTTTTTTACATTTGGTAAGTTTCATTTTATGTTATTAGAATGCAATTTGGTATTATAAAAATTAATAGGATTCATTTTACTTAATTAGGATGTTCACAGTTTTAATTGTTTAAATTTTCCTTACTTTACATTTTAAGAGTTACCCTTCAACTCTAAAGCTTCTCAAAACATTAAGCTTAGAATTCTTAATCCTCTTATTTTATAAGTTCTAGTTATTCACATTTCATTCTAATTATTTGAAAATTATTACTTAACAGAACTTAGAAATTTAAATGCCCGGTTCATTTCAAATCATTTGAAATAAATATATACACTTATATCTTTTATATATATCAAATCATACCTTTGGAGTTTAAAACAAAATCCATTTATCTAAACAATTTGGAAGCGAAGCTTCTCAGAAGTCTCCCCACTTTGAGACTCGAAAATGAACATCGATGATGCTACGCAGTCATCACTGAAATTATTTTCGAGTGACTAAAGAGGGGTGTACTAAATTCATTTCTCTCTTTTAAAAAATCCTTTAAAATATTTCCATAACTATTTTTTTCAACTAATATCACTATATATTTTCCTTCAAAGCTTTGAAAACCATTTTCAAATCCCTAGGTCTTAAATTCAATACTTCTAAATTTAAATCTATTTTAATTTATAAGTCACCTTTATAAACTATTCTTACAAACTTTTACTTTCTTAAAACATTCCACAAGTGGTTTATCATTGTTCATTTTGTAGTAAACCTTATTTATTAAAACACAATATCCAATTAATGATAATAATCATTATTACTAAGCTAGCTAAATCATAGTAATTTATGGAAAAAATTTCTTTATATGCAAAATTTACTTAGGATAAAATTATTTCATTTACCCAATACTATATCAAGTTGTTCTGTTCAAGTGTTTAGAGATCCCTATCAATGACGTTAATTACTCGTATTGACCAGAATCCATAAACCACTCAAAAAATCAACCAACACAATATAAAACAGTTTTATATCACTAACAAATATGCGCTCATATCTATTAATACACTCAAACTCATTATAGGGTGCTACTGACCATATCTCTAATGATTCAACCCCACAAAGCTAAGGTTATCGCTAAACCAAAGCTCTGATGCCAACTATAACGACCCACCTTTTTGGACAATTTAAATCGACAATAAACCACACATGTCAACACAAATCATTCAAAATGGAGGATTGTTGATGGGGTAAATAGGAAAATAAGAGAAAAAAAGAAGAAAAACAAAACAGAATCTCACAAAGGAACGATAAAATACAATAATCAAATAAACAGTTCATGAAGTTGTTTACTATACATTTGATTATATTTAATACAACATTTATCAGAGTCACAAATACAGCAGTGATACATAAATAATGCAGCAGACAACATGATGCTTGAGAAATGGTAATAATATACAAAACCTTCATCTTCGTCCTCTAGAGGACAATCTTCGAAAAGCTGAAAAATCAATGCTGACCCGAGCATAATGAAAATGCAAAACACTCGAGTCGGGACAAAAATATCTTTATATAAGTCAAATCGATCTACATAAATATGAGTGTAACGGCGTCAGAGATGTTTATGGGATTTCACATCTCCTATCCTATGTATAACATGCGTGCAATAACTTAAGAGATGTTACGGGATTTTCCATCTCTTAAGGATCTGTCAAAATATTTACATATAGTAGAATACACTATATAAATAATGTCTAGTCAGTAAAATAAAAATAAAAATATCGTTAAGGCTTTACATTAATCCCCCTTAACGTGTTTTTAAGCATTATCGTATAATTTTCATATAAAACACCAGTTAACCGGTCGGTGGATAGGGATGCGCCGTGATACGACAACACTAAACCAAAATCGTATGGGTCTCGTATAGGGATAAAAGTATGACAAGGCACGTAAGGCAATGCCCAAGGTAGGATACTACCAGTTCGGGTCGCAGGGCTGATGGTAACGCATCATAGCCATGACTGCCCACCGCGTCCATCCATCCTATATCAAGTCAAAGGGAGGCTATCCCAATCAAGGTGCACAAATCGAAACCAACATCAAGAGGAATAATATGGACAGAGTCCAAGAAAATCGAAGAACGTATGTCCACTAGGGGTAATTAGCCCACTTGGCCCTGTCATGCCGTCATGTTTTAGTCATTTTAAATTGGCACAAGTGCCGAGGTGTGACGACCCGATACTTCTAACAATTTAAATTGGAATAATAAATTGATTTTAAATAATTAAAAAGTTAATTTTAAACTTGAATCCCGAATATCAATATTTACTTGATAATTAAGTCATTGAATTGTATAATTTAAATATCGAACTCCACCTTATTAACACTCAATATAAACATATATATAGAGGTGAAAATAAATGTAGTATGATGCTTAAGCTTGAAAAATATACAAGGCAAACAGACAAAATAGTTTGCATATATATATATATATATATATATATATATATGTATGTATGTATAAGTACACAAGGGTGGAGATATACATGTAAACAAGAGAGGAGACAAGCATTTAAAGTTAAGCCTACAAAACATGGAATCAAGGTCAAAACAAAAATCAAAATCATGCCATACGAAATCAAATCACCTTTTATTAAATCAAGTCACCTATTTTCAAATCAAAATTAAATAAATAAAAGAAAACAAGTGCAAAGCCTGTCCACAACATGTTTCAGCCAGAGCTTTCCATGCAATTTTACTCTCTCTTGTATATATGTGTGGTCCTATAACATACATTGGTATATATATAAAAAGAGAGAGAAGAAATAGAGTAAAATACAAATACAACAAAGAAAAGGGTTGCTACTAAAGCAGAGGAAAACTGAAGAAAATAAGATGTCAGCAAATTCAATTTTATCAAATAAAGCAACAAGCTAGTACATAAAAACGACATAGACAAGTAGTAATAAACTGAAATAAGACAAGGAACAATATACATGAATACAAGTTGTACATAATAAAAAAAGATATGTATAAGCTTGTGAAACAAGCCAGTGCCCATTTAATGCAAGCACGTACATAAATCATCTCAGCCTCCATAAGAGGAAAAAAATATCTCTGACCAAAATTGGTACCAATAAAATATCAACAGCCTGCATACTTGGTTATATTTATCAATCCCTTCATTTCCTTTTTTTCATTCATTTATCACAACTTTGCAAATCAGAAATTTATCCTACAACTAAAACTAAAACTTACAGTTGGAACTCAAATAACAATTTTATCACGTAAGCAAGAAGATCAAAAACAAAAGGGAGGTCAGGTTGATAGTTTCCAAACCCAGGAAGTTGTTTTCTGTTCGAAATTGTTTTCAGGTGAGTAACATCACACCTTTACAATCTTTAAGTTAAATTCTGATTTTATGTTAAGTTCTGGAAGGCATGTGTTTTAGTGTGAATATATAGATAAATTTAAATATGTGTATAAATGGATACTTGCCTTGGAATGATAACTATCTCTCTATTTAAAAATTTAGTGAATAAACACTTAACTTAAAACAGTTTGAAGATCTGTAAATATGTTTGTCTAGTAGTGATGAATTTTTGAAGGAAGAGAAATAATAAAAATAAAATATGGTTTATAATGTTGTCCCTGAGAATGTAGATGTGCATTTGCCTGTCAAATTGTTTGTATGTATTTTGTTCTCTATATCTTTATATAGGCTTCTAAATTTAAAGGAAGATTCATATTTCTCCAGATCTATGGTGTTAGGCTAAAAGGTATAAACATGAAATATTTGTAAGAGTATAAGCTTAATTTAAAAAAAAACAGATTCCTTTATATTTATACATTGTTATTCTATAAATATATGAATTTATAGATCTAATCAATTCATGGGCAAAAATAAATTGTCAAGAATTAATGAATTGATTTTAAAACCTGGTTCTAATGTATAATCCATGAATTTAGAAGTAGGAATTGTAAATTTTAGATTGAAAATGAATAAGATATTGTGGAATAATGGTTTCTGACATTTTAGTCAAATTCTGATGATCTATGTGGTTTGGGGTGTCTGGGTCTCTGTCAAGGCTAGAGAGGCGATCGAGGATGTTGGGAAAAATGGAGAGGGAGGCGATTGGTCGATGGGGTGGCGGTGGTAGGCCGATCTAAATTTTTATCCTAGTTTTGTGGAGGTCGGGTTTTGTGATCACTGCAAACTCACCAAGTGATCGAGTGGTTTGGCATTTTGGGAAATAGTGGCATGGGGTGTCAGCAAGGCATGGCTAGAGGCACAGCAGCTCCGATTATCGGAAATGAGGATACGAGTGAATTTCTGATTGGGTATGTGTTGTGGCTATCAGCGGGTTGCTCAATTTCGATTTGAGGCTCGAGCAAGTGTATTTGTGATCGGAATGGATTCTACGACGATAGTTGAAGTATCTAAAAGATCATCGGTGGCCAGAGGTGACTCTGGCGTTGGTGAAGTGCACGGGCATGGCCTTGTGTTAGTGGTTTGGGTTTTGAGTTGGAGTATTAAGGAAGAAGGATTTTTCTCGAATTGTAACTCGTGTACGTGGAATGTTCGCTTGAGCTTAAACTCGAGTAAAGGCCTGGGTGTTTTAAACTTCGCTACTTGTTTTGGTTATAGGCTTTATAAATCAAAACTTAAACTAAAACTAACTGGAATGTGGAATTGGAAGAACTCGGGTTAGGCTCGAGTGTAATACGGTGTTACCGAAGTAAGTGTAAAAAAAAAATCATTTAAATCGATAATCAACTTAAACTATTATTTGATAAAAGTATAAAGTATTTAGAAATAAGTTGTGATTTAAACTTTAAATTCATCAAGTTGAATATCTCTTCACGTAATTATTTAGTCTAATTAACT
Organism: Allium cepa; assembly: GCA_030765085.1. Lineage (NCBI taxonomy): Eukaryota > Viridiplantae > Streptophyta > Magnoliopsida > Asparagales > Amaryllidaceae > Allium > Allium cepa. The sequence continues at coordinate 444,732,940 of CM060945.1, forward strand.
AATTACTTAGACTAATTAATTACTGATTGGTAGATCATGGAATTTAAGCAAGGTTTTAGTTAATTAATTTGAGTAATTAATTAGGGGTTAATTACTTATTGTAATTTCAGAATGATTAATTAAGGACGATTTATCAGGGAGAATAATTAAGGGTTGATTAACTAATTGAATACAATTAATCAATGTTGAATAAGTAAGATTTAAGATTTATAAGTAGTAAAGAAATTAATTAAATTCATAGGTAGTTTCTTAAATATATCAGAAATGTATGGCTAATTTATCTTGCCTATGAAATAATATTTGTAAATTTATATGAGTTACCCCAGATTTAAGTAAGATTTGTGCTTTTGTATTCCCTTGTTAATGGGTTTACTCACGCTGGTTTCCAGCCTGACCCGGGTGTTACTTTGGTGTAACGCTCGGGTCAGACCGAGTATTACAGATTTTCAGGTAGGTACGTTCTGGAGCTCAGGAGGCAAGCTGGATGGCTATAGTGTATAAAATATTTCTGTTGCATTTATATTATTGTGTATGTGAGACATGATCATTATATATATATTCGGTAACTGTATATATGTGAAAACTCTGATGTATACTAAATATAATCGACAGATATAGTATTCTTTGTAAACTGTTATTATTTATTATTATATTTTATCCGCTGCGAATGAGAGATGTTTGGTGTTTACTGTTCTTCTTCTTCTATCTCTTTCTTCTTTTCATAACTATCTGGAATTTTCGAATTTTCGGCTTCGAAAATTCCGGGTCGTTACAGTTGGTATCAGAGCTGAAAGGTTAAGCGAGAACCTTGGCTCTGGTGGGGGGTTACTCATTGAATAGAGTCCGTAGTACTCTAGAATGAGTTGAGTGTATATATGTATGAGGGCATACTTGTTATTTTCTTATATGAGAGTTTTAAATGATTTTATATAAAAGTATAGTTTGATATATAATGCAATGAATATTAAGGTGGATGGTTGTTAAATTAATAGAATTAAGTTAAGAAGTGATATGAAACACAGCCAAATTAAAATTAAATACAGTTAAGTTTAAAATGAAATGTTTTAAGGAAGTGAAACATTTGGTTAAATATAACTTAGAAAATGGAATTGAAAATACCTAAATGGTAAAATTTTAAATCTAGGTCCATAATTTGAAATTTGTTTCAAAGTGCTGAAAGAAATAATACATAAGTATTATTTGAATAAAAGGGACTTGTTGCAAACAATGGGTTGTTTGGAAATTTGATTTGAATTTAAAACCAAAGATGGTTTAAAATTTTAAAATACGGCAGGGAGGGCCAAGAAATAAATATGTATAAATGTCTGGATATATGAGATATCAAAGATAATTGGAAATAAACTCTAAATTGTTGAGTTTTGATTTTCCCTGAAATGTGATATAAAACCCAGAGTGATATAAATCTTGAACTTATAAGAGGGAAAGAATTTTGAAATTGGATTTGGGATTGAAGATGTATAAGATTCAAAAATGTAAATGGAAGATCTGAATTGGATTGAAATGATTGGAATTGAAGTGGGTTCAATTGAATGGATATTGGTCCAAAGTAATTGGAGTAATTTTGAAATTGTAATTTAAGTGGAATTGGTTTAAAATCAAAAAAGGAATTTGAAATATAGATTGTAAATGTAATTTTTTAATTGAAATAAACTTCATAAATAAATGAGATTATAATTTGGAATAGAATTCCAGAGAATATTTGACGATAAAGTAAGATGAAAATTCCAGAGTAATGTTTAATTATGAATTGGATGGATTGGGAATTTGGAATTTTTGGCAGAATTTAAAACTTCTTTGGGTTGGAAGTGGTTTCCAAAGGTTTCGGAGAAATAGTAGTATCATTTCAAAAATATTTTTGGTGTTGAATTTGAAATCTGGGAGATTTGAAATTAAAATTAAGTTGGAAATGTTTTTTTAAAGAGAAAAAGCATTGAACTCTTTCGGTCACTGGAAAATAACGTCAGTGATGACTGCAGCGTTATCGATGTTTATTTTCAAGTTTCTAAAAGAGAAAATTGCTACCAAATTGTTTTAAATTGGGTTTGTTTGTAAACTGGGTTTGGGTTTTGAAATTCAAAGGGATAACTGAATTCGCCAAGGAATTTTGGATATAGTTGAATTCTAAGGTGATATTGAAATTTTGGAAATTTGTTTAAACCCTAGAATCTTGATTAAAATGTTTATGGAATAATAAAAATATATTGGCTAAATAAAATGTATAATTCCGAGTTAAAGGCAAAAAGTGAATGTAATTGATTATAAATAGAAACTGTAAAATTGAAATTATAATTAAAGTTATACAAGTTTAAAGATCAAATAGAATTTAATTTGAATTGGAAAAGAAATCATGATTGATCCAATTTTAATTTGAGTTAAATCAATTTCAATGGAAATTGAAGATTATTTAAATTGGAATTAGGTCAATTTAATTGGGAGTGGAAATTTAAATTGAATTGTTGGGGAAGTGAACAGTTTTGACTCTGGGCTATTTTCAATATAAATTATCTTAATATAAACTTATTTTTCTAAGCTATTAAATATATACAACCTTTCTTTCTTAAAGCCGAATTATTTATACTTGTTTTACAATTATTTTGGAACTACTTAACCATTTTTCAACTGTTTTCTAAACTTATTACTATATTTCAACTATGTTACGAATTAATTACTAATTTACAACTATTTTGCAATTATCTAAGATTTTTGAAACTATTTAGCTATTTTTGTCAACTATTTTATAATTAGCTAACTATTTTACAATTATTTTGCAAACTAATAATTATTTTTCAACTACTTACCTATTTTTAAAATTTTCAAGCTATTTTTCTAGACTGGTCGGAGTTCAAACTGTTATTGATTAAATACCCAAATGAGATAAGGATTGAAGTGATAATCCAAGTGGGGATTAATGTAGATGTGAATAAGGGATTGTGAATAGAAAGGAATTTTATAAGTTTGAAAAGATCCAAAGTTTTAAAAATATATATATAAAGGATCTTATGAGGATTTTGGAAAAAGGTTTTGAGAATCTTTGGATTTGGAAAGGCTTTTGATTTTTGGGTAAAATCAATATTGAAATTTGTAAAGCCTAGTTTGAAAATTATCGATTTTGGGATAATCGATTTTGTGTAAAGGAGCATTGTATGAGATCATACTAGGTGTATGATTTGAAGATACTGTTTGTATAGTATAAAATGTTTTGATGATGGCTCTGGGGAAAAAGGCGCTCCCTTGAAATGAACTTCTCAGGAGTACCACCAAGTGGTGCTGCCTTGAGCCCTAAGGGGGGGTTTCTAAAGTTAATTCTGTGAGGAGTCCGGACAAAACTAGTTCCTGAGGATTATGAGTTGAGTTACCATAGCATAAGTCGTGTGCGCCGCTGAGAGCCAACAGTTACATGGACTTTTGTTGTGACTGCAACGTAACCTAGGATGTAACTGCGACCTATGGTAACATAGCGAAAGTCGTGTGTGCCGCTGAGAGCCAACAGTCTGCGTTTGAGTTTATCTCGGTAGACTGCGACCTATGTAGGAGCGGAGAAGTTTCATTTCGATAGCGAGAATCAGAGGCCGCTGAGAGTCTGCAGTTACATGGACTTTTGTTGCGATTGCAACGTAACCCTGGTATGTAACTGTGACCATGGAATGGGGGTGATGATTTTCAGAGCATTGTCACCAAGGATATTTCCTCTATTTTCAAAAACTGTTTTCTATATTTTGAATAAAATTATTTTTCAAGTATTTTCACTGGGTGTTGAAAACGAGTCTACTAAGTACTTATAGATTTTCTATCCTACGCCTGATCAACGTATGACTGAATTTCTGTGAGAACAAGGATGGACTGGTTGAGACATCGAGTTATAAGAAATATTTTTATAAACAACTATTTTAATTGTATTATCTGAATTTAAAGGCATTTCTAAATTTTAAAATAAAGGGGGAATCTAAACTGGAATTATAAAATAAAATTGGACTCGGGAAATTTAAATGAAGCGATCCTTTGTAATAAAATAAATTCGATGATGAATTAAATGGGTAAATTAAAAAGTTAACATGGGTTAATTGAATTAAACAATAAATGGATGAAGTCTGATTTAATAAAAACTAAATCGAAGATGTGATTGGAATTGGATTATCAAACTGAACTTGAGTTCGGTAGCATAATAATTTGAAGTATAAATGAGTTAAGTATGGGTGGGATATTATTTTGATAAATTGAGAAGGTGAATTAAAATTAAAATTAAAATGGATGGGCTAACTGAATTTAATGGAATCTGATTAAAGGAGACTCTGCCAAAATTTTCAGAAATTTTGGGAGTTAGAAATTTTTTGAAAATTTTAGTTAGCGACAAAACGATTACAAATTGGAAAAGTAAACTAGTAAATGAAACAAATATGAATCAGTTTAAATAAAAGATAAAACTCAATATTAGGAATCGAAAATAAATTGAATTCATATGAAATGGTGAAAACTAATGTGAATAGAAGTGGGTATGAAACTTATGTAAAGAGATGTATAAAATGATTTTGGAATATTGTGATTGGATATTAGTGCTAAGCAGGATATGCAGGTATTATAAAAGGGAAAAGAAAATTGGATTTGATTCCAAATGATAAATGTGAATTCCCCGACAAAAGGTATGTATTTAAATATCTATATGGAATTGGATTGGGTTTTTGATGTAGCCACTTGGCTTTTGTTTCCTTTTTGGAATTTGGGAGCCCGTAGAGGCCTTTTGTAGTAGTACCGAGCTAGCCGCACAAAGGAGACGTTGGCAAAAAATTTCGGGAATTTAGAGAGTTGGAAAAATTTTGAGAAAATTTTGATAATTCAAAATTTGATTTTAAACGTAAACTGGAATAAATGAAGTAATGTTGTAGGGAAACTATGGGAGATTTTGGAAAGTTGGTTGAAAGGATAGTTGGTAGGATGTTGAATTGTGAGTTTTGGGAAAAGAGAAACGGGTATTGTACCATTCTTCCTTACAAGTAATTTCGGGGACGAAATTCTTTTAAGGGGGGAGGAATGTGACGACCCGATACTTCTAACCATTTAAATTGGAATAATAAATTGATTTTAAATATTTAAAAAGTTAATTTTAAACTTGTTCCCGAATATCAATATTTACTTGATAATTAAATCATTGAATTGTATAATTTAAATATCGAACTCCACCTTATTAACACTCAATATAAACATATATATAGAGGTGAAAATAAATGTAGTATGATGCTTAAGCTTGAAAAATATACAAGGCAAACAGACAAAATAGTTTGCATACATACATACATACATACATACATACATACATACATACATACATATATACATACATACATATATATATATATATAATATGTATAAGTACACAAGGGTGGAGATATACATGTAAACAAGAGAGGAGACAAGCATTTAAAGTTAAGCCTACAAAACATTGAATCAAGGTCAAAACAAAAATCAAAATCATGTCATACGAAATCAAATCACCTTTTATTAAATCAAGTCACCTATTTTCAAATCAAAATTAAAGAAATAAAAAACAAGTGCAAAGCCTGTCCACAACATGTTTCAGCCAGAGCTTTCCTTGCAATTTTACTCTCTCTTATATATATGTGTGGTCCTATAACATACATTGGTATATATATATATAAAAAAAGAGAAGAAAAAGAGTAAAATACAAATACAACAAAGAAAAGGGCTGCTACTGAAGAAGAGGAAAACTGAAGAAAAGAAGATGTCAGCAAATTCAATTTTATCAAATAAAGCAACAAGCTAGTACATAAAAACGACATAGACAAGTAGTAATAAACTGAAATAAGACAAGGAACAATATACATGAATACAAGTTGTACATAATAAAAAAAGATATGTATAAGCTTGTGAAACAAGCCAGTGCCCATTTAATGCAAGCACGTACATAAATCATCTCAGCCTCCATAAGAGGAAAAAAATATGTCTGACCAAAATTGGTACCAATAAAATATCAACAGCCTACATACTTGGTTATATTTATCAATCCCTTCATTTCATTTTTTTCATTCATTTATCACAACTTCGCAAATCTGAAATTTATCCTACAACTAAAACTAAAACTTACAGCTGGAACTCAAACAACAATTTTATCACGTAAACAAGAAGATCAAAAACAAAAGGGAGGTCAGGTTGATAGTTTCCAAACCCAGGAAGTTGTTTTCTGTTCGAAATTGTTTTCAAGTGAGTAACATCACACCTTTACAATCTTTAAGTTAAATTCTGATTTTATGTTAAGTTCTGGAAGGCATGTGTTTTTGTTTGAATATATAGATAAATTTAAATATGTGTATAAATGGATACTTGCCTAGGAATGATAACTATCTCTCTATTTAAAACTTCAGTGAATAAACACTGAACTTAAAACGGTTTGAAGATCTGTAAATATGTTTGTCTAGTAGTGATGAATTTTTGAAGGAAGAGAAAAATAATAAAAATAAAATATGGTTTATAATGTTGTCCCTGAGAATGTAGATGTGCATTTGCCTGTCAAACTGTTTGTATGTATTTTGTTCTCTGTATCTTTATACAGGCTTCTAAATTTAAAGGAAGATTCATATTTCTCCAGATCTATGGTGTTAGGCTAAAAGGTATAAACATGAAATATTTGTAAGAGTATAAACTTAATTTAAAAAAAACAGATTCCTTTATATTTATACATTGTTATTCTATAAATATATGAATTTATAGATCTGATCAATTCATGGGCAAAAATAAATTGTCAAGAATTAATGAATTGATTTTAAAACCTAGTTCTAATGTATAATCCATGAATTTAGAAGTAGGAATTGTAATTTTTAGATTGCAAATGAATAAGATATTGTGGAATAATGGTTTTCGACATTTTAGTCGAATTCTGATGATCTATGTGGTTTGGGGAGTGTGGGTCTCTGTTAAGGCTAGAGAGGCGATCGAGGATGTTGGGAAAAATGGAGAGGGAGGCGATTGGTCGTTGGGGGTGGCGGTGGTAGGCCGATCTAAATTTTTAACCTAGTTTTATGGAGGTCGGGTTTTGTGATCACTACAAACTCACCAAGTGATCGTGTGGTTTGGCATTTTGGGAAATAGTGGCATGGGGTGTTAGCAAGGCATGGCTAGAGGCGCACCAGCTCCGATCATCGGAGATGAGGATGCGAGTGAATTTCTGATTGGGTATGTGTTGTGGCTGTCAACGGGTTGCTCAATTTCGATTTGAGGCTCGAGCAAGTGTATTGGTGATCGGAATCGATTTCTACGATGATAGTTGAAGTATCTGAAAGATCATCGGTGGCCAGAGGTGACTCTGGCGTTGGTGCAAGTGCACGGGCATGGCCTTGTGTTAGTGGTTTAGGTTTTGAGTTGGATTATCAGGGAAGAAGGATTTTTCTCGAATTGTAACTCGTGTACGTGGAATGTTCGCTTGAGCTTAAACTCGAGTAAAGGCCTGGGTGTTTTAAACTTCGCTACTTGTTTTGGTTATAGGCTTTATAAATCAAAACTTAAACTAAAACTAACTGGAATGTGGAATTGGAAGAACTCGGGTTAGGCTCGAGTGTAATACGGTGTTACCAAAGTAAGTGTAAAAAAAAGAAAAAAAGAAAAAAAATCATTTAAATCGATAATCAACTTAAACTATTATTTGATAAAAGTATAAAGTATTTAGAAATAAGTTGTGATTGAAACTTTAAATTCATCAAGTTGAATATCTCTTCACGTAATTATTTAGTCTAATTAACTAATTACTTAGACTAATTAATTACTGATTGGTAGATCATGGAATTTAAGCAAGGTTTTAGTTAATTAATTTGAGTAATTAATTAGGGGTTAATTACTTATTGTAATTTCAGAATGATTAATTAAGGTTGATTTATCAGGGAGAATAATTAAGGGTTGATTAACTAATTTAATACAATTAATCAATGTTGAATAAGTAAGATTTAAGATTTATAAGTAGTAAAGAAATTAATTAAATTCATGGGTAGTTACTTAAATATATCAGAAATTTATGGCTAATTTATCTTGCCTATGAAATAATATTTGTAAATTTATACGAGTTACCCCAGATTTAAGTAAGATTTGTGCTTTTGTATTCCCTTGTTAATGGGTTTACTCACGCTGGTTTCCAGCCTGACCCGGGTGTTACTTTGGCGTAATGCTCGGTTCAGACCGAGTGTTACAGATTTTCAGGTAGGTACGTTCTAGAGCTCACGAGGCGAGCTGGATGGCTATAGTGTATAAAATATTTCCGCTGCATTTATATTGTTGTGTATGTGAGACATGATAATTATATATATTCAGTGACTGTATATATGTGAAAACTCTGATGTATACTAAATATAATCGACAGATATAGTATTCTTTGTAAACTGTTATTATTTATTATTAATTTTATTCGCTGCGAATGAGAGATGTTTGGTGTTTACTGTTCTTCTTCTTCTTCTTCTATCTCTTTCTTCTTTTCATAACTATTTGGAATTTTCGGCTTCGAAAATTCCGGGTCGTTACACGAGGTCTATCCATCATCGTTCTCTTTCTTCAAATCCAGCAAATGACGCCAAATTCAAACACTTCATTCTGGATCATCACTCCACGTAAACAGTTATTAAAGTGGTTCCGGTATCGACAGAGAGTATGCCCATATCCGGCTCCAAACTCTTTAACAACCAAACGTCATTTTACACACCGGTTGGTACTTTTACATTTCGAAAACAATTCGTACTTGATATTAAAATGTCATCTTCGCTTCAAAATCTAATCCGTTTAGAAATCTTCATATTTACTCAAAATATATCATTTCGGTTCAAAATCATTTTTTCCATAATATCACCATTTCGCTACCAAAATCATTTCGAATCCCAATTTGGGTTATAACTTCATTTAACCCAATTCATATTTAAATCCATGATTTAAAATAAACATTTCACGCTTGACCAGTTTTGATTTTTGAAAAATAGTTTGAATAGTTTTTAAAATAGTTTAAGTAATTAAAACAGTTTAAATAGTTTAAATGGTTAAAATAGTTAAAATAGTTTTAATAGTTAAAATAGTTTAATATAAAATAGTTTAGTATAAAATGGATAGTATGAGTTCCTTCCTCAGAATTTAATACCAAGTATAAGAAGATGATCTCCATACAATCCAAGTTGTATCAAATTAAATGTATAAATTTTAAATTTTTTTATACTTGTCTCATTTCTGACATTTTGACCTTATCTATCCATCGTCCAAGAAAAAGGCTAGGTAAGCGAGGGCACTAGTTACTCCAGGACATCTCCTTAATTTAGGCACCTCACATTTAGATCTCATGAATAGAAAAATGGAGTCTAATTATCGGCATTTAGAGCCATGATTAAATCACTTTAGTTATAACAGCTATTCTTCAAATCATTTTTTAAAATTATTTTAAATAAACTAAAAACCCACCAAATAATCTAAAAAGTACTTTTTCATTGCCTTATAAAAGATTTGGAAAGAATAATTATGTTTAAAGCCATATTTCAAAAATAATTAAAAACGGCTGCAAAAAGTGCTGCGAATAGTGCTTTAAAGCTTATTTGATAAAAAACAACTTTTCTATCATTTTGGAAATCCATTTTCATAACTCAAATCTTTTCGAAAACATTTTAAAAGGTTTATTCCTTATTTTTAATCATTTAAACGTATTTATTTTAAATTAATTCCAAATTTGAGTTCTATACTACAAAATTGGGATTTTTTTGAAAACTTGTTTTGGACTATTTAAAAATTTATAAGATGAAATCTTGATTTTCTTCCTTCATTTAAAAAATATGGACATAGTTGTCCAGAAAATTCTCATCTCGAAGAATTCTGAGCTATATTCTATTCTCTTCACTTGGTTAAATTCTACAGCGCGAAATCGCTAACTACCATTAAGGGACGCGCCTAATTTTGGCCTGTTTTTCAATTTCTTTTCAAACTTCATGGAAATACTTTTAAATGTTTATAAAACATTTCTAAATCATTTTAAACTCATTTAAAAAATATTTTTCATATTTCAAACTCATTTTCCATACCATTTCATATTATAATATTATATTATTATAATATTTATTTTAAACTTTTTTATATATTTAAAACCATTTAGAAGCTAAACAATTCCATACACATATTATTTATAGATTAAATTTCCAATTAATGAACTATGGTAAATTACTAACCATTTATCTTATCATTTATCAAACCAAGTTATCAACCATATCATAACAATATAACAAATCATAATATCAACCATGTTATAATCCAATATCAAACATTCAGTCATCCAACATATTTTAACTTTCAAACCATTATACTTGAAATAATTTAGAGATTAATTAGTAAAATACAAGTACCCACCATTGTTAAATCTAAACTCTTCCTACCAACATTTAATCCATCACAACACTTCACTAATACCCCAATTCCGATCAAACATTACTACAACACTGCCACTTGCATTTAGCTCCAAGCTAATACCTCCTTCTCCTCTTCCATACTCACACACATCCTCCTCCACCTTCCTAGTGGTCATGCCCTCCTCCCTTTATCTCCACATGCTAATGGCCAAGAACCATTCCTTCCTCTGCTCCATCATTTTTCTACTTTTTAGTAGCTAAAGCATGTTTTCTAGATGATATAAGAATTTTGGTAGTGTTTGGAAGAGAATTGGGTTAAATCAAAAGGAGTTTGAAGAAAGTTAGAGAGGATATAAGAGAATCCATTAGTAAGCTTTTGGTGAATAAGAACTTGAGAATTAGATGTGAGAAAATGAGAGGGTGAAGGATGCTATCTATAGCATTAGGAACCTTGACACTTAAACTTTGTAAATGGACTGTAATGCCCTCTATCGTACATATGAAGTAAAGATTTTTAAGCATACTTTCACCATTATTACCACCACTTTACATCAACAAATCACATCCTCCTTTGTCCCCCTATTTTGTATTTAAGTAAATTATTCTAGTACATTGATTTGACCTTAAGGAGATTTGATTTGTGCTTTTTGATTTTTTTTACTTATTTAACTCTTAAGTATCATTGTTTAATTAAATCCTCTCTTTATTAATAAAGGGTGTTCTGACTATGAATGATATATGTGTGTGTGCGTGCATGTATTTCTCATTTTTACAAATAACATTGGAACATTCTATTACAACTTTTATTCGACAAAATGTTGAAAATCCAAAATTCAATTTTTGAACATATCTTTATTTTCCTGTTAAACTAAGTATATTTGTAAAAAAATCATAAAAATATTTTTCCTATAATCTTTAAAAAAAAATAAAATGGCTTTGTTTTAGTTAAAAAAGAATGATAATATTAAAATCCAATTGTAAAAATACGACGTCGGTTGGTCGAAATCCGACAAAGTTTGTTTATATTTATAAAACAAGTATACGTATATATAAAAAAACTTCTATCAATAAATTATTATCATTTTATAACAATTTAAAAAGAATAATTTAACATTTAAACGAAAATTGAACGTATATCCAATTTTACCAAAACCGGCTTTTTTCAATTTTACGATGAAACTCCAAAATCTCTTATTTTTGTAAACCAATTCTTGAAGTAAGTTCACCATTCTTACTTATCACATAAAACGTGATTATTTAAGTTTGAAAATTCTATATTTGAACATTTAAAGTCAATTAAATAGTCCATTTAAAAGTGATAAAATTACAGATCATTTCATACTTCCCCTTTAAAAGAATTTTGTCCTTGAAATTAAACCAAATCCCAAAACCCGATAATACTAATTTAAAACAATCTTTAAACTCGGTTTTGTCTGATATACATAAGACCTCCATATGTGATATTTGATTCGATCTTTTACTTGAATCTACAACTTTACTTCCAAACTAGTATCGATCCCACAATCCTCTGATGCGGAAATGATCAGGTTCTTTGATCAAAATCCTTCGTTTCACTTACATAACTATGATAGAAAACTCAAGTACCCAACCATAAACCCTCATCAATGTTCGTCATCAAGATTCGAGTGGTAAATCCTTTTTCAGACCGGTGAACACCTTAGAGTTCTGTACTTGAATCTTAGATCAAAATTATGTGACTAAATGATCTACATACCTCATACTTATTTATTAACATTCAAAAAAATTTATGAAAACTTTTCACAAAAGTTTTATCTTTAAAAAATGCTCCTTTATATATAATCACTCGACATATTTATTTCCAAATATTTTTCTTAAAGAAAAACTTTTCTTCCTAAAGGAATCATTTCAATTTTAAAAGATAAATTTACCTTTTATTTTCCAAAATTACAATCAACTTCCCTCATTATAATATATTCCTTTTTAATAAACCTTGATAATAACCTATCAAATAATAATTCAAAATTATACTTTTAACTTAAGGAAAATTATGTAGATCGAATAGCTCAAAAATAATACCATGGAACTAGGTACTACCAACAGTATCATATATCCCCTTAACAAGAAGGGTAATACCTAAGAGAAGTGTTTGCCATCTGAACTTATCTCTTTCCCATATTTAGTTATTTTTGAGCCACTAAACTAGTTATCATTTGAGATTTTCTTACTTTTCAAATTTCTTATATGCAATTTCCTTTCAAAAAACCAATTAGAGATTATTTTGTTTATAAAACCCATTTTATTAATCCTATTCCTAAAATCATCTTATATAAACTTACTTCCATTTAAAATTTCATAATCCTTTTCCAAAATACCCAAAATTTCGTTTCATTCATATTCATCTTTTTCAAAATTATTTTATTTTTGTAAAATACAATTTTATAATACATGCTTATTTTATTATCTTATATAAATACATCAACCTTAACCTGATATTATTATCAAACATCTTATAGTCAAATCGTGAAATTTAATTCACAAGATGTCCGTTCAGTCAACAAACGTTAATAATTGAATATTGTCACATATTTAACCATAAATTGACACACACAAATATCTATATCTTTCAAAATATATTCCTTTATACTTAACATATAATTCTTTTAAAACAGTGCGTCGGTTTGCTTTGTTTAAGTGTTTAGAAATCCCTATTGATAACGGTGATTAGGCGCATTGACCAGAATCTATAAACCACTCAATTGATAAATCAACATAAAATACTTTTTTAGCAAATAACAAATATGTACTCATATATATAATACTCTTAAACTCATTCTAGGTTGTTACTAACTATAACGACCCGAAATTCTCGACATTGAAAATTCGACACTAATATGTTCATTATAGGAGTGCCAAGCAATCGAATGCCAAAAATTCCAGATTGTTAGGGTTAAGAAGAAAAGGGATAGAAGAAGAACAGAAACAATAGCACAGAATCTCACATTCGCAGCGGAATAAAATATAACATCGAATAATAGCATTTATACAATGAAAAGCTGTAATTGTTAATTTACATACAATACATCAGAGTTCAACCATACACACATAAACTGGACATTTCCAATTAGCTTGTCCCAAAGTACAATCAAATCAAACTCAAATACACAGCGGTATACTCCATATGTTCCTGCCATCCAACTCACCTCTTGAGCTCCAGAACATCCTAACCTGAAATCTGTAATGTTCGGTCTGATTCGAGCATTACAATAAAGTAACACCCAGGTCAGGCTGGAAACCAGCGTGAGTAAACCCATATAACTTGAAATACTAAGTTATAAAACTTATATGAAAACCAGAGTAACTCTTTCAATACGACGAGTTCTTATCTTGGTAAAGCCATCACTTATTTCACAAAACAATATTTAGGAACCGTCACTTAGTATAATTGGCCTTGTTACTTAATATATTTCATTCCAGCCTATTTGATTCCAAAGTAAAATCTATCAAGAATTATTGTAGATTATAAATCGAAGTGTTTCGGGTATTTGCTGATACCCGACCCCGGTCTCTTCGAATTCAATGTCATTATTAATCCAAGTTGTCTAAGTGAATATAATTCAATTCTAACATACAGGATGTTACATTTACACAACAATTCATCATCAGTAGGTAACCCTCAATGTCACAATTCAGCACAAACATATCATATCATAGATCACCACAATTTTAGAGACATTAATCTAAACATTCAACACAATATATTCATCTATAAGTAAGATTAATTGGTCAGCCAATCTATTTAATTAGCACAATTACTCTTAAAACCTGCATAATTAACATTAATTAAACCATTTAGTTAATTATTGAAATTAATTAATTATTCTTTAATCATTTAATCATTCACATAATTAAGTAACCTTTAATTACTTACATTAATTATGATCCTTTAATTAATTACATTATGTAACAATCCTTTAAGTAATTATTCTTTAATTACTTACATTAATTAGTTAACCCTTGATCAATTAATTTTCCTTTGATTAATTTTATTAAGTAATTATCCCTTAATTACTTAAAACCTTAATTAATCAAAGATGTACTATTTATCTTACTTTATCACCATAATTTTCATTATTCAAGACCTTAATCAATTAAAAATAAACCTTTTATCTTAATTAATTACTTAATCATCAACTAAATCTTATTTAAATGAAATGTAGCGAATTAATTTATTCAAAACACTTAAGACCTTTTGTTTTATTTAAAGTTTAATTATACTTATCTTAATCCTTTGTTTAATTCAACCATTATTAAATTCCATTTTAAAAATACTTAGGAATTATTTTATTATTATCATAATATATAATTATTTTAAAACCAAACCAATTAATTTTCAAAACACCTTTGGTCTTAAAATTTAGATTTCGAAATTTGTTTTAAAAAAAAACTTGATAACACTTGTTTGAGAAAAAAAAACTTGTCTAATAATTACTTTGAAAACGTTTTTAACGTATCTTATGCTTCTAGACCTTGATAATTTATATTTAAAAAAAATTTAGTAGCTTTCAAATGAACCCTAGACAAACTCAAAACAACACGAGCTAAATCCCAAGCCAGCCCAAGCTAACACTCCCACTACAATGCTTCGAGACAACACACTTCAACTCCGAGTCACGACCCAAGAAACTACCATCTTCCCCAATCATCACCAAAACACCCTGATACACACACGCGTGCATGTGCATATGCACCGTCGGTCTAATCCTCTCCGACCATCACTGTTGCAGTTCCCCGATCATCAAAGACCTCGCCGACGTTCCTGAACACCCAGATCATTAATCGACTCAGCCTAATGAAAACGAGCTAGACGAACCCAACTGGAACCCATACCTGCTCGTCAATTCCTCCTCGGGCTACCACTTCTGTCCACCAGAGCCCTCACCCTCGCATCTGGAGCCTCGCCTCACTTCCATCTTTCTTTTTTCCCACCTTCAAATAACTCCAATGTCACCGTGTCGCTGCCATCCTTCGACAAAACACCTCGACCAAAACATAAGCCTAAACCCTAAATCTTCTCCTCCTCGACACCCCGCTGCCCTAAAAATCAACCCACCATTTTTCCTATGACCTCCATCCTCCCCTCTACCTCCAGCCACGATCACGACCACCACCCCTTCGCCGATCGATGAGAATCGACAAAAAAAACAAATTCTGATCAACTTGTAATTTCTCATCAAATATAAACATAAAAATCATCCAATGATTTCCTAAAATCATTATTTTCCTATACGAACTCAATTTTGAAATTAAATCATGAAATTGTGAATATTGATTTTTCTGGGTTGAACAATTTTCACTGTAATTTACCATTTTTGAAATAATTACTAAATATTTTCACTCCAAATTATTTTTAAAAATGAAATAACATTGTTACCATCATCTTCCTTTCAGAAATCATAGCTAGAATTCGTTTGGATAGGGAGATATGAATTTTCTATGTTGTTTTTGGAGTATGTTTACATAACAGAGGCTTACATATATACATAAACACAGATATTTCGCAGACATATCCTTATAGATACATGCATTCACATCATTCATGCAACATAATTTACTACATTACTTCCAGATTTCATCACATGCACCAAGATATGTAAACAAATTAATGTTTTTTTAGAGATTAGTTTACTCACAGTTTAAAACAGAGAGACAGGCTTTTGATTTTGATCTAGGATCTTTGAATTGCAACTTGAAACCGAATCTTTGTTGATGTTTATTGAGTTCACCTTTGCTCTTGAATTAGGTTGAAGATTTGTTGTTGTTTGATTTTAGATTTAAAGTTTTCAGTTTTGAATTCTTTTCAGGTTTGGTTTTAGAGAGATGGAAAAAATTTAGGTAGTTGAACTGAATTTTTTAAGTAGCCAGGTTTCTCTAAAACACCTGTTATATATAATTAAATTTCAAAAGAAATTATTTTCGAGTTGTCTTTGCATGATATATGAAGCTTACAAATGTTTAAACATGTTTTTATAATCTTACAAATGTCAAACCAATTTTTTTTATGTTTAAACCCTTGATTTTATTAAGTACTTATGTTTAACATAATTTGTGTATTATGGTTTTAAATGGCTTTTATATATATACACATTTAGTACATGAGTATTTTTAAAAGAAAGAATGTTAACCTTTTTATTGAATCTCATTTTAAACTTAAGCTACTATATATGTATATATATATATATAAATTAAATAAATAATTATCTTAAGTGTTTTTAAAAAATGCTTAATTTAATTTTAACTTGCTTTTAAAATCCATGCTTTCAAATCACAATATGTATAAATATTATAATTAGAAATATCTTATGTGAACCGTTGATATATATATGTATCCACACTTTTACAAATTTCCATATATTCTACTATCCATGGCATATATATACATATATATATATACTTACACGCTTATATAATTGTATATGTATTCATTTAAAAATTTTAACATTATAAAATTTGCATATATCTTTATATATATATTACCTTTCATTACATAGTTTCCAATCTCTATATATATGTTATCCCACCTTTTGGCAAGGTTAAGATACCAAGATTCGATCGAGAACCAAGTTTGGCTCGGCATGGATATCAGCAAATTTTGCTCGAGTCCAGATCAAGCCGTAATTGATGTGACGTAACAAGCAAGGTTAAGAAAGCCAGTGTTCAAAGTTTCAAGTCAATCCGAGCTCATATGCACAAGTAATGATCGATTCAATTAGAAGAGACTCCCTGTTTCGAACCCATAACCAAGGTCCATTTCGAACCCATAGATTTCGAGTCGATCAGAGGGATAGCGGTTTCGAACCGGAAAAGGAAATCCCAGTTCGTATCGATCGAGTTCGAACCCATCGAGATACCTCGGTTCGACTCGATCACCTTCGAACCCCTCAACAGTTCAATGCTTCGCCTCCATCAAGACAACGCATTAAGTCAGTGCTTCGAATCCATCATAGAACCATCAGCCCGTAACCATCAGCATGCCTCGCCTTCGTATCCATCCAGTTCGTGTCCATCCTTCGCTCCATGTGTTCGTATTGGGCAAATGAGTGAAGTTCGAATCCATCAAGTTCGCATCGATCATATTCGTAACCATCGCAGGAGAATAAGTTCGTATCTCCCGAGTTTCCTCCCTTCGAATCCATCAGGGGTCCTTACTTCGAACCCATCAAAAATCTCTTGTTCGAACCCGTGGCCAACGGTTCGTTCGAGTCATAAAGACCAGGTCTAAGTATAACGATCTTCCTTTCAAACGAGGCGAGATGTATGGAGTCGACACGGGCAACTCGGCGCAAAGACCAGATCGAAGCGAAGTGAACGCACCACGTCATCACGAAGCCACGTGAGCTAGTGGGTTCGAAGGCATCGATTCGAACGAATCGATTCGAAACAGACCAAAAGCATGGAATCCAATTTCGAACCGACCATATCTCTCAATCCACTGATCCAAATGCCACGAAATTTTCAGGGAAGACTACGCACATGCCAAAGAAGCTTCACACCAAATTTCGGCTCAATTGGACATCATCTTGATCGATACGAAATGACTTCGTATCGATCTCAAAACGGGCCAAAACTTTCGGGCAACGGTCGCGTGGGCCCCCTCACGTGCCAGACCGAGTCTCACGAAGTTTGGACGAGATTTCAGCCTCCTACGTCTATAAATAGAGCCCTAGAGCCAACAGAAAAGGGATCTTTGGATTCTGAAGTGCCCAGACTCTACCGGATCGGAACTTACATCATTTCTTTGCTGTTGATTTCGACTTTCAAGTTGTTTCTCACTGTTGTTCGCTGTAATCACTTGTAATCATTCAAAGAGAATCAATAAAAGTGCAAAAACTTCACAGTGGACGTAGGCAACACGCCGAACCACTATAAATTGCTTGTCTACGCATTTACTTTCATGTTATTTGGAGTTTTTGTTAGATAATCCTCTGTTTCAATTTACATTCTTCATTTATTATCTCTTCAAAAACTTTCGAAGAGTGTTGTGCCCAATTTTGGTACAAACACTTTGGTGCTTTCACTGAGAGAACGCAGTCTTTCTCCTGCTCTTTGGATCTATATTCAATACCGGATTGCACAAATCTAAGAAAAAGATCCAGATCTCATATTCAGATTCCTTCCATTCTATTCAGATTTGTTTAAAGTCTAGGAAAGGATTCAACGCTTCAAGATGGTGAGTACGAGAACCACTTTCAACGTTGGTGATCAAGAAGGTCGGGATAGGCAAAATCCCGCACAGTTGCAGTCAACTAACCAAGATGCTGCTGGACATACGGATCAGTCAGGTCCGGTCACAAGACAAGAGTTCCAGGCATTACTCCAGGAACTAACCCAAAGCCGACAACAGCTAACTGAGCAGTTGCGCGCTAACGCTGAATTGACCAACCAGCTAAACCGCCAAAGGCGAAGGAGATCCAGAAGGGATCAATCTCCTCATTCTTCCACTGAGAGCTCTGCTTCATCCGACTACAATGGCAGATCTACCCGTCCTAGGCTAGACGGAAATTACGCACAAGCTACTAACCACCAACAGGCACTAACCGTCGGACAAATGAGAGTTGGCCCATCTACCAGCTTCCATACCGGATCCTCCTCCCAAGGAGGCACTACTCCACAATACACCGCAGATGATCGTGCTGCCACCGCCGCTGCAGCTGACATAGGAGTTGATACTCGAAATCACTCCAATCATAATTACCATCAATAGGGATATGCTCCAGAGCAATATGTCCCAGAAGACATCGAGCCTAGGAGGCGAGATACGGATCATCGACAGCGTCCGATCCCACCTCGCACTGTGGAACCCGACCACACCTTGGCCCATCATGCCCAGAACATTCCGATGCCAAACCTCTCAGCCATGGCTCAAGGCCTAACAAATGACGATTGGGGAATCTCCCGAAGTCATACCCCATTCACTGATGACATATTATATGCTGAACCCCCTCGGCAATTCAGAATGCCAACTCTGCCTATGTATGAAGAAAATTCCGACCCTAATCAGCATATCCTGAAATACGAGTAGTCGATGACCGCGGCCAGAGCTGATGATCCAGTGAAGTGCCGTAGTTTCCCCATTTCCTTGGGGGGCATTGCTACCATGTGGTTTACACGTTTACCCCCTCGATCAATCTCTTCGTTCGATCAGTTGGCTACTAAGTTTGTCGAACAATTCCGTATGCACGTCGCAAGGCCAAAAGATGTCAACACTCTGTCTAGCGTCACCCAAGCTCCTGGAGAGACACTCAGACGCTACATAGAGATTCCATACAGCATGTGCGGAGATCAGCAATCCGAACGATAACTCTATCCTTATGGCATTGACTAAGGGGATCGATCCCGATTCTGAATTTGGTAACTGGTTGGCTGGAAAACCACCTGCATCATTGGACCGTTTCCATGCCAAGGCGGCTCAATTCCCGAGAAGAGAAGATGCAAAACAGTCTAGGAAGCAGACTAATGCTGGACCAAGCACGGAAGGGATCCAGAGCAATGTCACGATCAAACAGTCTGGTAAAACTCAGGGAAAGTTCAATTGAATATCCAAAATAAACAGACTCAACAACCAAGGGATGGTGTTAACCAGAACAAGAAGCAAGATCAGAATCGTGGTCCGAGGCGTAGGGCCGCAATGTTTGACAGTTATACACCACTTAACATGTCACTGGAAAACGTGTACCTACAGACTTGTAATACTATGCAATACACAAAGCCTACTCCGAAGCCTTCGTCAGAAAGGCAGATCCAAACAGGAAAGTTCTGTAGATTCCATGAAAGTTATGGACATAATACCAATGAGTGTAGACATTTGCAAGACCTCATTGAAAAGCTGATCAGAGAGAGAAAGTTAGATCAGTTTGTTCGGGCACCGCAGTCTGGTGGGGCGGGCCCATCCAATCAAAATCGTACACAGAATCAAGAAAGGCAGGGTGAACCCGCTCGTACAGGCGGGAGGTTGGTTATCAATACAATAAGTGGCGGTCCCCATCCGGCAGACAGAAGCTGGGGGGAAATGGAGTCGTATGCCAGCTCGATCAGGCATGCGGACTTTGAGTGTTGTAGCAATTCTGAAGACGGGGCTCCGGCTATACAACAAAAGACGATGACCGACGACATCGTGTTTAGAAGTCGAGATGCTGATAGAGTCGAAGCCCCCACAATTGACCCACTGGTTATATCTGCTCAAGTTGGTCCTGCTTGGATGAAGAGGATCTTGGTAGACAGTGGGAGTTCTGTGAACATACTATTCAAGAGAGCATATGATTTAATGAAAATGGAAGCTAAGGACCTAAAACCTTGTCAATCACGAGTCCACGGCTTTAACGGAAGTGCAACGATACCCACCGGAATGGTTGAATTGCCGGTGGAATTGGGAGTAGGAGAGTGCCGAAGAGTTCGGATTTTGCAATTTGTTATCTTGGATATTACTTCTCCGTACAATGCTTTTTTGGGCCGACCGGCCCTTGCTGAATTTAGGGCTGCTATTGCCCCATGGTGCTTAACTCTGAAGTTCCCAACTGATCATGGGATAGGAGTTGTGCAAGGAGATCAGGCTGCTGGAAGAGCCTGTTATGTTGCTGAGCTGCGAGAGGCACAACGAAAAGAAAAAGGGAAGGGCGTAGAGGAATCTCTCTGCGTCCATTTCACCGACGATTGACAATTAGTGCCTGGGCCCCGTCCCGGGCACCACGACCAATTCCAGAGGGATCTTGACCCAGAGACAATGAAGATAGAGATGAATCCAGAGAACGTCAAGCTTCCCCGGCCGAGTTGACAATTGACTTTAGGAACAGTGATGATGATGACTCAAAGATGTTAAAAATCGGATCTCAGTTAGGCCCACAGGCACAGCAGGAATTGGTCGAATTTCTCCGAGAAAATTCAGACATATTTGCTTGGACGCATTCTGATATGTGTGGGATCTCGCCGGACATCGCGAGCCACACCCTAAATATTGACCCACGGTATATCCCGGTCAAACAAGAAAGGCGCGGTATGGATCCAGAGAGATCTGCTGCCCTTAGAGAAGAAGTTGATAAATTGAAATCGAATGGGTTCATTAGAGATGCTTTATATCCGTAGTGGGTATCCAACCCTGTACTTGTCCGAAAACCGAATGGGAAATGGAGAACGTGTATCGATTATTCTGACTTGAACAAAGCCTACCCGAAGGACAGCTTTCCACTTCCCCGAATCGATCAACTTGTAGATTCAACCGCCGGACACGAATTATTATCTTTCATGGATGCTTACTCAGGCTACAACCAGATACCCATGCATGTACCCGACCAAGAGCATACAGGCTTCGTAACCGACTTGGGATTATACTGCTACAAGGTCATGCCTTTCGGATTAAAGAACGCCGGCGCAACTTATCAACGCTTAGTCAATCGGATGTTTGCCGATCAGATCGGGAAGACCATGGAGGTTTATGTAGATGACATGTTGGTGAAATCACAATACTCTGTTGACCACGTCAAAGACTTGGAGTCAATGTTCAATATCCTTCGGAAATACGGAATGAAGCTTAATCCACTAAAGTGTCATTTCGGAGTCGCCTCTGGAAAATTCCTTGGGTTCATCGTCAACGCCCGAGGGATAGAGGCCAACCCCGAAAAGATCTAGGCTATCAAAAACCTCCAAACCCCAAGAACCATAAAGCAAGTTCAGAGTCTTAACGGGAAGGTTGCAGCACTGAGCAGGTTCATCTCAAAGTCGACCGACATATGCATTCCCTTTTTCGATCTGATTCGAAAAGGGAAACAAAACTTTGAATGGACTGCAGAATGTGAAGGTGCATTTCAATCGCTGGTCCAACATCTTTCTGTACCACCAATCCTTTCAAAGCCTGTGGATCATGAACAGTTATATCTTTACCAAGCGGTATCGGAAAACGCGATCAGTGCTGCGTTAATTCGGGAGGAGGACCGAGTGCAGAAACCGGTCTACTATGTGAGTAAACGATTGACCGGAGCCGAGAGAAATTATCCAAAGCTGGAAAAGTTGTCATATTGCCTAGTCATTGCCTCGAGGAAGCTCCGTCCATATTTTCAGGCTCATCCTATTACTGTGTACACCGATCAGCCGTTACGACAGGTCCTCACGCGGCCTGAGACGTCTGGTAGGTTGCTAAAATGGAACATCGAACTGAGTCAATTCGACATTACTTATACTCCGAGAAGAGCCATTCATGGTCAAGTCTTAGCAGATTTTATAGCCGAATTCACTGTTCCTGAAGACTTGCCCGAGACCAGCAAATCTGCCGAATACATCTAGAAACTATACACCGATGGTGCGTCAGACGATCGGTGCTCAGGAGCTGGGATAGTGCTTGAAACCCCCGAAGGCTGATCCATATGCTATGCTTTGAAGTTCGAGTTCTGTGCCACCAACAATGAAGCTGAATATGAAGCTTTGCTTACTGGATTAAAGCTTGCCCGTGATCTGAAAATTATCGCTGTAGAAATATACTGTGATTCTCGGTTGATCGTATGTCAGGTTCGAGGCGAATATCAGGCCAAAGTCCGAAGATTAGCTGCTTATCTGACCCGAGTTCAAGAAGTGCTAGATCAGTTTGATTACTATGCCATTTTCTACATACCCCGAGAGCTTAATCAGAAGGCTGGTTCATTGGCAAAGTTAGCAAGTACGGGTGAAGCTCAGCAGTTGGGAGTCGTTCCTGTTGAAACTTTATCCTCCCCGAGCATTGATCGAATGGAGACTGATTTCATATTTGAAGCTGCCTCTAATAGAGAGTCATGGATGACTCCTTATCGAGATTATATCGAACGTGGTGTATTACCCGAGCGTCGAAGTGAGAAAAGGCAAGTTCTCCGAAAAGCCTCACGGTTTGTCATTCAAAATGGAGTCATGTATCGGAGAGGTTACTCTATTCCTCTTCTCCGGTGTATCGCGCATGATGAAGTCAAATGAGTGTTACACGACGTACACGAAGGAGAATGTGGCGATCACACTGGGGGGCAAGCACTTGCCAAGAAAATACTCCGATATGGGTATTATTGGCCTACTGTTAACCGCGATGCTGCAGACTATGCTAGAAAATGTGATAAATGCCAGAAACACGCTCGAATTCCTAGAGCCCCGCCTACTGAGATAACTCAAATGGTCAGCCCTTGGCCATTTGTGGTATGGGAAATTGATATAATTGGCACATTGCCTCTGGCCAAAGGTGGCGCGAAGTACGCCATCGTTGCAATTGATTATTTCACCAAATGGGCTGAAGCTGAACCTCTTGCGACAATTACAACAAAGAAAGTGATTAACTTTGTAGTATGCAACATCATCTGCCGATTTGGTCTCCCGCATACTATTATCACCGATAATGGAGCCCAATTCGACAGCACTGAGTTCAAGAATTTTAGTCAACAATTCCACATCCATAAGAAATTCTCTGCAGTAGCGCACCCTCAAGCGAATGGTCAAGTCGAAGCTGTTAATAAGGTTATCAAATCCATTCTAAAGAAGCGGCTGGAAAAAGTCGGGGGCATATGGGTCGACGAACTTCCTATGGCATTATGGGCTTACCGAACGACACATAAAACTACAACCGGTCATACTCCATTTTCTTTGTCTTATGACTCCGAAGCCGTCATTCCAGTTGAAATGGAGTACATTCTCATCGTGTGACATACTATGATCCGAAAACGAATGCCATACTACTTGCTGAATCTCTGGATTTACCCGATGAGAAGCGTGAAGAGGCTAACTTGAGGGCAGCCGCATATCGAGGTCGAGTCGGCCGACTCTACAATGCCAAGGTCCGCCCGCGAACCTTCGAACTCGGCGATCTCGTACTCAAAAGAATTTATCCGGTCCCTTCGCACATGAAGCCAAATTGGGAAGGGCCATATGTGATTTCACAAAAGCTCGGAGATGGCACGTTTAAATTATCGACCGTTGACGGTCTTGCTTTGCCGAGAGCTTAGAATAACGAAAGTCTTCGCCGCTACTACATATGGGAGACTTTACTTACTTATTTTTGTCAATTTATTCCTTTGCATTTTATTCTAGCATTTCGAGATTTAAATTTGTAATAAGGCAACCGACTTGGCCATATTTTCTCGTTTCAGCAATAAAATGCCATCTCTTCGAGCCAGAGCTGTGATTTACTGAGTATGACGCACAATATCACGACCCACGGAGAGCAAAGTTCCATCATACGGTGGGATTTATTCAAATAGGGAGTGGCTGTGATACGACAGGTCACTCACTAAGTGAAGCCCGAGCTCGGGGCCAGAACACTATATCAACATTCACAGGGATTGATACACGACAACCCTTCCTCTAACTCCAAATTCCCAGAGTGTGAATTGGAGTATAAACCACAACTCTTGGTTCCCAGAGTGTGAACCGGAGTACAAACTCATCGCTCCCAGAGTGTGAGCTAGCTCCAAATTCCCAGAGCGCGAATTTGGAGTATAAACATCAAATAATTCGCTCCCAGAGCGCGAACGGACTCCAAATTCCCAAAGCGCGAATTTGGAGTATAAACATCAAATAATTCGTTCACAGAGCGCAAACGGGCTCCAAATTCCCAGAGCGCGAATTTGGAGTATAAACATCAAATAATTCGTTCCCAGAGCGCGAATGGACTCCAAATTTCCAGAGCGCGAATTTGGAATATAAATATCAAATAATTCGTTCCCAGAGCGCAAACGGACTCCAAACTTTCCAGAGTGCGAATTGGAGTATAAACATCAACTCTTGGTTCTCGGAGTGCGAACTAGAGTATAAATCCATTGCTCCTAAAGTATGAGCGAACTCCAACTTCCCAGAGTGCGAATTGGAGTATAAATATCAAATCTCGGTTCCCAGAGTACGAACCGTAATATAAAACTCTAACTCCAAATTCCAAGAGTGTGAATTGGAGTATAAACCCTAACTCTTGGTTCCCGGAGTGCGAACCGGATTATAAACACTAACTCCAAATTCCCAGAGTGTGAATTGGAGTACATTCATCGACTTTTGGTTCCCGGAGTGTGAACCGAAGCGTAGGCTTAAAGCTAAAGTTCCCGGAGTGCGAACTATGCCACCGACACCGATAATTATTGGATTCCCGGAGTGTGAACCAAATTATCACTTCAAAATTATTCTAAGTCCCCGTAGTGCGGACATGCGCTCAAGATTTGCAAAAGAACGATAATGAGCCAATCATTGCAACACTTAAGCAGAAAGAACAGTTGAAGTGAAAAAAGCAAAATTTTATTTCAACTAACTGCAAAACGGAAACCTACGTACAAATAAGTTCTTCACAAAAAGAATTCCTACTAGCAAGGGGCCGAACCAGCATCTATACACGGCCTACTAACTAAAAGCAAAAAACAAGTTCCTATCTACCAAGGTTTGCTTAAATAACCACTTGGCAACCTCTTGCTGCTTCCGGAAATGTGAAATGCTACTCGATCGACATTTGAAGTTGTAATAAGTATCTGATCTCGATCGGGGCCAGCTATCGATAAAGGTGCTCCGTAAATGCAATGAACAAGCTTTTGAACAAAGCATATACTTCGAGTTCGGATACGATCTTTTTGGTATGAAACTAACCAGTGGCGATTGAGAGCTGTCATAGCTATAGAACTCATTGAGAGCTACGTTTTGATGGGTTGTCGCTCCCATGACTCTAAACGAACACTCCAGAACTGGACTAATGACTTCGGTTTCAATGTCCGGGATTTCGAATCTTGAAGGGGCTATACTTTGAGTCTCCGGCTGCTGCAAATTCGAAGGCTCCATACCTATTTATTTCATGAGAAATCATCGTTAGACGACGAAAAGCCTGTGCATCCGTCGGTAAAAAATGTATGAATGTGTGTTGTGCAGTGCTGTGCATTACTTGGATAAATGTCGAAGAATTAAAGAAAATATGCAAACGACAAAGCTACGGAGTCCAGTTATAATGACCGTCATCACTAAACTATTCACATGAGGGAAATTGATTTAGATAGAAGTTGTTGCGGTTCCATCAACGAGCTTCGAAAGGCAGTCAAGTATGCAGTTTAATTATCGAAGTCCAAGTATGCAAGAGGGAAGCTCGTCAGAATCATGCTAATGTCAAACTTTGGTATCCATCATAGAGGGTTTCGAACCGGTCACAGGAAGCTCGTTTGAACCCATCATAATACCACTTCGAATCGATACAAAGGAGCGCGTTTCGAATCGATAGTCAAGTGTCAAGTTCGAATCGATCAATAAAGGATGACTTCGAATCGATCCTTGGTTAACTAGTTCGTACCGATCGGAAAAACCTCAACTTAACATCGGTCACGTTCGAATCGATACCTTTCGTATCGCTCACAGAGATATAGTTCGTATCGATGCCAAGTTGAGGATTTCGAATCGACCCATAGCTGCTTCTCGTATCAATCATTTCGTACCGATACGACCCATCACAGTGCTCAATTGGTGCGAACTGCGTCCCCTCTGAAGGGCATCCCAGGGATCGATGCGAAATCAAGGGAAAATGATGCCGCCCCCATCGATTCGAACACAAGTCCACGAATCGATTCAAAACTCCTCCAAACCAGATCTGGTTTTACCAATTACCAGAATGGAAGAATGATGAAGAGGGGGTAGATCCGAGATAACTTAGTCGCTTGATTTCGTTGTCGATTACCTAACTTGAGATCGGGATTCGAAGAACAAAAACTTCTAGGTCGGCACGAAGGCTGAAGGTGCCAGAAAAAGTGAAAAAAATGAACAGGCCCGAGGTATTTATAGGGGAACTGGTGGTCAACCGAGACGATTCACCTTCCGGTACACATGACCGACCATACCCGGTCCAACGTACCTCTGTTCGAATGATCCTTTCTAACCCGTTAGGCTTTGTTTTCATCGAGACGAAACCTCTTCCGGGCCTCATCGTTTCGAAGCCACTACACGACACGGTTCCATCCATGAGCCCTTGATATAGTTGCATCGATCAAACCGTGCCTTGGGAACGCTTC
Organism: Allium cepa; assembly: GCA_030765085.1. NCBI lineage: Eukaryota > Viridiplantae > Streptophyta > Magnoliopsida > Asparagales > Amaryllidaceae > Allium > Allium cepa. The sequence goes on from CM060945.1 coordinate 444,760,325, forward strand.
CAGAAATCAACATCCATCGATGCGAATCTACTCAACCTGGATCGATTCGAAGTATCCACTTTGAAACCGTCGACCCAGAGCAATGCAAGTCTATGGAAACGAACATCAGTGATTCCGTATCCATCGCAACTCAATCATTAGCATCAATACGAAGGAGCACTTCACATCCAATACATTCTCAGTTTATTGATGTGAGGTCATTCTATCAACCTTCTATATCGATTCGAAAAAGGATCGATACGAAGGACATTTCAGAACAACTAACAAGCATTGTTGTTACTCAAAATTCACATCATCTCAAAAGGAGATCTATGCAAAATCTGATACAAGGGATTAAACAATTGGCTAAACACTCCAGTACAGAATTCAAACATATCGATGCAAGATTACAGCTTTCGACAGAAGAGCAGCGACTGTTCAGAGAGGAATTGCAGCTTTTCAAAGCACGCCTTGCTTTCACAAAACGTACTTTGGGGGAAAAATGTTATCCCACCTTTTGGCAAGGTCAAGATACCAAGATTCGATCGAGAACCAAGTTTGGCTCGGCATGGATATCAGCAAATTTTGCTCGAGTCCAGATCAAGCCGTAATTGATGTGACGTAACAAGCAAGGCTAAGAAAGCCAGTGTTCCAAGTTTCAAGTCAATCCGAGCCCATATGCACAAGTAATGATCGATTCAATTAGAAGAGACTCCCTATTTCGAACCCATCACCGAGGTCCATTTCAAACCCATAGATTTCGAGTCGATCAGAGGGATAGCGATTTCGAACCGGAAAAGGAAATCCCAGTTCGTATCGATCGAGTTCGAACCCATCGAGATACCTCGGTTCGACTCGATCACCTTCGAACCCCTCAACAGTTCAATGCTTCGCCTCCATCAAGACAACGCATTAAGTCAGTGCTTCGAATCCATCATAGAACCATCAGCCCGTAACCATCAGCATGCCTCGTCTTTGTATCCATCCAGTCCGTGTCCATCCTCCGCTCCATGAGTTCGTATTGGGCAAATGAGTGAAGTTCAAATCCATCAAGTTCGCATCGATCTTATTCGAAACAATCGCAGGAGCATTAGTTCGTATCTCCCGAGTTTCCTCCCTTCGAATCCATCAGGGGTCCTTACTTCGAACCAATCGAAAATCTCTTGTTGGAACTCGTGGCCAACGGTTCGTTCGAGTCATAAAGACCAGGTCTAAGTATAAAGATCTTCCTTTCAAACGAGGCGAGATGTATGGAGTCGACACGGTCAACTCGGCGCAAAGACCGGATCGAAGCGAAGTGAATGCACCACGTCATCACGAAGCCACATGAGCTAGTGGGTTCAAAGGCATCGATTTGAACGAATCGATTCAAAACAGACCAAAAGCGTGGAATCCAATTTCGAACCGACCATATCTCTCAATCCACTGATCCAAATGCCACGAAATTTTCAGGGAAGACTACGCACATGCTAAAGAAGCTTCACACCAAATTTCAGCTCAATTGGACATCATCTTGATCGATACGAAATGGCTTCGTATCGATCTCAGAACGGGCCGAAACTTTCGGGCAACGGTCGCGTGGGCCCCCTCACATGCCAGACCGAGTCTCACGGAGTTTGGACGAGATTTCAGCCTCCTACGCCTATAAATAGAGCCCCAGAGCCAACAGAAAAGGGATCTTTGGATTTTGAAGTGCCCAGACTCTGCCGGATCGGAACTTGCATCATTTATTTGCTATTGATTTCGAATTTCAAGTTGTTTCTCACTGTTGTTCGTTGTAATCACTTTTAATCATTCAAAGAGAATCAATAGAAGTGCAAAAACTTCATGGTGGACATAGGAAACACGCCGAACCACTATAAATTGCTTGTCTACGCATTTACTTTCATGTTATTTGGAGTTTTTATTAGATAATCCTCTGTTTCAATTTACATTCTTCATTTATTATCTCTTCAAAAACTTCCGAAGAGTGTTGTGCCCAATTTTGGTACAAACAATATATATATATATATATCTAAATTTTTATGAGCATTTTATTTGTTACAAATCAGTATTTAATAAATTTAATCATGTTAATTACCAATTAACAGATGTCCAAAAATCCGGGTTATCACTTTCCTCCCCCTTTAAATCTTTTCGTCCTCAAAAAGAAACGAAACCAGAATTTATTAAAATGCTTATTATCAAATAAAGTACCCTTTGATCATTTTCAACTATAAACTCTTTTATTAAGAATTTTTTTCACACGCCTTAAAATCTATATAATATTACCAAAATAGTTTTATAAAAATATTTTTTTAACTCGATGTCTCAACAAGTCCATCCTCGTTCTTACAGAATTTTGGTCATACATTGATCAGGCATAGGACTGTAAACTATAAGTACTTGGTAAACCCGTTTTCATCACCCATTGAAAATACCTAGAAAACATTTTTGAAAATATAGAAAATTTTTTGGTGAGAATGCTCTAGAAATCATCACCCCCTCAATGGTGGCAGTTAACCCGATGGTTACGTTGCCATCTCGGCAAAACCATAGATAACTATAGGCACTACGTGCCCCTCGATTACGCCATGAAACCCGTCACAGATCGCAGCCACACCCAGGTTTTACGTCGCCATCACGGAAAAATCCTATGTAATTGTAGGCATCAGCGCCCTCGAATTTCGTTGACAAATGAAACTTCACCACTCCTACATAGATCGCAGACTATATCAGTCGAGTCCCAATGTAGCCTGTAGGCACTCACTGCCACATGACTTTCGCTATGTCTTCATAGATCGCAGTCTACCGATGTTACGTTGCCATCATGGCAAAATCAAACGTAGACCGTTGGATCTCACTGCCACACGACTTCCGCTATAATCCGCAGTAGATCGCAGTGACATCGAGTTACACTGTTGTCGCAGCATAACTCAAATGTCTCTGTAGGCATCAGTTCCCTTGACTTTGGCTACCCACACACAATCCTCGAGAACTTCAGTTTGTCCGAACTTCCTCCTAGGATCAAATTTGAGTCCCCACCTTAGGGCTCAAGGCAGAACCACCCCGTGGATCTCCTGTAAAGTTCATTTCATGGGTGCGCCTTTTTCCCCATAGCCAATCTCAAAATACTTCATACTATACACATATAGTATCTTCCAAATCATAGTCTTTATGATTCTCATAAAAATCTCCTTTACACAAAATCGATATCTCAAATCGATAGTTCCAAACTGGATTTCAAAATTCCCAAAATTGATTTTTCCCAAAAATCAAAAGCCCTTCAAAATTTGTGAGTTCCAATAACCTTTTTCCAAAAATCATTCCCATAAAATCATTTATATATATATATATATATATATATATATATAATCTTGGATCACTTCATACTTATATAAATTCCCTTTTACACTTCAAATGTTTTTCAAATTTCTTTTCTTCTGATAATAGATTCTACAAGGGGATTTTATCATATATAACTTCATTTATGCCAATTTAAATTTTCAAGTTTGATTTTCTTTATAAAGTTATTTACCATATTTCTTACTTTTCATAAACTTTTACTTTTATTCATCATATATTCCACAATATACTTTTTTTATTTCAAAAATCATTTTATATCTCTTATCAAAATTTTCAATATTTTTTTCATTCAAGCACGTATGATGAAATTATATCATTCGTATGCAATATCAAATTAGATCGCTTACTCGATCACACAAATTTCACTTCTGAACTATTATCATCCACCGACTTCCTAGTGTGGACTTAGATCTGGTTTCTTGATCAGAAACCGTTATTCTCCTTGCAAAGCCATAACCATGATAGAGAATTTCCAGAATCAACCAAAAATCCATATCCAGGGTTCGCCATCGAAAATCGAGTGAAAAATCCCAACTCGGATCAATATACTATCTCAAAATTCTGTGCTTGAATCCGGATCAAATCATTATGTGAATAGAATAATATACGTACATCCTACGTATTTACCTTCATTGTTTTTTAGCTAAATCAATATTATTTCTATTCACATTCAATTTCATTTCTATTCACTAATTCACAATTGCTTCAATTTCCATTTGGGTTATTACTTTATTCTTATCTTAATTGGTATTTAACTATAAATAGTTTGCACTCTGACCATCTTAAATTTAGAAAATAGCTTGAAAAAGGTTAATAATAGATAAGTGGTTGAAAAATAGTTATTAGTTGTAAAATAGTTGTTAAATAGTTAAGTAAATAGTTGTAAAATAGTTAAATAGTTGTGAAATAGTAATTAGTTTACAAAACAGATGTAAAATAGTAATTAGCTGTAAAATAAGCATAAGATAGTTTGGTTATAAAAAGAAAGGTTGTATAGGAAATAGCTAGGAAAATAGATTTAAAACAGTTTACATCAAAATAATTTATTTGAAAAAAAATTCAAAGTCAAACTGGTTCAATTTCCCAATTTCTCATTTCAATCAATTTTCCGTCTCATTAAATTGATTCGATTCCAATTCAGTTTGAATTAACTTCAATTACTATCCCGAATTCAAATCAATTTTCATTTGAATTTAAACTTATTCAACTTCAATCTCTCTTCCAATTAATTCAATTCAAATTTTCCATTTGAATTTATCTCCATTCCCATCTCAATTTTAGTCCATCTCGAATTACATAAATTCGAGTTAATTTTTTTAAATGTTGATTTAATCCCTTAAATCAAATTAACCTTTACTTTTAAATTAACATCCAAAATCTTTAAAATTTTTAATTCTGAGTCCAAATTTCAAAATTCCCTTTTAAATTACGTTTACTTAACTTATTTCAAAGTTCAAATAAGAGTTCAAAAACAATTTAATCTTCATAATCCAATTTATTACCCAATTTTAACTCCAAACTTTGAAACTGATTCTTAAAATTTTTAGTTTGCGTTCATTTTTAACATTTGAATCTTAAGTTCAAGGTGATTCCATTCCAGTAAATAAAAATTTTAGTTTGCAAGTTCATTTTAAACATTTGAATCTTAAGTTCAAAGTGATTCTATTTAATTTCAGTAATGGATATGTATATTATCTCAGTCTACTTCTTAACTCAATTAAAAAAATCCAAATCTTAGTTTCATAGATTATTAACAACAACATGATGATATCAGGTTGAGTCAAAGTAAATAAACATCCAAATTATTTAAAATATTCATAAATAGCATCCATTACCAATTTTCAGAACTCAAACTTGCTTTGAGATCACACATAAATCCCATTCAAACCAACCATTTAACTTCCCTAAGTTAAATTTAATTTATTTAATCCAGTCAACCTTACTCAATTTGAATTCTCCATTTCAAATTTTTAACTTCTTATCAATATCCTTTCCCACGTATAAGTTTAAAACTTTATTTCTCTTTGGTTTTTAATTCAAAACAAATTTCTTTAAAATTGCCAAACAACTCTTGTTTTAAAATAAGATTACATTCAAAAATATTCTGAATTATTTATTATTTCCTTTAACATTATGAAACAATTTCATATTTCTAGACTAAGATTTTAAACTTCATAATTTAAATCCATTTCAATTCACAAGTCATATTTATCTAAAATGTTTACTTCCTCAAAACATTTCATTATGCTTTATCATTGTTTATTTTAAAAATAAACATCCCATTATTAAGATACAACAAATATTTTATGATAATAACCAAGATTATCATAACTGGAAACCAATTTATCATATATTATCTCATAATTTATTGGAAAGTAAAATCAACATTCTGAAAACATTTCCACAAATTCAGGATTTGAATTTTTGGTTTGAATCCATTTCTGGCTTAGGCTATTTTACCGTTTATATTATCGAATTCTTATTGGGTTGTATTTCTATTACCACTTAATTCTTATTATTACATTTAATTCCAATAATCAACAACCAATTACTTTAATATATATAATATTTGAAAAATTATTACTTAATATATCAAAATATAAATCTTATATAGAAATCATTTTTAAAACCATTTTTAAAATCATTTTAAAACCGTTAAATAAGAAAAATAACAAGTACGCTCTCACATATATAATACACTCAACTCATTCTACGGTACTGTTGACCCTATTCTTAATGAGTAAACCTACCGGAGCCAAGGTTCTCGCTTAACCTTTAGCTCTGATACCAACTGTAACGACCCGAAATTTTCGACCTCGAAAATTCGACACTAATACGTTCACTATAGAAGTGTCGAGCAATCGAACGCCAGAAATTCCAGATTGTTAGGAATAAGAAGGAAAGAGTTAGAAGAAGAACAGAAACAACAACACATAATCTCACATTCGCAGCGGATTAAAATATAACATCAAATAATAGCATTTATACAATGAAAAGCTATAATTGTTAATTTACATATAATACATCAGAGTTCAACCATACACACATAAACTGGACAGTTACAATTAGCTTGTCCCAAACTACAATCAAATCAAACTCAAATATACAACGGTATACTCCATACGTTCCTGCCATCCATCGCGCCTCCTGATCTCCAGAACGTCCTAACCTGAAATTTGCAATACTCGGTCTGACCCGCGCATTACAATAAAGTAACACCCGGGTCAGGCTGGAAACCAACATGATTAAACCCATATAACTTGAAATGCTAAGTTATAAAACTTATTTGAAAACTTGGGTAACTCTTTCAACACGACGAGTTCTTATCTTGCTAAAGCCATCACTTATGTCACAAAACAATATTCAGGAACCGTCACTTAGTATAATTGGCCATGTTACTTAATATATTCCATTCCATCCTATTTGATTCTAAAGTCAAATCTATCAAGAATTATTGTAGATTATAAATCGAAGTGGTTTCGGGTATTTGCTGATACCCGACCCCGGTCTCTTCGTATCCAATGTCATTATTAATCCAAGTTGTTTAAGTGAATGCAATTCAATTTTAACATACAGGATGTCACATTTACACAGCTATTCATCATCAGTAGGGAACCCTCAATGTCACAATTCAACATAAACATATCATATCATAGATCATCACAATTTTAGAGACATTAATCTAAATATTCAACACAATATATTCATCTATAAGCAAGATTAATTGGTATCCCAATCTATTTAATTAACACAAAATAAATGAATTACTTTTAAATCCTGCTTAATTAACATTAATTAAACCATTTAATTAATTATTGAAATTAATCAATTATTCTTTGATCATTTAATCATTCAAATAATTAATTAACCGTTAATTACTTACATTAACTATGATTCTTTAATTAATTACATTATGTAATTATCCCTTAAGTGATTAATCTTTAATTACTTACATTAATTAGTTAACCCTTAATTAATTAATTTTCCTTTGATTAATTTTATTAAGTAATTATCCCTTAATTACTTAAAACCTTAATTAATCAAAGATAAACTATTTATCTTACTTAATCGACATAATTATCATTAATCATGACCTTAATCAATTAAACATAAACCCTTTATCTTAATTAATTACTTAATCGTCAACTAAATCTTATTTAAATGAAATGTAGGGAATTATTTTATTCAAATCACTTACGACCTTTTATTTTATTTAAAGTTTAATTACACTTATCTTAATCCTTTACTGAATTCAACCATTATTATATTCCATTTTAAAAAAAACTTAGGGATTAATTTATTATTATCATAATATATAATTATTTTAAAACCAAACCATTTAATTTTCAAAACACCTTTGATCTTAAAATTTGGATTTGGAAATATGTTTTAAAAAAAAATCTTGATAACACTTGTTTGAAAAAAAACTTGTCTAATAATTACTTTGAAAACTTTGTTAACGTATCTTCTGCTTATAAACCTTGATCATTTATTTTAAAAAAAACTTACTAGCTTTCAAAAGAACCCGAGACAAACCCAAAACAACACGAGCTAAACCCCAAGCTAGCCCAAGCTACACACTCCCGCTACAATGCTTCGAGACAACACACTTTGACTCTAAGACACGACCTGAGTACCCTCTTCCCCAATCATCACCAAAACACCCAGATACATACACACACGCATGCACGATGCACATGTACCACCGATCTAATCCTCTTCGACCATCGCTGCTGCCGTTCCCCGATCATCGACGACCTCGCCGACGTTCCTAACCACCCAGATCATTGATCGACTCAACCTAACGAAAACGAGCTAGACGAACCGAACGGGAACCCATACCTACTCGTCAATTCCTCCTTGCGCCGCCACTTCTGTCCACCGGAGCCCTCACCCCCGTGCCTGGAGCCTCGCCTTACTACCATCCTTTTTTCCCCACCTTTGAATCACTCTGATGTCACCGTGCGGCCGCCATCCTTTGACAAAACACCTCAACCAAAACATAAGCCTAAACCCTAAACCCTCTCTTCCTCGACACCCCGCTGCCCTAAAAATCAACCCACCATTTTTCCTATGAACTCCATCCTCCCCTCTACCTCCAGCCTCGATCACGACAACCACCCCTTCGCCGATCAACGAGAATCGACAAAAAACAAATTCTGATCAACTCGCAATTTCTCATAAAATATAAACTTAAAAATTATGCAATGATTTCGTAAAATCATTAGTTTCCTATACGAACTCGATTATGAAATCAAATCATGAAATTGTGAATATTGATTTTTCTGGTTTGAATAGTTTTCACTGTAATTTATCATTTTTGAAATAATTACTAAATATTTTCACTCGAAATTATTTTTAAAAATGAAATAACATTGTTACCATCGTCTTCCTTTCAGAAATCATAGCTAGAATCCTTTTAGATAGGGAGATATAAATTTTCTACGTTGTTTTTGGAGTCCGTTTACATAAAAGAGGTTTACATATATACATAAACACATATATTTCGTAGACATATCCTTATATAGATACATACATTCACATCATTCATGCAACATTATTTACTACATTACTACCAGATTTCACCACATGCACCAAGATATGTAAACAAATTAATGTTTTTTTTAGAATTTAGTTTACTCACAGTTTAAAATAGAGAGACAGGCTTTTGATTTTGATCTGGAACCTTTGAATTGTTAGCTTGCTTGATATTTTGATTTGAATTGCAACTTGAAACTGAATCTTTGTTGATGTGTATTGAGTTGATCTTTGCTCTTGAATCAGGTTGAAGATTTGTTGTTGTTTGATTTCAGATTGAAAGCTTTCACTTTTGAATTCTTTTCAGGTTTGGTTTAAGAGAGATGGAAAAAATTTAGGTAGTTTGAACTGAATTTTTTAAGTAGCCAAGTTTCTCTAAAAACACTTGTTATATATAATTAAATTTCAAAAAAAATTATTTGCCACTTGTTTTTGCATGATATATGAAGCTTACAAATGTTTAAACATGTTTTTATAATCTTACAAATGTCAAACCAATTATTTTTATGTTTAAACCCTTGATTTTATTAAGTACTTATATTTAACATAGTTTATGTATTATTTTTTTAAATGGTTTTTATATATATACACATTTAGTTCATGTGTTTTTAAAAGAAAGAATGTTAACCTTTTTATTAAATCTCATTTTAAACTTAAGCTACTATATATATATATATATATATATATATATATATATATATATATAAATAATTATCTTAAGTGTTTTTAAAAAATGCGCAATTTAATTTTAACTACCTTTTAAAATCCATGCTTTCAAATCACAATATATATAAATATTATAATTAGAAATATCTTATGTGAATCTTTGATATATATATATATATATATATATATATATATGTATCCACACTTTTACATATTTCCATATATTCTAATATCTATAGCATACATATACATACATATATATATATATATATATATTTACACACTTATACGTTTGTATATGTATTCATTTAAAATTTTCAACATTATAAAATTTGCATATATCTTTATATATATATATATAATCTTGCATTACATAGTTTCCAATCTATATATATATATATATATATATATCCAGATATTTATGAGAATTTTATTTGTTACAAATTAGTATTTAATAAATTTAATCATGTTAATTACCAATTAACAGATTTCCAAAAATCCAGGTTATCACACTAACCATATCTCTAACGAGTCACTTATTCTAGGGTACTACTAACCCTATATATTATAAGTTTAACCCTACCAAAGACTAGGTGTTCGCTCAACCTAAGATACGATAGCAAATGTAAAGACCCTTTTCTTTTACCTTTGAGAATCGACACTAATACATTCTCGGCATTAACATGCCACATCCAAGTGCGGGAGAGACGGTTCTTTAAGGGTAAGTAAAAAAAAGGCAGAACAGAATTTCACAAGAATGGAATAACATATATTATTTCGATATATAATCTTTAAAAAGGAAAATTTTGAATACAATATTAGAGTCTAACCTAGATTCGGCCTGGACAGTTACAAACCCTCTGGCCTTACAAATGCTGAAAATCAAATGCAATGGATGTAGGGGATAATAGAATGCATCCATATGTAGATGAAGATCTCCAACTCTCCTTTGAGAACTCCAAGCATCTTCAACTAGACTCGAAACTTCTTAGATTTGAACCGAGTATTGAAACTACCCGGATCAGGCTTGATAAACCAGTATGAGATACCCAAAAATTTTAATGTATAAATCATGCTGATGTCAATCAAAACCTTTGAAAAGAAGGGTATTTCATATGATCACGCCCGCACATAAATACGGACGGGCTTTTTATCTTATGATAACCAAAATAATTTATATGTAATATCATTTTGATATTGTTAATATTGACATCTGTTTGAAAACATTTCAAAATAAATATATAAACAAGGAAAGTATAAATACTAGGCTATGGTAATATATTCGGACTAGGTCAATGAAATATACCGGACGGAATATACGATACCAAAAGGGCTAGCTGAAATGTTTGCAAAGCATTGCAGCTATTTTGGGACTACAATCAAAACCGTAAAGTCCATACTTGGAATTGGACTTCCAACATGATAGGGTGCTAGTGGCCTTTTCCTTCGATCCACGCATAACAAACATAGTTCAGTTGTGACCTTAACACTTATCTCAAGCTAGCGACATGGAACCGCACTTGCTACGCTACTATGGTATAGCATATTTTCTCGGTTTCTTAACACGGTCCTTCAGCCACTAATGCCTGTCAATATCATCATCATAAGGCAATAGATGCCTAGCGGCAACAAATGCCTTTCATTCCTCATAACCGCTAGCCTGAAATATGTTCGGCAAACCATATATTATGTGACGCCCCACCCCGAGACCCACATTAACAAAGAGTATTACTAGGTAATACCGTCCACTAATGTGTAAAATATGGCTGGTTAGGAGAAATCATCTATTGAATACGTCGTTAAATGCCCAATATTTTCTTTTCTAATTCAAGTGGATCGACATATCCAATAAATACTTAATACAAAGCCATAGGTGGCTAAAAGTAGCAAGCCTCGTATCATCGACATTCATAAAACATCAAATATGATTTAGGGGAAACCTAAATCTGCCATCTTGGCAAATCCAAAACATGCATAAAGAGATCCCATCTCAAACACGACATAAGGCAAATATATCTCCAAAGAGGAGAATAAAATCTAAAGTAAATGCCAAAAGGAAAATCTCATACAATGCCAGTGTAGACAATTCAAATCTCAAAAATAGAACTACCAAGAGTTCAAATTCCCAAAAGGTAATCGCAACAAATATATGTCGAATGGTTCGAAGGACCAATTCCAGAAAAGGGCGATACACTAGGGAGATCACAAACATCAATACGATCATCAAAAAGATATAGCACGTGCTTGTGGTCGAAGCCATCCAAGTACTGCTCTCTCAAAATAAGACACCACGTCTCTTAGACAAACGTCTCGAAGTACAATAAATATGTCCCTTAGACAAACATTTCGAAGGACAAATATGTCGCAATGGACAAATACGTCTCTTAGACAAACGTCCCGAAGGACAAATGACCCGAAGGTCCACTACTGGCAAATACGTCTCTTAGACAAATGTGTCACAAACTTTCGGATAGGAACCCAAACAGTATTAACATGTATCATGTACCACATGTTCACACTAAATGGTTTACTAACCACTAGTAAATTTCACACTCAAAACAGTAAAAAGTTTACCCCATCTCATCAGTAAACTCGACCTGTAGGTCAGAACGATCAAACAGACAAGTCGGGAATCAACCGATACGATAAATGCACATGTCTCATACCACATGTTTGACCAAACCATTTAATTCTCCTTCTCATTCACTCAAACAGTGCAAAAACGTGTATTTTATATATAAAATAATTTACTTGAGAAAACAAGCTTTTAATACTAATTTTGAAAGCCATATTTGAAAATTCCCTTGTTATCGAGGATAAATTGATTCTATATTTGAAAATACTTTAAAAATATCATATAATAATTATTTAAAATGCCTATTTCTTTTAAAAATTATTCTAAAAAGGTTTGGAAAAATCCATGCTCGAAAACGAATAGAAACCCAAGAAATCACTCAAGTAGATGTTCAAATTCAATTCAAATTAAATTTAACTTTAATCCAACATTTGAATTTTAAAATCTCTAAAATTTGGCTAGTCTACCGATAAACATCATGGCCTCAAAACATTTCATAAATATCACAAAAATATGAAGTAAAAGTCAAAATTCGGAAGGAAAAGAAAACATAAAAATGCATTGGCAACACAATACCCAGGTCTGAAACTTTCTCTTGGTCCAACTTTCAAAGGTGAAACAGGTGGAAAAACACCTTTGATTGAGCGAAAAATTAGTGTGTACAAAGTAGAACACTTCGACATTCAAACAAAAAAAAGTATCGATGAACTCCAACTGGAAATGAAAAGGTTACGTGGTCTCAAATATGGACTCAGGCCGTGTTTATAACAGTTCAGAAACAAAAACATGCCCAGGCCTGAAAACCATCTTGGGTCCAACTTACAGGCCTGAAACAGAGGACCAAACGACCTCATATTGAGCGAAAATTGGTATGCACATAATAGAAAACTTCAACTTTCAAACAATAAAGAATCAATGAATTCTGACTGGAAATGAAAAGGGTACACTATTTCAAACATGGACTTAGGCCATGTTTGCAACAATTCAAAAAAACCAAAAAAATGTATAGGCCTGAAAACTATCTCGGGTTCAAAACAGAGGACCAACACCAAATTACCTCGGATTGAGTTGAAAATTGGTATTCGTATAGTACAAAACTTTGTCTTTCAAAAAAAATCAATGAATTTCAGTAAGAAATGAAAGAGTTATGCTACCTCAAACATGGACTCAGGCCATGTTTGTAGCAGCTCAGAAAACAAAATTTCTGTAGGCAAAAATCTATGTTTGAGTTGATTTTTTATCACTGTTTTGAACATCCAAATGACAATATTTTTCAACCAAAATTTTCAGAGATGAAGTTCAACATGCAAGTACCAAATGCAAGAAATCCTGCAGCATTTCGTTGCCAGAATCAAAGGATATAAGCACGCAAAGAAGCAATCCAAACTAGATCCATAGGAAAAAAACTATCAACAAAAAATCGATTACAGAAGCTCATTTTGTACAGATGCAAGCATTTGAGACTTTTTCTTGGCTAGATTTTATGAGTTATTCAATTCACCTTGTTGCAGTTGTGCAAAATCTCGGATTAGAGCTTAAAGATTGAAGTTTTGGCTTGATTTCAGCCTTCAAGCACCTGTAAAAGAAGCAAAGGATGCATGCATAAAAGAAAAGGACTATTAACGAACAAACTCTTCTAAAAACAGGATTTGGATGAAATATTTAGATTTTGGAACTAAATTACCTGTTAATTTATTCTAGTTTGATAAAAATTACAGCTTTCTTTGTCGAAATTTGAGTTTGAAAGGTTGGGTTTTGAGAAAAATGGTATTTTCTTTTACTGGCTGAAGAGGAAGTAAGTGAGAATGGTTTTGCGCATACTGTAAAATGTTTCTCACTACCTCTATTAAGTTAAGTTGGCTAATGGGCCATTTGGATCCAAATTATGGAATAAATCAATCAGCCTAAGGCTTTAATACAACACTTAAGCAAAAATGCACATGCTTACACTATTTTATAAAACAAATTACATTTTTCTTCAAGTTTTAATACTATAAACAAGTAAACTTATAAACATGTTAAATAAAAATATTTTACACTAAATAAAAAGAAAATTTATTTTTTAAAACATTTTCGTTATTAAAATTTCATATTTTACAAAAATACACAATTTACACCAAATAAATGCATAAGTCCTTATTTTTAACTTCAAAAATTCTACAAAAATTATTTTCTTAGAAAAATAAGACAAACCATTTTAAACTCAAATTTCTAACCAAGACACATTTTTAAACCAATTTCCACCTTTTTATTTAAATAAACCACTTTTAAAAATTACATACTTCCTTTAAAAATTATTAAAAGAAGTAAATGGGCAATAATTAATATAATTATTATCTCTAAAATAAGGTCATTTTCCATTTATTATCAACCTAAACGAAATAAAATAAAGTTTGGAATTTTATTTTCTTGTAAATTCCAAAATTCATTTTTTATTTCAAATAAACAATTTAAAATCTCCAATTTTAATTTAATTCACAATACTAAATTATAGATACCATTGTAATTTAATATTGACAGGTAATCTCCAAAGTAGGGTTGTTACAGACTCCCCCCTTAAGAAAATTGCGTCATCGCAATTTCTAGAGAAGAATTTGTATTCAACTTGTTAATTTCATCAATCAAAAGAGAAAAATAGATAAGCTTGAGATAAAAAGATTCTCACCATCACTATGCAAAGAAAGAAAATCGGGATAGGTTCGCTCGATAAACTCTCTGGTTTCCCAAGTGCAGTCATTGGGATTAGCGAACCATTGAACTTCAACGAGCGGCACGTCTTTCTTTCAAAGGCATCTCACCTCCGTAGCAAGTATGCGAACAGGCTGCTACATGACAGATAGGTCTGGTGAGATCCCAAGCTCTTGCAAATCCAAAGAATCGATAATAGATTCTGACTCTCGAAGAGACTTATGAAACTAAGAGACGTGAAAAACGCCATGAATGCCAGATAGATGAGCTGGAAGTGAAACTCTATATGCCATAGAGCTAATACGTTCAGTAATAGGAAATGGTCCTATAAAGCGTGGAGCTAATTTCTCAGTCATACTGAAGCGCATAACCCCCTTCAAAGGAGAAACAAGAATAAAGATGAGATCACCAATAGAGAACTCGAGAGGCTTTCTACGGCTGTCCACGTAGGATTTTTGGCGGCTCTGTGCCTCTTTCATCCCGTATCGAATAAGAATAATCTTCTCAGAAGAGTTACGAATAGAATCGGGGCCTAGAATAAGCTTCTCACCAGATTCCAACCAACAAGAAGGTGATCGACATGGCCTTCCATATAAGGCTTCAAAAGGAGCTGTGCCGATACTGGACTGAAAACTATTGTTATAGGAGAATTCCACAAGAGGTAGGTGATCCTCCCAACTACCATCGAAATCTAGAATGCAAGCACGGAGAAGATTCTCGAGAATATGATTCACCCATTCAGTCTGTCCATCAGACTGCGGATAATATGTTGTGCTTAAATTAGTCTTTGTTCCCAAAGCTTGCTGAAGACTCTGCCAGAAATGACTCGTGAAAAGCGGATCACGGTCTCACATAATCGAACTAGAAACTCCGTGAAGTCTCGCGATTTCCTTGATACATAACTTGGCCAAATGAGAAGCACTCCTATTAGACTTAATAGGAATGAAATAAGCTGATTTGGTAAGGCGATCAACAATAACCCAAATTCTAGAATGGCTCGATCTCGAACGAGGTAGGTCGTCAATGAAATACATCGACAGGATAAGGCACCGTACCTCCCACTGGGGTTATGGGCAATATATTTTTGGGACTGCTTAACTTTTTATTTTTCTTTCATTTTGTTATATTTTTCTATCCTTGGAATTTGGGGGACGAAATTCTTTTACGAAGGAAAGAATGTAACGACCTATATTTTTAGATCATCGAATTTGAATATTAAATTAATTTCAATGTTTGGATTTGAATTTAAATTATCATTCGATAATTGATCTATCTGATATTGATTGTTAATTATTTAATAAATAGATGTATTGTTATTTATTATTGTTGTTGATTGATTATGTGGTCGTTTGGATTGCGCTCGACCAGTTTATGAGCACTGATTACTATTTGATGATTGTTGACTTTGCTCGACCGGTTTTTAACCAATAAATTATCCATATGCATGGGCTGGGTAGAAAATAATTGCTGGGTAGAAATAATTATAAGCTAACACCATGTGATTTATTTCATGATTTGACTATAAGGTGTTTAGCGGTAATATTTGATTCACTTCAATTTAATAATTGTTTAGAAAATTTGTTTTCAAGTTGAAATTTTATGAGATGCTTTCCTTTAAATGAAAAAAAGAGATATTCGAGAATAAATATTTTGAAGTGATTTTATATAAAAGTGGATTGTACAAAAAAATATTTTTATAAAAATGTTTTATAAAACGGAAAGAATTTTGAGTACTAAACCCAACGGTTTTAAGAAGATTTTTGAAGGAATTGGGAAACGGAAATTATTACAGATTAGAAGTATTTGTAATTATTAGTGTAAATGATTTTTCCACTTCGGGATATAAAGTTGTTTGTTATGTTACTAAAGATTCGGGCAACCCATAAACTACGAAATGCATGGGCGAAGGAGGTGCAGATGTTCTGCTGCCATGGTGTAGTCCGCTCTTGGAATAGAGGGATGCACAAATCTATTATTTATTCATAAAGCTAGACCCAAGGGCCGAATTATAGCTAGAAACCTTCCGAGATTTTGTAGCAGATAGTTTTGTATGCTTGTATATTGGTATCATTTAAAATGGTGATTTTTTTTCAAATCCCAAAGTTAAGGACTAGATTGAATATTATATATATATATATATATATATATATATATTTCAAAACTATAGATAAAAGAATTCGAGAATAAATTCGAAAGAGATAATTTCCTTAATGTTAATTAATTTTTTAAAAAATCTAAAATTAAAGATTAATCCTAATTGGGTAGTTTTTGGCAATTACATATTATTTGTGCATCATTGGCTCCTTAAGTCCTATTTTCGGTAGGAGAGCTACATCGACTTGTTCCTATATCTAATTGGGTACCCAGTTAGATAGGGGTACGTAGGCAGTCATAAGTGGTAGTAATGAAGCCCTAATAATAACATAACATTTTTTGTTTATTTTTTGTCATATATTTTGTATTGATATATATTTTCCTGCTTATTATTTTATTCTGTGTTTGACATGTTTATTGAGTATGTAGGAATGGCCATTGCTATCTCTTCCATCAGAGTTGTGCAGCTATAGATTTGTTTATATTTTTATTTGGTATGCACTTAAGCACACTCGTAGAATAAATGATTACTCTGACAACCTGTATGATTGAAAGTTGTATCCTATACATTTAGCATGTTTTGAATATTTATCAAATAATATTGTGTATTAAGTTAGTAGCTTTCGTTCATAATTTTAAAATGGACAGGTTTTCGGCTGTTTTTACTGGTCCGAAAATATGGGTCGTCGCAAATTCCAATATTCAATTTAATAAACCAATTATCAAATAAATCTTTGAATTTGAAATATAAATTATTTAACTTATAAAATTAACTTTTCAATATAAAGAAACTAGTTAAATATTCTAAATTTAAATGACTAAAATTATAGGTCGTTACACTTCACCGTTCTTAAGTGCAATGGGCAGATATTCTATGAGATCAAATCAACTATAAGAGAATGGTGTTAACTGCATATACATTTTGAATAATATATTTTTGAATAATGATATACCAATTAATTTGGCCTCTTTCATTAAATCAACGTGTGTATTGTGTATTGAGTAAGAGCACATTCTGAAAAAAACTTATTTTGAAACTGCTTGAAAGGAGTTTTGAATAGTAACCTCGAAGTAGTTTTAAATTGTAATGACCAACCTTTTTGACCTTCAAAATTCGACATTAATACATCCACGGTATGTACGTGCCGATCATTCAAGTGCCGGAAAGATAGATTGATAGGGTGAAAGTAAGAAAAGACAAAACAGAATGGCACATCGTGACGAGCAATATATAATATACGACAGATGTTTAAAAAAGAAAAGTTTTATATACATACATCAACCAGATTAAATTAACATATTATCAGCCTGGACAATTATAATAGTCTATCCTCTGTGTAACGACCCTGAATTTTATAGCCTTAATTTGCAAATATTTAATAAATTTCAAATGTTCAAATAATAGGTTTTATAACTAAAATATAACTCTTTAAAATAATAACAAATAGTAGTAAAATAGAATTGTAATATCCCTGGATTTTGCCACTTTGAAATAGGCTATTTAAATATATTTTATATAACAAATAAATGGATTTTTATTAGCAAATAAACCTATTTTAATAATCTAATAATGATGATAAAATAGTTTTCGAAATTTGTTTACGGGTATAGATTGTTCAAATAAAAATAGAAAATTTGACCGAAGAACGTATTCCGAAATTTCAATTTTTCGACATCCAAAAGTCATTGGGAACGTTGTGCACACTTGGTGCAACATGCACACATATATGATAGGATTAGTAATAATAAACCACTCCTATTTACATACTAACACATATCTAATTAAGCATAAAAGTGGATGTGACAAATTATGTTAAAAAAAGCACACACACACACACACACACATTTATGTATATATATATATGCATATAAACACTCTTACACACACACACACACAAATGTCATGTCATAACTTAAGCATCCTAAACATGGGCTAGAAGGGGGTAATATGTATATGTAAGGGAGAGGGGAGGTATGGGTGCGTGCATGCACGCATGTATTATTCTGTTAAGTCACTTTACATATTTTACTAAATTTCTAAGTCTATAAATACCCCTCTCATTCCTACATCCTTTTCTTTGTTTTCATTTACATTTTCACATCAAACCCCTTTTCTTATCTTTATATATTTCAATGGCTTCCATCTCCAAATTCCTAAGAAAAAAAGATAGAGAAAATAGTGTAAAAATATAACAAAAACACCTTTCATTCACTTCCAAACTTCTTCTCTTCATAAAGCAAACCCTTGCACCTCTAACCCACCAAGCCTGAGCCTAATTTTCCTCTTGGCTGAGCCATGTTACACCCTACAAGCCCATACTAGGTCATATCTTGGAGCTAAGCCGGTTTGTTAGTTTTATAGCTAAGTTTGACGGAAGTTTAGTTCGATTTAGATAAGTTATGGTGAATAAAGTTCGTGTTTTTAAACTCAAGTACTAACTTTTTAAAGTTGTAAAATTTGTGAGTTAAAATGTTGCTCAAGTATGTGGTAATGTTATATGTTGTGTATGCATATTGTTGATTTGGTGTTGGTTGCTTATGCCGAAGTTTGAGTAGGCTATAAGAATTATACCTTGAATATTAGAAAAGTTAGTTAATATTTTGAATTAATATTTGTGCTTATGATTGTTCTATAATGTTATGATGTGATATTATATTGTAATGTTGTATGTAAGTTCATGACACAAAGGCAGCAATTCCCTAACCAAAAGCGACGTAGAAATCCGCATTTTGTCGAAAGTTTGATTTTTATTTCAAAGTGAAAACTTTTTAAGTTAAAACTTGGATTTTGGTTTTCAAAGAATTATTTTCATGTTTTAAAGAAGATAAGAGTTCAAAGTCGAAGTTTTTAAAGCTTAGGAATCCAAATTTCAAAAAGTGAAATTACGAGTCTGTATAGCGAAAGTCGATATACGCGCACTTCGGAAAATTTAACTATTTTTCTAATCTAAACTTGTTTTCACTTAGAAATCCTTTTGGAAATGTTGTTTAACTTTAATTTAGTAATTAAAGAACAATTATTTAATTATTTATTTGATGATTATTTAATTGATTTATTAATTAATAAAGGTAATTAGTACTTAATCATTTGTTAACAATGGTTTTTAAACATAAATGTTAATTAATTAAGTTAATCATGATTTGCTACTTAATCAAAGTTAGTTATAATTTAATTATTAATTAAGGATTAATTAATTATTAATTATCTATTTATTTAAGATAATTATCAATTAATTATTATTTTAAAAAGGGGTTTTATTTAATTAATTTTGATTAAAGCCAATTATATTTTATTAAGGTTTGGTTACTTTTAATTAGAGTTTAATTACTATTTAACAAGGATTTGATTCTAATTAATAAGATTTTAATTGTTTTAAAATCGCTTTGAGTTTAGGTCATCGGTTTTTGTTTTGAACTATTTTTGTTTCAAGTTTGTTTTAAATCATGGGATTCCTGTGTCGCTTACCCTTAAGTAACCCCATATGATTATGAAAGCTAAATGACGTCCATTAGCAGAACAAAACACCATTTTTCTATTACAATTAACTTGGACATTTACTTAAGCTGATTGATGGTTATGTAATGATCCCTTATACACCTACTGTTATATGGTGCCTTGTTAAAATGGATAAATCAAATCAAATAAAAAGCACCATTGTGGTCCTAAGCCTCCATTTGATTTTGCAAAGATAAATATTTCATTTTCTTTTGAAATGGTTTTATGGTTATTTCAATTTGAACAAGATATTTAAAGAATTATTTGACAAATGTTTTTACTAAAGATGTTTTTAACTAATGGGAATGGTTTTCCATGTAATAAAAAGAAACTTTTATAAAGAATTTTACAAAGGAATTTGGAAATTTATAAAAGGCTTTGGGTAAATGGATTTGAGTTTTGAAGCAAATAAGATTCCATAAATAAAGGAGATTAATAAAATGGTTTTCCTTATTAAAGGAAGCTAATTTGATTTAGAGTTATTTAAGAAGTTATTTAAACATGAAAGGTTTGTAAAGAAGTTATATAAATAATTTTGAATATTTATAAAAGGGTTTATAAATGAATTTTGAAGTTGGAAAGTATTTTGAAATGGATTTGGATTTCACATAAAAGAGATTTCATGAATGAAATGGATTTGATTAAAAAGGATTTATCGAAAGAAATATAAAAAGAATTTGAAATGTGGGTTATCTAAACTGATCTTTTAAAAATTATGGTATGGAACATCCATTCCACACTTAATACCGAGGAAATAGTGTTTAGGTTTGTCCTTACCTCCAATTTAAACAAAATTTGTTTAATCCTTTTTAACATGATTTGGAAGTAAGATGTTATTCGCAAATGCTTTATGAGTATACTTTTGTCAGATAGATAAGTATATGAATGTTTTAGACAAACGTTTTGAAAAGAGATTTATTAAATAAACATTTATTTTGAGGCATAACGGTGGCTATGGGTAAATAAATCACAAATGGAATTGGTTCGTGTTTATTTATTTAATAGTTAAATAACTGACTAGTAAATATGGACTCATAACGTAACTTTAGAAATATCTAGGAGAAACACCTGAGTTATATGACATAGTCATCTCTGATGGTGTTGCAATGTACACATAAATCTCGTTTCGTTCTCCTAGGCCAAATGATAAGGAAATCCATCCATTAACGTTTAAGAGCTGATCTTCGCTCTTATCTTTGACTATTTATTTCCAAAAGAACCGGGGTTGAGTTTACCAGAAACTATCGAATGTTGTTTCGAAGAGACCGGGATCTGGTATTATCCGAAAACCACATTGATCCAACTCAAGCATTTCGAAGTGAAGACATCTTGGAAATGGTGGAATTGCAAATGGAGCTCTCAAGCGTTTCGTTCAATCCCAAAATGAACTTGTATGGATGAATATTGGCATTGCATTGTTACCTGGAGGGCAGGGTTAGCATTCCAAGTGGGAAGTACTATATAAAAGGTAAAATGTAGCCTTAAGCCTAATCAATTGGGAGTGACTAAAACAAGGGAGATGTAGTAGGGCTAAGTAGGTCGCTCCCAAGCAGGGTACGATCATCCCTATCTAGAGTCGATATTAACTCTCATTTGTATGCTTCAGGCCCAATAACGGAGGGGTGATCATATTCGATACTACTAGTCAAGTGGTAAGCCGGTCATGTGTTGGCGGGAGATCTTGACGAGGTACTTGATGTTATTTTATCTAAAGATGCAGCGTGGTAGGCGGTACCTCAATAGTCCAGTCATTGTATGAAATTCATTCTTCAATAAACGCCATACGGACATAGTTGTGCCCAATTATGTCGAAATGTGATATGCAAGCATTTCAGTTATGTTCATACTACATTGACCCCTGGACAATATTATAATATCAATATATTTTTTATGGAAAATATTTTAGTTATCGTAAGGTGAAAACCCGTCGTGTTTATGTGAGGCGTGGTCTTACGAGATGCCTTTGATTTA
Source organism: Allium cepa (assembly GCA_030765085.1). Lineage (NCBI taxonomy): Eukaryota > Viridiplantae > Streptophyta > Magnoliopsida > Asparagales > Amaryllidaceae > Allium > Allium cepa. The sequence continues at coordinate 444,782,677 of CM060945.1, forward strand.
AAGGTTTTTATAAAGTTAAAGACTTATGCTATACTCACATAAGAGCTATGTCTGACTCGGGGTTTATTTTCCTTTTCCTAAATTCTTAGGTGCTCAAATTTGAATAGGCAGTCAAGTAGTTCTGATTTTTCCGTAGATTTATTTAGAAAAGCTTGAAGCAAGTGGCTTTGTTGATAGCTAGTTATTTTTCTTGTTTCCGTTGTATTATATGTATATTTTATCAGTTAGGTAAGAAAAAACTATTATAACTATCCTAGGGCAGAATTTACATTAGTATGTAACGCAGCGGATATTCAGGAAATGGATACAACGATGAAAAAGTAGAAATTGATGGATTGAAAAATACCGAATGCCCAAATCCGTTGATCTCAAAGATACCGGATTCTAGCTATCCCCAACACGTTGATCGCGCACGATACCATGTTAAAAGATCTAGGACTCTTCTACGTTGATCTCGCGCACGAGATTCCATGAATCGGCTTCAAATCTGTTGATTCGAACGCACTCGAATAACCGAAAATGGAGAAAGGAGCTCACACTCAACTTCCAATTTCAAAGTGGCACAAAGCACACAGACAAAGTTTTATTCCAAAATCAATCTCCTTTACAAATGACCCAACATCCCTATTTATAGGGTCACAACACACACATATCAGCTTTAACCTAACTTAGGTCGTTTACGACCTAACAGATCCCCTGATACAAACGACCTACAATCTAACGAACCAAACGACTTAACAAAATACAAGTTACCACATATAAATGACCTAGTACATATAACATGATACACGACTTAATAAATAACGATTCAATATATACAACACGAGTTACGACCTAAGCAACACACGACATAACCATATATACAACACATCCGCACGACATACGACCTAAAAACAGGGCGACCTAAAAAATACAACACTGCTTCATGACAGCGACTTAGGCTTCTGCGACTTAAGGAATTGGCTTTTGGAAATCTTCTTGCGGCCTAAACATCTGGAGCGACCTAAGAAGTTGCATCTCTTCAGCGACCTAACTTCACAGTGGTATAAGGTCGAGCGAGTTAACTCGCTAGGTCGGTTATTCCTGTAGGTCGTAGCTTGGTAGGGTTAGGTCGGAGCAACGTATAAGAATGCGTACTGGTTTGTTAATCTCACTAGGTCGCTTGAATGTCGTGTTACCTCGCGAGCGACCTTCACTAGGTCGAGAGCGACCTAAGGCCCTTGAACGATTCAAGTCCATTGAATTTGCAGATTGTGCTGCATCATCCTCCCCCGGTTGACAAGAATTCGACCTCGAATTTGCACCTTCCTCTTCCTCGACAGGCTCATTCCCATGAAACGAGATCAAGTATTTGACGTTAAAAACGTCTGTAGTATGAATATGATCTGGTAACCACAACTAATATGCATTATCGTTAATTTTCTTTACGATTTCCAAAGTACCAATCTTCCTAGTGGCTAGCTTGTTATAAGTTCCAACAGGAAATCGATCTTTGGTCGGCACTGCATACACAAAATCTCCTTCCTTGAAGTCAGTATGTCGTCATTTAATATCTGCGGATTGCTTATATTTCTTGTTCGCCTTAAGCAATCATTCATGTGAAAGTGCGGTGTGTATACAATTATATGTGCTAATATAGTATACACGGATCGTATAATATGGATTACAATACAAATGCAGAAATAGATGATAATAGCATTGTAAATAAAAAAATAGAAAAATCACACCAGAGATTTTTATACTGGTTCGGAGCACCGTCCTACGTCCAGTCCCAGACTACTATCTGGATTTTCACTAATTACAACCTCGCTTCACCCGGAGGAACAGGTTTACAATTACCCGAACAGCCGAACGGGATTTCACGCCTCTACAACACTGAGGGCTTCAACACTTGCCTCTTACAATACTGAGGACTTCAACAAAAAACAATTACAATTGTTGTTGACAACTTGTGCTCTTGTAAACACGGATTTGTCACTTGTAGTACACTCTTCCTATAATCTTATCCTCAAATTGTGAATGATGTTTGTGAAGATTATGGAATTTATATTGCTTATTGAATCAAAATATATGAGATAGTGTCAATGATTCAATAAGGAATGAAAGTAGTTTAGAGCTTTTTTTAATGCAAGTGAATTCAAAGAATAGATAGAGAGCATATATAATCTTCATAAAAAATCTTATTTTAATCAATGATATTGATGTGTATTTATAGAGAGAAAATAGTTATAACCTTTGGTGAAAAGTTGCAGTCAAAAGTTATGATCATTGATGAAGAAGAAGAGACGCAACCATTGAAGAAAGATGTGTCTTTTGGAAGAAGTTGCTCTCTGTTTAAAAACGGTCGACAGGTCAAAAACTAACCGGTAGACAGGTTTTTAAAAATATAGTCGTTATGTACATGTGTGCACGTTTATTGTGCACATTCAACAGGAACGGTCGACCGTTCATTTTTGGACCGGTCGACCGGTCTCTGTTAAGTTGCACAATAAAGTGCACAACCTATATAAATGTGTATGTATATATATTATATTTTGTGCATGATTATTTGAGGATAGATTTTGACAATTTTATTACTATTATAACATCAAATAATCAACCTATAATCTAGAGTACCATATGTACGTCTTGATTTGTCGATCGCTTTAATATTGTTGTCAGCAATCAAAATCTTTATAGAAGCTGTGACTCAACATTCTCCCCCTTTTTGATTGATGACAATATAAAAACTCAAGTATAGGATCTCCCCCTGAATATGTGATTTCCTGAGAGCAAAACGGTCGACCGGTCATATTTTAGGCTGTCGACCGGTTTGGCTCTGTGTGCAAAAATGCAGATTTTTGGCAAAAATTTTGAAAACGAGTCGAATTAATATATTATATATTATGTTATTATTGCAAAAATATACTGTATTACAAGAATTATATATGAAAGCAAAATAATATACATTATGGAATTCTAATGAGAAGGTGAGTTGTTATTAGAATTCTTGTCGTTTTCAATGCGTTTAGCCCACGGACTCCACTTATATCGAGCTCCTTCATTCTCGTTATAGTTTTTATCCCAAGAGTTTGGAGTTGTTGAAGTCGATGGTCTTGACGGCATTGGTTCATGAACATCGTGTTTGTTTGAACCGCAGAAGAATGAAGCCATTCGTTCTAAAGCGGATAAACGAGTTGAAGTACGTTGTTGTTCATGGTATAGTAGGTTTTGACCATAATGTAGTTGTCGTTGAAGATCAATTTGATGCTTTTGGTAGTGATGAATTTCATCGATTTGCGCCTTCGTGCGCGGAGAGCAGAATAGTGCTTTCTTTGCACGCTTGGATGTTGGAGTATGGCCAGGTGTGCGAAAACAATGGTGAGGGCATTCCGGCCTTTGTTTCGGTGTAATCGGAGAATATTGTTCCTCCGACTCCGAGCTAGTGATAGAAATATGAGATTCCTCTGCGCATTTGTCGCAAATGTGTGCCATGGTAGCTTGTTTAAGGTGATTTATAATTTTCAGCAAGAAGGTGAATGAATGAAAGTGTGTTTTTCAAACGTTTATATAGAAAAAAGTTTGCCAATGAACTTGAGGATAGGATTTGTTAGAGATAATTAGCCGTAAACAAAAACAATGATAGATAAAAAAAAATTATAAAAATAGGTATAGTTTGTTATAGGCTGAAATTTAAGAATTATTTGAAAAATATATAGCCTAAGTTTGAAGGTTACTTATTCTATTCTAGATCTTTCCGAGATACTAAGCCAAGCTCTCTTCGTAGTTTAATAAAACTAGATTCAAGTAATGGTTTAGTGAAAATATCGGCTATTTGATTGTCAGTGTGAACATATTCAAGATGTATATTACCTTTTTCAATATTATCTCTAAGGAAATGATGACGGATATCAATATGTTTGGTTCTAGAATGATTTACTGGATTTTTAGAGAGATTTATTGCACTCGTGTTATCACAGTATATAATTGAATTCGATAAATGTATATCGAAATCTTGAAGTGTTTGTTGCATATATAGTACTTGAGTACAAGCGAGAGCCGCTGATATATATTCAGCTTCACATGTTGATAGTGAAACACAATTCTGTTTCTTACTAAACCAAGAGACAAGTGATTTTCCAATAAAATGGCACGTACCACTTGTACTTTTTCTATCCGTCCGTGAGCCACCAAAATCAGCATCACTATATGATACTAATTCAAATGGACATTCTTTTGGATAGAAAAGACCAAAATCTTTGGTATTATTTAGATAACGAATTATACGTTTCACTGCTTGTAAATGTGATTCCTTTGGATCGGCTTGAAAACGAGCACATAAACAAACACTCATTAATATATCTGGACGACTAGCTGTAAGATAAAGAAGAGAACCAATCATGCTTCGATATAATTTCTGGTCAACATTCTTACCACTTTCATCTTTTTCAAGATGTGTAGTTGTACTCATAGGAGTTGGTTTACCAGATGTATTTTGTAATCCGAAGCGTTTGATAAGATTTTCACAGTATTTTTCTTGATTGATAAAAATACCGTTTGAAAGTTGTTTGATTTGAAGTCCAAGAAAATAAGATAGTTCTCCCATATGAGACATTTCGAATTCTTTGGTCATAATACTTGCAAATTCCTTGCAGAGTTTATCGTTTGTTGAACCAAAGATGATATCGTCTACATATATTTGGATAACCAGAATATCATTTCGAGAATGTTTAATAAACAAAGTTTGATCGACTTTGCCTATTTCAAATCCTGAATTAATAAGATAGCTACGTAAACGTTCATACCAAGCACGAGGTGCTTGTTTTAAACCATACAGAGCTTTCTTAAGTTTGAACACATGGTCAGGATTTTTTTCATGTACGAATAAAGGTGGTTGTTCGACATAGACATTCTCTTTGATAAATCCATTGAGAAAAGCACTTTTGACATCCATCTGATAAAGTTTGAAATTATGATAACAAGCAAAAGATAATAGAATTCTAATAGCTTCTAGTCGAGCAACTGGTGCAAAAGTTTCTTCATAATCGATACCTTCTTCCTGATTGTATCCTTGTGCTACTAATCTTGCTTTATTTTTAGTGATATTTCCTTGTTCGTCAGCCTTATTTTTATAGACCCATTTAGTACCAATTACTGACTGATCAGTTGGTCTCGGAACAAGTTCCCAAACGTCATTGCGCTCGAACTGATTTAGTTCTTCCTGCATGGCAATGATCCAGTAATCATCTGTAGCAGCTTCTTTTGAATTCTTGGGTTCGATATTTGAGAGAAAAGCGACATGACCCATTTGATTGAGTTGACTCCTTGTTCTGACATGTGATGTTATTTCACCTATTATATTTTGGGCCGGATGGTCTCTTAATATTCTTGGTGGTGATTGTAATTCACATATTTGAGGAGTATTCTCAATAATTACTTCTGAGTCAGAATCAGTATTTGAGATGATTGGATTATTAATGACTATTGATTCGTCATCATCTGATATTGTGTGAGAATGCTGATAGATTTCATCAAAAGATACATGAAGTGATTCTTCAATAGTTTTGGTTCGTTTATTAAATATTCGATAGGCCTTACTTCGTTCCGAATAACCGACAAATATTCCTTCATCGGCTTTTGGATCGAATTTTCCAAGCTGGTCTTTCGTATTTAAAATAAAGCACTTAGAACCAAAAACTTTGAAGTATGAGATTTTGGGCTTTCTTTTGTTAAACAATTCATAAGGAGTATTCTTGGTAAGAGGTCTTATGGACACACGATTTAAAACATAACAGGCAGTTGCAACAGCTTCTGCCCAGAAGTGTTTTGGTAAGGTGGTTCCATTTAATAATGTTCTTGCACATTCTTGTAAAGTTCGGTTCTTTCGTTCTACTACTCCGTTCTGTTGTGGAGTTCTGGGAAACGAAAAATTATGATATATACCTTTCTTTGTACAAAAATGTTCAAATTCATTATTTTCAAACTCTCCGCCATGATCACTTCTTATATTTTTAACTTTAATCCCTTTTGATTTTTGAATTCTTTTGACGAAAGATTTGAAATGATCGAAAGTATCACTTTTATTTTTTAAGAAAATTGTCCATGTATAACGAGAGAAATCATCAACAATTACAAGCACATATTGACTGTGATTTATTGATTGAACTCTAGTAGGTCCAAATAAATCCATGTGCAGTAACTCAAGCGGTTGTAATGTTGATATGACTTTCTTGGATTTAAATGATGATTTGGTCAATTTTCCTAATTGACATGCATCACAAATGTTGTTAACTTTAAAACTCATTTTGGGTAGTCCTCTAACTAGATTGTTTTTGGCTAGCTTGTCAATAGTTCTGAAGTTTATATGACAGAAACGTTTGTGCCATAGCCATGGATCATTGTCATTAGCCATAAGACACATATCTGAATTATGATTAATATTCATATTTAGAATATATATATTTCTGTCTCTATAACCTTCAAAAACCAAATTATGATCTTTATCTAAAATACTACACTTATTATTTGAAAAGGAAATTATAAAACCCTTGTCACATAACTGACTAATACTAAGTAAATTGTGTTTTAAATTTCTAACTAGCATGACATTAGTAATAAGAGGTAAGTTAGATGTACCACAATTGCTCACATCGCCTTTGCCGATGATATAACCTTTTGAATTGTCTCCAAAAGTGACTGAGCCACCATCTGAGTATTTAATATTTGTTAGTAAGCTCTTGTCTCCCGTCATATGCTTTGAGCAACCACTGTCCAATATCCACTTTCCTCTTTTCTTCAGTGGGACCTGCAAACATAGAATTAAGTTCATGGTACCCACTTTTCATAGGGTCCTAAGAGTTAGGTCTTAGGAGTCCAAACCCATTTGGGTCCGGTATCCCCTTTATATATATAATTATTATTAAGATGCACAGTATTCATGAATTGCTGAATGTATTTGTTCCTAATCAAATTGTTATTTGTTTTAGGAACCCATATTTTGATAGTCTTGACATCTTTCTTTTGAAATTTCACTATTGGTTTTGGTTTGAAATATAATAAACTAAGATTTTTCTTAGCTTCAGTTTTTTGTACTTTCTTCTTCCTTTTATTTCTAAGATGTTTCTTAGTTTTATGTTTGTTATATCCCAAACCTTGTTTATCTGAAATAGATTGTGAACTTTCAATGATTTTAGTCAAATTTTCTCGACCTTTGTTAAAGTTAGAAACATTTTGAGTAATGTCATCAAACTTTGTTTGTAAACTAGCTTTTTCTAGGTATAGAATTTTGACTTTTGCTTTAAGTTCATGATTTTCAGTAGTGAGAGCATTATTTTTCTCTTTTTGAGCTTCTATTTCTTGACTCAAAAGAGATATTTGAGAGTCAACATTAGATGATGATTCTTGAATATTTTCAAGTTCTTCTTCTAATATTTTCTTCTCATCTTTTAACATATCTCGTTCAAACTCTGCTCTACTTAAATCTGCTTTGACTACTTTTAATTGACGTTTTATGTCTTTATATTTGACTATCAATTCAGCATTAATATCAAGTAATTCATCAAATGTAGGAATTTGTACCTCATCTTCTGTTGCCATAAAGCAAACATTAGCTTGTTCATTCTCCGAATCACTTTCACTTTCTGATGAAGATGACTCTGAATCATCCCATGTTACTGAGAAGGCTCGTTTCTTTGATTTGTCCTTCTTATATTTGAATTTGTCATTTTCTGACTTTTTCTTTTGTTCTGGACAATCCTTCTGCATGTGTCCCTTTTTATGGCAGTTGAAACATTCTATAGCAGATGAAGATGGTTTATTTGATCCAGGTTTCCTTTTATTGTAGCGACTGGCTCTTCGATATTTTAGGAATTTTTTGAAACCTTTAGCAATGAACGCCAAATCTTCATCTTCAGAATCTGATTCATTTTTATCTTTCTCAACATGAAATGCTACATTTTTCTTTTCTTCTTTCTGTTCTTTTCTAGCCTGCAAATTTGCTTCATAGGACATTAAATTTCCTATCAATTCATCTGGCTTCATGACGGAAAGATCATTAGCTTCTTCAATTGCTAATACTTTTCCTTCCCATTCATTAGTCAGAGAATGTAGGACTGTTGAAACAACATCAAAATCAGAATACTTTTGTCCTAACCCAATAAGTGCATGGTGAATAGTTTGAAACCGTGAATACATTTCATTGATTGTCTCATTTGGTTTCATTTTGAAATTTTGAAATTGACTTTTCAGCATGGCTATTTTGGCTTGTTTAACCTTGTTAGTACCTTCATGAGTGATTTTTAGCGTTTGCCAAATTTGATATGCAGTAGTGCAGATACTAACACGGTTATATTCATTTTGGTCTAATGCACAGAACAACATATTTATTGCTCTTGCATTTACGGCTGCTGCCGTTTTCTCAGCCACAGTCCATTCTGAATAATCAGTTGTTGGATTCACTATTTCTCTTTGAGTAGCATTCCAAGCATCATAGCTACTTGATTGCATAAAGAATGACATACGTGTTGCCCAATAACTATAGTTAAGACCATTGAAAAATGGAGGTCTTTGTGTCGATTGCCCTTCTGTGTAAGTGGTGTTTTGAGTGCTAGTACTTGCGTTATTTGCCATATTACAAGAATATATCAAATAACTGTGTTACGGTTATATGATGACCGTGCTCTGATACCAAATGAAAGTGCGGTGTGTATACAATTATATGTGCTAATATAGTATACACGGATCGTATAATATGGATTACAATACAAATGCAGAAATAGATGATAATAGCATTGTAAATAAAAAAATAGAAAAATCACACCAGAGATTTTTATACTGGTTCGGAGCACCGTCCTACGTCCAGTCCCAGACTACTATCTGGATTTTCACTAATTACAACCTCGCTTCACCCGGAGGAACAGGTTTACAATTACCCGAACAGCCGAACGGGATTTCACGCCTCTACAACACTGAGGGCTTCAACACTTGCCTCTTACAATACTGAGGACTTCAACAAAAAACAATTACAATTGTTGTTGACAACTTGTGCTCTTGTAAACACGGATTTGTCACTTGTAGTACACTCTTCCTATAATCTTATCCTCAAATTGTGAATGATGTTTGTGAAGATTATGGAATTTATATTGCTTATTGAATCAAAATATATGAGATAGTGTCAATGATTCAATAAGGAATGAAAGTAGTTTAGAGCTTTTTTTAATGCAAGTGAATTCAAAGAATAGATAGAGAGCATATATAATCTTCATAAAAAATCTTATTTTAATCAATGATATTGATGTGTATTTATAGAGAGAAAATAGTTATAACCTTTGGTGAAAAGTTGCAGTCAAAAGTTATGATCATTGATGAAGAAGAAGAGACGCAACCATTGAAGAAAGATGTGTCTTTTGGAAGAAGTTGCTCTCTGTTTAAAAACGGTCGACAGGTCAAAAACTAACCGGTAGACAGGTTTTTAAAAATATAGTCGTTATGTACATGTGTGCACGTTTATTGTGCACATTCAACAGGAACGGTCGACCGTTCATTTTTGGACCGGTCGACCGGTCTCTGTTAAGTTGCACAATAAAGTGCACAACCTATATAAATGTGTATGTATATATATTATATTTTGTGCATGATTATTTGAGGATAGATTTTGACAATTTTATTACTATTATAACATCAAATAATCAACCTATAATCTAGAGTACCATATGTACGTCTTGATTTGTCGATCGCTTTAATATTGTTGTCAGCAATCAAAATCTTTATAGAAGCTGTGACTCAACATCATGTACCACTTTGTGGCATTCTTGCAACTCATTCACCAAATCACTAGCTCCTTTAACAACCCCTTTCTGAAATGGAACTATCGATAAATCCAACGGTCCCTTTGGAATTGTTGAATAAACAACCTGAAATGGACTGAAACCAGTGCTATGATTAACTGCATAGTTGTGTGCAAACTCAGCTTGACATAACTTCGAATCCCAACTATTCAAATTATCGTCCACGAGGCATCACAACAGATTACCTAGGGATCTATTCACAACTTCCGTCTGTCCATCCGTCTACGGATGATAAGCACTACTAAATTTCAACTTAGTTCCAACCATTTTCCATAGACTCATCCAAAAATGGCTCAGAAAACGAGTATCTCTATCTGAAACAATAGACCCAGGCAATCCATGAAGCCTATAGATCTCTTTGAAGTATAACTGAGTGACATTAACGGCATCTGCAGTCTTCCTACAGGCAATAAAATGTACCATTTTTGAAAATCGGTCAACCACCACATAGACAGAATCGTTGCCACATTGCGTTCTCGGCAATCCCAACACAAAGTCCATACTAACATCCACCCATGGTTTAGTAGGTATAGGCAACAACATATACAATCCTGCATTTGTAGTGGTTCCTTTTGACACTTGACAGATATGACATCTCTCCACAAATTTCTCAACTTCTTTTCTCATTGACGGCCAAAAATAAGAGTTTGCAATCAACTGCATAGTACGATCTCGGCCCATGTGTCCTTCCTCAGGTAATTCCTTCACAATTTTCATCCGTAAACTACAATCTAGTACACACAATCGAGTTCCTTTAAATAAAAAACCATCCACCAATATATACTCATCCGTTTTTCCTTTCTCGACATCATCCATAACCTTAGCAAAGTAAGGATCATCAACAAACAATTCTGGAAGTATATCAAACCCCGTCACTTCAACTTTCATCGTAGTCAATAAATGATTCCTCCTGCTCAATGCATCTGCCACGCGATTCGTAATTCCCGACTTATGTTTCACAACAAATGTAAATTGCTGCAAGTATGCAATCCACGATGTATGCCTAGCTGAAATTTTCTCCTGCCCTTGCAAATGTTTCAAAGCTTCATGGTCTGTATACAAAACAAACTCCTTATGGAACAAATAATGTCTCCAATGTTTCACAGCTTGTACAATAGCGTAAAATTCTACATCATAAGTATTATATCTCATCTTTGCTCCCGAAAGCTTCTCACTGAAATAAGCAATTGGTCGTCCATTCTGACTCAACACTCCTCCAACCCCAACCTTAGATGCATCAGTATGTAACTCAAACAACAACTGAAAATCTGGCAATAATAGAATTGGTGCTGACGTCAAGAGTTCCTTGATTCGCTCAAAAGCAAATCCTGCTTCCTCTGACCATGAAAACTGCTTGCCCTTCATACAATCAGTAACAGGTGTCATCACACTACTAAAGTGTGGTATAAATCTTTGATAATATGAAACCAACCCATGAAAACTTCGGAATTCTGTTATAGTCTTGGGCTGTGGCCAATCTCTGATTGCTTCAACCTTAATCTGGTCCACCTGTATACCTTCCTCAGATACAACATATCCCAAAAATAAAACACTCCACGCCATAAACACACATTTCTTCGTTGCTGCATAGAATTGTTCTTGATGAAGAATAATTAACACCTTTTGCAAGTGCTGAATATGCTTCTCTGTACTAAATCAAAATATCATCAAAGTAGACTACCACAAACTTCCCAATGTACGGCCTGAAAATTTGGTTCATCACCCTCATAAATGTACTTGGTACATTTGATAGACCAAACGGCATAACCAGCCATTCATATAATCCTTCTCTAGTCTTGAATGATGTCTTCCATTCGTCCCCTGGTCTAAATCGAATCTGATGATAACCACTCTTAAGATCAATCTTCGAAAAGATTACAAACCCACTGATTTGATCTAACAGATCATCATGCCCCGGCATCGGAAATCTGTATCTGACAGTGATTTTGTTGAGTGCCTTGCTATCCGTACACATCCTCCACGAACCATCCTTCTTCGGCACTAACAAAGCTGGTACAGCACAAGGACTTAAGCTCTCTTGTATGCGCCCTTGTTCAAGCAACTCTTCCACCAGCTATCTCACCTTCTCGTGTTCCTTTGGACTCATTCTGTAATGTGGTCTATATGGTAATACAGCTCCTGGAACAAGATCTATTTGGTATTGTATGTCCCTCAACGGTGGTAACTCCGTTGGCAGCTCTTCAGGAAATACATCTTCAAATTCTTCCAGCACTGGCTTTACTTCTTCAGGAATTTCAACCACTTCATTACTCTCACGTCCAATCAACAAAAATACTTCAGGTTCATCTTCGACTTCTTTAATAAATTCCTTCAAAGATAGCAAAGTCTTCAGTTCTTCAATCTCCTCCAACTTGTTTTCTTCTTGTTGTCGCTTCTTAGGAACTAAAGTGATTTTTGTGCCTTCGAACATGAAACTCTAGTTGTTGGTACGACCATCATGTTGCACAGCTCTATCATACTGCCACCATCTTCCCAACAATAAATGACATACATCTATATCCACAACATCACACCAAATTTCATCTTTATATTTCTTCCCAATCGAAAATTTTACACAAGCTCTTCTATTGACCTTTACTTCCCCTCCTTTCCTCAACCAAGCCAACTTGTAGGGTTTTGGATGCTTCTCGGTCTTTAATGCCAGCTTCTTTACAGCTTCTGAAGAGATAATGTTGTCGCAACTTCCAGCATCGATAACAAACTTGCAAACCTTTCCCAAAATAGTGCATGTTGACTGGAAAATATTACTCCTCAACCAACTTGAATCACCCTCTTGCTTTGGTGTCAAACAGGACCTCCTCATCATTAAATTACAACCCTCATCTCCTGACAATAACTCTTCTTCCTCCTCATCTTGTGGTGAATTGGAACATTTTGCTTCTGCATCCTCATCCTCAACCTCAGCAACCATCACTCGTTTCTTTGGCTTCGGACATTCATTGCTCTTGTGACCAAACTCTTGACAATTAAAGCATTTGATACCACTATTGACCTTGGTCTTGGCAACTTCACTAACAACCGGTTTTGCAACAGCCTTGGAAACATTCGCATTGCTACTAGCCCCTTTCACTTGATTGTTGGAATTTGTAAACACACCACCTCCTCTTCTGCCTTGCTTCTCCCAAGCTAGAGTCTTCTGGTGCGCTTCAGCCGCAGATCTTGGATCAAACATATTCACCATATCCTAGATCTGCATTCTCAACCCTCCAACAAATCTAGCTGTCAATTGTTCCTCTATCTCCATGATATCATTCCTCGCAATCAGTTGATAAAATTCATCCGCATAATCATTCACCGACTTCGTTCCCTGTCTAGAATTCTGTAATCATTGATACATAAGAGACTGATAATTATACGACAAGAAAGTAGCCTTCATCAACTTCTTCATCTTCTCCCATGAGACAATCTTTGACTTTTCCATCATTTCCCGTGTTAGCTTAGTTTGTTGCCACCATGCCATAGCTCTTCCTCTCAAACGAGTAGCAACCAACTTAATCTGCAATGCTCAGGAACTTCCTTAAAGTCAAAAATTTCTTCAACATTATATAACCAATCCAAAAATTCTTCCGCTATCATACCACCCTTCAATTCTGGAATTTCCATCTTCATCCCCGACTCCCACCGACGATCGTCTTCAACCTCCCGATATGCATTTCGTACTTGGTCTCGATCTCGATAATGAACACTACATCTATCACCATCTTCACCAAAAACAGATGTACTTCGATAACTTCCTCGACCATCCCACATCTCTGTGATCACGCATATCTCTTCTACTATGTCTTTCAACATCACGATATGGCTCATCTCCAAATCCGTGTGGAGTTCTTCTCTCTTCATTTCAATACTCATGATGTTCTCTTCTCGTTGAAACTGATGATTCTCTTCTTTCTCGATAAGATTGTGGCGACACCCTCCTCGCTTTCGTAACCGACGGCGAAACTCTGTTTCCTCCATGATTCGAGACTGGCAACCTTCTCCTTTGACTTTGATTCATATCAATCATCAATTTCTCCAACTTTCCAATACCTTCATCAAATTTCTCATTGATACGTTGTTCCATTTGCTCGGCTTCTTCTCTTCTATACAACGCTTCAACATTCTGATGACGATTAGCTCTTCTCGGAGGCATTGTCGAATCAAACAACAAATCTTCAATTACTTTAACTTCGGCCTTGATCTAACTTGAACACTTCAATACTTCAAACTCACTCCAACAGGCTCCGCTTAGCTATGATTGGCTAAGTCTAGCTCTGATACCAAACTAACGCAGCGGATATTCTGGAAATGGATACAACGATGAAAAAGTAGAAATCGATGGATTGAAAAATACTGAATGCCCAAATCCGTTGATCTCAAAGATACCGGATTCTAGCTATCCCCAACACGTTGATCGTGCATGATACCGTGTTAAAAGATCTACGACTCTTCTACGTTGATCTCGCGCACGAGATTCCGTGAATCGGCTTCAAATCCGTTGATTCGAGCGCACTCGAATAACCGAAAATGGAGAAAGGAGCTCACACTCAACTTCCAATTTCAAAGTGTCACAAAGCACACAAACAAAGTTTTATTCCAAAATCAATCTCCTTTACAAATGACACAACATCCCTATTTATAGGGTTACAACACACACATATCAGCTTCAACCTAACTTAGGTCGTTTACGACCTAACAAATCCCCTGATACAAACGACCTACGATCTAACGAACCAAACGACTTAACAAAATACAAGTTACCACATATAAACGACCTAGTACATATAACACGATACACGACTTAACAAATAACGATTCAATATATACAACACGAGTTACGACCTAAGCAACACACGACATAACCATATATACAACACATCCACACGACCTAAAAACAGGGCGACCTAAAAAATACAACACTGCTTCATGATAGAGACTTAGGCTTCAGCGACCTAAGGAATTGGCTTCTGGAAATCTTCTTGCGGCCTAAACATCTGGAGCGACCTAAGAAGTTGCATCTCTTGAGCGACCTAACTTCACAGCGGTATAAGGTCGAGCGAGTTAACTCGCTAGGTCGGTTATTCCTATAGGTCGTAGCTTGGTAGGGTTAGGTCGGAGCGACTTATAAGAATGCGCACTAGTTTGTTTATCTCACTAGGTCGCTTGAATGCCGTGTTACCTCGCGAGCGACCTTCACTAGGTCATGAGCGACCTAAGGCCCTTGAACGATTCAAGTCCATTGAATTGGCAAATTGTATTGCATCTGTATGACTCTGATGTAACATTTTTGAAATGACTTTGTAATATATTTTGTTGAGTAATATATCTTGTTCCATTACATTGTGAGATTTTGTGTTGTTAGTTTCTTCTGCTCTATCTTGCTTTCTTTCATCCCAAATGACCTGTCTTTCGAACGACTAAATGGTCGGCACACGAATACCGAGGATATATTAGGTGTCGCCTTTGGTAGTAAGTAAGGCGCATCGTTACACTTAGACTATAAAAATGAATATGTCTTCAAGAAATCCAGCTCATCTTTTGAAGCTCTAAAGCATCCATAACTAAATCTGGAATTATGCTTGGGCTGACCCAAGCATTATAAGAAAATAACGTGCAAATTAGTCTGGTAAACAAACGTGAGAAACACAAATAAAATGGATTTTAATATTATAAAATCTTTCAAAAATAAAGGTATCTCGTAAGATCATGCCACACATAAGCACAAATGGGTTTTTACCTTACGACAGGCAAACCATTTCCTTAAGAATTCCAGTGATATTATAATAATATCTAGGGTTTAAAGTAAATATATGGCATAGCCGAGATGCTTGCATCTCACGTTCCAGCATAGTTGGACATAACTAAATTTGCAAGGCACTTATTGAAGAAAGGATTGTATACAATTACAAAGCTACTGGGGTACCATCTGTTACAGTACATCTCTTGAAAAATATATCGAGGTCGCAAAACATTTGCACCCCTACCATCATAGATCCGGCCTACCCTTTCCTAGATAGTACTGAATATGTCATCACCCCGGTAGTCGGCCAACAACCGTACCAAGTCACTAGCATACATAAATGGATCAATATTGATCTAGATCGGGAGAAGAACATTCCCTAATGGTAGCGAACTAAATAGTTTTCTTGCTTATCTCTTGTTGTAGCCATTACCGGGGGTGTGAGGCTTGAAGCTACATTTTACCTTTTTAGAAAATCTCACTTGGAAGCTAACACTTCCCTCCAGGCAACAATGCGATGCTAGCATTCATCCATACAAGTTGTTAAGGATATGAATAAATTGAAGGTGCTACTTCTACTACACCCTCAGGATAAGTAGCAAGTAGCCCTTGCACTTCAAAGAACTCTGTCTTTAATCATCTTCAAGATGTCTCTAATTCGAACGCTTATGTCGGTTCGAAGTGCTTTTCAAATAATATATTCGCTCACGGTCTCTCTGAACCGACCGACGATAGTTTTCAGAACTGGCGAAGATTTGATAGTTATAGATTTGGTAGTATGTTATTGAACTATCAAATAAGCAAACAATTAAATCAGAGATTTAACCAAGCATGATTAAGCACATAAGCAACCACTAAGCCTATTTAATTGAATCTTTTATTAATTAAAACCACTTTTCAAATATTTGTATCAAAATACCTTTTTCAAAAGTATATTCACAAACCCTCTCTACTGTTTTCAATACTTAAAAATATTCATATACTTATCTCAACGGTATAAGTATATTCACAACCATTTCACTATACTTAGAAAATGTCTCTGTATACTTGTATCAATGATATGAGTTATTTACAAATCTTAAGAAAGATTTCAATCCAAAACCATATTGAATTGGGTTAAAGAAAATGTCATTCAAAACATTAGTAACACTAAACCCAAAACACTTTACTTCATGGGATAAGTAAATGAATCATGTGGAAATTAGACCAAATATATTTACCACCAGTTTCTTATTTCAAACAGTATTATTCCTTGATTAACAATGAAATCGGACAAATTAGAAAACTATCATTGCCTTGACATTCATTCTTAATTCCCATGATTGGGACGAGTTTCCATATCTTGGAATTTGGTGTTAAGTATGAAAAGAATATTTTCCATACCACCATAAATTAAAATGATCATTTATAGAAATCAAATCTCATCTATTTTATAAACTCCTTTATATATTTACTTTATATTAATAAAACTCCTTTTATAAATCTCATTTCTTGTAGAACTCCTTTAATAAATCTCCAAATTTATACATAAACTCCTTTGATAAATCTCCAAATTTATTTATAACAAACTTTCAGTTTCAAGATAAAACCAAATAATTTCCATAAAATGACCATTCCATATGTTACTATAAATCTACAAATGTGATTTATTATTTCAATTTATCAAAATGATATCATTTCCCCTTTTGTTAAAACGCCACTAAAAAATATATTCTTTTATTTATAAAATACCATTTATATATCTATTTTCGTATGCAATATTTTATATAAAACGTATATTTATTCCAAAATGTTTCTGTCTTCTTTTAAAACAGAATCACTTTATTATAAAGGATAAATTCCCCTTTTCCTTAAAATAAACATTCGTTATTATATTAACATTTTTGTAAAATAAATACTTCTTAAAAAACTTTTTAAAACATTTCCAAAAAGTTGGAGTAAAATATAGAAGTTCAAAACTATTTTTTTTAATAAAATACCACAGAAAATTTAAAGGTCAAATTTAAAATCATTCTCTGAATCAAAAACCAATTTCAAATCCAAAACATCAATATAATAGTATTTCCAGTTACTATAATAAGGCCAATAACGACCACAACAATTAACCAATGCTACTGCTACCTTTATCACTAAATAGGCTCAACTTTTAACATATCTATGTCATATCCAATATGGCCAACTGCCAAACTTTTAGCATTCTATAATTTATATAACAAGTATATAATTAAAATTAAAATAAACGGTAACGAGGAATCTGGATTTCTCTACAAAATTCCATATATTTCATTCTATATGCCATTCACTGTTCAAAGCATAAATTTAACCAAAACAAACTAAAAAAATCATTCAAGCATAAAAATAATGATTTATATCTACTACATATCATGCAGTATTCATCCAAAGGTGAGATAATCACCAAAATTCCAACAGACGCTAAAGCGCTCCAGTCTGATAGTAGTCGATTTTAGCTCAAAATTTTGCTCACTCCAAACTCGACGAAATCAATTCCAATACGTAGATATTTCTGCTACGAGCGCAACGCAAAAGACCCCATCTCGATTGGACCTCGTATGAGAGAGATGTATTATAAGATTTTGATTTTAAAATATACATTAATTCACTAATCACTTTATTAATTTATAACTATCCCTACAGCATCCTTCTTCCCAAATTCCACCATTACTGTACATGCACACAAGTGCATGCATACATCCTTCCCGCTGCCTCACTCGACGAAATCGCGTGTCGCCTTCGCCATTGAACTTTCTTTCGCGAATGCTCCTTCTCCGACCCAACAATTAGAGGGTTTGGATTACAATCTAGCAACCCTAAATTGACCATGCCAATGTCACATTCTTCAAGGAGGAGCCGCAACCCCCAAAACTTCCACCGCCAACTCGCCTTTGCTGGAGAAGCACGAATCCATACTCCATTTTGCCATACTTTGATTCAATCCTCCTCAACCGAAAATCCTAGCTCAGCCTTCCAATGTCGAGCATCCTAAGTGACAGCCGCACCCCCCAAAACAACACATAAATTTAAAGCCGGGGATACGATCTCAATAGATCTAATTTTATGATTTTTAGTGGGATGAATATTTTGATTATGAATTTTGAAAGGAGAGGGTTTGATTTTCTTTTTAAGAGGAAATGAAAGAAGGGAGAAAAAGAAAAGTAAGAGGGAAAGAAGAAAATGAAGGAAAAGTCAAAGATGAAGTATTGTTTATTTGCGATTTCCGCACGTTGCTACACAGCATTTCGTTCACGCACAAACCGCGGACGACAAAAAAAATACGATCGGGCAAAAAATATGATACGATCACAAAACAACAATAAACTGCGCTAGTTATCTTATACTATGAAACTTTAAAAATACTATCGTTTGGCAAAAGATACGTCAAACGATAGTTTAAATATTTTTCAAATTAAAAATTATGGAAAAATCTCGTAAATTAAATTAAAAATACGTCATTAAAAACATATCATTTTATTAAAAATTGATTTTCTTATTATTTATTAAATTGGAATCAAATATAAGTATTTGAATAAAATATTCGCATTTGAAACATTAAAAATATCGAGTCGTTACATAAATAGTGTTGTATAAGTAGAAGTGTTGGATACAGATTGACTTTTAAGTTAAAATAAGTAAACTAATTTGTCGAAACTAGTTTTAAAATATGTTCATAAATCATAAGCAACAAATCGTTGGTTCTCATGTTTTGACTTATTAATCGTTTTGTAAGCTACTTGTAAGGAGATGTCAAATACTAGACTTGCAATAAGTGACTTATAAGTGGTTTCCAATCGTGCTTTAAATGATATACCAATTAACATGATTACTTATTTTTCAGTTCTTTCTACTAAATACATATGATGCCAGTTTACAACCAAGTTGGATAAGGTTCAAAATATTTCATATAAATTGAAAAATGGGGTTGAATCCTCAAATTTTACTTGTAAGAACAAGAATAAGATTAGAGCTCCTGCTAGTTTTGCTCTATGTGTGAAATGACATGATATTTCAAAATGTGAAGAGGTCTAAATCTGATATGTAAATTGATAGGTATGAATGTGAGAATTTTCATGTGGAAGGCAAGAAAGACCATTCAAAGAATTGAAGAATCTGATATGTAAATTGGTAGGTATGAATGCGTACTCAAATAAAAAACCAACACAATTTCACACAACAATTTCATTCTAAATCAAACATATAGACATCGTAGCTCGGTTTCTACCAAAGACATCAACAACTTTCAAAGAGTGACCAATTTAAGATTGCTGCCACAAACGATTCTAAACAAAAAGGCATAGCTTAACATTTAATTATATCAATAATTCATTGCTTTAAGTTTAGGCCATATAACAAACATAGGTTGATGATAGTAATATTTCACTTGAAGTCATCAGATTGGGAAAAAAAAAGGTTGCCGCAAACACAAATTTTCGCATCACGAGCTGATACTCAGCTTCAGATCTCATTGTCGGCGACATTTTTCATTGCATAGATGCTATTAACTGCTTCTCTGCATACAGATACAATTTCATAAATTCAGGGACGGATGTATGCCTATGCATACCTGGGCTATAGCCCGGGTCTATATTCATATTCTTGATATATGAAAAGACTAATAACATAAATTTCAAAAGAAAAGACTGGTAACAAACTCAATAGTCCATTAAACTACTTAACAAGTTGGTCATCTCACCTATTGTTAATTTAGTCCATTAAACTACTTAACAAGTTGGTCATCTCACCTATTGAGTATCCATTCATTTTAGATCAACCTAAAAGAAAATTAGAAAGAAAAAAAACAAAGTATTTGTGAAAAATGCCCCAGTTAAATTTAATTTTTAAAATTGCTATGGTGCTAGTTATATGTTATTTTTCAATAAATAAGATTTTAGTTTATTCCATTTCTCGGTATAAAACCCTAATTTACTAAACTTTTGAACAAATTGGTTGATAATCATTTTTCCTTTGATATTAATTGTAATTGTTTGACGGTCGAGTTTAATTTACATGTCCACGGTTTTATAATTGTTAAATCGATTTATCCATATACTTTCATAATGTTAGTTAAAATGATTTACATGTTCATTATTATATTTATTTATCGTATTAATGTTTATTTTGACGTACCAAAATTTATTAGCCCGGGTCAATATAAAACCCTAGCTCCGTCTATGGTCCTAATAGATCAACCAATGTATAATGCCATAAAGCTTCACATATCAAAAGATTCATAGTGCTCTATCACAGGGTGGAGTCATGACTTCTGCGTTGGGCTTCCAGCTTTTATGTACGTTTTTACATGTGAACACGATAAGATCTATTGCAAATTAATAAAATGTTTTTTTTTAATATAAATTTTCTCATTTTATCCCATTGTTGATGCACCTGAACCGATAGTTACAACCTCATTCCTCGTCGGTCTTTCGACCTCCAACGACAACCTACACAACTATCATCAATGGTCAAACAATACCCATCAACCAAGCTATGCCCACTTCGCTCTTACCCATAATCGATAGCAGTATCGAGCACACAACATCCCAACTCGGCCTCTATGGGGTATCTTGCCATTCCATGGCCATATGCTTTATCGTACACATGCCAAGCCCGCAAGCCGTACCTGTGGGACTTAGGACTTCTAGAAGGCTACAACAGTGGCAGTTCCCCCAACTAAGGGCATTGATCCATACAAACTCCCCTGCAAACGGCATGACAGTAGTAGAGAAACCCTAAGGGATAAATGTGGACCATTACTAAGCATCAACGAATAAAAAGTACTTGGAGTGCAAGGCATTAGACCATTTAGATCTTAGTCAAAACGGATATTTAAAGACCACAGTCTGCATTGGCACAAAATATCAACTTTGTAGCACGAAACCCTGATTTGCTCTTTGTATGCATTGTAGTCAGATCATAAATTTAAAAAAAAAGAACCATATTAGTTGCAGATCTACTAATCGAAACATTCTAAAAATTAATCCTGTTTCATTTTCAACCAGTACGTCACTCACTCTCGTCGCTCGTTAATATCTTCTGCCTGAACCCAACGGACGAGGATCTTCAAATCCATATAACTTCTAGGTCGAAATTTCGATCAATAGTAAATGCTAAGATATATCATGATTGAATTGTTTGAATTGTATAAGGGCATAGATTGAAATGTTTTCGTTAGAGCTAAGTAGTTAATATCGGGTATAGGGTACGCATTGACCAAGTACCGATATATGATATTTTTTAATACCATAAATCTTTATTATTTTCTTCATTTTTATACTCTATTCATTATTTTTTCGGTCATTTAATCATCTATATTACTTTTCCAAAATTTTCATATTTATAGTTTCATCCTTTTCGTTCTCATTTAATTTATCAAATAAGCAATGTTGATTTAATACCAATTACTGCTTTAGCTGGTTCTTATTGATATGTCAAATATACAATTATACAACTCTTCGGCTTTTAGTTCTTAGTGCATGATATAACCAATAAAATGAATTTTCATAGGCTAACTTGCCAATTAGAAATGGTGAACAAAAAAACAACTAAAAAGAGAAGTAGCTCTTTCATTAACTTGTTTTTAATGGTAAATTCTTCATGGAAAATAAAACATACAAACAATGGAACAAGTAGAGTTTTTTTATTGAAAGACTAATGAAGAAGGCTAAAACTATGGAGTTAAAACCAAAAATTAGTGCATTGGAATTTCTAATATGATCTAAATATTGTCATTTACCATATACAAAAAACCAATATTGAAAATGTGAAGATGTTTATTTGTAAATACATTTTTTTTCCAACACATACAATAATGAACAATATTGTTGAAAAATGTCGGGTATTTCATACTAAATATTAGGGTGATATATAGCAAATATCGACTATATATCGATAACAATATTTTAAGCAGCATTTTGAAAAAGTATCGACCTAGGAGTGATATGAGATATATCAATGATATATCATGTTAACTGCATAACATTAGAGAAAGAAAGTGGACAATTGGAGATGTGATTTATTACCATAGACCTGAGCTCATACTTTTAATGATACTCATATCCATAAATTAGCAGGAGTTGGAGACAAACAAGTTTAGATGTTGGGAAACATTGGGTTCTCTCTCAAATCAGTATGGGAAGAGTAGGACTTCACCTTTCTAAAGTTCAATGGCAAATATTCCATGAGATCAAATCAACTATAAGAGAATGGTTTTAACTGCATATAAAAGCTTTGAATAATATACTTTGATAAATGATACACCAGTTAAGTTGGACTCTCTGACCAAATCAACCAGTGTATTGAGTAAGTTAGAGGATGATGACATGATTACTTATTTTTCAGCTCTTTCTCTTAGTGCCAGTTTATAACCAAGTTGAAAGAGATTCAAAATATTTTCATATAAATTGAAAGATGGGGCTAAATCCTTAAATTTTATGATCAGACTTATAAAGGTGTTTCCCGTGTTAGTTTTGCAGTAGGAGAAAATAAAATGATATTTCAAAATGTAAACAGATCTAAATTTAAGGCATGCAAACTTAATGATATGAATGTGAGAATTTCCATGAGGAAGAGTAGAAAGACCATGCAAAGAACTGAAGAGAATATTGAACTAAAAAGAGGTAGCATGCCAAGGCTTCAGGGAGGTGAAGACGTTTCTGGAAAATGGAGCAATTTATTAGTTTATCCGTTTTTACTTTTGCCAACTGGTGTAATGATTTATTTCAGCTGACAATATATTCTATCAAATAAACATATTTACACTAACCTTGAATTACCTCTTAATGAAATTTTGTTTTCATGGCAATTCACTGATTTTATAGTCTTCCCTACAATATTTATGTGTCCCAGTAAAATTTTACTGGTCAAAATATTTTACAACTTAAGTTTCATTGACATATAACATAGATCTTTTAGAAAGATATAAGATTTATGATTTATGATGGAGATTGAATAATCATTTTGTTCTATGAAAAATATTAAAGGTTTACAAGTTTAAAATGGAGGGAACTGGATAAAAAGACAAACTTTGAAAATTATTTTAAATCTGGATTGAAAGTGTCAAAATTCATGATAAAGGACAAACTTCTTCTTAAAATTCATTTCATCTCTCTCGCACTGCTCAACTCCAACCAGCAGGCAATTGCCACCGTGCATCACCTCGCCGCACCTCACCATCCTCCCCGCCCCACACACAACCAACCTCTACGTCATAGCCACAGCTTCCATCGTAGTCAACACTTCCCAAAAGATTAAATCGACACAAACCCTACGCTCACCAATTCTCAATGTCGAACCACACCACCACGCCACGTTAAGTCACTTCATCAGAACCCAAGTCAAGAGAATGGGGACGACGAATAGCAAAAAAACAAATATTAGAAAAAAATGCTAAAATAACTAGCATTTTATGAATATAATGCTATATTTATTTATTCTTATAGTCTAAAAAATGCAAATTAATTAAGCATTTTGAAAAACTGGTGTTATATTTATTTTATAGCTCAAAAAATGCTACTTATATCTAGCATCATAAAGTTAGTGCTATGTTCACGTATTCACTTTTATAGCATAAATAATACTAGTTATAGTTAGCATTATTGGTTGTTACTTCAAAAAAAATTCAACACAATCAATCACCACTGCCACTTGACACCACCGTCGCACATTCATCATTAATTATCATCGCAACTCGACCCAAAATCAAACATCTCGCTAAAAAACCAAAAAAACTAACTGTAAAGTAGACATCATCACCACCATTACCCGCCACCGTCACTGTCAGCTCCACTCCATATGACATCTCCCTTGAAGATGTGTATTCTATTGCCTCCTTCGATTACAGTTACCACGTTTTTTTAGCATTGGCGTTGTAGGGAATTATTACCAAAAGATTTCCCTTTGAGCTAAAAATAAAACTTAACTTCGTTGAAACCAAAAAATTTCAGAAGTTTACTCTTGAGTCTATTTTCCTGTTTAAAATGTTCATGTTGTTTGTAACATGATGTGTAAAAAATTAACAATTAAATTTCTAAGTAGTCGATAAATGAGATTTTTCTCCATTTTGAAAAAAATTTGGTAGTGTTTGGCTAGAAAATTAGAAAATGCGTTGTGTTTTGCATTTTCAATATATATGTCAAACGACGTGGAAGATGAGGATAAGTTGAATAATCCTAGTCATTGGGGAATTGGTAAAATTTGTAGGATCGATTTCACCCTAGAGGGGGGTGAATAGGGTGATGGTGTTAATTATTAAAATTAATCGCGGAAGCTTATAAATTAATTTCAATTCAGATCACAGAATAGCAGCACAGATATCGCAGAATATAAATAATAGAATAAAACAGAACAACACAGAATTTACCCAGCTTCGGCAAAACCCTGCCTACGTGCTGCCCCCAAGATTTCTACTAGAAATTAGATAGTCCCTCGCTTACACACGTAAACTCGCTATACCCGCTATTGACTAATCTAATTCTACGCTCAAAACCCTGCCACAACTCAACTACCGAGTTGCGAATTCTCAAACTACACACCGTAGTTTGTACCCTAGTCACACGACTAGAAAATTAAACGGTTTAAAAAAGAAATTACAAATTTAAAAACAATTTAAAAATAAAATAAACCCTAATTGTAATCTAAAAGCCCTTTATAATTATAAAGTCCAATGTTAGAATTAACGGTCGGCCCCCTTTTTCTTCTTTTATAATTTTTGGCCCGGTCCTTCTATGTTCGAAATAATGGTGGCCGTGTCTTTGCAAATTAGGGCTTCGTTCGATCTCTTTCCTTTTCGCTCTTAAATTAGGGATTTTGAGAAATTGAAGCGCCGCTTCGATGATTCGAGTTTCTGATCTTGGATGCTTGCTTTGTCGAATAATCGTCTCTTCGATTTCGCATGTGGCTGCTTCTCTTTCGTCGAGTTCGATTACTTCGGTATGTATTTTGTGCTTTTTGCTTCTTCTAATCTTTCGTACTTGAACTCGATCTGATTCGAGATGAATGATTATTATTCTCAGTTTTGCTTGAACTCGAATCCTTCAATTGCCGATGATGTTAATCACTTTTATAGGGTTCGACCCCCCTGTATTTTCGTCGTATATATTTTATTTGAATTTGTCAATTATTCATCTCTGCCACTTGATTTTTCTTCAACGAATGTGATGACTTCTGACTTCTTCAATTTCGAATATTTCGTGTTTACTTGGTTAACACGGTTTGATTCAATTTCGTGATGACCACGGTATTTTGATTTCTGGAATTTATACTTTGTTGACTTGTTCAACATTGACATGGCGATTTTACTATGACTTCGGCCTTGACACTGATTTCGACTTCACTGAGAACTATAGTCTCTGGCCATCTTCTGATCGGTTTAACATGAACTGACTGCACTTGCTTGATATGAAATTCTGGTGGCATTGTCATCTTTTCACTGTTACAATTTGTTCATCTCTGTAGTATTGATTTTCACGCCATTGTCTTTAGGTACTCTGATTCGTATGTATGCTGTGCATTTGTAGTTGGTTTGAAAACTTTTGTGTTGTAGCTGTCTTGTATAACTTGAACTTGATCTGTGCCTTGTCCATTCTCATGTGTTCATCCCTGTAATATATGCTACTGATACATTTGGAGTTGGTTCATGTTGCATTGACTTGTTTTGTACTGGTGCATACTGTTGCGGCCTGTACTTGTTATTTGCATCATTTTGATACTCCATTTCTTGACCTGTCTCATTTCAGTTGTGTCTGCATTGTCACTGTTTGGTTGATGTCACCTGAACTTGATATTTTGGTATCGTGTAGCTGTGACATTGTTTGATTGTTGTTTGTTCTTGCTTTTGATGTATTCTGTTGTGGCCTTTAACGAGCTTGATTCATGCTGTTAGGATTGGCATGAATCTGTATTCATGTTGCTGTGTTGCTCACTGATGCATTGTTGTAGCTGGTTTATTGATGCATTCATTGTAGCTTGTTGTTGTATATTTGTGACATTCATGTTGCTGTTGCTTAGTATCTTGAAACTCGGCCTATTGTGTACTTCATATAGTTGGTTCATGTTGTTGCTTATGTTGGTGGCCATCTTCAAGTCAGTTTGCATGATCAACTTGTTAAAGTTAATGGTTGCTGTGCACTTTTGTGCTTGCATTTTGATGCAGTCTTCCTTAGCATGCTACTGATTGGTGTTTCATTTCTTGTGATATCCATGTTGCAACTGTTTTTGACATGTTAACTGCCCTGTGTTGAGTCCAGTTTCAAAAACTCGGGTTTGACCTTGTGCTCGTGTCGAAATTTTGAATATACTGCACGTGAGTTGAACCCGGCTTTTCATTTGGGTTTGACCTGTGCTCACCTGTCCCTGTAAATCAATCAAGTGTATATCGGTGTGCACGGCCTTGTGGCATATACAGTAATACACTGTGTATGTCACAAGTTGTTCGTGTATGATGAATTCAAATTTAAATTATGACGAACAACCCAAATAAGTGAGGCAAATCATATTTTCAAAAATTCACGTTTTATTTTATATTGCAAAAATATTTCTTTTTCAATTTTACTGCGTTAGTGAATATTTTTGCAGATTGCTCAGATGCTGGATTCAAACTGGAATGCAGTTGAAGATAAATACGAGTGTGAGTGATATGTAGTGAGGTGAACTGTAAATATGAAATGTGATGTAATTGTAATCAAAGTTGTATAGTTATAGTGAGAGCTTGAGATTGTACTATTCAAAGTTGTAATAAATATTTATTTGAATAAAATATTCGTTTAAATTCAAATTTTGTGTTATTTAATTTTATTCAACAAATATTTATTTAATCTGTGAAATATAAAATAGTACATTAACAAATACATTTAAACGAATGTATATATGTTTATTATCATCAAACAAAAATCATATAAGCGCATATTCAACAATCTCCCCCTTTTGATGATAACAAACATATATTTAAGATTTTGAATGTATTAAATGTATTTGATTATTCAATTTGCTCCCCCTATTTGAATGCTTCCTCTCTACATGATACTCCCCCTACATATATGCATACAAATAGAAATATATAAATGAGCCTATATGCAAATGGAAAATTATTTGACCCTTGCTTGATTTTATTTAACAAAATCTTAACTTTTCTCTCCCCCTTTTGTTATCAGCAAAAGAATAACAGTGTTATAAAAATAGGGATGAAGTGACAGACATGAATCAAACATTTAACTCAATTGAATATAAATATCAAATTTCAATAAACTTCAAACAAAAATCATAATTACCAATGTCAGACGCATATTCCACTTTCAGAAATGATGGGGATAAATTCATAAAAATCATACAGTTCTGTCTATCTGTGGTATATTTATTTCGGGAAATTTGAATATCTACTAACCATGCATAACCGTTAGGACTTTAAATGAGATTAGTAGTATTCCAATTTAATTTTAAAAATGAAATCAAGTATCTTCTAACCACGCATGACCGTGAGGACTTTTAAATGGGATTAGAATCAACTTGTCTATTTAACCAATTAATTTTGATATGCGTTCCATACATGCATAACCGTGAGGACTTTTAAATGAGCATGGAAGTACATAATCAAAAATCCAAGTAATTCACCCATGCATAACCGTGAGGACTTTTAAATGAGAGTGAATACTTTGGATATTTATTTTTATTGAAGAATATAATAAATTGAAGCACAGATAATTTCCTTTATGAATCTGAAGATAAAACAAATTGAAGAACGAATAATTTCCTTTGTAAACTACCACAAATTTACATACTATATATGATTTTGATGAGTGATGGTCGATAGAAAGATGATAGAAATAGAAATGATCATGGAATTTTTACCCAACAAAAAGTTTTTATAACTTTTGTTATGAAATTCTAAAGAAATTTTTCTAAATATATTGTCTTGAGTAATGTATGACAAATATCGACACTCATCACTTTTTCAATCACTATTGATCTTTTCGATAATCATTAGGGAGTTAGATTAGTCAAAATAGTCATTTAAAATCAAATCCAAAAATTATAAAATTAATTTTTCAAAAATGACTAATCTGTAAATATGGTCAAACATGATTTTCTCGAGGGGGTTTTATAAGAAAATTTTCTGCTATTTGAAAATTATTTCAAGTGAAAAATATGCAGATATTTTCTTTGAAAAATGATGCAGCAAATGAATGTTTCAAAAATTAATCACGTTACACTAATAATTTTTCTATCAACTATATTACCAGTGTAATCTGCATCTGAATTTAAATTTCACTCAATATTCACTCGTTGAATGTCAAAGACCAGATTGTGAAATTTCAACAAATTATCTCATAATTGTTTTCAACAATTTTTAAATGAAATTTGAAATGAAGCCATGTTATCACTCAAACAAATATCATAGTGTTAATTTCAGAAACCTTAGGATAAACAGTTATATTCATGAGTAATCAACAGTCAATCAACATCATTATTCTTTAAACAAACTCTTGAAGTTTCAACAATTTCTCAAAAAAAAACTTTTTAACATCTTTCACATGAAATTTGAAATCGTGCAAATTTATAAGCAGTGACAAAAATGTCAAAACCAATATATCTACGTGTAGCATGAGTAATCAAATACCATCATTTGGCCGAACAAATTTATATGGATTAGTTCAATGTTGAAAATCTGATTGGTCATCATTTAAGCATAAATCAATGTCATAAATAAAAACAAGTCAAAAATTTCTTAAAATCCTTTTTACAATTTTTTAAATAGAATTCATTAGGATTTTAAGTTGAAGCCATGTAAATAGAAGAAACCGTGAATATAGATTTAGCCAAAAATATTATCGTCAATCAATAAAAGCACCATCAGCAATCCAAATTAATCGATATAAAGTATTTCAAGGATTGTAGTGTTTTTGGCATAAAAGCATAATTGGCCAACAATTTTGAAAAAATCTGAATCAAAATCATCATCTTTTATTCATCTCAATATTGGCTGAATTAATTCAAAATACGGTGCAGATTATCACAATTAATATATCGTTTAAAACATACCATACCTGTTTTACCTTTACGATATTTTTCGTTGTTGTCCGTTGTGATTCTGTCACCTTTATACAAGGCTAAGGAACTTAGCTTTGTCGCCCGTTGTGTTTCTGGAACAGCCAAAATCCAGAGAACACTATTGTTGTTCCTTAGCCTGCCACCACACCTACACGGAAAAGGATTTATGTGACCTATTTGTTTTTATAGGTCCATGGTTGTTAGTGGCAGAAAATTTTGAAAAATAATTTTGTGTAGACCCAAAACTATTTATAATTGTTCCCTTTGGCACCTAAATTTGTTTAACTTTGAGAGATTTTATATTTGTGCCTTTTGGAACCCAAATCGGTATAGTTTTTACATGTTTGGGTCTATACCAACAATTATTGTGACCGTGTCCAAATTTTCTACAAATTGTGCACATAGAATTAACTTGATTAATCTTGTTTTCAACAATTTTCGAATTATTATATCCAAGTCCTTGTCTAACCGTATTAACAGTTTGCTTTCCTAATAGCATATTCAACGATTTTTCACTTTTTGAAAATTTATCTAAAGTCGTTGACAATTGTTGGACTTGTGATTTGAGAGATTCATTTTCGTTTAACAACTGTGTGCACTTTTTAATAGAATTCTCTCTCCTAGTATTTTCATTCTCCTTTAAAATCAGAATTTCATTTTCAAGCGATTTTATTTTAATTTCTGATTTTTTAATTTCTTCATCAAATGTCGGACACTTATCACACTTAGGGATCCTACTTTGATAGGTTTTAACTAATTGATCAAGTTGTTTATTACATTCTATCAAAGTATCTTTTTGAGATTCAAGTTTGGCGTATTTTTCCCTAAGTCGTTCAAAACAACCATTTACTTCATGAAAATATATAAGCAACTCAGAATGGGTAAGTTTTGATACCTCACTTGGCTCGTCATCGTCACTGTCAGTTGTATCACCTCGAAGACACAATTCTGCCTTTTCGCTTTCACTGCCAGTGCTTTGATCATTCTCGTCTATTTCATCCCAAGTGGCTGCAAAACTTTTCTTTTTCTGTTTCTTTCCGTGGCTGGATTTAATTTGTGGACAATCGGCCTTGATATGGCCGGGTTTGTTGCAATTATAACAAATAAACTTTTGTTCTTCTGAGTAGTCTAGTGCTTTGGCTATTCTGCTTTTAGCTTTTTGAATTCGAGCTGAATTTCCATGTTTTTGATTCCATTTTTTGAATTTCCTTATTAACAGCTCCAATTCTGCTGCTCCATCATCTTCATCGTTATCATCATCACTTTCGATTGTTCCTTTGAGAGCTATTGATTTCTTTTGAGTATCACCTCCTTCACGCTCTTCCTTGAATTTCATTTCTAGCTCATAAGTGGTGAGATTTCCGATGAGTTCTTCGACTTTGAGTTGTTTTAAATCTTTCGATTCTTGAATGGCAGTTACTTTTGCTTCAAAGCTTCGTGGAAGGACTCTGAGAATTTTACGGACTATTTCCAATTCGGTGTATGTTTTTCCGAGAGCTTTTGATTTGTATACGATGTTGGAAAGTCGTCCGTACATCTCTTTGACATTTTCTTCTTTCGCCATTGTAAAGTTCTCGTATTCGCTGCTTAGCATGGCAAGGCGAGATTCTTTGACTTGAGATGTTCCTTCGTGAGTTACTTCTAATATGTGCCATATTTCCTGCGCAGTTAGACAATGTGAGACACGATTAAATTCAAATTGATCTAATGAACAGATAATAGAATTCATAGCTTTGGCATTAGTATTCTGTAATTTATTTTCTAGTTCTGTCCATTGTTCCTTTGGTTTCTCTATTTCCTGATCATCTACAGTTATAGTTGGTATTCTATAACCTGTCTCAACAATATCCCAAGCGTCAATGGTTTTCAAAAAAAATTTCATCCTATTTTTCCAAAAAGCATATTCACCATTGAACATTGGTGGTCCAACTATGGATTGACCTTCTGCAAAAGCATTATTAAAAGAAGCCATTTTTAAAAATTCAAATTTCTAAACAAAAACTGATTTTTTTCAAAAATAGAATTTTTAAAACAAATGTTGACTTCTATTCCTAGCTCTGATACCACTTGTAGGATCGATTTCACCCTAGAGAGGGGGTGAATAGGGTGATGGTGTTAATTATTAAAATTAATCGCGAAAGCTTATAAATTAATTTCAATTCAGATCACAGAATAGCAGCACAGATATCGCAGAATATAAATAACAGAATAAAACAGAACAACACAGAATTTACCCAGCTTCGGCAAAACCCTGCCTACGTGCTGCCCCCAAGATTTCTACTAGAAATTAGATAGTCCCTCGCTTACACACGTAAACTCGCTATACCCGCTATTGACTAATCTAATTCTACGCTCAAAACCCTGCCACAACTCAACTACCGAGTTGCGAATTCTCAAACTACACACCGTAGTTTGTACCCTAGTCACACGACTAGAAAATTAAACGGTTTAAAAAAGAAATTACAAATTTAAAAACAATTTAAAAATAAAATAAACCCTAATTGTAATCTAAAAGCCCTTTATAATTATAAAGTCCAATGTTAGAATTAACGGCCGGCCCCCTTTTTCTTCTTTTATAATTTTTGGCCCGGTCCTTCTATGTTCGAGATAATGGTGGCCGTGTCTTTGCAAATTAGGGCTTCGTTCGATCTCTTTCCTTTTCGCTCTTAAATTAGGGATTTTGAGAAATTGAAGCGCCGCTTCGATGATTCGAGTTTCTGATCTTGGATGCTTGCTTTGTCGAATAATCGTCTCTTCGATTTCGCATGTGGCTGCTTCTCTTTCGTCGAGTTCGATTACTTCGGTATGTATTTTGTGCTTTTTGCTTCTTCTAATCTTTCGTACTTGAACTCGATCTGATTCGAGATGAATGATTATTATTCTCAGTTTTGCTTGAACTCGAATCCTTCAATTGCCGATGATGTTAATCACTTTTATAGGGTTCGACCCCCCTGTATTTTCGTCGTATATATTTTATTTGAATTTGTCAATTATTCATCTCTGCCACTTGATTTTTCTTCAACGAATGTGATGACTTCTGACTTCTTCAATTTCGAATATTTCGTGTTTACTTGGTTAACACGGTTTGATTCAATTTCGTGATGACCACGGTATTTTGATTTCTGGAATTTATACTTTGTTGACTTGTTCAACATTGACATGGCGATTTTACTATGACTTCGGCCTTGACACTGATTTCGACTTCACTGAGAACTATAGTCTCTGGCCATCTTCTGATCGGTTTAACATGAACTGACTGCACTTGCTTGATATGAAATTCTGGTGGCATTGTCATCTTTTCACTGTTACAATTTGTTCATCTCTGTAGTATTGATTTTCACGCCATTGTCTTTAGGTACTCTGATTCGTATGTATGCTGTGCATTTGTAGTTGGTTTGAAAACTTTTGTGTTGTAGCTGTCTTGTATAACTTGAACTTGATCTGTGCCTTGTCCATTCTCATGTGTTCATCCCTGTAATATATGCTACTGATACATTTGGAGTTGGTTCATGTTGCATTGACTTGTTTTGTACTGGTGCATACTGTTGCGGCCTGTACTTGTTATTTGCATCATTTTGATACTCCATTTCTTGACCTGTCTCATTTCAGTTGTGTCTGCATTGTCACTGTTTGGTTGATGTCACCTGAACTTGATATTTTGGTATCGTGTAGCTGTGACATTGTTTGATTGTTGTTTGTTCTTGCTTTTGATGTATTCTGTTGCGGCCTTTAACGAGCTTGATTCATGCTGTTAGGATTGGCATGAATCTGTATTCATGTTGCTGTGTTGCTCACTGATGCATTGTTGTAGCTGGTTTATTGATGCATTCATTGTAGCTTGTTGTTGTATATTTGTGACATTCATGTTGCTGTTGCTTAGTATCTTGAAACTCGGCCTATTGTGTACTTCATATAGTTGGTTCATGTTGTTGCTTATGTTGGTGGCCATCTTCAAGTCAGTTTGCATGATCAACTTGTTAAAGTTAATGGTTGCTGTGCACTTTTGTGCTTGCATTTTGATGCAGTCTTCCTTAGCATGCTACTGATTGGTGTTTCATTTCTTGTGATATCCATGTTGCAACTGTTTTTGACATGTTAACTGCCCTGTGTTGAGTCCAGTTTCAAAAACTCGGGTTTGACCTTGTGCTCGTGTCGAAATTTTGAATATACTGCACGTGAGTTGAACCCGGCTTTTCATTTGGGTTTGACCTGTGCTCACCTGTCCCTGTAAATCAATCAAGTGTATATCGGTGTGCACGGCCTTGTGGCATATACAGTAATACACTGTGTATGTCACAAGTTGTTCGTGTATGATGAATTCAAATTTAAATTATGACGAACAACCCAAATAAGTGAGGCAAATCATATTTTCAAAAATTCACGTTTTATTTTATATTGCAAAAATATTTCTTTTTCAATTTTACTGCGTTAGTGAATATTTTTGCAGATTGCTCAGATGCTGGATTCAAACTGGAATGCAGTTGAAGATAAATACGAGTGTGAGTGATATGTAGTGAGGTGAACTGTAAATATGAAATGTGATGTAATTGTAATCAAAGTTGTATAGTTATAGTGAGAGCTTGAGATTGTACTATTCAAAGTTGTAATAAATATTTATTTGAATAAAATATTCGTTTAAATTCAAATTTTGTGTTATTTAATTTTATTCAACAAATATTTATTTAATCTGTGAAATATAAAATAGTACATTAACAAATACATTTAAACGAATGTATATATGTTTATTATCATCAAACAAAAATCATATAAGCGCATATTCAACAAAATTGAAGATGGATCTTGATATTTCCTAAAAGGCAAAAAACAACATAAAATCATTTTCAATCTTATATGTTAAAACCATATTCCAAATCGATCGTTTTCTATCCATCCCGCCTATTCCATGAATTTTAAAGTAAACGGTTGAACATCTATAACAAAAAACTCATTTTAAACCAAATGGTAGAGATTTCAAACAAAAAAATGTTAGAAAATCAGATCCTATAAATAGTTAAAAAATTATATCCAAGTATAATCACCTATTCTCTTCACAGTTAGTTTCACGTTGATCGATCGTCTTCTGTAAATAAAGAATTCTAAAATGATCATCTTCTGGAAACAACCGAATTCTAAAATGAAACTTACGTATTCAAATCAAAAACCAACACTATCTACTTTGTACTAAAATATTTCATTCTAAATCAAATATATAGACATCATAGCTCGATTTTTTTCCAACTAGAGAATTCTGTAAACAACTTTCAAAGAGTTTCCAATTTAAGATTGATGTCGCAAATGATTCTAAACAAAAAGGTATAGCTTAACAATTTCTTATACTAATAATTCATTGCTTTAAGATTAAGCCATATATTACCATGGATCCTCTGAGTATTTTACAATTTTGTTTGGAAGACAGAATGACGAAAGCAATTGGACTTTATATTAAATAACAATCATGGGTTGGTGGTAGTAATATTTTACTTGAAGTTATCAGACTAGAAAGAAATAGCAGAGCTTGTATAGATTATTAAGTTCCACGATCTCAGAATAAATCTCCTAAAAGGAATAGTTAACGGTACTAAAGGTTGAGTCCATTACATAACGATTGTAAAGGCAGCAGAAAATGGTGCAATCGAAATTTTCACATAACCGATACTGTCAGTGACATATTTCATTGCATAAATGTTATTGACTGCTTCTCTGCGTACAGATAAAAGATATATCAGTTATGTTGGAGTCATTTAATAGATCAATCAATGTACAATGCTGTAAAGCTTCACGTATCAAAAGATTCATAGTGCTCTAGCACAGGGTGGAGTCATGATTTCTGCATTAGGCTTCCAATTTTTATGTACATTTTCATATTTACACATGTTTATTTTGTCTTGGGACTAATAACTATATTCTATTTCCCAAACTAGAGAATTCACGGTACTTAGATTGTTGCGACTCTACACATTTTTTGTTAGTGTCTATATCGTTTCACAGTTCAGATTGCAAGAATGATTACAACGAACTAACATCTAAATGTCTTTAACATAATCTACAAGGAATTACATACCCTTGCATTTATAGCGTATGCTTAAAATTGGGTTGCAGTAGTCCAAGTTCCCTGAACACTTGGATGTTTGGTGACATGCCTCGTCCGAAGCTTCACAACTTTCCTACCCAATGCATTTCTCAGCCTTGTTGCATGTAACATTATTTCTGCTGGTTCTAAATTCTTCGCACAGACCACTCTCTCATTATCGTTCTCTGCAAGTACAAATTGAACGGTGAAATTTTTTGACATAGGAAAATATACTAGTAGTACTTTGTGTTGATGCATTTATGTATCCCTAGTTTTCACATGGTCAAATACCAAAAGAAGAAATCCATTACAGTATTTATTTATATTATTTGAATAATAATGAACTTACTATAGTAAGCTTTCAAGTGAGGATGTTGACCACGATGGAGTTCTGTTATCA
The DNA here is from genome assembly GCA_030765085.1 of Allium cepa. Lineage (NCBI taxonomy): Eukaryota > Viridiplantae > Streptophyta > Magnoliopsida > Asparagales > Amaryllidaceae > Allium > Allium cepa. The sequence goes on from CM060945.1 coordinate 444,818,766, forward strand.
CTTCCAGTTGGGGATTCTTTTCTTTGAATGCTGGCAAGTGAGATTCCATAAATGCCCTGATGGTTCATATAAGCTTATTGTAAGACACGATGCAGATGGTATCAACCATGGTTCAAAATTCCGGCGGAATTCCGGTTATTCCGGTGATTCCGTTCCGGTTCCGGTTATAACCGGAACGGAATCCGGTCAAAATTCCGGTTCCGGTCAAAATTCCGGATTTGATTTTCAAATATTGAAAAAAAATTATAAAAAAATTAAAAAAATACAACAAACATATAACAATTAAAAAAGAAAAGCAAATTAAACTGGAAAATAAATAAATTGACAAAAAATATGTGTATGGATAAAAAAAGTTGTTATATTTTTGTAAATTTACATCGAATCATAATAAAGTTTTCAAAAATTGACCAAAATTTTAAAATCTCAAATGAACAATACAGACTTTTGAACAATGATTTTTTAATCAAAATGTATTTTATATGTAATTTAAAAAATATAATATAAATTTACGACTGTATTGAATATTTATTAGTGTAAATAGCAAATTAAAGCAAAAAAAGTACCGGAATTTGAAAACCGGAATTAAAACGGAACTTCCGAAATTTCCGGAACGGAATCGAAAATTTTAAAATTACCAATGACCGGAACGGAAACGGAAAACGGAATTTCAAACCTTGGTATCAACACAATTAAACTAGTAAGCACGCATGTAGGTACCAATATGAATAACCAAGACTGAAAATATTGTGTTTGTTGTCAATCATTTAGCGTGTTATTGCTAGACCTCTTCATCGGCCATCAATTCAAAATATCCCACATTGTCCGCAAATTTACAGATTACAATTGTTTGAGGTACATATAATACAGTTACATATAGTTCTCTTAGTAGTTGTAGCAATCCATTTTACTTGACATTTTTATTTCAGCTACCCGTTTTTCTAAGCAACTTCCTTTGTCACCAACAAATGATTCAAGTATAACATCGCAGAATCAAATCACAATTATAAAATGTACAGATACCAGTATAAATGTATACTTGTGGAGTAACACTTCATACTAATTTGGACCAATGTTTCAAATTAGATGAATCATAAGCTACCGCTTCAAAATTCGGATAAGAAGTAAAGATATACAAGATAGGAGACTTGCGTGTGTGTGGTTTTTTTCCCCTCCCTCTTTTTTTTTTTTTGGGGGGGGGGGGGGGGTGGGGGGTGGTTTGTGTTTTCCATCTTTGCCTTTTTTTGGCAAATTTGCATAATCCTAACATAATTACAATAATATTTCAATTCAATGCTTGAAATGTTTTTGTAGGATCTAGATTAACCCTAGAGGGGGGGGGGGGTTGAATAGGGTTATAGCAAATTTTCTCGATTTAAATACAGAAATAAACTGCAGAAATAAATATGCTGAAAAGTAAATCACACACAAAATTTACCCAGCTTCGGCAACCCCTGCCTACTGCTGCATTCACAGATTTCTATTAGAATTAAACAGTATCACGCTTACAACAACTCTACTAGACTCGCAGACCTTTTTGCTCCCGCTCACAAACACTCTACTAGACTCGCACACCCTGCTCCCGCCTATAGAGTTTCGCTCACTCGCAAACACTGCTCCCGCCTATCGAGCTTTGCAAACTCGCACTCCCTGCTCACTGAACTAATTCAAAATAGACAATCTGACACTACCTAACCTAGGTGGTGATTTACTAACTTTTTGGTTCGTAAAATAAATAAAAAACAATAAATCAAAAACAATAACCCTAAAAAAACAATATTAATAAAAGCCCAAAACAAAAAAACAAAACCCCCTTTTTAATAATTAAGCCGGCCCACTATTCTTTCAACCCGTTCCCTTCTTTTTCTTGTGAAAAAATGTCGGCCTCTCTCTGTTGAATTAGGGCTTCGGCTCTTTCTCGAATTAGGGCTTCGTTCTGATGCTCGATTCTCTGATTTGATAGCTTGCGTCGCTTGTTCTCTGATATTCGGTTGTGGTTAACTTTGAAATTGTGAATTGTTCGGCTTGCTCGTTGATCGAATTCCTTTCTTGCTCGGTATGTAATGCTTTTGCTTTTTCTGATTTTGTGCTTTCTGGAATTCGATGCCGATGATGATAACTGGGTTTGGTATTTATATAGATTCGTCCCTCTTGAGTTTCGTTCGTATATGTTGATTTGAATTTGTCTACTGAAATGCTCTGGCCGTACGATTTTGATCGAATGTTTTAGATTGTATTGACTTGTTCATAAAACTATATACTTCGATTGCTTGAATCCCACGGCATTGATTACAACTCCTTGGTCATCACGTTGTTGACTACAGCTTCTTGATTGCAACTGTTTCGGCCTTGACTTGTTCATAATAATATATTTTTGGCTACAGCTACGATTTTGACTTGTTCAACATTGACTTCGGTCATGATTTGTTTTTGTGAATTTCTGATGGACTTCGACTTGTTGTTGTGATGATTTTCTTGACTACCACGGTTTTGAACATTTGATTAGCTTGCGATGTTGATTTTGTTTATGCTGGACTTCGTTCAGTAACACACGGTGTTGATCAATTTTGATGATGTTGATTTTGAACTGGATTGTGCTTCTGTGCATACTGTCATTGATACTGCTGGCTTCGACATCTTATATTCATGAGATGTTTATTGTGAAGCTTGGTTTACTGTCTGTATTCACTACAGTTTGTACATGCTTCACTGTTCTTTTGCATTTGTGAACATTGTCGAGTCTGCACTTGTTTGATATGAAAATCTGGTCGCATTGCAGTTGTATTAAAAAAAAAAAATTGGATTGAAGTTGCAGGCTTGTGTACTATGTCTTTTGAGCATTGCATTACTTCATTGTTCACTGTCCTGTTGTTTGCATTGTTGCTGTAGCTTTTTGAAGCTTGAGTTTCTGGTCACTGCACTTGTACATATTCACTATCACTTGCATTTTTATCTTAGTACCATATCTTCTCTGTTCCACTCGAGTTTAGTTGTGCACTTGCATTTGTGTACTGTGTCTTGTTCTCCTATGGCTTTGGATATTTGCAGTTGGTATTTTAATATGCTTCTGTGCATATTGTACTCAATGTTGTCTGAGTTGTGTAGTAGCTGTGGTCTTTAGCATTGCTTGTGAGTGCAGCATATTGCATTACTTGTTGTCTGGTTGCAGTTTGATTACTGGACTAGTTCTGGGTACATTACAATATTGAGATGTTTCAGTTTGTTTGTGCTCTTCATTGACATTATTGCTATCTGGTCGACATTTGATGTTTGTAGCTTTGATCTTTATCGGCACTGGCTGTTGTTTTTGTGAAGTTGTTTCAGTCACTTGTGTTCTGGTCATTGTTTGCTTGGTGGTCTTGTACTTGTATACTGCAGTTTGCGTGCTTCATTGACATCTGATTCACTTGCACCTGTATTTGGTCATAATTGATGGTTCAGTGGTGTTTTCTGAAACTTGCAGTAGTCATTGCAGTATTTGCCATTGTTTGATAAAGTTTGATAATTCGTTAGCATGCTACTGATTTGTCTTTGTTGCCTCTTGCATGTAGTTGGTTGTAACTGTGCACCTGCCCTGTGTTGAACCCAGTTTTGCAGCTCGGGTTTGACCTTGTACTTGTGTCGTGATTTTAAATATATTGCACGTGCGTTGAACCCGGCTTTGCATTTGGGTTTGACCTGTGCTCACCTGTCCCTGTAGCATTATCAAGTGTATATATCGGTGTGCACGGCCTTGTGGCATATACAGTGATACACTGTGTATGTCACAAGTTGTTCGTGTATGATGAATTCAAATTTAAATGATGACGAACAACCCAAATAACTGAGGCAAATATTATTTTCAAAAACCATATTTTATTTTTGAATTGCAAAAATATTTCTTTTTCAATTTTACTGCGTTAGTTTATATTTTTGCAGATTGCTCAGATGCTGGATTCAAACCGGAATGCAGTTGAAGACAAAAATACGAGTGTGAGTGATATGTAGTGAGGTTATCAATGTAAATGTGATGTGATTGTAATCAAAAATGTATATGTATAGTGAGAGCATGAATTTGTACTATTCAAGTTTGTAATAAATATTCGTTTGAATAAAATATTTGTTTGAATTCAAAAACTGTGTAACTTGTTCTGTTTGAATTCAAATTCAAACTCTGTGTAATTTAGTTCTGTTTGAATTCAAATTCAAACTCTGTGTAATTTATTTTATTCAACAGATATTTATTTAACCAAATACATACTATACAAAATATTTGTTTGAATAAGATTCCTGTTTGAATTCAAAATCTGTTTAACTTGTTTTGTTTGAATTCAAATTCAAATTCTGTGAAATTTAATTTTATTCAACAAATATTTATTTAAACTATGAAAAAATAAAATAGTACATTACCAAATACATTTATATGAATGTATATATGTTTATTATCATCAAACAAAAATCATATAGCGCAAAGCACATATTCAACAATCTCCCCCTTTTGATGATAACAAACATATATTTAAGATTTTGAATATATTAAATGTATTTGATAATTTCATTTGCTTCCCCTATTTGAATGCTTCCTTTATATGTGATACTCTCCCTACATATATGGCTCCCCCTATATATATGCATACAAATAAAAATATGTAAATGAGCCTATATGCAAATTGAAAGTTATTTGACCTTTGCTTGATTCTATTTGACAAAATCTTAACTTTTCTCTCCCCCTTTTGTTATCAGCAAAAGAATAACAGTGTTATAAAAATAGGGATGAAGTGATAGACATGAATCAAACATTTAACTCAATTAAATATAAATATCAAATTTCAATAAAACTCAAACAAAAATCATAATTACCCTTGTCAAACGCATATTCCACTTTCAGAAGTGATGGAGATAGAATCATCAAAAATTCATATAGATATGTCTATTTGTGGTATATTTATTTCTGGAAATTTGAATATCTACTAACCATGCATAACCGTTAGGACTTTTAAATAAGATTAGTAGTATTCCAATTTAATTTTAAAAAATGAAATCAAGTATCTTCTAACCACGCATGACCGTGAGGACTTTTAAATGGGATTAGAATCAACTTGTCTATTAAATCAATTATTTTTAATATGCGTTCCATACATGCATAACCGTGAGGACTTTTAAATGAGCATGGAAGCACATAATCAAAAATCCAAGTAATTCACCCATGCATGACCGTGAGGACTTTTAAATGAGAGTGAATACTTTGGATATTTATTTTTAATTGCTGAATATAAGAAATTGAAGCACAAATAATTTCCTTCACCGATTTAAAGATATTGAAGAACAAATGATTTCCTTTGTAAACTACCACAAATTTACATATTAAATATGATTTTTATGAGTGATGTTCGATAGAAAGATGATAGAAATAGAAATGGTCATGGAATTATTATCCAACAAAAAGTTTTTATAACTCTTGTTATGAAATTCTAAAGAAATTTTTAATTATACTTTCTCGAGTTATAATATATGATAAATATCAACACTTATCTCTTTTTCAATCACTATTTATCTTTTCGATAATCAAAGGGAGTCAGATTAGTCAAACTTGTCATTTAAAATCAAATTAAAAATTATAAAATCAATTTTTCAAAAATAATTAAGCTGTAAATATGGTCAAACATGATTTCTTGAGGGAAGTTTTATAAGAAAATTTTCTGCTATTTGAAAATTATTTCAAGTGAAAAATATGCAGATATTTTCTTTGAAAAATGATGCAGCAAATGAATGTTTCAAAAATTAATCACATTACACTAATAATTTTTCTATCAACTATATTACCAGTGTAATCTGCATCTGAATTTAAATTTCACTCAATATTCACTCGTTGAATGTCAAAGACCAGATTGTGAAATTTCAACAAATTATCTCATAATTGTTTTCAACAATTTTTAAATGAAATTTGAAATGAAGCCATGTTATCACTCAAACAAATATCATAGTGTTAATTTCAGAAACCTTAGGATAAACAGTTATATTCATGAGTAATCAACAGTCAATCAACATCATTATTCTTTAACCAAATTCTTGAAGTTTCAACAATTTCTCAAAAAAACTTTTTAACATCTTTCACATGAAATTTGAAATCGTGCAAATTTATAAGCAGTGACCAAAATGTCAAAACCAATATATCTACGTGTAACATGAGTAATCAAATACCATCATTTGACAGAACAAATTTATATGGATTAGTTCAATATTGAAAATCTGATTGGTCATCATTTAAGCACAAATCAATGTCATAAATAAAAACAAGTCAAAAATTTCTTAAAATCCTTTTTACAATTTTTTTTAAATAGAATTCATTAGGATTTTAAGTTGAAGCCATGTAAATAGAAGAAACCGTAAATATGGATTTAGCCAAAAATATTATCTAAAAACACTATCATTTTTCCAATTTAATCTGTATGAAATATTTCAAGAAATGGAGTGTTTTTGGCATAAAAATATAATTGGCATAAGAATATAAGTCAGAATCATCATCTTTTCATCATCTCAATATTGGCTGATTTTAATTCAGAATATGGTGCAGATTATCACATTTAATATATCATTCAAATAAATATGCTTTTACCTGTTTTTACCTTTGCGATATTTTTTCGTCGTTGTCCATTGTGATTCTGTCACCTTTATACTAGGCTAAGGAACTTTGCTTCGTCATCCATTGTGTTTCTGGAACAGCCAAAAATCCAGATAACACTATTGTTGTTCCTTAGCCCGCCACCACACCTACACGATAAAAGATTTATGTGACCTATTTGTTTTTATAGGTCCATTGTTGTTAGTGGCAGAATATGGAAAATCTGTTTTTGGAGACTCAAAACTATTTATACATGTTCCTTTTGGCACCCAAATTTGTTTGACTTTCAAAGATTTTATATTTGTGCCTTTTGGAACCCAAATTGGTATAGTTTTCACGTGTTTGGGTCTATACCAACAATTATTTCGATTATGTCCAAATTCTCTACAAAACGTGCTCATTAAATTGACTTGATTAAATTTTGTGTTCCTATGACTATGATTTTCAACCTGATTTCCAATTATTTCAGATCGAGCAGCACTTTTACCTTTATCATCATCTTGTGATTTTCCAAAACCTAGTCCTTTTCTATTGTTAGCAAAAATTTGATTTCCAAATAACATTTTGAAAGATTTTTCGCCTCTTGAAAAGTTATTCAAAGATTTCTCAAGATTTTGGACTTTGGTTTTTAATGTTGTATTTTCAGCGACAAGTGAGGTGCATCGATTTATAAAGTCCTTGTTTCTAGTGTCAATGTTTTCTTTAAGACTCAAGTTTTCTTTTTCAAGGTTCTCAGAGTTATTCCTAATTTTTGATAGTTCCGAATCTAAAATTTTACATTGGTTACATTCTAGGTTTTGAATATTTTCAAGTTCAGTTTTTAACCTAAAATTTTCACGAGCAAATTCTCTCCTATCAGATTTCAGTTTTTCAATTTTAGATTCAAGAGTATCCACTACCTTAGTAAGATCAAAACACATAAAAACAAGTTCTTTATAAGAAAACTCACCTGCCTCACTAAATTCGTCGGAGGTTGCTTCTGATTCTGATTTTGCCATGCAACACAAGTTAGCCTCCTCTGGGCTGCTATCCGAAGCTTCCTCTCCTTCTTCATCATCCCAAGTCGCTGCAAATACCTTCTTCGCCTTTTTCTTTTCTTTGTTGTTTTTGAGAAGTGGGCATTTTGGTTTGATGTGGCCAGGCTTGTTGCAGTTATAACATATCAGTTCATTATCGGAATTTTCGGAATCTTTTGACCTATTGCCCTTGGTTTTCTTCTTGCGTGGCTTGAATCTAGACCATCTTCTAAGATTATTGACAGCCATTGCAAGCTCTTCAATTGGATCTTCTTCATCGCTTTCTTCTTTACTTTTTAAGGCAATCGTCTTCTTCTTTGGTTCGGAGTTGTTGCGTTCTTCCTTTGCTTTTAACTCAAGCTCATATGTCATCAAGTTGCCAATCAACTCCTCCATGCTTAGTTTGCTCAGATCTTTCGATTCTTGGATTGCTGTGACTTTTGCCTCAAAGTTCATTGGTAAAACTCGTAGTATCTTCCGCACAAGCTCTACCTCAGTGAATACCTTCCCAAGCGCTCTAGCATTGTATACCAAGGTTGAAAAGCATCCAAACATATCCTTTATGCTCTCGTCTTTGTCCATTACAAAGTTTTCGTATTCATTGCTGAATAGGGCTAGCCGAGACTCCTTGACTTGAGAAGTTCCTTCGTGTGTCACCTCCAAAGTATGCCATATTTCCTGTGCCGTTGTACAATGAGAAATTCTATTAAATTCATTTTTATCAAGAGCACATATCAAAGCATTCATGGCTTTAGCATTTGTCGTTTTCAATTTCTTATCGTTTGCATCCCATCTATCCTTAGGTTTAGGAATCTCAGTACCACCAACGATTATAGTGGGAGGTTTATAGCCAGTTTCAATAATATCCCAAACATCATAATCAACGGAACTAAGATAAATACTCATCCTAACTTTCCAATAAGCATAATCGTTCCCGTTAAACATGGGTGGCCTAGCAATAGATTGCCCCTCAGAAAAAGCATTATTTTGTAGACTCATGACTCTAGAGTTAAAAAATATATACCGGGCTCTGATACCACTTGTAGGATCTAGATTAACCCTAGATGGGGGGGTGAATAGGGTTATAGCAAATTTTCTCGATTTAAACACAGAAATAAACTGCAGAAATAAATATGCTGAAAAGTAAATCACACACAAAATTTACCCAGCTTCGGCAACCCCTGCCTACTGCTGCATTCACAGATTTCTATTAGAATTAAACAGTATCACGCTTACAACAACTCTACTAGACTCGCAGACCCTTTTGCTCCCGCTCACAAACACTCTACTAGACTCGCACACCCTGCTCCCGCCTATAGAGTTTCGCTCACTCGCAAACACTGCTCCCGCCTATCGAGCTTTGCAAACTCGCACTCCCTGCTCACTGAACTAATTCAAAATAGACAATCTGACACTACCTAACCTAGGTGGTGATTTACTAACTTTTTGGTTCGTAAAATAAAAAAAAACAATAAATCAAAAACAATAACCCTAAAAAAACAATATTAATAAAAGCCCAAAACAAAAAAACAAAACCCCCTTTTTAATAATTAAGCCGGCCCACTATTCTTTCAACCCGTTCCCTTCTTTTTCTTGTGAAAAAATGTCGGCCTCTCTCTGTTGAATTAGGGCTTCGGCTCTTTCTCGAATTAGGGCTTCGTTCTGATGCTCGATTCTCTGATTTGATAGCTTGCGTCGCTTGTTCTCTGATATTCGGTTGTGGTTAACTTTGAAATTGTGAATTGTTCGGCTTGCTCGTTGATCGAATTCCTTTCTTGCTCGGTATGTAATGCTTTTGCTTTTTCTGATTTTGTGCTTTCTGGAATTCGATGCCGATGATGATAACTGGGTTTGGTATTTATATAGATTCGTCCCTCTTGAATTTCGTTCGTATATGTTGATTTGAATTTGTCTACTGAAATGCTCTGGCCGTACGATTTTGATCGAATGTTTTAGATTGTATTGACTTGTTCATAAAACTATATACTTCGATTGCTTGAATCCCACGGCATTGATTACAACTCCTTGGTCATCACGTTGTTGACTACAGCTTCTTGATTGCAACTGTTTCGGCCTTGACTTGTTCATAATAATATATTTTTGGCTACAACTACGATTTTGACTTGTTCAACATTGGCTTCGGTCATGATTTGTTTTTGTGAATTTCTGATGGACTTCGACTTGTTGTTGTGATGATTTTCTTGACTACCACGGTTTTGAACATTTGATTAGCTTGCGATGTTGATTTTGTTTATGCTGGACTTCGTTCAGTAACACACGGTGTTGATCAATTTTGATGATGTTGATTTTGAACTGGATTGTGCTTCTGTGCATACTGTCATTGATACTGCTGGCTTCGACATCTTATATTCATGAGATGTTTATTGTGAAGCTTGGTTTACTGTCTGTATTCACTACAGTTTGTACATGCTTCACTGTTCTTTTGCATTTGTGAACATTGTCGAGTCTGCACTTGTTTGATATGAAAATCTGGTCGCATTGCAGTTGTATTAAAAAAAAAAAATTGGATTGAAGTTGCAGGCTTGTGTACTATGTCTTTTGAGCATTGCATTACTTCATTGTTCACTGTCCTGTTGTTTGCATTGTTGCTGTAGCTTTTTGAAGCTTGAGTTTCTGGTCACTGCACTTGTACATATTCACTATCACTTGCATTTTTATCTTAGTACCATATCTTCTCTGTTCCACTCGAGTTTAGTTGTGCACTTGCATTTGTGTACTGTGTCTTGTTCTCCTGTGGCTTTGGATATTTGCAGTTGGTATTTTAATATGCTTCTGTGCATATTGTACTCAATGTTGTCTGAGTTGTGTAGTAGCTGTGGTCTTTAGCATTGCTTGTGAGTGCAGCATATTGCATTACTTGTTGTCTGGTTGCAGTTTGATTACTGGACTAGTTCTGGGTACATTACAATATTGAGATGTTTCAGTTTGTTTGTGCTCTTCATTGACATTATTGCTATCTGGTCGACATTTGATGTTTGTAGCTTTGATCTTTATCGGCACTGGCTGTTGTTTTTGTGAAGTTGTTTCAGTCACTTGTGTTCTGGTCATTGTTTGCTTGGTGGTCTTGTACTTGTATACTGCAGTTTGCGTGCTTCATTGACATCTGATTCACTTGCACCTGTATTTGGTCATAATTGATGGTTCAGTGGTGTTTTCTGAAACTTGCAGTAGTCATTGCAGTATTTGCCATTGTTTGATAAAGTTTGATAATTCGTTAGCATGCTACTGATTTGTCTTTGTTGCCTCTTGCATGTAGTTGGTTGTAACTGTGCACCTGCCCTGTGTTGAACCCAGTTTTGCAGCTCGGGTTTGACCTTGTACTTGTGTCGTGATTTTAAATATATTGCACGTGCGTTGAACCCGGCTTTGCATTTGGGTTTGACCTGTGCTCACCTGTCCCTGTAGCATTATCAAGTGTATATATCGGTGTGCACGGCCTTGTGGCATATACAGTGATACACTGTGTATGTCACAAGTTGTTCGTGTATGATGAATTCAAATTTAAATGATGACGAACAACCCAAATAACTGAGGCAAATATTATTTTCAAAAACCATATTTTATTTTTGAATTGCAAAAATATTTCTTTTTCAATTTTACTGCGTTAGTTTATATTTTTGCAGATTGCTCAGATGCTGGATTCAAACCGGAATGCAGTTGAAGACAAAAATACGAGTGTGAGTGATATGTAGTGAGGTTATCAATGTAAATGTGATGTGATTGTAATCAAAAATGTATATGTATAGTGAGAGCATGAATTTGTACTATTCAAGTTTGTAATAAATATTCGTTTGAATAAAATATTTGTTTGAATTCAAAAACTGTGTAACTTGTTCTGTTTGAATTCAAATTCAAACTCTGTGTAATTTAGTTCTGTTTGAATTCAAATTCAAACTCTGTGTAATTTATTTTATTCAACAGATATTTATTTAACCAAATACATACTATACAAAATATTTGTTTGAATAAGATTCCTGTTTGAATTCAAAATCTGTTTAACTTGTTTTGTTTGAATTCAAATTCAAATTCTGTGAAATTTAATTTTATTCAACAAATATTTATTTAAACTATGAAAAAATAAAATAGTACATTACCAAATACATTTATATGAATGTATATATGTTTATTATCATCAAACAAAAATCATATAGCGCAAAGCACATATTCAACAGTTTTAGCAGTTGAGGTTTATTTTAACAATTTAAACTTGCTAAAATATACAAAATGGTCGCCTTTTTTTGTGGACATGATGTTCATCGTGCATATTGAACATCCCCGAAGTTTTAGTTTTCTGTCATGTAACTATAAAACCCGTAATGGTGTAGGGGGTATATATTCTACAGTCTACACACGACAATTCTTTTAGTTTTAAAGCTCTTTAACTAAGACCATGTGAAAAAAACAGTTACAAGTTTTTATAAACTAACAGATGGGATTATAATCAAAACAACCCAGACTACAAGCAAAGAGTTCCTCGATATCAGATTTACCGAATCTTACAGGCAAATTACATATTCTCGTTCCATCAAGAATATGCTAATACATAATAACCAGAAAAAATATAACTGATCATGATTTTTTTCCCTTAAATTTATTTAGGTAATTCTATAATATGAGCGTTGGTTTTCCAAGCTTTTGATAACAGTTTGAGAGTAAAAGAAGCAGTTAGTTCTGATAAACCAATAGGTAATTAATTGGCCACCAAGTCTCCGTACAGCTACAAAAGTTCCAAAATTATAACCCGACAGAGCATTCGACAAGATAACGGATCTGTAATATAATGGTTAAATCGTGCACCGTTCAATGCTTATTGAAGGGCTCTTTGAAAGTGAGTGGGTATGTGGGTGTGATATTAGGCTTGCCGGTTATTTTCATCGTCATTAAATTCTTTATATCATCCATATGCTTATATCTGGAGAAGAGCAACAAAATTTATCCAATCTCCATGGCAAAATAGAAACAAGATAGGTACCTATTGAAAAGTACTTTTGTTGCACCATAAAATAAGTGCATCGGTGACCTAAGAGATTAGTAATATGGAAATCGAATTATATTTTGGACACCGAACCCCGATAATAGGTAAGTACATAATCCAAACATACATGAAAATACCACGGAACAGGTTGCATATGAAAAGGCAAATGAGAAAGTTGCAAGGGAAAATTATTAAAATAATTATTCTCAAACACAGTGGAATCCTTGTAGGATCGGTGAGATAAAACAAACAAGCCAAATCAATCGAACCCAATCCAACAATCTTCACAGCTAATTTTTGTCACACGCAATATAGATACGCTAATATACATGACATAAAAATGGATACACAAATCTGCAGTGGTTTCACTATCGACTTTGACAGTATACATCCACTTTGTAGGAGATTATTAACACTTTAGAAGTTCAGAAAGAAATTGATAATTTTTAATGGAGGCTTACCCAAGTGAAGAAGAGCTAATTTCTGTAACGACCCGTAAAATTTTCAATAATTAAATTTGTAAATTAATAAGTTTTGATAATCTAATGTGAAGATAAAGAAAAAAAAACTTTATAATTTAATCATTAAACAATGGTAATTAGAATTAATTAGTAACTGTTATATGTGAGAATAAATTTAAATATAAGTAGATAAGGGTAAGTGGTGTATAAACAAATAAATTAGTATAATTAATAGTAATTGAACGAATTCAATATTAGGCAAGTAATTATAATAATTAGTTGAATATATATAATAAACTTAAGTGAAAATTTAAGGGTAATGGCAATAGCTATTTTAAGTAACTGAAATTTTTGAAATGTGATATATAATAAAATTGAACCAAATCAAAATTTTGAAAGCAATTTTATTTAATTGGAATGTGATATATAATAAATGAATTTAATGGTAAGTAACTGAAATTAATTACTACATTAATTGAAGTTTAGATGAATTGAGAAGTTGTTAATGTATTAGTATATAAAACAATGTTAATATTACCCAAGTTAATAGTTGATTCAATAACAAAATTGAGAAATCAAATATATGGATTTATTGGGGATTTAAACTTATACTTTTTAAATGAGATAAAATACAGTGTTTGCACGTAATAAATTTATGTATTTCCATTCTATACCTATATTTCTATATATATATTTTCTATATCCATCTCTTTGTTTATTTCTCTATTTATTTGTATAGGCTCTTATTGTATTCATTGGAATTTATTTGTTTATATCTTTTATAAAGAGCTGGAGAAAATCAAAGAGTATCCGTTATATTGTCTTAAAGGCATATCTTTTTGAAATTTTATTTATTAGATGTTTCTTGTGTACATCTTTTATTTATTTTTGTTTATTGAATGTTTCTTTTGTATATACCTTTTAATTAATGGCAATGAAACAAATCAAATTGACGTATGTTACTTTGCTTTAATTTGGCATACGTACATTTGCTTTATTTCTTGTTCTTAATTGCCTAGCCTCTTTATTTCTTACCCTATCCATTCACATATTCTAGCCGTGTATTCTCTTATCAAATCAAGCACAAATATTCTCATTATCTCACTTCCTCATTTGCCTCTTAAGTTTCTTTTATTAAATAGGAAATAAATCTCACTCATTCACTAGCCTCTTTATTCTTTGCCTTTTCCTTTTCCTAACCATTCAAATCTCCTAGTTGTGCATTCATCTTAGCCGTGCTTTTTGTAAACCCTAGCCGCCGCCTAATATTCTTATTCATGTGAAAAATTTCTCATCCCTCATTTCTATTTGCGTGAAGAAAATACAGCAAGCTCTAGGTTATTTCCATGGCTTCTTCTCTCTTTCCTTCTCTTTTTCTTTTATTTTCTTTTGTTTTTCAATGCATAGCTCGGCCTCTCCACCTATTGCCGGCCTCTCCACCACCACCATGTTGACCACATCATCTCTCCATCACCACAAAAACCCAAGCCGTTACCACCATGAGCAAAAACCCACCACAAAATATTGTTTAAAGCCTAGATCACCACATATGCATTCACCACTTCCTCCTTTAGGCTCGGCCACCAATAACTCCTCCACCAAACATCACCCCCATGTCATGACCCATCCCCTAGCCGTGAGTTCATGTTGCACTTGACCCAAAACAAACATGGCCGAGCCCACTTGCTTGGTGATGGATCATCTTGCTTTGTTTTATCAAAAGGTTATGTTATTTTGTTTCATGTTTTTCTTTTGTTTAAATTCTAATCCTTGTGTTGAGAATTATATTCTTATATTTGTGGTATTTGTGTGCATACAATGTAACGCCCCGCCTTTTTACATGCTTTAAATCGACGATAAGCCACACACGTCGGACTTAAACCATACAGAAGGGCGGATTGTTATGGGTAAATAAGAAAAAGCCGAGGAATAAAAAGAACAAAACAGAATCTTGCAGCAGAACGATAAAATATAATATTCAAATATACAGTTCATGAAGCTGTTTTAAGAAAACATTTGATTATACTTATACAATATTTATATCAGAGTTACACATACCAAAGAATAATAACAATGCAGCGGAACATTTGAATGTAGTGGAGTACTGAAAAATAATAGTAAGTCTTCGTCGCCGTCCTCCAAAATACGATCTTCTAAATCCTGAAATGCTCGGACTGACCCGAGCGAATTGAAAAGACAAAACACTCGAGTCAGAACTAAAAGATCTTATGTAAGTTAAATCAACAGAAGTAAATATGAGTGCAGTAAATCAAGAGATGCTCGGGATTTACATCTCCTAAGGATCCGTTAAACTATTTACTATGTAGTAATGTTTCGCTATTATAATAATGTCTATTATAAAATAAACTTACTTTTAAATAGCGTTAAGGAGTGACCAAATATTTTCCTTAACACAATAATAGTCCCAGTAGTCCATCCAGTATCAGCGCATCTCTAGATCGGGAGACTACCCTAAATACTCCACGGGCTACGGAAGAAAACCAAACTCGTACAAGGCGCGCTATGATAGGTGACACGGCACAACTAGGCAATGTCAGGTTAGATATACCAATTACACTTCCGGGCTAGTGGAAACGCGTAGCAGCTACTACCGCCCACCTCGAACAACATACCCAAATCAAAAGAATCAAAAGTGGCCACCAAATAAATCTCCAAGTCAAAATATAATAGCGAAGGAGTGCGTTCGATTAAAGGAATGACCTCATTAGCCCGTCAATTGCTCATGTTTTAGCCACCTTATGCCAACTCACGGGAGTCGGGTCCACGTATTTACCTCAGAGGAACCGCCGCCACCATCTTACTTCATTCTGGAATTTCCACTGCGTACACGGTTGTTAAAGTGGTTTTCGGGGCTGGCAAAGAGTATGACAACTTCTAATCCCGGTCTCTTCAACAACCAAACGTTATTATAACACCGCGGTCATTTCAAAATAATTTATACTTCAAAACCAAGATATTTTATTTATTTCAAAACCATATAAATACGATATCATTTCTTTCCAAAAACCCAAATCATTTTGATATCATTTTTATTTCAAAATATATCCTTTTCCAAAATTATACTTCCAAAATCTATGTAACTTGGAACTAAACATTTGAAATTATAACACTTTTAAAACATAATACATTGAAATTCATAACTTTGAAACATTTCAATTTCGATAAAATATTTCAATTTCGATATATTTCAAGGCTTTTAATATTCCAAAGTTCCAAAACTAAATTTGATAATTTAGATTCAAAAATCAAATCTTCTATTATTTAGTTTTAAATATTTTACATAATAAATCCATTCACATTTAAACAAAACTCAAATTTGAAATAATTAAATATTTACTTCAATTTATTTATACTTGAAATAATCAGTTAATTCACCTAGACCCAAAAATCAAGTTATAATAATTATACCTTTGAAATTTCCAATTTAATAAATTTCACATCAACCTTTTAGAGTTTAATTCTTAAATAAATTCAATTTCAAATTAATCTCCAATTTATCTCCCAAACTTAATTTTATTTAAATCATTATACCCTCTATATTAAAATAAAATTTGACACTTACTCACATTTATTTTAATAAAAATCAAACTCTATTATTAAACTTAATTTTTATTTAACAAACTTATACATAGTTTAAATTCAAGCATTTTACTATATATAAAAATAATATTTATATAATATCAAAAGTCAATATTCATTAAATCATATTATATAAAATAATCAAACTTATTATTGGACTTATTTTATATTGCAAAGCATATTTATGTACAGCTAAAATCAATAATAAATTTGACATTTACACAACATTTAAAATCAATATTTATATAACCTGTATATTTCTTTTTAAAACCATAGAAATCATTTTAAAATATTTATATATATATATATATTTAAACCGCGGTGTCTCTATATAATTTTCTACCCTATGGTCAAATGATACAGATATTTATCATTTCAATCCGTAATTTAAAATAAAAATTACGGTTATATATCATTTCAAACCGCAATCCCGAATGCAATAAAATGCATAACAACTTGCAGTTTATGATGATATAAATAAACATCCATTCATCCATCATAAAACCATATATCCATTTATCACAATCATCATCCAAATTCAAACAATACATCAATATATAACAGGTGATAAATAACAGGTATCAACTATCAATTTATATTCAAAAATAAATTATAACTGTTTAACTGGCAGTTTATATGCAATAAAATAAATAACAATTTTACTGGCAGTTAATTTGACGTTAACATAACATTTAAAATCAATATTTATATAACCTATATATTTCTTTTTAAAACCATAGAAATCATTTTAAAATATTTATATGTATATAAACCGCGGTGTCTGTATATAATTTTCTACCCTATGGTCAAATGATACGGATATTTATCATTTCAATCCGTAATTTAAAATAAAAATTACGGTTATATATCATTTCAAACCGCAATCCCGAATGCAATAAAATGCATAACAACTTGCAGTTTATGATGATATAAATAAACATCCATTCATCCATCATAAAATCATATATCCATTTATCACAATCATTATCCAAATTCAAACAATACATCAATATATAACAGGTGATAAATAACAGGTATCAACTATCATTTTATATTAAAAAATAAATTATAATTGTTTAACTGGCAGTTTATATGCAGTAAAATAAATAACAATTTTACTGGCAGTTAGTATGCAAGGAATAAATAACAATTTAACTGGCAGTTAATATGCAATGAATAATTAAGTAACAATTAAATTAAATAAATAAATTTTACTGGGATGATGATTAAAATATTACCAAACAACCATAAATAAATTTCAAATCACATCATATGTCAATTTAACAAACATAAGAAATTTTAGAAGTTGTGAGTGGGTTAAAACACTCACCTTTTAAATTTAAATTGAATTTAAATCCAATTTAAACCCAAAATTTGAACAGCCTCAGAATCCGTCCAAACCAGCGCCAAAATGTTCGGAATTCCAATACTAACCTAGCAGAGAAAACTTCACGTGAATTGCTGTTCATATGTGAAAGATATATAGGTTAGAGCGATTTGGAATTTAATTTATATAAAATAAAGCGAAAAAGGAAATTCACCACTAGAAATAAGCCACGTCAGCTCCTTCGTTCTCACGCGCGAGGCAACCCAGGTCGCAGAACGCGTGAACCCACCAACCTTTGACCACCGATAAACCTCGCCTCCGATCACCATATGCCACGCCGTCATCACCATCCTGCTCGCCGCGAGGAGCCGCCTCTATGGTCGAAGACCAGCCCTTCGCCAAGGCTGCCGCCGCCTCCGGTTTCATAACCCTAAACCACTATTTCCGGCCACTCCACTTCGCTATAGGCCAAGCGGCCCCCACCAACCGACTCCCCTTGTAACGACCCAGAATTTATATAAATTAAAATTTGAATATTTAATTGATTTTAAATATTAATAAGTGAAATTAAATAGTCGAATAAATTTATTTTTCGAATATTAGGATTTAATTGCATAATTAAATCGATAACTTAATATATGAAAATACAGAAATAATTGAAAATCGAGTTTAATATGATTGAAAATGATTTGTAAAATTTTATTTAATCATATTGGAGTTAGAATGGTGTTATAGAACTTTTAAAATCGAATTAAGAGTTTATTTGTGAAAATTGAATATTTTAATATTTAAATCGACTAGTGAAATTAGCCATTTTTTAACAGTCTCAGAATTGGACGAAACTAGTTCCATTGGATCCGTAATAGTTTGTTATTATCGGATTTTAATTTTCGTAGCAATCGAAGTTTTCGTTTGACCGTGGCAGCTCGAAACGCATCGAAATTGTTTTAATATTTATTTGGCGAGTTAAAATAGCCATTTTTCAAATAGTCTCGGAGTTCGACGAAACCAGTTTCATCAGATCCGTAATGTGATATTATTGTAAGATTTCAAATTTCAAGTCAATCGGATTTATCGTTTGTCCGGGGCAAACTAAAACGCCTAGAAATTAGTTTAAATCGATTTATTTTAAATCGAACGTTTATTTCCATAACTCGCACAGATGATCGAATTAGCTCCCGAAACACGTTCCATTGTGTTCGAAACGCGGGGTAAACCTTAGAAATACCAACCGGCACGCTTCGTTTGGAGTTCGATTTTTTTTTGATGAATAGTGTTTTGGAATTTTTCTATGAAACCCCCCTTAATATTCATTTTTGCAAAATAATCAAACCCTTAGGGTTTCATCTCAGAGCCGACGGCCTCATATATGTTCAATGGCCGAAATTTAATCTTTCCCCCCTCATTTTCTTCAAATCTATCAACAATTACAAAAAACCTCCAACTAGAAAAGTGTAGAGCTCGATGAGTACGACATATCCAACGGTGGTGATCTGAATCGGAGCATCGTGGAGGAGGAAATTGGCCTGCGTTCGTGGTGGGTTGCGCATAAATTTCAAGGTCGTATAGGTGATCGAGCTTCAAGCCCTTAGGGCCGAAGGTGGAGTGCATTGAAGGCTTCCAAATGACAGTTGCTGATCGTTGTAGAACGTCGTGTGGTGGTCGCAATAATTGAAGAGTTAGGGGCGGCTATGGGTTCCAGGGAAGTGTCGTGCAAAACTGAAAGAAGATTAAAAGGGGAGGGACGGCCCAGATCTAGGGGCTTTGAGATGGACGGCCGGATATGTTTTGGGTTAGAAAATGAATAAAATTGTAAATTAAATTGCATTATAATTTGAGTAATCTTTGTAATAGCATATCTTTTTCATACGAGGTCGAAAACGCGCGAAACCAGTTGCGTTGCGTTCGTATGGACGAACACTACGTTATGGAATTGGATTGGAGTCGTTTGGAGCTAGCAAAAATTTCGGGTAAAATTAAACGCACGTTTAATTTTATTCGAAATAAAAGCTGGACGGAATTGAAATCAAGGTGAGAACTCCTCACTCAATCGAATCGGTTTCGATTTAAATTTTAAATAGTTAATTTAAAATTGTTGATTGTATGATTGGATGATGATTGCTATTGATTGTTAAAATAGTCATTATACGCCGTTAGTAAGCGGATAATATTTTATAAACATATACCGCGATAATTCCGTACTGGAACGGAATTGGTATTGTGCTAATGTCTGTGGATGCAGGGAAACAGGTTGGAGGGATCCAACTGGATTCCTCAACAGTATTTATTTGATTATGGATATTTTGATATTCTTTGATTATCATATACTGATATATGATATCGTTGTTGTCGTGATTGACTATTTGGTGTGTAGCATCATCGGACCAAATTTTGGAATTTTAAAAGGGTTTTTAAAGGTTATTTTTGAAAGTATACGTTTTATAAAAATAAACGTTATATTTTTTGTATATGATAAAAAGAAGCAATTTTTGTGAAATATAACTAAAATATGATTTTTGAGAAATAATAGTTAAAAGCTGATTTTTGAATATAGGGTAATGATTTTATAAAAAATGGATAAATGAGATGTTTGAATTTATTATAAAAGTTTAAATATAAGATTTATAAAATTTGATTATTTTATAAATCAAAGTTATGAAATTAAAAAGGGGTTTAAAGACGTTTTAAAAAAAATAAAAAAATAAATTGATTCATATAAAAGATTTATAAAATGGATATTTATAAATTGAAATATCGAAATTACAAAAACGAGTTTTTATAAGTGTTAGAGTGAATTGTGAATGAATTTCATAAGTGAATGAAATCTATAGAATTATAAACGGGGAAGTTTATAAGTAGTAAGACTTATAAATTTGTGAAGTTATTAAAAGAATGGATTTGAGTAAATAAATGAATCTTATAAGTTATAAGATTTATAATTTGAAAAATTCTAAAAGAACGATTTTGTAAATAAATAAATTCTAAGTATTTAACTTATAAATTTGAATTTTGGCAATTAAATGGATTATAAATTGAATAGGTTAATAAAGGATGTTTACAAATTGAAGTCGTTATAAAATAAATAGAAATGGAATTTATAAACTTTGTTTTATAAATCCGCAAATGAATTATTTTGATAAGTAAATTGTTATAACTTATTTATGGAGTTATATTCACGTTTTAGGCAGGGAATAATCCTTTAAAATAAAATGTGTAGAAGTGATGAAATTGGTTAACAAAGTATATTCACACCTTTTGATAATGAATATATATTAAAGAAATGTTTTGGAGGTGATATTTTAAAATGGAATTAAAATGATTTAAAGTTGTTTTAAAATGCATTAACTATCGAATTCATAGATTTCAACATTTATTGTTGAAATAGACGTTTTCGAGAATTAAGGAAATGGTGGACTATAACACTGTTGTTATAGTAAACGAATTCCGAAAAGAAATGTTTTATATAGTATTGGGGATTTATATATCTACCTAAATTTCGAATTCCTATACTAGTGAATTTGGGCCGTCGTAACGATGTTTTACGCAACATTCCTTTTGACTCAAATTAATGTGTTTAAAAGAACACTTTCCTTAAGAATGAAATATATACTTAATTAGGGTTTAAGTATATCGAATATTTTCCAAGTGAAGAAAATAAATAAATTTGTGGAATACTTATTATTAAATAAGTATGAAAACGTTTTTCCAATAGGAAGTAAAATGTTTTAAGAATTTATCTTCTTTAAGATAAATTGAAAGTGAATATTAGAAATTGATTTGGAAACCGTATATCAATAGATATTTTGAAATATAAATTCACTATAGAATTTATAAATGAAAAGGGAAATTGTTCAAAAATAAACATTGATTTATTTTTGAAGTGTGGAAAATTATATCTTGTAAAGATAATTTTGGAAAGTAAATAATTTGGAAAATTATTTGGAATCTGGTGATGTTGTGCATATCCATTGATAGTTCAATAACTGACTATCAATATTTACCTTTTAATGGGTATTTTTTGTGATTGCTTGAATTTGAATGCCACACTTATTTTTTAAATAAGCGCTCACTATTCGGGTTAACCGGGAAAGGACCTTGGGGTCGTATAACCCATTCTGAATATGTGATACGTCGTAATGAATAGCATTTGAAGACCGGTGTTGAAGACCGGATATTTTTGAAAACAAAAAGATCACCGTCGAATGTTTCTGCACCGAATGGCCCCGGTATAGAAATTCCATATGTGATGGGAAGTCCGTACGTGATTAGTGAATATCCGGATTGCAAGGACTTCTTTGGAAGTGCCTTCGGTTCTGTTCGATCCCGGAACAGACTCGTATGGATTGTACGTCTGACATTACAAATTGAGATATAAAGCTGATTTCTTTCAAATACGTATCTGTTGGTGGCGGAGAATTTATTCTCTTAGCTTAACACCCTTCTCTGAGACGTATGAGCTCAGAGGTTATGTAGTTGAAAGTCATTAGTGATATACTCCCAATTTGGTAGTGTGATGTGCTGAGTGTTGCTGTGAAATGATCTTTGTGTTGATCATTTGTGATTGGATCATTTGTTTGATCATTTATCTTTGTGATCATTACTTTGATCATTTGTTGACCCAAGGCATGACTTTGTATAAAGCGTTGCTTTTGTGGACGAGACTTCGTCGAGCCTCACACCCCGAAATGGTCAAAACAGGAAGAATGCAGCAAGGTTCTAGGGAGTAGCGCCCCTTAGTGTATGTTCATTTCCTTCTGGATAGAGGTGGTATCATGGTATGGAGCCCAGATATTTAACCTATGTTGTTTCTGCAAATTTATTACTTTGTGGTTGTGAAAAGCGAGGATCCTCGGATATAGATCAGTTACGATCGGGGAATGGCATACGCATGTCAGTAGTTACCTATTTTTGCAGAGGTAACCCGGCCTTGTGTTGGCAGAGATCCGGTTAGGTTCTCGGGACGTCCTTCCAGGGGCGTTTCCATGTGGCAATGGGAAGTTACTTGGCCTGACCATTTGTTGGAAATCCAAAGAAACAATACGTGACTTGTACGGTATTAGTTGTATAACCTGCCTTTTACTTATGGTGGTGACCCGCCGTTTAATTGGTAGCTATAGTAGGCATACGATAATGGTCGTATGTTAGCTAAGATTTATATTCTACTTTCGAAATGAATTTTCCCTACACTATACACTACTAATAGTACCAAATGTTCTTTTTAATGCGTATCAAGCATCTTTGACTATCATAAGGAGAAATCTCCTCCGATTCTGCGTTTGCATTGTGTGTGTGTGTGTGCGGGAGGCCTTATGGTAGTCTCATTTTCAAAAGCATTGCGAATCTATTTTAAAAATTATCCTATTCTTTGTTTTAAAGATAAACTGTTTTGAGTTCTCACACCAGTCACATGACTGACTCGGAGTTTATTGTTTTCCTTCCTAAACTCTGGGTGCCCACTAATTTCCACACGGGCAGTCTAGAGTCAGGTTATCAGGTCATACTGGATTCGGGAGTTGCTGTAGATATCTGGAGGCAAGCTGGATGGCGTAGCATATTATCTATTGTATATAGTATTTCTTTTTCGCTGTTTTATTGTTGTACACTCTGATGATGAAATGAAATGTAATGTGATGTAATGTAATAACTGATATAGTTCTTTGTTTTAAAGATTATTCATTTATCTACTATATGTTGTTCCGCTGCGATCGTGAGATTCTGATATTGTTCTGTTGTTTTCTTTTTGTTCTGTTCTTTCCTATTCTTTCTTTCATCTTCTATCTTTTTCTTTCTTAAACACTAATGGTTTGTATTTCCATGCATCTTGAGTTAATCAATGGAGATTAGTACGTATTTAAGAGGTACGGAAAAGCGGATTATTACACCCCTTTTCAAAACCCAGAAACAGATTTGCCTATAGTCGCTCCACTCAAAAACGCCCAAATCGCAATCATGGGTTTCGGCTTTGGAACTTTGACCACGATTTCTGATCAATCTGGCCACTGTCTCGAAAAACGAACAACAGACGTAGATTCATATCATTGAGATCTTCGATATATGTTTTTTTCGAATTTTTCTGAGGAGTTTGAAATTTTGAAGTTGGTTTTTGAGTTGAAATTTGAATTGGATAAATTAGGGTTTACAGCCATTGAGGAAGAGGAGCACAGAAGATTTTGTACGTATAGAAATGAGGAATAGAGACTGCTAGGGTTTATAACAGGGTATTTATAGACAACTGAAACAGAATAGATCGAATAAGATAGATGTACGCGCTAACGACAAAGTGGCCCAAAAAGTCCGTTCTGCCTCCGGAACGAAATTGGGTCAACCCGCATATCCAAATAGAGGTTTTAAAATATTTTAAATGCAATGGAAAAGGTTTCAAGTCCAAATTCCATCGTATGAAGAAGTTATGCTAAAATCAATATTTTTCAAATTGATTTCAATTTCAATAATTTCAAGGCGTTTTGAGTCCGTACGATCAAACGACAAGTCTGATCGCTACGAAAGTTGAAACCCTACAATAATTCACCGTTATGGATCCGATGAAACTAGTTTCGTCGGAATCCGAGTCAGTGGCCAAAATGGCTATTTTTTCATTAATTAAATAATTAATAAATAAAATCCAATTTTTAAATTTCAATTTCAAAATTGACAATTTTATCACTTTTATATTTCTTGATCACTTACAAAAATTTAAACAAGCTTAGACGTAAATTAAAAGTTGATAAATCTATCAATTGCAGTGTTAACTTCTCTACTTCATTATATTTAGAAATTATAAATTAAATTCTAAAAAACCCATTTATTAAAATTTTAAACCTTTTTATTCCCATCTTTTACCAAAATAAGGATGTCGCTATCTTTGGTTCATGATTTATTACATTATTGTCCTCAAATCTCATTTTAATTTCAATAACGTAATATTTAAACGTTTAATTCCATTTTATTTTTGCAATAAATACAATTATTGAATTTTTTACTTCAATAAAATTTATAAATCAACTAATGGTCATATTATAAATAGAATAGCATTAATTACATCTTATAAAATTAACCCTTTCGATGACAAATCACATCTACCCTAACTACACCAATTAAGTTAATAAATTGCAATTTGATTTCACATTAAACTTCATTAATTATTAATTGAAATCTAAATAAAACCATTTATTTATTTAAAATCTTGCTATTCAATACATTAACATTGATTTAAGATTATTACTTAAATTTACATCACAAACGTTAAGTTTAGTTTCATTACAATTGATTACTAAAATTTAATTTAATGCAATCAATTATGACCTTTAAAATTTTAATACATTCATTAATTGTCAATTACCATTCAAATAAATCCATTCAATTGATTTCCTTATTATGAATTAATTATAACTTACCATTTTAAAGGTGATGTCAACATGGGTACTTATCTATTACACTATTATACGTCATTTACATCTTATAGTTGTATGAATGTTACATTAACTTTATTCAAATTTCTAACTCCTTTGTTATTAACTATCATATTTCCATTTAATATATCTTTGCCAAATATATACATTAATTACGATTTATATTCTCAATCTATTTATTTACTTGTGTACAATTTATAGTCAAACATACATTTAGATTATTTTCTATAATTGAAATTTCATGCAAATTCATTAATCATTAACTTAAATTTTGCATTGTTTCTATTGAATTTTCATTCACACTTCCGTTGCTATATTAATAATCATTAAAGTAACGTTTATTATCAACAACGAAAAATAAAATAACTTTTCAAACATTGATTGAATAAATCTTAAATTTTTACGAATTAAACGTTATATTTACTGATGAAGTAATACGTAAAAATTTAAGATTTATTCAATCAATGTTTGAAAATAATTTTATTTTTCGTTGTTGATAATAAACGTTACTTTAATGATTATTAATATAGCAACGGAAGTGTGAATGAAAATTCAATAGAAACAATGCAAAATTTAAGTTAATGATTAATGAATTTGCATGAAATTTCAATTATAGAAAATAATCTAAATGTATGTTTGACTATAAATTGTACACAAGTAAATAAATGGATTGAAAATATAAATCGTAATTAATGTATATATTTGGCAAAGATATATTAAATGGAAATATGATAGTTAATAACAAAGGAGTTAGAAATTTGAATAAAGTTAATGTAACATTCATACAACTGTAAGATGTAAATGGCGTATAATAGTGTAATAGATAAGTACACATGTTGACATCACCTTTAAAATGGTAAGTTATAATTGATTCATAATAAGGAAATCAATTGAATGGATTTATTTGAATGGTAATTGACAATTAATGAATGTATTAAAATTTTAAAGGTCATAATTGATTGCATTAAATTAAATTTTAGTAATCAATTGTAATGAAACTAAATTTAACGTTTGTGATGTAAATTTAAGTAATAATCGGAAATCAATGTAAATTATACTCATAAAATGTCAATGTATTGAATAGCATGATTTTAAATAAATAAACGGTTTTATTTAGATTTCAAATGATAATTAATGAAGTTTAATGTGAAATCAAATTGCAATTTATTGACTTAATTGGTGCAGTTATGGTAGATGTGATTTGTCATTGAAAGGGTTAATTTTATAAGATGTAATTAATGCTAATTCTATTTATAATATGACCATTAGTTGATTTATAAATTTAATTATAGTAAAAAAAATTCAACAATTGTATTTATTGCAAAAGTAAAATGGAATTAAACGTTTAAATATTATGTTATTGAAATTAAAATGAGATTTGAGGATAACAATGTAATAAATCATGAACCAATGATAGTGGCATCCTTATTTTGGTAAAATATGTGAATAAAAAGGTTTAAAATTTTAATAAATGGGTTTTTGAGAATTTAATTTATAATTTCTAAATATAATGAAGTGGAGAAATTAACACTGCAATGGATAGATTTATCTACTTTTAATTTACATCTAAACTTGTTTAAATTTTTGTAAATGATTAAGAAATATAAAAGTGATAAAATTGTCAATTTTAAAATTGAAATTTAAAAATTGGATTTTATTTAATTAATTAATAAATTATTTAATTAACGGAAAAATAGCCATTTTGGCCACTGATTCAGATTTCGACGAAACCAATTTTATCGGATCCGTAACGCTGAATTATTGTAGGGTTTCAAGTTTCGTAGCGATCGGACTTGTCGTTTGATCGAACTTGTCGTTTGACTGTACGGACTCGAAACGCCTTGAAATTAATGAAATTGAAATCAATTTGAAAAATATTGATTTTAGCATAACTTCTTCATACGATTGAATTTGGACTTGAAACCTTTTCCATTGCGTTTAAAATATTTTAAAACATCTATTTGGATATGCGGGTTGACCCAATTTCGTTCCGGAGGAAGAACGGGCTTTTTGGATCACTTTATCGTTAGCGCGTACATCTACCTTATCCGATCTATTCTATTTCAGTTGTTTATAAATACCTTGTTATAAACCCTAGCAGCCTCTATTCCTCATTTTTATACGTACAGAAACTTCTGTGCTCCTCTTCCTCAATGGTTATAAATCCTAATTTATCCAATTCAAATTTCAATTCAAAAACCAACTTCAAAATTTCAAACTCCTCAGAAAAATTCGAGAAAAACATATATCGAAGATCTCAATGATACGAATTTACGTTTGCTGTTCGTTTTTCGAGACAGTGACGGGATTAATCAGAAATCGTGGTCAAAGTTCCAAAGCACGAAACCCATGATGGCGATTTGGGCGTTTTTGATTGGAGTGACTATAGGCAAATCTGTTTCTAGGTTTTGAAGAGGGCAACAAGGGGAGTCGGTTGGTAGTGGCCGCTTGGCCTATAGCGAAGTGGGGTGGCCGGAAATCGTGGTTTAGGGTTATGAAACCGGAGACGGCGACGACCTTGGGGAAGGGCTGGTCTTCGGCCATAGGGGCGGCTCCTCACGGCAAGCAGGATGGTGATGGCGGCGTGGCATATGGTGGTCGGAGGCGAGGTTTATCGGCGGTCAAAGGTTGGTGGGTTCGTGCGTTCTACGACCTGGGGTTCCCTCATGCGTGAGAACGAAGGAGCTGACGTGGCTTATTTCTAGTGGTGAATTTCCTTTTTCGCTTTATTTTATATAAATTAAATTCCAAATCGCTCTAATCTATATATCTTTCACATACGGACACCAATTCATGCGAAGTTTTCTTCGCTAGGTTCGTATTGGTATTCCGGACATTTAGGCACTGGTTTGGATGAATTCTGAGGCTGTTCAAATTTTGGGTTTAAATTGGATTTAAATTCAATTTAAATTCAAAAGGTGAGTGTTTTAACCCACTCACAACTTCTAAAATTTCTTATGTTTGTTAAATTGACATATGATGTGATTTGAAATTTATTTATGGTTGTTTGGCAATATTTTAATCATCATTCTAGTAAAATTAAATTATTTAATTTAATTGTTACTTAATTATTCATTGCATATTAACTACCAGTTAAATTGTTATTTATTCCTTGCATACTAACTGCCGGTTAAATTGTTATTTATTTTATTGCATATAAACTGCCAGTTAAACATTTATAATTTATTTTTGAATATAGACTAATAGTTGATCGGGAATTTAATTCTTAATTTTTATCTTAACGGATGATTTCAATTATAAGAGAAAATCAATTTTGAATAAATATTTAAAATTGAGATAATTGAATTAGAAAGTTTTATTTGTATAATACTCGATTACATTCCAATGTAACTTACCTAAATTATTAAAAATTAACAATATAATTGGATAATATACAATATAAAGAGGGATTTTTATAAATAAAATTTGAGTGGTCATAATAAATGTTATACACTTAAATTTTAGTTATAAAAGGATTAATTGAGGTAAATAGAATAAAAGATTAATTGAATAACTTACAGTATAAAATGGTGTTAAGGGAATTTTAAATAAATAAGTATATTATATTCAAATTAATTAATTTTGTAAATTTATTTGTTTATAAAGTTAGAATTTTTGAATAAGATGTACTACTTACTTAATTCTTTTCGGGAACGAAAAGTTTAGAGTGAGGGAGAGTGTAACGACCCGTAAAATTTTCAATAATTAAATTTGTAAATTAATAAGTTTTGATAATTTAATGTGAAGAGAAAGAAAAAAAACTTTATAATTTAATCATTGAACAATGGTAATTAGAATTAATTAGTAACTGTTATATGTGAAAATAAATTTGAATATAAGTAGACAAGGGTAAGTGGTGTATAAATAAATGAATTAGTATAATTAATAGTAATTGAATGAATTCAATATTAGGCAAGTAATTATAATAATTAGTTGAATATATATAATAAACTTAAGTGAAAGTTTAAGGGTAATGGCAACAGCTATTATAAGTTGCCTATTTAGTCTATAAATCTAATAGGAAATTTTTAATGTCATTAATGGGAGTTAATGCAGTAACGGGAGGTGTGAACGTATAAATTAAATAGAAACGTAAATTTATTTATAAAGTAAAAAATTTGTAAAAAGGGGATATGAAACCAATGTAACTAGGTATATAGAGTAATATTGGACCTAGTATAAAGATGGCAATTGAACCAAATCAAATTTTTGGAAGCAATTTTTTTTAATTGGAATGTGATATATAATAAATGAATTTAAGGGTAAGTAACTGAAATTAATTACTACATCAATTGAAATTTGGATGAATTGGGAAGTTATTAATGTATTAGTATATAAAACAATTTTAATATTACCCATAAGAGGATAAGTTAATAGTTGATTCAATAACAAAATTGAGAAATCAAATATATGGATTTATTAGGGATTTAAACTTATACTTTTTAAATTAGATAAAATACAGTGTTTGCACGTAATAAATTTATGTATTTCCATTCTATATCTATATTTCTATATATTTTTTCTATATTCATCTCTTTGTGTATTTCTCTATTTATTTGTCTAGACTCTTAGTGCATTCATTGGAATTTATTTGTTTATATCTTTTATAAAGAGTTGGAGAAAATCAAAGGGTATACGTTATATTGTCTTAAAGGCATATCTTTTTAAAATTTTATTTATTAGATGTTTCTTGTGTATATCTTTTATTTATTTTTGTTTATTGAATGTTTCTTTTGTATATACCTTTTAATTAATGGCAAGGAAACAAATCAAATTGACGTATGTTACTTTGCTTTAATTTGGCATACGTACATTTGCTTTATTTCTTGCTTTTAATTGCCTAGCATCTTTATTTCTTACCCTATCCATTCACCTATTCTAGCCGTGTATTCCCATATCAAATCAAGCACAAAATATTCTCATTATCTCACTTCCTCATTTGCCTCTTAAGTTTCTTTTATTAAATAGGAAATAAATCACATTCATTCACTGGCCTCTTTATTCTTTGCCTTTTTCTTTTCCTAACCATTCAAATCTCCTAGTTGTGCATTCATCTTAGCCCTGCTTTTTATAAACCCTAGCCACCACCTAATATTCTTATTCACGTGAAAAATTTCTCATCCCTCATTTCTATTTGCGTGAAGAAAATACAGCAAGCTCTAGGTTATTTCTATGGCTTCTCCTCTCTTTCCTTCTCCTTTTTCTTTTATTTTCTTTTGTTTTTCAATGCATAGCTCGGCCTTTCCACCTATTGCCGACCTCACCACCACTCCACCACCACCATGCCGACCACTTCATCTCTCCATCACTACAAAAACCCAAGCCGTGACCACCATGAGCAAAAACCCACCACAAAATATTGTTTAAAGCCTATCACCACATATGCATTCACCACTTCCTCCTTTAGGCTCGGCCACCAACAACTCCTCCACCAAACATCACCTCCATGCCATGACCCATCCCCCTAGCCGTGAGTTCATGTTGCACTTGACCCAAAACAAACATGGCCGAGCCCACTTGTTTGGTGATGGATCATCTTGCTTTGTTTTATCAAAAGTTTATGTCACTTTGTTTCATATTTTTCCTTTGTTTAAATCCTAATCTTTGTGTTGAGAATTATATTCTTATATTTTTTGTGGTATTTGTGTGCATACAAGATTTGGATCTGACTCTCCATCCACTCAAAAAAAATATAGTCGTGCTTTTCGAAAATTGTTTTGTCTCTTGTTTGTTATCTTCAGCTTTAAAAAGGTGAGTTATTCACTCTAGACATACATACTTTTATAATTGTGAATTGATGACAAGTTAATTGTATAAAATAATATGTTATTTTCATACATGCCTGTGATATATTTATATGATTTTAAATGCTGTTTGTATGCCTGTTATATCATCTGTTATAATATTATTTGTTATACTGTTATTTATTTCCTGTTTATCACATTGCAAGTTCCCTATCACTATGTTTTGGAATAATACATACCCGAACGGACATTAGAATAAGGGAAAATCAATATGAGCTGAAATGATAGGCTCGAGTGATTTTTATTTTATTTGTTTGCTTGGGATTGCGGGTTTGAAATGATAGAACCCGGATTTTTTTTAAATTACGGATTGAAATGATACATATCCATATCACTTGATCTAGGTTAGAAAATATTATACAGGCTCATGGTTATATTTTTAAATGATATTTTTCTAAAAATTTATTAAGTATTTTAAATATTTTCTTAAAAATTTTGAGTTTTGGAATTATAAATATATTAAAATTTTAACTTAATTTGATTTAATGCTTTAAAGTGTAAAGAAATATTGTTTCTCTATAAGTTAAAATTTTTATAAGTTAAATGGGTTTTGGATGGAATTTAAAGAGTCTTATTTATCATAAATAACTTAACAATTAAGTTTGGTTTAATTTGGAATCTTAAATCTAACCTAGAAATTTTAATAAAGGTTATTTTCCGAAATGGACATAATTTGTATAATAAATAATGTATTTTGAATAAATAAAATGAAATACATTTTTATGGGACATTTGTAATAAGTTTATTTAACTTGGGATCATAGTTGAATTGGTGTCTAAATGAATGAATTTGTAAAGAATTTGATTGTTATCTTAACTATGATAAATTATTTTATTTATGGCAGTGTTTTGTAAAATAAATAATATGATTTTAAAATGGAAATTGTAACTTAAAAGATGACTTAACTTCATAATTGGAAATTTGGTTTGCAAAGGAAAGTTCAAGTAAATATAGTGATAAAAGGATTTTATTTATGAAATGGGCATTTTAAATAAAGTGTAGAGTTAATTGTTAAATAAAATATTAAGTTATTGGTTGAAATAAAGGTTAAGCAATTTACAAAGAATTGACTTAACAAATGAATTTTAATTTAAATTGGATATTTATTAATAAATGTTATTTTATATAAAATTCATACGTTAAATAATATCCGAATAAAAAATTGTGAAAGATGTAATAAGCTTGATGAGTTAAAAATAAGAAATTTGAAGATATATTGTTTAAAAGGGTATAACAGAAATTATAGCGGTTCAGAAATACTGTGGAAAATATGAACTATGGCTTGAATTATACTAAAAAGACCTATAAAAGCATTTCTGAAGTGTTGTAATTCTGGAAATATGAACTATGTGTTGAAATATACTAAAGAGACCTATAACAGCATTTCTGAAGTGCTGTAGCTTTCGAAATTTGAACTAGGTGCTGAAATTTCCAAATAAACCTATAACAGCATTTCTGAAATGATGTAGTCTTTGAATTTGAACTATGTTTTGATATATACTAAATATACCTACCGCAGCACTTTATAAATGCTGCTGGTTTGAAAATTACAGTGTTCGAAATGTTGAAATTGAACAAATAAATTTAGAAACTGCTGAAATTCTGTAAACTGAATATTTGATTTGAAAGGATAACTACTTCATATTTAATGGGTTAAATGAAGGTCATTTTAAAGGCGTTATGAGTTGGAAATTGTATTTAATTAAGAATTGTCTTTAAATATAGTGATTTGAAACTCATTGAAATTAATGACTTAAAAATATGATTTTATAGCCTGGTTTTGATTAAGGTGATTTTAAAGGAATATTTAAGTTTAATAAATTGAAGGAAATATTCAGTGATTTGGAAATTCGGGTTTTTTGAATTTAAATGATATATTGATTTGGTTTTTTGAAATGAAATAAGATAGTATTTAGTTTTGAAATGGATATTATTTTGGAAAGTAATGGTATTTGATTTAAAAGGTTTTGGAATAGAAAGGTTTTGAAATGAATATCCATGGGTTATAATAACGGTTGGTTGTTAAAGAGACCGGGATCAGAAGTTGTCATACTCTCTGCCAACTCCGAAAACCAATTTAACAACCGTGTACGCGGTAGAGATTGCAGAATGAAGTAGGATGGTGGCGACGTCCTTTGAGGTATATACGTGGACCCAACTTCCGTGAGTTGGCATAAGGTGACTAAAACATGAGCGATCTCGGACCAAGGAGGTAGCCCCTCTTATCGGACACACTCCTCGATACTATTCTGACTTTGAGATTGATTTGGTGGTCATTTTTTATTTTTTTTATTTAGGGGTGCGGCTCGAGGTGGACGGTAGTAGCTGCTACGCGTTACCACCAGCCCGTGTGTGTAATTGATATATCTACCCTGGCATTGCCTTGTGTGTCGTATCACCTACCCTAGCGCGCCTTGTGCGAGTTTGATTTGTGTCGTACCTATGGAGTATCCTCTGGTAGCCTTCCGATCAGGAGGTATTACGGTACTGTATAGACTATTGGTACTATTACCTGTTAAGAGAAATATTGGATCACTCCTTAACGCTATTTAAAAGTAAGTTTATTTTACTATATACATTATTGTAATAGCGAAATATTACTACATAGTAAATAGTTTAACGGATCATTAGAGGATGGACGGTCCCAAGCATCCTTTAAGTTACTTGTACCTTATATTACAGTTCACTTGAGTTGGTTTACATTGTATAAGTATGTACGTCCTGACTCGAGTGTTTTGTGTTTTGCTTTACGCTCGAGTCAGACTGAGTGATACAGCATTCAAAACTCACCTTCGGAGTTGGAGCTTGCTTGAAGATCTAGCTATCTATTTCTCTTTCATTTGTTCAGTTGATTCCGGCGATGTATTCTGATTTGTACTTGATTTTCATATTGAGTCTTCTGTTGTATTTTGTTTAACTCTGATGTATTTATATAGTAGCTTCATGAACTACTATTTCTTTGCTTCGCTGCATTTTATTACTCTGTGCCAGTGGTCTGTGATTTATTTACTGTATGTTCTGAGTTTTGCCAAATTTAAATTACAAGTCGGAATTTAAACAATTCAAGTCCGACATGTGCGGATGCGAATGGTTGAAAATATCGGGTCATTACAATTTCTCTATCTCACGAAACATTGTGTGAAGTGATATGGTTATAAAATCTCAGTCCATCCCAATCGTTGGATTAGCTTTAGGAAGATCAAAGATTCAAGGTATAGAATCTACAAACAAACTAACAAAGTACCTAAATGTCCTTTTCAAATTGCTCCAAAATTTGGGCAAAATTTTCTTGATTCGCTAACATTAGTCGTTGTCAGCCGATTGGTGCATATCTCAATCTACTGGGATCGAAAGCCCAATGCTTTGAGATACCCCAAAAATGAACCATGGAAGTTCTGCCTATACAAATTTACAGGAATTCAACTCCTCGAGTCAGTCGACTATCCCTTGCTCTTCAATTCGATGATGTGATGCCGAAGCAATAATGTGTACACCACTACTTAAATTGATTCTATCTTCCAATCTACAATTGCAACGATGAACCGTTTTCATAGTTACACTCGTGACGAATTACTCTTCAACTTATATACGTTACATCGCATATTTCAACACGTCACATTTATGCAATATATCTTTCAATCTGTAAAGGCCCGCAAATCCGTGCCCCTTTGAGCTGACAAAAACCCACATCACAACAGCCCAAAGTGACACAAAAATACGAGTCTTCGGGTTAAAGAAGAAAGAGGTAGAAGAAGAACAAAAACAACATCAGAATCTCACATCGCAGTGGATCAAAATATAATATATAATAACAGCTTTTAAATACAAAGAGTCTGTACTGTCATATATACATACATACCATATCAGAGTACATCAATCAATCATACATGTCCATACACAGCGGAAATATAAACAAATATGGGAATACGCTCTGTCATCCTGCTCGTCTCCTGAGCTCCAGTATATAACCTGAACCTGTTTTAACTCGGACTGACCCGAGCATCATATAAAACAATACCCGAGTCAGTCTGGAATAACAGCGTGAGAAAATCACACTCAATTGGATTTTTAAAGTTTCAAAAATCCTTTGAAAATAAAAGCATCTCGTAAGACCACGCCACAAATAAACATGTCGGGTTTTTACCTTATGATAGCTAAAACACTTTTTATTAAAGTTCTCTGATATTATTATAGGGTCTATAGAAAGTAAAATAGAATCTAGCTGAAATGCTTGCATCTCACGTTTCAGCAATAGTTGGGCACAATCAAAACCGTACAGGCGCGTAGTGGAAAATGGATTTCCATCAATGGCTGGGCTACTGGGGTATCGCCCGTCACAGTACCTGGCCTAGATCAGAGTAC
This sequence comes from Allium cepa, assembly GCA_030765085.1. Lineage (NCBI taxonomy): Eukaryota > Viridiplantae > Streptophyta > Magnoliopsida > Asparagales > Amaryllidaceae > Allium > Allium cepa. Next base: position 444,854,339 of record CM060945.1, read on the forward strand.
CGAGGATTACTCCCTTCATCCCCTGCAACACAAGGCCGGAACCATTCCTTACTGAACAGTTCCAAATAAGATCACCCCACGGTTGGCGCGACCAACCGCACACTAAGCCGAATAAAAAGGGACATCTAGACAGAGGAAACCTTACTCTCCAGTGGGTGCTACCCACGAAGCCTTGCTGCACCTCCCCTGTTTTAGCCATTCCCGGTTGATGAGGCTTGAGGCTAATCGTTACCTTTCAAGAACGAGTCCCGCTTAGAATGCTCATCGTCCACCTGACGATGTTCTGAAAGCATTCAATCCATACAAGTTGCCCTGGGTCTGGACAAACCGAATCACCGTCTTCAACTCTTCACGGTCTTTATTCGTAATCGTTCAAACCGGATCGAAGTGGTTTTCGAGAAATTAATCTCGATCCCGGACTGTTCGAAACGATCAACGCATTGTCCAATATTGATAGTCGGTTATTTAACTATCAATTAATCATACACAAGCAACCTTCAAATAATTTCCACAAAATTATTTATCTCCAAATATCATCCAGATATTATTTCCATTTTAACCCTTTGAAATAAATTTTCAAAGTCCTTTTAAATTTCCATGAAATCATTTAGTTGATTTCTTATACTTTACTCCCATTTCGATTCATTTTTGGAAATATTCTTTGGTTTCTCATTTCCTTCTCAAAATCAATTTATACCTTTACTTATGAATTCTCAAACTCAATTCCTTCAATTAATAAGATTTTCCTAAATCTTATCTCATTTGAATAATTTTGCTTACCCATCACAAGAGGATTTTAATTGGATTTTTAAAAACATTTTGAAAACATATAGATTTATAAAATAGAAAGTAATATTAAATATTAAAATTTATATTAAGTTATTTATAAGTTTTAAAGCTGGTTTAGAAAAATAGAGTTTATTATAAATAATAGCTATGCCGTCAAAATAACTAATTCGAAAATATTTTACATTCAAATAATAGTTTATAAAAAGATTTATATAGTATAGTAATTATTAAAATATTTTTTTTAAAATAAATTATAATTTTAGAAAATCCCATATCCATTTATAAATGCCTCTTGTCCACATTCACCTTTGGAAATATCCTGTTATTTCCATTTAACAGATTTCATATTCCAGTATAAGTTCACCTAACTTATTTTCCAATATACATTTGATATTTTCTATTTCATTTATCATCTTTCTTTATGAAATTTATAAAATTCTTCTTGGATTCCCTTTATTTATAAAAATAGTTTTATTAAAGAAAATCCATCTTTATAATTTATTTCTTTTACAAACCTAAATTTCCATATTGTCCTTTTCAATAAATTTTATTCTTTTCTAAATAAATATTTCCTTTTTATCTCATAATAAAATTCTCTTTAATTTTTAATATAATTTCTTTCGTTTTTCTTAATAACATCTTCTTGTTATTTCTAATAAAATTTCACTTATTGATTTCAAAATCAATAATTCTTCAATTATTAAGTATATATAAATAATCTTCCAAAAACTCAACTCAACTGATTGCAGTTTATGAGATACTTTAATTTCTTCCTTCATTTTCAAATTTGAAGTAGATTCACATTACAAAAATATTTTCTATTTAGTTTTGTTTGACTTTGTTAAATTTAATTCAATTTATAATTTCAAACTTCAATTTAAATGAAATTTAATTCTCAATGAATTTAATTCATCCACAAACCCATATCAATGAATCCATCTATTCATAACACAACATATATAAATAAGCAATAAATGCTTTGAGGAATCCTGTTGGATCCCTCCAACCTGTTTTCCCTGCATCCACAGATGTTAGCACAATAGAATAACAATTTCACTTCAATGTGAATTATCGTAGTATATGGGTTTAATATTTCTAACGTCCGCTTATTATGCGGTGTATAAAGTCTATTTAATTATTCACTTCTTCAACAATCAAACATCATTCAATCAATTCAACAATTAAATCCAAATTCAACAATTTTAATTTTTAAACTTAACTGAGTGAGATTAACTCACCTTTGATTTTTATTTTGCTACTCCAGCCCCACCTTGACTTGTCCCCATATTTTTGACCTTGTATAAACAATTATATAATTTTATTAATATTAGAACAAATCGAGCAATTTATTTCCATTTATTCTTTAACCCTAATAATTTAATTCTAACTAATGATTTATTTCAACAAATAATTAAATTTTAAACTAATTCTCCTTTGTAAAGAAAATCTTATAGTGACTAATTAAACAAATTAATCACCTAAGTAATTTATTATTGAACGAACTAGCAACATTAAAAATGCCGAGGTATATATTTATTTTAATTTTCTTCTTTGTAATTTCTTTTGCCAAAATGACTTATATTTATTTTAAAAATCAAATCTTTATATTCTTCCAAAGTCTTATAGATATAAAAATCATATTTTGCTTAAATATAGGTATATTTATTCTAAAGAATATAAATTTATTTTTATTTTATTTCATTTTTTTGCTCATATAATTTAAATTTTAAAACAGAAAAGATTTAATTTTACAGTAAAAATATTTATGAAAATCTACATATGTGTATACTTATATACAATTTTAAAAGCCATAAACTTTACTGCAGTTCCCAAAAAAAAATTCCAGTTTGCATATATATAAAGATTAAACCCAAAAATTTATATATATACTTACGAAAATAAATTTCCTAACTGCACAGATTCTTTCCCTTTATTTTTTTTTATATAAATCAATTTCAATCTGAAAGCAACTTAATCCATATGCATTTTAACAAAATTTTGAATCTGGAATCGTACCTCACTGCCTCGCGACTATCGCCCCCGCCTCCCCTGCATCACACGCCACTGAGTTTCCCCAGATCCTTGGCTGCCGCGCGAACATCCATGAAATCGCGCCCCTCTTCTTCTTCGCGACCACGACATCGACATCGCTTGAACCTTAGCAACCCCCTTCGACACCGTCTCCCGTCCCCGCGCCATCTCGAAATCACACACCGCCACGCCCACCTACGTCGCCCCCCCTCTCGACCGCGAAACCTCAATCCATTCGCGATTTCGATTTTTTTTTTTTTGCTTCCGAATAAGGAGGAAAGTGACGATTTCCTATTCGATTTCGAAAGGAGGAGGGAGCTCGGCCATTATTTATTGTTGAGGAACGAAAGGATTTAGTCGCCATTTTATTTCTCGATTTGGAACAGAGGAAGTAAGAAAGCAATGCGTGATTTTAACGAAGAAAGGAGACAGGAAGGTGTCGCGTACTTCAGAAGGCAATGGGAACAATATTATTATTTAGGGTGGCTTATTTTCAGAGGAGGTCGGCTGATGGAAATAGGTCGGCTACGAAAGATGTTAGATATTTTATTTTAAACAATTAATTATTTCCGAAGCGTTTTAATCTCGTACAAACCCACGGTTGCTCTAAAAATTACGAAATTTGAAATTCGGCAATAATTCAATATTACGGATTCAACGGAACTGGTTTCGTTGCAATCCGAGACTGTGCCTCGGATGACTATTTTAAACGACAATTTAACGATGTAAATTTAAAATTGAACAACGACAGTTAAATTCAATTTTATCCCATCTATTACTTCCAGTATTGTCAATATAAAGTTTATAAGCCGTTGAAATATTTTTAACAAGCTTACAATTCCAGATTTAGATATTTTACCCAATTGTCAATTACTATTTTAGTAATTATTTAATTTATTAAATTGATTGTTATATTTAAATTCTGAATTCTTTTTATTAAATAAAAACCAACTTTCCATATTGAAATCAAATTATATTTCAAATTAAACATTTAAATTCAAATTTAAATATTCCAAATTGACTGACCAAAAATCTGGGTCGTTACATTCCTCCCCCCTTAAAAGAATTTCGTCCCCTAAATTACTAACACATAAGAATGTCCTAACCCACTAACTTATTAAAAGTTACTTAGTTAAACTTACTTACTATTCAACCTACTATCCCTTTCCTTTACCCAACAATTAGTTTTCAATTTTACCTTTGAAATCCCTTACTTCAATTCCAATTTCAAATCATTTTGTCGTTAACAAAAATATTTTCCAAAAATTTTCAAAAAAAAAAAATTTCTAACCCCTAAAATTTCCGAAAAATTTCGCCAGCGTCTCCTTTGCGCGGCTAGCTCGGTACAACTACAAAATGGCTCTAAGGCCTCCCAAATCTCAAAAAGAAAACAAAAGGCCAAGTGGCTGCATCAAAAACCCAATCCAATTCCATTCAAAAATTAAATACCAACCTTTTAGTCGGGCAATTCAAATTCATCTTCTGAAATCAAAACCAATTGTTCTTCCCCTATATAATACCTGTGAACCCTATTTAACAATAGTATCCAATCACAACAGTCAAAAACATTTTATTCAGTTCCTTACAAAATTTCAATATTCATTCCATTTAAGCCCGTACGATGTACCTATATCATTCGTACGCAATATCAAATCCGATCGCTTACTCGATCACACAATTTCACTTCCGAACTAGTATCGTCCACCCGACTTCCTAGTGCGGACTCAGATCTGGTTTCTTGATCAGAAACCGTCATTCTCCTTGCATAGTCATAACTATGATAGAGAATTTCCAGAATCATTCAACAATCCATATCCAGAGTTCGCCGTCGAAAATCGATTGAAAAATTCCAACTCGGATTGGTAAAATTACCTTGAAATTCTGTGTTCGAATTCTGGATCAAATAGCTATGCGAATAAAACAATATACGTACATCCTACGTATAAATTCCAATTGATTATCAATTATATCAATTCCCTTTTTTTATTCACATTTATTTTGATTGCTATTCTCTTATTCACACTATCCCTTGTCACAATTTCTAGTTTCAAATTTTCATTGAATTATTCACTCGGAATAATTTCCTCAATTTCAATTTACTTAAGAACTTTATCCTTCATTTCTTAAGTTCAATATAAATATTTTACATACTTCTTATATTTATTCACACTTTACTAATTTGTTTTTATATCTCAAATAAAAGTTTGTTTGCAAACTTTTTCAATCTTTAATTTCTTCAAACAATTACTTCGATTCAATTTACTTCACATATACAATTTAAATTAGATTTCAACATTCATTTATAATTTTATTTGTAACCAATTTTAATCATTTTTCGATATTGAAAATGTTCAAATCATTCAAAATTTTCTATCTGCAAAAATTTTTGAAAATTTTTGGCAGAGTCTCCTTTGTACGGAGGAGCTTTTGCAATTTGACAATAGATATAAATATATATACATCGACCCACACGGTCGGAAAAACCAAAAACAGTTCATATTTAGTATTTTTGTATTGCGTAGGCGTATCTTTTAGCATTTTAAGTAAGCGGTGTATTTAATTTTAGAATTTGCGCATCCAAACTCTCGCTAATCAATCTTCTGGTACCTGTACTTACTCAATTTAAACATATAAGTGACATACTTATGAAATTTATAATGTTTCATTCATCTAAGCATCTATAACACATCAATAACATAGAAAATGCACTATAAATACCTTCATAAGCCATGTGTATTGTGACGACCCAGAATTTTCTAGCAATATCAATTTAATAATCTGCATTAAATATTAAATTGATCTGATATATTTTTATTAATTAAATCTGAACTGATACTTTTCTTTTAATAAATATCTAATTAGTAAATGATATCTGATAAAATTAATTGTTTGTTTTCTATTTATATATGTATATATATTTGTATACATTGTAAATAGATGAGACTTTGTTTTAAAGTTCAACTAATAAATTATGTTTTAAATACATATATATATTCTAGTGAATTAGAAATTGTGTTTTATTTAATATAAACTTTTCAAAGTTAAATAAATAAATAAATATAGAGTTTTAAATACATAAGATAAATGTTTAAATAGATTAAAACTTATTTTAACTTGAGTTTAAATTTTAATTTATTAACAAAGGATTTGTTTACTTTTCTTTTAGTATAGTTTGATTTAAAATATGAATTTAAAATATATATGAGTTTTAAATATATTTTTGTCAAACAATACATTAACATACATAATAAAATATGTAGTTTATAATAGAAAGATAATCTATTCTATCTATCATTTCAAAGTGATAAATATGTTTTTATAAAATAAATAAAATTAAAATATGTATATAGAAATATAAGCCTACAAAATAAATTGGTTAAATTATAATAGCATAATAACTATAAAGTTCAATTAGTTTTCAAAACAACAAACATAGAAATAAAACAAAACATACATAAAGCTATAAATTAGAAGTTAACATACTATATGTAATAAGTTAAATAGAAGTAAACATATAGAATACATTCATAGATTAAAGCTAAGTGTAGATACATTTCAAATTTACAATAACAAGACAACAATAAATAAACTAGAAACAAAATCATTTTTTTAAAGTTTGTAAACCAACATAAACAAACTGCAGTATAAATATATGTTTAAGCATCTAGATAAATATCTGTAGGCTTGTATAAGTAATACACTTAAATATGATAGGCATGAACCTGAAGTGAAAGACTGTAACAAAATAAAGATAAAAACAATAGCAAAGTAAAGTGTGATTGTATAAAACAAAATGAAGATATTAAGATATATATGTGTGCAGGCCAAATTGAATGAACACATGACAGTAATAAAAAACAAACTGCATATATATGAAGCTTGTGTAGGAAGATAATATTAAATATCTTTAAGCTAACAAACAAAAAGTAATTAATGTAAAAATCTTTTAGTACATAATTGTATTTATATCAGCCTCCAATTTAATAAAATATCTTTGGTTTGAAAATCTGTACAAACAAGATTGTATGCAAATATTGTCTTAATAGTATGAAACATAATAGTAATGTACACTGTAACTTATTTATAAATATCAAACTTCTTGCATATATAAATCTGCATATTCAGTTCGAGCTGAGCTAAAAAAAATAAAATAAAATAACTTCATTAAAACCTAAACAAAACATCCAACAACAACTTGAAAATCACAGGGGAGTTCAACCTGTAAATTGCAAGCCTGTTGCAAAGCAAAAGTGCCTCTGTTCTTCCATATATCTGTGAGTAACACTTTTCAGATTTTCTTAAGTTTAAATTCTAATGCATGCCTATATTTGAATGTTTAAATAAATTGTGTGAACATTTATATATTCATTCTTTTTCTCTGGATATTTGTGAGTTATAATTCTGCATATCTCAAGCCTGAAAAATCAAACTGTTTCCTTATAAACTTGCTGTGTTATCTATTTGGTGTAAGTAACATAAATTAGTTAGATGTTTTAAGCATATATTAAATGGTGGCATATTTATTCCCTGAATTTAAGAATGTTTGCAGAGATATTCTGTGTGTATGTGAATATGCTGTGTCTACATTTGCTCCGTGCCTGGATTGTTTCCAGACTTGGTTTCAGGTTCCAAACTAACCCAAACTTATTTGTTTCTGATTAAAGATTGACTTGAACCTAAGGTGAATAAATACATTTGTTATATCCTTGGCTTTGGTTTAGAATTATTAAAGCTCAAATCAAATTGAATTCTTGCTCTGGAAAACAAAAAAAAATTACTTTTAAAAAGCATTTACACCTTTGTTGATTAATGAATGAAATTAAGATTTGAATTAGTGATGTTTGTAACATCATGAAATAAGTTTAAACTTTAGATAAGATAAAAACAACTTAAAAATTTTCATCTGGAACCCAAATTTTTGAGCAAAATCCCTGTGCATAACCTGGTTGTAGTGGCCGAAGTGTTTGGTTCTGTTCGACACCATCAGGCGATCGAGTGCTGTTGAACTTTGTGAGGGGGTAGCTCAGTCTTTGTCGCGTTCATGGCCGGAGGTTCCTGTAGCCAGGTGGTCAGGGTTGGGGAAGAGCGGCGTTGACAGGTATAGGGCTGTTGAGTTTGTGTTTTTCCAGGTTCTGTAACTTGATTTCATTCGCGCGCGCCTGGTGAGAAACTCGAAGAAGCTTGTATATTTTCTCGGGGGAAACTAGTTATTACTCGAAGAAAACGCAGGGGTGCTCGGGTTTTTGGTGTACAGGTTTGTAAAACCCGAAACTGTTTTAACAGTTTTCAACTGTTTTAAAACTTTGTTTTAAAATTTAAAATCAAAGTTAAAACCTGATCTAAATCAAAATTTAACTGTGAATTCAAGTCAGTTTTGAAAATAAGTTGGGTATAAATAAGTTTTCAAAACTTAAATTATTTTAATAATTTAAAGGTGCTAAATGTTTAAGTGTATTCAAAAAGGAGTTAAATTCAAAAATAAATTATAAATGGTTAAAGAAAGTATTTAGACAAGTTAACTCCAAGGAAATCAGGACTTAGTTATGAAAAGCTAGATTTGGGAACTAAAATAAAGTTTTATAATTTAAATTTATTCAAATAAATTTTAGGTGTAATTAAATATGTAAGTTTAAAAAGGGGTTTTGAAAATAAATTAGTGTAAACATTTTATTAAGATAAAATTTAAATTATTGAAATAAATGTTTAAACATATAGGAAGTGAGAATTTAAATCAATTATAAGAACAATTTACTTTAATTCATGAAGTTTTGGAATTTTATATGTTTTCATCTTTAAGTTAATTAGGCAAGAATACTTAATGATGAATATTAGTTAATTTAGTAATTATAAGTTTAAAGGTAGTAATTAAAGTTAATTAATGAATTAATTAACTAATATGAGATTAAGAACCATAAATTAGATATTTATTTAAATTAATAAATTTTTATGATGATTAATATAAGTTAATTATTTTAGAAGAAAATAATTAAATAAGTGTTAATGAAGGTCATTAACAAGATTATTTATAATTAATTAAAGTAATTGATTTTTAATAAATTAATTGGTACAATAATAATCATTGTAATAGTTTAAATGTGAATTATTTATTTGAAAAGTAATTAAGAAATTAATTACTTATTTACTGAGTAAATTGATTTGATTTGAGTTAATTAATTTAGTTTAATTAACTGATATTTTGGAATTAAATTACTTAGAAAAGTAATTGAAGGATAATTACAGGATGTAATTAATTGGGTGATGTTGTTAATAGGAGTAATTGGAATATAATTACTTAAAATTAATCAAGGGATTAATTAAGCTTATTATTGAGAAGTAATTAATTACGAATGATTAATTACTGGTTGTATAACGACCCGCAATTTTGGACTATTTCTCATCCGCACATGTCGAACTTGAATAATTCAAAATACCGAATTGTTAATTTAAATTTGGCAAAAACTCAGATGTACAGTAAATAAATAATCACAGAATCACAGACACAGAGTAATAATATGCAGCGGAAGTAAAAGAAAAATAGTAGTTCATGAAGCTACTATATAAATATATAAGATACATCAGAGTTTACAACAGAAGAGAAATATGATACATCAAGTACAAATCAGAATACATCACTGGAATCATCGAATACTGAAAGCAGAATAGATGGCTGGATCTTCATGCAAATCTCCAACTCCAAAGGTGAGTCTCACAAGCTGAACCACTCAGTCTGACCCGAGCGTAAAGCAAAACACAACACACTCGAGTCAGGATTAATATTCTCATATCAATAAATCCAACTCAAGTGAAATAGCAATCGAAATACAAGTAACTCAAAGGATGTTGGAATCACCATCCTCTAAGGATCCGTTAAACTATCTACTATGTAGTAAGATACGCTAAATAGATAATGTCTGTCAGTAATATAAAGTATCAAAATAGTGTTAAGGCGTTACCATTATCCCCCTTAACACATTTTATATAAATGTCATAGTCTATACAGCACTGTAAACTCCACCGTAAACTAGTGGGGTATCAGGGAGTACTCCATAGGTATAACACAAAACAAATTCGTAGTGGTCACGTATATAGGGATACAAGTATGACAAGGCACATGAGGCAATACCCAAGGTAGTGAAACTACCGTTCGCCTGATCCGGACTGGTGAGAACGCATCGCCGCAGCGATCGCAACACCGCGAAACAACACTCCTGAAAAGTACGAGGGTGCACCAATCAATCACAAATGATGAGTAGTAGTTACGAAGAAGTGTGTTCGCTCGAGGTGGCTAACCCCATTTGGCCCGGCACGGCTCCTGATTTTAGTCATTTCCAATTTGACACAAGTGTCAAGGCTATCCATTATCGTTCTCTTTCTTCAGTCGTCACGTACATCATTCCAACCACTTCATTCTGGATCATCACTCCACGTATAGTTATTAAAGTGGTTTTCGGTTTAGACAGAGAGTATGTCCATAACCGATTCCGGTCTCTTTAATAACTTCGTAATTATTACACCGATTGGTCGTTTAATAAAATTTCAAAACCAAATCAAGTTCAATTTCAATTAGAATTCGTAAATACACATTTCATTTATCTTCCGAAATCGATTTCCATAATTTACGTTTCAACATTCCAAATTACCATTTCAAAGTCTTACAATTCAATTTTATTTTTTATTTAAACAGTTCAAATATTGATTCAAGTTCGTATATTAGTTCATTCCGAAAACATTTAAGTTAATTTAATTTAACATTCAAAATCAATTTCAATTCATTAATCGATTTCATTCAATATTCGTTAAGTTAGTTTATCATTCAAACAGTTTCCATTAAATTTCCAATTCATTAAATCAATTACTTAAGTTCAACCTCATTATATTAACTAACACATTAAATTCAATTAGATTCGTCAAATCAATTCTTTAAATTACAAGTCTTACAGTTATTACAATAAAACGCATTTTTTTTTCTTGTTAAGAAATCCAATTTGATTTATTCACTTACTTAAATTTTTCAAACTTGATTAAATAAGAAACCCAATTTCATTTATTAACGATGTTCGAATTCACTTATTCAAAAGTTCAATTTCTCTTATCAAAGAATTCAACTTTTATTCAATTATCAAATAATTTAATCTTTTTCAATTATTAAATAATTTCAATCTTAATTATTAATAATTTCAAACTTAAAAATTTCAAACTTAATTATAAATTAAAACTTAATTATTAATTCATTTCCACTTAATTATGAATCAAACTTAATCATCAAATCATTTCAACTTAATTATAAATTCAACTTAATAATTTCAACTTAATTATAATTTCAAACTTAATTATAATTTCAAATTTAATTATAATTTCAAATTTAATGATTAAATGATTTCAAACTTAATAATTCCAAAACTCAATTATTACTAATTCCAATTTATTTATTAATAATTCCAAATTTAATTATTAAATAATTGAATTTTAAACAATCTTTCATCAATTACTACGTTAATATTTGTTTCAGATTTCAATATTTACATTTCCCTTTCATAAAATTCAAATTCAAACTTTATTTCAAACTTATTCTTTATTCGAATAAAATTCATTATTTTTTTTATATTCAATTTTGACCAATCGGGTTTTATATAATTCTCTATTCTAGGTCAAGTTCATTTGGGTATTTATCATTTCAACCCGATTCCAATTCTAATTCAAAAATCAACACATAACAAAGGGAACTTGCAGTGTGATAACTGGGATGGTGTCAAAGTAAATAAACAAGCAATAACAACAATCAACACAATCCAATAATCAATTCAAATAATCCCGAAATAATCGTATTAATTCACATCGTTGTTTGTGCAAATTAATATAATTATTTCTAGAATCTACACTATCATTTCATGTAGATTAAAGATTATTACACTAATTATTCTATGCAATTCTACACTCCACATCAATTATTCAATTTCATATTACATCAACCTATACAATCATACATTCAATGGTTTAAGGTGTAATTAACCAATTCTACGTGTCAATTTTTATCTAACATTTAAAGGTCGTATTTCACAAATTTAACTAAGAAAATTCAACACATATGTCAATTCAAAATTTTAACTATCCCGTGTCAAATTCAATTTCATAATATTTATCACTTATTCATTACAATTTAGCATCCAATATAAACAACAATCAATCAATCAATTACCAGCCAAACTGGATTTATTATTGCATACATAACAGATAACGGTGTCAGATGTCAAAGGTGAACTGATACATAAATAACAGTGCAATAAATAACAGTAGTATATTTAAATTGTCGTTCCAATTGAAATCAAATTTAATAAATAAAAGAATATTAATCATGAGTGATTGCTCACCTTTCGAGGCTAGACATACTTGACAAAGAGATGAGCTACAATTTCCAAAGCAACGCTGAATGGGCACGATTCGATGAAGAAGACAGACACGACGAACAAAGCTGATAATGGGAAATCGATGTGAACCAAATCAATTTCGATAGGAGCACAAATTATATGTGTATATATACTTAAAACATTATTCTTAAAATATAATTATTTTGAAATCAAGGAAAAATTTAATTAATAAATCATTACTTTCAATAAATCGACGTAAATCTTGTTCAGACATACTATTCTTTGCCTACTATATATAGATAAAATCTAATAAGATAATATTTTATTACTATATACATTCTATAATTAATATAATAGTACATCAGCCATAAATTTTAAGGACCCAAATTGAATACTATAAAACAATATTTATATAAACCTTTGATAAAGACGCAAAGTATACATGTACAGTGTATATATAATATACATAACTTACATATTATAATACAAATAACAATAGGTATTATGCTTACATAAACACGTCCATATTTGTATATATACTTTAAATATGTTATAGGTAAACTAATAGAATAGATAAAAATGTTAATATAACTGTACAATGAGATAACCGGATCTTATTAACAAAACACATATAGTGGAATGCAAGTTACTGGACAAACTTTTATGTATAATAAAGTCTAACAAATTTAAATACTAACCTGACACTCACAATATACATATATAACCTATATAGGCAGATACATACAACTTATAATCTTTACAAATTTATATTAACGATATATGTATAAATGCAGACTCAAAAGTATATTATATACTAACTGTTATGAAGCTGTTTCGGATATTAACATAAATTTGCAATGTAAATAAATCGTACAGATATACACAAACTTGTACGTATATTTATAAATCTAATTTTTTTTTTTTTTTTTATACTCAAAGTTAACAGCTTTCAAAATCATATATATGTAAGTCGTTATATAAACGCTAGAATATATACTGACATACCCACTTTATGCATGAAATAACCTACATATAAACTAATAGTGCTCTAATACATATAATAGACTTACGCATATCATAGATCTGCATGCGTGTGAAGACTCGGTGAGGTGGCGAATGAGATGGTGATCGGGAATTTGAATGGGCGGTACGTCCGTGTTCATCAGGCAGTGGCGGAGAGAGAGGGAGGCACGGTATTGGGAAGTCAGAGGCGAAGAGGTGGGGCTTGCTCATGCGCCAGGTGGTGTCAGGTCAGAGGCGATGGCTTGGGGTCGAGCTTGGCGCTTGGGTCACGGATTGGCGGAGAAGCTCAGAGGTTTGAGGCCTCAAGTGGACGAAGCAGGTGGAGGTAGGGTGGAACACGGGTTTGGGGTGATTGATCAGCTGAAGTGGAGGGGCGACTGACGTAGTGGTGTGGCTGTTCGGGTTGTTGAAGGCGGAGGCCGTAGCGGGTTTCACGATAGTGATGGAGAATGGAAGTTGCTTGCGGCCATGGTTTTTCGTTAAGGCTATGTACTGCCTTGGTGTGCTGTTCAATGGAAATAGCATGGAGGAGGAATATGCATGGATTGATAAAAGCACACAACAGGGAATGGACGTGAGAAGCAAAACAGTCCAATGTGAACAAATTCCTTCTTCTTTTTATTTTGTTTTAGAATAGAAAAAAAAATGGAACGAAAGCAAGTATCAGGGAAAGGGAGAAAATGAGTGAACAGATGCATTCAATTAATAATATATGTTTATTCCCTTTTTGAAACTAGCAGAGAACCGACTGAAAATCAAAGGACAGCCCATAAATATCAACCGGCAGGAATAGTGAAAGCCAGCTCGTGAATTCAGAAAATAATAAAGGCTACCGATTAATGATTTTACACGGAGGATATATGAGAAGTCATATGCAAATCAATAGGCTCAGATAACGAACCGCTGCGTATAACCGTTTACTGATTTCACGACATACCAGCGTTTGAAAAATAGAAATGAATATACCGCTGAGATCAGCATGATGAGACGATCAAAACGGTATATAGATTATTGGCGGTACGATTGAATTATAAAAATTCGAAATTTTCAACTAGCGGAAAATGCGCAAAAATCGCAGAAAATTAAGATCGACGGAGCCAAAGATGTCCGAATTTGAAAAAACGACAAACTGACAACTTGCTCAAAAGATGGTTTAGAATTTTTCTATATAAAAATATTTTGGTTTTGAAAACGTTTTATTTTCAACGCTTTTTTAACTGATTAAATTGAAGTAAATTTACGCGCGAAATAAACTTTCATATTTTTGGACGAAAATTTACCAGTTGCTATGTTTAACTAGACGCATTCCAAATATCAAATTTATATTTCAAAATTTTATCGTTTAAAATTCCCACAAAATTTCAATTAATACGTTATTAAAACCGGTTAAATTTACGGGTCGTTACATTCTCCCCCACTCAAAACTTTTCGTCCCCGAAAAGGAAGGAGGTAGGAGAATAGAAACAATCAAAAGAAAATAGACTTGAATCACATTATAACCAATTAATTTAAACCATATGATTTCAGTTTAAATAAATTTATATTCAACAATTTGTTTCAAATTCAAGATTTTCATTAAATCGATTTGATTTCACCTTTATTAATGTTAGGTACCAAAGGTTTCTTTCAAATGAAATTCGATTTGAATTCGACTAATTCAAGATATCTCATTAAGTTGCTTTAATTTTGATTTATTAACTTTCAAAACAAAACGTTATTTAATTTAACTTATTCAATCAACTATTATTCTATTTATCTCCATTATCATTTTTATAACTTAAAACTTTAAGTGTATAACATTTATTATACGCACTCACGTTTTATTTATAAAGAAAATTTATATTATATATTATCTAATTTTCTTGAGTTAGCAATTTCAAAGATCGTAAATTTGAATAGTCATTTATTATAATCATACTTTATTCGACAAATTTAATTCTTCTTTATTCCAAATTATTATTAAAATTATTCTACTTAATATACCTTATAACATAGATATTATGTATATTTTCTTATTATAACCATACAAACTTATTCATTCCTTCAACATCATTTTATACTGTATAATATTCAATTACATAGTTAACCTTTGAAATTTTAGGTAAGTTATATTTAATGCAATTTGAGTATTATCCAAATAAAATTTACAATTCAGTTATTTCAAGTTAAGTATTTATATAAAAGAATTTGGCTTCGTTTATACTTGACAATCATCTATTAACAAATTTTAAGAATTAATTCCCGATTAGCTTCAAACAACTTAGAGATAAAATAAATAAATATATTCATCATATATCCAATCAAATTTAAATTTCTTCAATATAAATTATAAATCAAGTCATGTTTAGAAATTCAAATCAGTTTATTTTTCAAAACAAACCGTAGCAAAGCTACAGAATAGTCTCTCCACTTCGAAACTTGAAAATGAATGTCGATGATGCGGCCGTCATCACCGAAATTATTTTCCAGCGACAAAATAGGAGAGCACTGGGTTAAACATCTAAAATTTCCTTCAAATGATTTCTATTCGAAAATACTTTAAATAATATATATTTTAAAACTTTAAAACCATAATTTAAAATTATCGAAAATTAAATTCTCAAATTATAATTTTAATTCACTTCAGATTCCAAATCAAATTATAACTAAGTTTATACATTCATTTATTTATATTATGAAATAGATAATGGTTTATAAAACAATAAATAAAAATTAAATATTATCATTTCGGACAAAAATCATTAATAATTTAGTTTCAGCAAAAAAAATTTATAATTGTATAATTATACAAAATTATTTTATTTACCAAATTTGAAAATATTATCGTGTCAGTTTGCTCTGCTCAAGTGTTTTAGAAATTCTATCGATAGCGTTGATCAGACGAATCGATCGAAAACCCAAATCAACGTCAACAACTCAAACAACACAATATATATAACATTTTTTTATATATTAATTCACAAATTCACTTCTCGCTCGACGATACACAATCAATTTCAAAGCAAGCATAGAGATTCAAATTTGATAGAAATCAAATCAAAGAGAATTTTGATTCGATAATAAGTTCGAAACAAAAGATAAGATAATTCAATTAACATAATCGAGAGATGGATGAGCTTATTTAATTCACGGGCAACCTTAACCGGATCGACCGTGACTTCAAGAAGAGGATCGATGCTGAACTCCGAGGTAAATCAACATTCGGTCTCAAGGGATAGAATTCAGGTATAGCAGGAAATAGATAGCATCGTAAACCGAGGATATAGAAATCTCCGGTAAATCGATGTCTATTATAAAGGAGTTTCACCCCTTTACAAATCATTCGAAGTTTGGCGAGACCGCTGATTCATTATAAAGATTGTATGAAGTGGACTGATGGGATACTCTTGTATTGGAAGAAGACGAATAGTTAGGGACAAGAATGAATTTCGGAACCGAGGGAACGTCCCAAAATTCAAAGGAATTGAGTTAAAAGGAAGAGATTGAAACTCGAATGAGAGTGATTCTGTAAATACATTTACCCTATATACTGAGTTTTGCCTAGAGCTACCAAATGCTCTGATACCAACTATAACGACCCGCAATTTTGGACTATTTCTCATCCGCACATGTCGAACTTGAATAATTCAAAATACCGAATTGTTAATTTAAATTTGGCAAAAACTCAGATGTACAGTAAATAAATAATCACAGAATCACAGACACAGAGTAATAATATGCAGCGGAAGTAAAAGAAAAATAGTAGTTCATGAAGCTACTATATAAATATATAAGATACATCAGAGTTTACAACAGAAGAGAAATATGATACATCAAGTACAAATCAGAATACATCACTGGAATCATCGAATACTGAAAGCAGAATAGATGGCTGGATCTTCATGCAAATCTCCAACTCCAAAGGTGAGTCTCACAAGTTGAACCACTCAGTCTGACCCGAGCGTAAAGCAAAACACAACACACTCGAGTCAGGATTAATATTCTCATATCAATAAATCCAACTCAAGTGAAATAGCAATCGAAATACAAGTAACTCAAAGGATGTTGGAATCACCATCCTCTAAGGATCCGTTAAACTATCTACTATGTAGTAAGATACGCTAAATAGATAATGTCTGTCAGTAATATAAAGTATCAAAATAGTGTTAAGGCGTTACCATTATCCCCCTTAACACATTTTATATAAATGTCATAGTCTATACAGCACTGTAAACTCCACCGTAAACTAGTGGGGTATCAGGGAGTACTCCATAGGTATAACACAAAACAAATTCGTAGTGGTCACGTATATAGGGATACAAGTATGACAAGGCACATGAGGCAATACCCAAGGTAGTGAAACTACCGTTCGCCTGATCCGGACTGGTGAGAACGCATCGCCGCAGCGATCGCAACACCGCGAAACAACACTCCTGAAAAGTACGAGGGTGCACCAATCAATCACAAATGATGAGTAGTAGTTACGAAGAAGTGTGTTCGCTCGAGGTGGCTAACCCCATTTGGCCCGGCACGGCTCCTGATTTTAGTCATTTCCAATTTGACACAAGTGTCAAGGCTATCCATTATCGTTCTCTTTCTTCAGTCGTCACGTACATCATTCCAACCACTTCATTCTGGATCATCACTCCACGTATAGTTATTAAAGTGGTTTTCGGTTTAGACAGAGAGTATGTCCATAACCGATTCCGGTCTCTTTAATAACTTCGTAATTATTACACCGATTGGTCGTTTAATAAAATTTAAAAACCAAATCAAGTTCAATTTCAATTAGAATTCGTAAATACACATTTCATTTATCTTCCGAAATCGATTTCCATAATTTACGTTTCAACATTCCAAATTACCATTTCAAAGTCTTACAATTCAATTTTATTTTTTATTTAAACAGTTCAAATATTGATTCAAGTTCGTATATTAGTTCATTCCGAAAACATTTAAGTTAATTTAATTTAACATTCAAAATCAATTTCAATTCATTAATCGATTTCATTCAATATTCGTTAAGTTAGTTTATCATTCAAACAGTTTCCATTAAATTTCCAATTCATTAAATCAATTACTTAAGTTCAACCTCATTATATTAACTAACACATTAAATTCAATTAGATTCGTCAAATCAATTCTTTAAATTACAAGTCTTACAGTTATTACAATAAAACGCATTTTTTTTTCTTGTTAAGAAATCCAATTTGATTTATTCACTTACTTAAATTTTTCAAACTTGATTAAATAAGAAACCCAATTTCATTTATTAACGATGTTCGAATTCACTTATTCAAAAGTTCAATTTCTCTTATCAAAGAATTCAACTTTTATTCAATTATCAAATAATTTAATCTTTTTCAATTATTAAATAATTTCAATCTTAATTATTAATAATTTCAAACTTAAAAATTTCAAACTTAATTATAAATTAAAACTTAATTATTAATTCATTTCCACTTAATTATGAATCAAACTTAATCATCAAATCATTTCAACTTAATTATAAATTCAACTTAATAATTTCAACTTAATTATAATTTCAAACTTAATTATAATTTCAAATTTAATTATAATTTCAAATTTAATGATTAAATGATTTCAAACTTAATAATTCCAAAACTCAATTATTACTAATTCCAATTTATTTATTAATAATTCCAAATTTAATTATTAAATAATTGAATTTTAAACAATCTTTCATCAATTACTACGTTAATATTTGTTTCAGATTTCAATATTTACATTTCCCTTTCATAAAATTCAAATTCAAACTTTATTTCAAACTTATTCTTTATTCGAATAAAATTCATTATTTTTTTTATATTCAATTTTGACCAATCGGGTTTTATATAATTCTCTATTCTAGGTCAAGTTCATTTGGGTATTTATCATTTCAACCCGATTCCAATTCTAATTCAAAAATCAACACATAACAAAGGGAACTTGCAGTGTGATAACTGGGATGGTGTCAAAGTAAATAAACAAGCAATAACAACAATCAACACAATCCAATAATCAATTCAAATAATCCCGAAATAATCGTATTAATTCACATCGTTGTTTGTGCAAATTAATATAATTATTTCTAGAATCTACACTATCATTTCATGTAGATTAAAGATTATTACACTAATTATTCTATGCAATTCTACACTCCACATCAATTATTCAATTTCATATTACATCAACCTATACAATCATACATTCAATGGTTTAAGGTGTAATTAACCAATTCTACGTGTCAATTTTTATCTAACATTTAAAGGTCGTATTTCACAAATTTAACTAAGAAAATTCAACACATATGTCAATTCAAAATTTTAACTATCCCGTGTCAAATTCAATTTCATAATATTTATCACTTATTCATTACAATTTAGCATCCAATATAAACAACAATCAATCAATCAATTACCAGCCAAACTGGATTTATTATTGCATACATAACAGATAACGGTGTCAGATGTCAAAGGTGAACTGATACATAAATAACAGTGCAATAAATAACAGTAGTATATTTAAATTGTCGTTCCAATTGAAATCAAATTTAATAAATAAAAGAATATTAATCATGAGTGATTGCTCACCTTTCGAGGCTAGACAGACTTGACAAAGAGATGAGCTACAATTTCCAAAGCAACGCTGAATGGGCACGATTCGATGAAGAAGACAGACACGACGAACAAAGCTGATAATGGGAAATCGATGTGAACCAAATCAATTTCGATAGGAGCACAAATTATATGTGTATATATACTTAAAACATTATTCTTAAAATATAATTATTTTGAAATCAAGGAAAAATTTAATTAATAAATCATTACTTTCAATAAATCGACGTAAATCTTGTTCAGACATACTATTCTTTGCCTACTATATATAGATAAAATCTAATAAGATAATATTTTATTACTATATACATTCTATAATTAATATAATAGTACATCAGCCATAAATTTTAAGGACCCAAATTGAATACTATAAAACAATATTTATATAAACCTTTGATAAAGACGCAAAGTATACATGTACAGTGTATATATAATATACATAACTTACATATTATAATACAAATAACAATAGGTATTATGCTTACATAAACACGTCCATATTTGTATATATACTTTAAATATGTTATAGGTAAACTAATAGAATAGATAAAAATGTTAATATAACTGTACAATGAGATAACCGGATCTTATTAACAAAACACATATAGTGGAATGCAAGTTACTGGACAAACTTTTATGTATAATAAAGTCTAACAAATTTAAATACTAACCTGACACTCACAATATACATATATAACCTATATAGGCAGATACATACAACTTATAATCTTTACAAATTTATATTAACGATATATGTATAAATGCAGACTCAAAAGTATATTATATACTAACTGTTATGAAGCTGTTTCGGATATTAACATAAATTTGCAATGTAAATAAATCGTACAGATATACACAAACTTGTACGTATATTTATAAATCTAATTTTTTTTTTTTTTTTTATACTCAAAGTTAACAGCTTTCAAAATCATATATATGTAAGTCGTTATATAAACGCTAGAATATATACTGACATACCCACTTTATGCATGAAATAACCTACATATAAACTAATAGTGCTCTAATACATATAATAGACTTACGCATATCATAGATCTGCATGCGTGTGAAGACTCGGTGAGGTGGCGAATGAGATGGTGATCGGGAATTTGAATGGGCGGTACGTCCGTGTTCATCAGGCAGTGGCGGAGAGAGAGGGAGGCACGGTATTGGGAAGTCAGAGGCGAAGAGGTGGGGCTTGCTCATGCGCCAGGTGGTGTCAGGTCAGAGGCGATGGCTTGGGGTCGAGCTTGGCGCTTGGGTCACGGATTGGCGGAGAAGCTCAGAGGTTTGAGGCCTCAAGTGGACGAAGCAGGTGGAGGTAGGGTGGAACACGGGTTTGGGGTGATTGATCAGCTGAAGTGGAGGGGCGACTGACGTAGTGGTGTGGCTGTTCGGGTTGTTGAAGGCGGAGGCCGTAGCGGGTTTCACGATAGTGATGGAGAATGGAA
Source organism: Allium cepa (assembly GCA_030765085.1). Taxonomy (NCBI): domain Eukaryota; kingdom Viridiplantae; phylum Streptophyta; class Magnoliopsida; order Asparagales; family Amaryllidaceae; genus Allium; species Allium cepa. The sequence continues at coordinate 444,875,594 of CM060945.1, forward strand.
GTTGCTTGCGGCCATGGTTTTTCGTTAAGGCTATGTACTGCCTTGGTGTGCTGTTCAATGGAAATAGCATGGAGGAGGAATATGCATGGATTGATAAAAGCACACAACAGGGAATGGACGTGAGAAGCAAAACAGTCCAATGTGAACAAATTCCTTCTTCTTTTTATTTTGTTTTAGAATAGAAAAAAAAATGGAACGAAAGCAAGTATCAGGGAAAGGGAGAAAATGAGTGAACAGATGCATTCAATTAATAATATATGTTTATTCCCTTTTTGAAACTAGCAGAGAACCGACTGAAAATCAAAGGACAGCCCATAAATATCAACCGGCAGGAATAGTGAAAGCCAGCTCGTGAATTCAGAAAATAATAAAGGCTACCGATTAATGATTTTACACGGAGGATATATGAGAAGTCATATGCAAATCAATAGGCTCAGATAACGAACCGCTGCGTATAACCGTTTACTGATTTCACGACATACCAGCGTTTGAAAAATAGAAATGAATATACCGCTGAGATCAGCATGATGAGACGATCAAAACGGTATATAGATTATTGGCGGTACGATTGAATTATAAAAATTCGAAATTTTCAACTAGCGGAAAATGCGCAAAAATCGCAGAAAATTAAGATCGACGGAGCCAAAGATGTCCGAATTTGAAAAAACGACAAACTGACAACTTGCTCAAAAGATGGTTTAGAATTTTTCTATGTAAAAATATTTTGGTTTTGAAAACGTTTTATTTTCAACGCTTTTTTAACTGATTAAATTGAAGTAAATTTACGCGCGAAATAAACTTTCATATTTTTGGACGAAAATTTACCAGTTGCTATGTTTAACTAGACGCATTCCAAATATCAAATTTATATTTCAAAATTTTATCGTTTAAAATTCCCACAAAATTTCAATTAATACGTTATTAAAACCGGTTAAATTTACGGGTCGTTACAGGTTGTCATTAATCAAGAGGATTAATATTTGTGATTTGAAGATTTGTATTCTTAATTAACAAATGAAAATGTAAATTAGAAATCATTAATTAAAATAATTAATGATGGGAATTAAAGAAATTGATTTATTTGAGAATAATAAATCAACAAGAAAATTAAATGGAAATAAATTGATATAAATGTAATTAATGGATTTATTCAAGATTAATTTCTGAAAATAAATTAAGGAAACTACTGGAATGCAGTCAATTTTATTTAAATCAAAGGTGATTAATTTGAATATATAAGTAATTGATGATAGGATTTAAATTAAATAAATTAATATTTATTAATTTAAGAAATCATTTGATGATTTGGTATGTGTAATTACTTAGTGTAATTAATGGAGCATAATTACTCAGAATAGTAATTGGATGATCATTACTTGATGAAGTTAATACAAGATGATTTGTAAGTAAAGTAATGTGAGTAATTTCTTTTGTAATAAATCAAAGGATTGATTTATGGAAATAATTAATCATGGAATGATTAATTTGTTAATAAGTAATTAAGAGTAGATAATTACTGGTTTGTTATTAATCAAGGGGTGATTAATAATTGTGTTTAAGTAAAGATTAATCACTTAATTATTTTAACTAAGTAATTGAATATAAATTGAAGATCATTAATTAATATAATTAATGATGTAATTAAGAATTGTAAATTAAGGAATAATTAATGGGTAAGTAATTAAATGTTAATCTGCTATAAATGATTTAGAATAATTCATTTGAGGAATTTATTAAAGACTAAATTATTCTTGTAATTAGAGAATGATAAATTAATTTGATTTATAATTAATTAATGATTGTGAGAGCAGGATTTATGGAATGAGTAATTAATTTAATTTATTTTAAATTAATTAAGATGAAAGGAGTTAATTTAATTCATTTTAAATTAATTATACATTGTGATTCATAAATCATTGCTGATGGATGATGTTGATATTTCATTGTTTGATTGTGATCTCAGAAATGAGATGGATAATGTTTATGTAATATGGATGTTTGGTTTAAGTATGATAATGTTTAATTATCTGTTTGGATGATGATATTAATTATCTGTTTATTATGATAATGTGATTATCTATTATGAGATGTGAATTGTCTATCTGTGCATATTAATATTGAATTCATTGTTAAGACTAAATAGACAACTTGGCCTTAAAAGACACGTTTTGGATTTCGATGAGACCGGGATCGGTTTTCCTTATTTGGAATATCCGAAAACCACATCGTTTCCAAATTTATGATAGGTCGTGAATCTGAAGTGAAGATGAAGGTTCTGAATGCAAGGGTTATCGTCGTTAACTCTGAGGGTGATTCCAAAATGAGTGTAACGAGATGATGCCTTCGGTTTCGTTCGAACCCAGAACGAACTTGTATGGATTGAATGCTTTCAACACATCGTCAGGCAGACGATGAGCATTCTAAGAAATATGTTCTATAAAGGTAATCGTAACCTCAAGCCTCATCAACCGGGAATGGCTAAAACAGGGGAGGTGCAGCAAGGTTAGGTGGGTCATGCCCAAGCAGGATAAGCATATTCCCCTGTCTAGATGTCCCTTTTTATTCGACTTAGTGGGCAGTTGGTCTGCAGCCAACTGCGGGGTTTATCTTGTTCGGGACTGTTCAGTAAGGAATGGTTTCGGCCTTTTGTTGCAGGGGATGAAGGGAGTAATCCTCGGTACGTTGGTCTAGGCCACGTACTGTGACGGGCGGTACCCCAGTAGCCCTGCCATTGTATGGAATCCAAAATCCAATTAGTTCATACGGTTTTGATTGTATTACCCACTTTTGTGGCTAGTAGCTGGAATTTAATCATGTAACAATTTCGGCTATTTTCTATTTACTTGAAAACCCTAGACCTATAATAATATCACTGGATTTCCTATCAAATGTTTTGGTTAGCGTAAGGTAAAAACTTTTCCATGTTTATGTGTGGGAAGTCTTACGTGATACCTTTTGTTTTCAAAGGATTTTTTTTCAAAATTAAACAACTTTAACCTGTTACTCATACCAGACCCATGTCTGACCTGAAGTTTATTTTTGTTTTTCATAAACTCTCGGGTACCCAAATTTTTAGGGGTAGCCAAGGGATTCAGGTTTAGCTTTGACGAATTCTGGAGGAGCAATGGAGCAGGAGGCTTCAGCGTTATAGACATATATATAGTTCCGCTGTGTGATATCTCTGTGATGTATTGTGTTTTGAGTTGTATTAACTAGACAGGTGTTTATAACTGTCTAGTATGTGATGTACTATATGTAGCACTCTGATTGATGTTATATATTATGTAAATACTTATGTGATTAATATATTTTATTCGTTCCGCTGTGAGATTCTGATGTTGTTGTTTTTTTTCTTCTCTATCTTTTCTATTTTCTCACCTCTTTCTTTCTTATTAACGATGCTTCTTTCTGGGGTAGGAAGTGGGGTCGTTACAGTGGTATCAGAGCGTTAGGTTAAGCGAATACCTAGGCTCTTAAGTGATTTCTTTCCTGGGAGAGCGTATTTGTAATTTTGATATATATATATGTATATATATATATATATATATATTCTATCTATTTGTTGGATTACCTGTTCGGGTTTTCCAATATTAGTATAAGTGTAAATTGAATAGTGGTGTGTGTAACACGACTACCTGTGGTTGGAAGTATATTTGACGAGACTGTAGACCTAATACCGTCTCGAGTAAATTTGTGGTGTAAGGATTTCACCTAATCTCTTGAGGAAACCTGTTGAGATTTGGAGTCCATTTTTGGTTGTAAGATTAGATGAGTAGAATTGGATTTTTGTGAGTTGAGCAGAAGCTAGAATATTATTTTGAAACCTCAAGAAGTAGTAGTTGTGTGTTGAGATGCAGTAGCAATGGATTATTTCCGAAGTAGTTCTCAAAGATCTTTGGATAAGGAAGTATGTCTGCATCAGTTCTGAGGTTGAGTTCAGTTGAATGTTGTGTTTGGCATTTAGGCTTGAGTTTTCCGAGGAATTTTGGATTACGAAATTTTTGAGCATCAGTAGCAGTGTTGCAGCTCAGATTGTTCTGCCGGCACGCGAGGAGGTCATCTGTCAGCAGTTCTTTAGAAGTGAGTCCAGAGGCAGTTTGTAAATCCATTACTTCAATGGATTGGCTAGAGTAGCTTAAGTTATTCAGATAGGTAAGGAGGGTACAGTTTTCTTTGGATATTAGCTTGGATTGATCGCAAAAGTGACTTGCGATAGTTAAGTATTCTCTGGGATGGTAGGAATTCTTCTGGATATCTTTGAAGAGGTCAGTGGTTTTCCTTAGAATCTGAGGAGTTGAGTTTGGTATCAGCCGGATTTCAGAAATAGTACCGATGGTTCAGCTTAGTAACAGAATGGTTTCTAGAGAGAGGAATGGGTTAAGCAACTCAAGTTTTGGAGGAACTTCTGGAGTTTTATTTTGGATCTGCTGAATCATATTTTTGTCATGGGTTGTCCAGTTTATGCTTATGTGCATCATCAGCATTTCCATCTACCCTAGATCAGAGTTGTGCAGCGGAAGCAGTTGGGAGAGCATCTGTTTTTCTTTTCTGAAAAAGAGAAGTCATTTCCTACTCAGGATAGAAAAGGTTGTGTTTTTGGTTTTGGTTGATTTTGAGGAAATTATTCTACCGGATTGTTTTTGGATTCGGATTGTTTTAGGAGTTATCAGCGAAGGTTGAGCTGATCAGTAGGGTTGAAGGCAGCTCTGGATCATCAAAGAAATTTGGATTTCGGAGTTGGAGATTTGATTTTGTATGAATTTTCTCTGATTCGAAGGAGTTCTGTAGATTAGGAGTATAGACTGTTTGGATTCTATAGAGCGAGTATTCCGGTGTTATACTGGGAAACTCTACGGAACTCTATCCAGAATTTTGTCTGGATAGTTTGCTTTGTTGATTGAGTAGATTGGTTGTGTTGATTGTTAGCATGTGATTTATATTTGCTTATGGTTTCAAATTAATTAAAATCTTAAATATATTATTAAATTACCTTTGCTTCTAAATTTCGGGGACGAAATTCTTTTAAGGGGGGAGGAATGTGACGACCCGGAATTTTCTAGCAATATCAATTTAATAATCTGCATTAAATATTAGATTGATTTGATATATTTTTATTAATTAAATCTGAATTGATACTTTTCTTTTAATAAATATCTAATTAGTAAATGATATCTGTTAAAATTAATTGTTTGTTTTCTATTTATATATGTATATATATTTGTATACATTGTAAATAGATGAGATTTTGTTTTAAAGTTCAACTAATAAATTATGTTTTAAATACATATATATAATCTAGTGAATTAGAAATTGTGTTTTATTTAATATAAACTTTTCAAAGTTAAATAAATAAATAAATATAGAGTTTTACATACATAAGATAAATGTTTAAATAGATTAAAACTTATTTTAACTTGAGTTTAAATTTTAATTTATTAACAAAGGATTTGTTTACTTTTCTTTTAGTATAGTTTGATTTAAAATATGAATTTAAAATATATATGAGTTTTAAATATATTTTTGTCAAACAATACATTAACATACATAATAAAATATGTAGTTTATAATAAAAAGATAATCTATTCTATCTATCATTTCAAAGTGATAAATATGTTTTTATAAAATAAATAAAATTAAAATATGTATATAGAAATATAAGCCTACAAAATAAATTGGTTAAATTATAATAGCATAATAACTATAAAGTTCAATTAGTTTTCAAAACAACAAACATAGAAATAAAACAAAATATACATAAAGCTATAAATTAGAAGTTAACATACTATATGTAACAAGTTAAATAGAAGTAAACATATAGAATACATTCATAGATTAAAGCTAAGTGTAGATACATTTCAAATTTACAATAACAAGACAACAATAAATAAACTAGAAACAAAATCATTTTTTTTAAGTTTGTAAACCAACATAAACAAACTGCAGTATAAATATATGTTTAAGCATCTAGATAAATATCTGTAGGCTTGTATAAGTAATACACTTAAATATGATAGGCATGAACCTGAAGTGAAAGACTGTAACAAAATAAAGAAAAAAACAATAGCAAAGTAAAGTGTGATTGTATAAAACAAAATGAAGATATTAAGATATATATGTGTGCAGACCAAATTGAATGAACACATGACAGTAATAAAAAAAACAAACTGCATATATATGAAGCTTGTGTAGGAAGATAGTATGAAATATCTTTAAGCTAACAAACAAAAAGTAATTAATGTAAAAATCTTTTAGTACATAATTGTATTTATATCAGCCTCCAATTTAATAAAGTATCTTTGGTTTGAAAATATGTACAAACAAGATTGTATGCAAATATTGTCTTAATAGTATGAAACATAATAATAATGTACACTGTAACTTATTTATAAATATCAAACTTCTTGCATATATAAATCTGCATATTCAGTTCGAGCTGAGCTAAAAAAAAAAACTAAAATAACTTCATTAAAACCTAAACAAAACATCCAACAACAACTTGAAAATCACAGGGAAGTTCAACCTGTAAATTGCAAGCCTGTTGCAAAGCAAAAGTGCCTCTGTTCTTCCATATATCTGTGAGTAACACTTTTCAGATTTTCTTAAGTTTAAATTCTGATGCATGCCTATATTTGAATGTTTAAATAAATTGTGTGAACATTTATATATTCATTCTTTTTCTCTGGATATTTGTGAGTTATAATTCTGCATATCTCACGCCTGAAAAATCAAACTGTTTCCTTATAAACTTGCTGTGTTATCTATTTGCTGTAAGTAACATAAATTAGTTAGATGTTTTAAGCATATATTAAATGGTGGCATATTTATTCCCTGAATTTAAGAATGTTTGCAGAGATATTCTGTGTGTATGTGAATATGCTGTGTGTACATTTGCTCTGTGCCTGGATTGTTTCCAGACTTGGTTTCAGGTTCCAAACTAACCCAAACTTATTTGTTTCTGATTAAAGATTGATTTGAACCTAAGGTGAATAAATACATTTGTTATATCCTTGGCTTTGGTTTAGAATTATTAAAGCTCAAATCAAATTGAATTCTTGCTGTGGAAAACAAAAAAAATTTACTTTTAAAAAGCATTTACACCTCTGCTGATTAATGAATGAAATTAAGATTTGAATAAGTGATGTTTGTAACATCATGAAATAAGTTTAAACTTTAGATAAGATAAAAACAACTTAAAATTTTTCATCTGGATCCCAAATTTTTGAGCAAAATCCCTGTGCATAACCTGGTTGTAGTGGCCGAAGTGTTTGGTTATGTTCGACACCATCAGGCGATCGAGTGCCGTGGAACTTTGTGAGGGGGTAGCTCAGTCTTTGTCGCGTTCATGGCCGGAGCTTCTTGTAGCCAGGTGGTCAGGGTTGGGGAAGAGCGGCGTTGACAGGTATAGGGCTGTTGAGTTTGTGTTTTTCCAGGTTCTGTAACTTGATTTCATTCGCGCGCGCCTGGTGAGAAACTCGAAGCAGCTTGTATATTTTCTCGGGGGAAACTAGTTATTACTCGAAGCAAACGCGGGGGTGCTTAGGTTTTTGGTGTACAGGTTTGTAAAACCTGAAACTGTTTTAACAGTTTTCAACTGTTTTAAAACTTTGTTTTAAAATTTAAAATCAAAGTTAAAACCTAGATCTAAATCAAAATTTAACTGTGAATTCAAGTCAGTTTTGAAAATAAGTTGGATATAAATAAGTTTTCAAAACTTAAATTATTTTAATAATTTAAAGGTGCTAAATGTTTAAGTGTATTCAAAAAGGAGTTAAATTCAAAAATAAATTATAAATGGTTAAAGAAAGTATTTAGACAAGTTAACTCCAAGGAAATCAGGACTTAGTTATGAAAAGCTAGATTTGGGAACTAAAATAAAGTTTTATAATTTAAATTTATTCAAATAAATTTTATGTGTAATTAAATATGTAAGTTTAAAAAGGGGTTTTGAAAATAAATTAGTGTAAACATTTTATTAAGATAAAATTTAAATTATTGAAATAAATGTTTAAACATATTGGAAGTGAGAATTTAAATCAATTATAAGAACAATTTACTTTAATTCATGAAGTTTTGGAATTTTATATGTTTTAATCTTTAAGTTAATTAGGCAAGAATACTTAATGATGAATATTAGTTAATTTAGTAATTATAAGTTTAAAGGTAGTAATTAAAGTTAATTAATGAATTAATTAACTAATATGAGATTAAGAACCATAAATTAGATATTTATTTAAATTAATAAATTTTTATGATGATTAATATAAGTTAATTATTTTAGAAGAAAATAATTAAATAAGTGTTAATAAAGGTCATTAACAAGATTATTTATAATTAATTAAAGTAATTGATTTTTAATAAATTAATTGGTACAATAATAATCATTGTAATAGTTTAAATGTGAATTATTTATTTGAAAAGTAATTAAGAAATTAATTACTTATTTACTGAGTAAATTGATTTGATTTGAGTTAATTAATTTAGTTTAATTAACTGATATTTTGGAATTAAATTACTTAGAAAAGTAATTGAAGGATAACTACGGGATGTAATTAATTGGGTGATGTTGTTAATAGGAGTAATTGGAATATAATTACTTAAAATTAATCAAGGGATTAATTAAGCTTATTATTGAGAAGTAATTAATTACGAATGATTAATTATTGGTTGTCATTAATCAAGAGGATTTGTATTCTTAATTAACAAATGAAAATGTAAATTAGAAATCATTAATTAAAATAATTAATGATGTGAATTAAAGAAATTGATTTATTTGAGAATAATAAATCAACAAGAAAATTAAATGGAAATAAATCGATATAAATGTAATTAATGGATTTATTCAAGATTAATTTCTGAAAATAAATTAAGGAAACTACTGGAATGCAGTCAATTTTATTTAAATCAAATGTGATTAATTTGAATATATAAGTAATTGATGATAAGATTTAAATTAAGTAAATTAATATTTATTAATTTAAGAAATCATTTGATGATTTGGTATGTGTAATTACTTAGTGTAATTAACGGAGCATAATTACTCAGAATAGGAATTGGATGATCATTACTTGATGAAGTTAATACAAGATGATTTGTAAGTAAAGTAATGTGAGTAATTTCTTTTGTAATAAATCAAAGGATTGATTTATGGAAATAATTAATCATGGAATGATTAATTTGTTAATAAGTAATTAAGAGTAGATAATTACTGGTTTGTTATTAATCAAGGGGTGATTAATAATTGTGTTTAAGTAAAGATTAATCACTTAATTATTTTAAATAAGTAATTGAATATAAATTGAAGATCATTAATTAATATAATTAATGATGTAATTAAGAATTGTAAATTAAGGAATAATTAATGGGTAAGTAATTAAATGTTAATCTGCTATAAATGATTTAGAATAATTCATTTGAGGAATTTATTAAAGACTAAATTATTCTTGTAATTAGAGAATGATAAATTAATTTGATTTATAATTAATTAATGATTGTGAGAGCAGGATTTATGGAATGAGTAATTAATTTAATTTATTTTAAATTAATTAAGATGGAAGGAGTTAATTTAATTCATTTTAAATTAATTATACATTGTGATTCATAAATCATTGCTGATGGATGATGTTGATATTTCATTGTTTGATTGTGATCTCAGAAATGAGATGGATAATGTTTATGTAATATGGATGTTTGGTTTAAGTATGATAATGTTTAATTATCTGTTTGGATGATGATATTAATTATCTGTTTATTATGATAATGTGATTATCTATTATGAGATGTGAATTGTCTATCTGTGCATATTAATATTGAATTCATTGTTAAGACTAAATAGACAACTTGGCCTTAAAAGACACGTTTTGGATTTCGATGAGACCGGGAACGGTTTTCCTTATTTGGAATATCCGAAAACCACATCGTTTCCAAATTTACGATAGGTCGTGAATCTGAAGTGAAGATGAAGGTTCTGAATGCAAGGGTTATCGTCGTTAACTCTGAGGGTGATTCCAAAATGAGTGTAACGAGATGATGCCTTCGATTTCGTTCGAACCCGGAACGAACTTGTATGGATTGAATGCTTTCAACACATCGTCAGGCGGACGATGAGCATTCTAAGAAATATGTTCTATAAAGGTAATCGTAACCTCAAGCCTCATCAACCGGGAATGGCTAAAACAGGGGAGGTGCAGCAAGGTTAGGTGGGTCATGCCCAAGCAGGACAAGGATATTCCCCTGTCTAGATGTCCCTTTTTATTCGGCTTAGTGGGCAGTTGGTCTGCAGCCAACTGCGGGGTTTATCTTGTTCGGGACTGTTCAGTAAGGAATGGTTCCGGCCTTGTGTTGCAGGGGATGAAGGGAGTAATCCTCGGTACGTTGGTCTAGGCCATGTACTGTGACGGACGGTACCCCAGTAGCCCTGCCATTGTATGGAATCCAAAATCCAATAAGTGCCTACGGTTTTGATTGTATTACCCACTTTTGTGGCTAGTAGCTGGAATTTAATCATGTAACAATTTCGGCTATTTTCTATTTACTTGAAAACCGTAGACCTATAATAATATCACTGGATTTCCTATCAAATGTTTTGGTTAGCGTAAGGTAAAAACTTTTCCATTTTTATGTGTGGGAAGTCTTACGTGATACCTTTTGTTTTCAAAGGATTTTTTTTCAAAATTAAACAACTTTAACCTCTTACTCATACCAGACCCATGTCTGACCCGAAGTTTATTTTTGTTTTTCATAAACTCTCGGGTACCCAAATTTTTACGGGTAGCCAAGGGATTCAGGTTTAGCTTTGACGAATTCTGGAGGAGCAATGGAGCAGGAGGCTTCAGCGTTGTAGACATATATATAGTTCCGCTGTGTGATATCTCTGTGATGTATTGTGTTTTGAGTTGTATTAACTAGACAGGTGTTTATAACTGTCTAGTATGTGATGTACTATATGTAGCACTCTGATTGATGTTATATATTATGTAAATACTTATGTGATTAATATATTTTATTCGTTCCGCTGTGAGATTCTGATGTTGTTGTTTTTTTTCTTCTCTATCTTTTCTATTTTCTCACCTCTTTCTTTCTTATTAACGATGCTTCTTCCTGGGGTAGGAAGTGGGGTCGTTACATGTATAGTTTCCGAACTAATCCAAATTGCTTTTTAACCAATTTATATTCTGTTAGCATTCAACACAAGTGGTTAACAACCTATTTGCTTATCTTCAATTCATAATTACATCCTAACAAATCCATTTTAAATTTAATTGATTTCAAAATCAACTTATTCCACTTCTATCAATTTATAGTATTTTATCAACAACAGAGCCATTTTTATAAACAATATGTGCCAGTTTCCATAAGCCATTAATATGGTCTCAATATCAATCTAGTTGCCTTTACTCAACCTTTAAATTACCCTATCCAGTTGGAAATGATTTTTCAATTCATTTTCTCATATTCACTTTATTTTTAATCCAAACTATTTAGTATTTATTGCAATTAATTCAAAAATCAAGTTTATTTGCTTCTATTATTCCATAGAACTTTATTTAATCTTGTTTACGACAATCAACAATTATTTTTATGCAAATTCGACAAATATCCATTCCAATTTCTTTAAAATCCATACATTTGCATTTACTTTATTTTTTACATTGAGTTTTATTCAAACCCATTTTATAAAGCTTGGCAACTTCCATGCTTATGACTAATAACTATCTTCCAATTTATATAAGCCATACTCCATTCAATTTTATACTTAAGTTAATTTACTTCAAATTATTTAAATTTCATAACTTAAGTTTATTTCATTTGCCCATAAATTCTTTTTTTTTCTTTTCTCAATATAATTTGATTTTATTTAAATCAAATCTCTTTCATTTTCTTCTTAGCTCACTAATTATTTCATTCAACAACTACTATTTCCGTGTTCGATTCATTCTCGAACTTATTTAACTTATTACAAGACCATTTTCACTTTATTCACATAATTGGATTTTGTTTGCACTTCTAACCATTATATTTAATCCAATTTTATTTTATTTAGCTGATCAATCCAACTTGAATTTTATATTTATAATTCAAGGTCTCTCTTTTTTTTTCTTTTTTTTTCAACGCTTCTCAATTCTTTTATAAGCTACCAAAGTCCTATTTAATTAGATTCAAATTTCACTTGATTCAGCTTATCACATTATTCAAGTTACTAATTTATCCCAAATTAGTGATTTTCAGCTTCAAAAATCTCTTCATTTAAATTCAAACATTAACTTTATTAGAATTATACCCAAGGCCATATTTAATTCATTCATACTTGAATTGGATTTTATTTGCAAATTCAAATTATCGTTATTTTAGTCCAATTCCATAACGATTCCAATTCATGTTTGATTCACTACAATTTCCAATTGAATTTCTATTCATAGCTCGGGTTCCATCACTTAATTCCATTTTTAGTTCAAACTTCAATTTAATTCAAACACAACTAAATTTTATTTTCAATTTACATTACTTAAATTAATTTTTAATCCAAGTTAAATTTCCATCTTCAACTTTTCACTTTAAATTTTAATTCCAAAATTCAACATTTAATGCTTTTCTTGATTAGGTAACTAATTTGAATTTTAAAATCTCATTGTCTAAAATATTAGCATCCAAACATCCAAGAGATAATAATAACTTCATAAAATATTACTTTTTATATAAAAATATATTTTGGATGAAATTATTTCGTTCACCCGCTTTTAAAAATCAATATTGTGTCGAATTGCTCTATTTAAGTGTTTAGAAACCCATTCGATACAGTTTTCGAGGCTGTGCCGACGAAGGTTCATATACCACTAAATAAATCAATCAACATAATACAAAACCAATTTATATTCACTAACAAATATGCGCTCATATCTATAAATACGCTCAAACTCATTCTAGAATATCATTGACTCTATCTCTAATGAGTAATTCCCACCAGAGCCAAGGTTCTCGCTTAACCTTTCAGCTCTGACACCAAGTGTAAAGGCCCGCAAATCCGTACCCCTTTGAGCTGACAAAAACCCACATCACAACAGCCCAAAGTGACACAAAAATACGAGTCTTCGGGTTAAAGAAGAAAGAGGTAGAAGAAAAACAAAAATAACATCAGAATCTCACATCGCAGCGGATCAAAATATAATATATAATAACAGCTTTTAAATACAAAGAGTCTGTACTGTCATATATACATACATACCATATCAGAGTACATCAATCAATCATACATGTCCATACACAGCGGAAATATAAACAAATACGGGAATACGCTCTGTCATCCTGCTCGTCTCCTGAGCTCCAGCATATAACCTGAACCTGTTTTAACTCGGTCTGACCCGAGCATCATATAAAACAATACCCGAGTCAGTCTGGAATACCAGCGTGAGAAAATCACACTCAATTGGATTTGTAAAGTTTCAAAAATCCTTTGAAAATAAAAGCATCTCGTAAGACCACGCCACAAATAAACATGTCGGGTTTTCACCTTACGATAGCTAAAACACTTTTTTATTAAAGTTCTCTGATATTATTATAGGGTCTATAGAAAGTAAAATAGAATGTAGCCGAAATGCTTGCATCTCACGTTTCAGAAATAGTTGGGGACAATCAAAACCGTACAGGCGCGTAGTGGAAAATGGATTTCCATCAATGGTTGGGCTACTGGGGTACCGCCCGTCACAGTACCTGGCCTAGATCAGAGTACCGAGGATTACTTCCTTCATCCCCTGCAACACAAGGTCGGAACCATTCCTTACTGAACAGTTCCAAATAAGATCACCCCACGGTTGGCGCGACCAACCGCACACTAAGCCGAATAAAAAGGGACATTTAGATAGAGGAAACCTTACTCTCCAGTGGGTGCTACCCACGAAGCCTTGCTGCACCTCCCCTGTTTTATCCATTCCCGGTTGATGAGGCTTGAGGCTAATCGTTACCTTTCAAGAACGAGTCCCACTTAGAATGCTCATCGTCCACCTGATGATGTTCTGAAAGCATTCAATCCATACAAGTTGCCCTGGGTCTGGACAAACCGAATCACCGTCTTCAACTCTTCACGGTCTTTATTCGTAATCGTTCAAACCGGATCGAAGTGGTTCTCGAGAAATTAATCTCGATCCCGGACTCTTCGAAACGATCAACGCATTGTCCAATATTGATAGTCGGTTATTTAACTATCAATTAATCATACACAAGCAACCATCAAATAATTTCCACAAAATTATTTATCTCCAAATATCATCCAGATATTATTTCCATTTTAACCCTTTGAAATAAATTTTCAAAGTCCTTTTAAATTTCCATGAAATCATTTAGTTGATTTCTTATACTTTACTCCCATTCCGATTCATTTTTGGAAATATTCTTTGGTTTCTCATTTCCTTCTCAAAATCAATTTATACCTTTACTTATTAATTCTCAAACTCAATTCCTTCACTTAATAAGATTTTCCTAAATCTTATCTCATTTGAATAATTTTGCTTACCCATCACAAGAGGATTTTAATTGGATTTTTAAAAACATTTTGAAAACATATAGATTTATAAAATAGAAAGTAATATTAAATATTAAAATTTATATTAAGTTATTTATAAGTTTCAAAGCTGGTTTAGAAAAATAGAGTTTATTATAAATAATAGCTAAGCCTTCAAAATAACTAATTCGAAAATATTTTACATTCAAATAATAGTTTATAAAAAGATTTATATAGTATAGTAATTTTTAATTTTTTTTTAAATAAATTATCATTTTAGAAAATCCCATATCCATTTATAAATGCCTCTTGTCCACATTCACCTTTGGAAATATCCTGCTATTTCCATTTAACAAATTTCATATTCCAGTATAAGTTCACCTAACTTATCTTCCAATATACATTTGATATTTTCTATTTCATTTATCATCTTTCTTTATGAAATTTATCAAATTCTTCTTGGATTCCCTTTATTTATATAAATATAGTTTTATTAAAGAAAATCCATCTTTATAATTTATTTCTTTTACAAACCTACATTTCCATATTGTCCTTTTCAATAAATTTTATTCTTTTCTAAATAAATATTTCCTTTTTATCTCATAATAAAATTCTCTTTAATTTTTAATATAATTTCTTTCGTTTTTCTTAATAACATCTTCTTGTTATTTCTAATAAAATTTCACTTATTGATTTCAAAATCAATAATTCTTCAATTATTAAGTATATATAAATAATCTTCCAAAAACTCAACTCAACTGATTGCAGTTTATGAGATACTTTAATTTCTTCCTTCATTTTCAAATTTGAAGTAGATTCACATTACAAAAATATTTTCTATTTAGTTTTGTTTGACTTTGTTAAATTTAATTTAATTTATAATTTCAAACTTCAATTTAAATGAAATTTAATTCTCAATGAATTTAATTCATCCACAAACCCATATCAATGAATCCATCTATTCATAACACAACATATATAAATAAGCAATAAATGCTTTGAGGAATCCTGTTGGATCCCTCCAACCTGTTTTCCCTGCATCCACAGATGTTAGCACAATAGAATAACAATTTCACTTCAATGTGAATTATCGCAGTATATGGGTTTAATATTTCTAACGTCCGCTTATTATGCGGTGTATAAAGTCTATTTATTTCCATTTATTCTTTAACCCTAATAATTTAATTCTAACTAATGATTTATTTCAACAAATAATTAAATTTTAAACTAATTCTCCTTTGTAAAGAAAATCTTATAGTGACTAATTAAACAAATTAATCACCTAAGTAATTTATTATTGAACGAACTAGCAACATTAAAAATGCCGAGGTATATATTTATTTTAATTTCCTTCTTTGTAATTTCTTTTGCCAAAATGACTTATATTTATTTTAAAAATCAAATCTTTATATTCTTCCAAAGTCTTATAGATATAAAAATCATATTTTGCTTAAATATAGGTATATTTATTCTAAAGAATATAAATATATTTTTATTTTATTTCATTTTTTTTCTCATATAATTTAAATTTTAAAACAGAAAAGATTTAATTTTACAGTAAAAATATTTATAAAAATCTACATATGTGTATACTTATATACAATTTTAAAAGCCATAAACTTTACTGCAGTTCCCAAAAAAAAATTCCAGTTTGCATATATATAAAGATTAAAACCAAAATTTTATATATATACTTACGAAAATAAATTTCCTAACTGCACAGTTTCTTTCCCTTTATTTTTTTTATATAAATAAATTTCAATCTGAAAGCAACTTAATCCATATGCATTTTAACAAAATTTTGAATCTGGAATCGTACCTCACTGCCTCGCGACTATCGCCCCCGCCTCCCCTGCATCACACGCCACTGAGTTTCCCCAGATCCTTGGCTGCCGCGCGAACATCCATGAAATCGCGCCCCTCTTCTTCTTCGCGACCACGACATCGACATCGCTCGAACCCTAGCAACCCCCTTCGACACCGTCTCCCGTCCCCGCGCCATCTCCAAATTACACACCGCCACGCCCACCTACGTCGCCCCCTATCTCAACCGCGACACCTCAATCCATTCGCGATTTCGATTTTTTTTTGCTTGCGAATAAGGAGGAAAGCGACGATTTCCTATTTGATTTTGAAAGGAGGAGGGAGCTCGGCCATTATTTATTGTTGAGGAACGAAAGGATTTAGTCGCCATTTTATTTCTCGATTTGGAACAGAGGAAGTAAGAAAGCAATGCGTGATTTTAACGAAGAAAGGAGACAGGAAGGTGTCGCGTACTTCAGAAGGCAAAGGGAACAATATTATTATTTAGGGTGGCTTATTTTCAGAGGAGGTCGGCTGATGGAAATAGGTCGGCTATGAAGGATGTTAGATATTTTATTTTAAACAATTAATTATTTCCGAAGCGTTTTAATCTCGTACGAACCCACGGTTGCTCTAAAAATTACGAAATTTGAAATCCGGCAATAATTCAATATTACGGATTCAACGGAACTGGTTTCGTTGCAATCCGAGACTGTGCCTCGGATGGCTATTTTAAACGACAATTTAACGATGTAAATTTAAAATTGAACAATGACAGTTAAATTCAATTTTAACCCATCTATTACTTCCAGTATTGTCAATATAAAGTTTATAAGCCGTTGAAATATTTTTAACAAGCTTACAATTCCAGATTTAGATATTTTACCCAATTGTCAATTACTATTTTAATAATTATTTAATTTATTAAATTGATTGTTATATTTAAATTCTGAATTCTTTTTATTAAATAAAAACCAACTTTCCATATTGAAATCAAATTATATTTCAAATTAAACATTTAAATTCAAATTTAAATATTCCAAATTGACTGACCAAAAATCTGGGTCGTTACACAATCCAAGCATTCTTCAAACTCATCTTCACTACATATTCATCACTTCAAGGCAAAACGAACAAAAATGTATTCCTAATGAGCTTCAGCATAGTGATCATCCATCACATTTTACTACCAAATTCTATCAAAGCCAACTCCTGCAAATGAAATGTTAAAGGTATCCAAAAACAAGAAAAATAGAACCAGTCAATCTCACCAATATTCTCTTATCCCATTATGTTTTTGCTGAGCTGAATGTTAGATTTTTAGCCAAACGAACTGTATTTTAGCTATTGCAATTCACAATAGTTTGTTGAACAAATCCCAAGTCACGCAACATATTGGTTCATAGCAGCAATCGACTCAATTTATGTAGTAGACCATGCAACTACAAAATGCATTCTTGATTTCCAAAATTAATAGTTGTACCATCAGGTATAAACACAGATCCAGTTTTCTTTGATCCTTATCACCAAGATAATTTGAATTATGTTAACTAGCCAAACTGTAATCTTTTCCTCTATTGCTAAAAATAAGTCCAAAATCCGAATTATTCTTCGATTGTCTTAAAACAATTTTAATCGCTTTCTAAATGATTTTCTGGAATTAGCCGTATGTTGACAACTATTCCACCTGCAATAGCACTATAGGGGTTGTACAAACTTAGCGTACATAAATCCACCAACCACAAAAGCATAGAGTCTAATTTTCTACTTATTTTATCTTCTATACAAGATCATAGAGCCATTTTCTAAAAGATTTATATGTAAAGACAATGGTGTATTAATAATTTGTGTTCATCATTGCTAAACTAAACAAGCATCTTTTCAATATACTATTTTAGGTTGATTTTAGAATTCCGATCTTCTATCTTTAAAAATTTCAACTCAAAATTTTCTTTGCTTCGCCAAGATTCTTCATTTCAAATTTCGCTTTCAAACGCAATTTCAATACGTTGATTTCCATTTTATCTGCAGAAATAATAAACATATCATTCATATACAAGAGTAAGTACACTCAATCACCATTTTAAAAATGCTTAAGGTAATCATAAACATGCCTTTTTTCTATTAAAATCAGTATTAAACATAAAAGAACCAGACCTCTTGTTCACGTCTAGGTGATCGCGTTGAGCCATAAAACAACTTCAATTTGAAAACTCATTCAGGCTTTCCCGTTTCCACCTAAAATAGATCCATTTGGCTATTTCAAATAGATTATTTCTTTCAAGTCTTCATGCATAAATGTTGTCTTGACATCCAGTTGCTCTGACTTCATGTCATAAGTAGCAAGAATATCTAATAAAATCCAACTAGGTTTATACAGAACTAAGAGGTAAAGAGTATCATCATATTCTTTTCCTTTCCTATATGGAAACTCTTTTGCAACTAATCTGACCTTGTGTTTTCATCATTTCAAATAATCATTTGCAATCTATGACTTCCCTAAAATAGTGGCAGCAAGTCCCAAATTTTATTCTTCCGCAAATGCCGTATCTCTTTCATAGGCAAATCAATTTTGAACTATACTCAACTCCAAAGCATCACTGTGGTCCAAAAGCTCATCATGAACAACATGTAATGCATCATTAAGACTAAGGTTTGCATATCGTCAATTTTCATACCATTCAGGTGGCTTTTTAGTACGATAACCTACTTGAGTAGTTCCAATATCACATACGTCATCCTTAGCTTCACCTTATATCTCCCTAGCTTCATGAACATCACCCACAGTACAACAAGAGCATGCAAAATATCATGTGATGTATCATCAACTATACATTCCTTATCAACAACAACTATACCTTTACTGTTGGTAGCATTTTTGGTCCTACAACTCAACTTGCAATATACATAAGTTGTTTGTTTTTACGTATATGAAGCATGAGTCAATTGTTTGTTGAGTGCGTAAAATACTAAGTAAGAATTTAAAGGGTAACAAAATATGCTAATGAAATAAAATCATGCATGGATTTACGTAGTTTGAACATTAAGAATCCTACTTTCACGGGTAATTGTCCATTGCTCTTTGTATGATTACAAGTACAAATTGTTGAAACAAAAGACCAATATTTCTAGCATTTATTCACATATTTTAATGCCATCTTTTTGTTCATTGTTTTCTTTATACTTCTATTCTCTATTTATAGAAAGTGAAGCATGTGGATCGATAGTATTTTTTTTTGAATTTCGCATCTATCATCAAATTTTGGCACGTATCCTCCATCCTAATCATCCTCGAAATGTATGATGTGGGTTCCTGAAATTAAAAGTGAGATAACACAATTTCAGACGCGATTATATTTTAGTGACGACGAGATAATTAAAATGAATTAATCTCATTGCGATTGATGTGACCGCTTTAGATAAGTAATACTTGTCATAATGCTTGTAATCTGGGCGGTTGCATGTTTGGGCAATTTTTTGTTGTAGTGCATGTGTTCATAAGCCACCTCCTGGCAAATGTTTGGGAAGTAAACTTCTTATAAGATATCCGGGTATAAATTTTGGAATTGCGCAGTTCCATCGCTTTCATATTGCGCTCCTTTCTCTAGCAAGTAACGATGAACTTTATACCTGGATCATTGAGATGAGATGAGATCAGTTCAGTAATATCAACACCTTCATTGTTTGGTCGAATGATATTAATGATCTTTTATTAACCGTAAATTGATGTAACAATGACAACAGCTTTACTCTCATGCTAAAAGAGTGGAACAATATCCATCTTCTTAAGCTTCTCACTATCTGAATCTAGAATATTAAATGAATCCCCTTTAGGCTTGAAAATGAGTGGCTCGTTGAAGATAGCATAGCGTGACCCGAGGGAATAATTTCCTTTGTTTTAAGATTCCAAGGCAGCTTCTTTAACGCTATAGGTATATCTAACAATATGCCTCTATAGCCATAGATTCCAATTTATCATTTCTAGTTTAATGAACATATACTAAACAACCAAAATATGAAATAACTCAAGTTCACATGTTTATCTCTCCATTTCCTCCAGAATCTTCCCTTCAATAGTAGAGCATGAAATCTGATTTATAATATGAGCAGCAATTGATGCATCTTCCCTAGACAAGCTTGTCATTAGTCTCAATCATCGAACTTTCTTACATAGAGTTAAACTATTCTTTCTACAATATCACCGGACTAGGGGTCCCTAAGTACAGTAAAATATCTTCTAACACCACATTGCCGATAATAATTAAGGAACCCCTATAAGAGATATTTAACCGTCATTTTCAAATCACGTAGCTTTCAGCATCCTTGAAGTCTAGTTTTCTATGAGTGCCAACCAAACATTTGACTTCTCAAACACTTCTCACGCTGGCTTCATTGCATACACACATACCTTGTGCGTGTAGCAATAGATAAATAGCATAGAATACTAAGCTCCCCAATGAAAGTTAAAGAAACAAGACTTCAAACATTTTTATGAACACAATCAACCACCCTTCTAGATCTGAGCATGCTAAAATTAAAAGATACTTTAGAGTTTACTACGTCGACCCAATGCACAATTCTGGCAACATCCAACTTATCAAAACTCTTTCTTCTCTTCATCATCATTCTTTCGCGAAGCAGCTTAAGCTCTTTTTTGAAAAATAACCCAATCATTGATGCTTATCGTGATGTTGAACCTTAAATAATGCATAACCAACACCTAGATACCTTTCTAAAAAAATTCATAAGACAGTAAACATTGTCTAGGTGGGCGGCCAATCACTATCGGGGCCCAGACGGAAGCGTAAAAGGATTTTTACAACGATGGTTCTACCTCAAAGATACAAATTCATTGGACTTTGGCTCATCAAGTTAGACGACTGCCAATTGCTCTCCAATCAACTAAGGTGTTGCTGCTGATTTGCTTCAGCTCCATTTGTATATGAGCACAACTACATCAATCGATCATATATTCCAATATTCAATTCCAAACGATGAATTATTTTTATAGGTAAGATCGCGATGAAATTCTCTTTGACTTGTATATATTATATAACATGTTTCAACAAAATTCTAAGTAAAATAATTTTAGTCAACTTTAGACATGACTCTTTAGTTGATCCGCATTGCATTCTAAACAAACTACAAGTCTACTTAACATTTGTTCCCTTTACAAACTTTATATTGCCCAATCAGCGTTTTAACACATCAAAATTTTGAGTAAAAAAAATATAGCTTGCTAATCTACTCAGCAATAACATGGGAAGTATAGAATCACATCATGAAAATTTAGCAACAATGCAAACGGTTCAAATAAGAGAGATATGATATAACTTCTATGCAATGTTCAGTACAAACAAAAATATATATGATTAATTTTAGTCTTTGTATGTAGTGTACGAGTATTCTAAAACACTAGCAGTTAACACAATGTTCACTCAATTATGTAACAAATATTGTTTACTTATTCTTAAACTGGTGGACAGGCACTCAAAGTAATACCTAAAACATAGCATATTCACATTCATTCCATGCAGTAAACAAAAAAATTATACAAAAGAATCAATAATGATGGTTCCATTGATTGCAAATAATGGAAAAAAGAAGGATATGAACCTGACTCCTCTTCTACTACCTCCCCAATCACTAAAAAAAACAATAAGCTTCTGCAATTGCCAAAAACCTCTCAATGCCATTTTATTTATCACTATCTACAACAGGAAAATTAGAACTATTAAACTCTGTTAATTAACGGAATACTTTTATACGTTCTAAATAAAGGATAAATTCTAGTACAAAAATTGACATTGAACTCAAAATTTAGTCAACTAACCATTAATTTAAAGTTTGAAAAGAAAGGGTCTACATCAATCGGGTTTTTGGAGAACTAAAAGTTTTTTTTATAAATTGTAATCAAACCACGTTGAACCAACTTAAAAAACAAAAAGAAAAGAATCTAGCATTTCACACACTTAAAAAGACTAAAAGGACGCAATCAAGCATTCCAATTGTGCATACAACAGTAATTTATTTAATTAACCCAACTTTGCATTCGATTTTAGCAATTTAGCAATTTCATACACATCTCCATTGTAAATCTAAGTCACAAATCAGAAATTCAGTTGGAGCAATTTGAGTAACAATTTCAGGAGCAATTTAGCAATGTTAACTGATTCAATTATCAATTGAATTAATATAACAAAAATTCAGGTAATATTAGTCCAACAACAACTTAAGTGGCAGAGCACTAGAGAAATTAAGTATGCAGGTTTAGTCGAAAAACAATTTTAACTGACTCAAACGTCACTACAGGGAACAAACAAATAATTTAATTGACTCAAACACCACTACAGGTGAATAAACAATAATTTTAATAAACTCACATGCTAATTTTGGGCTCTCAGCTAACAAAATATGGCAGCACAGTCAGAGGAATGTCTACGGGATTTCGATGATGCTGGCGCTTTTAGAAGGCGGCGGCGACACTGCAGGAGGCGATGGTTGCGCGGCTATCGGGAAGATGAGAAAACCCTAAAAAAAAATAATGAAATGCGCCCCTTATAATTTACACTGGCGCAGAGGCGCATCTGCCAAATGTGTCAGTGTAAATCTTAGGTCCAAATCTGCACAGCAATCTTCATCAAACAATCCAAATCTAAATACACAAAATCAAAATTCAAATGCACAATCTTAAATGATAGCAAACGTTTATCTACAGAAAAACCAACAAATAAAACTACCATTAAATAAATTCTAGCATAACATAATTAAAATTTGATTACATTCGAATTAAAGTAGAAGTTATAGTTCGATTAAAAAAGCAAACTAATAGTAAACTAAAAATAGGAATACTCATGGTTGAGTTAGATCGTCTTGAGTAGGTGGGGGTTAAGAAGGTCCAGCGGGTTGCCATTGTTGTGTATCCTGCCTTCTTTTGGTTCTTCTCTCTCTGGTCCGCATAGCTTGTTCGGAAGAGCTTGGCCGTATTAATCGATTTCTAAAAAGGAGTGTGTCAATAAGTTTCTTCAAATCAAGACACCATGGTTGGACTTCTCATTCGGGTACTCTATTATGTCCAATATCGTCCAACCCTCTTCCTACCGTCTCTAGTACATCGACCTACAAGTTGTAGTTATTTATTCAAAATTAGAAACATAATTCAAGTGAATGAACTAAAAATATCACAATAATGTGAAGATTTACCACATCTCGCTCAAACGGTGCACGAGCGGTGTATGCTCGTTTGTGAGAAGTCTGATCAGCAACAATGAATCTTCGAGTAATCGACCAGTACCAAGTCATGTATCTCGAAATAGGAATGGTAGGAAACTTTTGGTGTACGATACGGTTATGTCAATCGTTCCACTGAACGATAGCAAACTCCAAATCTGGCTTTGGTTCGCATGGATCAGGTATGTGTTGTTGAAGACCAAATTGTTGCATCATTCGATCAGATTATATATTTCTACATCTCGCATGCATATGATAGGTGTCTTACAAAGCTAACTATGCATCCCACTTAGACATATCTGTGGAAGATCGACTAGCACATCTTGTGTGTATAGATTCCATATAACAGCTTCATATGTTAACATGTCGGGCTGGTCGCGATAGCAAGTGGCCACCTGCTTTGGAGACTCAACTCAGCTCCTTGAACCAAACCACCTATATAAATAGTTATACAATTAGAGTTTTATTAGTACAAAAATACACACATATAAATGTAGTTGGAAATTAACTACCTTGCACTATAAGGCAATGTTCTGTCGATCTGCATGGATGAAGTCACATTTGAACGACCAATGGGAAAATGTGTCCATGCCCAAAGCTGTAAAAAAAATAACAAAATTTGAATACATTAGAACTAAATATTACATATGAGTTTATAACGAATATATCTACGCATATTATACCTGTAAAAGCAAGAGACATCCAGCTGTCGATTTGGATTTCATGAGTGCAACATTTGTTAACTCATTATATAATGTTGCCAATATATCACTGCCCCAAGAATATTGTGCACACTCATCCAAATTTCGCAAAAACAACAACCAAAAAAGGTTTAGTCGTCCTTTAGAATGATCGAGAAATAGACGACAAGATATCAAATGTAGAATAACAGCTCTCGCATGATATTTAATTTCTACATCTGAAGCATCCGGTGATGGCTCATCTACAAACATATCGCAAAGCCATGTCAACTTAACTATTTCACCTCTTATCTCACTTCGAGGTGGAACCACACCTAAACACTGTTGATAAATATCTTCGTAATTACTTAGCTGTCTAATAGTAACAGGATTTTCTTCTACTGTAACACCTAGAAGACAACTAACATCTACTAATGTGATGGTAATTGCACTAGTAGGAAAATGAAATGTTGAAGTCTCGGGTCTCCATCTATCTACCAATGAAGTAACTAGCGCATGATGTATTTTGAAAAAGACCAATCTGGATATTTCCTTGAATCTCACTCTTTGTAATACAAGTTGAACTCTTGGAGTATTAGACTTGATAAATTTTAATTTGCTTGAATGATCATGACACTCAAGTGGCTCATCATTATACACATTCAGAAACGAACAAAAGATAAAAAAAAGTAGAAGTGGTAACCAAATAAAAACATTCTAATGTAAGCACAAATGTTTTAAAAAAAATACCCGCATCAAGTTTCTATTATTGCTTCGATGTTCATTTTGAAGATACAAAACACTTGCATTCACGGGACCGGATACCAACTCTTTAAGAAAAAAATGCTCAAGTGCGAATAACATGCAATTGAATGCAAATTTTAACAAATTACTTGTAACAAACTAAATTCCAATGAAGATCATACTTAAACAAACTAAATTTGAATAATTTTTGAATGTAATTGCTTCGATGTTCATTTTGAAGATACAAAACTAAATTCTTATGACAAATAGCATATTTTAAACAAATAAAATTCCAAAGTGATAAACAAAGGTGTATAGTTCTAATTTGAAGATTATACCTCTAACTTGAGAAGATGATGACGATCCTTCCATTTTTCAGCAGATTTGACGAAGAAATAATTGCAATTGATGTTGGGGTTGAGAATTTAGAAAATTTGGGGTTTTAGAGATTTTGAGTGAAAGGATGGAATAGGGTGAAGTGAGGAAGTAAGGTTGTCTGCCTTTGTATATACACAGCACGGGGCGCACTTCATAAGTGCGCCTGTAAAAAATTACAAGGGCGCACCTGCCAAACATGTCCTGGCAATTCTGTTCAAATAACAGGGACCTGCTGCTGCAATTGTTCTACTACCTGAGACAATTTGGTGCTGCTACTTTTCTACTACATATAGCATGCAAATACTTTCAAATCATCCAAACGAGATATCTTGGCACAAGAAGCTAACAAACAACATATAAATTGAAGGAAAACATCCAAACGAAATATCAAATACAAAATACGTTCAAATCATTCACTCTTAAAAAGAATTTTATCATTGGTGATTCTTTCAACATCAACTTTGAAAACCGTTCCATCAATGCAAATCAACGGTCGACAATGTGCAAAACCCTCAATAGATGCACCGAATGCCCAAAATGAACTCTTAAAAAGAATTTTATCATTAGTGATTCTTTCGACATCAACTTTGAAAATTGTTCCCGGATTATGTTTTTTAACAGCAGCTAAATATTGTAGTAACTCAGCATATGATGTTTCCCAATCTCTAAAAACTCTCTCAAGTGCTTTACGCAATGCTCTATATGCCTTGAAGTAGCTGATTTTGATAAAAAGAGTTTCAGACATTAGAACTTGAATCGCCGAAGGAGTGGTATTCAAATCCGATTTCACAAAAGAAAGTATTTTATTGGCAATAAATCTGCTTGTAGCTTGTTTATGATTTGAGTTAATAATCGGATTAACACAAGTATCATTGTCATTGTATTTTTTAATTTCCCACCACCCATCAATGATTTTTTGGGACAATTGCATGTATTCTCCAATGGCAATTTTTATCAACACTACAAATCGCGGTGTATTCTGTTTTGCGGGATTTTATGGGTTTAAAAGAAACAGAATTCTTGATAGACCACTCACTTAACTGCTGAATAAGTATTTCCCTTGATTGAAATTGCATTCCCACTTGAAAACCAGAATCAACACATTTTGAGGTAAAAACATCTCTAATAGGAGTTGCATTTTCAATCAATGATGCCGCCATAATTTTCGCACTACATAAATCATCCGTCAAAGGCACCTCAAATTCCATATGTTCATCGTTATCATCATCTTCTTATTCCACCAAAGATGCTTCATTATTTTCATTTTCTTTCTCATGATCAATTTCAAACTCTAGAGCTTCATTATTAACTTCCATATTATCCATCCATCAAATATCATTATCCATTGAAGCAATTTGCATACTATCTATATGCGGTGAACTACGGCCTCCATCATCATTGTTAACCTCTCTAGCATTTGAAGGAACGGAGTGTAAAAATCGATCATTTGCCAATTTAGAGCTTGAACCACATGGATGCACCGTAGAACTGTGAAAAAAAGAGTATGAGATCAAAACACTATAAATTTCAACTACTCAAATGTAAATACTGTAACAAATTACTTACTTTGTATTCACACAAGTAGGAAATACTGGACTTGGATTGCTCTGATAAGGATAGCTCGGAATAGTACCAAGAATTTGAGTAGAATGTTGGTTCAAATTAGTAGTAATTGCCTCTTCAAAATGTCTCAACTCCTCTTTTATTACAAATAATTCAATCACTTTCATATTAACGGAAAACATAGCATCGACATCTTCATCATCATTTACGTCGATAGCAGAAGATCCAAAATCAGTTACCCACTTGCTTGCTGGTTTTACATCATACTCTTGTGAATCAATTTTTGTAACCCTATACACCATTTCTTTTAGTTTATAATAGGAGCAAAAAAAAATTAACCTTTGAACCTTTTTGTTTACCACCAACATATACCAGTGTATTATTTTCTTTCATAGTCAATTTTCCATCAATGTAGCAAATAATTGGGATGAAATCCGACATATTTCTAAAAAGGAAAACATATTTAATTTTAGAACAATCAATTGCTAAACAAATACTAATGACATAACAAAGCATAAAAATGAGACGATGGATGTGTGAAAAGTAGAATATGAAAATAACTAAAAATTGAGCTAGGGTTTGAGTTTAAGCTAGAATTTTACCTTCAAATTGATGCCAAAAAGCTGACAGAAGTAATCCGGCTAGTAATCCATGTATATTTTGAGATTTTGAGTAGATTTTGATGAATTTTTAAGGTGAATGGAAGAAAGGTACGGAATTGGATTTTGTAGGTGGAATATGTCGTGAAACAAATGATTGGCTTCTGCTTTCTGTTTTGTTGTGGGTACAAAAATTTACACTGGCGCATTTGGCAGATGCGCTAGTGTAAATTATAAGGGGCGCATTTCAAAAATGCGCCCCATATTATTGTTTTTTAAAAAATGGCCAGCTCATCGCTGAGCTGGCCAAATCTAGCCTATAATTGCAAATAGTTTTCAAACTAGCCTATTTATGCCAATACTTTTGAAAAGTAGTCCCTTTTGAAAATTTGTCCTAATAATAAAAAAGATTTACTTAGATTGGAATTTGGAAATGGGAGTGAGCATAACCGAATTAACCCATCTTTTAAAGAATTTTAAGTTAAAGTGGTTATGTTTCATTATAAAATAAGTATATTAAAAAAACCTTACTTGAAGGAGTAGAGCTAGGAGAACTTAAGTCATTGAACAAAGGTCGAGAGACATTTAAAAGATATTCTTTCCACGTATAAATAAATGATAAAGGAGAGCTACTTAGATTGCAAATGGGAGTGAACATAATTGAATTAACCCAATATCCAAATTGTTTGGTTTGAATTTTAAGTTAAAAGTGGGTATATTCCATTTATAAAATAAGTATATGTAAAAAAAACCTTACTCCAAGGAGTAGAGCTAGGAGATACAGATGGTTGGCCTCAACTGACCCGACTTTTTAGTCAGTCTAACATAAAGCATCAATCCTCCAAGCATCCTCGTTTTTCTAGTATAACCGCTCCACGTCCTAAGGGTTACACAATGTAGCTTGCTAGGACTTGAAGCCACGACCTCAGGGGACTTTGTGTCATGATCGTTAGGTAGCCCTGACCAATTGAGTTATCCATGTGGACATAAAATAAGTATATTCAATTAACGGTTTAACGGAATTGACAAAACTTTTTTATCGCATCGACCATAGTGTTATGATAGCTTTTGTATTCGATTTTAGTAATCGAGGTGCACTTTATATAAAAAATAGATTAATATTGTTCTTAACATTACAAAATATACTTAAGAAAATATTCTTTAACTACAAATATTTGATTATCATTCGGTAAACAGGATTTTCTACTGCAACATCCCTTATTTTAAGACCCAAAACTAACCTCTACGGATGCGGTAGTCATCCATAGTTATTAATTCTCAATGATTAAATACGGTAATGTTAGATACATTAATATACCAGAAGCACATGAATGTGGAAAAAAAATTAAACTCAATTTAAAACAAATTTCTCATTTCATTACAAGTAGCATTTCATATTCATTACATAATCTCATATGTAAGCCACAGAGAAATGACAATTTATTATAAAATACGCCATGAGCGCCATATGAAGATGTCCCATTGGTTGATTAGAGTCTAAATATAGGCACTAAACAACTTTGCCATTGCATCCAATAACACAGTGGAATCAAACATAAAGAACTCCAAATAGCTAGCATGTCTCCTACACGTCTCCGAAAGAACCTAAAAACCTTAACTCTCAGACTACCCAAAATTAATCGAGCACCTGAGAGTTTAAAGGGAAAACATAAACTTCGAGTCAAACAAAAAGTCTGGTGCGAATAATAACCTACCATCTCGAACCATATAGATATATAGTGAGACAACGCCGCTGTGCGGAACGGGTTTTCTCCTCACTAATATCTTAACCCAATTCATAATAACCATATACCGTGCACCTGCATCCATAGTGGTAAAGACTTAACATAATAAAATGTAGCATGATGACATACAGACATGCAATATGCTTTGGATTTTCCATCCCCGTTCATCTAACTATCCGTCTCAAGTTATAGTTTCTAGAGTAGTTTTCATGGGCTGGAATAATAATATGTTGTAAACTTATGGACTATATGTCCGTTTTCATAGTTTTTATGAAATCACTAAGAACATATTGGTGTCTACCAATAACATCATCCAATCATATATTTTTTGAGGTCACTATGAACCTATTGAATTCTTGAACCACATCTCTCATGTCATAGTTTTCATGAGCTGACTATTAACTTATTAATCTCTACCAATAACATGTTCCGGACATAGTTTTCATGGGATCACTAAAAACCTATTGGCCCCTACCAATAACAATTTTCATATATAGTTTTCATAGGCTTACTAAGAACCTATCCAGACCAATGATTTTTGATCAACTTTGGGCATTCTATATTCTGGTCTAGCTGACCCCCTGGATGCAATTATACTCACACGGGAGTTAATTCAACGTATATTCACTAGTGGGTCAACATAACCTGTTATTTTGCCCTTACCCCAAGATGCAGTTGTGAGTTATAAACGAAATAAATATAGTTACACAAGCATCAATAATAACTGATCAAATAACACAACAATATAAACATCCATGATTAAATTCCTTGTAATCATTTTTTCTAATGAAATATGGTTATTACCCTTAACCCACTATCTTTAGCAAAGAAAGCTTCTTTAAAAATTCCAAAGTTAAATGCCATTATAAAACTCTTTTATATTACCATGGGTTTACCCTTGAAAATGTGGTTGGGCTTTCTTATTTGAAAACTAAGGCTTTTGACTAGATCTTTTGGATCATTGTAACATCATGAGTTACCCTCCATTACTCTCCCTTCCGAAAGCATCATTTAAAATCGTATACATCCTCTTTCGGTAATAATAGAATCATACCTTTCGAAAACATTGGAAGTCTTCCTTTTGAAGCACTTAAAGATATACCTTTCAAAAAACCTAAAACATACCTTTCGAAGGCATTTAGTTCAAGTAAGAATTTATGAAAGCATAGCTTCGAAACCATTTGAAAGTGTCTCTTCGAAATCACTGGGTTTAAAATTAAATATAACTACTGGGTCAAAGAGAACAAAAGTGAAAGTATCCCTTTCGAAAGCATTGATCTCAAGCAAAAGAATTGGAAAAGAGGATAGCTTCAAAACTAACCTTTCAAAACCATTTCCACCAAAACTCTTATTAAAAGCGGCTAAAACAACTATTTCGAAAGCATTGGGAAGGCGGCTTTAATTTTTAAGAAAATGAAAGCCTTCCTTTCAAACACATTGTTATAAGGCTATAAATAAAAGAGACCATTAACTAATTCAAGAGGTATGAATTTGGCAGCTAGGCATCGAACGAGTTCAAAAGTGGCAACTCTTTTGAAAGCTTCTTTAAAAACAAAGGCAGGTTGAATTGGTTCGAAAGCTAATAAAAGTGGTTTCAACCCCTTCGGAAGAATCTTTTAAAAACAAAGGCAAGTAATGTGTTCGAAGCTTATAAGAATGGCTTCAACCCCTTCGAAAGCATGCCTTCGACATAGTCCCTTCCATCTTTCTCTAATACACTAGGTATCAACTGCTTGATACCACGTGCTTTGGTTTCGAATGGGTGCGAAAAGCCTACTAGGCATGGTGACGGAAGCAATGGAAGTAGCGAAGTTATAATTTGAAACAAAAATAAATTTTTGCCTTCCAAAGTAATTTCTCTTTACCTAACTTGTCTAATTTATCAAAATATGATTGGTTTCCAATCTTTATCAAAATTCTTTTCTAAAAGGCTACCGAATTTATCAATTAACAAATGATTTTTTTTGGCAAATAACCCCTTCTCCTTAACAAAACAAATTAAACATTTAATTTCCCTATATTAAATAATTTAAAACCATAGCAAAACACTTAGGAAAAATCCCCAAAAATCATAATTATTCACTTTTAATATGTTTTCTAACACACACACACACACACACACACACACACATATATTTCCGACTCGAAAACATTACTTAATTCCCTTAAATAGTTTTAAACCCAAAATCAATTATTTCTTTCATTCAAAATTCATATAAATCATTCATAGCTTGGAATATTATGAAAATTTAAACTCATCTCCAAATTATGTTTTACATAACGTATTCAACCATCATGGCATTTGGAATTCAATTTGCATGATTTTAACCTTAATATCGAATTATATTATCCCACAAAAATCCTTATTTCTATTATAACATGACATATAAATCAAAGCATATCATCATTCTTCCAACAATACGGTTTTAAACCTTAAACCCGAATTAAAACATCCAAGATGGCTTATATGAGATAGGTTAGATCATTATTCACCTTATTTGGTAAGGAACTTGAGATTTATTCTTCATTTCAATCTTCCTAGCTTGAATCTTAGCATCTAATTTATTTTTAAGCTCCTCTTCTCCTAGGGTTATGGCCGACCTTGTTTTACTTTTGTTTATGTTTTTGATTTTGTAAGAATGTAATGAGAATAAAAAGGTTGTAGGGGTTTTAGGGGTTATGGGGTTCGGCTATTCCCACCTTTCCCTTGCTTTAAGTATTTAACTTATAAACATTTTTATAAATCCATTTAGTTAAGGCATGACCCTAATTAGTTTTCAAATCGCAATTGTCTTATCACCCTAGTCTCCACATTATTCTATTTAATTTATCTAATTAAATCTCCTGAATAATGTTATTTAAAACTAAGGTGTTACATCTAACTATAACATTTGATCATTTATATGATTTCAATTTGTAGTTTGGTTAAATAATTTTACATTTGAATTTATTGGAATTAATTTGGTTTGATCCGACATGATTTTTATTTGAACGATATCATATACACCCACCAAGATACCTCTTTCATCCATGTCTTGTCTTACTTAATGAAACACTTTATACTTCGTACATCCATATGCACCCACCTCTAGTTTATTCTATATTATTTTAATATAAAAGGCTGTTCTCTTTGTTCCAAAAGACTAATTTCATTCCAAATCAAAAGGTAACATCTATTTGCTTTAAATCAATATAAAAAGTTATTACAAAAATTGATCATGGGATTTTAAAACTGTAATCCATTTTAGAAAATTTAATGTGATACAATACATTTAGGACCGTTTAGAAAATATATCACTATTGGTTTTGCATGTTTATGAAATTTTTTATTACTATCATCATCGCTGAAGATGTTCAAAGAAATAATGTCGAGAATCATTGATTTGAAATCTATGATAAGTGAAGCCGAAGAATAGCGACATCATGTGAAGTCTGTTGCACTAATAAGGCACGATGCTCTGGGGCATCGACGTCGTCTTTCACAAGGAAGAACCAGTCTTTTGCTACATTGACCACCATCATCACTAGGTAATACCTTGATTTCAACAACCACTGGACACTGAGGTCGAGATTCATAATTTTCAAAGGAAAAATGAATAAAATTATATCCTATCAATGTCGACGTTGCCAACATCAACCATTCTTAATGCTGCTCGTGATCAGAGTTATTAAGTACTGATAGTGTTTTCCGTCCCAACGTCGATGCTCATTAAGACTGCCTCATAAAGGGAAACATAAATTATGAACGTTGCTGAGGTTCAATACTTCTACAACATCGACTCTTATGAACATGCTTGGAAGACACCATGCATCTACATATGCGATGTTGATTATTGTCATCATCAATATCCACAAGTGCTCTTAAAGATGCATCTTGTAAGCTACTTAATATGACATCGAGGGTCATCAATATCGCCATTTTTCAATGTCGCCTACCATTAATCAAAGAAGGTCTCAAGATATGGAGTCATCATTGATATTCATGAGCCATGTTGAGAACCATCAATACACCCAAAAGGGTTGTCAAAGCCGCTCTTACTAATGTCGCATTTCATCAATATTAATATGTGGTTATAATGAAAGTTATTCAACGAAGTTGAAACTATCAACGCCGAGTTTATAGATGCTGAGTACCCTATCGAACCAATGCCGAAGTTTAGCTATATGAACACAAGAATGATGGCCTTGATGTTCGACGAAGCTGCTAATGTCGAAGCTGATAAAGTACCAACCTTGATGTTTGACGACGCTACTAATGCCGAAGCCGATGGATGCCGAAGCCTGCCACTTGCTGAACCCTATAAATATGGACCTAGGGGCTTCATGGAAAGGGCTGAATTCTCTCTTCTTATTTCTTACTTTTTAAACTTTATAAACCCTAAATTGAATTAGGGATTTTACCTTTTGTTAATTGAACAATTTTACACATAAGGATTTGGAAATTAAACAAGGGCATAGCCTTTTGACTTGATTTGGACTATAACTTGCATATCCATTCGACTTTGCACATGATTTACTTGGACTTGTGACTTGCATAGCATACTGAATTTCCTTGAACTTGTGATTTGACTATTACCGTGCATATTGACTCGTACATCGGCCTTTATAATTGACTTACACTTAGATTTGCATACTACATCAAACCCTCAATGACGGTCAATGACTAAACCAAGAGCCGATATAAATGTGTGCTTCTCCCCGACAACTTCAACTTGCCTCGACAAAGCCTCTCTTTGAAGTTGTTTTGCTTTCCATATACTTTGGGGTTAATGAATCTATTCGTTAACAAAATCATTATCATTTTTATCCTCTAATAAATATCTCAATCAAATAAATTATGATTACATTGAATGCAATTATTTGTTTCTATTGAAAAATAAGAAACATTACTACAACAAAAAGTAATGTACAACATTAGTTAAACGCTATGACTATATTAATTTTTAGAATGATTCCACTTAAATTATTTACGTACCTTTCTTCTGCTATTAAAAATTGGTGGTAGAGGAAATCAATATGTTTAATAATTAAAGTTTTTTTCTTCTTTTAATATTATGTTGCTCGATTATGTAAGTTCTTCCTTTTATTTTTTGTTTAGTTCTGTTTATTTAAGCATAGTGAGTTTTTGAAATGGTTTCATGTAATTTATTTTATTATCCTTTTAAGTGGGTTAGAGAACTGTTTTGGTGAGTGCATATAGTATTTCTATGGTTTCCATTCAGTTTGAAAATTTCACCTTTATAGCCAACTAAACGGACTAACACCCCTTGGCAAACTATTATCAAGAAACTATATTGATACTTATGTCCCATATTATAACTTTGAAGTTGGCTAATTGTTTCGCCATCAACAAATCACAATTCAAACATTTAAGGGTGTGTTCCTGTATGAAGTAAAAGGGCACGGTAAATGAGCGTTCTAAATGGGAATGAAATGGGAAACTATAACAAAAGAAGAATGCATATTATTTGTTTTAATTTTTTATTTTTCTTTAATTGCGATTAAATAATGTAGTTAAATGAATTTGAATTATTTGTAAATTATGCAATACTAGAAAATTTGCAATTAAAAAAGAAAATTCCTAATAAATATAATACTTTGAAAATCAAATACGTCAGAATATAATGGTACAATTGAATAAGAAAAATACAAATACATGCAAAGAAATTAAAATGAAAATTGGTAGGAAAGGCAGGCGGGTAGGTAGGACCACATGTCATCATAAACTGCTGATATTTGATTATGTGTTGCAAATATTCGATCTCTAACCGCAAATTATTTCAAGTATCATCATCTTCCAAAGAAGTGAATATTCCGCCATTCTCTTACACATTAAGAAGTGATAATGCTTAAAAAAGTTGAATTTCTTCAAACTTCTTAGCTACAACCCTAAATCTTACAAACGAGCCAGTAGAATCTGCATAGTTTACCGTTGGATTTAGACTTGGAGTAGTGGTTGGTGTTAACGTGAAAATCAGACGCTAACACCTCGGTGTGTGTAGAAACTAAGTGAAAGCACCACCCGTTGGTACGGGAACAAAGTATAAGCAAAGAAATCACAGAAAAGCAGTAAAAGACACAATATTTATAGTGGTTCAGCTTATAATCAAGCCTATGTCCACTTCAATCTTCTTTATTTCTCTTTGATTACAATTCTTTACAAAGCACTTCAATTACAACACACTTTAGGCTAATAGCTCAAACTTCAATTGTCCCGAGAGTCTTTGAATCCATGTTGGATGTATAAGATCTTCCTCGAAGCTTGTTGTAGTGTCTTTTGTGTTTTGAGTACTTGAAGTCGTGTTTGAGTTGATAGAGCAGCAGAGTATCGGCGCTTCCGGAGATTAGCCAAAAGTCCCCCGCATGTTGGAGCTATGGGCGTATTAGGCGCTTTCTGAACTAGATCGTAGGTCGTGACCGACCTAAGATAGGTCGTAGGTCATTTACGACCTAAGAAGTATCGGCCTTCCCTTCATAAAAACACGCCTGCTTGTTTGAATATTTTGACAAGTCCTAGGTCGCAAGCGACCTAACAGGAAGTGGCATAGTAGATGCGGCATTCTTGCTTCGTGCACTTAGGTCGTGAGCAACCTATTATAAGCCGTGAGCGACCTATCATAGGTCGTAGGTCGCAGGTGCCTTCCTTAGGTCGCTGCATACTTTTAGGTCGCGGTCTTCCTTAGGTCGCTGCATACTTTTAGGTCGCGGTCTTCCTTAGGTCGTGTTGACCTTTCTGTAGTTAGGTCGGCAACCCTTTTTAGGTGTTAGGTCGGTTATCTTGTTAAGTCGGTAACCTTTTAGGTCGTTATCTATCTTAGGTCGGGCTATCTTTTAGGTCGCTTAACTCGGTCACGTCTTAGGTCGTTGAGCCGTTTTTCCTGTTAGCTCATTAACTCGGTTGAGCCGCTTTATGCCTTAAGTCGCCGATAGGTTAACCCGTTAGGTCGCCGACCTTTGGTCCAGCTTAGGTCACTGGCCTCGAATAGAAGATAGGTCGCTCCATTCTTTGAGTCGAACACCGTAGCGGTGGCGTTGCCCCCGCACCCCCACCTTGGGGGGTTGGCACCCCCTCTGGACCCCCCCTCCGTAGGGGATCTTATCTGAAAAGCCATTCAACAGAACTTGCTTTGTTGGGAGGTTGAGTTGACCATCCTTCGAGACGAACTATTATTGGCTTCTCGGTCGGTTTTTTCATATCACAACCTTGCTAAAAAAGTGGAGTTAACAGTTGGTCTATTTGTTTTTGAACAAGATTTCTTTGAATTATTTTTATATATAACATTAATTATCCCTTTTATCTTCTCGTCATTCTTAATTCGGTAACTTCTGCAAGCTCCACTATGACCTTTGGATAAAGAAGCTGAGCCACGATCCTATGATGGCTTATTTGAAGTTCTTTGAAACTATGTCAATGGTGATGGTTGTGGGTTGAGGTCTTCTAGTGGCCTAGCTATAAAATGCTTCATACCCGGTATTTGATCAAATATCATATTGGTAGTTTGTTCTAGAGTAGGAGAACACTACGTAACTTGTTCATCTGTAGCACTAGGCATGAATGCACCCGCTTCACTTGGAATAGTATCCACAAATATAATTTGTAAGTATTCCAAATTGATTATCCATTCTCTCGTGTATATCATAATAAAGAAGCCAAACTCAAAAAAAGGGAACAAAAATTACTATGAAAACTCGCAAGTAAAAACTCAAATACGATACAAAAATTACATTCGCACGATCGACCTATCATTGCTTGCTACTAACTACTGTTTTCTTCATAGGATCCCATATTGAACCCATTTTGTTGCACAAATTTATCCATTGTAACCATTGTCTCTAGTGTGCTTCGTATTTGCAGCAAGCTTGATCATCAATTACTTACTTCTAAAAGAGTCACCAAAACATTGTTAAGCACCACTGTAATTCTTTTATGGATGCCTTTTTTGTTTTATTTAGTTGCTTGGTAAGCATCAATCGTGCTATATAGGAATTCAGCTGTGGCTCTTTTGGACTTATTTTTAGGACTTTTTCGAGCATTTTTTTTACAACATTCTGACCAATAAATTTTTAAAAAATCAATATAAAACATAGAGGGGAATAAGATAGGTAGAAATGTAACAAAAATTAACCCAAAACTTGATTGGGTAAGTGGATTTTTTTGGGATTTTTGGATTTATTATTGGGTATAGTGATGAAGAAGATGAGAAGGAGGTTTATGGGGAAGCTTTTTACCATTCGCAAAAAGGCCAATGAAAATCTACCATTGGGACCTAACACGACATAACGATAGATTTTCAATGGTTCCCTCAACCGAAGCATTTAAGTGGGCCAACGCTATGACTTGTTTGATGCGATGCCAATACAAGCTAGTTTAATGTGCTTGAAGAAATTAAAATGTCTCATGTTTCTAAAGGATGTTACCATTAACACCCACCAAAACATTTACTATTTCCACTTTAACATTTAATAAAATTAAAGAATAAAAATTACTTCAGAAACACATTTCGAACTTAAAAGAGGATATATATGTAAACACAACTGGTTATGTATAATCGAGCGATATAGAAATAAATGAAGTCGATAAAGCATGGTCATAATAAAATTAGTTGGATTTATATGCATTGATGAAGCATAAATGTAAAGATGATTTATGGAGAAACTGGATGAAGAAATTTTGATTTCATCGTTTGAAAAGAGAGGACAAATTGAGCTACGATTATGAGTAAATTAAAAATATAAAAAGATAGGTGTGGGTTGATAAGTGAAGTATTTAACTGGGTGATAGGATGAATAGGTGAGAAAAGCACTTAAGTGGGTGTAGATTGTATCACACTTTTTAAACTGAATTCCAAATACAGTATCCCATTAATTCTGTCATTTTTGACTAAAGAGAACTTTTGGACAAAGCAATAGTAGTAGAAAAAATAAATTGCAAATAATGTTTTCAATGCTAATAACACTTACTAATATGTGATTTATGCTATTTTACTAATATCATCCATTTATGTTGGGCACATTGGTAAACTGGAGCTTGTTGGCATCGACTTTGGAAATTATTAAGGAACTAGTATCGGAATATATAACCTCTATGGTATTTGTAATTCATATACCTCAACTGATGTCTTTTTCGAGATCTCCTTTTCACACTTAGACGAGATACAAAATCAAATGTCATTTATATCTTCTCCGATACTTATCTGATCCAAAATATTCAAATCTCACACGAAATATAGATCAAAATTTCAAAATTTGAGGTCTCATTAATAATTATACATTTTCTTCTTTTACACAATACTTTTTAATTTTCATATAGCTTTGTGACGAACTAATCGATTCAATTTATATTTACCAACTCGTTGAACATATTTTTACTTTTTTATCATGATGAGTCACAATAAAAGACTTCATCTTTTTTATGTTTAAATAAGAGGATATTATTCAATCATTAAAAATTAAATTAAGCTAATCAAATTGTCACTTTTCTCCAAAATATTTATTTTAATTTTTCCATTCAAATCAAGTATGTTATAATTTTTGTTTTTTACTTTGAAATTATAGTTGTTAAATAAATCAGTAAAATATCAATTTTAGACACATTAATTACTCTGTGGAATTCATGAAATGTACTTTAAGACCCGAGATGTCAATCTGAGATATATATCGAAGATACTCCTATCTCGTTCGAGATCTCCACCTATACGAGATAGCTTATATGAAAATTCTAAGACGAAACATAATTGAAATCCAAGGTTTAAAACCATAGTTGTAATTAATTTCATTGGTGTTATTGAGATGATTAAACATATGTAGTTTTTCCATAAAAAAGTTTTGGTGTCATATATGGATATTGTTAATGTGCATCCTAAGGGCACATATTATGAATGATTATGATACAATAATGGGAAAAAAATTAATTCAGGTGGTTATTTGTGTAATTTAACAATCTTAACATGTGTCTTTAGGGCACATGTTAAGGTTTTCCATCATATTTTAGTAGTTAGTCGGAACAAATAAATATTATAATAATTAAGAGGGAGCCAAAATTAGTCGACTACATTATTAAATATACATGACATAAGTGATAAAGAGGAAAATTTAAGAAACTGACAATTATAAGATTCAATTTTACATTACCTAATCAAATAGTACATCAAAATATCTATAAAAAAATATCAAATTTTATGGCAAATGAAAGCTAAGCTATTACCAATGCACATATTTTAATTAGGTGAACTATAGAGTATCAAGCAATTATAGTGTTATTATCAATCTAAACAGTTTTAGCAAATAGCTTACATGCATTTTATTTAATTTATTTTTGCTGACCACCACTAAAGGTTAGGTGGACAAGCAGCTGGAGGACTAGCTCAACGCACGGAAATAGTGAGGAAGCGAAGACATTTTTGACACAACTTTCAGTGTACATTGACAATGCTTCGGATATTGTGCATATGAACATAAATGTATACGTTTTTATGCACTAAACTAAAATTGCTTTCATGCAGTTTGAATTACTCCACAATTTTACGCGTGATTCTCAGTTAACTTTCAGAACTGAATTAAGTTTGTTAATCATGAAACTAATATATAAAAAAGAATGCAAATCAAAATTAAATGTAACCTTTGATTTGAATTTATAACATAAATGTTATTTCTTGAACTCTGCTACTTTTTTCTTATTATAATTCTTTACATTCTTACACTTTTCTTATTTGTTTTGTGTTCCCATGTTTACATCCTCTAACCTAAAAACTTTTCTCCAATCATCTCACTCGATTAAATTCTTGATTATTTTCCTTGTTCCCTAGAGCATAAACTACCAACAACTCATCAAAACTACATACGACTATAATAAATCTTCGTCAAATTTCACAAATGCCAACCATATCAATGGCTATGAGTAATGACACATACAATTTGGTATCAAAGCTATATTTGATGTTTGGATGTCACCATACAATAATACATCACGAAAACATCTATAAAATTTCTTTTAAGATTTAAGAAAATCATTATAAATTCTTAGCAATGCCTTTTGACTTAACAAATACTCATTACACTTTCTAAGCCTCAATGAATAATATATTTAAAAACTATTCAAGAAAAAATTATCTTAGTTTCCATCAATGACATTCTTATTTATAACAACCTTTATTTTTCCAATTACTACAAGAAAATCAATTAGTGACACTCGGTGCTAATTTGGTCAAGATAAAGTTGTACTTATGACATATCATTTAAAAGTGGTAGTTGACTAAAGAAAGTAAAACTTATTCAAGCATGGCCTTAACCTAAATCTTGAAGTGACTTGGTGGCTGTGCAGTTAAAGCGCTCGGTAGATTCGAAGCGATGGAGGCGTAAAAAGTCATAACGGGGATACAGCGGGATATAGCGGATGGCTCTAAAATAGCATATAAAACTCATACTTAATGTTTTTACAAATATATAAATGGTAATTAAATGAAAAATTATCATTCAATTGAATTATAATTAATACATAAATAATTTTAAACAAAAAAACATATGCGAATATACTTTAAATAAACGTAAAACTGTTATATAACATAATTGAATTTAGTAGAATAGTAGAGTATTTTCATTTCTGAAAATATATTAAAAATTAAATCAAATAAATTAGTTTCATAATTTTTATAATGTATAAATGCAATTTTTTAATTCATTTTATTAAAGAAGATATAGCGGAAATAGCAAAATATAGTGGGAATAACGGGATATAGCGGAAATAGAGGGGATTAAAGCGGAAAGGCTATATTTTGGGGCTATATGGAAAAATCGTAGCGGTAGCAATCTGCTATGAGATATAGCGGAGTTATAGCGGGGTAATAGAGGGGCATTAACTACATAGCTTGGTGGTAAGCCTAGCAATAGATGCTTAAAAAATCTAAAATTTGTTCGCATCCATATCTGAAAAGTGGATAAATATCTGATATCCAAAAAAACGTATATGGATTGTTAGCAAGAAAACAAGTCAACATCCATAAAGCTATGTAAATG
The DNA here is from genome assembly GCA_030765085.1 of Allium cepa. NCBI lineage: Eukaryota > Viridiplantae > Streptophyta > Magnoliopsida > Asparagales > Amaryllidaceae > Allium > Allium cepa. Next base: position 444,916,839 of record CM060945.1, read on the forward strand.
GCAAATAAGGTCATATAAGACAAGGTAGTCAAAGAAATTGCTTCTTTCGAGACCTACCTTTCGACCTGATTCATCAAGTCGAAATAGTTGCAGTGGTTTAATTTGAAATGCAGACAAAGAAAGAAGAATTCAACTCCAAACCCTTCTTTCAAATGAGTCGAAGGCAGTTATTCATATTGACTTTCCATTCCTTTCGATCATGTCGAAAGGTTCACTCTTAGCCTTTCGACCATGTCAGAAGGATGTCTTCTTATTAAGGTACCTGTTTTCTGTTAGGAAATATATTCTACGGTTTCGATGATAACAACTATACAATGGAAATCATGTGTATGTATATATCTATATTTACAGGTAGTTGATGAAGTAGCATCACCAAAGAGATAGAAACAAGAATCAAAAGGCAATCAAATCGATAGAAGTAGAAATGGAAATGCACAGACACAAAGAAAGCAAAATGCACACTTTCAGACGTCTGGGTGCACTTAGCAGACGTCTGGATTATTCCTCTGCATTACAAGTCACTATAAAACAGACGTCTAATAAAGATACTAGACGTCTGATGATATTCTCTGGTTTTACATTTCAGAAGGAATCAGACGTCTGGTATTAAACTCAGACGTCTGATAAACAACTATACACAAAAAATATATGAAGGGCAGACGTCTGGAACATGCTCTCAGACGTCCGATTTTGAATTCGACGGGGCAATTTCAAACTCCAACTGTCACACTCGAAGGGACACGTCTGCTTCTCTTCACCGCAACTCTTCATCATCATCAGAAGCGACATTAGGGAGATTACAACGGATACAACTATACAAGATAACCCTTCATCAGTATAAATAGCATCAACAATGCAAAGGAAAGGACCACCATACTTACTTATGCTATTAACTTCTATACTCTGACTTACATATGTTCTCAAAGCAATCAACTACTTACACTTTCATATATTCTGGACTACGTATTCAACACTTTCTAGATAAATATATTGGAAGCACTTGTATTCAACAGTCAACATCAGTGTTATAAGAACACATCTTTGACAAAGAAACTCTGCTGTTGTAAACCTGTTCCTCCGGGTTAAGTGAGGGTTAGTTAGTGAAAGGAAATTCCGAAGAGGAGCTTCGGGACTGGACGTAGGACGGGAGGTCCGAACCAGTATAAAATCCTGGTGTGATTAGTTTAATTTACTTTACTACTATTATTCATCTAGTTTTTTTTGTTAATTACTTATACTTGCACACATATATCATACGATCCACTCATATAGACTTTCAATTGGTATCAGAGCAAGGTTTGATCAAAGAACAATAACACGTTTTTGAATCTCTTTAATATGGCAAGTATTTTTCAAGAAGGACAATCCACAGCACGACCCCCACTTTTTAATGGCTCTAACTATTCATATTGGTCAACACGTATGAGAATTTTTATGGAAGCTAACGGTCTAGAAATTTGGTCAGCCACTCAAGATAAATACGAAGCACCCTCTACTGCTATGAACACTTGGACTGATGCACAAAAAACCTCAGCATCAAATAATGCTAAAGCTATGAATGTTTTATTTTGTTCTTTAGACAAAAATGAATTTTCATGTGTAATGCTATGCACCACTGCATTTGATATTTGGCGTACCTTACAAATCACACACGAAGGTACAACAAAGGTCAAACAAACTAAAATTTCAATTTTGCAAAACCAATTCTCATCTTTCAAAATGAAACAAAATGAAACTATAGTAGACATGTATTCTAGATTTCAAACTATTCAACATGATCTTATGGCATTAGGAGTTAAGTTTACTGATTTTGATTTAGTTTCTCGACTACTCAACTCTTTAACACCTGACTTGGAAAGAAAGGTATTGGCTATAGAAGAGGCTAATGATCTTTGTACCCTCAAAGTTGAAGAGTTGATAGGAAATTTGATGTCCTATGAAGCTAATTTGCAGGCAGGAAAAGAACTAAATTCGGAAAAGAAAAACATAGCATTTCAGGCAACAAAGAATGATGACTCGGATTTAGATGAAGATGAGATAGTTTTCATTGCCAAAAACTATAATAGATTCAAGAAATTTAGAAAGATGACAAAATTTCAAAAAGAAGGAAAATCCAACTCAACAAATCAATCTCAAATCAAATGCTATGAATGTGATCAATACGGACACATGAAGAAAGATTGCCCAAAACTCAACAATGATAAAAAGAAGAATAAATTTGAAAAATTCAAAAAGAAGAAGGCTTTCAAAGTAACATGGGATGATTCGGATTCTTCATCATCAGAAAGTGATAGCGATAGTGACGAAGAACAAGCAAATGTGTGTTTTATGGCACAAAATGATGAGGTATGTCCGAAACTTAGCTATGATGAATTAGTTGAACTAAGCATGGAATTGAATGATAAATTTAGACAAGTTAAAAAATTGAATAAAGAATATATAGTTAAAATAAATAGATTAGAAATTGAAGTAGGTGTGTTAAAAGATGAAAAAAATCATTGTAGAAGAAGAACTTGAGATATCTCAAGAAAAATACAAAAGTAATTCGATAATAAATGAGGCTACCACTATAGAACTTGAAAGCATAAAAAAGGCAAACGATAAATTTTTGAAAGAAAATACCAACCTTAAAAATAATATTGAATTGTTCAAAATTGAAAATATAGAACTAAAAGAAAAGCTAGATAAGATTACAAATAATGTGTCAAAATTTAATAAAGGAAAACAAGATTTGGAAAATCTTATAAAAATATCAAAACCATCAAGCAACAAAAATGGAATAGGTTTTAAAAATTCCTCTAAACAAAAAGAAAAAGTTGCAAAAAATCTTAGTTACAAAAAAACTAAAAGTTTACCTAAGTCTACATTTAATACCAAAACTATAAAAATTTGGATTCCTAAAACAAATAATCATTTAATTAGACAAAAGTATATCAATAATTATATAGAGAATGTGGTCTATAATAAAAATTATCTTTATAAAGGTACCAAACCATCATGGGTATGGCTACCTTCTCCTAACGAATAGGACCCTAATAATATATGGGTACCAATTGAAACATCTTTTATTTTGCAGGTACCCAAAATACAAAATAAAGAAATGGATACTAGATAGTGGTTGCTCTAAACATATGACCGGAAATTCAAAAATGTTATCAAATATATCATACAATGATGGTGGAACGGTAACATTTGGAGACAATTCAAAAGGATACGTCATGGGCATTGGAGAAGTCATCAACTCTGGTATATAAAATTCTCCTATTATTACAAATGTTTTATTAGTAAAAAATCTAAAACACAACTTACTAAGCATTAGTCAATTATGCGATAAAGGTTTTTCAAAACAATAATAACCACAAGTTAGGTTATTTATTTTTGCACCTTTCAAATTTTAGGTTGTCTATATTTACATACGTTCCAAATTATAAATATAGCCAAATAGAAAAACTTTATTTAACCAATTTTTTAATACAAATATATATAGCAATGTCTTCACCAGACTCCTATATATCCATCTCCGTATCATCACTCTCGACAGACAGCGCGGTTGACACACCACAACAACTCCCAACGCCTACCCCAAAACAAGAACCAACTCATAGGTGATCTTCGTATCACACGGGTTTTACACCAGATAATAAGAAAGCTAAAAAATCTCCGTTTACGTCTCCTAACACAAAGGAGAAAATCAATGAAATCCATCATTACCAAAAACAACAGATGGATCTTCAATGGGAACTTTACTTCGAACAAAAAGTTACGGCACGGAGGTTAAGCTTTCTCGAGCAAGTTGCAATGAAGTTTTGTTCGTCAGGCAAGAAAGATGTTCATGAACCACTTCCAAAACCTTGTAGTTCATTAGATCCATCTTCTTCGTATCGTACTCCTTCAAACCCTTCACCTAGACGATATTCTGGCTCTCCACGAACACACGAACGTGGAAATATATGGTCTCCACTTCGACCATGGAATGATGATGAGTCAAGAAATCCTAAAACTCCGTCTCCATCTAAATAAATTATTTATGTTAATTGGTGTATGTATCTGTAAGTATACATGTTTTATAACAATAAGGAATTTATTATTTATGTTCATTAAATAAAATTTCTATCATTTTTTGACAATCTACAAAAATCAGACGTCTGCCAACAACTATCAGACGTCTGATGCTCTGATATTATACTAAAACCGTTGATATGTGCATATATCAGACGTCTGAAATAATGCCAGACGTCTGAAATATGCCTCTGCCCTCTCCAAAAATATAATTATGGTCATTTCAGACGTCTGGAATGATAATCAGACGTCTGTATAAGTTCTCTGTTTCAATCGCAAATCAAAACAGACGTCTGTTTTACATTCCAGACGTCTGACATTTTTCTCTGAGTCAAATTATTATACATAAACTTAAAACTAGACGTCTTACTCAAGGTTTCAGACGTCTGTTTTTAACTACTCGATAAAAAATTTAGGGCAGACCAGACGTCTTATTCCTTTTTCAGACGTCTGATTTCCAGGCGACCATATAAAATCATTCAGATAACGTCATTTTTTATATCTATTTCAAAATATTTATTTTCTAACGATCTTCTCAAATACATTTTTTTTCGTCCAAATCATCAACTCTGCATTTTTTAAACAACAATGCCACCTCGTACTAAAAATCCTACTAAAAAGAGAAAGCAAGATCAACCAATGACATCTTCACATCCGCAAGTTTGTTCGGATGATCAAATTGAACGTTGGATGAATAGGGCACCTCATTCTCTAAAAAGGTACGAAGATATTCAAAAGAAGAAACTTCACACAGGTCCCTTCTACAATTTATTAAAATTTCCTAAGTATGATCTAGACGAACTATGTGAAACAGCCGGTCTGGAAACCCTGATATCTTTTCAAAAAAACGATATTCAAATTGACCAATTAGCCATCTTCCTATTCTACGCAAATTTAGATAGCACCGCAGTTTGGAATACTGAGAACGAAGATAATTGGCTTTGGTCGAGCGTATATGGAAACACAATTCGATTAACCCCTGGCTTAATAGGTCGAATCCTTGGTTGCTCTGACTCCGGGGAAGACTTGTATAACATTCCCGATACGAGATTTAAGCCTAGGGATAGTATTACACATCAAATTTGCGAAGATGATATGCCAAAATTTGCTTCCAAGTATTTACGCCCAAAGGCTCGACTACTAACAAGGATGATAATAAACACAATTATTCCACGATTAGGTAGTCACGAGCAAATTACAGAAATGGAGCATAAAGCATTGTACGCTATATTTAGTCGGCCAAGAGTAAATTGGGCAAAGTTTATTTTTGATGAGTTCAAGCAATTTTGGAATTGCTCTCGACCTTCCATTATTTACCCGACTTATATTATGCGACTTCTTCGGGCTAATAACATACAATCATATTTATCAACTTTAGAAGAAATTTCACCCAAATATTCTTCAACAAAAATTTTCTCCTTAATGCACTTGCCTGAAATTCCCCCGGAATTCATGTCATTTGAGGATTGAACACGCAATCGACAATCTCAACATGTTGACCCTCCTCCTCAAGCATCCATAATTCCTTCTCAAGGAGAAAAACAGAAAGAAGCAACTCCTCCTCCTCCTCAACCTTTTGATTACCCGGGACAAGAGAATATTATAGAGACTCGACTAGAAACAGAACCAAATGAAAGTATTCGAGATCTCACTCTTCGAAATCAACACATACTATCCCAAAATCAAAAACACTTGGCTAAGTGAATTGACAACCTTGAATTCTCATTTGCTACTCGTCTAGCCACAGTTGAACATTCCCTTTCAAATGCTTTGTCAGTGCTAAAATAAGTATTGCAACGGGTCCGTGGTCCAACTCCACCCTTTGACGATTGGCCAACTCCCGTTCCTTCCCCTCCTACAAAGCACTCAAAATTATTTAAGGATGAACCTCCAAAGGAAGTTATGATATCTCCTTCAAAAACTAGTACTTCTACAAAAGAAGATCAAAAGGAGGATAATACAAATCAAGCTTCACCAAAGGAAGGAGATCCAAAACTAGCTTCACCAAAACAAGATGACCAAAATCAATCCTCTCCGAAATAAATTTAAGTTTACCTTTGTAGCTTTTATGTACTTTTCTAATAGAATAATGCATGTAAACTTTTTCTTATTAATGAAAATTTTTTTGCTGACATATTGGCTTAATTGTTATAAATTCTTTTTGATAATGTCAAAGGGGGAGAAATATTAAATATTACGAATAAGCATATATTCAGGGGGAGATTTCAAATTTATATATAAGTACATTGAATTAGTTGTCATCATCAAAAAGGGGGAGATTGTTAGGAAATATATTCTACAGTTTCGATGATAACAACTATACAATGGAAATCGTGTGTATGTATATATCTATATTTACAGGTAGTTGATGAAGTAGCATCACCAAAGAGATAGAAACAAGAATCAAAAGGCAATCAAATCGATAGAAGTAGAAAGGGAAATGCACAGACACAAAGAAAGCAAAATGAACACTTTCAGACGTCTGGGTGCACTTAGCAGACGTCTGGATTATTCCTCTGCATTACAAGTCACTATAAAACAGACGTCTAATAAAGATACCAGACGTCTGATGATATTCTCTGGTTTTACATTTCAGAAGGAATCAGACGTCTGGTATTAAACTCAGACGTCTGATAAACAACTATACACAAAAAATATATGAAGGGCAGACGTCTGGAACATGCTCTCAGACGTCTGATTTTGAATTCGACAGGGCAATTTCAAACTCCAACTGTCACACTCGAAGGGACACGTCTGCTTGTCTTCACTGCAACTCTTCATCATCATCAGAAGCGACTTTAGGGAGATTACAATGGATACAACTATACAAGATAACCCTTCATCAGTATAAATAGCATCAACAATGCAAAGGAAAGGACCACCATACTTACTTATGCTATTAACTTCTATACTCTGACTTACATCTGCTCTCAAGGCAATCAACTACTTACACTTTCATATATTCTGGACTACGTATTCAACACTTTCTAGATAAATATATTGGAAGCACTTGTATTCAACAGTCAACATCGGTGTTATAAGAACACATCTTTAACAAAGAAACTTTGCTATTGTAAATCTGTTCCCCCGGGATAAGTGAGGGTTAGTTAGTGAAAGGAAATTCCAAAGAGGAGCTTCGGGACTGGACGTAGGAAGGGAGGTCCAAACCAGTATAAAATCCTGGTGTGATTAGTTTAATTTACTTTACTACTATTATTCATCTAGTTTTTGTTGTTAATTACTTATACTTGCACACATATATCATACGATCCACTCATATGGACTTTCATTTTCGATCTCATTGGTCTCATCTCTCTTGTTGAGGAACCCTTTCAAAAGGGTTGTAGCTGTGGTGGAATGTAGACCCCCTTCGAATGGATTCCTTTTCACATATTCGTTTGCCAATTACAAATTAGATTCCTTTCGGAACACCCCTTTTGACCAGGTCAAGAGGTGTTCCATCCTTTCAAAACAGATTCAGATTGCAGATACCAAAGCTTTATTCAGTTTAATCTATATAAGATCTAGCTGGATATTCCTAAGCTCTATAAAATCATCAATGTCAAAACATCATCGTCATCGTTCCAATTTTCTATTGTCTAATATTGGTTATGATGGTGATGTGTTTCACGTATGCATATTCAAGTCGAACTTAACATATTGCGTAGACAAAAGGAAGTTAAGAGAATAAGATAGAATCATGTGAAATGGATCATTAGTCTAGCTAATGATCATAATGATCTTCCTTATAATCGAAATCCTTAATGAATCCGCCATCTTCCATTATTATTAATCAAAAATGAGTTACAATTATGAGAGCAATTCCCCTAATTGATTTTGGGTTTAAAAAGATTTTGTTATAGTAAAGAAGTTGGAGTAAAAGAAATGAGCTTAGGATTCCTAAAATTCTGGTCCCCAAAGTTGGACCCCTTGGGTCTAAATTATAGATGCAGGTCGCCCCCTTCCACGCCTATGCTTTCGACTTTATCAAATGGCCTCTTTTATAAACCGCCTCATTCCCTTCGACATAGTCGAAAGACCTCGTCTGCCTTCGATGTAGTCGAATGGCATCTCTTTCGAGTCCTTTAACTCACCTTTGTGCTTTTCCTCTTTTACTCTAGACCTTTTACCTAGTCAAAAGGGTCATTTATCAACCTTTCGCCTTTGTTGGGTCTTTAGTATTCCTTTTTCCTGCTTTTTCCAGAACTACTTTTGACATCGTCGAAAGGGCCTCAATGCGCTTTTCTCTTCATGTTGCCTTGTTGTCATTAGAAGTAGAAATAGGAGCCTTCGATTCTATCGATAGGTTGTCCACAAAGGCTTCGAAGATGTTGGAGTATCAATGGTTTTGATGCAGTAGGTAACTTCTGAATGCATACTTGTGGATCCATGCGGAACCTTCTCCTAATGTTATTGGCTTCGACCGGTTCGAAAGGCTTGGCTATGCTTTCAAAAGTGTTGTTTTTTGAGCAAGTTGATTGAAGGCGAAACCTTTGGTTCCAAAAAGTTTAGCACGCATGAGAGGTTAATATTCATTCCTTCAAAGGGGTTCCGAAGCTGTTTTTACTAGTCCATCTATGTCGGAAGGTCTAAAAGAGGCGAAGGGATAGCCCTGCTCCCCATTTTCATCTTTCTTGATGGATTTTACATTGTTTATCAATTATAAGGGTGCCTTCTGCTTGCGAGTACATCGAAAGCCTTCTCAATACCTTCGAAAGCTTCTTTCTTGATCTTTGTCGTAATCCGTGCTTATTATTTCAGTATAGCTCGGTGTCTTATCAATCTTCTTTCACACCTTTATTCTTGAATGGATTTTTATGGTTAACAATTTTCCCCCTTGTGTGGAAAAAGCTTTTGTTCTTTAAGACAACAATTTCAGAACTTTCTTTCCCTTAATAACTTTGTTTTCATATAAAATTCAAAGTAAGTGACATTTTCTATTACTGACTCATTACCTTATAAATATGCTTCACGGTAAGTCAGCATAAGGGTACTTTTAAATTTAACTAGTTAGTTAACCATAATCTTGATTAAATAAAAGGTATTAGATTTGTAATTAACTACTATCCTCGCACAGTAATTAAAGTATAAGAACTTCCCTCTGGAGATAGTCGATGTCTGGAAATTGGGGCCATAAGCTATTATTTGGAAATAAGTCCTTGTAACTCGTAAATCTTTAGTATGTATTTAGAGATTCTCCTTAGAGATATGAATGATCGTGGAGTCTTAATTTAGATGTTGGTGAGCATCATTTAGACTTGCAAAATAATAACCCTAATTTGGGTATCAAGAAAATTAGCTCAAGTTTTTAATTGACGACTTAGATTTTTACTGTAGTTTCAATACCACTACTTTAATACCCAGATTCGGGACTCGATAGACAGAATCCAAAACTAATAATAATAGACCTAAAATTTGAATTCAGCCATTAGAAAGTGATAGAGTTCTAAACCCAAATTAGGGCATCATCAAATGAAATTTAGAAGTCAATAGTAAGATGACTCGAACCCAGATTCGAGTTTTAATAAATGTGATTCAGAAATCATCCTCGGATAGGATTCTCAAACCCAGATTCGGGTATTAGTAGTGAATAACCAAAAATTCATAATAATTGTCTTCATAACAAAAGTTCTGAGCCCAGATTAGGGCATATGTCGGATAACTAGAAATCAACAATGATTATCTTCATAATAGGAATCTCTAACCCAGATTAGGGCATATATTGGATAATCAGGAATCCATTGTAAGTTTGTAATAGAAATCTCAAGCCCAGATTAGGGCATTAAAGTGAAGTGAAATAATAATTTTGAAACCCAGATTCGGGTATAATAAAGATCGTAAGTGATTGGTAAAGATCCGAAACCCCAGATTTGGGTTATTAATTGATGAAATTCAGAAATGAAAGTCCCGAAACCCCGGATTCGGGTATTAATAGATGGAGTTCTGCTTTACTCCTTAGATTTTGTCTTCTTTGACATGCCTAAACTCTTTTGGCTTTGTTTATAGTTGTAACTTGACTAATTGCCTCTTGAGATTGGAGGTCTTAGTCCATAATCTGATATGCCGCTTGTAGGATTGGTTTAACCCTAGAGGGGGAGGGTGAATAGGGTGGTACTATTAATTATAAAAATTTAATATGGAAGTGTATAAAATAATTGCATCACTGATAATAATAGAATAATAAAAGCAGAAATAGATCAACACAGATTTATCCAGCTTTGGAAAAACCCTACCTACGTACTGCCCCCAAGGTTTCTACTAGAAATTTAGTCAGACGCTTACACACGTAAACTCGTGACACCCGCTATCGACTAACCCAACTCTACACTCAAAACTCTGCCACAGCTCAGCCACTGAGTTGCGAATTCTAGAACTACACCACCGTAGTTCGTCCCCTAGTCACACGACTAGAATTTACAAAAGAGAAATACAAACTAAAAATAATTTAAAAGAAAGTAACCCTAATTTAAAAATAAAGGCCCAAAAGAAATAAAAGATGCCGATCCAAAATAAAAGGAAGTCCTTTTTCTTTTTATCTTTGTTAATCTCCGGTCTACCCTTTTCTTATTTTATTTCTTTGGCCCATTTTGCTCTGTGAAAATAATGTCTACCTCTATGCTCGTTCGTTCCTCTTTAAAAAAATTAGGGCTTTTTAAAATTTGAAGGTGCCAACTTCAGTTGCTCGATCGAATAGATGATTTATCATTCCTTGCTTTGTCGATCGATTGTTTCTTTGAATTGCAAATGGCTGCTTCAAATTTGGCGAGTTCTATAAATCTGGTATGTTGTTTCCATTGATACTCTCGTTGATATGCTTTGAACTAGATTTGACTCGAGTTATTGATTTGAAACTTTGTTCTGTGTTATTGCTTAAACTCGAACGAATTATTGCCGATGATGTTAAAGAGTTTAAATAGGGTTTTAACCCCTTAATTTTCGTTCGTATACTTTTGATTTGAATTCTTTTTAATTCTTGCTTGGCCAAATGATGTTGATTCAATGCTCGTTATCAATCTTGACTTGTTCATATCGTATGTGTTGCTCAATATATTGTATTTGCTCCGGTCTTCACTGCATGACTTTTTCATTGTACTTGCGATTACCTTGGTCACGATGGCTTGTTTTCTGATTTGGTTCCGTTCCTTTTTTTAAATTCGACATCATGAATATACGAGTTTTGTTCCCTCTATGACTTTGGCAATTTGATCATGTGATGGTATTTTGAGATAAGAATTTTACTTCGACTTGTTCAATATCACCTGACTTTAACTTGTAGTCTGCATTGCACTGTCTACTGCTTGTGCTTCAATATGCATTGTTCTTGTAGATTTCATGAGTCTGAAATGTTGTTGATTTGGGACTTCATATATGCATTATTTTATTTCAGTCTTCATGTGTCTACTGGTCTGGTGCAGTTTGACCGGTCGAGTATTTTTCAAGTGTGCACATTGAATTTTGGTAGAGGCTTGTTCCAATCATTAAAAAACTTGACCATTCTATTTTTGTTTTTGTATTGCACCTGAGTTGAGTCTAGCTTTGCCTTGGGTTTTACCTTGTGCTCGTGTCATGACGTTATTTGTATTGTACTTGAGTTAAACCTATCTTTTGGCTAGGTTTGACCTTGTGCTCACCTGTCCCTGCAGTTTTGTCAAGTGTACATCGGTGTGCATGGCCTTGTGGTATGTACAATGATACACTATGCATGTCACAAGCTGTTTGTGTATGATGAATTCAGAAATGAATATGATGGTGATCAACCCAATTAACCGAGGCAAAAAACATTGTCAAAATACACATTTTATTTTACACTGCACAAATATTACCTTTTCTATTTTACCATATCAGTGTGTATTTTGCAGATAACTCAGATGCTGGATTCAATCTGGAATAGAGTTGAAGATAAATACGAGTGAATGAGTGATATGTAGTGAGGTGCAAATGTATAGTGAAAAAATTGTATTATAATTTGAAATAGTATTGTAATGGAAATTTGTGTATATATAGTGAGAGATCAAATTTGTAGTGAGAGCTCAAATTTGTACTATTCAAAATTGTAATAAAGTATTGTTTGAATAAAATGTTTGTTTGAATATAAATTCTGTGTTATTTATTTTATTCAGCAAATATTTATTTAATTATGTGAAAAAATAGTACATTAACTAATGCATTTAAATGAATATATACATATATGTTTATTATCATCAAACAAAAATCATATACTAGCATATTCAACAATCTCCCTCTTTTGATGATAACAAACATATATTTAAGATTTGAATTTAGTAAATGTATTTTATCATTCAATTTGCTCCTCCTATTTGAATGCTCCCTCTCTACAACAAAGCTCCCCATTCATATATGCATGAAAATAAATAAAAGTATGCAAATGAACCCAGATGCAAATAGAAAATAGAAAATAAAGCATTTGACCTTTATTTACCAAAATCTCAAATTTTCTCTCCCCCTTTTGTTATCAGCAAAAGAGTAATAGTGTTAGAAAAATTGAGATAAAGTGATAGATATTAATACAACATCAATACCCAATCGAGTATAAATATTAAATTGCAATAAAAAGTCAAATAAAAGTCATAAATACTCTGTTAGAGGCATATTCTACTTTAGAATGATAGGGATGATATCGATATAGAAAACCATATAGTTGTGTCTATTTATGTTATATTTATATCAGGAATTTGAATATCTACTAACCATGCATAACCGTTAGGACTTTTAAATGAGATTAGTAGTATTCCCAATTTTTATAAAAAAATTGAATGAGATTAGTGGTATTCCCAATTTTTACAAAAAATGAATTTCAAGCATCTTCTAACCACACATAACCATGAGGGCTTTTAAATGAGATTAGAACAACTTGACTATTTAATCATCAATTTTGGTATGCGTTCCATACATGCATAACCGTAAGAACTTTTAAATGAGCATGAAAACACATAATAAAAAATTCCAAGTAATTCACCCCTGCATAACCGTGAGGACTTTTAAATGAGTGTGAATACTTTGGATGTTTTTATTGCTAAAAAATAAAATAAAATGAAAAACAAATTTTCCTATTGAAAATACCACACATTGACATACGATATTGGATTTTGATGGGTGATGGTCGATAGAAGTATGATAGAAATAGAGATGGTCATGGAATTTTTATGTAACGACCCGCTATTTTGGACCATTCAAATCGACAATAAAACCATACATATCCGACTTGAATAATTCAAAATACCGAAATTGTTAATTAAAATTTGGCAAAACATAAAATATACAGTAAATAAATCAATCACAGATCACAGAGTAATATAATGCAGCGGAATAGATAAAGAATAGTAGTTCATGAAGCTACTATATACCTTAGAGTTAGAAATAAAATACAACCGAATAGTTCAAATGCAGTGAAGTCTCCAATGCAACAGATGACTTCTCTGAACCAATCAACTGGATGACTGAAGGAATAGATAGCTGGATCTTCAAGCAAAGCTCCAACTTCGAAGGCGAGTCTCAAATGTTGTATCACTCAGTCTGACCCGAGCGTAAAGGAAAACACAAAACACTCGAGTCAGGATTAACATTCTTATATCTATAAATCCAACTCAAGTGAAATATCAACTGAAATACAAATAAACTTAAAGGATGTTGGGATAACCATCCTCTAAGGGTCCATGGAACTATCTACAGGGTAGAAATATACACTATAACACCGTGGCCCTTTTCAACTTAATTTATACTTCAAAACCAAATATCGTTTCCACTTCAAATATCTCTATATTTCCCAAAATAGTAATTTATATATATTAAATAATTTATACAGTAAAGTATTTCAATTTCCCTCAACTTAACAAATCGTTTCAACATCAACCCGACCTTCCCATTTAAATTAAATTCAATCTCAATTTATCAATTTAAATTCAACTCAATTCCTAAAATAACCACTTCAATTTTATTGATCTCAAATTCAGATTTGTAATCACAAAATAATATTTCAATATATTTCAAAACTTTAAGTATTCAACGTTTCAACTAAATTTTTATTCAATCTAGTTTTCTAAATAATAAATTCAAATTTAGTTCAACCTAAATTTAAATTTAGTTTCTAAATAACAAATTCAACTGTATTGATTTCAAATACGGATCCGAATCTCAAAATAAGCCATTTAAATTCCAATATAGTTCAAAGCTTTAATACTTAAATGTTCAACTTAACAATTTCATAAAGATCTCGATTTAACCTCATTATTATTTAAGTAACCTTAAATTGCATTTTACTCAATATTTTCTTTAATTTATTTAAACGTGAAATATTCATTAAATCACTTAAATCAAAAATCCAGTTATAAAATCATACCTTTTAAATTTCCCATAAAAAATTCAAATTGATTTAATTTAATAAACCATTTTTAATAAACCCAAATTTTATCTCCCAATCATACTTATTCAATTTATTACAAGAAAATCTATTGAAATATAGATTTACAAAAATCCATCTAATTTATATCAATTATTACTACTAACTCTATATATAAAATTTCCATTTATATAAAATCTTAAGAATCAATATTTATTAAACCATATATTTCTTTCCAAAAATCATAGAAATCATTTTCAAAATATTCATATATGGACCAACGGTGTCTGTATATATTTCCTATCATATAGTTAAGTGCTACGGATATTTATCATTTCAATCCGTACACTAAATATATACGGGTGGATCATTTCAACCCGTAATCCCAAGTTCAATTAAATGAAAATCGCTTGGGTTTATCATTTCAACCCATAACGATTTTCTCCTATTCTAAAGTCCGTTCGGGTATGTATCATTTCAACCCATGGTGAATTCTAAACTACAGGGAACTTGCAGAGTGATAACAGATAATAATAATAATGTGACAGGCATATATCATCAATAACAGTATAATATAAACAACAGGATATGGTGTCATATCTCACAGGTGAACAGTTTCAGATAATAGCATATATAACAATTTAATAACTACAGCAACACATTTCAATTGTCGTTTCAATTGAAATCAAATTTATAAATAAAAGAACGTTAATCGTGAGTGATTGCTCACCTTTCGTGGCTGGAGGGTACCGAAGATGATACGGAAACACACACTGATACGGACATGGAAATTTGATTTATAAATCCAAGTAAAGCAAAATTGGCACGAATTTGATGAACAGAATCTGGTAACAGAAAACGATGGGAACAGATCAAAATAGCTTGATATAAAGTTTTGGACGAGACGCATATTATATTAATATTTCACTTAAACCCATTATTTTAAAAATACATATTCATTTGAAATAAATCTTAATTTTTTTTATTATATAACCAAAAATCAATAAAATCTATATAGCTTGTATATGCACTTTGACCGAATCATTTATACCCATATAAACTTGACAGCTTAGATATATAAATTAACACAGACTATATAAAATTTTGTTTTTATTACTGTTAACTAAAACAACTACTAAGGTGTATACAACCACTTATAAATAAAAATAAACTTTTTTTTATATTAACTCACCATGCAGACTAAAAAAATAAAAATCTTGTAAACTTAAATATAAACAATTGCCTATACATATTAATATAAGCTGGAAAAAATTTAGAATAGAAAACGTGGGAATTCAAAATGCATGTAGTTGCAGCCTAAATCAAAACGTAAATTCATATACAGGTGAACATGCAGCTATATATATAAGTAAATTATTGTAACCTTACCCAAAATTTAAAGACTCAATACCATATTTTCATAACCTATGTATTTAAAACCGACAACGTTTATATAAGTAATATAAAACAAAATACTTCCGTTCTAGCGAATAAAACAACACTTCTAACAGCACTTAAAACTTTATATTTTTTTTTCTTAAACAGTTAAAACTTTATACATATATTATATTTAATTTAGACACGTATAAAATAAAATTTAAAGTCCAACTTTATCTCTAATAGAAAACAAAATCTTACAACTTATTCATATTTTTTTCTTTTACATCAATTCAAAACATAAAAATTTAAAAACCATATTGAATTCGAACCCAATATACTTAGTACATTTTAATATAATAATATCTGAAACCATGCACTGCAAATACTACCCATAAAATACGCACACCACACAAAAGTTATAACCTAAAACATACGCACACCACAAAAAAAGTTATAACCCAAAACATACGCACACCACACAAATTCTTATACCAATATATATGTAAACTATATAACTAAAATATCTTATATAAACTATTTATAAACTTATACAACTATGCAGACAACCCATACAGCTGCCTATATACTAGACTCATATTATAAACAGAACCTAGACAAAAAAAAAAATACATGCAGGCCTGTAAAACATGAAAACTTAAGAAAAGTTATTTATAAAATATACCTTGTAGAGAAGCAAATGGGAAGAGATAGTTTGCGAGGCTGCCTCACGATGGCGAAAATGAAAGGTGATGGAGGAGAGGCCGTTGAGTGTTTAAGGTGGTGAGAAAAACGGTGCTCGGCCTTGGGCTGCTGCGGACAGGACATGAGTGGGCGAAGGTGGTGACGAGGTGGTAGGCTTAGGCTGAGGTGAAGAACACATCATAGGGGGCTTGCGTGTTGGAGAAGGTTGCTCGGGTCCGGGATTTGCTAGGAGGTGATTGGTGGAGGCCTAGGCAAAAGGAAAAAGATTTAAAGTGGAGGAATGGGTTACAGGAGAAGAATAACATAGAAAAGGGAGGTGAGGGAGGAAAGAAAATGACGTAGAGAGTGGGATATAAAAGTATGAATTGGAAACAAGGAGCCTGAGCATTTATTAAAAGTTTACGTTTCGTAAAAGGGGCAAGCTCAAAAATATGCCAATATAAATGTAAAGAAATAAAATATGGACCGTTTTTTTTTAAATAATTAATGCAAACATACGTTTGATTTTTAGTAACAAATGAAATAAATAAAGGTGGAACGGCAACAAATCTATAAATCAAAGGAGATGAAAAATGCAGCAGAGAAGCAACGGTCCCCCATTTATTTAGCTGATAAATATTAAAGCAATTAAAATTTTAATGTAGGAAAGTAACCGCTACGCACTGATTCAGAAATTAATTAAAGCAATTAGTAGCTTGAATTGGACAGCACGTTTCAAAATTTTGAAACTGAAGGGAGAAATAAAGTGACAAATTTAGGGTACCGTTACAACGACCGCTTATTACTTCCGTCGCGTACCGGATTTCAAAATATAGAAATAAATATACTATTGAAATCAGCACGACGAGACGATCAAAACGATATACTGATATTAGTGGTACAATTGAATTATAAAACTTTGAAATTTCAGCTAGCTGAAAAATGCAGCTAAAACGCAGAAAAATAAGATCGACGGAGCTATAGAAGTCCGAATTTGAAAAATGAAAAATGACGTCTTGCTCAGAAGATGATTTACAATTTTTCTATAGAAAAATATTCATGTCTGGAAAATATATTATTATCAACAATTATTAACTGATTTGAATTTAATAGAATTACATAATATATAAACTTTCATAAAATAAATTGAAAATTTACCATCTGCTATGTTAAATTTGACGTAATCCAAACATAAAATTTTTATTTCAAAATTCTATTATTATTTAAAATTTCTCATAAATTCAATTAAATACGTTAATAAAACCACTAAAATTATTAAAATTTTATGGGTCATTACATTTTACCCATCAAAAATTATTACAAATCTAGTTTAAATTTCTAGAGAAATTTACTATACATACCGTCTCAAGTTAAAATATATGATTAATATCAATACTCATCATTTTTTCAATCACCATATATCTTTTTGATAATCAGTAGGGAGTCAGATTAGTTAATGTAGTTATGTAAGATCAAATCCAAAAATAATTCTAAAATCAAATTTTCTAAAATGACTAATCTAAAATAAGGTCAAAAAACTATTTTATGAAAGGGGTTTTATAAAAGAAAATGTCTGCTAATTGGAAATCATTTGAAATGAAAAATATGCAGATATTTTTTCTGAAAATCCGATGCACTAATGAATGTCTCTACATAAAACACGTTCCACTAGTAATTTACTGTTAATTACCAATGTAATCTGCATCTGAATTTCCTTTTGACTCAAAATTATCATTAGTTGGATATGGTAGATCAGACCGTTAAAGTGCAACAAATTTCTTAAAATCCTTGTTAACATCTTTTAAATTAAATTATTTTCAATTTGAATTTAAACCGTGCAAATAAACAAACAGTGAACATAATGGCAGGTCTCGAATAACCAAATATATCTACAGGTATCTTGAGTAATCATTAACTAATAAAACATCATTAGTCCAAACAAAACTATATGAATTATTTCAAGAATGAAATGATGATTGGTCAACATTTTGCACAAATCAAAAATAAGAACAAGTCAAATAAGAACATATCAAATAAGAATAAGTCAAAATCAAAATCAACATTTATTTTATTATCACATAACTGGCTGATCAGATTATGGTGCATATTTTCACATTTAATATATCGTTCAAGATAAATGTACCATTATCTATTTTACCTTTACGATAATTTTCGTTGTTTCCCATTATGATTCTGCACTTTCGTACTAGGCTAAGGAACTTTGATTTGTCGCCCGTTATGTGCCTGAAACAACCATAATCCCAATAACATTGTTGTTGTTCCTTAGCCTGCCACCACACCTACATAAGAAAGACTTTTGTGACCTATTTGTTTTTATAGATCCATGGTTGTTAGTGGCAGTAGATTTTGAAAAATATGTTTGTGGAGACCCAAACTATTTACATTTGTTCTTTTTGGCACCCAGATTTGTTCGACTTTAAGAGATTTTATATTCGTGCCTTTTTGAACCCAAATTGGTATGGTTTTCACGTGTTTGGGTATCACACTTTCCACCTTAACAGTGTTATTAGTTGTTTATTCATATTTTGACACTTTTGCAAATCCAAATGCATTCCTTTTGTTCTCAAAGAGTTGATTTTCTAAGAGTATATTAAATGATTTATCTCTAATGAAAAATTTCAAAGTAACCAACTCAAGTTTATTAACTTTGGATTTTAAAAGTTTATTTTCATTTATTAGCTTCGAATAACAGCTAATGGTACTATCTCTCTTTTCAAAACTGTTCATTTTTAATCGCATATTTTCATTTTGAAGCCCTCTAATTTTATTCTCAATTTCTAGCATCTCAGTTTCAAAAGGTTGGAGTTTTTTAAATTTAATTTTTTCAAAATCCTTGATTTTTTCAATCTCCTTTTCAAACTCGTTATTTAATCGAATAGTTTTAGATTTGCTCAAAATCACATTTTCTTTTTCAAGGGTTTTGAAATTTTTATTTATCTCATCTAATTTATTTTCAAAAATCGCACATTTAGAAATTTCTGACTTCTTAAAGTTATCCAACTCTTTTTGCAAAATGTCGTTTATACAAATCAACTCAGTTTTGATTTTCTCTCGCATTAAAATTTCGTTTTCTAACTTTTGAAATTTTTCATGAAAATGAGCAAATTCTTTTTCATGGTCCAAACACCTTTTGCAGTTAGAACTTTTATTTTTCTTAATATTTTTAAGCTCATTTTTCAAATCATTATTTTTCTGATGAAGTTTAGCTTGTTCCCTTTTCAACTTATTGTTTCCATCTCAAGAGCTTTATTATTTTCAATTAATTTTTAGCATAAGAGAACTAAATCATTGAATGGAAAATCACTTATCTCATCGGATATTGTATCTTCATCACTACCGCCTTTTGCCAATCCTATTAAGCATGTTTCTTTAGCTGAGTCGATTGTGGAGGATTTCTCATCGTTGTTGACTTTTGCACCAAATATTGCATCAAAAGTATTCTAGATTTCCTGTGCATTTTCACAATGAGAGATAAAGTCAAAATTATCTTGATTAATATGAGAATATAGTATATGCATTGAAAAAGCATTAATCAAAGTATTTTTCTCATCTATTATATCACACCCATTTTCAGTAATATCCCAATATTTAAAATTAACAGATTTTAAATAAAATTCCATTTTTAATTTCCAATTTAAAAAATCCGTTCCATCAAAAATAGGAGGAATAATACTGGACCGACCCTCAGCAAAGGCATTATTAAAAGAAGCCATTTAAAATCAATTTTTTTATATAAAAATTGTCTTTTGTTCCTAGCTTTGATAACACTTGTAGTATCAATTTCACCTTAGAGGGGGTGGGGGTGAATAGGGTGATACTATTAATTATAAAAATTTAATGCGGAAGTATATAAAATAATTCCAGCACTGATAATAGCTGAACAATAAAAGCAGAAATAGAACAATACAAATTTACCCAGCTTCGGCAAAACCTTACCCACATGCTGCCCCCAAGGTTTCTACTAGAAATTAAGTAGTCAGACGCTTGCACACGTAAACTCACGACACCCACTATCGACTAACCTAACTCTATACTCAAAACCCTGCCACAACTCGGTCAATGAGTTGCGAATTCTTGAGCTACACCACTGTAGTTTGTCCCCTAGTCACACTACTAGAATTTACAAAAGAGAAATACAAATTAAAGAAAAAATTTAAAAGCAAGTAACCCTAATTTAAAAATAAAGGCCCGAAAGAAATAAAATATGTCGGTCCAAAGTCCTTTTTCTTTTTATCTTTGTTAATCTCCGGTCTTCCCCTTTTCTTATTTTATTTCTTTGGCCCGTCTTGCTTTGTGAAAATAATATCTGCCTCTAGCTCGTTCGTTCCTCCTTAAAAAAATTAGGGCTTCTTAAAATTTGAAGGCACCAACTTCAGTTGCTCGATCGAATAGATGATTTATCATTCCTTACTTTGTCGATCAATTATTTCTTTGAATTGCAAATGGCTGCTTCAAATTTGGCAAGTTTTATAAATCTGGTATGTTGTTTCCTTTGATACTCTTGTTGATATTCTTTGAACTCGATTTGATTCGAGTTATTGGTTTGAAACTTTGTTCTATGTTATTGCTTAAACTTGAATGAATTATTTCCGATGATGTTAAAGGGTTTAAATAGGGTTCTAACCCCTTTCGTTCGTATACTTCTGATTTGAATTCTTCTTAATTCTTGTTTTGCCATATGATTTTGATTCAATTCTCGTGATCAATCTTGACTTGTTCATTTCGTACATGTTGCTTGATATATTTGTATTTGCTCTGACCTTCACTGCTATGGCTTTTTCATTGTACTTTCGATTACCTTGGTCACTACGGCTTGTTTTCTGATTTGGTTCCGTTCCTTTTTTTTAAATTCGGCATCGTGAATATACGAATTTTGTTACCTCTGTGACTCCGGCACTTTGATTATGTAAGATGAGAATTTTACTTTGACTTGTTTAACATTACCGGACTTTGACTTGCAGTCCGCATTGCACCGTCTACTGCCGTATGCTTCAATATGCATTGTTCTTGTAGATTTCATGAGTCTGAACTGTTGTTGATTTCGGACTTCATATATGCATTAGTTTATTTCAGTCTTCATGTGTCTATTGATCTGGTGCAGTTTGACTACTCAAGTATTTTCAAGTGTACACATTGAATTTTGGTCGAGGCTTGTTCCAGTCATTAGAAAACTTAACCATTCTATTTTTTTGTATTGCACCTGAGTTGAACCTTGCTTTGCCTCGGGTTTGACCTTATGCTTATGTTGTGACATTATTTGTATTGCTCATGAGTTGATCCTGGCTTTTTGGTTGGGTTTGACCTTGTGCTCACCTGTCCTTGCAGTTTTGTCAAGTGTATATCGGTGTGCACGGTCCTGTGGCATATACAGTGATACACCATGCATGTCACAAGCTGTTCTTGTATGATGAATTCAAAAATGAATATGATGACGAACAAACCAAATGACTGAGGCAAATAACATTTTCAAAATACACATTTTATTTTACACTACATAAATATTTATTTTTTAATTTTACCACGTCAGTGTGTATTTTGCAGATAACTCAGATGTTGGATTCAATCTAGAATAGAGTTGAAGATAATTACAAGTGAATGAGTGATATGTAGTGAGGTGCAAATGCATAGTGAAAAATTGTATCATAATTTGAAATTGTATTGTAATGGAAATTTGTGCGTATACAGTGAGAGCTCAAACTAGTAGTGAGAGCTCAAATTTGTATATTCAAAATTGTAATAAAATATTTATTTGAATAAAATATTTGTTTGAATATATATTCTGTGTTATTTATTTTATTCAGCAAATATTTATTTAATTATGTGAAAATAAAATAGTACATTAACAAATACATTTAAATGAATATATATATATATATATATATTTATCATCATCAAACAAAAATCATATACTATCATATTTAACACCGTTTCTCAAGCTTGGACATCTTAGTCTTTTGGAGATATGCCGTTTCTCAGTCTTGGACATCTTAGTCCATTGTTTGATGAGCCTTTTCTTAGGCTTGGACATCTTAGTCTATTGTTTGATGAGCCTCTTCTTGGGCTTGGATATCTTAGTCCACTGTTTGATAAGCCTTTTCTTAGGCTTGGACATCTTAGTCCTTTTGTTGTCTAGTGCTCTTGGTTAGCTCATTCTTAGGGGCTGAAACCAAGGACTTACCCAACCTCCCTCCAGGAGGCGCCTCGACCTGACCAGAGGCACGATCATGGGCTTGTCCGGTGCTTTAACCTGGCTATAGCATGGCGCAGATAAAGGCTTACTCTATTCTCCCTCCAAGAGGCATCCTGCCCTGGGCATAAAATGGCACGGACATGGGCTTATTCAGTGCTTTATCCTGGCCATAGCATGGTGTAGATAAAGACTTACTCCATCCCCCTCTAGGAAGTGCCTTGACCTGACCAGAGGCACGACCAAGGGCTTGTCCGGTGCTTTATCCTAGCCATAGCATAGCACAGATAAAAGCTTATTCCATTCTCCCTCCAGGAGGTGTTCTTTCCTTGCCATCTCGGCGCGGATAGAGGCTTTCTACCATCTTAGGTAGGTCCAAATATAAGGAGTATTTCACATCCAACCATGTTGATTCTTCTTTTGAAGAAAGAGTTGCTTTATTCATTTATCTTTAGAAAATATGGTCTCAAATGTTTTGCATTCCATGTTCTGGGAACCATATTGCCATTTGGTCGACATAACTTATAAGCTCCTGGGGGAATTACTTTGCAAATGATTAAGGGTCCTTCCCAATTTGGTTCCAAGGATCCATCAATGGGATTTCTTGTATTTGCCATTACACTACGAAGTACCAGATATCCTTCTTAAAAAGATCGTGTTCTTACTTTTGAGTTATAATACTTTGAAATTCTTCTTTGGTACTCTGCTATTCTGATTGCTTCTTCATATGTCAGCTCATGTATCAAATCCAAGGATTCACTTTTTAGTTCTTGATTCAAATCGAATACATATATGATTCTTCAGTGTGAGGGTATTTCGATTTCAGTTGGTGACATTGCCTCGCACCCATATATTAGAGAGTAGGGAGTATGTCTCGTCACTATTTTGGTAGACGTTCGATAAGCCCATAACACAAGTGGCAATTCTTCTATCCAATTTCCTTTAGCTTTGTTTTGTCACTTTTTCAGAATTGTATTTATTTTTTTGTTTACAGTCTCAGATGTTCCATTTGCTTTTGGATATGTGATGGAAAAAACTCTTAATAATTCCATTCTTGTGGCAAAAGCAAGAGAATTCTCCACTCTCAAATTGTGTCCCATTGTCGAAAATTATCTTTTGAGGATTCCAAATCCAGTTATGATATTTTTGATGACGAATCTGAGTACTTTTTCAAAAGTAATCTTAGGAAGTGGTTCAGCTTCAACCCATTTAGTGAAGTAATCTATAGCGACTATGGCATACTTTGCCCCCTTTTATGAAATTGGGAATGGGCATATTACTATTCCCTACACACCAAAAGGCCATGGACATGCAATTGGAGTTAATTGAATCGAGGGTAATCTGGGGATTTTTGAGTATTTTTAGCATTTCTCGCATCTTCTCACAAGCTTGGCTTACCATACGAGGCCAATAAAATCCTTATCTCATTATCTTTTTTTGCCAATTTTGTTCCGTTCGAGTGGGCTCTGTAGAATCCTTCGTGTGCTTCTGCCATCAATTTTACTCCATCATCCAGACTCACGCATCTTAGGTAGGGTAGGGCATATTCCTTCTTATAAAGGATTTCATCCGTTATTGTGAAGGTTGGAGCTTGTCTCTTGATTTTTCTTGCTTCACCTTTGTTGGATGGGAGTATTCCTTTAAAAAGATATCCAATGATGGGTGACATCCAGATGCTATCATACGAGTCACTTGCTCTTGATTGGTCAACCTTTTCTTCTTATATTTCTCTATCAATTTCTCTTCCCTCTTCCTCTTGTAACTTAGCTCAAGACCTTATCAGAACTAATAGTTCCCTTCCTAATTCAGATGCTTCCTTTCCAATACTCAGAATTTCCTGATATCCTACTAGAACAATTCGAGTCTCTGGGGCTCCCCTTGAGCTGGTTAGTTTTGCTAACAAATCAGCTTATGAGTTTTCCGCTCTTGGAATTTGGTGTACTGAAAAGTCTTCAAATAAAGCAAGCAATTTTTAGTATCTTCTTTAAGTATAAAGATAGGTCAGAGTCCTTTGTTTGATATATCTGGTTTGCTTGATTTACCATTAACTGAGAATCACTAAAGATCTGAATTCGTGGGATTTTGAGCTCTAATTTCAATGGTAATTCCGCCGCCATAGGCTCATATTCTACCATATTGTTTGTGGCGAGGAATTTTAATTTCGTGGCATCATGTACGCGGTGCCCGTCTGGCGTTATTATCACATGTCATGCACCAGCCCCTGTTTATTTGACGCGCCATCAATGAACAACTGCCACATAGAATTCTGATCATTTTTCTTTTTTGATTGCTCTTTAATGAAATTAGTGCATTCGTTAATGAAAGCTGCCAATGCTTGCCCTTTTATCGCCACTCGCGGCTGAAATTCTTTATCATATTGGCTGAGCTCGATTCCCTACTTTACTAACCTTCCTGAAGTTTCCGGCTTACTAAAAACTTGCTTAAGGGGGAAATTGGTCAATACCCTGATCGGATGTGCTTGGAAATATACTCTAAGTTTTCATGCTATGAGAATCAAGCAATAAGCTAGCTTTTATATCACCAGGTACCAGACTTCTGTATCCTTCAATCTCTTGCTTACATAATACACTGGAAGATGAGTTCCACTTCCTTCTCTAATCAATAACGAGCTGACTGCATGTTTTGAAGCCACCATGTACAAGTATAAAATCTCTCCATTCTCGAAACTATAAAATATCGGTGGTTTTTCCAAGTGACATTTCAATTCCTGAAAAGCTTTTCCGAAATCTTCTTCCCATTCAAAGCTCTTATTTTTCCTTGATTACATCGAAGAAAGGAATACATTTTTTGGTAGCTTTGGAAATGAACCTGCTTAGGGAGGCCACCCTTCCATTCAAACGCATTACTCTTTTGCTGGTTTTAGGTTCGACCATGTCCTTAATGGCTTGAATTTTATCAAGAATAGCATCAATTCCTTGGGCACTTACAAGGCAGCCTAAAAAATTTCCCGAATGGACTCCAAAAGAGCACTTCTAAGGGTTTGATTTCATTTAATGTTTCTGTAATATTCTGAATATCTCTTCCAAATCCTCAAGATGATCTTAGCCTCGCCAGATTTCACTAACAAATCATCGACATAAACCTCTATATTCGACCAATTTGCTTTTTAACATTCTGCTGAGTAGAATTTGATAAGTATCCCCTGCATTCTTTAGCCAAAAAGGCATCGCTTTGTAGCAGTAAATTCCCCATTCAGTTATGAAGCTAGTATGTTCCTTATCTGGTTTGAACATAGGTATATGATTATACCCTGAATATGTATCCATGAGAGATAATAATTTGTGCCCGCTTGTTGCATCTACCAATTGATCGATTCACGGTAGCTGGAAACAATCTTTCGGACATGCTTTGTTCAAGTCTGTATAGTCAATGCAAGTCCTCCATTTTCCATTTGATTTTTTACCAAAATTGGATTGGCTAACCATTTTGGGTAGTATATTTCTCGAATAAACTCATTCCCGAGGATTCTTTTAACTTCCTCTTTCGAAACATCAGATCGTACCCTATTTAACCATCTCTTCTTTCGCCTAATGGGGGTTGCCTCTGGGTTGATATTGAGCGCATGACAAATGACCATTGGATCGATCCCCACCATATCAGAATGTGACCAGGCAAATACATCCTTATTGACCTTAAGAAATTGGATCAAATCTTTCTTCAAGTCAGTATCCAATTCTTTTTCCACTTTGACGATCTTAGTAGTATCATCTGAATCTGTACACGCCTCCTCAAGGTCCTCTATAGGTCTTAAACTTTCTAGCTCCCCTCTTTAATCAAATTCAGTGATGATTGGGCTTTCTTCAGTAGAATTAGCATCGATTATCATCCTTTTACCACCAAGATGAGTGTACCTTTCATACATGCACTTGTTAGATTTATTAATTTTAATTTTTTGCTTCTAATCTTGGATGTAAAAATACATCATCTAAAGGCTGAAAAATAGTGGAAGAATCAAAGTAAGCACAATACTCCCATTTATATTGATCTAGGGTAGCAGAATACATCTCTCGAGAGTTGAACTGCTGTCCTAGACAGTGCTCCATCCTATCTTTGTCAAGAACTTTACCATTAGATACTTTGGGAAGACAAATGCATTTGTTTCATTGAGTGCTGGCCTGCCAAAGAAGGCATTGTAGTAAGAGGGTTGGTTGATAATCACAAAAATAGTCTCAAAAGTTCTGCAAGATGGTGGCACCTCCATTTTCATAGGTAGCATCACTTGCCCCACCAGATTCGGCCTTTTGTTAGTGAATCCGTAGATGGGTTCCATGCTGGGCTCTAGTTTGTCATCGACGATGTTCATTTGATCAAAGGCATGCTTGAAGATTACATTGACTGCACTTCCTGTGTCTACAAGAATTTTGAGATGATGGATAATCCGATTTGAGCAGTAATCATTAGTGGATTGTTATGCGAATGGTGGACCTCTTTTTTAGCTCTTGATCGGTGACAACAAGATTCAGAATTTGAATATTGAGTCATGGATTCTTCAGTAGGGGCTCTTATTGAACAGAGAAGATGCCTTCTTTAGTTCCTTGATATATCTATTTCAGGCCCCTTTGTTGTTCCCTACCGGATGCGGCCCATCATGAATTACGTCAACTCTGTTTATCGGTGGCTTAAGCTCGATGGGTCTTCATCTTCCAGTATATTAACGACATTATCAGGGTGCTTTTGTGGACCATCCCCTATCTGCTGAGATTTCTGCTTATCCTAAATAAATTCCTTCAAATGACCCTTATGGATCAATTCTAGATGATTCCTGCTAGAACTCTACACTCATCAGCCTTATGACCGTTTGTCTTGTGATATGCACAGTAATCTTCTCCCTTTCTTTGTTCTGGCTTGTTCTGAGCCTTGAAGGAAGTTGGAAAGTTGACTCTTTCTTTTGCCATAGCATAAACATAAGACAACGGCTTATTCAAAGCGGCTGTGTTAGAAATTGCCTCTTCCCATTTTTCTCTTTTATGCCCTCCGTCTAGACCAAACCTTCCTCCTTCCTTCTTAGGAATCGCTTTTCTTTTGGCATAATATAGCTCATCCATCCAAATGAACTTGTCAACCTGGAAGTGGAAATATTGTAAATCTTTACATCTATTAATGAAGAGCTGCTTCCAGAAGGGGATGTCCTTTATTAAGCCGGAATATACCACAACAAGCTTGTTTCGGTCATTCATTTACTTTGCTTTTAGTGCTTCGGCATCGGATCTCCTCAGATAGTCAGCCAAAGATTCCCTTTGCCTTTGTTTTTTGTTGGCTAAGACTATATAATTTATGGTGGGATCTTTACATATGCATAACTGGACGGCGAACCCACAAGAGAACTACTTCCACGAATAGATGGTTTTCTCTTGATACTGTATGTACCATTTGGCCACAACTCCTTGGAGAGTGACAGGGAATAATCTACATTTGACAACTCTTGATGCATCGTATAAATTCATCTAGCTATCAAAATCCATTAAATGATCTCCTAGATCTATAACTCTATGGTATTTCATTGTTGGGATCTTCACTAAGACAGGATGATTGTTGCCATAATCTCGTCTTTAAAGGGTGGCACTCGTTCATTATCATTAGCATTCTCATCCATAGTCCTCTTCCCTTTTGTATTCATTGCATATTTAATTGCTTTCTCAACTGTGTCCTTAAGATAAGCTTCAACATTACAATAATTTTCCTAGTTTGGAAACATTCTTTTGATGCAGAGCTTCCGGATTGTTTAAGTGATTTATCGAGCATCCTCCCATGATGATTAGCTTTAGACTGAGGTGTTCCTACCTATTGAAGGATGTTAGATCTATCTTACTTTTGTTTCATTGGAGTGAGCTTCCAAGTTTCTTCTTAGGTAGACTACCTCATCCCCTTGTGTTGCTTTTGCCCTTTTTGAGGACTTTTGAGACAACGCCATTTTGAGGAGTTCCTGCATTTCTTGTAGCTGCTGCTCTAAGTGTTTGATTTTGGTGGTATTTTCATCCTGCTGGGTTGATGATGAAAGTTTCCCTGTGCAACTCCATCCAAAATAAAGGTTGGCTATATGTTCTTCTCAAGGGTTGTAGTGTGGATGACCTCTTCATTCATTCTGCTGAGTAGTTTAGATTTCAATTTCCTACATCAAGTCAAATGATCCATAATTAGTCTATAATATAGTAACAAGATCGGAGGTTCAAGCACTCCTTCTAGCGCCAAAATGTTAACTAGAAAAATTGTCAACAATACCAAAGTTATGTGAATGGAAAATAAGGTCATAAGAGACAAGGATGTCAAAGAAATTGCTTCTTTCGAGACCAACCTTTCGACCTGATTGACCAAGTCGAAATAGTTACAGTGGTTTAATTAAAAATGCAGGCAAAGGAAGAAGCAATAAATTTGAAACCCTTCTTTCGAATGAGTCGAAGATAGTTATTTATATTGACTTTCCTTTCCTTTCAATCATGTAAAAAGGTCCATGCTTATCCTTTATTCAAGCATAGCCTTAACCTAAATCTTGAAGTGACTTGGTGGTAAGCCTAGCAATAGACACCTAAATTTTTTTAAAATTTGTCCGCATCCATATCTGAAAAAGCAGATAAATATCCGACATCCGAAAAAACGTATACGAATTGTTAACAAGAAAACTTGTCAACATCCTTAAAGATATGAGAACGGAAAATAAGGTCATATAAGATAAGGATGTCAAAGAAATGCTTCTTTCGAAACCTACCTTAGTTATAGTGGTTTAATTAGAAATGCAGGCAAAGGAAGAAGCATTTAACTCGAAACCCTTCTTTCGAATGAGTCGAAGACAGTTATTCATATTGACTTGTTGAGACTTGGTTTTGACTCATGACACGAAGTTATCACTACGACATACAGATATGATGAATGCTACGACAAAAAGAGACAAGGAGACGAGATTTTAAAACCAGTGCATCAGCTATGGTATTTTGTTTTTAAGTCTTAGGTTAATATTGTTAAAATCTCTCCTCGATTAGTCTACATTAGCTTCTATGTTAATCATCATATTTAAAAATATTTTATACATATATAAGCATATATTTAAATTATAAAAGTGTTTTAAAGTTATAGAAATTAATATACCTATGTAACTGTGCTTACTGCAAAAATTTAACCAGGTCAGTCGACTGATCGTGATAACTAGTCGACTGACACTGGGAATTTTGTGCAACATGCACAGATACATAGATATACGAATTTAAATTTAAATTACTTTGAATATTCAGTCGACTGAATCAGAGGCTCAGTTGAATGAATTTCTATAACAACCACTTATCGAAAAGACATGACTTTTGTGAGGAGTTGTGAACCTCTAACGAAAAGATTCGGACGCAACACATCGATCGAAACTCTTCATCAACAGTCGTTGCTTTCTAACCTTTATAAATACAAACTCCAACTTGATTCCAAATCACCGAATTACAATTGAATTTTCTTATCTCTCTAATCTAACTCTTTGGAATCTATTTGCTTTCATACTTTCAATTATTCTGCATTAAAGCAATATAATACCTTTCTATTCTTCATATTATTCAAATATATATATTTATACTCGAGGAGAAGATTATAGGAAGGGTGTACTACAAGTGACAAATCCGTTTTATCAGAAAACACAAAAGTCAAAACTATTTTATGTATTTGTTGAAGTCCTGTTCTGCTACTCAAGTGAGTGAAGTTCTCTTCGGCCGTTGAGGCGAAATCCTGTTCTACTGCTTAGGTCCCTGTTCGGCTGCTCAGGGGTTGTATAGACCTGTTCCTCCAGGTTAAGTGAGGGTTGTTGTTTTAGTGAAATTCCAGAAGGAGTCTGGGACTGGACGTAGGACGATGCTCCGAAACAGTGTAAAAATCTCTGGTGTTATTTTACTATACTGCATTTTTCCGCACTATTTACAGTATTATTATCATAACTATACTCCACATTATCATATATCCATATTACACGATCCATAACACACTTTCATTTGGTATCAGAGCAAGGTCATCATATAACCGTAACACAATTATCTGATAATCTAATAATATGGACACTAACACTAGCACTAACACTAGCATTAACACTAGCTTCATTGAAGGACAATCCACTGCACGTCCACCACTATTTAATGGCCCGAATTATAACTTTTGGACTACACGAATGAGAATACATATGCAAGCAAATGGTTTTGATTCATGGAATATAACTCAGACAGAATACACTATTCCTACCGAAGAATATTCCACTTGGTCAAATACACAAAAACTAGATGCCACAGCTAATGCAAAAGCTATGAATATGTTGTTTTGTGCCTTAGATGAAAATGAGTTTAACTATGTTAGCATATGCAATACTGCATATGAAATATGGCATACACTCAAAGTTACACACGAAGGAACCAACAGAGTAAAAAAAAAGCAAGATATCCATGCTCAAAAGTCAATTTCAAAACTTTAGAATGAAATAAAATGAATCTATAAATGACATGTACTCAAGATTCCAGGATATCTATCATTCATTAGTAGGACTAGGAGAAAAATATTCAGACTTTGATGTTGTATCCAAAATCCTTAACTCTTTAACGGAAGAATGAGAAATAAAAGTTCTCGCTATTGAAGAAGCGAACGATATTTCCAAAATAACTTCGGAAGAGTTAATAGGAAATTTAATGTCTTATGAAGTGAATTTGCAGGCAAAAAGAGTATAAGCTCAAGATAAAAGGAATATAGCATTTCATGCAGAACAAGAAGAATCAGATTCAGACAAAGACAACCTAGCCTTTATTTCCAAGAATTTCAAGAAATTCTTGAAATATAGAAAAGGAAATAGAAATGATGGCAAGAGAAGCTCAAACAGTAATAAACCACCATCTTTATTAGTTATGGAATGTTTTAACTTTCACAAAAAGGGGCATATGCAGAAGGACTGTCCAGATCAAAAGAAAGAATATCGAAATAAAAGGAAGGACAAATTCAAAAGAAAAGCATTTTCAGTCACATGGGATGATTCAGATTCCTCCTCTTCTTCTTCAGGAAGTGAAAGTGACAGCGATAATGAACAAGCTAACGTATGCTTTATGGCTAAAGCTAATGAGGTTAGTGATTTAGCTTTTGATGATATGATAGAAATAAATTCTGAATTCTTTGACACCTTAAAAAGTCTCAAAAGAAAATATAAAGCGGCTGTAGAAAATCAGAACAAGGCAGAATTCGAAAGAGATTTACTTAAAGACAAGAAAAAAATATTGGAAGAAGAACTTGAGAAAACTCAAGAATCTCTTTCAAATGTTAATTCTCAACTTATATTATTGAGTCAAGAAATTGAAACTCAAAAAGAAAAGAACGATAATCTTGTTTTTGAAAACCATGCTTTAAAAACTAATATTAAAATGGTAGAACTAGAAAATTCAAGTCTAAAGACCAAACTAGATGGAATCACTAAAAATGTCTCAAATTTCAATAAAGGAAGAGAAAATTTATATAGAATTATTGAGAATTCGCAATCTGTTAGTAATAAAAATGGTTTAGGATATAAGAAGAAAGTTAAAGAGTCACAATCTTGTAATTTAAACAAAGTTAAGAATGATCAAATATCCACATCTTCAAATAGATTAGTTTCTAAAACTATAAATATATGGGTACCTAAAACTAATAACAAACTAATAAGGAAAAAGTATATAAGTTCATTTATAGAAGATGTTCGTAATAATAAAAATTATATTTATAAAAGGGATACTAAACCCACTTGGGTTTGGTTTCCTTAGACCTAACTCTTAGGACCCTATTAAAAAGGCGGGTACCAATGTTATCTCATATTTTTTGCAGGTCCCACTCAAGAAAAGAGGAAAATGGATGCTTGACAGTGGTTGCTCAAAACACATAACGGGAGGCAAAGATATGCTGATTAATATTATATACTCCGATGGAGGTTTTGTTACTTTTGTAGCTAATTCCAAGGGATATATCAGCGGCAAAGGCGATGTGAGCAATTACGGTACATCTAATTCACCTCTTATCACAAATGTTTTATTAGTTAAGAATTTAAAACATAATCTATTAAGTATAAGTCAATTATGCGATAAAGGTTTTGAAATATCATTTTCTGAAAATAAGTGAAGTATTCTGATCATTCTTGATCAGAATCAAAATCTTATTTTCAAAGGAAATAGAGATAAAAACATTTACGTTTTGAATATGAAAGTTAATCATAACTCATATATGTGTTTAATAGCTAAAGAAAATGATCCCTGGATATGGCACAAACGATTCTGTCATATCAATTTCAAAAACATAAATAAAATTTCTAAAAATAACCTTGTAAAAGGATTACCAAATATGAATTTTAAAGTTAATAATATATGTGACTCATGTCAATTAGGTAAACTAACTGAATCCTCATTTAAATCTAAGAAAGTTATCTTGACATTACAACCGCTCGAGTTACTTCATATGGATTTATTTGGCCCTATCCAAATTCAATCCATAAATCATAGTAAGTACGTATTTGTAATAGTTGATGATTTTTCTAGATATACATGGACTATCTTTATGAAAAATAAAAGTGATACCTTTGAAAATTTCAAAACATTTGTTAAAAAAATTCAAAATTTAAAAGGTATTAAAATTAAAAATATTAGAAGTGATCACGGAGGTGAATTTGAAAATATACAGTTTGATAACTATTGTAAAAAGAAAGGAATATTTCATAACTTTTCGTTTCCTAGAACTCCACAACAAAATGGAGTTGTAGAACGAAAGAATCGAACTCTACAAGAATGTGCAAGAACTTTACTAAATGAAAGCACGTTACCAAAACAATTTTGGGCAGAAGCTGTTGCAACTGCTTGTTATGATTTGAATCGTATTTCTATTAGACCTCTCACCAAAAATACTCCTTACGAACTTTTTAACGGTAGAAAACAAAACATATCTTATTTTAAAATATTTGGATCAAAATGTTTTATATTAAATACCAAAGATCAACTTGGAAAATTTGATTCAAAATGTGACGAAGGAATATTTCTTGGATATTTGAATCGAAGCAAAGCTTATCGAATTTTTAATAAACGAACAAATACTATCGAAGAATCACTCCATGTATCTTTTGATGAAAACTCTAAACTTGTTTCTAATGCAATTAATGACAATGACTTACTTAATAACAATAAAACAAATATAATACAAACAATTTAAGAGATGATGATGATATCATTTATAATTCTAGAGAAGATGAAAACATTGTTAATAATTTAGAAAACATAAATACTATTAATACAATAAGATCTCCTCGAAGAGTTTTTATGAAATCATCCTATAGAAAATATAATTGGGGAGATAAATTCGAATGTTCGAACTAGAAATCAATTAAATTTAACGGGTAATGTTGCTTTTCTATCTACTATAGAACCTAAAAATACCAAGGGAGCATCATCTGATGAAAATTGGATTATTGCTATGCAAAAAGAATTAAATCAGTTTGAACGAAATGAAGTTTGGAAACTAGTGCCCAGACCGACCGATCAGACTATTATAGGAACTAAATTGGTTTATAAAAATAAAGCAGACGAATTAGAAAATATAACTAGAAACAAAGCGAGATTAGTAGCGCAAGGATATACCCAGGAAGAAGGAATAGACTACAAAGAAACGTTTGCTCCAGTAGCTAGACTAGAAGCAATACGATTCTTATTAGCATATGCATGTTTTAATAACTTTAAACTCTATCAAATGGATGTTATAAGTGCATTTTTAAATGGCTATATTGAAGAAAACGTTTATGTTGAACAACCTCCTTTATTTATTCATGAAAAATATCCAGATCAGGTATATAAACTTAAGAAAGCTTTATATGGCTTAATGCAAGCACCACATGCTTGGTATGAATGCCTTAAATGCTATCTAATTGAGTTTGGATTCGAAATAGGAAAAGTAGATCAAACCTTATTTATAAAACATTCTAAAAATGATATATTAATAGTACAAATATATGTCGATGACAACTAATAATGAACTATGTAATGAATTTTTTGAAATAATGACTAGAGAATTTGAAATGTCCCATATGGGAGAATTATCATATTTTCTAGGACTTCAAATAATAAAAGTTTCAAATGGAATATTTATTAATTAAGAAAAATACTATAATAATCTTATCAAACACTTTGGAATGGAAAACATTTTTGCCAAACTAACACTATGAGCACTACAACACATCTTGATAAAGATGAAAATGGCAAAAGTGTAGACCAAAAAATATATCGTAGTATGATAGGATCACTACTTTATCTAACAGCAAGTAGACCAGATATTATAATGAGTTTAAGCTTATGTGCACAATTTCAAGCAGACCGAAAGAATCATATTTACGTGCCTAAAACGTATACTATGCTATCTTAGTAAAACTACAAATTTTGGATTTTTCTATCCGAAAGAGTGTTCGTTCGAATTAGTATCATACAGTGATGCTGATTTCGGAGGATCACGAACAAATAGAAAAAGTACAAGCGGCACGTATCACTTCATTGGTAAATCTTTAATATCATGGTTTAGCAAGAAACAAAACTGTGTCTCTCTATCAACTTGTAAAGTAGAATATATTTCTACAGCACTAGCTTACACACAAGTAATTTATATGCAACAGACACTTAAAGATCTTGGAATCATTCTATCAAAATCAACAACTTACTGTGATAATTCTAGTTCAATAAATCAATCTAAAAATCCAGTAAACCAATCAAGAACTAAACATATAGATATTAGACATCATTTTTTACGTGATAGTATAGAAAAAGAAGTGATAACTCTGGACTACGTACCATCAGAAAATCAATTAGCCGATATTTTTACTAAACCACTATTAGAAAATACATTTATAAAATTACATCGTGAGCTTGGTATAATGTCAATTAAAGATATATATAAGTAAAATATAAAAATTTTATCTAAAAAATCAAAAATAATTTTTTTACAAAAATTCAAAATTCTGATCATGCTGAGACTAGAACCCATGACCTGCTGTGAATAGCCTAAGTGTCTTAACCACCTGAGCTATTGATTTTTCTTTTGGTTATAATCTAGTATGGGTATTTTGTTATATTGTAACATCAATATATACTATAATACATGTCACATTTAACTTTATAAATATAAATTACTATTTTTATAAACATTAAAATTATACGAAATAACTCAGCCAACAGAAAAGCTAACGTTTCACCCTATTTCTTGGCTAGAATTAATATAATCCACAAAATTCCATCCAATTTTTTCTAGACTTAGGCTATCGGTAGGTGCATACTCCATCTTCTTACAATTAAACTGAATTAACATAAAAAACTCTCATTCATGTTCATTCCAACAACTACTTTTCAATAATGTCAAACTCCTCCACTGACTCTATCGAAATCATTGCCTCAAACAGTTCTACAAAAACCCCGGATTATAAAAATTCACCATCGTCTGTTTATCACACCGTCCGGATAAGAAGAAGGGAAAGAAGACGATTGATCTTTCTCCGAACACAAAGCATAAGATAGATCATCTGCACCATTATCAGTAAGAATCATTAATGTTACAACGTGAAATATATTATGAACAAAAAATAAACTCCAGACGGATAGGAATCATTGATCATATCGTTATGAAATTCTATGTGGGAATCGTCGCATCCGATAGACGAACATGTCGTTTCTCCTATCAGACGACCATCGACTTCGTCTCCACCACGACCACCATACTCACCGAATTCGTGGGATCGCAACGAAGAATCGAATACTCGTCACAAGCAACTGAAAGAATACAAGACGCCTTACCCCTCGAAATAATCGTAGTTGTCATTATCTTTTGTTGTATTTTCCCAATAAATTCTCTACTTATGTATGTTGTTTGGAATAAATTCATTTCTTGTTCATTAACCAATATGACAACTATTTATTTCGAATAAAAAGCTTACAACATTCACATATAAAATATATGTACATTTAACAGCAAAATAAATCCACTGCAGAAAATACTCCAGGTCAATCGACTGAACCAGGAGGTCAGTCGACTGACACAACAAACATACTTTTTAATATACATGGCCAGTCGACTTTCTCAGAACCTCAGTCGACTGGACCAAAAAGAATGGAAAAATTCGATCTTCAGCATTCAATCGACTGAAGCCCTGAGCCAGTCGACTAAGCCATAAATCTGAGTGCATTTATTACCTTTTACCTACCCACTTTCCTACTTTTATCCTCTACTTTACCTTCTTTCACCATTATCATTTCTGATTTTCAAATTTTTCAAAACCCTAGACTCTCCAGAACTCCATTTTTTTTCTTCAAAATTAAAATTAATGGCTCCTAAACGAAAGGGACAAGCTTCCTCAGCATCTCAACCTCCATCAAATGAACAAATCCAAAGACGGTTGTTTGATGACAACGCAATTCGGAGGTGGAGACAAATGCAAAACTCAAGGATTTTCGAAGGTTCGTTTGTTAAATTTTCTGATTTTTCTCCATATCACATCCAAGAGTTAGCTAGAAGGAGTAATTTGGAATCGTTATTTAACATTGACACAAAATCAACCAAATAATGGTTAAATTGTTCTATGCAAACCTAAATTTGGGTCACCAAAATGTTCCAAATCAACAAGACTACGTATGGAGTTTAGTATGTGGGAAACCCGTCCTTTTCTCTTTAGATCGCATGGCTCATATTTTGCAAACAGAAAATGATGGTGTGGAATTGGCCACTATTGATTGCGACTTGGTTGTTCGAGACAATGTAAGCCATTTGTTTTTAGAAGACGACATGCGTCAACTAAAATCCATGTCTCTATGACCAAAAGCACGAATTATTCATTGCGCTCAAATGAAAACCATATCTCCTAGAACCGAGAGTTATGAACTTGTCTACGAACATAACTTTAAAGCTTTATATACTATTTTTGGCAACATTAAGGTCATATGGCTTCGTCTAATTCTTGACTTATTTTTAAGCTTCAACAGCAGTAGAATGAATGTAATCTACTATGGTGAATATATAATGCATCTTCTTAAGGCTTGTGAGATTCCGCAACCGGACTCACCGTTTTCTACCATTGGATGCTTGAACTCTCGAACTTTAGCGTTGGTGAAACTGCCGGTTGCTAGACCCCCTCATATCATATCTTTTGAAGAATGGACCCAATGGAAAATAGCTCAAGACCAACCACAACAACATGGCGAGCCATCTCAAGGTCCATCTCGTCAAAGATCAACTCATCGTCAACAAGACGAAATTTTGATTCCGAATCCATGCCTTCCTCCACACGAATCAATATCTATGATATGCCATAATCAACAAATTCTTCACTCTCGTATCAACAAAGTTGACAAGAAGCTTAATAAGGTCAAAGGATTTTTTAAAAAATTATTGCAAGCTATTTCATGTTCTTCCGGGACATCTACGGCTACTATAGGCGATCCGGGAAAGCAACCTGTCTTCACTTGGTCCTCTTCTTCTTACGATCAAGCAAGTAGCAGTGATGATAATGGAGATGAAGGTGAATGTGGTAGTGGTAGGGGTAAGCAACTGATGGCTTGATATTTCTTTTTGGTTTATTAAAACATTCGTTTTTTATTTCGTATGGCTTGTAATAAATGGCCACTCTGTTTTATTCATTTCAAACACTCTTGATTATGGAAGTTTTAATGTACGGATGATTGTCTTTTTCTATTAATATTTTCTACATTATGACTTCATATTTCTTATTCCTTTTTGTCGATGACAAAGGCGGAGAATTATTATTGCTAACAATAAGAATGTAGGATATAAAGCGTTAAAGATTCAAGGGGATTAAGTATTTATGTCATATATATATAGAGTCGAAATCTATATCTATTTACAGGTTGTCATCAATCAAAAAGGGGGAGAATGTTGGGACTTGGTTTTGATTCATGACACAAAGCTATCATTATGACATACAGATTTGACGACTGCTACGATAAAAAGAGACAAGGAGACGAGACTTTAAAACCGATGCATCAGCTGTGGTATTTTGTTTTTAAGTCTTAGGTCAATATTGTTAAAATCTCTCCTCGATTACATCTACATTAGCCTATATATTAATCATCATATTTAATAAATATTTTATACATATATAATAATATATTTAAATTATAAAAGCGTTTTAAAGTTATAGAAATTAATATACCTATGCAAACTGTGCTTACTGCACAGATTTAACTAGGTCAGTCGACTGACCCAGATAACCAGTCGACTGACACTGGGAATTTTGTGCAGCATGTACAGATACATAGATATTCGAATTTAAATTTAAATTACTTTGAATATTCAGTCGACTGAACCAGAGGCTCAGTTGACTGAATTTCTATAACAGCCACTTTTCGAAAAGACACGACTTTTGTGAAGAGTTGCGAACCTCTAACGAAAAGATTCAGATGCAACAATTCTACCAAAAATCTTCACAACAGTCGCTGCTTTCTAACCTTTACAAATACAAACTCAAACTTGATTCCAAATCACCGAATTACAATTGAATTTTCTTATCTCTCTAATCTAACTCTCTGGAATCTATTTGCTGTCATACTTTCAGTTATTCCGCATTAAAGCAATATAATACATTTCTAATCTTCATATACTTCAAATATATATATTTATACTCAAGGAGAAGATTATAAGAAGGGTGTACTACAAGTGACAAATCCATGTTATCAGAACACACAAAAGTCAAAATTATTTTTTGTATTTGTTGAAGTCCTGTTCTGCTGCTCAGGCGAGTGAGTCCTCTTCGGCTGTTGAGGCGAAATCCTATTCTGCTGCTCAGGTCCTTGTTCGGCTGCTCAGGGGTTGTATAGACCTATTCCTCCATGTTAAGTGAGGGTTATTGTTTTAGTTAAATTCCAGAAGGAGTCTGGGACTGGATGTAGGACGGTGCTCCAGACCAGTATAAAAATCTCTTGTGTCATTTTACTATACTGCATTTTTTCCGCACTATTTACAGTATTATTATCATCACTATACTCTGCATTATCATATATCCATATTACACGATCCATAGCACACTTTCATGACTTTCCATTCGTTTCGATCATTTCAAAAGGTTCACTTTTATCCTTTCGACCATGTCGGAAGGATATCTTCTTATTAAGGTGAAATACCTTTTTTCGATCTCATTGGTCTCATCACTCTTATTAAGGAACCCCTTCAAAAGGGTTGCAATTGTAGTGGAATGTAGATCCCTTTCGAATGGATTCCTTTTCACAGATTCATTTGCCTATTACAAACTGGATGCCTTTCGAAGCACCCCTTTCGACCAGGTCGAGAGGTGTTTCATCATTTTGAAACAGATCTAGTTTGCAATTGCCAAAGCCTCATTCAGTTTACTCTGTATAAGATCGGTTTGGATATTCCTAAGCTCTATAAAATTATCAATGTCGAAACATCATCATCACCGTTCCTATTTTCCATTGTCTAATATTGGTTACGATGGTGATGTGTTTCACACCTGTATATCCAAGTCGATTTTAACGTATTGCATAGACAAAAGGAAGTTAATAGAATAAGATAGAATCAAGTGCAATAAATCATTAGTCTAGCTAATGATCATAATGATCTTCCATATAATCAAAATCCTTAATGAATCCTCCACTCTCGTTATTATATATCCAAAATGAGGTACAATTATGAGAGCAATTCCCCAAATTAATTTAGGGCTTACAAAGATTTTGTTATAGCAAAGAGGTTGGAGTAAAAGAAATGAGCTTAGGATTTCCAAAAATCTGGTCCCCAAAGTTGGATCCCTTGGGTCTAAATTATAGATGTAGGTCACCCCTCTTCCACGCCTATGCTTTTGACTCACTCGAATAACCCCTTTCATAAGCCTCTTCATTCCCTTCGACACAGTGAAAGACCTCGACTGCCTTCGATGCAGTCGAAAGGCATCTCTTCCAAGTCCTTTAACTCACCCTTCCGCTTCCCTTATTTTTACTCCAAACCTTTCGACCTAGTCGAAAGGGAAGGGTCTTTTATCACCTTTTGCCTTTGTTGGGTCTTTATTATTCCTTTTTCCTACTTTCTCCAAAACTTCTTTTGATGTCATTGAAAGGGCCGCAGATTCGCTTTTCTCTTCATGTTTCCTTATTGTCATCAGAAGTAGAAATAGGAGCCTTCTATTTTGTCGATAGGTTGTTCACAAGGGCTCCGAAGATATTGGAGTATCAATGGTTTTGATGCAGTAGGTAGCTTCCGAATGCATGCATATGGTTCCATGCAGAACCTTCTCCTGATGTTATTGACTTCAACCGATTCGAAAGGCTTGGCTATGCTTTCGAAAGGGTTGTCTTTTGAGAAATTTGAATGAAGGAGAAACCTTTGGTTCCATGAGATTTGGCACGCATATGAGAGGTTAACATTCATTGCCTTCGAAAGGGGTTCCGAAGCTGTCTTTGCTAATCCATCTGTGTTGGAAGGTCAGGATGAGATGGAAGGATAGTCCTGCTCCTCTATTTTATCTTTCTTGAAGGCTTTTACATTATTTATCACTTGTGAGAGGGCTTGCTGCTTGCGACTTCTTCAAAAGCCATCTCAATACCTTCAAAACCTTCTTTCGTGATCTTTGTCGTAATCAGTTCTTGTTATTTCAGTGTAGCTCGACATCTTACCATTCTTATTTCACACCTTTGTTCTTAAATGGATTTTCATGGTTAACATGGATGTTGACATAAAGACATCTACATCTGGAAATTATACTTGGTTTTGTAAAGAACTGTCTTTCTTACTACCAGAGATGACTCTTAGTACGTCCTTGGTATTCGTGTACCGATCATTTAGTCTTTCGAAAGACAGGTCAATAGCGGTGAAAGAAAGAAAGATAGAATATAAGAAACTAAACAACACAGAATTTCATAATGCAATGGAACAATATATATTGCTCAACATAATATATTACAAAGTCATTTCAAAATGTTACAGCAGATTTATACAAATACAAATTCTAGCCTAGGACAATTATAACAGTTCGTCCCTACCAAACTGATATAATATACATATAATACAACGAAAATAAGAAAAAGAACTAGTTATCGATGAACCCACCCGCTCCAAGCCCCTCCAAGATGAATCCGTGGGTAACCTGAACTACTTGGCTGCCCATTCAAATTTGAACACCCAAGAATTTAGGAACAGGAAAAAATAAACTCTGGGTCAGAGATGGCTCTGGTATAAGTAAAGCATAAGTGTTTAACTTTATTAAAACCTTTAAATCAAAGGCATCTTGCAAGATCATGCCACACATAAACACGGACCTTAAGATAACCAAAACATTTATATGTAAAATTGAGTGATATTATTATAATGTCTATGGGTCAAAGTAAAATATGAATATAGCTGAAATGCTTACATACACGTTTCAACATATGTAAAGGCATGTATCGAAGAATAGATTCCATACTATGACAAGGTAAGCAACTACTTTCCAATAGTACATCTCCAGATAAAATGCACCGGGGTCTAACAAGAACATTTCATACCCGTATAACATAGGGCTAGCCTACCACTTGACTAGTAGTATCGAATATGATCACGTCACTTTGGGCCCCGAAGCATACATGAGTAGATAGTAATCGATCTAGATTTGAAATGACCATACCCTGATGGAAGCAACCCAATAACTCTATTGCATGTCTATTTTTTTAATTTCTCGATTGATGAGGCTTGAGTCAACATTTTACCTTTCATATAACACTTCCCGCTTGGAATGCTAACTCAACCTTCCAGGAAATAATGCAATGTCAGCATTCATCCATACAAGTTGTCCAGGAGATGGACAAACTAAAGGCACTGTTGGTAGGGGTAGGCGTTTAACCGAGTTAACCGATTAAACTGATTAAACTAACCTTAATCGAACCACTTTAACAGATATAATCGGTTAACCGACCGATGTTAACCGACCAAAGTCGGGTCGGTTAACCTCATTTCATACATTGGTTAATCGTTAACTGAACTGTTTTTTTAATCAATAGCGGAACAGCCCACTCCCACTGCCCACAACCCGATCCATACCATTTTATAACCCTAACTTAATCGACTAGTGCCAACCGCTATTCACATTTCACAAATTAATTATCTCGTTCAACCCTAGATCTACAAATTTTGTTTCCACCGCTAACCAAGAATCCAAATACAACCGGATCCTCGGTCGCCTTTATCTTCATTCTTTGTTATTTGTATCGCCGATCTTTGCAATGGTGAATGCTAGTGGGAAGAGGAAGAACATGAGTATGAATTTTTGTAGTTTTAGTTTTTTTCTATTTCATTTATTTTCATCAAGCGTTTAATTCGTGTATACATTTGCATCAGTTTAGTTTTTATCTTCGATCAGTCTTTATCTTCTTAACTATATTTAAAATATTTACATTTTCATGCATTTGTATTAAATCTATTTGATAAAAAATTGTTCCCAGGATATATAACTTGTGTCATACCTAAACCTGACTTTGATTAATTCAAATCTATGGCGTCATATAACTTATGTTTACTAAAAAATAAGCCATTTATATTACCTTCTTGGATTCAATGTCTTCATTCGACGGTGAATAGATGCTCAATTGGGCAATTTATTGCGCGCAATCCAACCTTTTATCCTCTATTAAATAAGTTCTCTTTGGTTTTATTGTTTTTTCCAATTGCATCATTATCCATCATCCATGTAATTATGTGAGAAGATATGAGATGAAAAGGAGGCTAATGCTGCTCCATAGAAATCTAGGGATTCAGGTTACCAGATATACTATTGTCTTTTACTATAATAGATATTATTGGCTAACTTTGTTTTAAAATAATGGGAGATTATTATATGATATATTTAATATGCATTTACATGATAAGTGTGTTTAGGTTACATTAATTTTTTAGTAACCTGAAGTATAGAGGTTCGAAACGATTAGCGCATTGGCCAATATTGATACTCGGTTGTTTAACTATCAAATAACATTCACAAACAATCATCAAGCCGCAATAATTTCTCCTAAATTATTTATTAACCTCTAAATATCTTTGCAATATATATTTCCACTTTTCAACCCTTTGAAAACAGTTTCAAACCATCTTGCTCTCACGGAATAAATTTTCCAAAAATTTTATATTTCCACTGAAATCACCAAGTACCAATACTTTAGATTTTAAAACAATTTAAAACACTTTGTTTTAAAATATACTTTAAAACATTTAAATTGAAAACTACTTAAACACTTTATTCGAAAATACATACTTTAAGAATATTTA
Organism: Allium cepa; assembly: GCA_030765085.1. Lineage (NCBI taxonomy): Eukaryota > Viridiplantae > Streptophyta > Magnoliopsida > Asparagales > Amaryllidaceae > Allium > Allium cepa. Next base: position 444,960,785 of record CM060945.1, read on the forward strand.
AAATAAAACTAGTTTATAAAATAAAAAACTAATTTTTAAAATAAAAATTAAGCCAAACTAAATTTAAAATAAGAGTTACAAAATTCTATACAAGTTTTTTAAATTAAACTTTAACCAAACTATCTTTTAAAATAAAATTATTTTATAAAATATAAATATTAGTAATTATCTTTAAATTCATAATACTAGTCAGACCTTTCAAATAATTACTACAATCATTAATTTAAATAAATGTTTACATTAAAAATTTAAATAAATATTTAACGTTAAAATTTAAACAGCATAAATAAAAATTTCTTAAAAACATTCCTTTAAACAACTTAAAACTTTTAACTTATACTAAAATCTGTTTTGAAAAACGTACTTGGCTTTCTAGGGAAATACACTTTTCTCCCACTCCTTTAAAAATAAACCACTGTTTATTTTTTAAAAAATATACCCATTCCTGTATAAATTCCTACCATGAATTTATACTCTCGAATATCAACCGATATCCATTTCACTTTATAAACCCAATTTATAGATTTCATAGTCTCATCTCCCTTTAAAATTTCGATTTCAAACACTTAAATCAATTTTCAAATTGATTTCCAAAATTTACTTCATTTTGAAATAAATCCCTTTACTTACTCCCTTTATTTCAAAACTCATTAATTTCAGGTTTTATCTCTTAATTATGGTTTAAAATCTTTTTAACTGAAATACCAACTTCATATTTCCCAAATTCCTTTTTTATCCTTTACACTAAATTTAAACCTTGAATTTTAAAATAAATTCTTCATTCCTCTAAATAATAACACCTGAGATTAAAAATTCATTTATTCCCTTTTATTCAAAAATCTCATTTCCCATACTTGGAATTTTATTTATTAGAATTTTTAAAATCAACTTTTATTCTTTTCCAATTCATTCTTTAATTTATCTAAATTCCTTATAATTATTTAATTTAAAATTACCTTTTATTTACTTTTAAAATCCAAACTTCATATATATATATATATATATATTTCAATTCTCAAAATTCCAATATATATATATATATAATTAACCAAACCAGAGTATTCAATAAATTCACATCCCAATATGATCAATATAATTCGTCACAGATCATCACATAATCATATCGCTGAATATACATACATACATACATATATATATACACACATACATACATATACATATACATATACATACATACATACATACATACATATATATATATATATATATATATATATATAAATTCAAATGTTTTGAGGAATCCAGTTGGATCCCTCCAACCTTTTTTTCCTGCATCCACAGATGTTAGCACAATATAATAATAGCAATCCACTTCGAGGTGGAATATCGCGGTATATGGGTTTCTATAATATCATCCACTATTATGCGGCGCATAAAGGCTCATCCGCTATATAATGCGAGAAATCAATCACTCCAATATATACTATATACTACATATAATATACCACATCCAATCAATTCAATCATTCAACAAAATATTTAAATTTAACTATTTAAATTTAAATAACCCAGATGAATGAGATTAACTCAACTTTGATTTTTGTTTTGCAAATCCGACCAAACCGGCTATTTCCTTCATGATTTTGGACCTTGTATAAACATTAGATGGTTTTATTAATATCCGAACAAATTGAACATTTAATTTCTATTTTAAGTTAATTAACTCATGGTTTAATTTTAAAAAAAATCTTTTAGTAACAAAAATAGATTAAATAGGTTAATAAATCAAATTATTCACAAATTATTCATCAAAATATATTATTTATATGTTATTGAATTTTTTAAACAAAATTGCTTTCCATCTTACTGTAAAAATATTTTTTCTTTTATTTAAAAATTTGTTTTATGTTCCTGTATATATAAAAAGAATATGCATGTATATTCCTCCCTTTTCAAATCCATATATATATATATATATATATATATATATATATATAACACTCCATAAATTGAAAATTTTGAAAAATAGATAGTAAATAGTCTTTATTGTAAATAAATTTTGAATGATAAAAATCAGAGTTCATCATTTAAGTAACAAATATGAACCCAGATTTTTTCTTCTTCTAAAAACTGAAATTAGATTAGTAAAAAAGCATCAGGCTAAAAGGTTACCAGAAGAACCACTATGGCATATCCCCCTTGATCGCAACCTCCTTTCGCCGCCAACACGCACGCACGAGACCACTAAATCCATCGCGAGCTTCAACCAAGATCGACGCCATCCCAAATTCGCTGCCTGACCACGCGTTCGTCCAGGATTCACGAGTTCGCCTCGAACAAAATCCCCTTGCGCTCACCGTGCCGCCATTGTTGACCCTCGACAGTCCACGTCTCATCCATCGCGAGAACCCAGCCTCAAACATCGCCTTACTGCCCTAGCCCTACCCCGAGACGAACCCCCTATGCCAAGCCACGGCCAAAGCTCGAAATCCGTTGATCCCTCTCTCTGTGACGCTCTACGCTCATGCCAGAGCAACGCGAGGCTATCACGTTTATCCCTTTTTTTTAATTCAATTTCCTCGAAACGACCCAGATAAGAGAAGAGGGAAAATGAAAATTGAAATGAACGGCGATTTTCCTCCATATTTTTTTCGAATAAATTTTTAAACCGGAAATAAAAAGAGGAAGACACGGTTTCTTTTATTTGAATTTGATTTTTAATTCTTTTGCTAAGCCATATATTTTTCAGAGAGAAAACAACACGTTTCAAAGAAAGGGTGAAAATAGGGATACGTGTTTTAAGGACTGATACATGTCTAATCTACCATTTTATATGAATATATATTTTAATTTAAATTCAAATTGAATTCAAATCATCTCGGTAAATGCAACTCAAAATTTTAAACTCCTATCAAGGCGTGCCACTAGGTGTTCGTAAGGTTATACCCCTATTTCGAACACAATGGAAAAGGTTTCGAATCCTAATTCGATCGTATGGAAAAGATAGCTTTTTGGACCCAGTTATAATATTAAATTTCGATTTAATTTTCAGCTCGTTTACTTATCGTTCGGCCAAACGATCACTCCAAACACTACGAAAATTGAAATCCGATAATAATACACTATTATGGATCTAATGGAACTAGTTTCGTCGAATTCCGAGATTGTGCCTCGGAGTACTATTTTTAAATATCGATTTAATGATAAATTTTCAAAACTTAACCAAACAATTCCAAATTCAAGTTTAACATTTTTACTATCTTCAGTACTATCAATATAAATTTTACAAGCCTTTGAAATATTTTTATCCAGCATAAAACTCAAGATTTAATATTTTGACCAACTTCCAATGATTAAATTTAATAATTTAATTGCCAATTAAATAGTGATATTTGAAATTCAAGTTAAACTAACTTTCAAATATTTAAAATCAATTAAATATTTAAAATTCAAATATCTAGAAATTCTGGGTCGTCACATTCCTCCCCTTAAAAGAATTTCGTCCCCGAAATTACTAGTTAGGAGGAATGGTCCACAACCCGTTCTCTATTTTCCCAAACAACTGGTTTTCAACAATTGCCCAAACTAAATAGTTTTCCAACAACTTCCCAAAACAAATCTTTTGATTAAAGACACAATCACTCTTACTAACTTCCTAAACTCATCCATTACTTCCAAACAATATTATTTACTCATCAATTCAAATTTAAATTTAAAATCAAAAATCAAAATTTAAAATTTTAAAATTTTCTCAAAAATTTTCTAGCTCCCTAAATTTCCGAATTTTTTTACCAGTGTCTCCTTTGCGTGGCTAGCTCGGTACGACTACAAAATGCCTCCACGGGCCCCTAATTTCAAAAGAAAACAACAAGCCAAATGGCTGGACAAGAAAATCATCAAATTTCATACAGAAATTTAAATACATACCTTTGCCGAGCAAATTTCAATTTATCTTCAAAATCAAAAATCCTAATTCTCTTTTGTTTTTTAATACCTGAATATCTTTCTTAGCCATAACATCCAATCATAGCTTTCAAATTCATTTTTTTAAGTCCTTTCAAGATTTTCAATATCTATTTCACTTAAACCCGTACGATGCGCATATATCATCCGTACGCAATACCCAATTCGATCACTCATTCGATCACAGAATTCCACTTCCGAACTAGTATTGTCCACCCGACTTCCTAGTGCGGACTCATATCTGGTTTCTTGATCAGAAACCGTCATTCCCCTTGCATAGCCACAACGATGATAGAGAATTTCCAGAATCAATCAAAAATTCATATCCAGAGTTCGCCGTCAAAAATCGAATAAAAAATCCTAACTCGGATTGGTATAACTACCTCGAAGTTCTATGCTCGAATCCGGATCAAACTAATATGCGAATAAAATAATATACGTGTATTCTATGTATTTATATCCATTGATTATTAACTATATCAATTCTCTTTTATTCACATTATTTTGGTTTCTATTCACTTATCCACAATTTTCCCATTTCACAACTTCACTTAATCTCCATTCCCAAAATTACATAGTATATTTCCAATATCAAACTTACTTAAAAATTTCACCATTCATTCCTTAAGTTTAATATAAAAATTTAATATACTCTTATATTATTACTCTACCACTTTAGCCTTTATATCCACTTATTTTTAAACCGGATCTCCAATTTCATATGAATTCAAGTTACCTTCATCTCAAGCCATATTCAATTAATCATTTCTTTAATTAGTCTCACTACTAATTTATTTAAATCCCAATGGATTTATTTCCAACTTTAAATAATTTTTAGTCTACTACAAATTAATCTTTCAACTTCACTTTATCACTTGGTTTTTATCTATCTTTAATCAAATTGGATTCCAATTCCATATAGATTAGATTTGCCTCAATTTACTAATTTATCTCAAATCTCAATATTTTTCTCAATTTTCATCCATAGTTTCATTTCGAGTTGTACTTGAATTCAACTTATCTTCAAATTCTGAATATTGAATTTTATCAACTATCTTCCATTCACAACTGGCTCATAACATTATTTAAAATTAGTTCCACTTACTAATTTATTTAAATCTCAAACAATTTCTTATTTCCAAACTTTTACAATTAGTTTACTTCGAATTAATTTTATAACTTCCCTTTATTTTACACATTTAAATTAAATATCATCTCAACATACAATTCCAATTTATCTGCTTACCTTCTTGAATCAATTAGTTTACTCACTAATTTTTATTTCAGTCCATTATTTATTTAGCCAAATCTTGACTAACTTCCATTACACACAATTCAAATTAATTTCCAATATTCAGTTTCCAATTCTATTTACTTAAAAATGCAAATTCATTTGTCTATCCACAAATTTTATTTTCATTCCATTTACCAACCTTCTTTAATTGGCTTATCTTTCTAACTTTATTCTCTAGTCACACTTACCTTTATTGGACCCTTTTCAAGTTGAATCTAATTCCACAAATTCAATAAAAAGTTTATTTCTAAACTTTTAATTCCTTTAGTTCCTTTACAATTCACTTTTCTCAATAAAATCTAGATTGATTCCATTATTCAACTTTTATTCTAGTTCATTTACTTAAAAATTTAAATAAATTTGTTTTCCATAAATTTACTTTCAATAAAATAATTTTTTTCCTTTATTTACTGGATTCAAATGCATTCCATTTCCATTCAAAATTTTAAACTTCCTTAAATTTCAAACTTATTTAAATTCCATAAACATTTTAAATAAGATCTCAGAGTCTTTTCATCAATTACTCAACATTTCAAAATCATCTTTGAAATCAATTATATCTTAAATCCTTTGGTATCAAATTATCCTTTGAATTTTAAAATCAAAAGGTTTTACCAAACCAATACTTCAACATTTCAAAAACCATTTTTGAAATCCATAATTCAATTGCATATCCAATTATTCCTTGAATTTTTAACCAACTCAGTTTTGCAAACAACTCCAAATTAAATCATTTGGGTAGCAATTCCTCTCTTGGAAACTTGAAAATGAACATCGATGATGCTGCAGTCATTACCGATGTTATTTTCCAGTGACTCAAAAGAGTTAAATGCTTTTATCTCTTTAAAACCCTTCAAATATTTTTAAATTCCAAATCTCACCAGATTTCCTATCTAATTCAAAAATATTTCTGAAACAATATCATTATCATTTCTCTAAAACTTTTGAAAACCATTTTCAAACCCAAAGGAATTTAATCTTCTCCTAAAATTCCAAATTTCAAATCTTTTCAATTCATATTCAAATATTACTTTGGAATTTTTTATTTCATTTCCAATTATTAATTTCATTTATAATTCACAGTTATAAATTTCATTTTGTTATATAAATTTATTCCTTAACCTTTGGTTAAAATTTAAATCCTTTATTCAACTTTCATTTAACAATGATAATAATTTAGTATTATCATCTCCTAATAGCCAAGCAACCATATATACCTATAATAACTTACGGAAACTTATTTCCTTTATATACAAAAATATTTTAAGTAAAATTATTTCATTTACCCTATTTTAAAACAATACCGTGTCAGTTTATCTTGTTCAAGAGTTTAGAAACCCCTATCGATAAAATAGCGTCCCACATATCGACCAGAATTCATAAACACTCAACCGATAAGTCAACACAATATAAAAACAAATTTTATATTTACTAACAAATACGCGCTCATATCTATTAATACTCTCAACTCATTCTAGAGTACTACTGACTCTATTTAATGAGTAGTCCCCACCAGAGCCAAGGTTCTCGCTTAACCTTCTGCTCTGATACCAAGTGTAACAACCCGATTTTCAATGCTCGAAAATCGAACAATTAGGGTTAAAAGAAGAAAGAGATAGAAGAAGAAATAGAAAACAATATCAGAATCTTACCAACGCAGCGGAATAAAATATAATAGATAATAACTGATCTTTATAGAAAAGAAACTATATCTATTTTATATATTACATCATCTGAGTATAACTCAATTCAACAACACAATCAATATCCAAATGCTGGAAAATTATATAAACTTGTCCTCAAAACTGAATACACAACGGAGTAATAATCAAGTATGGAAGTACGTCTCGCCATCTAGCTCGTCTCCTGAGCTCCACAGTAGTCCATCCAAAATCTGTATTCTACAATACTCGGTCTGACCCGAGCATCATAGTTAAATAATACCCAAGTTAGTCTAGAAAACCAGCGTAAGAAATCACACTCAAATTGATTATTAAAGTTTCAAAAATCCTTTGAAAATCAAAAGCATCTCGTAAGACCACGCCACAAATAAACATGTTGGGTTTTTACCTTACGATAGCTAAAACATTTCTTATAAAATCCTTTGATATTATAATAGGGTCTATATACAAATACTTATTCAAAAGCCGAAATTGTTACATTTATTAAATTCCAGCTAATAGGTATACAAACAAAACCGTAAAGGCATGTAGGGGGAATGGATTTCCAACTAATGACTAGGAACTGGGGTACCACTTGTCACGGTACGTAGCCTAGATCACCATGCGGAGGATCCCTCCCGATCCTCTGCAACACAAGATCGGGACTACCCCTTGCTGGATAATCCCGAGTAAGATCACCCCACGGTTGGGATCAGAAACCGCAACACACAGCCGAAATAAAAGGGACATCTAGACAGGGATAACCTTACCCTAATGGGCACGACCCACTTAGCCTTGCTGCATAACCACTGATTTTCAGTCATTCCCGGTTGATGAGGCTCGAGACTAAGCGTTGCCTTTTTAGAACACATCTCTTAGAATGCTCATCATCCTCCTGACGATGTTTTTAATGCATTCATCCATACTAGTCCGTCCCCGGTTCGAACGGAACCGAAGGCACTACTCCTACTACAGCCATTTTGGAATCACCCTCAAGATTAGTAGCGACTAGCCCTTGCACTTCACTGCTCCATCTTTGACTCCAAACTCTCGTATCACTACACCAAAAAGGTGCATTTGTAACGAATATAGTCGTTATAAATGAAATTTATAACAGATATAGTCGTGAGCGGTACAGGCGTGAGGTATGTCGTTACAAATATTTATAACGGCCTCTACCCGTATTAGATATATCACTTACCAACGGACTTTGTCGTTAGAAATCTAAATTTTTGTAATGAAAATGTTTGTTATTAGTTGCATCGGTTTGTAACGGGTAGTTTCCGTTACAAATTTCATCAAAAGTAACGACTATGCTCATTATAAATTTCGTCTTTAGTAACGAATATGTTCGTTACAGCTACCAAACCATGTAGAGCTGCATTTTTGCTAGCATTCACACTACATAATTGTCTTTTACAATACAGTAGGTACATGCATATCAAAAATTACAGAATTTCGATAACAATAAGCAATTACGCATCCAAACATACAATTTAAATTGCACAAATATTTGACAACAAATTAAAGGAAGATTCGAAATTTCACAAGTTCATCATACATAACTAAAGAGTATGAAATCAAAATATTACAAGTTCTAACATTACTTCAAAATAAAATTATCATATTCATTCCCTAGAATAGTTGTCTCAACCTCTTTTCCACCAATCAACATTCAAAAAAAACATACAAACAACAATCTCCACCTGACAACCATCGACCATAGGAAATCATTCCTGAGCTGCCTATTACAGCCTTGACCACTGTTAATAGATACTTCTCTGCAATACTGTCTTACCACTGACCCGCTTCATCTCCATATCAAAACAACTTCATCACCTCTGTCCCCCTTACTTCCACCAGTGCAACATCAAAACAAAAACATTCCAGCCTTGCCTCAATCATTATAAAAAAATCCTCTGCCGGTTTCAAACTGTGGCCACCAAAATTGCCTTCACTTCCATCATTTCAATACCTCACCCCATATATCATATTGCTTCATTTCCACAACCACTGGCCTGCCTTGTTCTCTGCCTTGTTCACTCAAACATCACCAGAAATTCCAGTGCCTTGTTCTCTGTTTGCTGTACACCCCAGTGCATATCATATCACCTGAAAAGCAAACCAAACATCTAACTGTCACAATAGCTTCACCACCTGTCGACTCCAAGCCAGAACAACCTTCCCCATCGTCTGAACCGCCTCGCCCACACTAGCCAACTACTACTTCGAACTATAACAGTTCGAACCAGTCAAAACTCCAACCTCTGGCGCTTAACTACAAATTGCTGGAACATCAACAAACAAACTCCTTTCCACTAGACAACTGCCTACAACACTCCACGACCAATCAGGCAACTGTCAACTCTCCTTCAACATCTTCAAACAACCACAAAAGATCCACAAAAAGAAACTGAGATAATAATTAATTTATGATAGTACTATCACTAATAGTATGATACTCAGTCCATGCAATTATCGATTATAAGATATTCCAAGACTACCATCTTATTTTCCATTCTTCTTGTATAATATGCCTACAAGCAAAATATATTCAAGTGTTAATAAAAATGAGAAAATTATCAAAAACACACAAACCCAAAAGTACACTTATCTATATAACCTGTGAATTAAAAGCAAACAAATAAAAATAACAATGAACCTTTATAAGCTGGCCCTTTATAGCTTCTGGCCCATATCCAACAACCTTGTCACAAAAAGCAAGCCTAAAATCTGTAGTCACAAATGAATACAGGGTGGTTGTTGATTCTTCAGCTGCAAGTGATGGAAATTGACTAAAAACTGAAGTGAAACATAGACTGAAAACTGAAGTGAAAACTGAATTGAAAACTGAAGTGAACAAGCAAAAAAGGCTGAGTAATAAGAGAAAAAAGTGTCTCTAAAGTAGGGGAAAGAGATCATTTTTGAAATATGTACTTCCCGTTCCCATGTTGGAATTTGTCCTAGCAGCGACTATTGGTACATTCTGCATATTAAAATACACACATATTTCAAATCTATTTCTAATGTAAGTTATTAAATAAGTGACTTTATATTGTTTAATTCATAGATAAGTGACTTTGCATGGACTTACGCCCATGCAAATAAGAATTTAAAGTAAATTATATAAACCAGGGGGTATGCAGTGAGGATATATAAAAAACTAATAATTCAGGAAATAGTGCCATAATGGTTTATAACAAACATAATAGAAATTTACTTGTCGAGATGTAACAAAATATGTAACATTTGCTGTTATTGCAGGCTATTTGGGTTTGGTGCTTATAAAGCTACTTGTACTGCTTTTTTTGGACCTTCATTTTATAACATATAACTCTGCTTTGTAAATAATAATAAACCAAAGTGGTCGCTTTCTAGTTTATTAATAAGAAATTTTTTTTCCTCGTTCGTCATTTCCCACTATGCGATTTACGTTTCAGTCGACAGATTATCAACAGTTGATTGATTTGCAATTCAAAAATGAAAGCATTATTGAACGACAAATAGGATAATAAAAGATTAATGGATAATAAAATATTAAGTAGTTATAGCTGCGTAACTATTAAACAAAAGATCAGTAATGGGCGTTTTAATATAAAATAGAGGAGGGTAAGATAAAAAGGGAAAAAGATTTAATATGAATCAAGTGTTAGACCTCGATCAATTCGGTCAAAGTTAGTCACCTTATACCTACATTAAAAATTAAATACAAATCATGAGGGGGAAAAAACTTTTGCTCCATTCGTAACGCTCTTCCAGTAAACAGATAAATGAACCACTAACTGGCTTACAAAAATCAAGCACTTCCAAAGCCTTGCAACAAATGGATATACAAACAATTAACTTCCACTATGAAATCAAAGAAACAAAGAGAATTACACAAGCTCAATCCACAGTTTCTTGCTTCTAAACAAACTGTGAGAGGCCATGTATCTAAATACTGCAAACTACATTTGACATCTTACTTTATCAACACCATCTAACGATCCCACTAAACATGAGACAATATTGTACAGATAAAATGCATATAGCACCATAGTTTGGTGGCCAAATGGCTTATTTATTTTACACATACTCATTGTTATTCTAGTTCTGCAATTATTGCCCAATATATAGATGTAACTTCCAAGTCATGATAATTCTTCACCATACAGCGTTAATGCTTTTGAACTAGCAGTTGACCATTTAGATAATAATACAGTATAACTGAATATATAAGGAACTTTCAACTAAGTACAGACTGTAGAAGTTCTAAGATGGATTTAGCATTCAGCCTCAATTACAGATTGGCAAGAACATAACTGATAAGACAACCCATCTTTTTGCTTAAGAAAAGTAAAGATATAAGCATAGATTGACACTTCATTACATCACAAGTGCAACAAATAATAAACCATAGGGTGAACTAGGAATATATACTTTTGTGTATAAACAACATAGAAGCAACTGATTTTGATAGAACACATGCATAATCAGTTGGCAGGGTCTATATTAAGCAACTGATTTTAAAATAAAGTAGTCAAATTTTAAAAAAGGCATGGTTAAAATCCTAAAATTTTCAAGTGAGTTTAATACATTTTCTTCACACAAGTGGCGTTGTATTCTATAACAATCAAAGGAAAAGAATGAATTGGGAACATATACAATTGTCGTATCTCTCTCTTCAAACTAATATTCCTAGTCTCTTATTCCAGTTTGATGATTTAACTCAGAAACAACAGGCGAATGCACAATATACCTAATTTCAAAAAATAAATTAACATTGAAGTAATTACCCGATTTGAATTTGAAAATTAGTTTGCAATCGATTACCGAAATAGAACGCAACCCTAATCTTCTTTCATCTTCGTCAGATTGGTAGAATAGACGGCGGAGGTGGTGGTTGACAATGGAGGCGGAGGAGATGGTAGCTAGAGGAGACAGAGGCAGAGGCAGACAATGGACGCGGTGGTTGCCAGAGGAGACGAAGGCGGAGGTAGACAGCGGATGCGGTGGTAGCCAGAGGAGACGGAGGCGGAGGCAGACAGCGGATGCGGTGCAACAAAGAGGCAATTACCCTAGAACAAACGAAAGAAACGAAAGAGGAAAAACGTGAAAGGATGAAATCTTAAACGTGAGAAATGGGATAAGTAACAACAGAAGAATTTTATCCATATTGCTTTTAATTATTTATGAAATTACCAAATTTAGTAACGGTTATAACCGTGATAAATGATCGTAACGGAAATAACTGTTGGAAATTTATAACGGTTATCACCGTTACAAATTGAATGTGGAAAACTGTCGCAAAATGGGCTGATTGGTGTAGTGTATTCCTCACGATAACGTTAAAACTGGATCGAAGTGTTTTTCGGGAAATAAATCCCGATCCCGGTCTCTTTGAAACGATCAGCGCATTAGCCAATATTGATAATCGGTTATTTAACTATCAAATAACATTCACAAACAATAATCAAGCCATAATAATTTTTCCAAATTGTTTATTAACTTCTAAATATCTTTGCATGATATATTTCCACTTTTTAACCCTTTGAAAACAGTTTCAAACCATCTTGCTCTCGAGGAATAAATTTCCCAAATACTTTCTATTTCCATGGAAATCACCAAGTACCAATACTTTAGATTTTAAAACAATTTAAAACACTTTGTTTTAAAATATACTTGAAAACAGTTAAATTGAAAACTACTCAAACACTTTATTCGAAAATATATACTTTAAGAATATTTAAAATAAAACTACTTTATAAAATATAAACTAATTTTTAAAATAAAAATTAAGCCAAACTAAATTTAAAATATGAGTTACAAAATTCTATACAAGTTTTTAAATTAAACTTTAACCAAACGATCTTTTAAAATAAAACTATTTTATAAAATATAAATATTGATAATTATCTTTAAATTCATAATACTAGTCAAACCTTTCAAATAATTACTACAATCATTAATTTAAATAAATGTTTACCTTTAAAATTTAAATAAATATTTACCTTTAAAATTTAAACAACATAAATTAAAATTTCTTAAAAACATTCCTTTAAACAACTTAAAACATTTAACTTATACTAAAATCTGTTTTGGAAAACATACTTGGCTTTCTAGGAAAATACACTTTTCTCCCACTTCTTTAAAAATAAACCACTATTTATTTTTTAAAAAAATTCCCATTCCTTTATAAATTCCTACCATGAATTTATACTCTCGAATATCCACCGATATCCATTTCACTTTATAAACCCAATTTATAAATTTCATAGTCTCATCTCCCTTTAAAATTCCAATTTCAAACACTTAAATCAATTTTCAAATTGATTCCCAAAATTCACTTCATTTTGAAATAAATCCCTTTACTTACTCACTTTATTTCAAAACCCATTAATTTCAGATTTTATCTCTTAATTATGATTTAAAATCTTTTTAACTGAAATACCAATTTCATATTTCCCAAATTCCTTCTTTATCCTTTCCACTAAATTTAAACTTTGAATTTTAAAATAAATTCTTCGTTCCTTTAAATAATTACACTTGAGATTAAAAATTCATTTATTCCCATTTATTCAAAAATCTCATTTCCCATACTTGGAATTTTATTTATTAGAATTTTAAAAATCAACTTTTATTCTTTTCCAATTCATTCTTTAATTTATCCAAATTCCTTATAATTATTTAATTTAAAATTACCTTTTATTTACTTTTAAAAATACAAACTTCATATATATATATATATATATATATATTTCAACTCTCAAAAATTCCAATATATATATATATATATTTAACCAAACCAGAGTATTTAATAAATTCGCATCCCAATATGATCAATATAATTCGTCACCGATCATCACATAATCATATCGCTATATATATATATATATATATATATATATATATATATAAATTCAAACGTTTTGAGGAATCCAGTTGGATCCCTCCAACCTGTTTTTCCGTGCACCCACAGATGTTAGCATAATATAATAATACCAATTCCACTTCGAGAGGTAATATCGCGATATATGGGTTTATATAATATCATCCGCTATTATTCTGCGCATAGGGTCTCATCTGTTATATAATGTGGGAAATCGATCACTCCAATATATACTATGTACTACTGTATAATATATCACATCCAATCAATTCAATCATTCAACCAAATATTTAAATTTAACTATTTAAATAACCCAGATGAGTGAGATTAACTCACCTTTGTTTTTTGTTCTGCACATCCGACCCAAACCGGCTATTTCCTTCACGATTTTGGACCTTATATAAACATTAGATGGTTTTATTAATATCCAAACAAATTGAACATTCAATTTCTGTTTTAAGTTAGTTAACTCATTATTTAATTTTAGAAAAATCTTTTAGTAACAAAAATAGATTAAATAGGTTAATAAATCAAATTATTCACCAAAATATATTATTTATATGTTATCAATTCTTTAAACAAAATTGCTTTCCATCTTACTGTAAAAATATTTTTTCTTTTATTTAAAAATATTTTTTATGATCCTGTATATATAAAAAGAATCTGCATGTATATTCCTCTCTTTTCAAATCCATATATATATAACTCTGTAAATTGTAAATTTTGAAAAATAGATAGTAAATAGTCTTTGCTGTAGGTATATATTGAATGATAAAAATCAGAGTTCATCATCTAAGTAACAAATATGAGCCCATATTTTTTGTTCTTCTCAAAACTAAAATTAGATTAGTAAAAAAACTCAGGCTAAAAGGTTACCAGAAGAACCACGATGTCCTATCCCCTTTGATCGCGACCTCCTTTCGCCGCCAACACGCACGCATGAGACCCCCAAATCCATAGCGAGCTACAACCAAGATCGACGCCATCCCAAATTCGCTACCTAACCACGGCTCCATCCAGGCTTCACGAGTTTGCCTCGAACGAAAACACCTTGCGCTCACTGTGCCGCCATTGTTGACCCTCGACAGTCCACGTCTCATCCATCGCGAGAACCCAGCCTCAAACATCGCCTTACTGCCTTAGCCCTACCCCGAGTCGAACCCCCTACGCCAAGCTTCTGCCAAAGTTCAAAAGTCGTCGATCCCTCTCTCCGTGACGCTCCACGCTCATGCCAGAGCAACGCGAGGCTATCGTGTTTATCCCCTTTTTTCGATTCAATTTCCTTGAAACGACACAAATAAGAGAAGAGGGAAAATGAAAATTGAAACGAAAGGCGATTTTCCCTCATATTTTTTCGAATAAATTTTTAAACCAGAAATGAAAGGATGAAGACACGATTTCTTTTATTTGAATTTGATTTTTAATTCTTTTGCTAAGCCATATATTTTTCAAAGAGAAAACAACACGTTTCAAAGAAAGGGTGAAAATAGGGACACTTGTTTTAAGGAATGATACGTGTCTAATCTGCCATTTTATATGAATATATATTTTAATTTAAATTCAAATTTAATTCAAATCGTCTCGGTAAATGCAACTCAAAAACTCGAACTCCTATCGAGGCATGCCACTAGGCATTCGTAAGGTTATACCCCTATTTCGAACACAGTGGAAAAGGTTTCGAGTCCTAATTCGATCGTATAGAAAAGATAGCTTTTTGGACCCAGTTATAATATTAAATTTCGATTTAATTTTCAGCGCGTTTACTTATCGTACGGCCAAACGCGACATCGGGTTTTGGAGACCCACGTTCTACCGAACTGAACTAAGATCATTCAAAACACTAAGAAAACTAAAATCTGATTAAAATACACTATTACGGATCCAATGGAACTGGTTTCGTCGAATTCTGAGACTGTGCCTCGGAAGACTATTTTTAAATATCGATTTAAACGATATATTTTCAAAACTTAACCAAACACTTCCAAATTCAAGTTTAGCATTTTTACTATCTTCAGTACTATCAATATAAATTTTACAAGCCTTTGAACTATTTTTATCCAGCTTAAAACACAAGACTTAATATTTTAAACCAACTTCAATAATTAAAAGTAATAATTTAATTGCCAATTAAATAGTGATATTTGAAATTCAAGTTAAACTAACTTTCAAATATTAAAAATTAATTAAATATTCCAAATTCAAATATCTAGAAATTCTGGGTCGTCATAGTTAAAAACTGGCTGGTTTTGGGAAAATAGTTAACGGGTTGTGGACCATTCTTCTTAACTATTAATTTCAGGGACGAATTTTTTTTAAAGGGGAGGAATGTAACGACCTGGGGTTTTGGATATTTGAAATTGAAATATTTGATTTTAAATATTTAAAAGGTTAACTTTGACTTGAATTTAAAATATCACTATTTATTGGACAATTTAATTATTGAATTTAATAATTGAAAATTGGGTAAAATAATTGAATTTGGACTTTCAGGCTTGTTAAAAATAATTTGAAGGCTTATAAAATATATATTGATAATACTGGAGATAATAGAACTTTGAAAAATGAATTTAACATTGATTTGTTTAGTATTAGCGCCAAAATTGGTCACTAACACCCTTAGAGAGTTTGTGTAGAGAGATTAATGAAGAAGATAAATTAAAATAGAGAAGATAATATAAATTAAAATGCGGGAGATGAGAACACAGAATTTATAGTGGTTCGGCGTTGTAGCCTACGTCCACTTTTGAAGTTGATCTTTATTTCTTCACTAAATACTTGATTACAGATACAATCCGTCCTTCAGTATTAGCATACAATCGCAAAGTAAAAGAAATAAGTCTTGAATGAGTCTTGAAAATGGCAGAGTCTCCCCAGTGCCCTCTAAAAATCTGATCCCGTTTTCTGTGCCCCTGCCTCTCTATTTATAGACGAAAGTGGGTTGGACTTCCCTGGTAGGCCAGGTGGCTGAATAGCTCGGTCCAAGTAGCGTAAGTACTATGCGCCGAACCAGAGAGGCCGAACGAGGTATGCCGAGCCTTCCTTTTCGTGCCGAACGAGGTATGCCTTTGAGTGAGGGATGTAGGTTGAATGAGGCTGGGATGCCGAACAACTTGGGAATGTCGAATGTTCCTTGGAGGACGAAAGTTCATGGATGCCGAACGATCTTATGCCGAACGATCGTATGTCGAGCGTCCTCCTTTGGCTGAACGGTATTCAATACCGAGTGCTTCTTGATGCCGAACGCGATCCCATGCCGAACGATCGTTTGTATGCCGAACGCCCTTTGACCGAGCGTTTACTTCAGCCGAACGTCCACTTCGGCCGAACGTTCACTCTGGACGGACGTGTTCTGGATGTCGGGTGTCCTTCGAATGCTGAACACACTTTACACCGAGTACTCCTTAGAGGCCGAACGTTCTTGGGTAGCCGAGTACCCTTTGGATGCCGAACCTTCCTGGGAGGCCGAGCAGTGGTCAAGCTGAGTACTAAGTTGCCTGGCCAATCCCTTGGGAAACACTTGCCCCCCAAAGTACACCGTGTGTTCGAGCAGGGTGTGCTTTGAACTATTGGATTAGTGCATTGCCGCCGAATGCCAAGGATGCCGAACAGGATGACCCATGCCGAACGTCCTTTATGCCGAACGATTGTTTTTTTTTTTTTTTTTGCTTTGACAGGTTCTACCGGTCAGAGTCGTTTCGGCTTCTTCTCTTTTCCTATAAATCCCAGTACCCTATTCCTTTCTCTCTTTTTCACTTCTTGACCGTGACTTTCTAAGAACACCTATTTCCTTTAAATTTTCAATCTTCCCTTCCGTCCTTTGAACCCAGCACGTCCTTCCTACAATCTCTTCCCAAGCTCCTACCACTCCTCTTGGTAAGTGTTTTCGCATGTGTTTGTTTAATCACAAACTGTAGTTTGATGATAGGATCGGTAGGAGGTACAGGGAAGAAGAGACGATTCTTTCTCGTACCCCGAGGCTGGGATTTGATTTGACCTTGGGTAATTCTAAAGCAGGTGGAACGGAGAGGAGAAAGGTGGGAGTTCGTTGTTTAGATGTGTGGTGGTTCGGCACAGTTTCTTCGTGCCGAATGGTGTCGGTGGAAGAAAGAGTATGGGGGCAGGAAGCAGTTGGGACGTCGAGCGTTGTATCGGCTGAAATGGGATTTTGGCCGAACAGAACACGCCGAACAATACCCAGCCGAACCAGAACATAGATGCCGAACGATGGCATGCCGAACAATAACATAAATGCCGAATGATGGCATGCCGAACAATACCCAGTCGAACCAGAACATAGATGCCGAACGAATAAATGCCGAACGATACCCAGCCGAGCCAGAACATAGATGCCGAACGATTACATGCCGAACGTCAATTTGGCCGAAGGGACAGTACCGAACCATGGCAATGCCGGACAACCATAAATGTCGAACCAATCGTTCCGAGTGATATTAGCCGAACAATACATAAGTGCCGAACATACTCTTTTGGCAGAACATGACTTAAGCCGAACAAACATAGATGCCAAACTGACCATGCCGAACCAAACATAACTGCCGAACATAACTTAGGCCGGACAAACATAGATGCCGAGCCAAACATAAATGCCGAACATGGCTTAGGCCGGACAAACATAGATGCCGAACCAATCATAAATGCCGAACATGGCTTAGGCCGGACAAACATAGATGCCGAACCAATCATAAATGCCGAATATACTTAACATGCCGACCATACATAAATACCAGACCTATCTTTATGCCAAACATAGTTAGTATGCCGAGCATAATTAGGTGCCGAGAGCACATAAATGCCGGACATATACAAATGCCGAACATACTCTCCTTGCCCAATTTCATAACTGGCCTTTACTTGGCATAATCAGATAATTACCTCTAGTGTCTTACTGCAGTCGTTATTCAGAAGGCTTTCGGAGACGGTCAGCGATGACGGTTTTCGGAAGCGATGTTTTTAGGCTTGACGTTATATTAAATGCTTATGCACGATTGATTGCACTAGTTCACACACCACACGGGGGGTTATCTGCGTTGTTAATTCTAACGTCGATCATTTTTCGAGTATAGTTCACACAAGTGCTTGGTTGGGTCTGCTATTTATTCAAGATGTCCAAAAGATCCAGTTCTGCTACACTTTCCGACAAACCTGGGCCGTCTTCTAAGCGAACGGTCCCCAACTCATCTGACCCGTCAGTTTCTCCCGCTCATGACTGGGCTCCTGATACTTTGGAATCGTCGATTTTACTGGATGACCCAGTTGACTCACAGGCTTCGAGAGTCACTGAGGCCGCTCTTAAGCGGATATGTTCTATTCATGGCATTCCGTTTGCTGACGTGCTCGTTCCGTCGGGGCACGACCGTTCACATCTGCCCCCAGCGGGATATACGGCGTGTAGCAAGTTCATGTGCTGGGTTGGTAGCATGCCACCTTTCAATCTATTCCTTCGCGACGTGCTGCAGTATCTGGACGTCGCCCCGTCTCAACTTCATCCAAATGGTCACGTTTTCATTTATGGCACGTACATGCTTTTCATGGCCGTCTTCTCCAGGCCTCCAACTCCCGGCGATATAAGGTACATCTATATGACCAAGAAACGGGGAGAAAGCCCCTCTTACATGTTTCTTGAGCCACATCGGTAGTGCCAACTTTTCACTAGCGTGTGGAGTAGCAAATTCGCCCTGTACAAACAGGAGTGGTTTTACGTGCGCTGCCCCCAAGGCTTTGCGAGACGGTGGGTTGAAGGAAGTAAGTCCTTTCTCTGAGTTGATGTCCGCTCCCGATTGAGGTTGAACTTCTCCTAACTCATTGTTCTATTTTTTCAGATCTCGTCCCACGTCCCGAGGGCCGGGGGTACTCCGATGCCGTCGACGCCATTAGAGCTCTTCCTGCTGAAGAGCGAGATATCCGAGCCTCATTTCCAATGAGTCATTATCAAAGTTTGGTTTACTAGCCCCTGGCCGCCGGGTTAGTCTTCCAGAGGGAGCCTCGCTTCCCAAGCCCGTACACGTCAGAGGGAAACAACTGCCTGAATCATCCGTTCGCCCTTCTCTTGAAGCTCCGGAAGAAGGGGAAATTCCAAGCGAGCCACCTGAAAAGCAAGGTGAGGATTTAGGCTCTGCAGCCGAAGTTCATGATATTGAAACGTCATCTTCCCCTTCGAAGGGGAAAATGAAGCTGGCGTGCAAGTCGAGGAAGGAGAAAGTTGGTGGGACTTCCAAAGTTACGCCTATTCAGCCAGAGAAAGAGGCTTCTTCACAGCGCGTTGAAAGTTCTCTTAAGGGCTTATCGAACCTCTCCATTCCCGACGACTTGCTCAACTATGATTTCAACGACCCGGAGCTGTTTAAGTTTCGCTCGCCCGTCAGGGGCGATGCGGGCGTCCCGGCCCCGATCCAAGGGGAAAAGACTCCCGTTAGCAAAGCCACTGGTCCGTCGGGGGGTAGCACTAGGACACACACAGACACATGCATTTCACTTTGCACCTACTTTTCTTTCTTCATTCTGCTCTTTCGCTAATTCGCTATTGTTTGATTGCAGGTGACATGGGGCGCTCTCACGGATACGACCGCCTTCGCGGTTCGTCGACTTTACGCCAGTCTGGTCGGGACTCGGGCCTCGGGAAGCGCCGAGATAGAGACAGTTACAGCGACCGAGATTATCATGCCCGGGACTCGTCATCTCGGAAGAAAACTTATTATCAGCCCGAGCACCGCCAGGAGACCTCTTCTTTTCAGGAGCAAAGAAAAGACAAACGTGGCCATAAGAGGTCGCATTCTGATGCTCCCCGGGACCAACACTTTGACTCTTCTTCTACCCGGCACTCCCGAGATTCTCATAGGAAGGGCGAACTTTCAAAGCTGTCTCCTCCCGCTCCTGTAACAGACCCGACAGTGTCGGAGAGATTGAACGAACTTAAGGATAAGTTTCCTAAGATTTGTTTTGATGGGTTAAAGTTCCATCCGGCGATTCATCCTATTCCCGGAGATGTCAAACAAAATGCTATCGCATGTACCAATGACGTCTACGTGCAACATGACGCGTTCGTCCATCTGGCCGAGAAACTTTCTGAAGTCTCTATAGAGCACCAGCACGAAATTGACCGCCTAAAGCTTGAAGCTATTCATGACAGGGATATCATTAAGGCCCAGGATGAAGAAATTGCCGCCTATAAGTCCGAGCTTGAAGCTACCCGTTAGAGCGCTAAGGACACCGCCGAGGCTGTTTCCCGCCTTGAATTGACTCATAAGAAAGAGCTCGATGAAGCGGTTCAACGGTGTGGGGCATTAGCTTTGGAGAAAGACTCCGTTCAGAAGGAGAGAGATGTTCTTAATAGGCAAGTTAAGGAGCTCGAGGAGCAACTCAATAAGGAGAAGGAAGAGAAAGTGGCCGCCCAGGTTGAGGCACAGCACTATTGTGATGAGATCGTCGCCACCCCGGCTCTTAAAGGGGAAACTTGAAGACGATCTCTCCAAAATCGAGGCACTGAGGAATGAGGCCCGTGAGGAAGGTAAAAGGGCAGCAACTGTCGACATCGACTCTCGCCTCGAGGCGGCCAGGGAAGAAGGCAGGGAGGAGATAAAGACCGAATTCGACCCGCTCATCGCTGAGTTCAATGCCCGAGTTCTCATGCATCGAGATCTAACTTTTCTGGGCGACGGCTACCTTGAGTCATTGGCCGAGGCATGGGAGACCCTGATTCAGATCAAGAAGGTTGAGAGCGGCGCCGATGAGGTCGACGAAGAAGCATTGATAAAAGAATTCCTGAGGGGGAAAGAGCCTTTAGATTTATCGGCGGCTAAAGCCCTCTACAACAAAGGTTCTCCCTCCAGGAAAGGGAAAGTGGTGGCTACGGACCCTTCCGGCGTTGTGCCCCCAGTTCACGTGCCTACCCAACCGGCCAGTCGGTCGACACTTGACCCCTTCGAGCAGCACGTTGGTTATGACCCGGAAGCCCCCGGGCTTGGCGTTCATGTTTTATCTCCCATCCCGGAGGGCGGGACACCCCTGGCGACTGAGAACCCACCGGCATCTGGTGAGTAACTTCTGGGCTTCACAAAGATCTTTCTCGTTCCCTCAGAAGTTGTTGTGTTCTAACACTTGTTTATTTTCGTGTCTTCTGTGCAGGATGCTCTGACCCCGAGCCCACTCCGACGAGCAATGCCGCCAAGGAGGTGGAGATAAAGGCGAGTGAGGCTACTCAAGTCGGCGGAGATCGTGGTCCAGATGATCAAGTAATTGGGGCGCTGGATGAAGGAAAATCTGACTCTTCCTCGGAGAGTTTCGAAGTAGAAACCACAGGCGCCTCTGAGCACACATCCGACTTGAGCATGAAGGAACGGCTCGAGAAAGAGAAAAGAGATACGACCTCAGTCAAGGTCGAGCCGCGTGAAGTGGACCTAGACGATCCTCTGAACAAACCATTGAAGGTCATTCTTCCTGGCAAGTCCCAGCCCATGGATGTTCCTCCTACGTCTTCGGTCGTCACCCCTCCGTAAGGTAAGGATTCCAAGAGTAAGCGCTCTGGGAAGGAACCATCCGAGAAGAAGTCAAAGAAACACAAGAAATGACCGTCGTCCCCGTTCAACGAGAACTAGTTTGAGTCATGTACTAATTTTTGTAGACTGTGTAAATAAGCTTTTTGCGAATAAAATTTGATCTTCACTTTTGTCTTCTCAAAAGACTTTTATTATTCAGTTTCTTTTATGGTTATGATTGAAATATGAATTGTTATGGGTAACTTAGACTTCTTGGTTCGTCTTTACATGGCTTGGGAGCTTCCCTGGATTTGATCAACCTCCACTTGGTGCTTCAAGCACTTAGAATATTTCATAGCTCGTATGTTGGGGACTTGACATATCCAAGTCATTTGCGTCGTAGTTCCTATTCAAGGAACTCGGAGGTCTGAACTGCTTGTAATTAAGTCTGTATACGGGACTTCGAGTACTCCAGTCCGCGCTCCGGGGACTTGGAGATTTCGAGTCATTTGTATTCGAGTCCGCACTCCGGGGACTTAGAGTACTCCAGTCCGCACTCCGGGGACTTGGATATTTTGAATCGTTTATACTTGAGTCCGCACTCCGGGGACTTAGAGTACTCCAGTCCGCACTCCGGGGACATGGAGATTTTTTGTCGTTTATACTCGAGTCCGCGCTCCGGGGACTTAGAGTACTCCAGTCCGCACTCCGGGGACTTGGAGATTTTGAATCGTTTATACTCGAGTCCGCACTCCGGGGACTTAGAGTACTCCAGTCCGCACTCCGGGGACTTGGAGATTTTGAATCATTCATACTCGAGTCCGCACTCCGGGGACTTAGAGTACTCCGGTCCGCACTCTGGGGACTTGGAGATTTTTTGTCGTTTATACTCGAGTCCGCACTCCGGGGACTTAGAGTACTCCAGTCCGCACTCCGGGGACTTGGAGATTTTGAATCGTTTATACTCGAGTCCGCACTCCGGGGACTTAGAGTACTCCAGTCCGCACTCTGGGGACTTGGAGATTTTTTTGTCCTTTATACTCGAGTCCGCACTCCGGGGACTTAGAGTACTCCAGTCCTCACTCCGGGGACTTGGAGATTTTGAATCGTTTATACTCGAGTCCGCACTCCGGGGACTTAGAGTACTCCAGTCCGCACTCCGGGGACTTGGAAATTTTGAATCGTTTATACTCGAGTCCGCACTCCGGGGACTTAGAGTACTCCAGTCCGCACTCTGGGGACTTGGAGATTTTTTGTCATTTATTATTAGCGTTCGTACGCTAGCCAGGATTTCATAATCTTTAATTGCGCGTCATAGGAATATCATACGAAGAGACATTGGTCATTCATGGAAAAGATGGCTTCAAGCCTTTATTGATGAAAACAAGCTAGATTATCTTTTACATGCCAAGAAGAAAGCATACTGGAAATAAATGCAACTACCGCATAAAGGAAATAGACTAAGTGTAATAACGCCGCAAATGCTCGCTGTTCCATGCTCGAGGGAGTGTCTCACCATCGACGGTCGTTAGCTTGAAAGTTCCTTCTCCAAGCCTCCGTTCGATGACATATGGACCTTCCCATGCGGGATTCATGTGCGAAGGGGTTGGAAAGACTCGTTTCAAAACGAGATCTCCCACACTAAAGGTTCTTGGCTGGACTTTTCCATTATAATATTTAGCGACTCGGTGTCTGTATGAGGCTGCTCTCAAATCAGCTTCTTCGCGTTTCTCATCAATGAGGTCTAATGATTCCAATAGGAGATCCTGGTTTGACGCAGGATCGTAAAAGGTTACCCGGTGTGACGGAACTTCAAGTTCTACGGGTATGACGGCTTCCGTGCCGTACGCTAGTGCGAATGGTGTGTGGCCAGTCGCGGTCTTGTGGGTAGTTCTATAGGCCCAAAGCGCTGTTGGGAGTTCATCCACCCACTTGCCTCTAGCCTTTTCCAAACGCTTCTTCAATATGGACTTGATGATTTTATTGACGGCTTCTACCTGCCCAATCGCCTTCGGGTGAGCAACTGCTGCGAACCTTTTCTCAATGCCATACCTCTGACAGAACTCTTTGAATTCCTTGCTTTCGAATTGAGTTTCGTTGTTCTTTATGATGGTCCGTGGGAGGCCAAAATGACACATGATATTTCGTACAACGAAATTAATGACTTTCTTGGTGGTGATTGTGGCCATTGGCTCTGCTTCCGCCCACTTGGTGAAATAATCGACTGCCACTATTGCATATTTCGCGCCTCCTTTGGCTATGGGCAGAGATCCAATTAGGTTGATTCCCCACATTGCAAATGGCCAGGGACTAACCATTTGTGTGAGTCCCGTTGGCGGAGCTCTTGGAATCTTTGCATATATCTGGCATTTGTCGCATCTTCTCGCATAGTCTGCAGCATCCTGATTTACAGTCGGCCAATAATATCCATAGCAGAGGATTTTCCTCGCCAAAGTTTGCCCCCCGGTATGATCACCACATTCTCCCTCATGGACTTCTTCCAACACCCGTTTTACCTCGTCATGGGCCACGCACCGGAGTAAGGGGGTCGAGAACCCCTCCGATACATTATCCCGTCTTGCATTACATAACGCGAAGCCTTACGAAGGACTTGGCGTCTTTCGCTTCTTTTCTCAGGTAAGTCCCCGTATAGCAAGTATTGTTTGATCGGGGTCAGCCATGATCCCCTTTCGAGTTCGGTCTCCAAGACGAGATCTATCTCCATCATGTCTATACTTGGAGCAAGAAGAGTCTCGACAGGGAACAACCCCATCTGCTGTGCATCGCCAGTACTCGCGAATTTAGCCAACGAGTCGGCATCCCTGTTCTGTTCGCGCGGGACATGCGAAATGTCATAATATTCCAGGTTTACTAGTAGCTCCCGGATCCGAGAAAGGTAAGGAGCCAGTCTCTGTCCTTTCGCTTGGTAGTCTCCCCATACCTGATAAACCACCAGCTGTGAGTCGCAGAAGATTTCGATGGACTTTACCCTTAGTTCATTGGCAAGTCTTAAGCCAGCAATCAGTGCTTCATATTCGGCTTCGTTATTTGTCGCTGTAAATTCGAGCTTCAAAGCGTAGCAAATCGATCGGTTTTCGAGAGTTACCAGAACTATCCCAGCTCCCGACCAACGGTCGTCAGATGCCCCGTCAGTGAACATCTTCCATCGGACAGGAGGGATTATTTTGTGATTTTCACTCGGTTCATCCGGGATGGTGAACTCAGCAACGAAGTCAGCTAATGCCTGCCCTTGGATGGTCCTTCGCGGTAGGTTGGTGATATCAAACTGGCTTAACTCGATGTTCCACTTTAGCATCCTACCGGAAGTTTCCGGTCGTTGGAGTACCTGTCGCAAGGGTTGGTCAGTGTAAACACTGATTGAGTGCGCCTGAAAGTAGGGACGAAGCTTGCGTAATGCAATCACCAGGCAATAGGCAAGTTTCTCGATCTTTGGATAATTCTTTTCTGCCCCCGTCAGTCGTTTACTAACATAGTACACCAGCCTTTGAACTTTGTCTTCTTCGCGAACTAGGGCTGTACTGATAGCGTGTTGAGACACAGCCAAATATACGTACAACGTCTCGTGGTCTACTGGTTTTGACAACACTGGAGGACTTTCCAAGTGTCTTACCAGGGCTCAGAATGCTTCCTCGCAGTCAGTCGTCCATTCGAAGTTTCTCTTTCCTTTCTTTATGACATCGAAGAAAGGAACACACTTATCTGTGGCTCTAGATATGAATCGACTAAGCGCAGCTACTTTTCCGTTCAAGCTCTGTACCTGTCTTATGGTTCTAGGTGCCCATATATCTCGGATGGCCTGGATCTTTTCCGGGTTAGCTTCAATTCCTCGTGCATTCACAATGAATCCCAAGAACTTCCCTGATGCCACGCCGAATGAAAACTTTGAAGGATTGATCTTCATCCCATAGTGCCTTACTATATCGAACATTTCCGCCAAGTCTTGAATGTGGTCGTTTGACTGCCGTGACTTCACAAGCATGTCATCCACATAGACTTCCATTGTTTTCCCAATCTGATCTTTGAACATTCGATTTACCAGACGCTGGTAAGTTGCTCCGGCGTTCTTCAGTCCGAAGGGCATCACTACATAGCAGTATAACCCAACATTTGTGACAAAGCTGGTGTGTTCTTGGTCTGGGATGTGCATCGGAATTTGGTTGTATCCAGAGTATGCATCCATAAATGACAATTACTCATGCCCTGCAGTTGAATCGACCAGTTGATCAATTCGTGGTAGCGGGAAGCTATCCTTCGGGCATGCTTTGTTTAAATCAGAATAGTCAACATATGTTCTCCATTTTCCGTTTGCTTTCTTTACCAACATAGGGTTGGACACCCATTCCGGGTAGAAGGCGTCGCGGACAAACCCATTGGCTTTGAGTTTATCCACCTCCTCTTTGAGAGCTGTAGACCATTCCGGGTCCATGCCTCTCCTTTTTTGCTTCACAGGTACGTGTTTCGGGTCTATATTCAACATATGGCTCGCAATTGCAGGGGAAATCCCGCGCATATCAGAGTGTGTCCAGGCGAAGACATCAAGATTCGCTCGGAGGAAATCAGATAAATTCTCTGCCATTAGGGGATCGAGCTGTGACCCAATTTTAAGAACTCGTGTTGGGTCGCTGCGGCTAACTGGAATATCAATTGTAAGTTCAGACGGTGCTGCGTCTGGTTCCCTGGGTTCCCCTTTGTCATCTCTCGGATCTATGTCTCCAACGATCCGAGAATGTCGCCCGAGCCAGGGCTCGGGCGCTAATTGTCAATCATCAGAATTCGGGATGCGAACGATGCTGTCTGCAGTCTTCCCCTTTTCTCTGCACTGGGCCTCTCTCAGCTCAGCCACGTAACATGCACGTCCGGTGCTTGGTTGCCATGCACTACGCCAACTCCTTTGTCCGTCGGGAATTTCAGTGTGAGACACCACGGGGCCAAGGCTGCCCTGAAATCTTCGAGGGCTGGTCGTCCCAAAAACACGTTGTATGGTGAATCAACATCCAGCACTATGAATGGTAGGATTCGCACTCTCCTGCGTTCACCTTGTCCCAGTTCAACTGGTAACTCCACATATCTTACTGCGTCTGTGGTTGCGCTGTTAAAGCCATGGATTCGGGCTTTGGATGGCTTCAAATCCTTAGTCTCCAGCTTCATTTGGTCATACGCTTTCTTGAAGATGATGTTAACGGAACTTCCGCAATCAATTAGGATTCTCCTTACGAATGCCGGTCCTATCGTTGCTGCTTTGCGGGATTTCCATCCTCCACATTTGAGCAGCACTGATGCTCTGTATGTCTCAAGGAATTAGCATATCGCTCCATTTCCTGCCAATTTTTATCCGCAGGATGAGGTCCACCAGCAATTGTGTTAATAATCAATCTTCCCACAGTTCGAGTAGGTTGCTCTGGTTGGTGTAGAGCTGGGCCACGTCCGGGGTCTGAAGTCTCTTGTCTCCCTTCTGGCGTATCTTTGACGAATTCCTGCAGCTTCTTCTGCCTAATCAATTTCTCAATAGCGTCATGGAGATGCCTGCATTCGTCTGTGTTGTGCCCATAAGACTCGTGAAAGCGGCAATACTTTCCAGTCCGCTTTTGCTCCTCTGTCGATTCCTTAGGGCGTGGTTTTCTATATTGAAAAGTGTTGCAGGTCGATAAGTAGATGTTTTCAAGATACGCATTCAGTGGAGTGTATTCGTTGTAGGTTGGGATCCTTGACTTCCATCTCCCTGTTTCCTTCTTCTTTCCAGGATTTCCACTTCCAGTTCCCTTAGACTGCCCGGGCTTATTTTGGACGCTGACCCGAGTCTTTCCAGGGTTGTTGTCGGTTGCTTTCATGGCGGTGTTGCCCTTTACAAACTCCTGAACGGACCCTGGTGCCTTGTCTTTCCTTATCCACCGAGCCTCTTCCCTCCTTATGAACTGGTGGGCTTTCGAATAGAAACGTTCCAACGTAGCTGGTGGCTTTCCCTCTAACCAATCCCCAAATTCAGAGTCTGGATCCACTCCACGCATTACTGCCATCAAAATCGCGTGGTCGTTTGGATTGCTCACTTCAGTAGCAGCAACATGAAATCTCTGCAAGTATGTTTTCAGTGATTCTCCAGGAGCTTGGGTCACGCTTGATAAGGACATCACATCCTTGGGTCGAGTGGCGTGTATCCTGAATTGTTCTATGAATTTCCTTGCTAATTCGTCGAAGTTTGAGATTGACCGTGGAGGAAGTCGAGTGAACCACATGGTGGCAATTCCGGACAGAGTTATTGGAAAGCATCTGGACTTAGTTGCGTCGTTGGCCCTTGCCGAATCCATCATCCATCCGTACCTCATTACATGTTGTCTAGGGTCAGTTTTTCCTTCATAGGCGGGTATGGTGGGCATGTTAAACTTCCTTGGGTATTCAGCCTGTAGAATGGTATCTGTGAAGGGAGTATGACTCTTAGACATTCCCCAATCCTCATTAGTCAAACCTTGATTCTCTCTCATCAACTGCCTGACCATAGCTGTCAAATCCGGGGTTTGTATGGTAGGGGGAAGGTTGGGTTTCGCTCTATGGGCTTGGTTCCTAGTAGAGTGATCAGTGGCACCTGCTGGGTTATCTTCTTCCTTGCGGCGTCTACGCCTGGGAGGTTCATCAGCTGAAGTTGAGCTATCATCTTCAGAATAGGGGACAGGGCTACCTCCAGCATTCTGATGCTGTTGTTGAGCAAGTTGGGCCATGAGGTCAGCATTAACTTGCATTTGCTCAGCGAGTTGCCTTCTGCTTTCCGTAAGATTTTTTATCAAGTCATTCAATTCTGCTCGTGAAACAGCTTCCGCTTGGTTTTGGCTGGAGGGCCCCGTGCCTCGAATTGCTTGTTGATCGTTAGGTCTAAGTTGTTGAACACTAGCGGTTTCGCGGGCATCTATATTTTTGAAGGTCGATCTCGTTCGTGGCCTTCCCATGGTAGAGTCGTTGGTTGTAACTCTGAGTAGAATCAACAGATGCCTTATGGATAATTATGGATCTTCTTCGGGGGATTTATGCAATCCAGTAGCTACAAAGTAGATCCTCACAACCTGAGAATTCAATTCTCAGTGAAAGCACCAAAATGTTAGCGCCAAAATTGGTCACTAACACCCTTAGAGAGTTTGTGTAGAGAGATTAATGAAGAAGATAAATTAAAATAGAGAAGATAATATAAATTAAAATGCAGGAGACGAGAACACAGAATTTATAGTGGTTCGGCTTGTAGCATACGTCCACTTTTGAAGTTGATCTTTATTTCTTCACTAGATACTTGATTACAGATACAATCCGTCATTCAGTATTAGCATACAATCGCAAAGTAAAAGAAATAAGTCTTGAATGAGTCTTGAAAATGGCAGAGTCTCCCCGGTGCTCTCTAAAAATCTGATCCCGTTTTCTGTGCCCCTGCCTCTCTATTTATAGACGAAAGTGGGTTGGACTTCCCTGGTGGGCCAGGTGGCTGAATAGCTCGGTCCAAGTAGCGTAAGTACTATGCGCTGAACCAGAGAGGCCGAATGAGGTATGCCGAGCCTTCCTTTTCGTGTCGAACGAGGTATGCCTTTGAGTGAGGAATGTAGGTTGAATGAAGCTGGGATGCCGAACAACCTGGGAATGTCGAATGTTCCTTGGAGGACGGAAGTTCATGGATGCCGAACGATCTTATGCCGAACGATCGCATGTCGAGCGTCCTCCTTTGGCTGAACGGTATTCAATACCGAGTGCTTCTTGATGCCGAACGCGATCCCATGCCGAACGATCGTTTGTATGACGAACGCCCTTTGACCGAGCGTTTACTTCAGCCGAACGTCCACTTCGGCCGAACGTTCACTCTGGCCGGACGTGTTCTGGATGTTGGGTGTCCTTCGAATGCTGAACACACTTTACACCGAGTACTCCTTAGAGGTCGAACGTTCACTTTGGTCGAACGTTCTTGGGTAGCCGAGTACCCTTTGGATGCCGAACCTTCCTGGGAGGCCGAGCAGTGGTCAAGCCGAGTACTAAGTTGCCTGGCCAATCCCTTGGGAAACATTTAGTTTTAAAAATATACGGTTTAAATCGACATTTAAAAATAGTCTTTCGGGGCACAGTCTCGGAATTCGATGAAACCAGTTCCATTGGATACGTAACAGTGTTTTATTATCGAATTTCAAATTTCATAGCATTAAGAGTTGTAGTGTTATCGTACGGTATATAAATGCGCTGAGATTTATATCGAAAATTCAATATAATTACTAGGTCCAAAAAGCTATCTTTTCCATACGATCGAATTAGAACTTGAAACCTTTTCCATTGCGTTCAGTATAGGGGTATAACATTATGAATTCTTGGCAGCACGTCTCGGTAGGAGGTCAAGATTTTAAGTTGCATTTATCGAGACAATTTAAATTTAAATAATATTATATATATATAAGTTGATTGGTCAAATTTTTCACATCAACCGAAATTCTTTTCACATCATAACTTTTTGCCTTCAAATCATTGTAGCCTTCTTTTGCACGCCACCTCCTTTTCAAAACATCACGTCCCCTCCCTCTTATTTTCAACCAAGGCATTCAAAATCAAAAGAGAAGAAGAAAAAACATGGCCGCTCTTTCTTCTTTCAATTCAAATCAAAAATCTTGCAAGACAATTCCTCTTCTCCTCTAGAAACTTGTTCGAGTAGAATCAACAAAAATAAATGGCAAAATTGAATTCGGTTGAGAAGAGAGAGTTCATTTGATCTCATGCTCGAGCGCATCGACTCGGCGAAGTCGCGATGTCTAGTCATGGCGGAGTAGGGGTGGTAGGTCGAGCAGTTGTGCCGCGTTGGGTTTAGGTGGCGTGTGTTCAAGTTCGGTGAGGCGGACGAGGTCAGGGAGTCTAGTGCGGCGTCGCGTGGTTCTGCTCGAACTCGAGCGCGGTGATGGAACAGAAGGATCCAATTCGAGCGAAGTTGTCGCGAGGCCAGAAGTTTGTCTGATTTGCTGTTCGCGATAGGCTATGAGGTATAACAGATATTCTTTTTATTTATCTTAATAAATATATATATATACACAGAGAAAGGAAGTTTAAACCAATTTTTATTTTACAGACATACACATATATTACAGAAGGGAACTTTCTTTTTACAGAATTATGTTAACCGATCGTTTTAAACATTTTAAAATCTAATGTTATTCAAATTTAAACTTTAACTAAATCTGTTGATCTTTATTCATTAACCAAGAAAAGTGTTACAGTAAGGAAATTACCGTTTTTGTTATTTGCAAAAAAAGAGATAAAATATAAATATAAATATATCTATATAAAATATACATACATGTTTTAAACTTACGATTTAATCTTAAAATAATATATTATGATGATTAACTCATTCAATTAACTTATTAAATTCTTTTAGTTGCTAAAAATTATCAAAGGAAAATTAGTTTAAATTAACGTATTAAATGCTAATAGATAGTTCGATTTGTTCAAATATTAATAAACCATATAATGTTTGTACAAAGTCTAAAATCGTGAATGAAATGGCCGATTTGGGTCAGATTACAAAACAAAGATCAAAAGGTGAGTTAATTTGACGCAAATTGGATTATTGCTGAATTTGAACTGTTAAATTCAAATTATTGGTTGATTGCTGGAAATGATAATTCATTATCAGTCTGGATGTGATATTATATATAGTAGTATATATATATATATATATATTAGAGTGATTGATATTCCCGCATTTATATAACAGAGGAGACTCTATGCGCTCAGCATAATAGCGGATGACCCTATATACTGCGATATCCCCCTCGAAGTGAGATTGGTATTTTTCATATTGTGTTGACATCTATGGATGTAGGGAAACATGTTGGAGGGATCCAACTGGATTTCTCAAAAATGTTGAATTTATTTTCATATTCAGTTATGTGATTTATTTGATAACCTGTGATAGATTATATTTAAAATTGAAATTATTGATTGACATGGCTGGCTGATTATATTTTGGTATTTCAAGTTGTCAAAATAAAATAAAATATGATGATCAGATTTTTGAAGGAAAATAAAACGAAAACTTTAAGTAAAATAAATATAGTGAATTTGGATAAATGTAAAAGAATGAATTTGGTAAAAGATAGAAAGTTTGATTTTTAAAATCCTATTAAATAAATTCCGAATATGGGAAAGGAATAGAGATTTTAAATAAATGGGAATAAAGGAGTTTTGAGGACTCAAGTGATATCTTTAAAGAATTAAGGGATTTATTTTACATTCAGGAATTAAATGGTTTGGGAGAAATAAAAAGAGAATTTTGGAATAAAGTTTGAGATTGATATTTCATATTTAAATAAGGTTTTAAAATCGTAAGGAAGAAATGAATATGGAATTAATGGATTTCGGAATAAATTTGGATAAAACGAGAAATAGAATTTAAAGGGGAAATTAATTCAGAGAAGCGATTTGAGAAATCGATTAAGTGTTTGAAAAAGTGATTAAAAAGAGAATGAGGCTATGGATTTATAATCTGGGTTTATAAATAAAGTGAAATAAATATCTGTGGATATTTGGGATTTTACATTCACGATGGGAATGTATAAGGAGATGGTAACGTGTTTTAAAAATAAAAAGGGTGGTTTTATTTTTAAAAGTGTGGAAAGGAAAATTTACGGGATTGGAACGTAAATTAAACTGGAAATAAATTGAGAAGGATTTATAAATGATGATACCAAGCTGTGATGCCCCATACCACACATTCGCACTTAGCGGTTTACTAGCCGCTGGTCGATGCCATACTAGGAACATCATAAAACCCAGAAAATCATATCTCGCCTCGTCTCATTGGCAAATGATGAAGAGACACCATACTCGTCTTATCTCGTCTACAAGTATTAAATGGCATTGTAACTTGTCTTATCTCCTCGACAAGTGAAAACATCGCGATGTTTTGTTTACTTGCCAATGATATAAGGCAAGTCTTGAGTATATGATTTCATATTTTGAGATTTATGGTTTATGAGGCACCAAGATGGGTTATAATGGAATGGAAAGTGTATTTTGCTGAAAAGCTAGGTATATTTTCAAAGAAAAGTTTCTAAGTATAATTAAAAGTTTTAAAGATGTTTTAAAGGAATGTTTTAGGGAAATTCATTATTTAAATTTTTTAAATTTTTTTAAAGTGAATAGTAATTAATTTAATTATAGTAGTTAATTATTTTTAAAAGGTTAAATCAGTATTATGATTTGAAGGTAAATTATTAAATGTAAATATTTTACAAAAGGACTTTTATTTTAGAAGTAGTTTTGGCTTAAGTTTTACTTGGAAAATTAGTATAGAATTTCATAACTATTATTTCTGAATAAAAACATTTAAGTAGTTTTATTTTAAATATTTTAAGTGTATATTCTGGGTAAAGTGATTTTACTTTATTTAGAATCTAAATTTAAAAAGACTTGGTGCTTTGAGAGGAAATAAGATAATTGGTTGAATGATTGTTTACTTTGATAATTAAATAAACGATTATCAATATTTGCCAATGCGTTGATTGTTTCGAAGAGAGCGAGATCGGATTTAATTATCCGAAAACCACTTTGATCTGGTTTGAACATAGTGAATGAATACCGTGAAGATGATAAAGACGGTGTTTCGGTTTGTCCAGACCAAAGGC
The DNA here is from genome assembly GCA_030765085.1 of Allium cepa. Taxonomy (NCBI): domain Eukaryota; kingdom Viridiplantae; phylum Streptophyta; class Magnoliopsida; order Asparagales; family Amaryllidaceae; genus Allium; species Allium cepa. The sequence goes on from CM060945.1 coordinate 444,994,675, forward strand.
AACTTGTATGGACGAATGCTATCAGACCACCGTCATTGGAGGATGGTGAGCATTTTAAGTAAATGAGATCTTTGAAAAGGTAACGCTTAGCCTCAAGCCTCATCAACTGGGAATGGCTAAACCAGAAGAGGTGCAGCAAAGTTAAGCGGGTAGCACCCAATTTGGGCAAGGTCATCCCTGTCTAGACTCCCTTTGGTATCGGCTTTGTGGGCGATTGCTAATCCCAACCGCGGGGTGATCTTATTTATACCATCCAGTAAGGGGTTGCTCCGGTCTTGTGTTATAGGGGATCGAGAGTGGTCCTCGATACGCTGAGCTAGTCCAGGTACTGTAACGGGCAGTACCTCAGTAGCCCTGGCATTGTATGGAATCCAATCTCCAATAAGTGTCCGTACGGTTTTGATTGTGCCCAACTATGCTGAAATGTGAGATGCAAGCATTTCAGCTAGATTCTATTTTACTTTCTATAGACACTATTATAATATCAGACGGATTTGATAAAAAAATGGTTTGGTTATCGTAAGGTAAAAACCCGACATGTTTATTTGTGGCGTGGTCTTACGAGATACCTTTGATTTCAAAGATCTTGAAAACTTTAATAATTCAACTGAATGTGTTTTCTCACACTGGATTTCCAGATTGACTTAGGTATTATTTTATTATAATGCTCAGGATAGACTTAGTATTACAAATACAGGATAGGGTGCTATGGAGCTCAGGAGACGAGCTGGATGACGGAGACGTACATCACGTATCTGACTTATATTCCGCTGTGTATGGTATGCTGTGAATTTAGTTTTTGCGATGACAAGTTATTACAACTGTCCAGTGTGTGTTATTGATTGTGTGGTACTCTGATGTAATGTATAAAAATAGTATAGTTTCTTTCTGTATAAGATCAGCTATTATATATATATATTATTTCGCTGCGAACGTGAGATTCTGTGTGTTGTTTTCTCTCTTTTTCTTCTTCTACCATTTTCTTCTTTAACCCTAATGGTTCATATTTCCGTCAAGTTTGAGTTGAATTAATGGAGAATATTGTCAACTCAAAGGGGTATGGATTTGCGGGCTGTAACACTTTCTCAATGGCTGAAAACCCTAAATTATCCAACTCAATTTCAATTCAATATTCAACTTCAAATTTCAAACACTCCAAACCATATCAAATTATATTTTGATTCGAAGCTCTAGACTAGCGTAATTCACTGGTGTGTTTTGTTTTCGCGAATGAGTCACTGATCGGCCTGAAACCGTTGAGTATTTTCGACCGTTCATCTTTAATTATGTGATTTCGACGGTGGATCTTCTTCTCCTTGGTGATCGGAGGCGACCAGTTGTAGCGTAGGCCTAGCATTGATGATCCAACAGCTTGGACCTGGCCAAGTCGATCGTGGTTGCCGGTAATCGATGGTATATGGCCGGAAGTCAATCATGGTGGTGGTGTGCTTGGAGGCAACAGAGTCGACGACGACTTGGCCGTACATGCGGCGTGGGGTGACCATCACGGTGGCGTAGGCTGATGCAGGCGATAGCGTGTGTGGAAGAGAGTGCCAGTGGGAGGTGGTGGCGGCTAATTGGTGCAAGGGCTTGCATGAAGTATTCGAACGCATTCGAATCAGTGAGGTAGCTGACGTGTACATTGGTATTTTATTATTTTATTTGTTTTAATTATAACTTGTATAATCTTCTAACTTCGATATCTTTTGCATATGAACTCGGATTTATGCATAGTATCTTGCACTGCAATCGTATTGAAATTCCAGACATTTTGACGCTAGTTTGAACGAATTATGAGACTATTTTAATTCTGGGCTTAAATTGGATTTAAATTCAATATAAATTCAAAGGTGTGTGTTTTAACCCACTCACGACTTCTAAAATTTCTTATGTTTGTTAAATAAATTTAGGATGTTATAGAAATTCATTTATGGCTGTTTGGTATATTTTAAATCATCATCTTAGTTAATTTTAACTTATTTCAATTATGTCGTTATTTAATTTATAATTAAATATAAATTGCCAGTTAAATACATGTTATTGATTTTCAATTATCTATTGATGTTTATTGATTGTTTTGGATGATGATTGTGTTGGATGATTGATTGTTGATATTGGATGGATGGATGTTGTATTTTATATCGTTATAATACAACAAGTTCACTATGGGTTGAAATGATACATACCCGGACGATCTTATAGATTAGGAGAAAATCTGTGATGACCCAGAATTTTGGACATTTGAAATTGGAATATTTAACTGAATTTAAATATCTAAAAATTAATTATTAAATTGAATTTCAAATGACACTCTTTATTAAGTGGTTTAATTATTAAATTAAATGATTGGAAATTAGGTAAATTGTTCAAGCGGAAATTTTAAGCTTGTTAAAAATATTTAAAAGGCTTATAAAATCTATATTTATAATGCTAAGGTAATAAAAGCTTTAGAATTGAATTTGGAAGTGTTTTGTTAAGTTTTAAAAATATATCGTTTAAATCGATAATTAAAAATAGCCTTTCGGGGCACAGTCTCGAATTTCGATGAAACTAGTTCCATTGGATCTGTAATAATGTATTGTTATCGGATTTCAAGTTTCGTAGTATTTAGAGTTGTCGTGTGATCGTATGATAGGTAAACGGGCTGAAATTAATATCGAAGATTTAATATAATAACTGGATCCAAAAGCTATCTTCTCCATACAATCGAATTAGGACTCGAAACCTTTTCCATTACATTCGAAATAGGGGTTTAACATTATAAACGCCTAGCGGCACGCCTCAATAGGAGCTAGAGATTGTGAGTTGCGAGAAACGAGACGATTTGAATTTGAATTTAAATTAAATGTGCATATATATTTATATACAATCGAAAAATTTAAACACGTTTCATCCTTTGGTACACGTGTTTACTACCTTCTCTTATTACATACCAGATGTCCCTTTTCCCTCAAACTAAAATTGAAACGGCTGAACATAGATAAATAAAAATTAAAAAAATTATGTCGTTTTCTTCTTCCTCTTCACTCGATTTTCGAAATCAAGTACTCTTTACAAAATCAATCGCAAGGGGACTAGGGCAGCCAGAGTCGGCCGTGAGAGTCAGATCGCGTTGTTTTGGATCCGAGTTATCGAGCTTGGATGTCGTAAGCTAGGATTCCATGTTCGTGGGCTTTGGGGAGGTGATAGATGAAGTGGAGGTCGGAGTTTGGATCTGGAGGTGAAGACGCGCACGCGTGGTTTGGGTGTTTGCATGCAGTGGCGATTCGAGGTAGAGACTCGCGAGGGAATCATGATGATTGGTGATGGCGAAAGGTTTGAGCGATGGTGAGGTGGTTTTCTGGTAATCTCTTAACTTGTACTATTACTGCTTAATAATAATAATAATGTTCAGTAAGGTGTGTGTGTGTATATATATACATAAGAAGTTTAAATCCATATTTTTACAAACATATGTATATATTAAAAATTTTAAACAGTAAAAAAAATTACTATTGTTTATATACAGTAAGGAGAAAGATTTGCACCTGTTAAGCAGTTTTAAATCTTGAGTTAATCCTAGTTTAATTTAAATATATATAGGTAAAATCAGTAGAACATTAATAATATATATATATATATATACACACACACATATAGGATTTTGAAAAAATATATGAGAGTTTAAAGTTTATGTAAAATTAGATTTTTTTAAAACCGATGTGATTATTTTGGAAATAAAATAAAATGTGCATATGCACATTTTTAAATTTTACTAGCTTATTTTATAATAATGTATTTTGGATGATTAATTTATTTTATTAACCTATTTATCTATTTTTATGGAAGGATTGTAAAAGGGGAAGCAGTTAAAATAAATCATTATTAAGCAATTTATAAAATGAGATAAATGGTCCGGTTATTTCAAATATTAACAAATCCATATAATGCTTATACAAGGTTGAAAATCATGAAGCCAGTCGAGATTGAAGTGGATTGCAATCGAAAATAAAGGTGAGTTAATCTCACTCATTTGGATTACCTTTTAAACTTAAATAGTTAAATTTAAATTACTGGTTACCTGTTTGAATTGTCTGGATGTGTGTGTGTGTGTGTATTGGAGTGATTGATTTCCCGCATTATATAGCAGATGAGACCCTATGCGCCCCGCATAATAGCAGATATCCCTTTTTATACCACGATATCACCCTCGTAGTGGGATTGGTATTTTATATTGTGCTAAGATCTGTTGATGCATGGAAAATAGGTTGGAGGGATCCAACTAGATTCCTCAAAACGTTGAATTTATTTTATATTCAGCGATGTTATTTATGTGATAATCTATGATGATTATATTGATTATATTGGTAATTGAATTATTGAATGTTATGGTTTGGCTGAATATATTTGGATATTTTGAAGATATGAACGATATAAAAGATTTGATTTCAAAAAGAGATATAAGAGAGAAATATTAAGTGAAATAATTTTAGATATATAAATTAAAGAATGAATTCAGAAAGAATAAAGGTTTGATTTTAAATTCTATTAAATAAATGATGGGTATGGAAAAGAAAATTATAAAGATATTAAATAAATGAAATTAAAGGAGTTTTGGAGACTTAAGTGATATTGCTTAAGAATTAAGGGATTTTATTTTAAATTTTAAGATTTAAAATGATTGGTAAGAATTAAAAGGGAGAATTTTGAATAAAGAATGAAATGGATATTTTCAGTTTAAAATAAAATTTTAATCCAAAATAAAGAAGTGAGTTTGGAATTAATAGATTTGAAATAAATTTGGATAAGTAAAGGAGTAATTTTTAAATGGAGTAAATTTTGAAAGTCGATTTGGAAATTGATTTGGTGTTTGAAAATGTGTTTTAAAAGGAGAATGAGACTATGGAATTTATAAACTGGGTTTATAAAGTGAAATAAGATATCAGTGGATATTTGGAAGTATAAATTCATGGTGGGAATTTATAAAGGAATGGATAATTTGTTTTAAAAATAAATAGTGGTTTATTTTTTTAAATGTGTGGAAAGGAAAGTGTATTTCCCTTGAAAGCCAAGTATATTTTCAAAGAAAGATTTCCAAGTATAAGTTAGAGGATTTAAAATAGTTTTAAAAGAATGTTTTAGAAAGAAATTATTATTTAATGGCTTTAAAAATTTTAAAAGTAAATATTTATTTACATTAATTATTGTAGTAATTATTTTAAAAAGTTTAAATGGCATTATGTTTTAAAAGATAATTATTTAATATTTATACTTAATATAAATAACTTTTATTTTAAAAAATAGTTTGGCTAAAGTTTTATTTGAAAATTTAGTATAGAATTTTATAACTTTTATTTTAAATAAAGTGTCTTAAGTAGTTTACATGTTAAATGTTTTAAAGTGTATATATATACATTTGCATAAAGTGATTTAAATTATTTTAAAAACTAAATTATTAAGACTTGGTGGTTTTTAGTGGAAAGGAAACAATTGGGTAGAATTTATTCCGTGGCAGAAAAAGTGTTTTGAAAAATATTTTGAAAGGGTTAAAGTGTAGAAAAATATCTTGCGAAGATATTTTGAAATAAATAATTTGGAAATTATTAAGGCTGATGGTTGTTTTGTGTATGTTAATTGATAGTTAAATAACCGACTATCAATATTGGCCAATGCGCTGATCGTTTCGAAGAGACCAGGATCGGGATTTATTTTCCTGAAAACCACTTCGATCCGGTTTGAACGTTTTCGTGAGGAAGACAAGAGCTTGGAGTCGAAGATGGAGCAATGAAGTGCATACGCTAATCGCTATTAATCATGAGGGTGATTCCAAAATGGATGTAGTAGGAATAGTGCCTTCGATTCCGTTCGGACCCGGAACAGACTTGTATGAATGAATGCTTTCCTAACATCGTCAGGAGGACGATGAGCATTCTAAGTGAGATGTGTTCTAAAAAGGTAACACTTAGCCTCGAGCCTCATCAACCGGGAATGACTGAAAATCAGGGGTTATGCAGCAAGGCTAAGTGGGTAGCACCCAATTATGGTAAGGTCATCCCTGTCTAGAAGTCCCTTTTTATTCGGCTGTGTGGGCGGTTGCTGATCCCAACCACGAGGTACTCGGGCTATCTAGTAAGGGGTAGTCCGGTCTTGTGTTGTAGAGGAACAGGAGGGGACCTCGGTATGCTGATCTAGACCAGGTACCGTGACAGGTGGTACCCCAGTGCCTAGTCATTAGTTGGAAATCCATTCTCCCTACGTGCCTTTACAGTTTTGTTTGTAGAACCTAGTATTGCTGGAATTTAATGAATGTAACAATTTCGGCTATTTGAATAAGTATTTGTATATAGACACTAATATAATATCAGAGGATTTGATAAAAAATGTTTTGGTTATCGTAAGGTAAAAACCTAGCATGTTTATTTGTGGCATGGTCTTACGAGATACCTTTGATTTCAAAGGATTTTGAAAACTTTAATAATCCAATTGAATGTGTTTTCTCACGTTGGTTTTCCAGACTGACTCGGGTATTATTTAACTATAATGCTCGGGTCCGACTGAGTATTATAGATTACTAATTTTGGATGGACTGTTGTGGAGCTCAGGAGACGAGCTGGATGACGAGGCGTATTTCCGTAGATGTATATTCCGCTCTACCATATAAGCTGTGAATTCAGCTTTGGGAGGACGAGTTATCATAACTGTCCTGAATTGTGTTGTTGATTTTGTTGTACTCTGATGATGTAATGTATAAACAGATATAATTCTTTTTGTTATAAAGATTAGTCATTTATCTATTATATATTATATTGTTCTGCTGCGATTGTGAGATTCTGATATTGTTTCTATATCTTCTTCTACCTCCTTCTTCTAACCCTAATGGTTTGATTTTTTGGCTTTCGATTGTTCGGCATTTGATACAGTGGACGTTTTAATGTCGATTTTCGGGTGTCAAAAAATCGGATTGTTACATTGTGATATTTGAGCTGAAGGTTAAGCGAGAAACTTGGCTCTGGTGGGGATTACTCATTAGAAATAGAGTCCGTAGTACTTTAGAATGAGTTTGAGTGTATCAATAGATATGAGCGTGTATTTGTTAGTGAATATAAAAATTGATTTTATATTGTGTTGACTTATCAGTTGAGCGTTTATAGATTCTGGTTGGTGCAATCCGACCAACTGTATCGATAGGGATTTCTAAACTCTTAAACAAGATAAACCGACACAATATTGTTTTAAAATAGGTAAATGAAATAATTTTGCCCAAATTATTTTCGTATATAAAAAAATATAATTTTGTAAATTATTATAGTATATGGTTGCTTGGTTGTTAGGAAGTGATAGTATTAAATTGTTATCATTGTTGTTATGGTAATTGAAATAAGGAAATAATGGTATAACCAAAGATTTGGATATAAATTCATTTAACAAATGAAATTTCTAAATGTGAATTATAGTGTGATTTATAATTAAAATGAGATAAAATTCCAGAGTAATGTCTGAATATGAGTTGAAGGATTTAGAATTTGAAAATTTAATTCCTTTTGAGTTGAAAATGATTTTCAAAGGTTTTGGAGAAATAATAGTGATATTATTTGGGAAATATTTTTGAATTAGATTTGAAATCTGGTGAGATTTGGAATTTAAAAATATTTGAAGGGCTTTAAAGAGATAAAAGCACTAAACTCTCTCCGGTCGCTGGAAAATAACTTCGATGATGACTATAGCATCATCAATGTTCATTTTCAAGTTTCCAAGAGAGGAATTGCTACCAAATTGTTTTAAATTGCGATTGTTTGCAAAACTGGGTTTCGTTTTAAAATTCAAAGGATAGTTTGATTTGAAAATGAATTTTGTATATATAATTGATTTTAAAAATGCTTTTGAAATATGAGTAGTTGTTTAAAATACTCTGGAGTTGGTTTGAAATTTTTATAGAATATAAATGGGTTGATAGTTTGTAAAATTTTGAATATGTTAGAATAAAATTTAAGAAGGATTGAATAAAAGTAAGTGTGAATCCCAAATAAGCTGGAAGGTAAGCTAATTAATTGAAGTGAATTAAAAGAAGTTAGCAAATTGAATTTATATAAGTGGAAAACTTATAGAAAGTTTAAAATTTAAATTAAATTAGAATGTAACTAAACCAAGTTAAATAAAAAGTGAATGTTGAGGAAATAAATCTATGTAGGCTAAATGAAATAAGTTATTGGAATAAAATTTATTAGTTGAAAATGAATTTGTGAATGAATAAATGAATTTAAACTTGGAAGCAATGGAATAGAAACTGAATGTTGAAATTAAGTTTGAATGGGAAATTAGTCAAGTTGGACTAAATAAAACAAAGTTTTGAGATTAAAATTAGTAAGTAATTGATTGATATAAATGGTAAGCAAATGAAATGAAATTGAATATTAGGATGATACTTGATTTAAAATTATGCAAAATGAAGTGTAGAACTTGTTCGAATGGACTAAAAATAATTAAAGTTTGGAGATAAAACCCATTTAGATTTAAAATTAATTAGTAAGTGGAATTAATTAGAGAAATGGTTAATTAAGTATGGGATGAGATAATGAGAATAGAATTCAATATTTAAAATGAAAGGGACATTGAATTCAAATGAATTTGAAAAATGAAAATTTGAATAAAGCATAGATAAACCAAAGTGGTGAAGTGAAAATAGTATAAGAAGTATATAAAACATCTATATTGTACTTAAGAAGGGATGGTGAAATTCTTAAGTAAAATTTGGTATTGGGAAACATATTCTAAGTAAATTTGTGGATGAAGATTTAATAAAGGTGTGTGAAATGATAAGGGTGAATAAGTGAATGGAAATCGAATTAAATGTGAATAAGAAGAGAATTGATATAGATAATAATCAATTAAGATAAATACGTGGGATGTACGTATATTATTTTATTCGCATAACGATTTGATCCAGATTCGAGCACAGAATTTCGAGGTAGTTATACCGATCCGAGTTGGAATTTTTCACTCAATTTTCGACGGCGAACACTGGACATGAATTTTTGATTGATTTTGAAAATTCTCTATCATAGTTTTTGGCTATGCAAGGAGAATGACGGAATCTGATAAAGAAACCAGATCTGAGTCCGCACTAGGGAGTCGGATGAACGATACTAGTTCGGAAATGAAATTGTGTGATCAAGTGAGCGATCGAATTTGGTATTGCATACGAGTGATATATGTACATCGTTCGAATTTGAATAAAATAGATATTGAAACTTTTGTAAAGAAATGTATAAAATGATTTTGAAATCTATGATTGGATATTATTGTTAAGTAGGATATATAGGTGTTGTAAAGGAAAAGGGAATTGATGTTTTGATTTCAAGAGATAAATTTGAATTGCTCGACAAAAGGTATGTATTTAAATTTTGTGTATGAAATTTGATGATTTTCTGGTCTAGCCACTTGGCTTTTGTTTTCTTTTTGAATTTAGGGGCCCGTGGAGGTATTTTGTAGTTGTACCGATCTAGCAGCGCAAGGGAGACGCTGGCGAAATTTTTCGAAAATATAGGGAGTTAGAAAAATTTTGAGAAAATTTTGAAATTTAAATTTGGCTTTAAATTGAAATTTGAAATGGTTAGTAAATAATATTTCTTGGGAGTTATGGATGAGTTTTGAAAAGTTAGCAAGAGTGATAGTGTGTCTTTAATAAAAAGATTGTGTTGGAAAGTTGCTAGAAACTATTTGGCTTTAGAAAATAGTTAACGGGTTTATGAACCATTCCTCTTAACTAGCAATTTCGGGGACGAAATTCTTTTAAGGGGGAGGAATGTGATGACCTGGAATTTTGGACATTTGAAATTGAAATATCTAATTGATTTTAAATATCTAAAAGTTAATTACTAAATTGAATTTCAAAAGTCACTCTTTATTGAGTGGTTTAACTATTAAATTAAATGATTGAAAATTGGGTAAATTGTTGAATCAGAAATTTTAAGCTTGTTGAAATATTTCAAAGGCTTATAAAATCTATATTTATAATGCTAAAGGTAATAAATGCTTTAGAATTGAATTTGGAAGTGTTTTGTTAAGTTTTGAAAATATATCGTTTAAATCGATATTTAAAAATAGACTTCTGGGGCACAATCTCGGATTTCAAAGAAACCAGTTCTATTGGATCCGTAATAATGTATTATTATCGAATTTCAAGTTTCATAGTGTATGGAGTTGTCGTGTGATTGTACGATAGGTAAACGCACTGAAATTAATATTGAGGATTTAATATAATAACTGGATCCAAAAAGCTATCTTCTCCATAATATCGAATTAGGACTCGAAACCTTTTCCATTGCATTCGGAATAGGGTTTAACATTATAAATGCCTAGCGGCATGTCTCAATAGGAGCTCGAGATTGTGAGTTGCGAGAATCGAGACGATTTGAATTTGAATTTAAATTAAATGTGTGTGTGTATATGTATCCTCATACAATCGACAAATTTAAACACGTTTCATCCTTTGGAAGTCTACTGCCTTCACTAATTACATACCTAATGTCCCTTTTCCCTCAAACTAAAATCGAAATGGCCGAACATAGATAAATAAAAATAATTTTTTTTATGTCGTGTTTTTTTCCTATTCACTCGATTTTTGAAATTGAGATCTCTTTACAAAATCAACCGCGAGGGGACGAGGGAGGCCAGAGTCGGCCCACGCGAGTCAGGTCGCATCGTTTTGGATTCGAGTTGTCGAGCTTGGATGTCGCAAGCTAGTGTTCCGTGTTTGTGGGCTTTGGGAGGCGATAGATGAAGTGGAGGCCGGAGTTTGGATCTGGAGGTGAAGATGCGCACGCGTGGTTCGGTTGTTCGCATGCAGTGGCGATTCGAGGCAGTGACTCGCGAGGGAATCACGATGATTGGTGATGGCGAAGGGTTTGAGCGATAGTGAGGTCGAGATGGTTTTCTTGTAATCTCTTAACTCGAACTATTATTGCTTAATAATAATAATGTTAAGTAAGGTGTGTGTATCTATATATATATATATATATATATATAAGAAGTTTAAATCTAGATTTTTTACAAACATATGTATATATTAAAAAATTTAAACAGTAAAAGGAATTACTGTTGTTTATATACAGTAAAGAGAAAGATTTGTACCTATTAAGAAGTTTTAAATCTTGAGTTAATCCTAGTTTAATTTAAATATATATAGGTAAAATCAATAGAACAGTAATAATATATATATATATAGGATTTTGAAAAAGAATACAAGAGTTTAAAGTTTATGTAAAATTAGATTTTTTTAAACCAATGTAGATTATTTTGAAAATAAAATAAAATATACATATACACATATTTAAAAGTTACTAGCTTATTTTATAACAATATATTTTGGATGATTAATTTGTTTTATTAACCGATTTAACTATTTTTATGGAAGAATTGTAAAAGGGGAAGCAGTTAAAATAAATCATTATTAATCAATTTATAAAATGAGATAAATGGTCCGGTTATTTCAAATATTAACAAATCCATATAATGCTTATACAGGGTCAAAAATCGTGAAGCCAGTCGAGATTGAAGTGATTGCAAACGAAAATAAAGGTGAGTTAATCTCACTCATTTGGATTACCTTTCAAATTTAAATAGTTAAATTTAAATTATTGGTTGATTGTTTGAATTTTCTGGATGTGATATTATATATAATAGTGTGTGTATATATATACTGGAGTGATTGATTTCCCGCATTATATAGCAGATGAGACCCTATGCGCCCCACATAATAGCGGGTGACCTTTTTTATACCGCGATATCCCCCTCGAAGAGGGATTGGTATTTTATATTGTGCTAATATCTGTGGATGCAGGGAAAACAGGTTGGAGGGATCCAACTAGATTCCTCAAAACGTTGAATTTATTTTATATTCAGCGATGTGATTTATGAGATAATCTGTGATGATTATATTGATTATACTGGTAATTGAATACTATGGTTTGGCTGAATATACTTGGATATTTTGAAGATATGAAAGATATGAAAGATTTGATTTTGAAAAGAGATATAAGAGAGAAATATTAAGTAAAATAATTTTAGATAAATTAAAGAATGAATTTGGAAAGAATAAAGGTTTGATTTTTAAATTCTATTAAATAAATGCTGGGTATGGAAAAGAAAAATATAGAGGTTTTAAATGAATGAAATTAAAGGAGTTTTGGAGACTTAAATGATATTACTTAAGAATTAAAGGATTTTATTTTAAATTTTAAGATTTAAAATGATTGGGAAGAATTAAAAGGGAGAATTTTGAATAAAGAATGAAATGGACATTTTCAGTTTAAAATAAGATGTTGAATCATAAATAAAGAAGTGAGTTTGGAATTAACAGATTTGAAATGAATTTGGATAAGTAAAGGAGTAATTTTTAAATGGAGTAAATTCTGGAAATCGATTTGGAAATAGATTTAGTGTTTGAAAATGTGTTTTAAAAGGAGAATGAGACTATGGAATTTATAAACTGGGTTTATAAAGTGAAATAAGATATCAGTGGATATTTGAAAGTATAAATTCATGGTGGGAATTTATAAAGGAATGGGTAATTTGTTTTAAAAATAAATAGTGGTTTATTTTTTTAAAGGTGTGGAAAGGAAAGTGTATTTCCTTGGAAGGCCAAGTATATTTTCAAAGAAAGATTTCCAAGTATAAGTTAGAGGATTTAAAATAGTCTTAAAAGAATGTTTTAGGAAGAAATTATTATTTAGTGGTTTTAAAATTTTTAGAAGTAAATATTTATTTAAATTAATTATAGTAGTAATTATTTTAAATTTTTTAACTAGTATTATGTTTTAATAGATAATTATTAATATTTATACTTTGTATAAATAACTTTTATATTAAAAAGTAGTTTGGCTAAAGTTTTATTTGAAAATTTAGTATAGAATTTTATGACTTTTATTTTGAATAAAGTGTTTTAAGTAGTTTATATTTTAAATGTTTTAATGTGTATATATATTTTTGGATAAAGTGATTTAAATTATTTTAAAATCTAAAGTATTAAGACTTGATTGTTTTCAGTGGAAAGAAAAAAATTGGGTGGAATTTATTCCGCGAGAGAAAAAGTGTTTTGAAAACTATTTTCAAAGGGTTAAAGTGTAGAAAAATGTCTAGAAGATATTTTGAAATAAATAATTTGGAAATTATTAAGGCTGATGGCTGTTCAGTGGATGTTAATTGATAGTTAAATAACCAACTATCAATATTGGCCAATGCGCTGATTATTTCGAAGAGACCGGGATCAGGATTTATTTTTTCGAAAACCCCTTCGATCCGGTTTGAACGTTTTCCTGTGGAAGACAGGAGCTTGGAGTCGAAGATAGAGCAGTGAAGTGCAAGGGCTAATTGCTATTAATCCTGAAGGTGTTTCCAAAATGGATGTAGTTGCAGTAGTGCCTTCGGTTCTGTTCGGACCCATAACGGACTAGTATGGATGAATGCTTTCAGAACATCGTTAGGAGGATGATGGGCATTCTAAGTGAGATGTGTTCTAAAAAGTTAACGCTTAGCCTTGAGCCTCATCAACCGGGAATGACTGAAAATCAGGGCTATGGAGTAAGGCTAAGTAGGTAGCACCCAATTAGGGTTAGGTCATCCCTGTCTAGAGGTCCCTTTTTATTCATCTGTGTGGGCGGTTGCTGATCCCAACCATGGGATGATCTTACTTAGGCTATCCAGTAAGGGGTAGTCCGGTCTTGTGTTGTAGAGGAACAGGAGGGGTCCTCGGTACGCCGATCTGGACCAGGTACCATGATAGGTGGTACCCCAGTGCCTAGTCATTAGTTGGAAATCCATTCTCCTTACGTGCCTTTACGGTTTTGTTTGTAGAACCTAGTAATGCTGGAATTTAATGAATGTAACAATTTCGGCTATTTGAACAAGTATTTGTATATAGACACTAATATAATATCGGAGGATTTAATAAGAAATGTTTTGATTATCGTAAGGTAAAAACCTGGCATGTTTATTTGTGGCATGGTCTTACGAGGTACCTTTAATTTCAAAGGATTTTGAAATCTTTAATAATGCAATTGAGCGTGTTTTCTCACGCTGGTTTTCCAGACCGACTCGAGTATTATTTAACTATAATGCTCGGGTTAGACCGAGTATTATAGAGTACAGATTTTGGATGGATTCCTGTGGAGCTCAGGAGACGAGCTGGATGACGAGGCGTATTTCCTTAGGTGTATATTTCACTATACTGTATAAGCTGTGAATTCAGCTTTGGGAGGACAAGTTATCATAACTGTCCTGAATTGTGGTGTTGATTTTGTTGTACTCTGATGATGTAATGTTTAAATAGATATAATTCTTTTTGTTATAAAGATTAGTCATTTATCTACTATATATTGTTCCGCTGCGATTGTGAGATTCTGACATTGTTTCTATTTCTTCTTCTACCTTCTTCTTCTTTAACCCTAATGGTTCGGTTTTCCGACGTTCGATTTTTTGGCATTTGATACAGTGGACGTATTAATGTCGATTTTCGGGCGTCAAAATCGGATCGTTACAAAATTGTTATCGGTTGAAATGATAAACTCGAACGGTTTTCATTTTATTTGAAAATGTTGATTTTGGTACTGGTTGAAATGATATATATATATATATATATATATATATATATATATATATATATATATATGAATTCTTGAATTTGGATTTTGTGTTGGAATTGAATTATTTAAAAGGTTTAAGTTAAACTTTTAAGTTTTATTTAAAGTGGTTAAAATCGATACCTCGAATTATTTGCAATCCTTCAATAATTATATCCACGTTGTACACTTGATAGGAGATGGAAAATTCCGTAACATCTTTGAAGCCATTGCGCTCACGTTTTATTTTAGATTAACTTGACTTACATAAGACCTTTTAGTCTTGACTCGAATGTTTTGTTTTCATTATGCTCAGGTCAGTCTGAGTTTTTTCAGTGTATTGAAGACTATTTTCTGGAGGACGAAGACGAAGATTCAGTATATTATTACTATTTATCATAATTATTCCACATTCTTTGTTCCAATTCATTATTTGTTTATTCCTACTATATGTATAACTCTGATTTGAATTTATAAAAGCGCAATCAAATGTTATTTATAAACAACTTCATGAACTATTTATTTGATTATTATATTTTATCGTTCCGCTGTGAGATTCTGTGTTTTGTTTTTCCTTCTTTTCTTTTATTTTCTTATTTAACCCATTAACAATCCTCCCTTTTGAATGGTTTGAGTCTTACATGTGTGGTTTATTGTCGATTTGAACCGTCCAGAAAGGTGGGTCATTACAGTTGGTATCAGAGCTTTGGTTTAGACATTCCTTAGCCTGTTGGGGTTAACTCATTAGAGATAGGGTAGTAATATCCTAGAATGAGTTTGTCTGAGTGTATATTTATATGAGAGCATGTATTTCTTAGTTTTATAAAAATGTTTTATATAAGTTTTGAAATGAAATAATTTTCCTCATATTATATGTTATATAAAGGAATAAATATTTATAACCAATATAGTTTTTGTAATGTGTTTGATTTATGAAATGGTAATATTTAATATTATCATTTATTGTGGATTAGTTGAGCTTTTGTCTATTTATAAGCATTGATAAATTATTTTTGATTGAATTAATGGACTAAACATTAGTTTATAATGGTGTATTAAAGAGAATAAAATGAATAATTTGGATATTTGTTCATGAAATTAAAATATTGTTGTGAATTTTTTTGTTGTTGACCGGTAGTAGCAACTGTTGAAATAAAAAGGTATATTTGGATATTTTGGATAATCAAACCTTTTGAATTAATATATGAGTTGAAACTTAGAAATTGGGTTGAATTATACGGTTGAATTGATAACCTTAATTTGTAAGCAAGTGCAACAAGGTTTAATTTGTCATATCTATGTCTAGTTAATGAATAGAATTGTGGTATACATTATTGGCATGTAATATGATAATATACAAGAGTGAATTTTTAACCATGGGAAATTGAAACTGTGATTAAGGAAATGTTGTGAATGAGATTAAATTGGAAAAATATGCTTATAAACTTAATTAACATTTATGAAATGTGCTATAAATAAATTGAAAGGTAAAATTGAAGACTAATTGAATAAACAAATATGAATTAAAGGTGAAATAATTATAAATAAAGCCATGACTTGTAAGTTGCTATGAAAATGGAAGTTGCAATAAATAGTTATAATTAAACCTGTGAAAACTTTAAGCTCGAATAATGTTTTATAAAAGAATTTATGCTTTTATAAATTGGTTATAAACTTAAGAAAATTCCTTGTGAAATGATTTGCAACTAAATGTAGCATTAAATGAGAAATATTACATGTGAAATGAATGTAATTTAAATTAAAGAGAAATATAAGCAATATTACGAGAGTGGATATATTAATGTTTTATTTTAAATGGAGAAACTTTGTGAGACAAATATTAAGGTATGAAGTGATATTTGTGTTAATCAATCAGACTAAAAATGAATTTAATTGAAATGAAATTGTGATGAAACAAATTGGAATAATTACATAAGTTGTATGTATATTATTTTATTCACAAAATTAATTTGATCCGGATTTGAGTACACAAGTTCTATGTGAATTACACCATTTCGTGTTAGGAATTTTCCTTCGATTTTTGATGGCGAATATTTGATATGGATTTTTGGTTTGGTTCTAGAATTCTCTATTATAGTATATGGATATGCAAGGAGAATGATGGTTTCTAGTCAAGAAACCATATCGAAGTCCGCATTAGGGAAGTTGAATGGACAATACTAGTTTGAAATCAAACTTGTGTGATCGAGCAAGCGATTGAATGTGCACTACAAGAAAACTGTGGTTTATCTACTCCAATATTGCATAAGCGGGGCGTAGGTAAATACAGCAGCTACCCCTACGCCAATTCTGGCGTGGGTAAAACCTGTGTTGGTAATAAAATACCTACATATTACCTACGCCATCCATGGAGTTGTTTCTTATGCCTTTCCTACGTCATAATTTTTCTATGCCTTCCCTACGCCATGTTGTTCCTACAGTTTTGTTACAACATTTTTACTTCTTTGGCTGCTCACATCTTTCCTACGTCATTTGTTTACCTAGTCTTCCCTACGTCCAGTTTTCCTATGCTTTCCCTACGCCATTCTTACATATTACGTTTCCTACATCTTTTCTACGCCATTCATTTATCCATGATTTACCTATGCCTGTGTTTTTAATGTTTTTCCTATGCCATGCACATGACTTTTTTTTGCATCAATATTCCATTTACCTACGCCTTCCCTACGTCTTTGCTGAAGCAATTTTGATATATTACTATTGTATTTTATTTCACCACATTAAATAGAAACTAAAATAAACTTACTTATATATATACACACACATTCCAACAAAAAGATTAACATCAAACTATTCATTTTTAATTCAGAAAACAAATATCTCATTCATAATACAAAGTCAAATAATATTAATCAAGTTCCTTTATGTCAAAATAATATGATAATATGTTCATGATACATGACATTATATAGATACCATTAAGAAAGTTTTCAATACCATCATCCCTCACGACGATCATTCAGCTCTCCATCAAATCGCTGTTGAAGCACCTCGGTGAGTTATTCATACTACATCTTCAGCATTTGAATCTCCCCTTCTTGACGCTTCACCTTTTCTTCTAGTTTGGCTCTAGTCTGTGCTTCTCCCTTATTGATGCTATAAGCGGTGTCTTTGTTTTTCTGCATTTTATCAAATATTGCATCAATTTCTACATTTTAAACTAATTAAAATAATGTTTTATCGAAAGTTTAAATACTTACTCCAGGGATATTGCCAAAATATGGCCTTCGATCCTTTCTTTTAGCTATAGCACCGGTAAGCATGTCGAATACTTCTTTCTCGACTTTATATGAAATTACTATGCCTTGACTTTTCAATTCTAGTTTGATATTGTGCCTGTATTTGTAATTTTCCAAATAAATTTTACTAGATATATGTATAAATCAAGTTATGGTGTAGGACAGCTAAGTGCATACTTTAAATCTACATACTCCGTTTTGCATAGTATCATAGATGTACCTGATAACTTAACATGGGAATATGTCCGATTAGATAGGTAATCAAATCAATATTGGTATATCCAACACAAAACTAATTGACATTTATAAATTTCACTATTTGCAACATACAGGTATATGCTTTTTGCTCATGTATATGCTAAAGCATGATATTACCCTTTCATCTCTAATATATTGGATAGTTATGAGTGTTGTAAATAAGCTGTGCAATATAATTGATGGGGCTTGCCGGAGCATCTCTTCCGTTTGTCTGTTGAAAGTTGCTGACGTGCATAGTTAATACTCATTGTTTCTCTAGCAGCAATATTAACTATCTGAGTTATCTAAATTTCTAAAGCTCTAATATATAGATACTTTAGTTCTAAAGCTCTAATAGAAAGATACTATCTGATTTAGCAATATTAACTCGCTACGAAATGAACTTAGTTCCTACAGTTCCTAGCAACATTATTATCTCGAAATGAACTGCAAACCTTAGTATAAACTCAACCGTCAAGTATGATGATTGCTTAAAATGGTAGTTTATAACCTAAAAAATATGTTGCAGAGAATAGATCAACGTAGATTGAAAACATTTTCCAGAAGTTAGTTGGAACTGCTGCTATTTGAATTCCGCCAATTAATTAGGAAATGAAAAATACTAGTACGTTCCTCACAGCAAGAAGAATAACTAAAAAAATTAAAACCTCATGTTCAACTACGTGTTGTCCGAGGTAGGACGGGTTTGATAACAAAATGTTGTACCATATCAATCCTTGAACAAAAATGTGATACATATTTACTTGCTTACTCTAAACGAACTATCACTTTAAATTTCAGACTTCACCAACCATATGTATCCTGTGAGAAAAGTAAAGCTCAAGCTGTATTACCAACTACACTTTAAATTTCTAAAACTTGTTAATCAAATTGTCAACAATTAGTACATATCTAATTAATATATATTAGGTGCCTGAGAAGGACTTGTATATTTAATCTTTCTTGTCTCGTCTTTAAAAATAAATTTCATATCTTCACAAATCTATTACATATAATATATTACGTGTCATTGCATAAGTCATTTCTCATAATAGAAATTTGTCTAACCTTAACCAATATACGTAGAAGTTTAACTAGTTGTGGAATCAAAATCATCAAACCAACTAATTATTGAGTCAACAATTATGTGTACCTGACTTGCAATGTACTAGTAACCTGTTTAGGTGAATAACTTCATAAATCATAACGCACACTTTCCATAACTGGCAATAAATATTAATGAAACTTAATACCTCCGAATCTCCAATCTTTTAAAAAAACAAACTTGATACTAATTAGTAGGAATTTGTTTAGGAACCTTAATACGTCATAAGTAGGAACTGAATCTCTACTTTAGTTGAAAAGCAATCGATGCGTAAGTACACCTAGTGGTTTGAGCCGTTAAATCTAAAATATAATGGCTTTGACCAACCGACACTATTTCTTTTAGGCTATTAGATTTTTGATCAAATAACCCAAGTTATTCTAGGCTATGAAATCTACATACTTCAAACTACTTAACTAAGTACATTTACTTTAGGTGTATGTTATACGCACATATTAAACTATTAACCAGTTATTAAAACCAAGCTATAAGAATCATTTAATGTAAATTCCATCGATGCTTCATTAATCCATCCACTAGTGGCAGATCCGCTATTTGAAGTGACATTGTGAGTCCTACAATACACTTCCCAAGTAGTTGGCTCCCTATTAAGTTCGTCGGTCTAGAAAATAAAGACAAAAATAGAGTAAAAATGTGATAAGCTGATGTAAATTAACGTTAAAACAAGATTTTAGAGATCAAACCAAATCGTTTCGATAATCCGCAAAGGATCTCGAACCATCACAATGTCGCTTTTTGTTTTGAGCCCTAGAGTTTGCAGCTTTTTTTGCCTGAGCTTTTACTTCAGGAAGCTCCCAATATGCCAAAAACTGCTCATATATCTTCTGGGGTAGGTTCGGATGCTTCTTCTCTGACTCTTTCATACTGTGAATCCAGTCCCGATACTTCAAACTTGCTTCCCTATTCCATATCTGCTTCACAATTGCTGGTGAAGGATCATCTCTCCATTGAAATGACTCCAGTACATGTAGTGGAAAATATTATGACCAAAAAAATAGATGTATTATCCCGCCTTTTGGTCAAGGCCGGAATATCAACAAGCTGGCAAGAAAGGATGGATATCAGGATTGGAGATCGATTGAAAACCGAGGCTGCGATCGACGTCGTTAAAATTTGGCCGAGCTCTGATCAGAACGGAAACGATTGGATGTGATGAACTAGGTTAGTAGAGGCTACATCTTAAATTTCAAGTCAATCGGAGCTCGTATGCTCGAGATATGGATGGATCAAGGTATGTGAATGTTGGTTCGAGTCGATACATTTCGTATCGATCGTCAAGCAAAGTTTCGAATCGATACCGTTCGTATCGGTCGCAGGGGTTCAAATCAATGGATTTCGTATCGATCAATATGGATTCGACACGATGGTTTCGTATCGGTCAGGTTGGAAAGAGGCAGCGTGTCTCGAATCGATACTCTCGTATTGATAGTAGAAGGATTTGGCACTTTCGTAACCATGGGAGGCTATCGGAGTTCGTATCCATCAGGTAAGGCTTCACTTGTATCCATCAGGTAAGGCTTCGTTCGTGTCCAGTCCAGTCTTCGTATCCATATGATTGGCCCTTCGTGCGCTTTTCATCTCGATCGATAATGCCTCACATAATATTATTTCATATCGATCGGATAGATCGATACGAAACATACTCCTGAAATCGATACAAAGAGGATACGATGCAAGCAGTTGGGTACGAATGCAAAGCGAAATTATTGGCACGAACGAACGCAAAGTATGGATGCGAGCGCGACTCAAGGGAAGAAACGTTCAACTCGGCACGAAGTTAGGTTCTGGCCTTGGAAGTTGTGCCACGTCATCTCGCGTGCACGTGCCTTGATCGAGTCGAACAGGAGGGATGCGAATGCATGGATTCGAAGATGGCAAGCTACGGAAAACATGAGATTGCATCGACCATATCCCCTAAACCACAGATCCAAATACTATGAAATTTTCACAGGAGCTTACGTACAAGCTAAGGAATGTCTCTGCCGAGTTTCAGCCCGATTGGACAAATTCTTGATCGATACAAAATCGATTCGTATCGATCACGGATCAAGTCAAAACTTGGCGGAGTCGGTTGCATGGGCCCACTCACGTGCCAGAAGAAGTCTCCTAAAGTTTGAGCGCGATATCAGCCTCCTACACCTATAAATAAACCCCTGAAGCCTACAGAAAAGGATCTTTTTGGTTGTTGGACGTCCAGACTCTGCCGGATTCAATTCTACTCTTCTCCGTCGTTGTTGTACTCAAATTACTTCATTGTAATCATTGTAATCACCTGTAATCAGCAAGGATAATCAATAAAAAAGAAAATCTTTGAAGTGGACGTTGGCCGGAGATAGCTGAACCACTATAAATCTTGTGTTTCTGTTCATTATTTCTGTATTGCAGTTTGTTGCATACTTAGATCTGTGACTTGTGTTTGGAATATTGCTGACTTATATCCATAACTTGGTGCTTTCACGATATTCGGGGTTTGTGACCAATTTTGGCGCAAACAGCTTGGTGCTTTCACTGAGAAGGATTAGCACCCGCTACACCAGATTTGAAGCTCAGATTTGAAGGACTTAAAGAATTCTGAATTCGAATACGATGACTCGGCAAACTAGCAAAAGGCAAAGAGCTGAAAAAAGCATACAAGGAGGAAGTCAAGAGGCATCCTCCAGAGCTGGAGAAGGACAAGATTCTATTTACATTACCAGGGATAAAATGGGAGCTATGGCAGATTCATTGCAGGAGAGATTGTTGAAGAGTCAACAGGACATGATGCAGGCTTTCTTTGAACAGATAATAGCTGCAGGGGCACAGAATTTAGGACCAGCTACAATGACTGCGAATGTAGAACAAGGAGCTAGGATTGCAGGGCCCAATGAAGGACACAGTACAGAGCTAGAATGCAATCAACGAGGGCTTGGGGGCAGGCCCGCAGGATCTGACACTAGAGGACCTCTAGATGGAGCCTAATAGGCTAGAACGAACGCTGATGTTAATGAACCGCATGAAAAATATGTACTAGAATTCCCTCTGGGGCATGGGGGGCCACTTTTAACAGACAATGCTGGATTAATTGAGATTATTAGGAGAACCATGCATGGAGGTTTGACCAACAGAGATTTAGAAGGAGTGAACAGGATTCCGTTTACTCGAGAAATCAGGATAGCTCGGAATCCACCCAACTTCAAGCTACCTGGCATGGAAGTATACGATGGCAAGGCTGACCCAATGGATCACTTGATGAGATACACCAGACACATGGAAGTGCTGGGGGCATCGGAGGAAGTAATGGCCCGATGTTTCCCATTATACTTGACGGACCTAGCTGCAATGTGGTTCAGGCGCTGGGGGAAGGATCTATCAGGACCTGGAGGGAGTTGGTCGACAGGTTGTTGGGACAATTTTGGGTTCATATCAAGAGACCGAAGAACGTAATGACGCTAACGTCGGTAAAGCAAAGGGCGGATGAATCACTTAGAGCTTTTCTAACTCGATTCAATGAGGAGGTTGCTTCGGTGGATCGACCGGATCCATCGATGGTTCTGATGGCGGCGGTGTTGGGAATCAGAGAGGATTCAGATTTTAAAGTATCCCTGATATGGGACCCACCACTGGATCTTGGAGAATTCTTTCATGAAGCTGAAAAATTCCTTCGACAAGAAGATGCATGTACAGATTTGAAACTAAAGGAGGTGCATGCGACTGAGGGTGGAGGACCATCCAACGGAGGCTCGGATAAAGATAAAGGGAAAAGGAAGTTGGATGACGATGTGGGAAAAGCTAGGAAGCGATGGAAGGATCCAAAGTTTTCTACATACATAGGATTAAATGAAACATTGGAGCGGATCTATATGGAAACCCAGAATCGCCTTCCCTACCGAATGCCGGCTAGGAGAGAGCCATCCGAATGGGAGAGGGCATCAGGAAGGCACTGTCTCTTCTATGATTTGGATGGACACAATACCAACAGATGCAGGCATTTAAAGGACATAATTGAGGAACATGTGAGGAATGGACAATTGAGGCAGTATGTTAGGGCTCGTAATGTAACGGCGGAGCAGGTGCATCCAATGCCTACCTCAAACCATGATGGTGTGAGGCTCAAGGATGATGGTCGATTGGTTATCAATTGACTAGGATGTTATGAAATAAGTAGCAAGCCACTGGCGAACGGTAAGATCATTTACACATGTACGGGGACGGAGATGGCCCCTAGGCATGCTCTGAATGGTGGTAGACCGCGATGCTATGGTTTGTGAAATCTATCTTTTGTTTTTGGATTGGACACTCGTTTTTTTGGTTTGGTTTTGGAGTTTGGATTGAACTCCTGGTTTTGTTTGCTTCCTGGTTTGGATTCTCATTTGGATGATTGTTTTCTGTTTTGGATGTTGATTCGGATTTCTGATTTTCTGATTTGATTTGGATTTTGAACAGGATTTTGATTGGATTTTTATCTACTTTTTTGGTAAATGGTCGTCGGGTATGGATAATACCTGACAAGGATGAGTCACTTTGCCCGAACTTGGTGAATTGACTCATTCAAGTCGTCGAGTATGGACTATGCTCGGCAAGGGTCCGAAGCGACCAGGATTCGGCCTAGGACTTAGACCCAATATTATTGGTTATTATTTCAGGTCGTTGAGTATGGACTATGCTCAACAACGGTCCAAAGTGACCAGGATTCAGCTTACGACTTAAGCCACGGCATTACTTACGTCCAGGGACACTGGACCACGGTTGTCAAGTGTGGATTGCACTTGGCAAGAACCCGAAGAGGTTAGCTCAACGTCCAGAGACATTTGACCATGGTCGTCAAGTGTGGATTGCGCTTGGCAAGAACCCGAAGAGGTTAGCTCAATGTCCAGGGACACTGGACCACGGTTGTCAAGTGTGGATTGCGCTTGGTAAGAACCCGGAGAGGTTACGGATTTGGATATCGACCTGGAGAGGTCCTGGATTTGGTTATTGGCTATTGGATAAGGATGAATTAGGATTCGGCTGTCGAGTTCAGATGGATATGGAATGGATTAAAGGCTTTGGTTACTGGACTTGGGACTGGGCGTGAGCTCAGAACAATCGAGAATGATGTACTCTGATGATACGATTATGGACTTCGAATATCGGATTCAGAACTATTTAAAGCACGCCTTCTTATTAGAAGGCATGTTTTGGGGGGCAAATGTTATCCCGCCTTTTAGTCAAGGCTGGAATATCAACATGCTGGCAAGAAAGGATGGATATAAGGATTGGAGATCGAATGGAAACCGAGGCTGCGATCGACGTCGTTAAAATTTGGCCGAGCTCCTATTAGAACGGAATTGATTGGAAGTGATGAACTAGGTTAGGAGAGGCTACGTCTCAAATTTCAGGTCAATCAGAGCTCGTATACTTGAGATATGGATGGATCAAGGTATGTGAATGTTGGTTCGAGTCAATACATTTCTGTATCGATCGTCAAGCAAAGTTTCGAATCGATACCATTTGTATCGGTCGTCAGTGGTTCAAATCAACAGATTTCATATCGATCAATATGGATTCGACACGATGGTTTCGTATCGGTCAGGTTGGAAAGAGGGGGCGTGTCTCGAAACGATACTCTCGTATCGACAGTAGAAGTATTTGGCACTTTCGTAACCATGGGAGGCTATCGGAGTTCGTATCCATCAGGTAAGGCTTCACTCGTATCCATCAGGTAAGGCTTCGTTCGTGTCCAGTCCAGTCTTCGTATCCATATGATTAGCCCTTCGTGTGTTTTTCGTCTCGATTGATAATGCCTCACATAATATTATTTTGTATCGATCGGATAGAACGATACGAAACACACTCCTGAAATCGATACGAAGAGCGATACGATGCAAGCAGTTGGGTACGAATGCAAAGCGAAATTATTGGCACGAACAAACGCACAGTATGGATGCGAGCGCGACTCAAGGGAAGAAACATTCAACTCGGCACGAAGTTAGGATCTGGCCTTGGAAGTAGCGCCACATCATCTCGCGCGCACGTGCCTTGATCGAGTCGAACAGGAGGGATGCGAATGCATGGATTCGAACAAGGCAAGCTACGAAAAACATGAGATTGCATCAATCATATCTCCTAAACCACAATTCCAAATGCTACGAAATTTTCACAGGAGCTTACGTACAAGCTAAGGAATGTCTCTGCCGAGTTTCAGCCCGATTGGACAAATTCTTGATTGATACGAAATCGATTCGTATCAATCACGGATCGAGTTGAAACTTGGTGGGGTTGGTCGCATGGGCCCACTCACATGCCTGAAGAAGTCTTCCGAAGTTTGAGCGTGATATCAGCTTCCTACACCTATAAATAACCCCCTGAAGCCTACAGAAAATGGATCTTTTTGGCTGTTGGACATCCAGACTCTACCAGATTCAATTCTACTCTTCTCCATCGCTGTTGTACTCAAATTTCTTCATTGTAATCATTGTAATCACCTGTAACCAGAAAGGATAATCAATAAAAAGGAAAACCTTTGAAGTGGACGTAGGCCGGAGATAGCCGAACCGCTATAAATCTTGTGTTTCTGTTCATTATTTCTGGATTTCTGTTTGTTGCATACTTAGATCTGTGACTTGTGTTTGGAATATTACTGACTTATATCCATAGCTTGGTTCTTTCACGATATTCGGGGTTTGTGACCAATTTTGGCGCAAACAAGATGCAACACAAATACACTAATATTATTTTACTAGAAACTCCTGAAACATCACTTTCTTAACACCATCGGGGATACTTTTAAAATTGGGCCAAAAATCGTTAACCCGTGCTAACAAACCAACTCGAATAACATAAGATGTAGCTCTGGAAGTGAACTCATATCTGAAACATATAAATGTAAAGCATTAATATACATTACTCTTACTGTTTGTATGAGATATATCATTCTAGCACGATAATGGGTTTTTGACAATGGATACAATTTGATAGTGTTTAATAAAAGGTAAAATTTGTAAATTAAGAAGAAAAGTAATGGTAGTAAAACTGTTGTTCATGGAGATTGAAGTTTTTATTTGTCCGAGTAATAGGTTTAGCAGAGAAGGTTCATGTTAAAATAAATCAGATTTTGGATGAAGAGAAATTGAAAAGTGAGGCTTTTTTCACAGTAGGAAATGTAGCAAGAATAATGCACTTTCTAGGTTTACAGTAACTGGTGAATTGTAGGCTACTACTGTTTATAAGCTAAAGTACCACCAAACAAATCAATTTTTATTTACGCATGCCCACTCATGATCCTGATAATGCCAGCAAATTGTATAGTATAATAACCCACAAAATCAATGTAAGACAAATATAGCCATTAACCTACACCAAACATGACACATATATGTGCAGAGCTTACAGACAGTAAACGATGATATAGACTGATTGCATATGCTATGCACATGGGTACATAACACACACACAATTGTATTTTAAGTATCACGCTGTTCAATATTCATTCAAAAGAGGCAAAGTCTACATTCGGTGTTTGAACAACACAATAAACTAATAGTAAAAACGTATTGATAATTTGTCCGAGTACGTGCTTCTACATATACTTTAGCTAGTGTTGTTATCATGAAATAAACCGGAAATTAACAAAGTAGCACGTTTATTTTATTAGACGCCTTAAATAAATAAGTAATGGTTGATATCATGAAGTTTTAGGTACAATTCGATGACTTATATTCACCAGTAAAGCAAATATAGACTTTAGCTAGTGTGTTTATGTTGTTATACCTTAAATAAACACACTTCAATAGTTGAAAACAGTAAAATTTTGGGTTCACAATACTATGACCGTTCGCAAGTTTTAAAAACTTAATTTTTCAATCCAAGCTGATATTTAATAAGTAACTCTAGTCAAAATATACAAACTGATGCACACAATGACATATACCATTCGAGTATTTAACTCTAACTCTATACAAAATTATGCCCTAACATGCTTATAATTACAGCAGCAGATGGAAAATCAGTCTGATGTGTTTCCAGCATAAAGATCAAAATGGCGTCCTATCATGCTATAATTAAATACAGACTGCATGATTCACTAAATTCAGTAAACATGAGTCACATGTTTGTTAATATCTCAAGATCAAGCATTAGTTTTCTTGATAAGAAGTAGCAACACTTGGTCCTTTTGATAGATATTTGGTAATGTCAAAACATAAATCTAGTATAAATTTCATTGTATCTGCGTCAAATCTTTTTCATATAGCTAACAAAAGACAACATCAATTAATCATTTTGCAAGAATCTTACTGTAACGACCTGCAAATCCGATCCCCTGAGTCAACACTATTCAACATCAATCAACTCAAGACGAACAGAAATGCGAACCATTTTGATTAAAGAAAATAAGGTAGAAGGAGAAAATAGAAAACAACAACATAATCTAACCAACGCAGTGGAATAAAATATAATATATATTAACAGATCTTTATACAAAAGAAAACTATATCTGTTTATACATACATCATCAGAGTACATCATCAGAGTTCACCAACATCAATAACATACAACTGGATACACAACAGAATAATAATCAAATACGAAAGTACGTATCGCCATCCAGCCCGTCTCCTGAGCTCCACGGCATCTTATCCTGTATTCTATAATACTCGGTCTGACCCGAGCATTATAGTTAAATAACACCCGAGTCAGTCTGAAATAGCAGCGTGAGAAAACCACACTCAGTTGATTATTAAATTTTCAAAAATCCCTTTAAAAACAAAAGCATCTCGTAAGACCACGCCATAAATAAACATGTCAGGTTTTTACCTTACGATAGCTAAAATTTTTTTTATTAAAGTTCTCTGATATTATAATAGTGTCTATAGAAAGTAAAATAGAATCTAGCTGAAATGCTTGCATCTCACGTTTCAGCAATAGTTGGGCACAATCAAAACCGTACAGGCGCGTAGGGAAAATGGATTTCCAACAAATGACTAGGCACTGGGGTACCACGTGTCATTGTACGTGGTCTAGATCACAGTACCGAGGAGTACGCCCGCTCCCCAACAACACAAGGCCCGAACCATCCCTTACTGGACTGTTCCGAATAAGATCATCCCATGGTTGGGATCAACGACCGCACCACTAAGCCAAAATAAAGGGACATCTAGACAGGGATAACCTTACTCTCAAGTGGGGGCTACCCACGAAACCTTGCTGCATAACCCTTGATTTTCAGTCATTCCCTGTTGATGAGGATCGAGGCTAAGGTTACTTTTCCAGAACATATCCCTTAGAATGCTCATCGCCCACCTGACGATGTTCCATAAGCATTCGTCCATACAAGTCCGTCCCGGGTTCGAACGGAACCCAAGGCACTACTCCTACTACATCCATTTTGGAAATATCCTCAGGATTAGTAGCAACTAGCCCTTGCACTTCACTACTCCATCTTCGACTCCGAACTCCTTTCACGAAACGTACAAACCGGATCGAAGTGGTTTTCGAGAAATAAATCTCGATCCCGGTCTCTTCGAAATGATCAGCGCATTTGGCCAATATTGATAGTCAGTGATTTAACTATCAATTAATATGCACAAACAACCATCAACCAATAAATAATTTCCCAATTATTTATTAATCCCAAAAATATCAAACCCTTTTGAAAACAGTTTCAAACTATCTTCCTTTTGCTCCCAAATATTTTCTATTTCCACTGAAATCACCAAGCACCAAATTTTTGATTATTTTAAAATAATTTAAAAAAAATTTATCGTAAAATATGCTTTAAAATTTAAATTTAGAAAGAAAGACTATTTTAATACTTAATTTAAAAATAATACTTTAGAAATAATTAAAATAAGGTTACTTTATAAAATATAAAACTAGATTTGTCCCCTTTAAATAAAATACTAAGTCACCTTTAAATAATTACTACGATAATAAATTTGAAAATACTTACTTTAGAGTCCAAACATATAGAAAAATATAAATTTTCTAAAACATGTTTTCATTTTTAAAAAAACTTGAAACCTTTATCTTGCATTTAAAAATTACTTTGAAAACGTACTTGGCTACTCGAGGGAAATATACTTCTCTTCGCTTCCCTTTAAAAGTAAATCACTATTTATCTTTAAACAAATTTTCTCATTTTCTCTTAATAAATTCCCACCTTGAATTTTTTCTTCCAAATATCCAATTCCAAACACCTAAATCAATTTCCAAATTGATTTCCAATTTACTTCATTTATTCCAAAATCTGGTAATTTCAGATTATGATTTAAAATACTTTTACTGAAAATTTCAATTTTTGATCTCTCAAATTACTTCTTAATACTTTAAATAAATTTAAACTTTGAAATTTAAAATAATTCGTTATTCCTTTAATTGATATCATTTAAGTTTATAATTCATTTATTTCTATTTATTCAAAACCCTTTTTTTCCTACTTGGAGTTATTTATTAGAATTTTAAAAATCACTTTTATCCTTAACCAATTCATTCTTTAATTTATTCAAATCCTCTACGATTATTTTACTTAAAAATTTACTCTTTTATTTTCTTTTCAAAAATCCAATTCTATAGATTTTGATAACTCATTATACTGAGATATTCAATTCAGCCAAACCATCCAATATTTCAATTATCAATAAAATCATCACAGGATATCAAATATTCATAACACAAAATATTAAATAATCTAAATAAATTTGAGGAATCCAGTTGGATCCCTCCAACCTGTTTCCCTGCATCCAACGATGTTAGCACAATACCAATTCCGCTTCAAGGTGGAATAGCGTAGTATATGGGATTCATAAAATATCATCCGCTATTATGCGGCGCATAGGGTCTCATCTGCTATATAATGCAGAAAATCAAACATTCCAAGACGTAGTATATACTATAATATAGCATATCAAATCAATTCATCCATTCAACCAATTATTTAAATTTAATCATTTAAATTTAAATAAAACCAGATGAGTGAGATTAACTCACCTTTGATTTTGTTTTGCAATCCGACCCAATTCATCTTGCTTCCTTCAATTTTTTTTACCTTGTATAAACATTTATACAGTTTATTAATACTTTAGATAATCGAACAATCAACTACCATTTATTTGTTTAATTTAAACCAACAATTTGGTTTAAACTAATAATTTCTCTTTAAATTTTTTTTAGTAACTAAATAATTAAATAAGTTTATCAAACAAATTTATCTCCATACCACATTATTTTAGATTAAACTAGTAAGTGAAAATACTTGTATGTTTTTTTAACCCACATATATTTCTAAATTAAATTAAACACAGATAACATAAAACTGCTACCTTCTAGTCGAGACACCCTAACCCTAGCAGACAACACCAATCACGCCTGAGGGCCACCACTAGCAAGGCCGAACTCACCAGCATCGTGACCAACCCAGCTCGTTGACAACCCAAAAACCGTTCGCGATTCGCCCCACAGCAGTACGTGAAACCCCACGCGATTGAAAATGGTGATTACACCATCATGCCTTCACTCGAGGAGCGCCGCTTTCCCATCCCACTTCCCTAGCCTCGCTCGAGTTCGTCGCGGTGGCCACTTGACTATTACAAATCGATGCATTAACGGCGTTGATGCCGCCACAGACCAAATCTTCAATTCGTCGCCATGGTTACGAATCAAAGACAAAAAGGGAAAAAACGACTCTGATTTGGGTTGAGATTGAGGGCGAGATTCGTTCCATTCCATTTTCTCAATTCTGGGATTGAAGAGGGACCAACATTTTTATTTATTCGGCTGTTTAAAGAAAAGAAGGGGGCGCGATTTCAGATTCAAGATCCACTGAGGAGCGACCATTTTTTTTTACTTTTTTTCTTTCTTTCTTTCTCTTCAGCTATAGATTTTGAACGGTGAAATATAAAGGAGAAGGTCGCGTGATTTAACGAAGAGGAGAAGACAACTAGGGCAATGGAAAACAGATGCTAGGTTGGCTCGTGGCTGATGAAAAGAACCGATAGATGTGAAATAATTGCGGCTGTGATTTTCTTTTCTTCCAGATAATGATATTTAAATTAAATCGATAATTATCGTTGAAGCGTTTATACCTCGTACGATCACACGTTAATTCCGAAAGCTATGAAATTTGAAATCCGGTAATAATTCAATATTACGGACCCAATGGAACTGGTTTCGTCGAATTCCGAGACTGTGCCTCGGAAGGCTATTTTTAAATTCAATTAAAACAATAAAATTTTAGAACTAAACAAACCACTGTTAATTTCAATTTTACAACTTCTATTATCTTCAGTGTTATCAACATAAATTTTACAAGAATTCAAATTATTTTTAACAGGCTTAAAACTTCAGATTCAACATTTAGCTCGACTTTAAATTATTTAATTCAAAATTTTAATTATCAAATAATTAGCGATATTTGAATTCAACTTAAAATTATTCTATTGAATATTTAAAATCAATTAAACATTCCGATTTTAAATGCTCAAAAATTCCGGGTCGTCACACTTACCCAACATTGGCTTGCCAAAAAACTCCGACCCTTATTATAGAGGAGGAGTCCGACACAGATGCATTAGTTGATGGATTGGCAGCATCATCCTCAAGGGAAGTAGGATGAACAACGTGAGACATGATATGCTGCTCTGCTGACTGTGATCCCGATCCATCTTGACTACTAGGAGATGCACTAGGTTGTGTTGCGGCAGATGTGTTGTTGCCAGAAAGACGTAGAGCAGGTCGTTTCATGGAACAACGATGACGATCAGCTCGAGTAGACATGTCTGTTAAATGCAATTACTATAACAGAGAGAAACATGTATATCATTTGAAGAATTAAATATACAATAAACCAACTAAAACAAGATGAATTAAAGACTAAATACCCAAAGATAACTAAGCATACAAGAGTGATTTGAAGTAAAAATTCATACTAGTAGAAAAATCGAACAAGTCTATTAATGAAAGCATGCTATCAATCAACATTATCATCATAACTTCCATTATTTACACTATCATATTCATCTTCACATTCATCAACTTCGACATTTTCATCAACTTTAATATCATTTTCATCAGCTTCGATATTATAATCAACTTCGACATCATTGTCAACCTCTACTCCATCAAATACTTCATTATGAAGTTGTCCGATATCGTCAATGCCTTTAGTGATTTGCAGTAGTCCATTATGGTCCAAATCATTCTGATATTGTTGATCTTCGCTTACGATCATGTTCGAATTGAATGACCATCTTGGCTTTGTTTTAGTGATAGCCCATCAATCCACTTTATTGTTGTTCATAGCAGGATATGGTACATAATAAACTTGAGTCGCTTGCATCGCTAACACAAATGGATCATAACCTTGGTATTTTCTTTTAAGATTTATTTCAACAAGTGGATAATCTTTATGTGCACAACGTATTCCTACATCTTTTCTATTGTCGAAACATTCACATTTGAACAAAAAGGTTTTAAGCTTTGGCCCCATCGAGTAAGCAAGTTCAATTATTTCATTTAACATGCCATAATAATCTTCTGGATCATCATCCCCATTGCCTCCTTTAACACACCCCACTGTTGTAAGTTGTTTTATTTGCTCCAAATTCAATCGTTTGAAATTTATAGCCTTTAACGTACATAATTGGACATTTTCTATACTTCATTATAGGACCAAATGCAAGTTTTGCATAACAAACATCAGTGATTCCATTATCATCAAACTATTAAAATAAATTCACATACATTATAATATTATATATATTTATGATATAAAATGCGATTAATATATAATAAATCGTGCTCACATATTGCTTAAACCATTTCTCAAATCCTTTACTGGGCTCAACATCAGGATTTGCTTCTTCACTGTTGAACGATTAAAATTACAAAGGAACATTTATAATATGAAACATAAATCATTTTAATTGATTGAAGTCGTGTTACATACCAAATAAGATTTGACAGCTCTTCACAATTGAGAAGCATGGTTGATTTAGCTAAAGTAAAATCTTTAACTGTCTGAAAACCTCCATCTTTCCATTTACCATATGACGTCCCCGTTCCTGAAAGATGGATAGAGAAATATCAGATGAATCATCCATATCATCCTCATTACGGTGGCTACTGTTAGAAATCTTTATATGGTCATCAAAATAGTAAGTGAAAAATGTGGATGCTTCTTCAGTAATGTACACTTGGCAAACTGAACCTTCAATGCATGCTTTTGTTTCACCTTTTTTTCAAGGTGACCAAGATACGTTAATATGAATACTTGAAATATTAATATAACATTCTCATAATGATATGATGAAAATATGAAAATAAAGTCCACCTTAGTTATATATACCTCTCAAAAGGGTACATCCATCCATACTGTATCGATCCTCGCATTAAAGTTTCAGTTGGTAGATGTACATGTAGATGTTCCATGCTATTAAAAACTCCAAGAGGAAATATTTTTTCCAATTTACACAATAACTTCGGTACATCCTTCTCTAGTTTCTCCAAATGACCTTTAATAAGAGTAGTCGAACATAAATCTTTGTACATTAAGCTAAGCTTAGTGATGGGCATCCAAACCTTTTGTGGTAATAGCTCCTTGAAAACTATCGGAAATAGAGTCTCAAGAAATACATGACAGTCGTGACTCTTCATTCCCGATAGTTGAAGGTCCTTCATGTCAACACATCATTTCATATTAGAAGCAATTCCATCTGGTAACTTCAAATTTTCTACCCACTCTAATACTTTTTTACGACGAATAGTTTCCAACTCATAACAAGTTAAACGTTTGAAATTTGGACGCTCACTATCAATTTTTAGTTCAGGACGATTACAGTAGAATGCAATATCCTTCCTTGACTTCAAATCATCTTTTGTTTTTCCCTTAAAATTCATAATTGTGTTAAAGTAGTTCTCAAACACATTTTTCTCATTATGCATTACGTCCAGATTGTGCCGAAGTTTCAGATTCTTCCAATATGGAAACTCCCAAAATATACGTTGTTTGCACCAATTATTAATTTGTCCTTTACTAGGGATTTTTGGCTCTCTTCCTGTCTCATGTATTTTAGGATAATCTTGCACGATCTCATACACTTGTTCACTACTCATAATGTCTGGTGGCTCTAAAGTAATAGTTGTATTTTCCCTGAAGTTTTTCTTATCAAATCTAAAACGATCGTTTGGATGCAAAAAATGACAACGACGGTCCCACCAACACTGTTTGCCTCCATATTTTAATCGAAAGGATTCCGTCGAATCCATACAGATAGGACAAACGAACTTGCCGGTAGTACTCCGGCCAGAAAACATCCCATAAGCTGGAAAATCACTTACTGTCCATAATAAAGAAGCAAACATTCTGAATTTTTTTCCTTGACACGTCGTAAGTAACAACGCCATCTATCCATAGTTTTTTCAGCTCGATAAATAAAGGTTGCAAATATACATCTATTCCATTTTTGAGATTTTTTGGTCCAGGAACAATCACAGTGAAAAACATGTATGAATTCATCATACACATCCATGGAGGTAAGGTGTTACAATAACTGACCATGTCGAATAAGGTTTTTCGAACGAAGTAAAAGGCGCGAAACCATCCGTACACAAACCAAGTCAGTCATTTCGTGATTCTTTAGCATAATCGAGATAAACTTTATCAAAATGTTTCCATGCCTCGCCATCAGAAGGATGACATAAAATCCCTTCCTCTCGTTGTCGTTCATTGTGCCATCGCATGTGTTTCGCGGTAGCACAAGATGCATATAACCTTTGTAATCTCGGTGTAAGCAGAAAATAATGCATACGAGTGAAAGGTACAACTTTTCCATTGGTTTTTGTAGACTTGTATCTTTTTTATTGCAGAATTTACAATTCATAAGGTTTTTATCTTCCTTCCAATGTATCATGCATCCACCTAGGTATGTGTCAATTTTTTCATACGGCAAATCAACTGCAAATACTTCCTTTTTTTATATTACCAATTACATGCCAACACATTGCCAGGTGGAAGCATTTCTTTACACAGACTTAAAATCGCATTCATCATGTTTTTTGACGCATAGTATTCAGATTTTATAGTGATAAACGTTGATGTAGCCGACAAATGTATCATTGTATAACCATTATAAAGCGGTCGTTTCGATACTTCTAACAAATCGAAAAACTTTTTAGCTTCCGAGTCAAGTTCTTCTGCATCAGGTTCATCAGTCCATATACTTGGACTAGCAGCATCATGGACCATTTTTGTCATTCTATCTCCCATACTATAGTCATTAAAATTAGCATTAATGGTTTCGGTTGCATCTTCAACCACGACTGTCGAATCATGCTTTGTCCCCTATTCACCGTGATATCTCCACATGTAATAATTTGGCATAAAACCATAATTATGTAAATGAAAAGTTATAATTTTGTAATCTTGAAGTTTTAAGCAATGACATTTCTTACACGGACATCGAATTTCTTTCATCTTTTTTATTACAAGTTGCCACTTTTAGAAATGCTTCCACGCTGTTTCTAAAATGCAATGATATTGATCCTCTTTTCCACATCCAAGTTAGAACTTTCATATAATCCATCTTTTATTGTATAACTAGAAATAAATTAAATTATATTTAATTTTATACAAGAAATTAAATTAATGTTAATACAGTGTATCCAGTTGGTTTTTGATGGGCGATGGGAGGTCGTGGTTGTGTCATTTAATGATGCAAAGACCTCTTATAAATGAAATTGCAATAGTTATTAATTTGTATCCGCAGTTCGGTTCTGGTTTTAGTTTTTCTAAACTTATTATCCTACACAAAGAAGCCCTTTAATTGCAAATCTCCATCACTCATATATATGAAATCATTATGCACTGGAAATTTATAAAGATGAATAATTTAATTAAGTAATGAAAAAAATTAGGTGAAGGTAAATGTTCCATATAAAGTAAATATTCATAAAGAGCATGTTATAATTATAAATCACACTGATATATGGTATATATGAAATTCGTTCATTCACTATGAGAGATATTTAATTAAGGTATTCATTATGGTATTCTTATTTTGTTACATTAGAGACCGGATTTAACTTAGTTGATTTTAAATGCATTTCAAATACATAATATTTAAATATATAAGTGAATGGATATAAAAATAGAAAATAAATTATTATGAATATATGTATTGAATATAATTAATGCACGTGGGCTTATATATATTGCAGTAACTATATTACAATTGTTAAAGAATCAAACAAACAGAAACATGACCACTCGCATATATATATATATATATATATATATATATATATATATATATATTCATAAGCTTTAGATGCAACTAGCCATTCACTATTTTCTCTTTAATACACACAATCAATTCTATGCTTGAAACAGCAAAGAACATAGGTTGCATATATTAAATGTTGCACTTAATTTTGATGGCATGTAACATATACTTAGATTAAATATCAAGAATTTAATGCCTAACCTCACAATTATAGTTACATGTAAAATGAATTAGGTACGTATGTGGCACCATTTTGAATTACATATGCATACTGGATATTTCCTATAGGTCACTGATATATCTCTAGATTATAACTAAATGTATTAGGATCGATCTCATTATTATCAAGTAACCATGTTTAAAAAAAGAAAACCTCACAAGTACAGTATATACTCTTAATGAATCAATGGCATCTCTATAGACTGAGTATTAATTTACCATGATAAAAAGAAAAATGAAAATTGTACAAGTACATTCAACAATTTTTGTTCATAGATAGCAGACTAATACCCATGAACTGACAAACATCCTTAAGAGCTTATGTACTATGTTTGGTTTATCTGAATAATTAAAAAAATAAAATATGAATTTAAGTTAACAATCTTATTGTTGGCTGGAATATTTAACCTTGATATGAAATTAAGTTAAAACAATCTTACAGTTGAGGAGGTCGTAGGAGTTAGCTTTGATTGGTTCCAGTGTCTATAGAATCCTTAGGGCCCGTGGTTGCATCTCTCCATTGAGGCGGAGTATGGAAACTTGATTGCCTAAGGAGTTGCCAGGTGTTGTTGGAGATGAAGAGGTTTGCCCTGCTTGAAGTTTATGTAGAGTTGAGAAGGAATCCGTCATGGCTGATATTGCCTCGAAGAATTTATTGCATATAATGGTTTTTAATAGTCATGATGTTCGATGTTGCTAATAAGCAGCTATAAAATAAATAAAAATCAATATTCCATACTTCATCATAATCACAGTGGAAAATAAACAATCAATAAAGAGTAGATCTCGGAGAAGATTTAGTTTTATTTGTGTTCATTACTTTTTATAATGCAATTGTAATTGGTTGTTACAAAGAATTTTTGTATTTTTTCTGTTGTCTTGACTACCAGGATATGCCATATGTGATAATTCGATGCTCCTTTTTGTTGTTTGCAAATCATATTTCT
Source organism: Allium cepa (assembly GCA_030765085.1). NCBI lineage: Eukaryota > Viridiplantae > Streptophyta > Magnoliopsida > Asparagales > Amaryllidaceae > Allium > Allium cepa. Next base: position 445,032,292 of record CM060945.1, read on the forward strand.
CAATGTTATGGGCATCGAAAAGAATACCTATCTAGGACAAGCTGCAGATGTCATTCAGTAAATGAATGAAGAACAAAAAAGAATCCTAGGTTAATCATGTTTCAGGCTCACTGTATGTGTTGCTTTAAAGAATATCTTAGAGTAATCTCATATTGAGAAATTGATTTTGTGGTAGAGAAGTCATGTATTAAACGATAACATGTTAGAAATTATCTACGAAGCATTATCCATCGTTGTACAGAAAAGAAACCACCAGTGAAGAATATATTCCCTCTATGAAAGGTACAGGATTCCAAAACGTTCTATAACATTCGAAATTATCATTCCTACAGAGAACTAGACTGGCAATGATGCATTTTTGAACTGGCAGATTGCATTAAGAACTTAATCGCAACTTTACTACTCTCTTCAGTTACAAAATCAACTACCATCAAGACATCACCGGGCATATCATTTTTAGCTGCTATAATACACTCCTCTAAACCCAATTCAACTGCCGAAACATCATCAACGACCACCTCTATTGAAAAACTGATATATCATCATAAATCTCATTAAGCGTCTGAAATCTATTCGGAACCCTAAATTGTTAGGGAAAGAAGAAGAAGAAACAACAGAATAAGAGAGGAACGGAGAAGATGATTATAACTTCAATCCAATCAAAATAAATAAAAGGAGGGGAAGATAATTTACCTGAAAATTTCAAAGAACGAATTTCAAAGACGAAAATGATCGACGATTGTAGAATTAGATTTTTTATTTCTTTCTTGAATGGGTGAAAAACTGGAGTTAGGAGAATACAAAGAAAGGTTTGGAAATATACAGTAATTAAAGTAAAAATAGAAAAACTATTTTTGTCCTATTGCAAGTGTAGGGTTGGCATGGGAAATTTTCTATGCCTTCCTTACGCTAGTTTGGAATCGTAGAAAATTAACAAAGACGTGGAAATGACGTAAGAGATTATTTACATCTTTTCTACGGTATAATTTTGGCGTAAGGAATTTTCTACGCCGATCTGAAAATGTAGAAAATTAACAGAGGCATGGAAATAACATAGGAGATTATCTACGTCTTTTCTACGATATCATTTTGGTGTAGGGGATTTTCTACACTTTTCCTACGCCTCGATTTTTTTTCTATGTATTGAAGTTGATGTAGGAAAGACATAAGAAATTTCCTTACATCTTTCCTACGTCTTTACCTCTTTCTACCAGTTTCCTACGCCTTCCCTACGCCCCGCCTTTTGGCGTAGGAAATACGTCAGAAACTTTGCGTATGAAACTGAAGTATTTTCTAGTAGTGGTGATTTTGCGAAATGATGACATATGTACAACTTATGTTCTAATATTATTGATATGCTTTGACGCTGAAATTGAAAGTTGTTGGGTTGGATATCCTTGTAAGTTAAATTGGAAATTTTCTTATATGCAAAACTACTATTAATCTAAAACCATATTTATAAAACAATTTTCTTTTATTTTTCATATACAAACTATCTTATTCTATTTTATTTACAAACTATTTTATTTTACAAACTATTTTACAAACTATTTTATTTTACAAACTATTTTATTTACAAACTATTCTACACAACCATTTTTATACAAAACATTTCACAAAACGATTTTTTTACAAAACTATTCTGAATTCAAAACCATTTATAAAGCAAAGATGTTCAATCCCATATGGATTTTCATACAGCAAAATTGATTTTTGAAATTTTTTTGATTCTTCTCTAAGATGGACTTTATATAAGTACAAGTGATTTTGAAACTGTTGATTTTGGAAGGTATTCGATCTGAAGAAATAAATCTTATATATAACGGAATTTATATAAGAATGATTTTATATATTCGAGATGATTGATTTTTGGAAAGTACTTTATCTGAAAATGAAATCTTATGTATAATGGAATTTATATAAGTACGATACTTGAAGATATGATTTTGAATGGGTACTATATATGGTATGTTATATTTTGAAGTAAGAGATATGAGGAAGTACCCTTCACGAAGAAGTATAGTATGATATGCTTCGACCCAGATGGACTTGGGGAATCCAGGAATGGATTCGACCGATAAACCCTAATGGACTTGAGTGAATTCAGAAATAGATTCGAACTGATATGGTTGTCCGAACTTAAACTCATGAGTTCCTTGATTTTTTTTCCAGGGTAGATGGCTCTTTAGTTTACCCAATAGAGGCGCTTTCGATCTTGGGATCTGTGGTTCATGGATCTTCCGAGAAGGAAGTGCATCCATTGCGTAAATCATTGAAGTAGCAGCGTACCACTGCAGCAGGGGTCGATGGTCCCTTATTTACGAACTGGCTACGATATTTTTCTGGAATCCGAAAGGTGGAAGGATCTTCTGGAAAGTTTTATGTCCATTGCGTAAACACTGGATCAGCAGCGGGCCACTACTATCGTATTATCATCATTTGACATTGGATTTTGAGCGGTACTTCTCATACCTATTTTTAAGTATTTTTCACTGGGTTTTGAAACAGGTCTACTAAGTACTTGGAGAATTCTAGCCTTGTGCTTGATTAACGCATGGCCAGAGTCTGCAAGAACGAGGATAAACCTGTTAAGACATCGAGTTATAAAAGTATTTTGATAAAGTATTATATAAAAGATATTTTGATCATTTTTCCTTTCCAAATAATTTAAATTGTCTAAAATATTGTTTATTTATATACAACATGGTTTAATAATAAATCGTTAGTGTTGTAAATATTTTGAGAAGTATTAATTAAATAAAACATATTTGAAGTAAATGATTATTGATTTATTAATAATGTTGGAAAAGTGTAACATCTCGCCTTTTCGCACACTTTAAACCGACACACGTGCCAATTCAAAGCATACGCAAGGGCGGATTGTTATGGGGTAAATAAGAAAAAACAGAGAAGAAATAAAAGAAAATAGAATCTCATAGCGGAATGATAAAATATAATAATCAATATACAGTTCATGATAACTGTTTACAAAATATTTATTTTACTTATACAATGAATATCAGAGTTACACATACCAATACAATCAATGCAGCGGAAATTTAGAGTGTGGTGCAATACTATAAATAATATAATACGGATTCTTCGTCTTCGTCTTCCAAAGCTAAAATCTTCGATCCTGAAACGCTTGGACTGACCCGAGCGAATTTGAAAAGACAAAAATACTCGAGTCAGACTAAAAGATCTTATGTGAGTTAAATTAACAGAAATAAATATGAGTACAGTAACTCAAGAGATGTTCGGGATTTACATCTCTTAAGGATCCGTTAAACTATTTACTATGTAGTATATTGCGCTATTATAATAGTGTCTATTTATAAAATAAACTTACTTTTTAATAGCGTTAAGGGGTTACCCATATAGCCCTTAACACAAATAATGCCAATAGTCTATACAGTACCGTAATACCTCCTGATCGGGAAGCTACCAGAGGATACTCCATAGGTACGACACAAATAGAAACTTGTAGTAAAGGCTCGGTATGGTAGGTGACACGGCACAACTAGGCAATGCCAGGGTAGATATACCAATTGCTATCCAGGCTGGTGGAAACGCGTAGCCGCAGTTACCGCCCACCTCGGACTAACTCCCCAAAATCAAAATATAGAAGTGGCCACTAAATCAATCCAAAATCAAAGTATAATATCGAAGAGGAGGGTCCGATCAGAGGAATGACCTCATTGGCCTGAGAATCGCTCCTGTTTTAGCCACCTTATGCCAACTCACGGGAGTCGGGTCCACGTATTTACCTTACAGGAAACTCGCCACCACCTACTTCATTCTGGAATCTCCACCGCGTACACGGTTAGTCAAAGTGGTTTTCGGTATCGACAGAGAGTATGTCCATATCCGATCCCGGTCTCTTTGCCAACCCATCGTTATTATAACACCGCGGTCATTTAAAAATAGGTTATACTTTAAAAATCAGAATAAACATTCCATTTCATAACCATGAATACGATATCATTTCAAAACCCAAAACCATATTTTATCACTTATCCCAAATATAATTCTTTTCCAAAATCATAATGCTTTAACTTCATAACGTCTGAAAATCAAATATTTCAAAGCATAATATTTTGAAAATCATAATTTAAAACCATAACTTCTAAAAACTTGAATGGTTTGGACATTCAACGGTGTATGAATTAAATGGTTTAACTTAAATGTTACTTTGTAAAGAAAATAGTTCTCATGGCTTTACAAATACATTTCTTTATTAAAGTCTAAACCAAAATTTATATTATCTCTCTCAAGTTCCAAAACCACTTCAATTTATTTATATATACGTATATCCATTTTGAGTATCAATATTTCAAACTAAAGTCGGATTTTATGCTTTCAACAAATCAATTGTTCTATTAATTAGTCTTGAATATTCATATAAAATCCATAAATAATAAGACTTCAATTTCTAGTAATAAAATATATATATTTTTCCCAATTCAAATTATACTAGAATATTCATTTCAATTTATTTTGGGAAAAATCCAATTATAAATATCATATCTTAAAATTTCCAAACTTAACATTTAAACATATGATATAAATTATTAAACTCCATTTTCTTAAATTTTTTCCATTTTTAATAAAGAGATTTATACACCTTTTAATTTCAAAATTTTCAACTTCATATGTATATATATGGAAGAATAATATTTATACAATATAAAATTTAAGATTATTATAAACCGTATTCCATCCAAACCATAGAAATCACATAAAAATAGTTATATATAGACCGCGGTGCCTATATAAAATTTTCTATCCTATGGTCAAGTGATACGGATATTTATCATTTCAATCCGCAATTTAAAAGATATAAAAATTTGCGGTTATATATCATTTCAAACCACAATCCCGAATGAAATGAAATATGCATGATAATTTGCAATTTAATGATATCCAATAAACATCCATTCATCAACATCATCCATAATCCAAATCGCAATCATCAATCAATATCAATCAATAACAATATTATTTTTGGTACTACATAACAGGTAATACTGGCAATTTTATTCAAATTAAATTTAACAGCTATTAATCTACAGTCTATATTCAGAAATAAATTATATAACTGTTAACTAGCAGTTCATATACAAACAAATAAATTTTAACTGTAAATTTATACGCAATAAATGAATTAAATTAACAGTTAAATTTAATAAATGCATTTCAACAAATATGAGTGAAATAAACATGCCAAATACTCATAAATAAATTTCTATTCATTTCTAAAATTAATTTAACAAACATAAAAGCTTCTAGTAGTTGTGAGTGGGTTAAAACACTCACCTTTTGAATTTAAATCGAATTCAAATCCGATTTAAACCCAAAAATTCGACTATCTCCAAATCTGTCCAAACCAGTGTCAAAAGATCTGGAATTTAATTTCGATCCTAACAAAAAAAATTGCGTGAAACGGAGTCCGTATGTACGAGTTATGATTATTAGAACTAATTGAAATCAAAATTAACAAAAATAAATTAAACAAAAATAAAATACAGTGCCACATGCACTCTTCCCTCGTGAAAAACGCGTACGCTTCTTCTTGATTGCTAACTTTGTTCCGTAATTTTTCTTTTATTTCGATTTAATTTAATTTTCCTCCTTATTATATGAATGTATGCATTTTTAAAAGGTTTGGAAAAAAAAATTTGAAAAAGAAGAATTGAAAAAGAAAATGATTAAAATAAAAACTGAAAATGGAAGAGAAAATCTAGATTTGAAAAGAAAGAAGAAGGTTTGAAATAAAAGAAAATTTGAAAAAGAAGTATATTTGAAGAGGAAGGAAAAATTAAAATCAGAGATAATAAGGAGATTTGAAGGAAAAAAAGGAAAAAAAAGAAGAAGATTATAATGGAGGCTGTGGTTTCATTTGCGTCATATCTTATTTATAAGGTTAGAGTTAGGTTTAGGATCAAAGAGATTTGGAAAGAGAGACCGCTATTAATTAGAAATAAATGAAATGACGTTTCAGAAATTGAAGTTGGAAAATGAATGGAAAGAAATAAAGTAAATATGAACAAACTTGGTTTTGAAATATAGTAAATATGAACAACCTTTTTAAAAGTAGAAGGTATTAAAAAGAGGTAATTATTTATTAGAAAGGGAATGAATGGACTAACTCTATACTGTAAACATACTTTTAGGATTCAAATTTCAAAACAATTGTTTACTTAATGAATTTTGTTAACCCTAAACACACCAAAATTAACTTCATTAACTCAAGTAATATTCGAATTTCTACGCATTCGGGTTTTTGTCTATGCATAATAATTTTTTTATAATTACCTTAAAAATGAAAACATTTGATTTGTTTTTCCCAAAATGATCTCTAATTACCATTAAAACACCCTTTTTGTTTACCATAAAACGCGCGTTTTTTTATTATTAAATCTATTAATTGCAATCACCGTTTTCTTTTCTTTTAGTTGAAATATTTGAACTACATTAATTGCAATCACACAAAATTAAATTTTAAAACAGACAACTAAAATGCATAAAAAAAATAGAAAAATTATTTATACATAAGAGTAATAAATAGATTATTTTCCTATTCTTGTAATTAGTTTGTAAGCTAAACACAGTTCAAATAAACATATATTTCTTTCTTTAAAAATCAATCTTTCTATATTTTTATTTAAATTAAATTAAACCTACATTCATAGATGAAACATTCATTTTATTGAAGTAAATGTTTTTTTTTTTGAATCAAAACTTTTCTTATATTTCACAAAACATAAGCTGCTTTTATTTGCACCTATTACAATTAGTATTCTCTCTCCTATTAATTTCAGTTGATTAAGTTTCAAAATGGGCTAAATGAATGTAATGATAAGTAGAACAATTACTTCCTATTAACGTAATATTTAGATGTTAAATTCTCATTTATTTTGCAATACTTCAATTAAATTAATAAATATTGCTCTCTATACTTAAATCTATATTAACAAAACGTTAGCTTTGGATTGGTAGAATTTGATTTACCAAAGTTTACTTACATAATACAAACTATATTAATTTGCCACCTATTAGTTCTTAATTATATTTTTAAGTTCATTACCTATCCACCTTGATTAAAATTCCATCTATAAAGCAAATTTAGTTAGCCTTAACATTACTACACTAAATCTACAATCAGTTTCAATTAATATAGAATTATGTCTTAAATACTTACCCTTTATTTATAAATTAGGTTACCTTCCAATAAATTTTATTCCTAAGTATTTGATTGGATTGTCATCTTTACTATGTCTATTATTAATTAGCTTCAAATTCTGCAATTTCACTTCTTAAATCCACCCTTTGCTATATTGTAAATAAAATTTACATTGGTTACATTTCACATAAATGTATCATTTATTTACATTTATTACAAACTTATTTCCAATTCCAACTAAAAATCTAAATAAATGAATAGGCAACCTACCATAAACATTACCGTTACCTTTTTGTCACATACAAAATCTTTTATTACAAAAATCAATTTTTGCATATATTTTCATACTACAAATTCAATTTACTTATGTTCAAATTGTAGCCAAACCTGACTTTTAAATTATTTTATACAAAATTGGAATTTCATTAAGTTTATTAATTATTACCCTTAATTGGCATTTATCACCTTGTATTCTCGTTATCATTTCATAGATATGATTCCCAATTCCTTATTATTGACTTAAATTGGCATTACTAACATTGCATTAAACGTTGTTACTTAAATCTCTACCCAATAGTAACTAATACTCTAAATAAATATGCTTACTCCTTTCATTATTTATTAATTATCACAAGAAACGTTTAATCATTTCAACAACATTGTAATTTCAAATTACCTACATTGATTGTATACGTTTTCCATTATTATCATTTATTAGAATTCTATTCAACTTTCCATCTTATGCATATAGTTAACCTTTCTATTGATTTTTCCTTCAAAATTTTCAGTTACTTCTTAACTTACAAAAAGGCAATGATTAATTACATTTAATCGCTATAAATTAAATGCATTGGTAACGAACAATATCTGTCACCATTATACAATTTATAACATTTGTAATTTATTCTCTACAACAATTATTACCTATCAATATTATTTCGCCCATAAATACAAACTTGCAATTGTTCTTATTATCATATTCCATTTACTGTTAACAATGTTTATTACATTATATTAGTTTAATATTTTCCTCAAATTCCTCATATTCAACTCATATATAGGTAAAATTCTTTTCACCACTTAAAATCATTTGAATTAACTTCGAATTACTATAAGTAGGTTTTTAATTTATTTTTCTTCTAAATTTAATTACAACTTATTAATTTAACCAAATTAAATCCATAAAATCTACGGGTCATTACAAAAAGTATCTTGAGATAAACTAATAAATTTATAAATAATGGATTTATGGTTTTCAATAGCTTCTTTGTAAATATAAGTAATGATGTAAATAATTATTTTCAATTAGTTTACATATATTTATAAAGGTGTTATATAAATATTTAAATGGTATTTACAAATGAAGCAAGGAATTTGACAAATGAAATTTTGAAAAGTATTAAAGTATTAAAGATGGTTGATTTGCAAATGAAGCTTTCAAATGAATATTTCAAGTAAAAATTTATATAAGTTTCTTCGAATATATATATAATTTAAAGATACTATATAAATGGAAAAAAAATTGATTTGCGAAGTTTATTTATAGTAATATACTTGACGAATAAATTCGAATCTCTATTTTGGAAGTATAATTTGGAATATTTACTTAATTTCAATGTACTAATAGTAAATTTATTGGTTTATTTACTGTTTGAATTTTTGTATTAAACTATAATAAATGTTTTCCATGATTTGAATATTCATTTTTAAAACAAGTGTATAAAATTAATTATGAAAATATGAAATTTTATACTTCGATTTAGAAATTTAATGTAAGATTTGAATATACTATTAGTTTCAGTTTAAAAATCTTGAATTTATACTTGTTAAAAAAATAACGAGTCTAATAAATTTTCGGATTTAAGGAACTTTATTTTAAAACTTATTATAATGTTTTGACATACATTTATAACATTTTTCAGATTTTGAAAAACAAAATCTTTGTATAATGCTATGAGGATGTTTTAAATATATCTTATATTTCACTAAATGAATGAGGTCAAATGTTTTAATCGAATTTTTAGATATATTGAAATATTTCTTTTTTCTTTAAGGGCAAATACCGAAAACTTAAATTTTTATTCAATAACCAAATTAAGTAATAAACTTAAGTAAGGCAGTGGAAGCTTAAGTATATTTTATGAAATGATTCGTTAATGAGTTAAACCCTTAATGGAAAACAAATGATGTAATAAATAAATGAATGGAAAAGTAAATAATTAAAAGAAAAAAAACCAGTAGAATAAACTAAAGAAAATTTAAATTAGAATTTCAATTATTGTAATGGAATATTATACAAGAAAAACTTAAATAATGAAAGTGTTCAATGAAATTTACTTTTATAAATAAGAAATTTGATTTGAAAATAGTTATAAACCTGGGTTATTGTTGTAGTGCTACTAAATAAAATGAAATAGAAAGTGAATATTGTAAGCAAAGAATTATGAACTTAAGTCAATGTTTGAAGCTATTGATAATTAAAGTAAATAATAAAATGAATACTACATTAAATTTAATGATTATAACTTCAGAAATGGTTGATTACTTTTATGCCTTGTGAAGATTGTATGCTTGTTTGCAAAAGACTGTTGTTATGTTGTAATGATTTATTTTGATTTTATGTGATGATGGTATGCTTTTGGTGGGAAGTGATTGTTGTTATGTTATGTTGATTGTTTGTTATTAATTTAAAACAATATAATCATTTCACTTCTATATAATTATTAACCTCTTTGGATTATATAAGTGGAATACAGGTATTGAAGCAATTGGTACTGCTTTTGGTTTCAAAAATAAGCGTTACTTGCCTGACAAATAGGTACGTTCTCTGATTACGGTTTTCTAGCGATATTATTTTGTTTCTCCCGATGTTGGGGTATATTATTTTGAAAAATATGATATATTTTGTTATTTTGATATTATGCTTTCTCCCGAGCCTCTCCATACAAAGGAGACTTTGCCAAAAAAAATTGTGAATTTTAGACTTAGAAAATTTCTGTGAAATGTTTTCCAAATTTTGTTAATTTGAATATAGAAGGATTTAATTGTTTATAAATTAATATATTTTATTCAAAATTATTTATGATGTAAATAAATTGTTTATAGATGTAACAACCCTGGTTTTGGCGATTACCTGTAAATATTAAATTATAATGGTAGTTATAATTTAATATTGTGACTTATGTACAAATTGGAGATTTAAATTATTTATTTAAAATAAACAATGGATTTTGGAAATAAAATGTAAAAAATAAAGTTTTACAAACTTTTTCTTGGTTTTCGTGAGAAATGTGAGTGAAATATGATTTTATTTAGAGAAAATGCAATAATTGTTGTAATTATTATCAAGTATTTCTGTTATTGATTCTTAAAAGAAGTATTTGGTTTAATATGTGTTTGTAATAAATAAAAAGATGAAATTTGGTTTAAAAATAAGTTTTGGACATAAAAATAATGTTAGAATGATGTATTGCATTTTATTATGCAAGAAAATTATTTTGTAAAATTTATGTTGTTGAAAATAGCATTTTATGTAAATATTTGTGTAAATTGTGTATTCATTTGAAAATAAGAGTTTTTGTTAATAAAAATATTTTTATAACTAAGTTATCTTATTTTTAGTTGTAAAATGTTTTGTAAACATGAAAATATGTTTGTGTAATTTTAATGTATTGAAATTTTGTAAAAAAATATGTTGTTTTAATTTGTTAATACAAGTGTATGTATGTGATTTAGAGATAATTTGATTTTCTTGGCTAATTAATTCTTTTGTTAATGGGTCAAGACCATTTACAGTCCAAAACTAAGAAAAGAGAAGCTTTTCCTTCTCATTTTGGTACGTACAGTTTATTACAGTAAACAAAGGAGAAAACTACAAAAGCTTCTTCCACTTTTAAACCTAATAGCTAAAATCTCCAATTTCTTCAAATATTTGCTAGAAATAATCAAATTGAAAGCACTAAAAATAGGTAATCACTATAATAACCAATTCTACTTCTTCAATTTCAGATTTTTAAGAAATTTATTTTTTGAAACTTTTATTCTTTTGCTGCATTTTGGGTTCTTTGCAAGTTTTAGGTTTTTACAGCTGAATTGGTAGCAAAGCTTCCATCTTCCTATGGTTTGCTCAACTAATTAGCAAAGGTGAGTACCATTCTCACAAAATTTAGCTCACGCAATGCAAAAATTGCAAGTTGAAATCAAAAATTCGTTTTTGAACTATTTTGATTTTCTGTTTAAACTGTCTTGATTTGCAACTTTGTGCAGTTATATCTCTCTATTCCGGCAACGAAATGCTGTCGGATTTTTTTTGTTTTGTAGACCATGTTTCGTAGATTAAGCATGCCAAATTTTAGGTCATTTCGACCTTATGGAAACATGATGCCGAACATTGACTGGGAGCATGTTTTTGCCAAGATTTTTACAGTGAAAACACTGTCTGGGTCCAACTTTGAGACATCATATCTTTTTTATGCTTTGTCTAAATTGAACGATTCTTGGTGCTGTTTAAAGTGGTGTGTAGTAGAGTGGTAAGGAACGTGTGTTCCTACCTTGGGCTGCTTGGGTTCGAGTCCTATCTCCCCTTCATTTTTTTGCTGTAACAACCCTGGTTTTGGCGATTACCTGTAAATATTAAATTATAATGGTATTATAATTTAATTTTGCGAATTAAGAATAAATTAGGGATTTAAATTGTTTATTTGAAATAAACAAAAGATTTTGGAAATAAAATGTAAAAAATAAAGTTTTACAAACTTATTCTTAGTTTTTGTGAGAAATGTAAGTGAAATATGATTATGATTTTATTTAGAGAAAATGCAATAATTCTTGTAATTATTATCAAGTATTTCTATTATTGATTCTTAAAAGAAGTATTTGTTTTAATATGTGTTTGTAATAAATAAAAAGATGAAATTTGGTTTAAAAATAAGTTTTGGATATAAAAATGATGTCAGAATGATTTATTGCATTTTATTATGCAAGAAAATAATTTTGTAAAATTTATGTTGTTGAAAATAGCATTTTATGTAAATATTAGTGTAAATTGTGTATTCATTTGAAAATAAGAGTTTTTGTTAATAAAAATATTTCTATAACTAATTATCTTTTTATTAGTTGTAAAATGTTTTGTAAACATGAAAATATGTTTGTGTAATTTTAGTGTGTTGAAATTTTGTAAAAAAAAAATTGTTTTAATTTGTTTATACAAGTATATATATGTGATTTAGAGATAATTTGATTTCTTGGGTAACTAATTCTTTTGTTAATGGGTCAAGCCCATTTACAGTCCAAAACTAAGAAAATAGAAGCTTCTCCTTCTCATTTTGGTACATACAGTTTATTACATTAAACAAAAGAGAAAACTGCAAAAGCTTCTTCCTCATTTAAACCTAATAGCTAAAATCTCAAATTTCTTCAAATATTTGCTGGAAATAATCATATTGAAAGCACTAAAAATAGGTAATCACTACAACAACCAATTCTACTTCTTCGATTTCAGATTTTTAAGAAATTTGTTTGCTGAAACTTTTATTCTTTTGCTTAATGTTGGGTTCTTTACAAGTTTTAGGTTTTTACAGCTGAATCGGAGGCAAAGCTTCCATCTTCTTAAGGTTTGCCCAATTAATTAGCAAAGGTGAGTATCAATCTCATAAAATCTAGCTCATGCAATGCAATAATCGCAAGTTGAAATCAAAAATTTGCTAAAAAATTCGTTATTGAACTATTTTGATTTTCTGTGTAAACTGTCTTGAGTTGCAACTTTGTGCAGCCATATCTCTCTATTCCGGCAGCGAAATGCTACCCGATTTTTTGCTGTTTTGTAGATCATGTTTCGTAGATTAAGCATGCCAAATTTTAGGTCATTTCGACCTATATAGCTTATAGAAGCATGCTGCCGAACATTGACTCGGAGCATGTTTTTGCTCAGATTTTTACACTGAAAACACTGCTTGAGTCCAACTTTGAGACATCATATCTTTTTCATGCTTTGTCTAAATTGAATGACTCTTGGTGCAGTTTAAAGTGGTGTGTCGTAGAGTGGTAAGGCATATGCTTTCCTACCTTAGGCCGCATGGGTTCGAGCCCCATCTTTGTGGCGACCCAAAATTTTTAAGCAATTTAAATTGGAATATTTAATCGATTTTTAATATTTAAAAGTTTAATTTTTAAACTTGAATTTAAATATCTCAAATTATTTGATGATTAAATTATTAAATTAGATAAATTGGAAGTTGGGTAAAATGTAAATCTGGCTTTCTAAGCCTGTTAAAATATAATTTGAAGGCCTATAAAATTTGTATTGATAATACTGAAGATAATAGAAGTTGTAAAATTGAAATTAACCGTGGTTTGTTCAGTTTTGAAATTTTGCTGTTTAAATTGATATTTAAAAATAGCCTTTCGAGGCACAGTCTCGGAATCCGACGAAACCAGTTCCATTGGATCCGTAATATTGAACTATTATCGGGTTTCAAATTTCATAGTGATCAGAGTTGTTGTGTGAACATATGGTAAGTAAACGCCCTGAAATTTACATCGAAATATTTTGGAAATTTTTAATTTAAAATTGGCTAGTCTATTACTTTTCCTTCCAATGCACACCACTTTCCTGTCATTTAATCACGTACTTTCCCAATTTCAAAGCCGTCCAATCAACAATCAAGATGTTTGATCTAAAAAGAAAAAAAAAGAGAAGCTTCGGTGGGAAGCTTTCAGCCACGTTTAAAAAAAAAAGCAACAAACAAAACACAATAGGGGCCGATCTCGTCTTTCTCGTCTTCTTATTCCACCTCTCCCATAATTGAAGCAGTTCGATTCATTTAAAAAAAAAAAACAAAGGCCGATCGATTTCGACGCGTGTGCGATCGAAAGGAGGGAAGACGAACGCGACCTCGTTCGATTAGTCTGGGAGGGGATACGCGGTGCGCTCGTGGAGCTTGAGGGATTTACGAGTCGCATAGGTTGATTGGGGGTGCTGCTGTAGCTAGGGTTCGTACACGAGGTTCAGGGTGGCGATTAGGTTGGAGATGAGGCCAGTTGGGTAGCGGCCGATGCGACTTTGGGAGCAAGAAGGAATCGCGACTTCAGATCTGGGAGGCTCATTCGCGAATGGATGGGACGTATTCGATCGAAGGCGCGTAGGGTTTCTGTGAGCGTGAGCTTCGGGGTGGAGTGCAAACGATCGAGGTGAGTTGTATTTTCTGTTTATTTACAGTTATTCTTAAATGAAAAAAAAGGAAAAAAACTATATCCAGAAAAAAAAGTAGATTACAGTAAGATGATTATAAAGTTATTTTGTTTTATAAAAATGAATATCAAATTTTATAGTTACTGTAATAAGATTTGGCATATGTAAATTATCTTTATATACAATTTGGATGGGAAATTGTCAGTTTAAAACTAGATTTCTTATTTACTTAAATTAATAAATAATAATACGAATATGTATATATATTACAAAATAAATTCACAGTAAGGTATATCAGTACTTCTTTTATTTAATATATAAATAGAAACAAGGTTTGGGAAATATGGGATTTTAAAATTGTGAACAGTAGATAAAATTTGATTTTTAAAGCCTATATAGATTGTTTTTACAAGCAGTTTGAAAATGAGAAATAGCATAGATATACATACACAATTCTTTTCAATATACCGGTTATTTTAAAATAATGAATTATGGAGACAAATTTGTTAAATAAACTAGTTAAATTAAAAAGGAAATAGTTTAAAATTTTAAAAACTATTAGTTTATATAAAAAAATAAAAAAAATCAAATCACTGGTTAATGAAATTTATCAAATGGAAATTAATTAATTGATCAATTAGTTCAAATGTTAATAAAATCATATAATGTGTATTCAAGGTCTGGAATCGTGAAGATAACAACTGGTTTGGGTTGAATTGCAAAATAAAAAGCAAAGGTGAGTTAGTCTCACTCAGTTAAATTTAAATTTAAATGATTAAATTTAAATAATTGTTTGAATGGTTGAATTGATTGATGTGCTATAGTATGGTATATTTTGGAATTGGCATTTTATATTGTGCTAATGTTTGTGGATGCAGGGAGAACAGGTTGGAGGGATCCAACTGGACCCCTCAACATTTACTTAAATTATTTACTATTGTAATTATTTGGTATTCTATGATGAATAATATGGGAATATTGATGCTATGGTTGATTGGATATATTTGGGTATAATGAATTAACAAAAATATATAAATTGGATTTTTGAAAGAAAATAAAGAAGTAAATTTGTAAGCAAAATAATTATAGAAAATTGAATGAATTAAGAATGAATTGAAAGAATGAAAGTGATATTTAGATACTAATAAATTAAATAATTCCGAATGGGAAAAGGAAGTTTTAATAAATAGAAGTAAATGAACTGTGAGTTTTAAATGATATCAAATTAAAGGAATAAAGAATTATTTTAAATTTCAAAATTAAATTTACTTAGAGGGATAAAGAAGTAATTTGAGGAACCTAAATTGGTATTTTCAGTTAAAAGTAATCTAACTCATAATTAAGGAAATAAAATCTGAATTTATTGGATTTTGGAATAAAAAGGAATAAATTTGAAAATCAATTAGGAAATTGATTCAAGTATTGACATTGGAATATCAAGAAGAATGTGAAGGGACGTATATTTCCCTGGATAGCCAAGTACGTTTTAAAAGAAAATTTCAAATATAAGATAAAAGTTTTAATGTGGTTTTAAAAAGCATATTTTAGAAAATTTATTATTTCTGAATGTTTAAAATTCTTAAGTAAATATTTTTCAAACCTATTATTGTTATAACTATTAAAATGTAACTTAGTATTTTATTTTAAAGAATGAAAACTTAGTTTTATATTGACCTTATTTTCAAATATCTCTCTAGTATGTATATTTTACAAATTATCGAGGTAGTTTTTAACTTAAATGTTTAAAAGTATATTTCAAAGTAAAGTGTTTTAAAATTATTTTAAAAATCTAAGTTTTGTGCTTGGCGATTTCAGTGGAAATAGAAAACTATTTGGGAAATTGATTCTGAGGAAGGAAGATAGTTTTTGGAAGATAGTTTTGAAACTGTTTTCAAAAGGGTTTGAAAAGTGGAAATATATCTTGTGAAGATATTTTTGGGATAAATAAATAATTTGGAAAATTATTTATTGGTTGATGGTTGTTTGTGAATATCAATTGATAGTTAAATAACCGACTATCAATATTGGCCAAATGCGTTGATCGTTTCGAAGAGACCGGGATCGAGATTTATTTCTCGAAAACCACTTCGATCTGATTTGTACGTTTCGTGGAAACGTGTTCAGAGTCGAAGATGGAGAAGTGAAGTGCAAGGGCTAGTCGCTACTAATCCTGAGGATATTTCCAAAATGGATGTAGTAGGAATAGTGCCTTCGGTTCCGTTCGAACCCGGGACGGACTTGTATGGACGAATGCTTTCGAAACATCGTCAGGTGGGCGATGAGCATTCTAAGAAAATACGTTCTAAAGGTAACGTTTAAGCTCAAGCCTCATCAACTGGGAATGACTGAAAATCAGGGGATATGCAGCAAGGCTTCGTGGGTAGCACCCACTGTAGAGTAAGGTCATCCCTGTCTAGATGTCCCTTTTTATTTCGGCTTAGTGGTGCGGTTGCTGATCCCAACCGTGGGGTGATCTTATTCGGAACTGTCCAGTAAGGGATGGGTCCGGCCTTGTGTTGCAGGGGATCGGGAGTGGTCCTCGGTACGGTGATCTGGGCCCCGTACTATGTCAGGTGGTACCCCAGTGCCTAGTCATTGTTGGAAATCCATTCTTCCAACGAGCCTTGTACAAGTTTTGTTTGTATTACCCACTTTTGTGGCTAGTAGCTGGAATTTAATAGATGTAACAATTTCGGCTATTTTATAAGTATTTGTATATAGACCCTATTATAATATCAGAGGATTTCTATAAAAAGTGTTTTAGCTATCGTAAGGTAAAAACCCGACATGTTTATTTGTGGCGTGGTCTTACGAGATGCTTTTGTTTTCAAAAATAATTCTGAAACTTTAATAATCAAATGAGTGTGGTTTTCTCACGCTGGTATTCCAGACTGACTCGGGTGTTATTTAACTATAATGCTCGGGTCAGACCGAGTATTATAGGATACATGATTGATGCTGTGGAGCTCAGGAGACGAGCTGGATGGCGACACGTACTTACGTACTTGATTTATATATATATTCCGATGTGTTGAGTAACTGTGTATCCAGTTGTATGCTATTGATGTTGTATAAACTCTGATGATGTACTCTGATGATGTATGTATAAACATATAGATATTTGTTTTGAGTAAAGATTATTGTTTATCTATTATATGTTATTCCGCTGCGATAGTTAGATTCTAGTGTTGTTTGTTGGTTTCCTCTTCTTCTACCTCTTCTTCTTTAACCCAAATGGTTCGTATTTCTGTGCCACTTGAGTTGATTGATATAGAATAGTGTTGACTCAAGGGGTACGGATTTGCGGGCTGTTACACTTGGTATCAGAGCTTAGGTTGGTGATAACCTTGGCTCTGGTGGGAATTACTCATAGAATAGAGTCTATAGTACTCTAGAATGAGTTTGAGAGTATTGATAGATATGAGCGCGTATTTGTTAGTGAATAAAAGTTGTTTTATATTGTGTTGACTTATCGGTTGAGTGTTTATGGATTCTAGTCGATATATGGGACGCCATATTATCGATGGGGATTTCCAAACTCTTAAACATGATAAACCGACACGGTATTGTTTTAAATAGGGTAAATAGAATAATTTTACCCAAATTATTTTTTGTATATAAAGGAAATAATTTTTTCTTAAATCATTATGGTATATATGGATGCTTGGTTGATAGAAAGTGATAATATTTAATTATTATCATTATGGAATGAGAATTGAATAAGAAATTAAAATAATAACCCAAAGATTAAGGAATAAATTAATAAAATAAATGAAAATTTGTAAATGTGATTCATAATTGAATAAGGGATTGAAATCATAATTAAGAAATTAAGAGACAAATTCATAAACAAATGAGATTTGTAAGTATAAATTATAAATGTAAATTATAGTATGATTAATAATTCCAAGACAATGTTTAAATATAAAATTTAAAGAACTTGGAATTTGGAAAAATTTTGGAAATTTAAATTTCCTTTGAATTTGAAATTTGTTTCTGGAAGTTCCAGAGTAATGTGTTGGATGGATTTCAAATTTGGAGTTTGGGAAAAATTTTGAATTGGATTTGAACTTTGGAGAGTTTGGAATTTTTGAAAGAATTTTAGAAAGAGAATAAAAGCATTGAACTCTTTTGGTCGCTAGAAAATAACTTCGGTGTTGACTGCAGCATCATCGATGTTCATTTTCGAGTTTCCAGAAGAGAAATTGCTACCAAATTGTTTTGAATTGAAATTGTTGCAAAGGGATAAATTTGGTTTTAGAAATGCAAGTAATTTTGGATATATGTGACTTCAAAGGGATTTTGAAATGTTGAAAGATTGTTTAAACTCTGGAATCTTAACTAAGAATGTTGATGGCATATAATAAGTAGATAACTTGTAAATTTGGAATTTGTTGAAAATAAAATTCTTACTTAACTAAATTAATAAATATAAACTAAGTAAGTATTGAATTGGAATAAGAAGCTTCGGGGGCTTATAAAAGAATTGAAGAGCATAGAAATAATAAAAATATATATAAATCCAAACTTGGAATATAGAACGAGATTGAACTCAAGGAAATCAAGTAAAATGATTTTCAAGTTAAATGAAAAAGAAAATCAAGTATGAAATTGGATTATAGTTGGAAGTTGTAACGACCCGAAAATTTAGATGATTTAATTTAGTTATTTAATAGAATTTTGTAATTAAAAGTTAGTAGAAATGAATAAAGAGTGATAAATTTATATTGAAATGAACAATAATTGAACAAATGGAAATTTGAGCCTTGTTTGTAAAATGAATAAATTTTCAATAAATAAATTGGTGTAAGTATTATACCTAAATAGAATGTGAAGATAGAAAATATAGGTAAGGTATTAAAGTAGTTAAGTATTAATTTATAGGTATAATAAATATTAGTATGCATTACCTAATTAATTGGTCAATTTATCAAAACCTTGTTAATTTGTAAATAATTTGACGCGTATTGATAAGCGTTACTTTAACGATTAATTAAAGTAATAAGAATGAAATAAATGAAGTTATGCAGTAATGAATAAATAAAATATCGCAATAGAATAGGAAACTGAATGTAATTTAATGCAATAAGGTTAGTGCAATAACAATTGATTGGGATTCAAATTCATATTAAATTAAATTTCTAGAGTAATTGAAATTTACAATTTTGCAATATAGATGAGAAATAAAATTTTAATGAAATTAAGGAATGTAATCTAATTCCATGTAAAGAGTCAATATGTATAATAGCAAGGTTTTAATTAAATAAATGGTTTTATGTAGATTTCAACTGATAATTTATGAAGTCTAATGTGAGATCATATTTGCAATTAATTTTCTTAATTTGTGCAGGAGGGTAGGTTAATTTGTCAATAAAGATAGTTGATTCTATAAGATGAAATAAAGATTAATATTAATTATAATATGAAGATTGTTGATTATGTTATTTGGGGATTTGAGGGATAAGTTGAAATTTGATAATTAAGATATTTATACATAAAGCATATAAAGAAAGATATATTGATTCCATTTAATAAATTGGGGATTTAATATTATCAAAGAGAATTAAATATTGTCCTAATGTAATTTAGATAAATTGTGTAATTAAATGCTGGCTCCATTCAGAATATGACAATGGGTGTAATAATTTGAATTGTAAGAAATAGTTATAAGTTACATGTTTAATTTGGTTGATTAAATTTAAATTGAAATAAATGTTAATAAACTAAATAAAGGTCACATTAATATGAGAAGTAATACCATGTTTAGAAGTTGTAAAATATAGTGTGTTAAGACTTAGAAATGGAAACTAAGAGGAGTTAAATGGACTTTAATGTGTATTAATGAGAAATTTACGCTATAACTAAAGAGGTGAATGGAATAAATACAAACCAATGTGGATTGTATACATGAGACGACAAATTTAGCGAATAACGGGATTTAAACCTAAATAAATAAATTCCTTAAAATTTAAGCTGTACTTTAAATTTGAAATTTTCAATAAATAAATATATGTAGGAAGTTGTTTAAAGGATTCTAAATTTACCAAGTAATCCAAATTGACAAAATTTGCAAATAATTAAAGTTGAATTGTAAATCTGATTCAATTAACCTATTATTAATTTATTTATTTGGAATATAAGGAGTAATGATAGGGTTAATTGAAATTAAGGGTAGTTAAATTGTATGTTATTTAGGATTAAGTCAAGATGGGTGGATATTAGAAGTATATACTTAGCTCATTCAATTAATTTGGAAAACATTGTAATAAATGTAATTAAATGAACATTTACGTGAAATATAATACCATGTTTAATAAATTGCTAAATTGAATATATTAAAGGAAAAATTTATTAATTGTTTAAAACCTTAATTAACATGGTGGATATATTTATTGAATTTGAATCTTAATCAAATGCAACATTCATTGTTATTTGTAGCTTATAGGTGGAGAATTTTATAAATAAATTTGGAGTCTATGTTATGATTTCAAAATTTAGTAGATTTTGAAATAAGGTAAACGTTTGAACTTATGAATCTATCAACTCAAAATTTATTTGTTAAACCATTGAAATTGGTTGAGAAAAATAAAGAGGTATAATAAGTTTAAGTGTAAATGAAAGTATGTATAGGAAAATGAATTATTTGCAGGAGAAATATTTGGTAAAAATGGTGGGACTAAGGAAAGGTTATTGTTTGTTGGAAACATTTATTAATATGGGAATATAATTAGACATGCATAACCCATGCAAATGTATAATTAAGAAATGAAGCAATAATTATTAATTATCAACCAATCCAAAATTTGGTAACCCATTTAATTAGTGATTGGTATATGCTATGTATTTAAGTAACAGTGCAATACCAATTTATGTATTTGCGAAATATTAATAAAATATGTGTAGTATGGAATTCAAATGTATATATACATAGAAATGTGGATTTTTATAGTATGTAAACTTAGTCAATTTACTATAGTTAAATTTATTGAGAATGAATAAAAATCTAAGATAATTATTACGGTAATTTAGAAATTTAGTTGAAAATGGAAACTTATCTATGAATTTGGAATTTAATGAAATTGTGAATTTATATTGAAACTTATAAATGAAGCATCTAAATTTATATTTGTAAATACGTTTAAAATTCAATGTAAATGTTTGAGGAAGAAATTAATTTATTTACTAATCCGTAACGTATCCAATTAATATAAAATATTCTGGTGGGCCAACAACCGTTTTGCGCGTTTATAATTCGTGCCTACCTATTCTTTTTCACTTTGTCTATAAATAGGCCGTGTAAACCCTAGCCTCCATTTATCTTCATTTCTCTGTGTGTTCTTTTCTTCAACTTCTTCTTTTCCAATGGCTGCAAAATTCTAGATCCAATTACAGTCCAAAATATAAATAAAAATTCAAACTCCTCTAAAAATTCCAGAAAAATTTATATGTCATAGTTCTCGAAGAGAGGTATTCTTTATTTTAGTTTATTTGATTTCCAATACAATTTCTTTAACGTTTAACTTGTGTAATTTTCACATACGGTGTCCCATTCACGCGAGATTTTTTTTGTTAGGATCGTATTGAAATTTCACATCGGTTGACGCTGGTTTGGATGATTTTGGAGACTGCGAAATTTTGGGTTTAAATTGGATTTAAATCCAATTTAAATTCAAAAGGTGAGTGTTTTAACCCACTCACAACTTCTAAAATTTTCTTATGTTTGTTAAATTGATTTTAAATATGAGTAGAAATTTATTTATGACTGTTTGACATGTTTTATTCCTTATCTCTGTTAAATCGCATTTATTTAATATAACTGTTCATTAATTTTATTACTGCATATAAATTGACAGTTAAAAATTATTTATTTTCATTTAAACTGATAGTCAAATAGTTAATAAATTTATTTTGGATATAAACTGTTAGTTAATAACTGTCATTTATTTCTTGTTATATTGCATATACTATAAAGTGATGTTTGTTTAAATTGATGATGATTGAAACAAAATAATGATGGTTGAGATAAATTGGTTGATGATCGATTTTGGATGAATGGATGTTATATTTATATTGTATAACTGCAAGTTTATCATGCATTTCATTTCATTCGGGATTGCGGTTTGAAATGATATACAACCCCATTTTTTTATTTAATTGCGGATTGAAATGATAAACATCCGTATCACTTGACCATAGGGTAGAAAATTTTATACAGGCAACGCGGGATATATATATAAAATTATTTTTTAAATGATTTTGTGATTTTGTAAATCTATATATATGGATTATGGGATTTTGATTTGGTTATTAATAAACGTTATTGATATATAGTAATTTCCGGTTTTAAGCTTTGTATAAATTTGATTTAAAGTATAAAATAAAGTTTGATTTTTAAGATGAAATACGATTAAGCATTTATTAAAAATTTAATGTCTGTAAGTCCTATTGACTTAAATAAGAATAAGATTTGGAAAATGAATATTAAGTTAAACTGAAATTTAATAAAAATTAGAATTTTAAAGGATATGATTTTTATAACTTGATTTTTGTGTAAAGTGATTTAAATGAATATCAGGTTGATTTAAATGAATATATCAAGTTTAATAAATTGAAGGATTATCCAGTTATGTGAAGTTAAAGGTTTTACTCAAATTATATTGAATTCATTAAGTAAAACATTTCAAGTCTAAATAATAAGAAATTGAATTTGATATATATGGGTTTGTCAAATGAGTTTGTTTTTGAAAGGGTGAAATATTTAAAGCTTCGAAACATAAGAATTAAAAATGGTATTTGGAAGTTTAAATCAATATTTAGAATTGATTTGTGAAATCTAAAGAAGCTATTTTGTTTTATAAAGGTAGTTTAATATTTAACCATTTAAGAGATGGAAATTTGTTTCAAAGCTACGTTTTCAAGGTAGTATAATTTGGAAATAATATACTTAAGAATTTTGATTTCTAAATATTTACTTTGAAACCCTTGATTTTGGAAAGTATATATATTGGAAAATAAAAATGATATCGTATTGATTTGGGTTTTAAAAGGAAATGATATCATATTTATATGGTTTTAAATGGATATTTTATTGGGGTTTTAAAAGTATAATTATTTTTAAATGACCGCGGTGTTATAATAACGATTGGTTGGCAAAGAGACCGGGATCGGATTTGGACATACTCTCTGTCGATACCGAAAACCACTTTGACTAACTGTGTACGCGGTGGAGATTCCAGAATGAAGTAGGTTGGTGGCGGCGTTTCCTGTAAGGTAAATACGTGGACCCGACTCCCGTGAGTTGGCATAAGGTGGCTAAAACAGGAGCGATTCTCGGGCCAATGAGGTCATACCTCTGATCGGACACTCCTCTTCGATACTATACTTTGACTTTGGATTGATTCAGTGGCCACTTTATTTTTTGATTTTGGGGGAGTTTGTTCGAGGTGGGCGGTAGCTGCGCGCTGCGCATTTCCATCAGCCCGGATAGCAATTGGTATATCTACACTGGCATTGCCTAGTTGTGCCGTGTCACCTACCCTAGCGCGCCTTGTACGATTTTGTTTTGTACCATACCTATGGAGTGCCCTCTGACGACGCCCAGTACGGGGGAGATTACGGTACTGTATAGACTATGGGAATATATAAATGTGTTAAGGTGGAAAATGTAAAGCCTTAACGCTATTTAAAAGTAAGTTTATTTTACAATTAGACACTATTATAATAGCGCAATATACTACATAGTAAATAGTTTAACGGATCCTTAGGAGATGTAAATCCCGAGCATCTCTTGAGTTACCATACTCATATTTATTTCTGTTAATTTAACTCACATAAGATCTTTTAGTTCTGACTCGAGTGTTTTTGTCTTTTCAAATTCGCTCGTGTCAGTCCGAGCGTTTTCAGGATTTGAAGATTTTATTTTGGAGGACGAAGACGAAGATTTGTAGTATTATTATCTACTATATTATTCACTACACTCATATTGTTCCGCTGCATTGTTATATGGTATGTGTACTCTGATATGTATTGTATAAATAAAATCAAAGGTTTTGTAAACAGATTTATGAACTGTATATTTATTATTATATTTTATCCTTCCACTGTGAGATTCTGTTTAGTTTTTTTTTCTTTCTCTGTATTCTTATTTATCCCATAACAATCCGCCCTTACGTATGGTTTGAATCGGCACGTGTTTCTGTTTAAATCGTGCGAAAAGGCGGGATGTTACTGTTGGTATCAGAGCTTTGGTTTAGCGATAAACCTTGGCTTTGTGGGGTTCGACTCTTTGTTAATAGGGTAGCAATACCCTGTGGGAGTCGTTGAGTGTATATATATATCTGAGTGAGCGTATTTGTTAGTGTTATAAAAAGTTTTTATATTGTGTTAATCGATTCCGTATTGTATTTATAAATTTTGGTTGATGCATGGGACGCTATGACATCGATAGGGATTTCTAAACACTTAATAGGACAGACCGACATAATATTTGTTTTTATACAGGTGAATGAAAATTTTGCCTATTATATTTTCTATATATAAAATAAATTTTTAATTGAAATTATATATATACATTTTTGGTTGCAATATATTCGTTGTTAGGAATAAAATTTTAAATAATAGGTAAAATAAGATTGAAATTAAAATCAATGAAATTTGGAAATTTTAGGACTTAAGTCCGGAATTTTGAAAAATTGCTTTCAAAGGATTTTGAAAAATAATAATATTGTTTATAAGTATTTTCCGATATAAATATTTCATTATAATTCGGAAGAATTGTTTTAAAGAAGATTTTGGAGAAAATAAGTTCTATACTTTCCTCTCTGTCGCTGGAAAATAATTTCGGTGATGGCGGTCGCATCATCGACTTCTATTTTCGAGTTTCGAAGGGGAAAGGCCACTGTAGTAATTCTACTGCAGCTTTATTTTGAAAATATCTAAATTTTTAATTGTTTTAAATAAAACTAGAGGTATATAAGTTATAAGAAAATATTTATCTATTATTTCAAAATAATTTGAAATTTAACCCGGAATTTAATTCTTAAATTTCCATTAATTAATTGTTTAAATTATTGTAGTGAAATAAAAGGTAAGTGATTAATAAATTGAAACCTCTAATTTAGGTAAGAGATTTAATGCAAAGTTATAAAGGGAAATTTGAAATTTGTAACATATGAGATAAAGAGTAATATTGTTGAACATTAAATTTAATTAAAAGATGAGATAAAACTTGTATAAGTTCGTTTGCATATATAACTTACCAAAAATAAAAAAGTTGAAATGTTTAATAAAGAATGTAATAGGAATTGTACAAGTAAAAGTAGGTAATGAGGTATTCAATGAATTCGCTATTATAAACGAGAATTTAATGTTATAAACTTAAGTTATAAATTGAAATTTTACTAAAATTAAAGGTAAGTATTATAAATAGGTGATTTTATACTTAAGAAAATAAAATGAAATTCTTTAATAAATAAGGATTGATGTGTAGGGTTATAAACTTAAGTATGATTTAAATGCTACTAGTTTAATATAATAAAAAGTAGGTAATATAAATAAATGACTGCAAACCCTAGTTAATTAATAAAATCCTTTACTTATAAGGATGGATGTTATAAGGTTGAGAATTTAAGTGTAATCAAAAAGGTTACTATAATTAAATATAATATAAATGTAAGCATTGAATAAATGATTGAAATTGAGAAGTGCATTAAATATAATACAAATAAAAGAAACTTACATGACCTGAATAAATAAAAAAATGAATAATTGTAAGTAATATAAGAAGTAAATGAAGCAAACCTTTAATGGGTAAATGCAAATTAAAACGATGAATCACTATATAAATAAAAAGATAATCAAACAACAAAGATATGGATGAAGTTGAAAATAAGTAAAATTGATTGTTGTTTGGATTTGTTGTTTTAGCTGATGGTTGTTTGGGCAAGGATACCTTGAAAGTTGATTTGGGTGACTGAATAATCTACTTAGTTTTATCTAAGACTGTTGAGTATAGGATGCGCTAGTAGTTTATTCTTCATTCCATACAATTTTAAAGGTTCTGAACCCGAAAAACTATTTGTTTGTTGGATTAATGGTTGTTTGGTTTGTTTGGTTGTGGATGCTGTTTGTTGAAATTGATGGTTGTTGTAATGATTGGGACTACTTAGAAATATTTTGAAATGATTTTCCAAACTTTAATAAATTTAAGTATAAAAAGGTAATGTTGTAAATTTGTATATCTTAAGAAAAGTAACAAATGTTGTAAGTTAATTGTTTATAAGGTAGTGTTTTGAATAAGATATATAGATTTCTAAATCCTTCTTTCCCTTCTTTTTCCTTTTCGGGGACAAAAAGTTTTGAGTGGGGGAGAGTGTAACGACCCGAAAATTTAGACGATTTAATTTAGTTATTTAATAGAATTTTGTAATTAAAAGTTAGTAGAAATAAATAAAGAATGATAAATTTATATTGAAATGAACGATAATTGAACAAATGGTAATTTGAGTCTTGTTTGTAAAATGAATAAATTTTCAATAAATAAATTGGTGTAAGTATTGTACCTGAATAGAATGTGAAGATAGAAAATATAGGTAAGGTATTAAAGTAGTTAAGTATTAATTTACAGGTATAATAAATATTAGTATGCATTACCTAATTAATTGGTCAATTTATCAAAACCATGTTAATTTGTAAATAATTTGACGCGTATTGATAAGCGTTACTTTAACTATTAATTAAAGTAATAAGAATGAAATAAATGAAGTTATGCAGTAATGAATAAATAAAATATCGCAATAGAATAGGAAACTGAATGTAATTTAATGTAATAAGGTTAGTGCAATAACAATTGATTGGGATTCAAATTCATATTAAATTAAATTTCTATAGTAATCGAAATTTATTATTTTGCAATATAGGTGAGAAATAAAATTTTAATGAAATTAAGGAATGTAATCTAATTCCATGTAAAGAGTCAATATGTATAATGGCAAGGTTTTAATTAAATAAATGGTTTTATGTAGATTTCAACTGATAATTTATGAAGTCTAATGTGAGATCATATTTGCAATTAATTTTCTTAAGTTGTGCAGTAGGGTAGGTTAATTTGTCAATAAAGATAGTTGATTCTATAAGATGAAATAAAGGTTAATATTAATTATAATATGAAGATTGTTGATTACATTATTTGGGGATTTGAGGGATAAGTTGAAATTTGATAATTAGGATATTTATACGTAAAGTATATAAAGAAAGATATATTGATTCCATTTAATAAATTGGGGATTTAATATTATCAAAGAGAATTAAATATTGTCCTAATGTAATTTAGATAAATTGTGTAATTAAATGCTGGCTCCATTCAGAATATGACAATGGGTGTAATAATTTGAATTGTAAGAAATAGTTATAAGTTACATGTTTAATTTGGTTGATTAAATTTAAATTGAAATAAATGTTAATACACTAAATAAAGGTCACATTAATATGAGAAGTAATACCATGTTTAGAAGTTGTGAAGTATAGTGTGTTAAGACTTAGAAATGGAAATTAAGAGGAGTTAAATGGACTTTAATGTGTATTAATGAGAAATTTACGCTATAACTAAAGAGGTGAATGGAATAAATACAAACCAATGTGGATTGTATACATGAGACGACAAATTTAGCGAATAACGGGATTTAAACCTAAATAAATAAATTCCTTAAAATTTAAGCTGTACTTTAAATTTGAAATTTTCAATAAATAAATATATGTAGGAAGTTGTTTAAAGGATTCTAAATTTACCAAGTAATCCAAACTGACAAAATTTGCAAATAATTAAAGTTGAATTGTAAATCTGATTCAATTAACCTATTATTAATTTATTTATTTGGAATATAAGGAGTAATGATAGGGTTAATTGAAATTAAGGGTAGTTAAATTGTATGTTATTTAGGATTAAGTCAAGATGGGTGGATATTAGAAGTATATACTTAGCTCATTCAATTAATTTGGAAAACATTGTAATAAATGTAATTAAATGAACATTTACGTGAAATATAATACCATGTTTAATAAATTGCTAAATTGAATATATTAAAGGAAAAATTTATTAATTGTTTAAAACCTTAATTAACATGGTGGATATATTTATTGAATTTGAATTTTAATCAAATGCAACATTCATTGTTATTTGTAGCTTATAGGTGGAGAATTTTATAAATAAATTTGGAGTCTATGTTATGATTTCAAAATTTAGTAGATTTTGAAATAAGGTAAACGTTTGAACTTATGAATCTATCAACTCAAAATTTATTTGTTAAACCATTGAAATTGGTTGAGAAAAATAAAAAGGTATAATAAGTTTAAGTGTAAATGAAAGTATGTATAGGAAAATGAATTATTTGCAGGAAAAATATTTGGTAAAAAGGGTGGGACTAAGGAAAGGTTATTGTTTGTTGGAAACATTTATTAATATGGGAATATAATTAGACAAGCATAACCCATGCAAATGTATAATTAAGAAATGAAGCAATAATTAATAATTATTAACCAATCCAAAATTTGGTAACCCATTTAATTAGTGATTGGTATAGGCTATGTATTTAAGTAACAGTGCAATACCAATTTATGTATTTGCGAAATATTAATAAAATATGTGTAGTATGGAATTCAAATGTATATATACATAGAAATGTGGATTTTTATTGTATGTAAACTTAGTCAATTTACTATAGTTAAATTTATTGAGAATGAATAAAAACCTAAGATAATTATTACGGTAATTTAGAAATTTAGTTGAAAATGAAAACTTATCAATGAATTTGGAATTTAATGAAATTGTGAATTTATATTGAAACTTATAAATGAAGCATCTAAATTTATATTTGTAAATACGTTTAAAATTCAATGTAAATGTTTGAGGAAGAAATTAATTTATTTACTAATCCGTAACGTATCCAATTAATATAAAATATTCTGGTGGGCCAACAACCGTTTTGCGCGTTTATAATTCGTGCCTACCTATTCTTTTTCACTTTGTCTATAAATAGGCCGTGTAAACCCTAGCCTCCATTTATCTTCATTTCTCTGTGTGTTCTTTTCTTCAACTTCTTCTTTTCCAATGGCTGCAAAATTCTAGATCCAATTACAGTCCAAAATATAAATAAAAATTCGAACTCCTCTAAAAATTCCAGAAAAATTTATATGTCATAGTTCTCGAAGAGAGGTATTCTTTATTTTAGTTTATTTGATTTCCAATACAATTTCTTTAACGTTTAACTTGTGTAATTTTCACATACGGTGTCCCATTCACGCGAGATTTTTTTTGTTAGGATCGTATTGAAATTTCACATCGGTTGACGCTGGTTTGGATGATTTTGGAGACTGCGAAATTTTGGGTTTAAATTGGATTTAAATCCAATTTAAATTCAAAAGGTGAATGTTTTAACCCACTCACAACTTCTAAAATTTTCTTATGTTTGTTAAATTGATTTTAAATATGAGTAGAAATTTATTTATGACTGTTTGACATGTTTTATTCCTTATCTCTGTTAAATCGCATTTATTTAATATAACTGTTCATTAATTTTATTACTGCATATAAATTGACAGTTAAAAATTATTTATTTTCATTTAAACTGATAGTCAAATAGTTAATAAATTTATTTTGGATATAAACTGTTAGTTAATAACTGTCATTTATTTCTTGTTATATTGCATATACTATAAAGTGATGTTTGTTTAAATTGATGATGATTGAAACAAAATAATGATGGTTGAGATAAATTGGTTGATGATCGATTTTGGATGAATGGATGTTATATTTATATTGTATAACTGCAAGTTTATCATGCATTTCATTTCATTCGGGATTGCGGTTTGAAATGATATACAACCCCATTTTTTTTATTTAATTGCGGATTGAAATGATAAACATCCGTATCACTTGACCATAGGGTAGAAAATTTTATACAGGCACCGCGGGATATATATATAAAATTATTTTTTAAATGATTTTGTGATTTTGTAAATCTATATATATGGATTATGGGATTTTGATTTGGTTATTAATAAACGTTATTGATATATAGTAATTTCCGGTTTTAAGCTTTGTATAAATTTGATTTAAAGTATAAAATAAAGTTTGATTTTTAAGATGAAATACGATTAAGCATTTATTAAAAATTTAATGTCTGTAAGTCCTATTGACTTAAATAAGAATAAGATTTGGAAAATGAATATTAAGTTAAACTGAAATTTAATAAAAATTAGAATTTTAAAGGATATGATTTTTATAACTTGATTTTTGTGTAAAGTGATTTAAATGAATATCAGGTTGATTTAAATGAATATATCAAGTTTAATAAATTGAAGGATTATCCAGTTATGTGAAGTTAAAGGTTTTACTCAAATTATATTGAATTCATTAAGTAAAACATTTCAAGTCTAAATAATAAGAAATTGAATTTGATATATATGGGTTTGTCAAATGAGTTTGTTTTTGAAAGGGTGAAATATTTAAAGCTTCGAAACATAAGAATTAAAAATGGTATTTGGAAGTTTAAATCAATATTTAGAATTGATTTGTGAAATCTAAAGAAGCTATTTTGTTTTATAAAGGTAGTTTAATATTTAACCATTTAAGAGATGGAAATTTGTTTCAAAGCTACGTTTTCAAGGTAGTATAATTTGGAAATAATATACTTAAGAATTTTGATTTCTAAATATTTACTTTGAAACCCTTGATTTTGGAAAGTATATATATTGGAAAATAAAAATGATATCGTATTGATTTGGGTTTTAAAAGGAAATGATATCATATTTATATGGTTTTAAATGGATATTTTATTGGGGTTTTAAAAGTATAATTATTTTTAAATGACCGCGGTGTTATAATAACGATTGGTTGGCAAAGAGACCGGGATCGGATTTGGACATACTCTCTGTCGATACCGAAAACCACTTTGACTAACTGTGTACGCGGTGGAGATTCCAGAATGAAGTAGGTTGGTGGCGGCGTTTCCTGTAAGGTAAATACGTGGACCCGACTCCCGTGAGTTGGCATAAGGTGGCTAAAACAGGAGCGATTCTCGGGCCAATGAGGTCATACCTCTGATCGGACACTCCTCTTCGATACTATACTTTGACTTTGGATTGATTCAGTGGCCACTTTATTTTTTGATTTTGGGGGAGTTTGTTCGAGGTGGGCGGTAGCTGCGCGCTGCGCATTTCCATCAGCCCGGATAGCAATTGGTATATCTACACTGGCATTGCCTAGTTGTGCCGTGTCACCTACCCTAGCGCGCCTTGTACGATTTTGTTTTGTACCATACCTATGGAGTGCCCTCTGACGACGCCCAGTACGGGGGAGATTACGGTACTGTATAGACTATGGGAATATATAAATGTGTTAAGGTGGAAAATGTAAAGCCTTAACGCTATTTAAAAGTAAGTTTATTTTACAATTAGACACTATTATAATAGCGCAATATACTACATAGTAAATAGTTTAACGGATCCTTAGGAGATGTAAATCCCGAGCATCTCTTGAGTTACCATACTCATATTTATTTCTGTTAATTTAACTCACATAAGATCTTTTAGTTCTGACTCGAGTGTTTTTGTCTTTTCAAATTCGCTCGTGTCAGTCCGAGCGTTTTCAGGATTTGAAGATTTTATTTTGGAGGACGAAGACGAAGATTTGTAGTATTATTATCTACTATATTATTCACTACACTCATATTGTTCCGCTGCATTGTTATATGGTATGTGTACTCTGATATGTATTGTATAAATAAAATCAAAGGTTTTGTAAACAGATTTATGAACTGTATATTTATTATTATATTTTATCCTTCCACTGTGAGATTCTGTTTAGTTTTTTTTTTCTTTCTCTGTATTCTTATTTATCCCATAACAATCCGCCCTTACGTATGGTTTGAATCGGCACGTGTTTCTGTTTAAATCGTGCGAAAAGGCGGGATGTTACTGTTGGTATCAGAGCTTTGGTTTAGCGATAAACCTTGGCTTTGTGGGGTTCGACTCTTTGTTAATAGGGTAGCAATACCCTGTGGGAGTCGTTGAGTGTATATATATATCTGAGTGAGCGTATTTGTTAGTGTTATAAAAAGTTTTTATATTGTGTTAATCGATTCCGTATTGTATTTATAAATTTTGGTTGATGCATGGGACGCTATGACATCGATAGGGATTTCTAAACACTTAATAGGACAGACCGACATAATATTTGTTTTTATATAGGTGAATGAAAATTTTGCCTATTATATTTTCTATATATAAAATAAATTTTTAAATGATATTATATATATATATATATATATATTTTTGGTTGTAATATATTCGTTGTTAGGAATAAAATTTTAAATAATAGGTAAAATAAGATTGAAATTAAAATCAATGAAATTTGGAAATTTTAGGACTTAAGTCCGGAATTTTGAAAAATTGCTTTCAAAGGATTTTGAAAAATAATAATATTGTTTATAAGTATTTTTCGATATAAATATTTCATTATAATTCGGAAGAATTGTTTTAAAGAAGATTTTGGAGAAAATAAGTTCTGTACTTTCCTCTCTGTCGCTGGAAAATAATTTCGGTGATGGCGGCCGCATCATCGACTTCTATTTTCGAGTTTCGAAGGGGAAAGGCCACTGTAGTAATTCTACTGCAGCTTTATTTTGAAAATATCTAAAATTTTAATTGTTTTAAATAAAACTAGAGGTATATAAGTTATAAGAAAATATTTATCTATTATTTCAAAATAATTTGAAATTTAACCCGGAATTTAATTCTTAAATTTCCATTAATTAATTGTTTAAATTATTGTAGTGAAATAAAAGGTAAGTGATTAATAAATTGAAACCTCTAATTTAGGTAAGAGATTTAATGCAAAGTTATAAAGGGAAATTTGAAATTTGTAACATATGAGATAAAGAGTAATATTGTTGAACATTAAATTTAATTAAAAGATGAGATAAAACTTGTATAAGTTCATTTGCATATATAACTTACCACAAATAAAAAAGTTGAAATGTTTAATAAAGAATGTAATAGGAATTATACAAGTAAAAGTAGGTAATGAGGTATTCAATGAATTCGCTATTATAAACGAGAATTTAATGTTATAAACTTAAGTTATAAATTGAAATTTTACTAAAATTAAAGGTAAGTATTATAAATAGGTGATTTTATACTTAAGAAAATAAAATGAAATTCTTTAATAAATAAGGATTGATGTGTAGGGTTATAAACTTAAGTATGATTTAAATGCTACTAGTTTAATATAATAAAAAGTAGGTAATATAAATAAATGACTGCAAACCCTAGTTAATTAATAAAATCCTTTACTTATAAGGATGGATGTTATAAGGTTGAGAATTTAAGTGTAATTAAAAAGGTTACTATAATTAAATATAATATAAATGTAAGCATTGAATAAATGATTGAAATTGAGAAGTGCATTAAATATAATACAAATAAAAGAAACTTACATGACCTGAATAAATAAAAAAATGAATAATTGTAAGTAATATAAGAAGTAAATGAAGCAAACCTTTAATGGGTAAATGCAAATTAAAACGATGAATCACTATATAAATAAAAAGATAATCAAACAACAAAGATATGGATGAAGTTGAAAATAAGTAAAATTGATTGTTGTTTGGATTTGTTGTTTTAGCTGATGGTTGTTTGGGCAAGGATACCTTGAAAGTTGATTTGGGTGACTGAATAATCTACTTAGTTTTATCTAAGACTGTTGAGTATAGGATGCGCTAGTAGTTTATTCTTCATTCCATACAATTTTAAAGGTTCTGAACCCGAAAAACTATTTGTTTGTTGGATTAATGGTTGTTTGGTTTGTTTGGTTGTGGATGCTGTTTGTTGAAATTGATGGTTGTTGTAATGATTGGGACTACTTAGAAATATTTTGAAATGATTTTCCAAACTTTAATAAATTTAAGTATAAAAAGGTAATGTTGTAAATTTGTATATCTTAAGAAAAGTAACAAATGTTGTAAGTTAATTGTTTATAAGGTAGTGTTTTGAATAAGATATATAGATTTCTAAATCCTTCTTTCCCTTCTTTTTCCTTTTCGGGGACAAAAAGTTTTGAGTGGGGGAGAGTGTAACGACCCGAAAATTTAGACGATTTAATTTAGTTATTTAATAGAATTTTGTAATTAAAAGTTAGTAGAAATAAATAAAGAATGATAAATTTATATTGAAATGAACGATAATTGAACAAATGGTAATTTGAGTCTTGTTTGTAAAATGAATAAATTTTCAATAAATAAATTGGTGTAAGTATTGTACCTGAATAGAATGTGAAGATAGAAAATATAGGTAAGGTATTAAAGTAGTTAAGTATTAATTTATAGGTATAATAAATATTAGTATGCATTACCTAATTAATTGGTCAATTTATCAAAACCATGTTAATTTGTAAATAATTTGACGCGTATTGATAAGCGTTACTTTAACGATTAATTAAAGTAATAAGAATGAAATAAATGAAGTTATGCAGTAATGAATAAATAAAATATCGCAATAGAATAGGAAACTGAATTTAATTTAATGTAATAAGGTTAGTGCAATAACAATTGATTGGGATTCAAATTCATATTAAATTAAATTTCTATAGTAATCGAAATTTATTATTTTGCAATATAGGTGAGAAATAAAATTTTAATGAAATTAAGGAATGTAATCTAATTCCATGTAAAGAGTCAATATGTATAATGGCAAGGTTTTAATTAAATAAATGGTTTTATGTAGATTTCAACTGATAATTTATGAAGTCTAATGTGAGATCATATTTGCAATTAATTTTCTTAAGTTGTGCAGTAGGGTAGGTTAATTTGTCAATAAAGATAGTTGATTCTATAAGATGAAATAAAGGTTAATATTAATTATAATATGAAGATTGTTGATTACATTATTTGGGGATTTGAGGGATAAGTTGAAATTTGATAATTAGGATATTTATACGTAAAGTATATAAAGAAAGATATATTGATTCCATTTAATAAATTGGGGATTTAATATTATCAAAGAGAATTAAATATTGTCCTAATGTAATTTAGATAAATTGTGTAATTAAATGCTGGCTCCATTCAGAATATGACAATGGGTGTAATAATTTGAATTGTAAGAAATAGTTATAAGTTACATGTTTAATTTGGTTGATTAAATTTAAATTGAAATAAATGTTAATACACTAAATAAAGGTCACATTAATATGAGAAGTAATACCATGTTTAGAAGTTGTAAAATATAGTGTGTTAAGACTTAGAAATGGAAATTAAGAGGAGTTAAATGGACTTTAATGTGTATTAATGAGAAATTTACGCTATAACTAAAGAGGTGAATGGAATAAATACAAACCAATGTGG
The DNA here is from genome assembly GCA_030765085.1 of Allium cepa. Classification (NCBI taxonomy): domain Eukaryota; kingdom Viridiplantae; phylum Streptophyta; class Magnoliopsida; order Asparagales; family Amaryllidaceae; genus Allium; species Allium cepa. The sequence goes on from CM060945.1 coordinate 445,068,056, forward strand.
ATTGTATACATGAGACGACAAATTTAGCGAATAACGGGATTTAAACCTAAATAAATAAATTCCTTAAAATTTAAGCTGTACTTTAAATTTGAAATTTTCAATAAATAAATATATGTAGGAAGTTGTTTAAAGGATTCTAAATTTACCAAGTAATCCAAACTGACAAAATTTGCAAATAATTAAAGTTGAATTGTAAATCTGATTCAATTAACCTATTATTAATTTATTTATTTGGAATATAAGGAGTAATGATAGGGTTAATTGAAATTAAGGGTAGTTAAATTGTATGTTATTTAGGATTAAGTCAAGATGGGTGGATATTAGAAGTATATACTTAGCTCATTCAATTAATTTGGAAAACATTGTAATAAATGTAATTAAATGAACATTTACGTGAAATATAATACCATGTTTAATAAATTGCTAAATTGAATATATTAAAGGAAAAATTTATTAATTGTTTAAAACCTTAATTAACATGGTGGATATATTTATTGAATTTGAATCTTAATCAAATGCAACATTCATTGTTATTTGTAGCTTATAGGTGGAGAATTTTATAAATAAATTTGGAGTCTATGTTATGATTTCAAAATTTAGTAGATTTTGAAATAAGGTAAACGTTTGAACTTATGAATCTATCAACTCAAAATTTATTTGTTAAACCATTGAAATTGGTTGAGAAAAATAAAAAGGTATAATAAGTTTAAGTGTAAATGAAAGTATGTATAGGAAAATGAATTATTTGCAGGAAAAATATTTGGTAAAAAGGGTGGGACTAAGGAAAGGTTATTGTTTGTTGGAAACATTTATTAATATGGGAATATAATTAGACAAGCATAACCCATGCAAATGTATAATTAAGAAATGAAGCAATATTTAATAATTATTAACCAATCCAAAATTTGGTAACCCATTTAATTAGTGATTGGTATAGGCTATGTATTTAAGTAACAGTGCAATACCAATTTATGTATTTGCGAAATATTAATAAAATATGTGTAGTATGGAATTCAAATGTATATATACATAGAAATGTGGATTTTTATTGTATGTAAACTTAGTCAATTTACTATAGTTAAATTTATTGAGAATGAATAAAAACCTAAGATAATTATTACGGTAATTTAGAAATTTAGTTGAAAATGAAAACTTATCTATGAATTTGGAATTTAATGAAATTGTGAATTTATATTGAAACTTATAAATGAAGCATCTAAATTTATATTTGTAAATACGTTTAAAATTCAATGTAAATGTTTGAGGAGGAAATTAATTTATTTACTAATCCGTAACTTATCCAATTAATATAAAATATTCTGGTGGGCCAACAACCGTTTTGCGCGTTTATAATTCGTGCCTACCTATTCTTTTTCACTTTTTCCATAAATAGGCTGTGTAAACCCTAGCCTCCATCTATCTTCATTTCTTTGTGTGTTCTTTTCTTCAACTTCTTCTTTTCCAATGGCTGCAAAATTCTAAATCCAATTACAGTCTAAAATATAAATAAAAATTCAAACTCCTCTAAAAATTCCAGAAAAATTTATATGTCATAGTTCTCGAAGAGAGGTATTCTTTATTTTAGTTTATTTGATTTCCAATACAATTTCTTTAACGTTTAACTTGTGTAATTTTCACATACGGTGTCCGATTCAGGCGAGATTTTTTTTGTTAGGATCGTATTGAAATTTCAGATCTGTTGATGCTAGTTTGGATGAATTTGGAAATTGTGAAATTTTGGGTTTAAATTGAATTTAAATCCAATTTAAATTCAAAAGGTGAGTGTTTTAACACGCTCACAACTTCTAAAATTTTATTATGTTTGTTAAATTGATTTTAGATATGAGTAGAAATTTATTTATGACTGTTTGACATGTTTTATTCCTTATCTCTGTTAAATCGCATTTATTTAATATAACTGTTCATTAATTTTATTACTGCATATAAATTGACAGTTAAAAATTTATTTATTTGCATATAAACTGATAGTCAAATAGTTAATAAATTTATTTTGGATATAAACTGTTAGTTAATAACTGTCATTTATTTCCTGTTATATTGCATATACTATAAAGTGATGTTTGTTTAAATTGATGATGATTGAAACAAAATAATGATGGTTGAGATAAATTGGTTGATGATCGATTTTGGATGAATGGATGCTATATTTATATTGTATAACTGCAAGTTTATCATGCATTTCATTTCATTCGGGATTGCGGTTTGAAATGATATACAACCGCGATTTTTTTATTTAATTGCGGATTGAAATGATAAACATCTGTATCACTTGACCATATGGTAGAAAATTTTATACAGGCAACGCGGGATATATATATAAAATTATTTTTGAAATGATTTTATGATTTTGTAAATCTATATATATGGTTTATGGGATTTTGATTTGGTTATTAATAAAGGTTATTGATATATAGTAATTTTCGGTTTTAAGCTTTGTATAAATTTGATTTAAAGTATAAAATAAAGTTTGATTTTTAAGATGAAATACGATTAAGCATTTATTAAAAATTTAATGTCTGTAAGTTCTGTTGACTTAAATGAGAATAAGATTTGGAAAATGAATATTAAGTTTAATTGAAATTTAATAAAAATTAGAATTTTAAAGGATATGATTTTTATAACCTAATTTTGGTGTAAAGTGATTTAAATGAATATTAGGTTGATTTAAATGAATATATCAAGTTTAATAAATTGAAGGATTATCCAGTTATGTGAAGTTAAAGGTTTTACTCAAATTATATTGAATTCATTAAGTAAAACATTTCAAGTCTAAATAATAAGAAATTGAATTTGATATATACGGGTTTGTCAAATGAGTTGGTTTTTGAAAGGGTGAAATATTTAAAGCTTCGAAACAAAAGAATTAAAAATGGTATTTGGAAGTTTAAATCAATATTTAGAATTGATTTGTGAAATCTAAAGAAGGTATTTTGTTTTATAAAGGTTGTTTAATATTTAACCATTTAAGAGATGGAAATTTGTTTCAAAGCTATGCTTTCAAGGTAGTATAATTTGGAAATAATATATTCAAGAATTTTGATTTCTAAATATTTACTTTGAAACCCTTGATTTTGGAAAGTATATATTTTGGAAAATAAAAATGATATCGTATTGATTTGGGTTTTAAAAGGAAATGATATCATAATTATATGGTTTTAAATGGATATTTTATTGGGGTTTTAAAAGTATAATTATTTTTAAATGACCGCGATGTTATAATAGCGATTGGTTGGCAAAGAGACCGGGATCGGATATGGACATACTCTCTGTCGATACCGAAAACCACTTTGACTAACCGTGTACGAGGTGGAGATTGCAGAATGAAGTAGGTTGGTGGCGGTGTTTCCTGTAAGGTAAATACGTGGACCCGACTCCCGTGAGTTGGCATAAGGTGGCTAAAACAGGAGCGATTCTCGGGCCAATGAGGTCAGACCTCTGATCGGACACTCCTCTTCGATACTATACTTTGACTTTGGATTGATTCAGTGGCCACTTTATTTTTTGATTTTGGAGGAGTTTGTTCGAGGTGGGCGGTAGCTGCGCGTTTCCATCAGCCCGGATAGCAATTGGTATATCTACCCTGGCATTGCCTAGTTGTGCCGTGTCACCTACACTAGCGCGCCTTGTACGATTTTGTTTTGTACCATACCTATGGAGTGCCCTCTGACGACGCCCAGTACGGGGGAGATTACGGTACTATATAAACTATGGGAATATATAAATGTGTTAAGGTGGAAAATGTAAAGCCTTAACGCTATTTAAAAGTAAGTTTATTTTACAATTAGACACTATTATAATAGCGCAATATACTACATAGTAAATAGTTTAACGGATCCTTAGGAGATGTAAATCCCGAGCATCTCTTGAGTTACCATACTCATATTTATTTCTGTTAGTTTAACTCACATAAGATCTTTTAGTTCTGACTCGAGTGTTTTTGTCTTTTCAAATTCGCTCGGGTCAGTCCGAGCGTTTTCAGGATTTGAAGATTTTATTTTTGAGGGCGAAGACGAAGATTTGTAGTATTATTATCTACTATATTATTCACTACACTCATATTGTTCCGCTGCATTGTTATATGGTATGTGTACTCTGATATGTGTTGTATAAATAAAATCAAAGGTTTTGTAAACAGATTTATGAACTGTATATTTATTATTATATTTTATCCTTCCGCTGTGAGATTCTGTTTAGTTTTTTTTTCTTTCTCTGTATTCTTATTTATCCCATAACAATCCGCCCTTACATATGGTTTGAATCGGCACGTATGTCTGTTTAAATCGTGCGAAAAGGCGGGATGTTACAGAAGTGTTGTTGAATGAAAATTTGAATTGGATTAAAATGGATATGGTGTGAAATATAAATAAATCCAATTCAAGCATAAATTGAATGGCCTTATTATTAATAAATTCTAAAACGAATTGTTAATGTGAATTAAATTAAAAAAAAAGATAAAAGAATAAACTAATTGAATAAAATAGTGAAATGGTTGGGATTTGATCATAGAAAATCAAATCAAAGATTGTGAATAGATAATCGAGTTCGGAATTAAAGCTTGAGTTATAAATAAAAATTCAACTTAGAATTGTAAGTGGATTCAATATGAATTGAAGTTGTATGGAATTGGATTAAAATTAAAATGATTTGAAATGAAAATAAATCCAATTCGAATATGAATAAATTAAAAATGAGAATGAACTTAAAGTTATGAAATGGCAGTGAATTGAAGTAAATTAACTTTAAGTTTAAAAGTAAATAGAAGTTGGTTGAATAGAATAAACTTAAGTTATTGGGTGTAATAGTTGAAGAAAATAAATAACTTAAGTAAATTATAAGATAGTTATTGGTTGTCGAGTTTAATAAAATGGTTTGGGATCAAATTGTTGGATATGAAAGAAAATGTAATGGAAAAGTTTGTGAATAAATTAAAACGGGAATGCAACTATATGGCTTGTTCATAAGCTAGATTGGAATGAAATTTATATACATTGAGTTGGAATCAATGTAAAGTGGTTATAAAACTTATGTTATTATTTATTCACATAAATATTGTCGAATTGCATTAGGAAATTGGTTGTTCGACGTAAACGGAAGTAAAACAAATTTTATGAATCAATAGCAGTCAATAAATTGATGTTGGCATCAATTGGAATGAATATTGGTTGTTTTGCTTAGAATGAATTAAATATAAGCGAGCAAGTTGTAAATCGCTTAAACTGAATTGAATGGTATGTAATTTGGATGCAAACAATTTAAACTAGTGTCGAAACCTTGCATATGTACTTATGAATGTATATCACATGCATTACTTGTGAAATTTATGTGTTAGCTATTGATAGTAAGTGAAATGTTAATAAATTGCACGTATTTAGTATTTACATTTTCAGATTGAGTAAGCACAGGTTCAGGGAAGCCGTATGGATGGATTTGATCGCGACTAAATGCTAAAATAAATACGCCGCTTGCTTAAAAATGCTAAATAAGGTACGCTTACGCAAAAGAATTCAAAATAGGAGTTATGAACTGCATATATTGATATATATTGTGATATCCGGCCTGAGGCCGAAGTATATATATATTTGTGTATCCTGCGATATCGCAGAAGTCCCTCCGTACAAAGGAGACTCTGCCAAAATTTTCCGAAATTTTTGGGAGTTAGAATTTTTTTTTTTAAATTTTCACTAATGATAAAGGATTTAAAATTGGTAAGCAAATAAATAGGAAACTGAATATGGAAATCTATTTTAAATGTGAATGTAAAGTAAAGTGAAATCGAAGAAGTTGTTTGAAGAAACTAAAGGATTGCAAATAAACTTTCATTTGAGATTTTAAATAAATTAGTAACTAAAATTAATAAAAGAAAATGGTTGATTACATACGAGTTGGGATAAGGCGAATACAATGCAATATTCAAAGTTTGAAGATGGAAATCTAAATGGAAATTTGAAAAAGTATTTGGATTTGAAAGCAACTAGTAAATTGAAACCCATTGAACTCAAATTGGATTGTAAAGGCGTAGTGAATGGAAATAGATATAAACTACAATAGTGAGGTGAAAATCAATAAAGAAGCACATTTAATGCCTATACTAAGCTTAGAGGGAGAAAAAAAAAGAGAATGGTGAATTCTCAAATTGGAAATTGATATTATAAATATATTCTAAGTTGATATTTGAATGAATAGATATTGACATTGGATAAGGAAGTCGATAACATGTTTTGAATGTTGTGATTGGATATTAGTGCTAAGTGGAATATGCAGGTATTATAAAAGGGAAAAGAGAATTGGTTTTGAGTTCAAAGGATAAATTTGAAATGCCCGACAAAAGGTACGTGTTTAAATTTCTGTATGAAATTAGATTGGGTTTTTGGATCTAGCCACTTGGCTTTTTGTTTTCTTTTGAGATTTGGGAGGCCGTAGAGCCATTTTGTAGTTGTACCGAGCTAGCCGCGCAAAGAAGACGCTGGAGAAATTTTTCGAAAATTTAGAGAGTTAGAAAAATTTTGAGAAAATTTTGATAATTCAAAGTTGGTTTCAAAATGTGAAATTCGAATCGATAAGTAGGCGACTATGTTTGAGGCTTATAGGCAAGTTTAGGAAATTAGGAAGAGGGATAGTGTCTTTAATAAAAGATGGTTTTGGAAGGTCACTGAAAACTATTTGGGTCGAGGAAATAGAGAATGGGTTATGGATCATTCTTCCTAACTAGTAATTTCGAGGACGAAATTCCTTTAAGGGGGGAGGAATGTGACGACCCGAAATTTTTAAGCAATTTAAATTGAAATATTTAATCAATTTTTAATATTTAAAAGTTTAATTTTTAAACTTAAATTTAAATATCTCAAATTATTTGATGATTAAATTATTAAATTAGATAAATTGGAAGTTGGGTAAAATGTAAATCTGGAGTTCTAAGCCTGTTAAAATATAATTTGAAGGCCTATAAAATTTGTATTGATAATACTGAAGATAATAGAAGTTGTAAAATTGAAATTAACCGTGGTTTGTTCAGTTTTGAAATTTTGCTGTTTAAATTGATATTTAAAAATAGCCTTCCGAGGCACAGTCTCGGAATCCGACGAAACCAGTTCCATTGGATCCGTAATATTGAACTATTATCGGATTTCAAATTTCATAGTGATCGGAGTTGTTGTGTGAACATATGGTAAGTAAACGCCCTGAAATTTACATCGAAATATTTTGGAAATTTTTAATTTAAAATTGGCTAGTCTATTACTTTTCCTTCCAATGCACACCACTTTCCTGTCATTTAATCACGTACTTTCCCAATTTCAAAGCCGTTCAATCAACAATCAAGATGTTTGATCTAAAAAGAAAAAAAAAGAGAAGCTTCAGCGGGAAGCTTTCAATCGCGTTTAAAAAAAACAAAAGCAACAAACAAAACACAATAGGGGCCGGTCTCCTCTTTCTCGTCTTATTCCACCTCTCCCATAATTGAAGCAGTTCGATTTATTTTAAAAAAAAACAAAGGTCGATCGATTTCGACGCGCGTGCGATCGAAAGGAGGGAAGACGAACGCGACCTCGTTCGATTGGTCTGGGAGGGGATACGCGGTGCGCTCGTGGAGCTCGAGGGATTTATGAGTCACATAGGTTGATTGGGGGCGCTGCTATAGCTAGGGTTCGTACACGAGGTTCAGGGTGGCGATTAGGTTGGAGATGAGGCCAGTTGGGTAGTGGCCGATGCGACTTTGGGAGCAAGAAGGAATCGCGACTTCAGATCTGGGAGGCTCGTTCGCGAATGGATGGGACGTATTCGATCGAAGGCGCGTAGGGTTTCTGTGAGCGTGAGCTTCGAGGTGGAGTGCAAACGATAGAGGTGAGTTGTATTTTCTGTTTATTTACATTTTTCTTGAATGAAAAAAAAAGAAAAAAAAACTATATCCAGGAAAAAAAAGTAGATTACAGTAAGATGATTATAAAGTTATTTTGTTTTACAAAACTGAATATCAAATTTTATAGTTACTGTAATAAGATTTGGCATATGTAAATTGTCTTTATATACAATTTGGATGGGAAATTGTCAGTTTAAAACTAGATTTCTTATTTACTTGAATTAATAAATAATAATATGAATATGTATATATATTACAAAATAAATTCACAGTAAGGTATATCAGTACTTCTTTTATTTAATATATATATAGAAACAAGGTTTGGGAAATATGGGATTTTAAAATTGTGAACAGTAGATAAAATTTGATTTCTAAAGCCTATATGATTGTTTTTACAAGCAGTTTGAAAATGAGAAATAGCATAGATATACATACACAATTCTTTTCAATATACCGGTTATTTTAAAATGATGAATTATGGAGATAAATTTGTTAAATAAACTGGTTAAATTAAAAAGGAAATAGTTTAAAATTTTAAAAACTATTAGTTTATATAAAATAATAATAAAAAAAATCAAATCACTGGTTAATGAAATTTATCAAATGGAAATTAATTAATTGATCAATTAGTTCAAATGTTAATAAAATCATATAATGTGTATTCAAGGTCTGGAATCGTGAAGATAACAACTGGTTTGGGTTGAATTGCAAAATAAAAAGCAAAGGTGAGTTAATCTCACTTAGTTAAATTTAAATTTAAATGATTAAATTTAAATAATTGTTTGAATGGTTGAATTGATTGATGTGCTATAGTATGGTATATTTTGGAATTTGCATTTTATATTATGCTAATGTCTGTGGATGCAGGGAAAACAGGTTGGAGGGATCCAACTGGACACCTCAACATTTACTTAAATTATTTACTATTGTAATTATTTGGTATTCTATGATGAATAATGTGGGAATATTAATGCTATGGTTGATTGGATATATTTGGGTATAATGAATTACCAAAAATATATAAATTGGATTTTTGAAAGAAAATAAAGAAGTAAATTTGTAAGCAAAATAATTATAGAAAATTGAATGAATTAAGAATGAATTGAAAGAATGAAAGTGATATTTAGATACTAATAAATTAAATAATTCCGAATGGGAAAAGGAAGTTTTAATAAATAGAAGTAAATGAATTGTGAGTTTTAAATGATATCAAATTAAAGGAATAAAGAATTATTTTAAAATTCAAAGTTAAATTTACTTAGAGGGATAAAGAAGTAATTTGAGGAACCTAAATTGGTATTTTCAGTTAAAAGTAATCTAACTCATAATTAAGGAAATAAAATCTGAATTTATTGGATTTTGGAATAAAAAGGAATAAATTTGAAAATCAATTAGGAAATTGATTCAAGTATTGACATTGGAATTTCAAGAAGAATGTGAAGGGATGTATATTTCCCTGGACAGCCAAGTACGTTTTAAAAGAAAATTTCAAATATAAGATAAAAGTTTTAATGTGGTTTTAAAAAGCATATTTTAGAAAATTTATTATTTCTGAATGTTTAAAATTCTTAAGTAAATATTTTTCAAATCTATTGTTGTTATAACTATTAAAAGGTAACTTAGTATTTTATTTTAAAGAATGAAAACTTAGTTTTATATTGACCTTATTTTCAAATATCTCTATAGTATGTATATTTTACAAATTATCGAGGTAATTTTTGACTTAAATGTTTAAAAGTATATTTCAAAGTAAAGTGTTTTAAAATTATTTTAAAAATCTAAGTTTTGTGCTTGGCGATTTCAGTGGAAATAGAAAACTATTTGGGAAATTGATTCTGAAGAAGGAAGATAGTTTTTGGAAGATAGTTTTGAAACTGTTTTCAAAAGGGTTTGAAAAGTGGAAATATATCTTGTGAAGATATTTTTGGGATAAATAAATAATTTGGAAAATTATTTATTGGTTGATGGTTGTTTGTGAATATCAATTGATAGTTAAATAACCGACTATCAATATTGGCCAAATGCGCTGATCGTTTCGAAGAGACTGGGATCGAGATTTATTTCTCGAAAACCACTTCGATCCGATTTGTACGTTTTGTGGAAACTTGTTCAGAGTCGAAGATGGAGCAGTGAAGTGCAAGGGCTAGTCGCTACTAATGCTGAGGATATTTCCAAAATGGATGTAGTAGGAATAGTGCATTCGGTTCCGTTCGAACCCGGGACGGACTTGTATGGACGAATGCTTTCGGAACATCGTCAAGTGGGCGATAAGCATTCTAAGAAAATACGTTCTAAAGGTAACGTTTAACCTCAAGCCTCATCAACCGGGAATGACTGAAATTCAGGGGATATGCAGCAAGGCTTCGTGGGTAGCACCTACTGGAGAGTAAGGTCATCCCTGTCTAGATGTTCCTTTTTATTTCGGCTTAGTGGTGCGGTTGCTGATCCCAACCGTGGAGTGATCTTATTCGGAACTGTCCAGTAAGGGATGGGTCCGGCCTTGTGTTGCAGGGGATCGGGAGTGGTCCTCGGTACGGTGATCTAGGCCCCGTACTGTGTCAGGTGGTACCCCAGTGCCTAATCATTGTTGGAAATTCATTCTTCCTACGAGCCTTGTACGAGTTTTATTTGTATTACCCACTTTTGTGGCTAGTAGCTGGAATTTAATAGATGTAACAATTTCGGCTATTTTATAAGTATTTGTATATAGACCCTATTATAATATCAGAGGATTTCTATAAAAAGTGTTTTAGCTATCGTAAGGTAAAAACCCGACATGTTTATTTGTGGCGTGGTCTTACGAGATGCTTTTGTTTTCAAAATAATTTTGAAACTTTAATAATCAATTGAGTGTGGTTTTCTCACGCTGGTATTCCAGACTGACTCGGGTGTTATTTAACTATAATGCTCGGGTCAGACCGAGTATTATAGGATACAGGATTGATGCTGTGGAGCTCAGGAGACGAGCTGGATGGCGACACGTACTTACGTACTTGATTTATATATATATTCCACTGTGTTGAGTAACAGTGTATCCAGTTGTATGCTATTGATGTTGTATGAACTCTGATGATGTACTCTGATGATGTATGTATAAACATATAGATATTTGTTTTGAGTAAAGATTATTGTTTATCTATTATATGTTATTCCGCTGCGATGGTTAGATTCTAGTATTGTTTGTTGGTTTCCTTTTCTTCTACCTCTTCTTCTTTAACCCAAATGGTTCGTATTTCTGTGCCACTTGAGTTGATTGATATAGAATAGTGTTGACTTAAGGGGTACGGATTTGCGGGCTGTTACAATCTTCCCTTCATTTTTTTGCTATAACAACCCTGGTTTTGGCGATTACCTGTAAATATTAAATTATAATGGTCGTTATAATTTAATATCGTGAATTAAGAATAAATTGGAGATTTGAATTGTTTATTTGAAATTAACAATGGATTTTGGAAATAAAATGTAAAAAGTAAAGTTTTACAAACTTTTTCTTGCTTTTTGTGAGAAATGTGAGTGAAATATGATTTTATTTAGAGAAAATGCAATAATTCTTGTAATTATTATCAAGTATTTCTGTTATTGATTCTTAAAAGAAGTATTTGTTTTAATATGTGTTTGTAATAAATAAAAAGATGAAATTTGGTTTAAAAATAAGTTTTGGACATAAAAATGATGTTAGAATGATTTATTGCATTTTATTATGCAAGAAAATAATTTTGTAAAATTTATGTTGTTGAAAATTGCATTTTATGTAAATATTTGTGTAAATTGTGTATTCATTTGAAAATAATAGTTTTTGTTAATAAAAATATTTTTATAACGAAATTATCTTTTTATTAGCTTTAAAATGTTTTGTAAACATGAAAACATGTTTGTGTAATTTTAATGTGTTGAAATTTTGTAAAAAAAATATGTTGCTTTAATTTGCTTATACAAGTGTATATATGTGATTTAGAGATAATTTGATTTTCTTGGCTAATTAATTCTTTTGATAACGGGTCAAGCCCATTTACAGTCCAAAATTAAGAAAAGAGAAGCTTTTCCTTCTCATTTTGGTACGTATAGTTTGTTATAGTAAACAAAAGAGAAAACTGCAAAAGCTTCTTCCTCTTTTAAACTAATAGCTACAATCTCCAATTTCTTCAAATATTTGCTGGAAATAGTCAAATTGAAAGCACTAAAAATGGGTAATCACTACAACAACCAATTCTACTCCTTCAATTTCAGATTTTTAAGAAATTTGTTTGCTGAAATTTTATTCTTTTGCTGCATGTTGGGTTCTTTGCAAGTTTTAGGTTTTTACAACTGAATCGGAGGCAAAGCTTCCATCTTCTTAAGGTTTTCTCAACTAATTAGCAAAGGTGAGTATCATTGTCACAAAATCTAGCTCATGCAATGCAAAAATCACAAGTTGAAATCAAAAATTTGCTAAAATATTCGTTTTTGAACTATTTTGATTTTGTGTAATCTGTCTTGAGTTGCAACTTTGTGCAGTCATATCTCTCTATTCCGCTAACAAAATGCTGCTGGGTTTTTTTGTAGACTATGTTTTGTAGATCAAACATGTCAAATTTTAGGTCATTTCGACCATATTGCTTATAGAAATATGCTGCCGAACATTGACTCGGAGCATGTTTTTGCCCAGAATTTTACAGTGAAAACACTGCTTGGGTCCAACTTTGAGACATCATATCTTTTTCACGCTTTGTCTAAATTGAATGATTCTTGGTGCGGTTTCAAGTGTTGTTGTTGGTCTTTGTGCATGTTAAATTTCAAGTCATTTCGACCTATATAGCTTATAGAAACATGTTGCCGAACTTTGACGCAGAGCATGTTTTTGCCCAGATTTTGCAGTGAAAACACTACCTGGGTCCCATTTGAGACATCATAACTTTCTCACACTTTGTCCAAATTGTATGATTCTTTTTTTATTCGAAACCTGAAGTTTTCTGTTATACACTTAACAATTTTTCGATTAATCCGATCAAATTTGGTCATCTATTTCATGCCTGAAATTTGAACCCCAGACGGTTTTCAGGCCTGTGCATTTTTGGTTTTTGAACTATTGCAAACATGGCCCGAGTCTATGTTTGAGACAGTGTAACCTTTTCATTTCCAGTCAGAATTCATTGAATAATTTTTTATTTGAAAGATGAAGTTTTCTAGTTTGTGTACACAACTTTTAGTTCAATCAAAGGTCGTTCGGTCGCTTGTTTTATATCCGAAAGTTGAACCCAGAGAAGATTTCAGACCTGGGTATTATTTTGGCTAAATGTTTTTATGTTCTTTTTCCGTCCGATTTTTAACTTATACTTGATGTTTTTGTGATATTTCTGAAATATTTTAAGGGCTATGATGCCTATCAATTGGCTAGCAAAGTTTTAATGGATTTGAAATTCAAATTTGATTTGAATTTGAATTGAATTTGAATGACGGTTTTGAGTGATTTCTTTGATTTCGAGCACAGATTTTTCTAAACCCTTGAAATAATTTGTAAAATAAGTTGGCATTTACAATAATTATTATGTAATATTTTTAAATTATTAAAAGTTGTAAAATCTATTTATTCTCTATAATAAGGGAATTTTCAAATATCGTCTTCAAAATTAATTTCGAAAAATGGTTTTAAAAGCTTGTTTTCTCAAATAATTATTTTATATATAAAATACACACTTTTATATTATTCGAACGTATGATAAAGAGAATTAAATGATTTAGTAAAACACATGGTATGGGACATGTGCGTTTACTATTTCGGTTAATTTCGGACTTGTATGATCGATGCTATTTGAGATTATTGATTCTGAGATGTTTTGCCATTTTATGGCGTATTTTGAGTTTTATAATTTCTATTTGTTGGAATTATTTAAGATGGCCAATATTTTGCAACTATTATGGTTTGAGATCTCCTATGCAGGAATATGGTCGATGAGAACCATCACGATGTTTTGTTTACTTGCCAGTGAAATAAGACAAGTCTTGAGTTTATGATTTCATATTTTGAGATTTATGGTTTGTGAGGAACCATCATGAGGTTTTCACTTGTCGATGAGATGAGACAAGTTACAATTCCATTTAATACTTGTCGACGAAATGAGACAAGTATGGTGTCTCTTTATCACTTGCCAATGAGACAAGGTGAGATATAATTTTCTGAGTTTTATGATGTTTCTAGTTTAGCATCGACTAACGGCTAGTAAATCGCTAAGTGCGAATGTGTGGCATGGGACACACGTTAACACTTTTCGGGTTCTCATACATGAGTTTGTGACATATTCACGATGTTTACCTAACAGAACTGCTCTGAGAGGTGTTAGCGACCTTGTTATGAGGACGAACTGCTTTGGAAGGTGTTAGCGACCTTGTTAGGGCTGACAAAATGGCTTGGAGAGGTGTTACGACCTTGTCATGAAGACGAACTACTTTGGGAGGTGTTAGCGACCTTGTCTAAGGCTTCGGCCGTCTGAGTTTAGCATATGTAGCATTGCTTCGGCATTACAATCGAGGATTTGACCAATCTGGATTTTCTGAGTTTTCTGTTTTATTGCGATTTCACCTTTTTAAGATATTTTATTACATACATAGCCTAGTGCTATATGAGATGTTATATATATGGTGATTTCAATTATGATGTTTTGAACTCTTATCGAGTTCCTTGTGTTATGAGTTTGGATAATTTCAGGATTTTATAGGATATTCTGGGTTTTGCCATTTTGGCGAGTTGAGATTGAGATTTATATACATTTATACCGATGAGATGGGGTATAATTGAATTTGGAGATTCATCTATAATTGAGTTTTGGATCATCCTTTTTTAGTATGTTTTATGTTTACCATTTTGGCGAGAGTTTGTATTGATGTTTCTCCTTTTTAAGGAGATATTGAGGCACTTGTGTTTGATTTGAGTATTGAATTTGAGTTACCTCCTTCGAGGTATTTGTTCACTTAAGTAGCATTTGTTACCTAAGTGTTGAGCTTATGAGTTTATCGATTCATTCTTCTCTTTCAAGAAGAAGTATCTTCATGTCTATTCTGCTTCATATTACCGTTATTGACTGTTGTGTAGCAAGACTGACCCGTGTATTTATACTCGGGTCAGACCGAGTTGTTTCAGGTATCATCTATTGGACTTAGCTTGAAGTTGATGTTGGATATTAGCTCTCCTTTCTCTTGAGCAATTTCTATTCTTCTACATACTCTGATGTGTTTGATTATATGTATATAGTGTGGTCGAGTACCACCTTTATTGTATTCATATTGTATTGTACTAAACATGTATTAGTGTATATGTAAATATATGATGTTGATTACTGTTCTATGATGTGCTTTACATTTAGTTATTGAATTTTTTTCTGATAGATCCGTTAGCCACCTATAGTTTTGGATTAAGCATTTATTGTGTATGTCGATCCATTGAGATAGAAAAGAAAAGTCATATTGCATTTATCGACGTATTAAGTAGATGTTTAAGACAAAGTTATAGATGGTCGGCCTTAACCAGCCCTATTCTCCGCTTTAGTAGACGGAATTACTCGTTAATTCTCTTTACTAAGGTGGGTCTCGGGGCGGGGCGTTACGATAGATTTAATATTTTGAATAAGATATTAACTATTTAATTTCTTCTTTTCTCTTCTTTTTTCCTTTTCAGGGATGAAAAGTTTTGAGTGGGAGAGAGTGTAACGACCCATAATTTTTGACAATTAAAAATTTGTTCATTTACTAAGAATTTTGGTAATTTAATATGGAAGAAATAAAAATTTGTAATTTAATAATGAAATGAATACTAAAATGAAATGTAACAATGTTAATTAAAGCTAATTATTAATAAATTGAATGAAATTCCAATAAATGAAATAATGTAAATGCTATAATTTGGTTATAAATTGAACAGAGGAAAACAAATGTAATATTTAATTAATTAATGAATTAGTATATAATTAATTGAAATTGAATAAAATTAGTGTTAGTAAGAAATTGTAACATTTTTTGTTAATAATGAATTTATAAGTGTGATTGAAGGCTAGCAGTAACAATTGTTATAAGTTACCTATTTATTTGGTTCATAAGATTTAATTTGAAATAAATTGCAGTTAATTGACTTAGTTAGTGCAGTTATTGTAGATTGGATTGAAAATTGAAGAATGTTAATTCAATAAGATGTAGCCAATGTAAATTCTATTCATAATATGATAATTGAGTGAATAAGAAGAATTGAAATCAATGCTGATTTATTTATTAGAATTTAAGCTATAGTAAATAGATTTATTGCAATTAAAGGTAATTAAAAATTACATTAATGAGAATTTAGACAATAAATGAAATCCGTAATGTAATTAAATATATATATATATATATATATGTAAATTATTGTTCATAAGGAAATGATTGATGAGAATCAAGATAAATAAATTTAATTGGGATTCCAATTTTAATTAAGGTGTTAAATTGACAAAATTTAATATAATGGAAACATAGTAACTAATACAAATAAAGGGTGGAAATGGGAGAACATTAATATAATAAAATATAAACAATGTTAGCTATGTCTATAGAGTAAAATTGGATTTAAAAAAGATTGGAATTGAGTCAAAATCAATTTATTGAAATTAATCAAAATTAATTGGATTTGATTACAATAGAAATTGAACATTGTAATTATTGAAATAATTAACACTGAATTGATGTGTCAACTTGTTTTGAATTATTATAAATGAAGTAATCAAAAATGAATAAATATTGAATTAAAAAGTAATTTTATTAATTTAATATTAATTTATATAATTAATGTGAAAAATAGCCATTTTGGTCATGTCTTGGATTTCGACAGAACCAGTTTCATTGGATTCGTAATGATGAACTATTGTAGGATTTCAAGTTTCGTAGAGATCAGACTTGTCGTTTGATCGTACGGGCTCGAAACGCCTAGAAATCAATTTAATTAAAAACAATTGAAATTAATTTGAAATAAACCAATTTTATCATAACTTCTTCATACGATGGAATTAGGACTTGGAACCTGTTCCATTGAGTTTAAAATCATCAAAATCATTTATTTTGATATATGGATGACCCATTTTCGTTCTGGAGGCAGAACGGGCTTTTCGGATCTTTTATCGTTCCAATCCAAATTAATCTGGTCCATTCATTCTATTTTCTGATCTGCCTATAAATACCTAATTATAAACCCTAATTGTTTCTCATTCCTCATTACAGTATGTGCTGAAGTTTCTATTGCTCCTCTTTCTCAATGGTTGGAAACCCTAAATTATCCAACTCAATTTCAATTCAAAATTCAACTTCAAATTTCAAACTCTCCTAACCATATTGAATTATATATCAATTTAAAGCTCTCGACGAGCGTAATTCACCGGTGTGTTTCGTTTTCGCAAACAATCACTGATCGGCCTGAAACCATTGAGCATTTCTGGTCGTTCGTCTTTGGTTGTGTGATTTCAACGGTGGATCTTCTTCTCCTTGGCGATCGGAGGCGATGAGTGGGTAGCGGAGGCCTAGCAGTGACAATCCAATGGCTTGGAGCTGGCCGTAGTCGATCATGGTTGCCAGTAATCGATGGTATATGGTCGAAAGTCGATCGCAGTGGTGGCGTGCTTGGAGGCGTCGGAGTCGACAGCGACTTGGCCGTAGGTGCGGCGTGAGGTGACCATCACGGTGGCATAGGCTGATGCAGGCGATAGCGTGTGTGGAGGCGAGTTTTAGTGGAAGTTAGTGGCAGCTGATTGGTGCTAGGGTTTGCGTGAAGTATTCGAACGCGTTCAAATCAGTGAGGTAGCTGACGTGTACATTGGTATTTTGTTATTTTATTTGTTTTAATTATAATTCATATAATCTTCTAACTTCGATATCTTTTGCATACGAACTAGGATTTATGCACGGTTTCTTGCGCTGTGATCGTATTGAAATTCTGGACATTTTGACGCTGGTTTGGAAGAATTCTGAGACTGTTTGAATTCTGGGCTTAAATTGGATTTAAATTCAATTTAAATTCAAAGGTGAGTGTTTTAACCCACTCATGGCTTCTACAATTTCTTATGTTTGTTAAATAAATTTAGGATTTGATAGAAATTCATTTATGGTTGTTTGGTATATTTTAAATTGTCATCTCAGTTAATTTGAATTTATTTGAATAAAGTCGTTATTTAATTTATTATTGAATATAAATTGCCAGTTAAATACATGTTATTGATTTCCAATTATCTATTGATGTTTGTTGATTGATTTGGATGATGATTGTGATGGATGATTGATTGTTGATATTGGATGGATGGATGTTGTATTTTATATCGTTATAATACTGCAAGTTCATCGATGGGTTGAAATTATACATACTCGATCGATCTTATAGATTAGGGGAAAATCATTATGGGTTGAAATGATAAACCCGAACGGTTTTCACATAATTTGAATATGTTGATTTTGGTACTGGTTGAAATGATATATATATATCCATATAAATTCTTGAATTTGGACTTTGTGTTGGAATTGAATTATTTAAAAGGTTTAAGTTAAACTTTGAAGTTTTATTTAAAGTGGTTAAAATCAATACCTTGAATAATTTGAAATATTTAAATAATTATATTCACATAGTACTAGAGGTGGGCATAAACCACACCGCTATACGGAAACCGCCCACACCGAACCGCAAAAGAGGTACGGAAACCCGCACCGAATCTTCTAACCAAACCTAATACCCCAAACCGGACCGACCCCATCGATACGGTTCGGCTGCAGTTTGGACGATTGAACCAACCATATTAAACCAGACCGAACCGAAAATTTATATTAGTAATCTTATGATAAAAATATAAGCAACTCCTATCTTATTTTTGATTCTAACGATGTACATTCTATTTTTAGCATATGTTGTTGTTATATTAATAATAACCGCTGACATAAAGGAAGAAGTTATAGTTTTGGTATAATATTTTTCATCTCATTTTTTTCGTGAATAAACGCTAATTATAATCTTATTCTAGTCATTTTCCTTAATGATTATGCATTGATTAATATTGATGTTTGGTTAATCTATCAAGAAAAATCTCACTTGTAGGTAAATGTCATATTGAAATATTCATACAATTAAGAACTAATCTTTCATTTCAGTATAACATTATGTGCTTTAACCTTTAAATGTAAAAGTTTCACATGGTTGCCTTTGTAAATTGATTGTTGATGGAAGTAATTCTTTTATTTCATATTTAATATGGGTTCAAACCGGACCGGACCGAAACCGAACCGTATTACATTCAAACCGAACCAAAACCGAACCTTTTAAAGGATTGGTATAATGGTTTGTATTTTTGATTAACCGTTTGAGCGGTGCGGAAGCGGTTTGGACTCCAAACCACACCAAACCGATCCGCGCCCACCCGTACTTGTACACTTGATAAGAGATGGAAAATCCTGTAAGATCTCTGAAGCCATTGCACTCACATTATATTTTAGATTAATTTGAGTTACATAAAATATTTTAGTCCTGACTCGAGTGTTTTGTTTTCATTACGCTCGGGTCAGTCTGAGCTTTTTGTGTATTGAAGACTATTTTATGGAGGACGAAGACGAAGATGAAGATACATTATATTATTACTATTTATTATAATTATTCCACATTATGTGTTTCGCCGCATTATTTTTTTATTCCAACTTTATGTATAACTCTGATTTGAATTTGTAAAAGTGCAATCAAATGTTATTTGTAAAACAGCTTCATGAACTGTTTATTTGATTATTTTATTTTGTCATTCCACTGCGAGATTCTGTGTTTTGTTCTTCCTTCTTTTCTTTTATTTTCTTATTTACCCCATTAACAATCCTTCCTTTTGAATGGTTTGAGTCCGAAATGTGTGGTTTATTTTCGATTTGAACCGTCCAAAAAGGTGGGTCGTTACACATGTTATATGAACTAGCTAATTGCTTATATATATATATATATATATATATATATATATATATATATATATATATATATGAACTAAAGTTATATGAACTAGCTAATTGCAACTGAGAGTGAGATGTAAGTTATATTTATATTGCTTCAGATAGGATTGTCTCACTAAGTAAGTCGTTCACTCTAAGTTAGGGTTGTTCTAAACAATAAATAGACTATATCATATGTTCAATTATTTAACTAGATTACAATTTCTTAACTACGTTAAGGAACCGGACTCTAATTGAACATATATAAATAGACAATTAATAGACTCTCAGATAAGGAACCAAAATATATGAACATATATAAAAGGTTGGGGTGAACGTGTATGCTATAGCTGCTCATGCACAGTAGGTTTACACTTTACAGTTCTGTTGCTAAATTATTATGTTTACTTTTGTTTGGACAAACTTGGAGAATGGAAAGTGGAGGTTGAATTTTGAGAATATGGACTTGGATTTAACTTTGTAGTTGTTGCATTAAAGTATTCCTATTACCTTTATGGACTTTAGACTAAATTGCCAATGTAATCACCGTAATTAATGATTGTATTGTAATGTAATGTATGAACCGAGTGAGAACTAAAGTGTGAACTGAACGTACCATGAGTTGAATTGTAGTTGCAATTTGCTCACCGTGTCTATAATATATGTGTGTAATAGTATGTCTATAATGATTATGATTTATGAAATGAAGTCAAAATCTGTTTTTATTACCATTTGAATGTACATATGATGTTATTTGGTTGGTTAACATATTTATTTAACTAGTTAACCGATTAATATAAACGGTTAACCGACCAACAGTCAACCATTTAAATTAAACGGTTAACTGGCTAAATTAAGTAGTTAACTGCTGTTAATTTTAACCAGTTCGATCAGTAGACCAGAGCTGAAATTAACCGAAACCGGTTAACCAAACCGTTTACGGTTAACTGAAAAATTTAACTAAATGAATCGGTTAACCGACCATGCCCACCCATAACTACTTCTACTACATCAATTTTGGAATCACCCTCAGGATTAATGGCAAGTAGCCCTCGCACTTCAAATAGCTCCGTCTTCCATTCCATCATCTTCAAGATGCCTTCACTTTGAAACGATTGAGTTGGCTCGAAGTGATTTTCAGATAACATGTCCGATCCTGATCTCTTTGAAGCAACATTGGATAATTTTCAATAAATTCAACTTCAATTCTGGTAACATTCCATATTTAGAGGCTAAAAGCTAAGCGCCACGGATGCTATAGTCATCCATAATATTAACTTCTGGTGATGAAATAAAGTAATGCTATTGGTAACAATAATACCAGAAGCACTTGAATATGAACAAAATCACAAATTTCTAGAAAGCAATAGTTATAGTGATTACATTACAATAAAATCATATCCAAATTACAAAATCCCCATGATGAGCACATAAATATGCATATTTTTACTTCCATATTTTATCGAATTTAATTAAATAAATGAGCATATAGGGTACTTTAACATGTTTAAACCAATATTTCAATTATTTTCAAATCATCACTTACTCATCTTCATATAGTGGAAAAATCATCATTTTTATGCATATATTAATTTGAGAAAAATTTACTTGGATATTTTAATGTTGTTTGTTGGAATTTTAGTGAATTTTGGAAGAGTCTTCACAAAAAATATGCATGCACAAGAGAAAATAATAAAGGAATGAAGATGGAAATAATTCAAACCATGCGACATGGAGGACCCCACCTACCCACTTACCATAATCACCTATTAAGAGCTAATGCACTTGCTAATGAAGGTTAACGTTTCATGCATACTTGTTGATGGATTAATTAGCGGTTAATGATAACTTGGTGGCTACACTTCCTAAGAGCATGGTTTAGGTAGTTCCCAAAAATACACATTAGGGCTTTAGGCATGTATAATACCTCATATATTCATGTAATTAATCCCTTAGCCCCCTTTGAGTCTCCTCTCTAGCCTTCTCTTAGCTTCCTTAGCCTCCTCTTTAGTTATTTAGTTTTTGGCTGAAAAATAATCAAAAACTCTCTTTTTCTTTTTATGGCTACTTAGCAATTTTTTTTCTTTCATGTGACTTCCTTTTTTATGCAATTTTAATTTATTCTCTTTTCTATTTACATTATTTCTTTCCTTCCATGTTAGTAGTTTAGATTTATTTATGAAAATAGATTAGCTTTTATTTTATATAGCTCTTTTTTTTTCATGTTGAACTCTACATTTGCTGAAATAATAACAAATACGAGATGCTGAACCCCTTCAATTTAGGGTAATGAAGCTCTTCTAATTATGTGGATTCAACATTTTGCTAATTTTTGATCTCTTTTTATGCTTAATGATAATGTTTGAATGGGTAAAAAATTTTTGTTTTAGCATTGAATTTGTAACCTATGTTGTTGACACCAAATAAGCTATGTTTAAACAAACACAAACACAAATTACCTCTTCATCTACATATGATTATGGTAATGAAGTGAATATTAAAATATAAATTTAATGGTCTATATTTCTATCAATAGTTAATAGACCATGCTTAGAATAGATTTTATTTTCAAGTTCATTGTCATTTTAATAAGAGTCAAAAAGTGGTTTAGTGTGTATGTTAAAGTTTGATGGTTTATATTGGGCTAACGAATAGCACAAATATTTCATACTGATGATAAACATATCAACTAAACTCGCTAATGACCAATAAAGAGATCATAATTTCATATATGTTGATTTATGTGATCTTGAGAAAGACATTGCCTCTGAATTGCCTTCTACTCTCATATTTTTATCCACTTTTATTTTTTTTAGTTTCGAATTTTTTTTAGCTTCAAATAATTTCAAACCCTTGGTTAGTTTGATTGAATATAATTTTAAAATCTAAACAATTCCCTGCAGATCGATCCGCACTAGTCATATACTAAAATTGTGTGTTGTGCGCTTGTGGTTATTTTTAATTTAATTTTTTCGGCTATTTTCTAAACCGATAGGAAATTGGCCGTCAAACAAGTTTTTGGTGCCGCTATAGGGGAATTTATTTGATTTTAAATTTCTTTTTTCAAATTATTTTGCTTGATTTAACTGTGTGTTTGTATTGTATGTTAATTTTCATTTTAAAATAAATGTTATGTTGTGTGGTTGTTGTTTGATTTTTACTTGCATTTTGATTGTGTGCTTGTTGTTGTTTTCCTCTTTGATTTGCATTTGCATATTAAAAAAAGAGCATACACAATTTCAAATAAGAATAGTTTATTGCATTTACATTTTTACATTAGCATTTTTGTTTTCTTCATTTGTTTATTGTTACAATTTTTTTACAAAGTGCAAAAATTGTGCACACTGCTGTGCACTATATCACTTCCTTCATCTCTTTATCACTGCCTAAACCAACTCTGTCCAAACTTTCTTGCTTCACATCAGTGCATCTCCTTCCCTCTGCACCAGTCCCCAACCATCCATTGAAAATGAACCACATCTGCTTACAACAATTACTTTACCTCCTTCTCCTGCAGTTCATCCCTCCCCCTTCCTGCCTCAAACCATTCGCCTCTGTCCAAATTGTTACACTGTGCACTTCCTTGTGACACAACTAGCTGTACATTCCCATCTTCTCTGTGCATCACATTCCATTTCACTGTGCAATCTTCACACTACATCACTTTACTTTTCTATTGCCTTCCCCTGACCACCATAACTGCATTCACATTTCCCCACCCCACTTCTTCAACCAACCAACCAACTGCAGCAATATTGCAGTTCATCCCTTATCATCACAGCCAACCCTGCATACTTCATTTGCCACCCTGCATATTTCATTTTCCATCATGCATACTTCATTTGCCAACAACAATATCCTCACAACTTCAGTTCAACCTAACCACACATCAATACATCTACATCTACATCAATACATAACCTGACCCTCACCAACCATCTCCCTACCACTGAATACAACTCAACAATCATCTCCTTGTCAAAACCCCCCTACACATTCAACACCACTGAACCAGGACACCCCATCATACTACTGCCTTAAACATCATTGACCACATCAAACTTACAAAACTGTCATCTGTTTCCCTTCACTATAGTCCACAACTACATCATCTCCTCTTCACCAGTGCTTCCACAATACTTCACCCTCAATTCGACCTCAACCTAACCCCAATCACCGATTCCAATTTGAACTAATTTATCTAATTCAAACTTCGTTTGGTTTTGTGATTTCGAAAATTGCATTTGAAATAAGATTTTGGTTTAGGATTTTCTTTGGTGTTCTTTTTTTTAAACGCGTGGTTCATTTCTTGTTGGGCTAGGTGATTTATTTAGAGTTTTGTTTTCTTTTTGTTTTTTTTTTGTTTTTTTTTGTTTTTCCACCCTTTAAAAAATATATTTGTTTTTGTAATTTAGGTTGAGTTGAATTATTTTAAGTTTTCTTTTAGTTTTGAAAAATAAAAAAATTATTTGCTTAAAATAATTTTTTCTTTTAATTTTTTTGTTTTATTTAATTTGTTCTGATTCCATTTGTTTATAGTTACATCCTTATTTTAAAAAACAAAACAAAAACAAAAACTTAAAAAAAGTTATTTTGGTTTCATATTTTTCGTAGTTCTTCCTTGGGAAAAAACAGAATAAATACACTGCAGATATCTTATTTAAGTTTTCAGGTTGCCAAAGCAGGAAATCAGAAGGAGAAGAACTGCTGCCAAAAATAATTTGCTTGGTTGCTTGTATAAATTTTTTTGCTGCTTTTAAAATAAATTGCTAATAATCTACATGCTTTGATATCGAGCTTTCACCTTTAGTTTTATTTTAATTGCATTGTTGGTTACTTACATTTGCATTTATATAAAAGAAATTCAAAAATTAAAAAACAAAAAAATATATTCATTGTAGTTGCATTTTTAATACACGTTTAATTTTAGTTTTGCATTTCATTTTAAAACTTACTAATAATAACGGTTAGACATCTTAAGTGTGTCATGAGCTCACATAGAGCTTAAAAGTATATTGACAAGTTGTCCTCTTTCGATAATTTAATTTCTTGGTGTTTGAACAACGGTAGAGAAATAACCATTTGTAAGTATTACGGTGATTCGTATATATTTAGTGACTGTTTCTCC
Organism: Allium cepa; assembly: GCA_030765085.1. Classification (NCBI taxonomy): domain Eukaryota; kingdom Viridiplantae; phylum Streptophyta; class Magnoliopsida; order Asparagales; family Amaryllidaceae; genus Allium; species Allium cepa. The sequence continues at coordinate 445,092,994 of CM060945.1, forward strand.
GAAGGTACTCAAACCTTCGGTTGCATTGCTACGGTGATTCATGGTGCATCGTTAAATCATGTCCGTTACCTGGTCGAGAACAATCTTATTGAATTAAGACAAAGTGTGATTATACAATTTTGGGTTGGATCTACTTATGATAGAAAATTTGTAATTAAGAATTCACATTCATTTAGTTGCATTAGTTCATGCATATTTAAAAAGAAAAAAGAAAAAAACTTTCAAAACAAAAAGCAATTTTTTTTAAATATTCCTTAACTTAGTTTTTAAATCCTTTCTTTTGAAAATTTTAAATTAAAATTAAAAATCTTAAAAATAAAATAAAAAAATTTTAAGTTAGTTTTTCTTTTAGAAAAGAAAAAATTTAGAAAAAAAAATTATAAAACCTTTTCAAAAACAAAAAAAAATGAAAAATAAAAAAAAATGAAAATGAAAATTCCCTTTTTAAATAAATTCACTTTCGTAAATATGTTTTCTTTTCCTTTATAAAAACAAAACATTTTGAAAATGTCTTAGTTTCCCTACTCACATGAATTTTACAATAGTATTGAAAAATAATGCAATCCGTATAATTTCACTCTTAATTCTTATGGACATTTTAATAACAACTATTCTGTAAATAATTCGAATATCAAAAAACAAAATTTTCAAAATGATGAACAACCCTCAACTGTTGAAAATAGCATTGAAATGATTTCGCCTTTACTTGAACTCTCTACACACCAAATCAAAGGATAAATGATTTTGTAATTCGTATTTGTGCAATGATTCAAGTCAAAGTTTTCACAATAACCAAAAATTGGATTCACTTCAAAATTCAAATGATTTCAAGTGTAACCATGCCAATTCAATTTCGAACTCCAAAATGAATTTCAAAATCGAAACGAAAATAAAAACAACTGTTTATATGATTTTGGCAATGGGAATAATTTCAATTATGATGCTATGGACAATTTTTGTTCTCAACAAGTTCAGATTGAATTTTTTTTACTTAATAATTATAATTTTGATCTTGTCGAGCAAATGAATGAGATTTAAAACACAGATTTGTTATTTGAAACAACATGAAACAACGTGAGCAACCAAATCAAATCCCAACATGAGACGAGTTAGGTGATAATCCACATTTTATCACAATTGATGATTTTCATACAACAACTTTTGAAATTAAAAACGACAACCTTAATGAAGTTGTTGAAAAAATGGTAATTGAGTTGGATATCAATTTTTTAGAGGATGAGAAACTTTATTTATAATTCGATCTTCCTTTTTTCGATTTTAAAATTTTAAATACAACAACTTTGGATTTTGAACATGATACATGTAATGAAGTTATTGATAATCCGATAAAGGAAGGCGAATTTAATGAACATAATTTTTTTGGACATTTCGAAGACAAGTTGTTGAATTCCGAAGGGTAAGAGTGAAATCACCATTTTGATTTTAAAATCAATAATTTTGAAAAAAAATTCGATGATGGGTTTGACTTTCAAATTGGTGAAAATAAACCTGAACTCCAATCAATTGTTTTATCTGCCCCAAAAATCATCAAAAATAAAGCAACTCATACGTTTTTCATTAAAACCACATTCGTTTTTTTAAATCAACATTCGACTCCGAAATCTTTTATGGTTTGATTTTCTGTGCTTTAGCCATGTCTCTTATACTTGACGAGACAAATGAATTGATCTTTGGAAGATCATTTCATTTCTTTTTTGACGATATACTTTCTAACGTCGTGTGAATAAGATTCATTTCATGTAAATATAGGTTATATTTTTGTTTTAATTTTTCTCCTTTCACTTGGGTTGACTGTAGGGACACAGTCAAAATCAATTATGGGGGGAGTTTCTTCTTCCTTTTGTCTTTTCATGATTTGTTTTTTGCATTTCCCTTCCAAAAATCAAAAATCCCAAAAACAATTTTTTTTAGCATTTTGGTTTATTTTTGTAGAAACACTTTAAGATAAGTATAAATTTTGGTCATTGAATTGAAACTTTTGAAAGGTTATTTATCTTAACAAAAATAAAAAAAATTGATTATAAGTAAAAACGGTTTAACTAGCATATAGGAAGATTTATGGTGATAATTATGAAATATATCCTAACTGAAAATCTTTGTTTTAAAAAAGTGTTGGATTAAATGAAAAGGATAGAACATTTTTTTTATCTTCTAAGTTAAATGGTGCTAAGATGATTTTGCAAGACTCTCACTTCAAGAAGAAAGAAAAAAAGAAAAATATATAAAAAAATAAATTTTTTTGTATATATGTATATATATTTTATTAACACCTAGAGTTATGTGTTCACACGCAGGTGTGTACACTCACCACACTTCGTACCCTTCTCACGTAGCCCGAAAGGTAGTGCATGATCGGTATATCTGGCCTTCATTTATCTGAGTTACGTGTATTTATATAAAAATTCTTTCATTGATAACGCATACAGTCGATAGGTGTTCACACTTGTGTGTTCACTCGCCACACTCTGTATTCCCTTCACGTAAGTCCGAAAGGCAGCATTTGGGTAATATATCCGGCTTCAGTTTTCTAAGTTAGGCATATGTAAATATTATTAATGTCAATAAAATTTTCAAATAAAGAGAAAGCAAGGAATTGAAATTCAAGCACTATTTTTACTCATTTGATTTGACTTGTTATTCAAAAGAAACGAAAATACCACTTTAATAAACTTTGATAATCAACTATGGATCCATTTCATTATTACACTATGTTATCAACTGAAATAACTAGTTAAACTAGAGTAAATTTGTTATGATAACTTAATTTTTATTTGAAATTTTGACAAATAAAAGGACTTAAATTTCTTGATAACGACTAGAACTTATATTTAACTTATTCGTTTAATTCAAAAGTATGTTATTCATTTGTAAATATTTTCAAAAACTTGCATTTATCTCTTTGTAACAAATTTTGCATTTAGAAATTTTTTACTTTGCATTTGGATTTTGTGGGTAGTATCCGCTAAAAACCCTCACGAGACAACACTCGTCCTACTAGGGACACCTAGAGATTCAACGACTTGTTGCATATGCTTAATGCAATCGTGTTCCTACGAAACAAATTTATCTTAGTTTTTCATTATTCATGGATGAATAAAAAGATAAGTGTGGGGGTATTTGATGTGCACATAAATATGCATTTTTTTACTTCCATATTTTATCGAATTTAAATAAATCAATGAGCATATATGGTATTTTAACATGTTTGAACCAATATTTTAATTATTTTCAAATCATCATTTATTCATCTTCATATAGGGGCAAAATGGTCATTTTTGTGCATATATTAATTTGAGAAAAATTACTTGGATATTTCAATGTTGTTCTGTAGGAATTTTAGTGAATTTTGGAAGAGGCTTCATGGAAAATATGCATGCACATGAGAATACAAAAGAATGAAGATGAAAATAATTCAAACATGCAACATGGAGGACCCACCTGCCTACTTACCATAATCACCTATTAGGAGTTAGTGCACCTGCTAATGAGGATTAAAGTTTCATGTATACTTGATGATGGATTAATTAGAGGCTAATGATAACTTAGTGGCCACACTTTCTAAGAGGGTAGTTTGGGTAGTTCCAAAAAATACACATTAGGGTTCTTGGCATGTATAAATACACCATATATTCATGTAATTAATCCCTCAGCCTACTTTGAGTCTCATCTATATCCTCCTCTTAGCTTCCTTAGCCTCCTCTTTAGTTAGTTTAGTTCAAGGCTGAAAGATTATCAAAAACTCTCTTTTCTTCTTCATGGCTACTTAGCAATTTTCATCTTTTATGTAACTTTCTTTTTTATGCAATTTTAATTTATTCACCTTTCTATTTACATGCTTTCTTTCCTTCCATGTTAGTAGTTTAGATTTATTTATGCAAATAGATTAGCTATTATTTTATTTAGCTCTTTTTTTTTCATGTTGAACTCTACATTTGCTGAAATAATAACAAATACGAGAGGCTAAACCCCTTCAATTTAGGGTAATCAAGCTCTTCTAATTATGTAGATTCAACATTTTGATAATTTTTGATCTCTTTTTATGCTTAATGATAATGTTTGAATGGGTAAATTTTTTATTGCTTAGCATTGAATTTATAGCCTATGTTGTTGACACCAAATAGGCTATGCTTAAGCAAATACAAACACAAATTACATCTTCATCTGCATATGATTATGGTACTGAAGTGAATATTAAAATCAAAATTTAATGGTCTATATTTCTGTCAATAGTTAATAGATCATGCTTAGAATAGATTTTATTTTCAAGTTCATTGTCATTTTAATAAGAGTCAAAAAGTGGTTTAGTGGGTATGTTAAAGTTTGGTGGTTTACAATGGGCTAATTAATAGCACAAATATCCATACTTAAGATAAACATATCAACTAAACTCGCTATTGACCAAAAGAGAGATTGTAATTCTAGATATGTTGATTTATGTGATCTTGAGAAGGATATTTCCTCTAATTTTCCTTCCACTCTTATATTTTTATCCATTTTATTTTTTGTTATTTTCTAGAAATTTTTTGCTTCAAACAATTTCAAACTCTTGTTTAATTTGATTGAATAGAATTTTGAAATCTAACCAATTCCCCATGGATGGATCCATATTCGCCACGTACTAAAATTGTGCGCCGTGCACTTGCGGTTATTTTTAATATATATTTTTTGACTATTTTCTAAACCGATAGGAAGCTGGCCATCAAACAAGTTTTTGGCACCATTGTCAAGGAAGTTATTTGATTTTAATTTTCTATTCTTCGAATTATTTTGATTGATTTCATTGTGTGTTTTTTGTGTGTGTGTTAATTTTCATTTTTAAAAAAATGTCGTGTTGTATAGTTATTGTTTGATTTTTGCTTGCATTTTGATTATGTGCTTCCTTTTGTTTTCCTATTTGATTTGCATATTAAAAAAAAGAGCATACGCAATTTCAAACAAGAATAGTTTATTGCATTTACATTTCTACATTAGCATTTACATTTTCTTCTTTTGTTTACATTTACAATTTTTTTTATATAGTGCAAAAACTGTGCACACTGTGTCACTTCCTTTATCTCTTTATCACTGCCTAAACCACCACCATCCAAACTTTCTTGCTTAACAACAGTGCATCTGCTTTCCTCTGCAACAGTCCCCAGCCATCCATTGGAACCAAACCACATCTGCTCGCAATAGTTATTTCACTTCCGCCTCCTGCCATTCATCCCTCCCCCTTCCTACCTCAAACCATTCACCTTTTTCAAACTGTTACACCGTGCATTTCCTTGTGACACAATTGGCTATACATTCCCATCTTCTCTATGCATCACAATCCATTTCACTGTGCCAACTTCACACCGAATCACTTTACCGTTCTATTGCCTTCCCCTGACCACCATAACTGGCTTTACATTTCACCACCCTACTTCTTTAACCAACCAACCAATCAACCAACCAACTGCAGCAGTATTGTAGTTCTTCCCCTATCATCACAGCCCACCCTTCATACTTCATTTGCCAACAACAATAACATCACAACTTTAGTTCAACCTAACCACACATCAATACATCAAGATCCACATTAATACATAACCTGACCCACACCAACCATCTCCCTGCCACGTGAACTCAACAATCATCTCCTTGTCAAAATTCCCCCTTACAACATTCAACACCACTGAACCACAACACCTCATCATATTGCTGCCTTAAACATCACTGACCACATCACAGTTACAAAACTGTCACCTATTTCCCCTCACCATAATCCACAACTACATCATCTCCAATTCACCAGTACTTCCACAATACTTTACTCTGTCCATACCTGTACATAACTGACCATAGGAGAGCATTTTCCCCATGCTAGGAGGTACTCAGTTAATTAGTTGGGATATTTGAAAAGAGATGGATATCTTTGCATCCCAGTGATTGATGACTTGCTGAGAGACCTGCTTACGGAGTGTCACCACCCAAGGATGACCATTTATCCGAAAGAGAAAAGATGAACAAGGACATGAAGAGAATTTTCTATTGGAATGGAATGAAATGGAGCATAGCTAAGTTTTTTGCTAGGCGTTTGATATATCAAAAGATAAAAGATAAACAAGGGAAGCATGTCGATTATTATTACCTTTGGAAATTCCGACTTGGAAGTAGGTGCATCTTTCTATGGATTTTGTGGAAGGATTGCCTAAAAGCTAGAAAGCCAATGAGGCTATTTGTGTTGTTGTAGATAGACTCACCAAAGATTAAGAGAAATAGGACCAGCGCCTCTCTTGCCCAGATTTATTTTAAGGAGGTAGTTCATTTACATGGAATTCAAGTAAGCATAGTCAGTGATAGGGACCCATTGTTCACTAGCGAGTTTTGGGGGAGCCTACAAATAGCTTTGGAATTTCTTTAAACCTTAGAATGACCTACAAATCGATGGACCAACAGAGAGAGTGAACAGAGTTTTGGAAGACTTGTTGAGAGATTGTGTCTTGGATTTTGGAGGACATTGGGAGTATCATCTACCTTTGGTTGAGTTTGTGTATAATAATATCTATCTAACAACGATTGGTATGGCCCCTTCTGAAGCACTTTATGAGTGGCAACGCAAACCACCTAGTTATTGGTGGGAAACCATCGACAAAAAATTGATCGGATCCGATTTAATCGATGATACCATGGAAAAAGTAGAATTGAATGGTAAAGAATGAAGGTAGCGCAAGACCGTCAGAAAGAAAATGCTTAAATTTAAGGTTAGAGAAACGGTATTTGTTAAAATCTCCCCATTTAGAAAAGTTGTTAGGTTCAGCAAGCCTGAAAAATTGGCGCCTAGATTTATTGGGCCATTTAGAATTCTAGAAGGAATAGAAAAATTGACATATCATGTAGAGCTTCCTAAAAGTTGGCAGAAGTCCATAATGTTTTCCACGTTTCTCACCTTAAGAAATGCCTTCGTGACACCGTTAGCAAAGCCTGATTAGTTGGGGGATTTTGAGATAAAGCCGACAGTGCCTGGTGCCACCGCACGCATTATGGAGCATAGCACTAGGAGACTCCACAATGAAATAATTAGGTTGGTCTGAATACAATAGGGGGACAATCTGGCAGAAAGCACATGAGAGACAGAGGAAAAGTTGAAAAATACTCACCTAGAGTAGGATTTTAGTTGCATCGTAGTTTCTAGATCGGATGGTAGGTGATGGTTGTTACAAATTTTTCACAACCACTTTATACCAGTTATTAACGATAAAAATGAATGCTAACACCCCGGTGTAAGTTGTGATTTAGTGAAAGCACCACCCGTTGGTACGGGAACTAAAAGTAAGCTGAGAATAACAGAGAATGGCAGAAAAGAGTAAATAGACAGTAGTTTTTATAGTGGTTCGGCTCAAGGTCAAGCCTACGTCCACTTTATATCTTTTATTATGATCTTTGAGTACACTTTGTTACAACTAGATTTCAAGTACATCAAACTTCAAAGACTTAAGTTTCCAAAGTAGAATCGAAGAAGTTTCATCCATTCTGGAATTCATCTCTGAAGTTGTTATAATGTTGTAGAACCTGAAAAATGAACGAGTTGCTTGAATTTCAAAGTGGCAGAGTCTCGGCCTTCTAGAAAATCCCCCCCGAAGTGAGAAGTGTCCGGGGTATTTATAAGAGAAGTTGGGTTTAGGTCGGCCTGCCATAGGTCGTGGGCGACATAAGGAGCCGCGACATAAGGAGCCGCGACATAAGGAGCCGCGACATAAGGAGCCGCGACATAAGGAGCTGCGACATAAGGATAAGAGGTTGCGGCATAAGAGATTGCATAAGTCGTTAACAACTTAGTGGAGTCATCCCGGTCAAGATACATGCTTTGGGCGACTTAGTATGTGATACAGGAGTTATCTCGGATTGATTAGGTCGCGAGCGACCTAATGGAAGAGGTATGCGGCTTTTCTCTATCTTAACTCGTTAGGTCGTTAGGTCGCCAGGTCGCTAGGTCCCTAGGTCGCTAGGTCCCTAGGTCGCTAGGTCGCTTCCTTCCTTAACACGTTAAGTCGTTGCCTTCCTTAACTCGCTAGGTCGTTAACCCGTTAGGTCGTTAGAGCCTTTAGGTCGCTAGGTCGCCGGAGCCTTTAGGTCGCTAAGTCGTACTATGTTGAGCTTTAGGTCGCTAAGTCGTACTATGTTGAGCCGCTTTGTGTGTTAGGTCCCTGAGTCGCTAAGTCGTGAATAAGAGTGGTGTTAACACTTGCCCCTCGAAGTATATGCCTAGGTACTAGGTCGTGTGCTTCGATATCTCTTAACTCGTGCCATTCTAAGTAACTAGGTCGTGAGCAACTTATGAGAGGGTTAGGTCTTTCGTGCCGATTCGAGTTCCATTGCCCCGGTGTATAAGTAGCTTATGTCGTTCCTTCTTTACTTCATCTGCTCTTAACATTCTAACCTGCCATTAAAGGATCTTCAAGCTCTCGAAGACGAACTCAACTTACCCAACCGTTGATCATCTTTATCATCACGTCACGTAAGTGAATCAGGTCATTATACAACCACGACCACCACCGAATCGCGAATCCCCTATTTTCTGACCCTAATCCAATTTCATGTGTCGCGTTTCATCATGAGTCATGTTACGATCTATTTTTGATCATTATTGGTCACGATATCATTGCAATTCACGTGAACGTAGTAGTGCATCGGATTTATGATGGATTTGAGGTGATTTGATTCGGTTTTGGGTGATTTGTCCATGTGGAGAGATGATGTGTTTCATTGTGGAGATGATAATGGGTTATCGGGTCTCAGGTTAATGGGTTTGGGAGTTAGGCAAGTTGTTGAGTGAAGAGGAGTTAGTGGGTCAAGGAGAGTTAGGAAGTGCTGGCTTTGAAACTTCGAACGATCTAGGGTTTAGCAGCTTGGATGTGAATTGTACGGCTTAGCATAGTGGATGACTTAACGGCTTAGCATCCAAGTTCTGAGCGACATACGAGACTGCGATCTAAGATGTATAGTGTGTTGCTTCGTGGGAGATAACCCCTTTAACGACCTACCTTTGGGTCGCACTATGATTTCGGCGAGCTAACACTTAAGCAAATTTGCCTTGTTGTAACTTAACTTGCCAGAATAGCATATGGCTTAAAGTCAGAGCGACTTAAGGAAGCCCGACCTATGTTAAGTCGTTTGGGCATGATCTAGATGACCTAAAGAGTCCCAAGCTAACTTAAGCCATTCCTGCGACTTAAGGAATGAACAGAACTTGAACACTTGTAGAATTTGATAGAACTTAATTGAATTTCCAACTTGAACTGCTAGAATGAACTGCTTGAACTTGTTGCACTTTTTCATAGATTATATTAACTTTTAAGCTAACAACCTGTTAAATACAACATTTGCAAAAAACTAGGGCAAATATACTGCCATTGACTGCCCACATCGAATGACAAATTAGCTGATAAAGAATAATCAACTTAAGTGAATTGTGTGAATGAAACATTGTGAATCAACAAGTTCAAGTGAAGTATCAAAGCAAAGCCAAAATAATCAACTAAAGCTGATCTGTTTGCATCAACACTGTGCTTGGACTTAAAATAACAAGCCCTGAAACTTTATAATCGATAAATGCCAACTAGTTTAGTTCCAATTATATTTGCTTGTCATTTTATTAGTTTTGCACAACATTTCACACTTTTAGGAAACATGCACCTTCATATTTGAATATACAGTTTCTTGTGTAGAATGGCTTCTCAGCAAATGCAAGAAGAGATAGTAGAGCGGACCGATGAGGTATTCCCAATAGCTGACCCTTTGGAGTACCCTCCAGAGAGAGTCTCAACTACACTGAACCAACGAGCTTTCAGTAATTTATGTGCTCAATTTGGCATCGCTGAAGCGGATGCTCTGCTTCTCGGGGTGAATGATACTGCTGATAGGCCGCCTCCTACTTCATAGCAGTCAACCGACAAATAAGTTTGAATGGCGCTATTCCTCCCTTTAATGATTTTCTTAGAACTCTCCTCCTTCGGCTGACTATTTCTCCATTCCAGTTGCACTACAACGGCTATGCCATTTTGATGGGGTTGTGCATGCTGTTTAGGGGGACGCTTGATCGCCGCCCAAGCTTTGAGGAGATTTGCTATTTGTGTACAGTCGGGAGGAACAAGGATCACCCTTTTATCACTCTTGTAAGGAGTGCAAGAAACCGTAAACTGATTACGGATCTTCCCGAGAGTGCTCATGGGTTTTTACATCAGTTCTTCTTCGTCCGCTGCCCCCCGGGATTCTACGGTATCTGGAGAGTAGGAAGTATGACTACCTATCTCTATTTACTTCATTCCCGAGCCTTCCAAAACTCGAGTCGTTAAGTGCTAACTTCATTATTTACTTTTGCAGCACTTCCTCCTTCCTCTAAAGATTCTAGCCATAAACCGACTTTCGAGAGACTAAATGCCATAGCTGTCGAGGAGAGAAGCATTAAGTTTCTACTAAAGGAAGAGTTTTTGCATCAATTTGGACTTTTTCACTCTTCCCGATCCATTCATCCCCGTGATGCCCCCAGTTCTCAAGTAGAAGCGCCAGATGCCCCAGCCTCCGTAAAGGAGTCCGCACCGAAGGAATCTATTGTAGAAGCTTCATTAGTGAAATGCTCAAGTTCTGTTGACGAAACGGGGTTATCTGGAAAATCTAAACTTCCCCCAGTTATCGAAGAAAAGGAACTTCCTCAACATTCGGGGAAAGCTACTGGAAAAGCTGATGAAGGAGCTGAAACAGAAAGTTCCGCAAGGCACGATGGTGATGACATCTTCGGAGGACTAAGCGATCTTATGGTGACCTTCCAAGAACTCTTCAAAGATGACACCACTGCTTCTAAGCTTGTCTCGCCATCAATAAAAGCGACATCTGTTTTGCGATCAACTCCATTAACACAAGAGTTGACTCTTGCTGCAAAAGCTGACATCACTCCTAAGCCGAAGAGTGGTTTGTAGCTTGACGCGCGTAGTTCGCACGCCACACACACTTAGGATTTTTTTGGCTATAATGTGCACTTAGCTTCTTTATTTCGAAGATTTCTAAAATTTGTCTCTTCTTCACTTTCAGGTTCTCCCATGGGACGTAGCGGCTCATATTATGATGATTTTCAGCGTTATGTGAGGCGCGACACTTATGACCCCAGGCGCTATCTCCCTGCCCCTAGGGAGACTGATGAAGAAAGAGCAGCTAGGAAAGCTCATGAGAGGCATACTTATGAAGAACGTTATGGGAGAAGGGACGACCGACATGACTCTCACCCGAGGGATGATGACTCCCATAAGAGAAAATCTCATGACGACAAGGGTAAGAGTCACATAGCTGAAGATTCAAGCAAGCAAGCCAAGCTTAGTGAAAAGTCTTCATCTGAAATTTCTAAAGTGCCCGCTGCTTCTATCTCTCTGGACATCCCCTCTAGCTCTCCTGCCCTTAAAGGAGTCGACATTCAAACAATCATTAATAGGCCTCCTTATCAAGTTGAGAAGCCTCCGCCTGCACTTCAAAGCCGATTTCCGCATTGGTGTTTGAAGGGAGTACGTTTCGATTTAGACTTGGTTCCCATTGACAAACAGGCCATGCTGAGAAATCTTGATGCTGTCACGCTCGATATCGAAAGAATGTCCGGTTGGCAAAAGCTAGTCGATGAGCTCTAGAGAGTAAATCGTTTAAATATCGAGGCTATGCTGACAATGGAAATTATTAGTCCAAGTGGAAGAAAGTTCTTGATCAGCAAGATGCGGAGATGAAGAGCATCACCGCCTGCAATGACAAGCTCGAGGCTGAAATTAAGAAACTTAAAGATGATCTTGCCACCACTTCCACTTCTTATACTCAAAAGGAAGAAGTGCTTCAAAAGAAAGTGAGAGATGCCTACACTGCTCAACGAGATGCTGAGGCTAAACTTGATGCAGAGCAGAAAATCGTGGAAATCTACCGCAATGATGCTGCTCAGTTGTGGGAAAAGACTAACTCTCAGGACTTGGAGATTATGATGTTAAAAGCTCAGCTTTCTAAAGTTGAAAAGGAGAGTGACGAGGCTATCGTCGTAAAAGTAGCAGCTGAACAATCACATGAGGCGACTAAGGCCAACATCTACTCCACTCTATTTGAGTTTTACATTCACAGCGTCCGGAGGCATGGCAGTCTTTCGTTTTTGGGTCCAAAGTATGAGATTACTCCCGCTGAAACGTGGGAGGCAGCAGTTGATATGCTTAAAGGTGCTGGCTACGCTGAGGAGGGTCTTGAGTCTCATTTTTTGGATGATGAGGGTCAAGCCGCCCTTGCCAGAGGGAAAGAGCAACTCGCCAAGGAGCGAGCCGAGGTCGCGGAAGGAGAGCATTTAGGGAAGGAACCTTTAACCGACCCAACTCGTTCTTCGGCTTCGGTTGATGTCGATATTATTGGCTCTAGTTCTCACTCTCTGCCTCCTGCCAAACCCGAGACCAAAATTACAACTGCTCATGCTGAGGCTCAAGTAGACATCGAAGCCCTCGATTTTGAATTTGACGTGATAAAGCCACCTTCTCCAGGTAACTTCAACGCTGATCTAGCTTAAATGGACTACTTGTTTGCTTCACATGAGCTCGATGAACTTCTTAACCATTACTTAAATCTTGACGTGCCACTATCTCCTCTCTTTTCGAGAAATACCGATGTTTACTCTTCTTCTTCTGTAGTGATAGCAACAAGTGCTGTACAGGCTTCGCCTTTTCCAGCTGTTACCCCTCCATCTCTTCAAGTTACTCCTTCTGCTTCTCAACCGGGGTCACAAGAAGAACAAATAGATGCTCTCTAAGGCTTAGATGACCCGGCCGCTTCACAAGAGCAGAAGGCTGAAGAACTTGAGGAGGGTGAGAGGACCCCAGAGGAATTTACTGCCGGTGATACAAAGTTGATTGATCTTATCACTCTGGGCAGCAAATCTTCTTCAAAGAAAAGGGGAAAGCGTGGAGTTTCGAAGAAAAGGAAGGAGACTTCCGCTGGAGATGAGAAAGCAGAAGAGGACCCAATTGCACCTCTTTCTCCTCTTTCCCCGACTCGTTCAAGCCGACTTAAGAAGTTAACCATTAGGTCGGGCGAGGGCTCCAAAGGCGGGGGGAAGAAGGAGTAACGGGTCCGGCTTTTATCCTTCTTGTTTTGCTTTTTGCTTCTTTTCTTTTATTGAACGGAGATTGTGCGGGTACCGGCCTCCGCTTTTTGAAACCTGCACATGTGTACAAATCTTTTATAGTATGGAATAAAATGATTCTTTTTACTTGTACAATCTTTTGACTGTTTTTGCAAAAGCATTTATTCCTTATTTCATACAAGTTTCTTTATTTTCTTTGTATGATATCGTAGTGAGCTCGTGAATGTTGCTTGAGCGTCGCTTTTATTAATGTAGCTATATTATATTGCCCCCATACCATGGCTTATTGCAATCTTCTCCATTTCGAGAAGACTTGTACTCTTACTTTGGAGAACAATTCTTCCAATTTGAGAAGACTTGTACTTATACTTTGGAGAATAATTCTTCCATTTTGAGGAAATATTATTCTGTTCTAGTAAAAGTGTGCTTTATATTGGAGAAGTCTTCTTTCTCTCTTTTTTTTATATAAAAAGTTTTTACACTTCAACTTTCGGAGATGGTCACTTTTATTTTAGAGAAGTGGATTCTCCTACGCGGTGAAGTGGGCCTTCGAAGAGGGCTTTGTGCCTCCGAGGAGGGCTTTGTGCCTCCGAAGAGGGCTTCTTTTTTCCTTTACGAAGGAAAGCGAGCCTCAAAAGAGGGCTTTGTGCCTCTAAAGAGGGCTTCTTTTTTCCTTTACGCGGGAAAGCGGGCCTCCAAAGAGGGCTTTGGCACTTCAACTTGGTGAAGTGGGCCTCCAAAGAGGGCTTTGGCACTTCAACTTGGTGGAGTGGGCCTCCGAAGAGGGCTTTGGAACTTCAACTTGGTGAAGTGGGCCTCTGGAGAGGGCATTGGCACTTCAACTTGGTGAAGTGGGCCTCCGAAGAGGGATTTTTTACTTCGTTTGCCAGGAAGGTTGAATCTCATAGTTAAGTGGGTCCACGGAGCAGACGCAAGCTACCTAACTGGATGTTTGTTTCACAAACGATCACAATTAACTAGCAAAGGCCTGGAACCTTCACTTTAGGAAGGTGCCCCTTTGGTGGTTCCACCAACCTTTTTGGTTGAGAAACAAGATTCCATTTCGGCTGTTTTTGTCTGCTTTCCCATGTCTTTTCACCATCTGCCCCTTAGCGATTCCTCGTCATCATCTCCAAGCACATGTTCTTTTCTCTTGCAAGTTGTTTGATTTCTTCCAGAGAAGTGCATTTCATTGTTAAGTGACTCCACGGGGCAGACGCAAGCTACTTAACTGGATGTCCGTTTGCACAAACGATCGCAGTCAGTTAGCAAGGGCCTGGAACCTTCACTCGGGAAGGTGCTATAGGATCTAGATTAACCCTAGAGGGGGGGTGAATAGGGTAATAGCAAATTTTCTCGATTTAAACACAAACACAAACTACAGAGAAATAAATATGCTGAAAAGTAAATCACACACAAAATTTAACCAGCTTCGGCAACCCCTGCCTACTGCTGCATTCCCGGATTTCTATTAGAATTAAACAGTCTCCCGCTTACAAACACTCTAACAGACTCGCAAATCCTTGCTCCCGCTTACAAACACTCTGCTAGACTCGCAACCCCTGCTCCCGCCTATATAGTTTTGCAAACTCGCAAACCCTGCTCCCACCTATAGAGTTTTGCAAACTCGCAAACCCTGCTCACTGAACTAATTCTAACTAGACAATCTGACACAACCTAAAACCTAGGTGGTGATTTACCAAGATTTGATTTGTAAAGTAGAAACAACAATTAAAAACAATTAAACAACAATTAAACCCTATATTAAAAATAAAGCCTAATTAAAACTTAAACCCTCTTCAATTGGGATCGAGTTCGTCTGCGTTTTCGGTATGTACTTTACTCCTTTTGCTTTGCTGGTTTTGGCTTGCTTGAACTCGATACTAAAATTTGCCGATGATGATTTGTTTATATAGGGTTTGTAACCCTTGATTTTCATTCATTCAAATGTATTTGAATTCGTCAATTTTGTGTGATCAGCCGCTTGATTATGCTTCAATGTTTGAGATGATTTCTGACCTTTTCATATGCGTATATTTTCGTTGCTTGCTTCCCACGGCTTTGATGTTTAACTTGGTCAATTACCTTTGCTACCACGGTTTCAATTTGACATATTTTGTTTACTTGGCTACAACGGCAGTGGTTTGCTTTTGACTTCGGTCACTTGATTTTGACCGTGGTTACTCTGTAGCTTCTTTTGCAAAATTGGCTGCTCGATATTGTTTTGATTTGGTACGAACAAGATATTAATACTGTGAATTCATTGTACTGCTTCGGCCTTGTGAATTCATTGTACTTCATTTAGCTGGACTTGTGATGTTGCTCTGTCTTTGTGCATTTCACTGCTTTCATTTGAGTTGTTGCATTTGAACTGGATTGTGCTTTTGTGCATACTGTGAACTTTGGCTCTGGCCATCTTTGTTTCAGTGCTTGTTTGTTGTACATACGAACTTGGTGGATGTAGTTGCTAGTTTCCTCGAGTGAATACTAAGTTCTGCCATATTTTTGCTTCGCTGTTGCACTTGAGTCTTGTTCATCCAATTCGTTGATCCTTGTAGCTTGCTGTATGAATTTTGTACTTGTGTACTTCATATATGCACTGTGTTTCATTGTGTATCCTGTTCATTGTTTCATTTGGTATGTTTGCCTGAGTCACTTGTTCATATTGCCTTTGTACACTTGTTCATATGAACTTTTGTGTAGTTTGCCTTGTTGTGTACTAAGTCTTGCCTCTATTCTTCGAGACAGTATGCATTTCATTGATATTGAAACCTGTAGTCTTCATTTACGGCTGTTATGTCACTTCGAATTGCATACTTCTTGCAGTTTTCATTTTTGCTGTTATGTTGGTGTATTCATGTACACTGCATAGTGGTCTTGTGCTCTTTGGTCTTGCATTTGGTCAGCACTTGCATACTCACTTTGGTTTCATGATGTATTTGCTGTTGCAGTCTCTTGTGGTTTCAAATTAGTTCCATTTTCATTGACTTTCTGTTGCAAGTGCTTCATGACGGTTGCGTTATATCCTTGCTGTCTGGTTCAGTCTCGATGTCTTGCATATTGATGTTGAGTTTGCATTGTTTTGGGTTGAGTCATGTTCATTTGGGTTTCACTGGCCACACATGTGCATGCTTGCATCTTTGAACTTGGTTAGATGGTACTGTCCAATTGAGCTTGTTTTATAGTGATGCACTTGTTTGCTTCTGTTTTTTTTTTTTGAGGCAGTTTGCATGTATGGGCTGTTATGTTGTATATATGAGCTGCTTCATGCTTTAGTTTTATTGTGCCTTGTGTTGAACCCAGTTTTAAAAACTCGAGTTTGACCTTGTGCTGAGAGTTGTGATATTTATGTTATTGCACGTGAATTGAACCCGGCTTTTCATTTGGGTTTGACCTGTGCTCACCTGTCCTTGTAATTTTATCAAGTGTATATATCTGTGTGCACGGCCTTGTGGCATATACAGTGATACACTGTGTATGTCACAAGTTGTTCATGTATGATGAATTCAAATTTAAATGATGACGAACAACCCGAATAACTGAGGCAAATATTATTTTCAAAATTCACGTTTTATTTTATACTGCAAAAAATATTTCTTTTTCAATTTTACTGCGTTAGTGAATATTTTTACAGATTGCTCAGATGTTGGATTCTAACTGGAATGAAGTTGAAGATAAAATACGAGTGTGAGTGATATGTAGTGAGGTCAGATGTAAAATTGAGATTGTGATGTATTGTAATCAAAGTTGTATATGTATAGTGAGAGCTTGAATTTGTACTATTCAAAATTGTAGTAAATATTTGTTTGAATAAAAATTCTGTTTGAATTCAAATTCTGTGTTATTTATTTTTATTCAGCAAATATTTATTTATTCTATGAAAACTAAAATAGTACATTAACAAATACATTTAAATGAATGTATATATGTTTATTATCATCAAACAAAAATCCTATAACCGCATATTCAACAATCTCCCCCTTTTGATGATAACAAACATATACTTAAGATTTTGAATACATTAATGTATTTGATGATTTCATTTGCTCCCCCTATTTGAATGCTTCCTCTCTACACACAGCTCCTTCTACATATATGCATACAAATGAAAACATGCAAATGAGCCTAGATGCAAATGAAAAATTCTTTGACCTTTTCTCTCCCCCTTTTTACGAAATCTTAACTTTTCTCTCCCCCTTTTGTTATCAGCAAAAGAGTAATAGTGTTAGAGAAAATATAGACAAAGTGATCAATATAAAACCAACATTAAAACTCAATTGAATATAAATATTAAATTTCAATAAAAAATCAAACAAAAATCATAAATATTTTGTTAGGCGCATATTCCACTTTTAGAATGATGAGAATGATGTCATCATATAAAACCAAACAGTTGTGTCTATTTGTGATTATTTATATCAGGAATTTGAATATTTACTAAGCATGCATAACCGTTAGGACTTTTCAATGAAATTAGTAGTATTCCAATATTTTAAAAAAAAAATGAATTCAAGTATCTTCTAACCACGCATAACCATGAGGACTTTTAAATGGGATTAGAATCAACTTGTTTATTTTAAAAATCAATTTTTGATATGTGTTCCATACATGCATAACCTTGAGGACTTTTAAATGAGCATGGAAGCACATAACAAATTCCAAGTAATTCACCCATGCATAACCGTGAGGACTTTTAAATGAGAGTGAATACTTTGGTATTTTTTTTACTATATAAAATTTTCTATTATTTTAAAAAAAATGTAAAATGAAAAACGAATGATTCATGTTTAAAGTACCACACATTGACAAACTCTATAGAATTTTGTTGAGTGATGGTTGTTAGAAATATGATAGAAATAGAGATGGTCATGGAATTTTTTACCAATAAAAGTTTTATAACTCATGTTTAAATTTCTAAAGAAATTTTCTAATTATACTTTCTCGAGTTATAATATTTGATCAATATCAACACTCATCATTTTTTCAATCACTATATATCTTTTCAGATAATTAGTAGGGGGTCAGATTAGTTAATATAGTCATTTAAAATCAATTTCAAAAATAGTTATAAAATCAAATTTTCTTAAATAACTAATCTGATACAAGGTCAACAAAAATTATTTTCTGGAAGGGATTTTTAAGAAAAATTTTTGCTAAAAATTATTTTGAGTGAAAAATATGCAGATATTTTCTTTGAAAAAACGATGCAGCAAATGAATGTTTCAAAAATTAATCACGTTCCACTAGTAATTATTCTATCAACTATATTACCAGTCTAATCTGCATCTGAATTTAAATTTCACTCAATATTCACTCGTTGAATGTCAAAGACCAGATTGTGAAATTTCAACAAATTTTCTCATAATTGTTTTCAACAATTTTTAAATGAAATTCTCTTGGATTTGAAGTGAGACCGTGTTAACAACCAAACAAATATCATAGTGTCAGTTTCAGAAACCGTAGGATAAATAGTTATATTCATGAGTAATCAACAGTCAATCAACATCATAATTATTTCAAAAACAATTTCTTGAAGTTTCAACAATTTCTTAAAATCCTTTTTAACAGCTTTCACATGAAATTTGAAATCGTGCAAATTTACAAACAGTGAACAAAATGTCAAAACAAATATATCCACGTGTAGCATGAGCAATCAAAGATCAATAAAACACCATTATTCGGCTGAACAAATTTATAAGGATTAGTTCAAAGATGAAAATCTGATTGGTCATCATTTAAGCACAAATCAAAGTCATAGATAAGAACAAGTCATGTAAGATCATATCAAGTAAGTTAGAATCAGTCAACCATCATAATTACTCCAAGTAATTCTATTTAAAGATGATTAGTCAATATTTTGAAAGTCAGAATCATTTCACATAACTGGCTGATTTAATTCAGATTACGGTGCAGATTATCACATTTAATATATCGTTCAAAACAAATTTACCTGTTTTACCTTTACGATAACCTTCCGTTGTTTTCCATTGTGATTCGGTCACCTTTGTACTAGGCTAAGGAACTTTGCTTTGTCGCCGTTGTGTTTCTGGAACAGCCAAAATCCAGAGAACACTGTTGTTGTTCCTTAGCCTGCCACCACACCTACACGGAAAAAGATTTATGTGACCTATTTGTTTTTATAGGTCCATGGTTGTTAGTGGCAGAATAATTATAAAAACAATTTTGTGAAGACCCAAAACTATTTATAATTGTTCCCTTTGGCACCCAAATTTGTTTAACTTTGAGAGTTTTCATATTTGTGCCTTTTGGAACCCAAACTTGTTTTGTCCTTTCATTCTTGTTCCAATAGACATGAAATTTGTTTGTAGAATTCTTAGGAGCCCAAACTTGTATAAATTTTGTGTTCTTGTTCCTATGACTACAATTTTCAACACGATGTCCAATTATTTCACATCTAGCAAAGACACTCTTATTTTTTGCATTTTCATCAACTTGTGTTTTCCCAAAGCCTAGTCCTTTTCTGTTGTTAGCAAAAATTTGACTTCCCAATAACATGTTGAATGATTTTTCTCCTCTTGAAATGTTATTCAGAGATTTCTCAAGATTTTGGACTTTGGTTTTTAGTGTTGTGTTTTAAGTTACAAGTGAGGTGCATCTATTTATAAAATCCTTTTTCCTAGTGTCAATGTTTTCCTTAAGACTCAAGTTTTCTTTTTCAAGATTCTCAAAGTTATTCTTAAGTCTTGATAATTCTGAATCTAAAGTTTTACATTTTTTACAGTCTAAGTTTTGAATATTTTCAAGTTCAGTTTCTAACCTAGAATTTTCATGGACAAGTTCTCTCCAATCAGATTTCAGTTTTTCGATTTTAGATTCAAGAGTATCAATTGTTTTAGTAAGATCACAACACATCAAAACAAGTTCTTTGTAAGAATAGTCACTTACCTTATTAGATTCCTCTGAGCTTGCTTCTGAATCTGATTTTGCCATAAGACACAAGTTAGCCTCCTCTGAGCTATCATTCGAAACTTCCTCTCCTTCTTCATCATCCCAAGTTGCTGCGAAGGCCTTCTTCTTCTTTTTCTTTCCTTTGTTGTTTTTGAGAAGTGGGCAGTCTTGTTTGAAGTGGCCAAGCTTCTTGCAGTTGAAGCATGTCAATTCATTATTGGAATTGTCATAATCTTTTGACCTATTACCACTTGTTTTCTTCTCGCGTGGCCTGAATCTTGACCATTTTCTAAGATTATTGACAGCCATTGCAAGCTCTTCAATTGGATTTTCTTCTTCTTCGTCGCTCTCTTCTTTTCTCTTTAAGGCAATCGTCTTCTTCTTTGATTTGGAGTTGTTGCGTTCCTCCTTTGCTTTTAGCTCAAGCTCATATGTCATCAAGTTGTCGATCAACTCCTCCATGCTTAGTTTACTCAGATCTTTCGATTCTTGTATTGTCGTGACTTTTGCCTCAAAGCTCATCGGTAAGACTCATAGCACCTTCCTCACAAGCTCTACCTCAGTGAATACCTTCCCAAGCGCTCTAGCATTGTACACCAAAGTTGAAAAGCGTCCAAACATGTCCTTTATGCTCTCGCCTTTGTCCATTACAAAGTTCTCATATTCATTGCTGAATAGGGCTAGACGAGACTCCTTGACTTGGGAAGTTCCTTCATGTGTCACCTCCAAGGTATGCCAAATTTCTTGTGCAGTTTTACAATGAGAAATTCTATTAAATTCATTCTTATCAAGAAAACAAATCAAAGCATTCATGGCTTTAGCATTTGTAGTTTTTGATTCTTATCGTTAGCATCCCACCTATCCTTAGGTTTAGGAATCTCAGTATCACCAACAGTTATAGTGGGGGATTTATAGCCAGTTTCAATAATGTCCCAAACATCATAATCAATAGAACTAAGATAAATACCCATCCTAACTTTCCAATAAGCATAATCATTCCCATTAAACAAGGGTGGCCTAGCAATAGATTGCCCCTCAGAAAAAGCGTTATTTGGTAGATTCATGACTCTAGAGTTAAAGAATAAAATACCGGGCTCTAATACCACTTGTAGGATCTAGATTAACCCTAGTGGGGGGGTGAATAGGGTTATAGCAAATTTTCTTGATTTAAACACAAACTGCAGAGAAATAAATATGCTGAAAAGTAAATCACACACAAAATTTACCCAGCTTCGGCAACCCCTGCCTACTGCTGCATTCCTAGATTTCTATTAGAATTAAACAGTCTTCCGCTTACAAACACTCTAACAGACTCGCAAACCCTTGCTCCCGCTTACAAACACTCTACTAGACTCGCAACCCCTGCTCCCGCCTATAGAGTTTTGCAAACTCGCAAACCCTGCTCCCGCCTATAGAGTTTTGCAAACTCGCAAACCCTGCTCACTGAACTAATTCTAACTAGACAATCTGACACAACCTAAAACCTAGATGGTGATTTACCAAGATTTGATTCGTAAAGTAAAAACAACAATTAAAAACAATTAAACAACAATTAAACAACAATTAAACCCTATATTAAAAATAAAGCCTAATTAAAACTTAAACCCTCTTTTATTATTCCTTAACAAGGCCGGCCTCTTTTCTTTTCCCTTTGTAAATAAACCCGATCTCCTTTTGCTCTGGAAGATAAAATATGGCGGCTCTCGTTCTTCTTTCTGAAATTAGGGCTTTGGCTCTTTCTTTCGTTCGTTTCTTTTTGCAACTGAATTAGGGCTTGTGCAAATTGAAGCGCCGCTTGATACCGTTCGATAGTAGGCTTCGATGCTCTTTGATTTGCTCTCGGCTCTTCAATTTGGATCGAGTTCGTCTGCGTTTTCGGTATGTAGTTTACTCCTTTTGCTTTGCTGGTTTTGGCTTGCTTGAACTCGATACTAAAATTTGCCGATGATGATTTGTTTATATAGGGTTTGTAATCCTTGATTTTCGTTCATTCAAATGTATTTGAATTCGTCAATTTTGTGTGATCGCCCGCTTGATTATGCTTCAATGTTTGAGATGATTTCTGACCTTTTCATATGCGTATATTTTCGTTGCTTTCTTCCCACGGCTTTGATGTTTAACTTGGTCAATTACCTTTGCTACCACGGTTTCGAATTTGACTTATTTTGTTTACTTGGCTATCACGGTAGTGGTTTTCTTTTGACTTCGGTCACTTGATTTTGACCGTGGTTACTCCGTAGCTTCTTTTGGAAAATTGGCTGCTCGATATTGTTTTGATTTGGTACGAACTTGATATTGATACTGTGAATTCATTGTACTGCTTCGGCCTTGTGAATTCATTGTACTTCATTTAGCTAGACTTGTGATGTTGCTCTGTCTTTGTGCATTTCACTGCTTTCATTTGAGTTGTTGCATTTGGACTGGATTGTGCTTTTGTGCATACTGTGAACTTTGGCTCTGGCCATCTTTGTTTCAGTGCTTGTTTGTTGTACATATGAACTTGGTGGATGTAGTTGCTAGTTTCCTCGAGTGAATACTAAGTTCTGCCATATTTTTACTTCACCGTTGCACTTGAGTCTTGTTCATCCAATTCGTTGATCCTTGTAGCTTGTTGTATGAATTTTGTACTTGTGTACTTCATATATGCACCGTGTTTCATTGTGTATCCTGTTCATTGTTTCATTTGGTATGTTTGCCTGAGTCACTTGTTCATATTGCCTTTGTACACTTGTTCATATGAACTTTTGTGTAGTTTGCCTTGTTGTGCACTAAATCTTGCCTCTATTCTTCGAGAAAATTTGCATTTCAATGATATTGAAACCTGTAGTCTTCATTTACGGCTGTTATGTCACTTCGAATTGCATACTTCTTGCAATTTTCATTTTTGCTGTTATGTTGGTGTATTCATGTACACTGCATAGTGGTCTTGTGCTCTTTGGTCTGCACTTGCATACTCACTTTGGTTTCATGATGTATCTGCTATTGCAGTCTCTTGTGGTTTCAAATTAGTTCCATTTTCATTGACTTTCTGTTGCAAGTGCTTCATGATGATTGCGTTATATCCTTGCTGTCTAGTTCATTCTCGATTTCTTGCATATTGATGTTGAGTTTGCATTGTTTTGGGTTGAGTCAGTTCATTTGGGTTTCACTGGCCACACATGTGCATGCTTGCATCTTTGAAGTTAGTTAGATGGTACTGTCCAATTGAGCTTGTTTTATAGTGATGCACTTGTTTGCTTCTGATTCTTTTTTTTTTGAGGCAGTTTGCATGTATGGGCTGTTATGTTGTATATATAAGCTGCTTCATGCTTTAGTTTTATTGTGCCTTGTGTTGAACCCAGTTTTAAAAACTCGGGTTTGACCTTGTGCTGAGAGTTGTGATATTTATGTTATTACACGTGAGTTGAACCCGGTTTTTCATTTGGATTTGACCTGTGCTCACCTGTCCCTGTAATTTTATCAAGCGTATATATCGGTGTGCACGGCCTTGTGGCATATACAGTGATACACTGTGTATGTCACAAGTTGTTCGTGTATGATGAATTCAAATTTAAATGATGGCGAACAACCCAAATAACCAAGGCAAATATTATTTTCAAATTTCACGTTTTATTTTATACTGCAAAAAATATTTCTTTTTCAATTTTACCGCGTTATTGAATATTTTTGCAGATTGCTCAGATGCTGGATTCTAACTGGAATGAAGTTGAAGATAAAATACGAGTGTGAGTGATATGTAGTGAGGTCAGATGTAAAAATGAGATTGTGATGTATTGTAATCAAAGTTGTATATGTATAGTGAGAGCTTGAATTTGTACTATTCAAAATTGTAATAAATATTTGTTTGAATAAAAATTCTGTTTGAATTCAAATTCTGTGTTATTTCTTTTTATTCAGCAAATATTTATTTATTCTATGAAAAATAAAATAGTTCATTAACAAATACAATTAAATGAATGTATATATGTTTATTATCATTAAACAAAAATCATATAACCGCATATTCAACAGGTGTCCCTTCAGTGGAATCACCAACTGTTTGTGCGAAGCACTTCTTGTTTAGGAATTGAATCTGGGATTTTTGTGGCTTGACATTTGTTTGTTGAGTGATTTGTAGGAATCGCTTGGCCTTGTGATGTGTTGAGTAGGAAAGCTTTGCTTTGATGGCCTGCAATGCTAAATCGACATTTTAGCAATACATTTAAGATATTTGCACATCGAAATGAGACAGGCATTTTATAGTAATAGAGAACACAAAATTTATAGTGGTTCAGCCAAGAACTGGGCCTACATCCACTTTATAGTTCTTATTATTGATTCGCACTGATTTTACAATGGCTTATAATACAAGAATGATACATCCGTAATCATTTTACAAATTTTAAGCATAACTTCTAAGTAAAATATGGACGTAAGTGATTGATGTTCCAGGCTCTTGGAATTGGATCCCCTTCGACAGTTGTGAGCTTGAAAGTGCCATCACGAAGTTTTTTGCCTATAACATATGGCCCTTCCCTGTTTGGCCCAAACACTCCTGTTGCTGTCATGATCCTTTTCAAGACTAGATCCCCAATCTCAAAGCTGCGTTGGCGAACTTTGGAATTGAAGTGCCTGGCTATCCTTTGCTGATGGGCTGCAATTCTGAGTTTAGCCTCTTCCCTTCTTTCATCGAAGAAGTCAAGTGCTTCAAGTTGCAACTTTTCATTTTCAGCTTGGTTGAAATGATTTCTCCTGTGTGAGGGGACTTCTATTTCCACCGGAATCATTGCTTCTGATCGATATGCTAATGAGAATGGAGTGTGCCCAGTTGCAGTTTTATGGGTAGTTCTATATGCCCATAGTGCTAGTGGCAGCTTATCGACCCAACCACCTTTTGCTTTTTCCAGCTGTTTTTTGATGATTGATATGACAATTTTGTTCACTGCTTCCACTTGCCCGTTTTCCTGCGGATGAGCCACTACTGAGAAACTTTTTGGATCTTGAATCGCTTGCAAAAGTCCTGGAATTCTTCGCTTTCGAATTGAGTACCATTGTCTGTGATTATCTTCTGAGGCACACCATACCTGCAAATGATATTTTAGTCACAAAGTTTATCATTTTCTTAGAGGTAATAGTAGCCAATGGTTCAGATTCAGCCCATTTAGTGAAATAATCAACAGCAACAATAGCATATTTGATACTAGACTTGGCAATCGGCAAAGGCCCAATGAGATCTATCCCCCAAATGGCGAATAGCCATGGACTGACCATCTATGTTAACTCGGTGGAAGGTTCTCTTGGGATTTTTGCAAATCTCTGGCATCTGTCACACTTTCGGGATAGCTAGCAGCGTCTCGATTAATATTTGGCCAAAAATACACATAGCGGAGAATTTTCTTTGCTAGAGTTTGGCCACCAGAATGATCCCCACACTCCCCTCCGTGCACTTCAGCTAAAATTGTCTTAGCCTCTTCCTTGGTTACACATCGGAGTAACGGCATCGAGAATCCCCGTCTGTACAACCAGCCGTCTTGAATTACATATCTCGGGGTTTTCCTTAATAGCTTCTGGTGCTCTTTTGAGTTCTTTGGCAGGGAGGCGTTGGGTAGACATTCCTTGATCGGGGTCATCCATGACTCCTGCTCTTGAGATAAAGCCATAATCCAATCAATATCCATCTCATCAGTACTTGGAGCTGACAAAACTTCCACAAGGACCAATCCCAATAATTGAGATTCGCTAGAGCTTGAATATTTTGCGAGAGAATCTGCCTTCATGTTCTCTTCTCGGGGTATGTGGCTTACTGTATAATGATCAAAATCATCAAGAAGCTCCCAGGCCTTTGACAAGTAAGCAGGCAGATTTCCTCCTTTAGTTTGGAACTCCCTCTTGACTTGGCATACAATAAGCTGAGAATCACTGAAGATCTGCAATACTTTGATGTTCAGTTCCTTAGCAATCTTCAAGCCAGCAATAAGAGCTTCATATTCTGCTTCATTATTTTTCGAAGGAAATTCCAATCTTAATGCATAGCACAATGATCGCCCTTCGGGGGTTTCAAGCACAACCCCAGCTCCGGAACAATGGCCATTTCTTGCACCATCAACATATAACTTCCATTGGATCGGGATGTCATCAGTCTTCTCTTCCTCACTATTACATTTATCTGTGTATTCTGCAATGAAATCTGCTAAAGCATGTCCATTGATTGCCCTTCGGGGATGGTAAGTGATATCGTATTGGCTGAGTTCAATATTCCACTTTAGAAGACGACACGAAGTTTCAAGGCAAAATAGGACTTGCTTTAGAGGTTGGTCGGTGATGACTTTAATAGGATGAGCTTGGAAATATGGCCTCAAATTTCTGGATGCAATCAATAGACAATAGGCGAGCTTTTCCAGTTTTGAATAATTCATCTCTACCCTAGTTAATCTTTTGCTGATGTAATAAACCGGGCGTTGAACTTGCGTCTTCCCGTACTAATGCTGCACTGAGAGCATGAGATGAAACGCTAAATATATGAAAAGATCTTCACCACTGCTGGGCTTAGAAAGTACTGGAGGCGTTTTCATGTGACGAATCAGTTCATCAAAAGCTTTCTGACATTCAGGAGTCCATTCAAAGTTTTTCTTTCCATTCTTTAGAGCGTCAAAGAAGGGAATGCATTTATCAGTGGCCCTGGGAATAAACCGACTCAATGCAGCGACTTTCCCGTTAAGGCTTTGCAATTCCTTCTTTGTCCTAGGGGCTTTGACTTCTCTTAAAGCAGTAATCTGAGCAGGATTAGCTTCGATGCCCCTAGCACTCACAATGAAACCCAAGAATTTTTCGGACACTACCCCGAATGAACATTTCAAAGGGTTTAGTTTCATTCCATACTTTCGGAGGACTGCGAACATTTCTGCCAAATGATCCATGTGGTCTACTGCCTTCTTCGATTTTACCAACATATCATCAACATATACTTCCATAGTCTTGCCGATCTGGGGTTTGAACATGGCATTAATAAGTCTTTGATAAGTTGCCCCCGCGTTCTTTAGTCCGAAGGGCATGACTTTGTAGCACTAAAGACCGACATCAGTGATGAAGCACGTGTCCTCCTGATCTGGATCATGCATCATGATTTGATTATATCCTGAATAAGCATCCATAAAAGACAATAATTCATGCCTGGCTGTTCCATCCACCAACTGATCAATCCTGGGTAATGGGAATCAGTCCTTTGGGCACGCTTTGTTCAAATCTGAAAAGTCAATGCATACTCTCCACTTTCCATTTTCTTTTTTAACCAACACCGGATTAGAAACCCAATTTGGATAAGTGGATTCTCTGATGAAGCCATTTTCCATGAGCCGATCTACTTCTTCTTTTAATGTTGCTGGCCTTTTAGGACCCTGGGTTCTTCTTTTATGTTTTACGGGTGTGAATTTTAGATCAATATTCAAAGCATGCACTGTAATTTCTGGAGATATTCCACACATGTCAGCATGACTCCAAGAGAATACATCCAGGTTTGCTTTCAAGAATGATATCAACATATTCTGAACCGTCACACCGAGTTGTGAACCCACATTCAGCACCTTGTTTGGGTCCTTCAAGTCAACAGGCATTGGCACCGTCACTTCCACCGGCACCACTCTATTCTCCCCTGCACTGGTTTTTCTGGGATCAATCTCTTTTCGTGCTCCACCATGCTCACCGGTGCAGGATCCACCCCGTAATTGCTACAAGGTGGGCTCTTTGATGCGGAGCGGAGCTACCACACCCTTACCCATTTCTCTCTTCTTTGCCTCCCGTAACTCTATAAAGTAGCATTCTCGCCCGGCATTTTGGACCCCCTTTATAACACCAACGCCATTATCAGTGGGGAACTTCATAGTCAGCCACCATGTAGCGAGAATGGCCTTGAATGTAACAAGAGTTGGTCGACCCAAGAAGGCATTGTACGCGGAGAATTCATCAACAATCAGAAAAGTTTGTTTTCGGATCACTTTCTTTTCCCCCTCTCCAAGTTCTACAAATAAGTCAATAGTCCCAACAGGCTGTTTTGGTTCTCCAGTGAACCCAACATTTTTTTGCAAGGAAGCTTGGACATCAGCTATGGGAATTTTCATCTGATCAAACGTCTTTTTGAAGAGGACATTGCAAGAGGCGCCGCAGTCAACAAGCACCCTTCTTACAATGGCTGGTCCGATGTATGTAGATATTACCAAATGATCCATGGTGGGGGCCTCTACACCAACAGAGTCTCTAGCCCGGAATATGATATCATCGTTAAAAGTTCTTTGCTGTTTTAAGGGTGCAGCATCTTCCAAGACAAAAACACTTTCTTCGGACGGGGCATATCTCAAAGCATGAGCATATCTCTCCATCTTACCCCAACTTCTGCCTGCTGGGTAAGGACCCCCTGTGATAACATTAATGACAGGCCTTTTAGATTCATGTGCTGCAGTCCTCTCACCTGAGTCGGGTTAATGAGAAGGAACTTGTTGCCCCTGAGTAGATGAAGTTGGGTCGTTTCTGTTTCTCTTCATGCACTGTTGTAGTTTAATCTGTCTCAACCGCTCTTCAATCAAATTCTTTAAATGGCGACATTCATTAGTGTCATGGCCAAGTTGATTGTGGAACCGATAGAATCTTCCATTATGCACAACATTTTTCCCAAGCCTCAACTTAGCTGGTTCAGGGTATTCAACAGTGGCCTTGGTTGCGAAAAAGATATTTTTTGGAGTATCAGTTAAGGGAGTGAAATCTGAAGGTCCAAAGTGGCGAGTTTTCTTTGCATCTCTCTGCTTTTTCCTACCGTCATTCTCCCTCTTCTGTGCACCAGATTCCTTTTTGTTTGAAGCAACATTGTTATTCTCAATCTCAGTCACTACTACTTTTGCTGGCACAGGAAGGCTTTCCAAGTGCATAAATTCGTCGGCCTTCTTGTAGAACTTCTCAAGCGAGTTTGGCTCTTTCGTCTTCAGCCATTTTCCAAATTCACTTGATTTGTCAATAGCCTGCATCAAGTAAGTTAGAACTATCCGAGGTTCTGCATTATCAATTCGGCCAAGGCTATATTAAAGCGGTTCAAGAAAGACTTGATAGGCTCTCCGGGGCTTTGTTCGAGACTTGATAGTGACATTATGTCCTTGGCCTTCGTAGCATACAACCTGAACTAATCTTTGAATTTTCGAGTTAAGTCAGAGAATGATCCATGGATCGAACTGGCAGCTTCGTGAACCAAAGTAGGGCCACTCCCTCCAAGTACACAGGGAAATATCTGCATTTAATCTCATCTGTACCTCTGGCACCTATCGTATGCCAGTCATACTTGTATAAAAACTAGTTTGGATCGCTTGTCCCCCGATAAGCTGGAATAGTGGAGGGAACAAACTTCTTCGGAAATTCAGCCTTCAAAATTCTTTCAGTGAAAGGAGTCTTGCTTGGAGCAAACCCCCAGTCATTTTCATCCTCCTTCCTTTGCATGCTCTCTTTCATAATTTGTCGAACCATTCGCGAGAGGTACTCCTCATCGTTTAGAGGCTCCGCGGGATAGACGTCAGCTACTTTTTCGGAAGCTTGCATGGACAAACGTTCGTGGAGAGTTGGCTGCGGCCTTGAACCTCCAGCTTGGGGAGGTGCACCTTCGGCGGTGCCAGCTGCCCTCTGAGGAATACTTTTCCCTTGGGACTCATGAACATCTTCAGCAAAGGTTTCTTCGTTATTTCTTGGTTGTTGGTTAGCTCCAAGCAAAGCATTTAGCCTGTTCAAGATCAAAGTATTTTGGGCTTCCATTTGTTGATTCATCCCCAACACTACATCATCCAACTCCGCCCTTGTGATTCTAATGCTTGGAGCCGCTTGATTTGACTTGGGAGAAGTGGCTGTGTTGTCATTAGCATTTCCAGATCTAGTAGATCTACTTTTCCTTCCAAGAGCCATAATTTCAGATAGACTTCTGGTTCTTAAGGAGTGTCTTTCAACAAATCTTTGCGAAGCAATGATGGAAGCAATCCTGAGTTCAATTCTCAGTGAAAGCACCAAAAACGTTAACGATAAAAATGAACGCTAACACCCCGGTGTAAGTTGTGATTTAGTGAAAGCACCACCCGTTGGTACGGGAACTAAAAGTAAGCTGAGAATAACAGAGAATAGCAGAAAAGAGTAAAGAGACAGCAGTTTTTATAGTGGTTCGGCTCAAAGTCAAGCCTACGTCCACTTTATATCTTTTATTATGATCTTTGAGTACACTTTGTTACAACTAGATTTCAAGTACATCAAACTTCAAAGACTTAAGCATCCAAAGTAGAATCGAAGAAGTTTCATCCATTCTGGAATTCATCTCTGAAGTTGTTATGATGTTGTAGGACCTGAAGAATGAACGAGTTGCTTGAATTTCAAAGTGGCAGAGTTTCGGCCTTCCAGAAAATCCCTCCCGAAGTGAGAAGTGTCCAGGGTATTTATAGGAGAAGTTGGGTTTAGGTCAGGCCTGTCATAGGTCATGGGCAACATAAGGAGCCACGACATAAGGAGCTGCGACATAAGGGGTTGCGGCATAAGAGGTTGCGGCATAAGAGGTTGCATAAGTCGTTAACGACTTAGTGGAGTCATCCTGGTCAAGATACATGCTTTGACCGACTTAGTATGTGATACAGGAGTTATCTCGGCTTGATTAGGTCGCGAGCAACCTAATGGAAGAGGTAAGCGGGTTTTCTCTATCTTAACTCGTTAGGTCGTTAGGTCGCTAGGTCGCTTCCTTAACACGTTAAGTCGCTGCCTTCCTTAACTCGCTAGGTCGTTAACCCGTTAGGTCATTAGAGCCTTTAGGTCGCTAGGTCGCTGGAGCCTTTAGGTCTCTAAGTCGTACTACGTTAAGCCTTTAGGTCGCTAAGTCGTACTATGTTGAGCCGTTTTGTGTGTTAGTTCCCTGAGTCGCTAAGTCGTGAATAAGAGTGGTGTTAACACCCGTTTAGAAATTTTTAGGCAAGTTTAGGATATTTGCGTACATACTTACATGATATAATTACACACTAACGCTAGGATTGAGCTCATTTTAGCATGTCTATAGTACATAATCACATCAAACTATTGGTTGAGTTGATGGTTGTGTAAAGAACTTGGTTATATAACGTGGATGTATTGCGAGTTATGTTGTTCGCCTCTTGGAAGATTCCGGGACGAAAGCCATTTTAGAGGGGTGAATGTAACACCCTATAAAATGAAACTTAAATAAATAAAGTAAATTAAACTAAATACAATAAGGGTGGATATGAAAATTTTACAAAAGTTGGAATTTGACCACGAAAGTTTTTCTATTGCATTCGTGGCGAAATTCGGATATGTTTCCATATGTACAATATGTTAAAAACGGAGCTCAAACAAAGAAGACTAGCATTTGAAGTGTTCAGATTTAAATTAATTTAGTTTGAATTCAAATTCAAATGAGAAATTAGAATTAGGGTTTAAATTTAAAAAATTAGTTTGGGGGCTTAGATGTTTAATTAACGCTTAACGCTAGAAGGTTAATTAAAGAATAAAATAATATGACAACGGAAATAAATAAACATCCATTAAATAAAAGGAACGGTCGACCTAAATAGGTCAACCGGTAGACCAGTCGCCCAAGGACGGTCCACCGCTGGGAAATGACAGTTTCCAATGGCGACTAGGGTTTTAAGTTATGTTTTATTCAGATGTGTGCTCCAGATTTACCCATTTTCTACCAACTTCCATCTAACAATTCTGATGCATTTCAAGTCCTATATCCTTTCCACTTTTATTCATATAATTTTGGGGAATGCAACAAAACTCAACCATTTCTATCTCTCTAATAAGATTCAAAAATTCCGTAGAGAATTTTGGTAAGGATTCAACTTATTTCCTCTCCGTTTCTTCTTCCTTCAATCCATTCTTATCCTATTCTTCACCAATTATTCAGAATCTAATGATTATATATACCTCTTCCCTATTGTGTGTGTATATATCAAAAGAGAGAGATTTTGGAAGGGATTGGAAGGCTACAAATCAATTTGAGTTAAGCTAAGGTTAATTTATGAGGAGAAATCTTAGTATTTCTTTCCAGCAATTGTTTAGTGTATTTCTTTTGGATTTGAACATGCCTTAGGGATTTTCGGATTTCGAAAATATAATAGGTAAAATCCCCCAAAATTCCTTTTTATTTCTGTATGTCAATTATATGCTAAGATTCCCAGTTATTTACATTAATTTGATGGGATTTGTTTCATTTATGCAATCTTTGAAAATTTCATAGTCTATTCCACTTCTCCTTCTTCTTTGGGTTAAATTGTGCTCCTTCAATAAAATAAGGGGTTTAGATTATGAATTCTATTCATAGTTTTGATTATTAATATTTATTCCCTATTTTGGATGTTAGAATTCCATAAAGGAAGTTAAAGAAAAAAGACTTGTAATAATAATTGGTTGAAGAATTGACATTTAATGTTAGTTTAGAGTGTAAAATCCATGCATTTAGAACTTATTTAGCATGAATATTTATTTATCTCTAATTACATAATTATCATATAATTATTGCATATATGGTATAGTTAATTAGGCATTTATGTACATTTATTTCCTCTATTACAAAAGTAATTGATTTTGAGGTGAAAATAAGAGGAAACTCTTATATAGCCTAATTATTATTTTAAGGAAAAATAAAAAAGATTCCTTATAAGGTCTTATTTATGAAACGGTGAGAGGAGTATATATATCTATGTATTATAGAGTAATTAATTTATGGCTAGGTCATAGCGATGCGAGGTCGATAGAGTTACGTGATGGAAGTCTACCCTTCACTTAGAGACTACCAATAGTTGTGTACACTTTTGTTAATGTGAGATATCCTTATGATTAATATTTGTATTGACGTGAGGTTAGTTACAAATTCTGTAGGAGACATCTACCTAGCTAATCTAACTACCACTTCCTATGAATAGCGGATTAATGTGTGACGTCATTATGAGTATGGGCCAAAAGACGAAGAGCCTACATCAAGGTTTAAGGTATTAAGTGGTTGGACCCGCCTTTTTCACTAGATGAAGTATTAACTGCCCAGGGGGTTACTTTAGGTGGTATCCCTACATGGGTCCGCTTTTGGAAATGGGTATTAAATGATGGGGTCTGCCTATTTTCCACTTGGAAGTATTAAGTGGCCTATGAGATTCCAGATGATGTCAGCTAGATAGTACCATTGAGGAGCATGCTTCTAGAAATAGGTCTTAAATGACAGGGTCTACCTATTTTCCACTGAGAAGTATTAAGTGGCTTGGGTACCATCTCTCACATTATTAGTTATTTTTAACGTATGATTGTGATATAGGATTTGGAAAACCAACTTCTGGAATGGAAGGTATTAAGTTGTTGGACCTATCTTCTTTCCATATAAAGAGGTATTAAACGATTTTAATGTTTTTATGTTCATAGACATATTCCTATTTTGAAATATACCATCCGACTACTAAAAAGGTAAGACTCGAGGTTTTTATTCACCGGACACCTGTTGTTCTGACTCCTTCCTTCTTACAACATAGGTTATAGACGGAGTGATGGTGGTGACGATGCTTAAAGATGGAGAAGCTTAGCTATTGACGGCATTTATTATTATTTGCTTTCATGTGTACCCATGGATTTAAACAATTGTTGTAACACATATTATATTACGGTTTTTATAGGATTTTATGTCATGACATTTTTATGGTCGTTAGATCATACATGTGTAAGTGGTCTAAAGTTATTATTGTATTAACTATTCAAAATGGAAAGTAAAGCATGAGTAGCAAACTTGACTCTTGTCCATCCAGATCATGGGATTACCAACCTCAACCTAGATCCCTGGTCGTGTCCCGATGCATTTGTTGTAGATAGTGGCTGATCCAGCTATACCATCGTAGTTTGGTTTCTTACGTACTTTTGTACTTGGTCACTCCAAACCATATCTTCTATTATATCATGAAGGTTTTGACGCTCATTTGTTTCATGTTCATCTAGCTCATGGAGCAGGCCAAACTTTTCAAACCATTTATCCCAATTCGCTAGTCCCCTCTTAGCATGCTTTTTATAGAGGATCTGCCCCTATTATCAAGATAAATCCTCTTTGGGGTTTCAGTTAGGTTAGTGTAAGAAGAGAACTTCAATTCCCTTTTTGTTCACTTAAGTATATCAAAGTTTCATCAGCTTTTCATTTTCCTTTATCTTTACCATATCCTGCTTTGGATAGTCCTCCATCATACATAGCATTATCATCATCATTCTCATCTTCAATGTCCTCCTAATGCAAGTAACTATCTAACTCATGATACAACTTGGTAAGATCGATTGGTGGATCCCTTTCCAAAGCGAATTTAAATTCAGTCTTATTCGCAACACCTTAAACTATGATCACTAATGGATCCAGCTTATGAACTATGGAAACCGCATTTTAAACCTAGTAAAGTAACTCCTTTTAGTCTCACAGGCTCTTTGCTTCATGCTTGACAACGTCATCACATTCTTTGTTGAGCGATATGAATTCTAAACTTACTCATTAACCAATTCACTTGCTCGATTCACATGCTGAACAATAATATATAATATCTTGAATGGTCCTTTCCAGTAAGAAAACTTTGATATACATAAATCAATCATATTAAATTAACCTATCCTCAGGCTGGACAGTTAAAACAGCCTATCCTCACAAAAGGTGATAGATACAAATCAGGTAATGCAACGTAAAATAAATACGGTAGGAAATCATCCAGCTCCTCTTTAATAGATCCAATAAACAACAGCTAAATCTGGAAACATACTCTAGCTAACTCAAGCACTATAAGAAAATAACACTTGGATCGGTCTTGTAAACCAACATGAGAAACTCAAATCATATAGATTGCTATATTTAGAAAACCCTTCAAATGTAAAGGTGTAAACCCCCTAATTTTAAATAACATTATTCATGATATTTAATTAGATAAATTAAATAGAATAATGTAAATGTTAAGTGACAAGAAGACCGAGATTTGAATAAATTTAAGTGGCCGTGCTTATTAATTTAATTAGGGTAAAGAATGGTTTGTGGACTAATTAAATTATGTAAGGATATAATGTGATTTAACTACACCTAACCTTATCTTTATATACATACATACATACATACATACATATATATATATATAATATAATATAATGTTTACCCTTAAGCCATTCACACTCATGCTCATTTCTCATAAGAATAAAAACGTAAGAAAAGAAGTTAAGGCCGACCATTAAAAAGAAAAAAAGAAGAGGAAATTCAAAGAAAAAGAAGAGAAAGTAACAAGGGGAATCAAACTCATCTCAATCCATTTTCCTTATCAAAGATTAAGGTGAATGATAATTTCCATCTCTATTTGTTAAATATTTGTTTCGGATTTAAGTTTAAATTCATATATATGATGTTTGATGATGATATGCTTGATGTAAGGTTTGTTTAAATTTAAACAAGATTGTTTAAATAAAGGTTCATACGGTTCCAGATCAAAACCGTGTGCTATTGATGTTTAAATGCAATGGAAAAATTATATGTTATGCAAAACATGATTTTAGAGCTGGTTTTATGTTTGATAATTTTCCAAGCTTCGGAAAGATTATTATGAAAATTTAAGTGAAAATACAACATATTGAGTGTAATAATTTATTTCAGAAGATATATTGAGAATTGGGATTTGAATTTTTGATATGATAGATAACATAATTAAAGTAAATTTCTATGAATTTGGGGGATTTTTCTTAAAAGATTTGATGTACAAAATAAATTATTTTTAGAAGAGGATCAAAATTATTTATGTGTAGATAAAGAGGAGGTTTTATTTTCAAAAGTTTAAATTTGATACTTATCCAAAATAAGAAGGCGGTTAGTTTTGAAAAGCATGAGAAAAGTTAACGCAACCAATAGGAAATTTGCACGTAAGCAAGTTTGTTTATATAAGTTGCTTAATTTAGTATTTAATCCAGAAACACAAGTTTCACCTCTATTCAGAGTGCCTTTCCCTTTTACCTTTCACCTTTGACTATGTCAAAACCACATTAAGTTAAATTCAATATACATGGTATCATCTAAATGGTATGTAGTGGGCTAGAGAAAAGAAAAAGGTATGGTGTCAAATGCATAGCTTCCGATGGGGTCGTTACCTCAGTTTGTTTTAAGAAGAGAAGCCCCTGTCTTTGTTTTAAAAAGATAAGCGCCTACCTTTGTTTTACTAAGCTTTCGACTTAGTCGATATGTATGTTTTTGAAAGAAGTTTATAAGGGCTATCGAAGGGGCTGCCATGTTTGTTTTAAAAGAAAAAGGGGTCTCGAAAGAGTTCCTTTAATTATAAATCAATGTTTTTGAAAGAAGGGGTTCCGACTTAGTTGAAACCCTACCACCGATTCTTTTGCCTTTCGAGTGTATTAAAGTTATCAATGTTATCGAAAGGTATTATTTGTTTTAAAACCTTATTAACCCGCTTTCTAAATGCTTTTGAAAGGGTTATGGGTTTTGAAGACAGTTGTTTCGAAAGAGGTTTCGAAGCTATCCTTCAGTAATTTTAATACATGATTTTGACTCTGTCGAAAGAGATGGTTACGAAACCAACATTATTCCCTAATATTTTTATATGATAAAGATTCGTTTTGAAAGAGATACTTTTGTTTATATATATCTTGGAACCAATTGATATTTTAAAAAGGTAAACCTAATGATGTCGACAGGGGGACTTTTAATGCTTTAAGGAGAGATACTTCCAATGGTATTGGAGCTATGCTTCTAATGATTAATTAGTAACACTTTATTATGTCGAAAAGGTTTCAAAAGAAAGAATATAAAATGTTTTTTTAAATGTAGAAACCTAGTGTTTTGAAAAGTGATATATGCTTTCGAAGGAGGCTATCCAGTAAGGTCGAAAGCAAGGTTTCGAAGGTTTTGAAAGTATAGTTTTCAAAATAAATAACCCAATCTCATTTAAAAGTATAACCATAGTATACTAATAAGCAAAGTATTTTGAAATGGAATTTGTGAACAAGTTTTAATGGGTTAAAATAATTAACCAAGTTATACAGTTTGCTTCTTCATATATGTATATATTCACTTTATAATGAATCCAAAAACTATGCTTTGTAGAATAACCAGTTAGGTTGACCTACTGGTGAATAAATAAATGATATTGGCAGGGGCAAATCGATTAATAGTAAGCCCATGAAAACTCTGTAAGGAAAATGATATTGGCTAGAGCCAGTAAGTTAATAGTTGCCCATGAAAACTACGTAAAATTTGAAGATGTCAGTTAGACAGGTTTATAATAAGCCCATGAAAACTATATCCGGATAAGAAAATGAAATATTGATAGATGGTTAATAGGTTCCTCGTAAGCCCATGAAAACTAAGGTAAAAGAAAGATATTGACTGCTAGTCAATAGGTTGCTTGTCAGCTTACGAAAACAAGGATAAAAGAATTGATATTGGAGTTACTATTAGGTTCATTGTAATCCCATGAAAACTATATAACTAGATAGGGAGTTAGTTAAAGTTTAATAGGTTATTAGTTAGCCTATGAAATGCGATGACCTGGGATTTTAGATATTTGAAATTGAAATATTTAATTGATTTTAAATATTCGAAAGTTAGTCTAACTTGAATTTCAAATATCACTATTTATTAGGATAATTAAATTATTGGATTTAATAATTAGAAATTGGGAAAATGGTTGAATCTGGAATGTTAAGCTTATTAAAAATAATTTAAAGGCTTGTAAAATTTATATTGATAGTACTGTAAATAGTAAAAGTATTAAACTTGAATTTGAAAGTGTTTTGTTAAGTCTTGAAATTATATCGTTTAAAACAATATTTAAAAATATCCTTCCGAGGCACAGTTTCGAAAGTCGACGAAACCAGTTTCATTGGATCCGTAATAGTGCATTATTATCAGATTTCAATTTTCGCAGTGTTTGGAGTGATCGTTTGGCCGTACGGTAAGTAAACGCGTTGAAATTAAATCGAAAATTCAGTATAACATAAGGTCCTAAAAGCTATCTTCTCCATACGATCGAGTTAGGCCTCGAAACCTTTTCCAGTGCGTTCGAAATAATGGTATAACATTATAAACGCCTAGCGGCATGCCTCGATAGGGGGTCAAGTTTTTTAGTTGAGTTCATCGAGACGATTTGAATTTAAATTTAAATTTAAATAAAATAATTGCATTGCAAGCCAACAGACACGTATCGGACTTTAAAGCACGTGTCTTCACAAAGGACACATGTATTCTTTAAAAAAAATAATAGAATGCAAATAGTGGATTAAAAAAAAGAGAAAGAGAACCTGAGCTTTGCATTTATCTTCAAATAATAATCAAAATTGAAAGTTCAAACAGAAAGTTAAAAATGGCAGCAAAACAAAATTGAAAGGATCAGGGTTTTTGACTCACGAAAGTCGACATGAATACATCCACTGTATCAACTGCCGAGCAATCGAATGCCGGAAAATCGAATTCTTTGGGTTTTAGAAGAAGAAAAAGATAGAGGAAGAAAGAAAGATGAAGCAACAGAACAATATCAGAATCTCACAATCGCAGCGGAACCACATATAATAGATAAATGAATAATCTTTAAATCAAAGAACTATATCAGTTATTACATTACAACACATTACATTACATTATCAGAGTTTACAACAACAGACAACGGAAAAGAAATACTATATACTAGTTGATACGCCATGCCATCCAGCTTGCCTCCAGATCTCTACAGCAACTCCCGAATTCCCGAATGACCTGATAACCTGACTCTAGACTGCCCGTGTGGAAATTGGTGGGCAACCAGAGTTTAGGAAGCAAACAATGAACTCCAGGTCAGTCATGAGACTGGTGTGACAACTTAAAACAGTTTATCTTTTAAAAACAAACAGAGAAATATTTTAAAATAGATTCACAATGCTTTTAGAAAATGAAACTACCATAAGGCCTCCCACACACACACAATGCAAACGGAGAATCGGAGGAGATTTCTTCATATGATAATTAAATATGCTTGATACGTAGAATCATTTGATTTTTATTATATTAGTGCATAGTGTAGAAAAATCATTTCGAAAGTATAATATAAATCTTAGTCAACACAGGACCAGTATCGTATGCCTACTATAGCTACCATCTAAATAGTGGTGACCACCATAAGTAAATGGCAGGTTCTACAACTAAAACGATATAGGGTTTCGTATTGGGAATTGGATTTCCAACAAATGGTCAGGCCAAGGAACTTCCCATTGCCACATGGAGACGTCTCTGGAAGGACGTCCCGAGAACCTAACCGGATCTCTACCAACACAAGGCCAGGTTACCCCTAACTGGGTAACTACTGACACGAATATGCCATCCCCCGGTCGTAACCGACCTTCATCCGAGGATCCTCTAAACCAACAACCACAAAGTAATAAATTTGCAGCAACAACATAGGTTAAGTATCTGGGCTCCATACCATGATACCACCTCTATTTAGAAGAAATGACATACACTAAGGGGCGCTACCCCCAATAACCTTGCTGCATCTTTCCTGTTTTGACCATTTTCGGGGTGTGAGGTTCGACAAAGTCTCGTCCACAAAGCAACGCTTTATACAAAGCCATGCTTCGATGAAAAAATGATCAACAACACTTATATGCCACATTACCAATTTGGGAATGTATCACTAGTAACCATCAACTACATATCCTCTGAGCTTGTACATCTTAGAGAAGGGTGTTAAGCTAAGAGAATAAATTCTTCGCCACCAACAGAAATATATTTGATAGAAACCTG
The DNA here is from genome assembly GCA_030765085.1 of Allium cepa. Classification (NCBI taxonomy): domain Eukaryota; kingdom Viridiplantae; phylum Streptophyta; class Magnoliopsida; order Asparagales; family Amaryllidaceae; genus Allium; species Allium cepa. The sequence goes on from CM060945.1 coordinate 445,132,803, forward strand.
CTTTACATCTCAAATTGTAGTGTCGGACACACATCCATACAAGTCCGTTCCGGGATCGAACGGAACCGAAGGCACTTCCAAAGAAGCCCTTGCAATCCGGGTACTCACTAATCACGTCCGGATTTCCCATCACATATGGAATCTCTATACCGGGGCCATTCGGTGCAAAGACATTCGACAGTAATCCTTCCATTTTCAAAAATATCCCATCTTCAACACCGGTCTTCTAATGCTATCCATTACGACGTATCACTATTCGGAATGGGATTCATGACCCGAAGGCCTTTACCCGGCTAAACCGAATAACGAGTGCTTATTTTAAAAATAAGTGTAGAATTCAAATTCAAGCAAATCACAACAAATACCCATTCAAAGGTAAATATTGATAGTCGGTTATTTAACTATCAATAGATATGCACAACATCACCAGATTCCAAATAATTTCCCAAATTATTTATTTCCCAAAAATATCTTTACAAGATATATATTTTTCCACACTTCCACCTTTGAAAACAAATTTTCAAATCACTTTTCAAGTTATCTTTAAAAGATAAAATCTCAAAACATTTCACTTCATATTGGAAAAACATTTCCATACTTATTAAATAATAAGTAATTCACAAATCTATTTATTTCCAACACTTGAAAAATATTCAATATACTTAAATCACAATTAAGTATTTATTTTATTCTTTTAGGAAAACATTCTCTTAAGCACATTTATTTGAGTCAAAACGAATGTTGTGTAAAACATCGTTACGACAACCCAAAATCACTAGTATAAGGATTCAAAATTTAGATAGATATATATAAATCCCAATGCTATATAAAACATTTCCTTTCAGAAATTATTTACTATAACAACAGTGTTATAGTCCACCATTTCCTTATTTCTCGAAAACGACTATTTCAACAATGAATGTTGAAATCTATGGTTTCGATCCTTAACACATTTTAATACATCTTTAAAACAATTAACATCATTTTATAATATGACTTCCCCAAAACATGTCCATTTTATTTAATAATATATTCACTGTCCAAAATCGTAAATATAATTCCCAACCAAACTCTTATTATTACAACATTTAACTTAAAGGATAATTCGCTGTCCACAATCACCAATATATCTCCTTTAATAAACTTCTACGTTTAATTTATCAAATTCAATTGATTTCGGATTTACAAAACAATGTTTATAAATTCCATTTATATTTATAATAACTTCAACTTATAAAAGCATTTTATTAACAGATTCTATCCATATCCCATTTACACGCCAAAATCCAAATTATAAGCAAATTACTTATAATTCTCAATTTACTAATTCATTCTTTTTATAACTTCAAAATCGTAGATCTATTCTTTTATAAATCCATTTATATTATTATTTTAAAACGTCTTTAAAACTCCTTTTTAATTCCATCCCTTTGATTTATAAAAATTCAATTTTATAAATCTTATATTTAAAACTTTTATAATAAATTCAAAAATCTCTATTTAAACTGTTTTATAAAATCATTAACCCCATATTTCCAAAAATCAACTTTTAACTATATTTCTCAAAAATCTTAATTTTTATAACATTAAAACTATAAAGTTTATTTATTTAAAATGAATCGATTCCAGAATTTAATAAAACGTATACTTTCAAAAATGACTTTAAAACCTTTTTTAAATTTGAAAATCATTACTTTAAAATCCATTTAAAATTCCAAAATAGGCCCAATGATGCAACAACACCAAATAATCAATCAGGGCATCCAAACATCATATATCAATATGATAACCGAATATATAACAATATCTGTAAATAAATCAATAAGGGTGAGGAATCCGGTTGGATCCCTCCAACCTGTTTCCCAACATCCACAGACATTAGCACAATACCAATTCCGTTTCAAAATGAAATATCGCAGTATGTAGAATTTATAAAATATTATTCGCTATTATGCGGCGCAATAGGGTCTCATCTGCTATATAATGCGAGAAATCAACTCCAAGTATATATGTAATACCAATTCCACTTTACGGTGAAATTATCGCAGTATATGTTTTTAATAAATAACCTTCGCTTAATATACGACGTATTAGGTCTATTTAAATTCAATAGATAATAATTTGTCATCCAAGCACAAAATCAGGCAATTTTAAATCTAACTATTTAAAATTTAAATCGAAACAATTTCGATTGAGTGAGAAGTTTTCACCTTGCTTTCAATAACAGTTGCAGCGTTCTATTTTGAATAAAATTAAACCCAAAATTCAAACTAGCTCCAAACGACTCCAAACAAGCTCCATCGCGTAGTGCTCGTTAAAACGAAGCCAACGCAATTCGTTTCGTGCGTTTCCGACCTCATACCAAAAAGATATAGCGTTTTAAACATCGTACAATTTATAATATAATTTAATTTACAAAATAATTTTATTTCCAAACCCTCTGTAATCTAGGCCGCTCATTCCCATGCCCTAGGTCTCAGCCCTTGCTTTCATCTTCTTCCCATCAGTGAAAACACGCACGTATGAAACCCATCGGTCGCCTCTTTACGCGAATTATCACTCGACCATCGACGACCTCTACAACGATCAGCAACCTCCATCTCGAAGAACACCGTCGACTCCACCTTCGGCCTCAATGGCTTTGAACTCAGTTGCTCTCCTACATGCATAACAAGGATGAACAGCCAGAGAATGTGTAACATCCCGCCTTTTTGTACACTTTAAACCGACACACGTGCCAATTCAAAGCATACGCAAGGGCGGATTGTTATGGGGTAAATAAGAAAAACAGAGAAGAAATAAAAACAAAAAAACAGAATCTCACAGCGGAAGGATAAAATATAATAACAAATATACAGTTCATAAACAGTTTACAAAAGCTTGATTCTTCTTTTACAATAAATATCAGAGTTACACATACCAATACAAGCAATGCAGCGGAATAGAAAGAGTGTGGTGTAATACTATATATAACATAATACTTATTCTTCGTCTTCGTCCTCCAAAGCTAAAATCTGCTATCCTGAAATGCTCGGACTGACCCGAGCGAATTTGAAAAGACAAAAACACCCGAGTCAGACTAGAAAATCTTATGTAAGTTAAATAAACAGAAATAAATATGAGTACAGTAACTCAAGAGATGTTCGGGATTTACATCTCCTAAGGATCCGTTAAACTATTTACTATGTAGTATATTGCGCTATTATAATAGTGTCTATAGTAAAATAAACATACTTTTAAATAGCGTTAAGGCTTTACATTTTCCACCTTAACACGTAATAGTCCCAGTAGTCCATCCAATACCATAGCTCCTCCTACTCGGGAAGCAACTAGAGGATACCACACGGGCTACGGGAGAAAACCAAACTCGTACAAGGCTCGATATGGTAGGTGACACGGCACAACTAGGCAATGCCAGGGTAGATATACCAATTGCTATCCAGGCTGGTGGAAACGCGTAGCCGCAGTTACCGCCCACCTCGGACTAACTCCCCAAAATCAAAATATAGAAGTGGCCACTGAATCAAATCCAAGTCAAAGTATAATATCGAAGAGGAGCGTCCGATCAGAGGAATGACCTCATTGGCCTGAGAATCGCTCCTGTTTTAGCCACCTTATGCCAACTCACGGGAGTTGGGTCCACGTATTTACCTTACAGGAAACGTCGCCACCACCTACTTCATTCTGGAATCTCCACCGCGTACACGGTTAGTCAAAGTGGTTTTCGGTATCGACAGAGAGTATGTCAGATATCCGATCCCGGTCTCTTTGCCAACCCATCGTTATTATAACACCGCGGTCATTTAAAAATAGTTTATACTTTTAAAACCAAAATAAAATCCATTTCAAAACCAAAATATTACGATATCATTTCTTCTTTAAAACCCAAAAGATCCATTTGATATTATTTTTATAAAACCCAATCAATGATATCATTTCCCAAATATAAATCTTTCCAAAAATTATGCCACTTTTAAAATTTATAATTCCTTGTAACGAAATATTTGATTAACTTCCAACATAATACTTCGAAATCCATAGTTTTTAAAACCATTACTTTCAAAACTAAATGGTTTGGATATTCAACAGTATATAAAATAAGTGGTTTAACTTAAATGTTACTTTGAAAAGAAATATTTCTCGTGGCTTTACAATACATTTCTTTATTTAAAGTTAAAACCAAAATTTAATATCGCTTCAAGTTCCAAAACCATTCCAATAAATTCATATATATACGTATATCCATTTTGAGTATAAATATTTCAACTAAAGTTGGATTTTATTCTTTCGAATCAAATGTTCTATTAATTAGCCTTGAATATTCACATAGATTCCATAATTAATAAGACTTCAATTTCTAGTAAAATATATATATATTTCCAAATTCAAATTTTACTAGAAAATTCATTTCAAAATATTTTGGAAAAATCCAATTATAAATATCATATCTTTAAAATTTCCAACTTAATATTTAAACATAGGATATAAATCATCAAACTCCATTTTCTTAATTTTCTTCCATTTTTAATAAAGAAATTTATTCACCTTTTAATTTCAAAATTTCAACTTCCTATGTATATAAATATGGAAGAAACATTTATTCAGTATAAAATTTAAGATTTTTATAAACCGTATTCCATCCAAACCATAGAAATCACATTAAAAATAGTTATATATAGACCGCGGTGCCTGTATATAATTTTCTATCCTATGGTCAAGTGATACGGATATTTATCATTTCAATCCGCAATTTAAAAATAAACTGCGGTTGTATATCATTTCAAACCGCAATCCCGAAAAATGTAAAATGCATGATAACTGGCATTTTAATGATATCCACATAAATCATCCATTCAACAACACATCCATCACCCAATTTCAACCATCAATCAATATCAATCACTATCAACCCATATCAATCAATAACAATATTAGTTCGATAATATGCAACGGGTAATAACTGTCAGTTTATTCAAATTAAATTTCAACTATTAATCTAACCATTTATATTTAGAGATAATTTATATAACTGTTAATTAGCATTTCATATGCAAACAAAATTCCTAACAGCAAATTAATACGCAATTAATCAATTTAATTAACAGCTAAATTCAATAAATGCAATTCAACAGATATGGATGAAATAACATGCCAAAAGCTCATAAATAAATTTCTATTCATTTCTAAAATTTATTTAACAAACATAAAAGCTTCTAGTAATTGTGAGTGGGTTAAAACACTCACCTTTGGAATTTAAATCGAATTCAAACCCGATTTAAACCCAAAAATTCGCCCGTCTCAGAATTCGTCCAAACCAGCGTCATCAGATCCGGAATTTAAAAACGAACCTAAGAAAAAAAATCTCGCTTGAATCGGAGATCGTATGTAAAAGTTATATGATTAAACGCTTGGAAACAAAATTTTAAAATAAACAAAACAAACCCAATTAGATGTTGCCACGTCACTAAACAGAGAGCCCCCACCTTCTTCCCAAAACGAAATGTACGCTCGTGCCTGGAAAAGAAACGAACCCATCATTGCTCTGCGTCTTCGACCATACCTTCACTCGGCCCTAGATCTAAGGTCACCATCGCGTAGGCCACGTCACACTCCTCCTACGCCGTGAGTCCATCCACCATTGACGCCCTCCTCCGCTTCGAAAACAGCACCGAACGCCCTCCCCTCTCGCTCAAATTCCATCCGTCTCCAATCACACAAAGGTGGTTCAGCCGTACCGATGTGAAGAGGGGACCAAGCTCTTCAATTTCCCTTTTGATGCTAACTTGAATTATCGAACGGCCTGAGAGATTTTAGTGTTTTAAGTTTGGAAAGTTTTCGGCCATCGAATCTGAGGACGGCGGCTGCACTAAAGCTAGGGTTTTGGAATATTATAATATATTTTTCGAGATGCGTGACGTATTTATATAGTGCGGTCCGAAAACAGCCCGAACTCTGATTCAAGCATGCTGACAGGCTATCCTAACATAAAAAGGCCTTCTGAACGCAATGGTACTGGTTTCGAAGTCCAATTCCATCATTTTCGTAGGTTACCGTTAAATTCAAATTGGTTTGAAATGACAAAATGCCTCGAAAAACACGTTATGCCTCCGGAGTCGAATTGGTTATATCAATATATCCAGATAGGTATTTTAAAATATTCTGAACGCGATGGAAAAAGTTTCACGTCCAAATTCGATCGTATGAAGAAGTTATGCTGAAAACAAGATTTCAAATTTTTTTTTCAAATTGATTTTTAATAAAATTGATTTCAAGGCGTTTCGCGTCCGTACGATCAAACGACAAGTCCGATCGATACGAAACTTGAAACCCTACAATAATTCACCGATACGGATCCGATGAAACTGGTTTCGTCGAAATCCGAGTCCGTGACAAAAATGGCTATTTTTAATATTTATTAAATACATTAAATAAATTAAAAATCCAATTTCTATATTTCAATTTCAAATATAGGCCCCATTTCATTATTTATATACTTCAATCAATTCTAAATTATTTACCTAGCTTGGCTGTGAATAAAAATCTATTAGTTTAAAAATTTGCAGCTAAATATCTGCACTTCCTTATTATTTAGAGATTATAAATTTTATTCTAAACCCAATTATTAAATCTTATACCTTTATTCTCACCTCTTAAATCAAATTAAATAAATACTTGATTCCCATTCCAACTCATCTTTGGATTGCAATTAACCTTTTTACCATAATTAAATTCCAAATTATTAATAACCCTTATTTTCTTAACTATGTATAAATTCCAATCCAATTGAATTCAACACTATAAATTTGATTAATTTATTATATTCACTTCCTTTATATTATTCAAAGTTATTGTTGTAAATACGACGAATACTAACATTAGTTTAAGATTTCACTCAATGTATACAAATTCCATTTCAATTTAATAACGTAATATTTTACGTTCAATTCTATTTTATTTGTCGTAAATACCACTTGTTGAATTAAATACTCAAATCATAAATAAATCTTGCTTCTAAAGTTATACCAACAATGGTCCAGTTAAATTTGAATTAGCTTTACCTTTATTTTATGAAATTAACTATTGCCATAAATCCAAATTAATAAAGAAGGTTAGATTCCTATACTACTACTTTGGTCTCAATTAACCTTTTATGGCGAGTCTGAAATTCAATGTATAATTGAAACTTTTATATCCATTTAAAATTTTTTTTTTTTTCTATCATTCAATATCTACATATTCTAGCTAAATTTCAACTAACATATAAATTAGCTATTCCAACTCCCATTAATTTCGATTATCATACTATAGAAATTAAATTCCCTTAACCACATAAATACAAGTTGATCTCCATCTATTTACATTATATCACGTTTGCATAAATTTATTAAATGGTCACTTTTAAATTAATAACTATCCATTTTCCAACCCAAACGTAAATCTTCCACCTTTGAATTCTTATATTAAATGGAATTTAATATTTACTGATTCAACATTTATATGTTTCTAAAAATTAGCTCCAACCAAATGTGACAATTTACATTTCATTTCTATGCAATATATACTCATCTTATTCCATTTATTTGGTTACTGCATTGAAATCTATTTATTAACCAATACTAACGTTATTATCATTAAATAAAATTTGATTCCCAATTTCACCCTTCTATTCAAACCAAGTATCATGCTATGATAATATTTTACGTTGTTCACACTGAATATAATCAACCTTTTCATCGTTATCAATTAATCATACATTGATTGCACTAATTTAAGGAATTAATTGCCATTGATATCCGATTAAATTTAATAGGCCATATAAATAGGTAATATATATACGAATTAAATAAATTCAATATTTCCATTTCGTTTTTCCTATACTAATATTTATTACTAAGTGTATATTCTCCACTTTATCAATATACCTGAAATTTCTACCTAAAATAAGGATACGTTTCCATTGGAATTTACATTTACCTTACGTTGCAACATAAATCAACTTGCTTAACGTTTTATATGATTTCTATCCTTTACTTCATAAATTAACTCATTCCACCTAAACCCTTATCTACAAAATATTTCAACATCAAATTTCACCACATACCGATTGACCTAATTATTTATTTATTAAGTCATCTCATTTAAATAATTTATCAAAGTGAAACGTTCATTCAAGGTACAGATTTATTACTTGCGTTACAGAATTCCTTAATTTATTCTAATTTCCGTTTTCATTCCTTTACTGCATTAAATAAATTTAATATTCCCATTTATTTCTCATATTAAATATATATACAGGTAAAGCCTTTTCACTACTTAAATTCATTTGAATTAGCTTCGAATTCTATAAGTAGGTTTAATACATATTATTTTCTACTAAATTCAATTACAACTTATTAAAGAAAAACGAATTAAAACCATGAAATAAATGAAATCTTCCCATTTGTTTTCTTATATTAATTTCTTAGCCTATAAATAACAATTTACAGCACTTAAATTTCTCGTCATTTTGTTCCAACTGGAAATTCTTAGACTTAATTTCCCATGGTTTCATTTCATTTAGTCATTTGCTTCAAAAAAATCACAGATCTTAATTTCTTTCTAACTTAAATTATTTAAATCCTATTAAAATGACTAAATTGAACTAACGAAAATTACGGGTCGTTACACTCTCCCCCACTCAAAACTTTTCGTCCCCGAAAAGGAAAAGGAAGGGAGAAGGAAGAATAAACAGTATATCTAATTTCAAATATTAACTTATAACAATAATTTACTAAATTAATTTCCTTTAATGAATTACACTTGTTTTATAATCATTATGTCTTTTAATACTTGAATTATTAAAGTTGGAAAACAATTTCAACAAAATTCTAAGTCCAAAATTTACGAAAATTTTTGGCAGAGTCTCCTTTGTACGGAGGGACTCTGGAGAAAATATAATATCCAAATATACAAATATATTACATATATATCCAAAATAAAATATCCCACACGGGAAAATATATAAATAGCGCTTTAATCGTAATCCGAAAACGTACCTATTTGTCGGGCAAAACGCTTATTATTTTGGAACTAAAAGCAGTAGCAGTTGCTTCCAACCCCTGTATTCACTTATATAATCTAAAAGGTTAAATATTTATTTTACAGTGAGATGTTTGGGTAGATTCAATCATTTATATCCAATCAAATGCAACAACCATAAATTTTAACAAACAGCACATGCCACCAACAGACAATCATTCAATCAAACAAACAATTAGTTGTTAGATTCAAATTCCGAAATTATACGAAATGTAAAATAACTATCAAGTGCATCCTTTACTCAACAGTCTTAGATGGAACAAAGATAGATTATTTCTCCATCCCACAACTTCAAAATTCCTTACCCAACAACCATACATCAACCAAACAATTCAAATCAACACCACAATAGCTTATTATACATTTATTTCATGCTTCAGTGGTTTTATTTTCTTTCTTTCATTTATGGAGGGATTTCTTTGTTTCTTACAATTTTCATTTTCCATTTGTTACCAAATTCATTATATTGTATTCCAATTTATTGACTAAGGTTTATATCATCTATTTATACTACTTACCCTTTCTTATATAGTAAAATTTCCAATTTAACTTAAGTTTATACAATTAATTCTCATTTATAACAGCAAATTTATTGAATACCTTAATTACCTCAAGCTTCACTTGTAAGATTTCCCCTTACATTTTCTTACTAACATTGCAGCTTTTATTATATGGTAAGTTATGTATGTTTAAGAATGCAAGTGAAAATTTACAAGTTTCTTCTCAATTCCTTTTTATTTACTTAAGTTAAAAATCACCTATTAATAATACTCACCTTTAATTTGGGTAAAATTTCAATTATCACTTAAGCTTATACCAATAAATTCTTATTATAACAGTAATTTATTGAATACTTCATTTTTCCTAAATTCCTACTTGTAAAATATTCAATTCCAGTTTCTCATTTAACACTTCAACTTTTATATTTGGGTAAGTTATTTATGTTAAGGAAATTGCAATTGAACTTATACAAGTTTAATCTCCATTCTTTTAATTAAATTTAATGTTTATCCATATTACTCTTTGTCTCATATGTATGCAAATTCCTCTTTATAGCTTTGCAATTATTCTCTTATTTCAATTAGAGGTTTCAATTCATTTATTACTTAACTAACAAATTTTAAACAATTAATTAACGGAAAAATTTAGAATTAAATACCGGGTTAAATTTCAATTTATTCCAAAATAATAGATAATTAATTTCTTGCAACCTTTATATCTCTAATTATATTTAGAACAATAAAAGAAAAATTTTAGAAAATTTAAAATAAATCTGCAGTAGAATTTACTACAGTGGCCTTTCCCCTTCGAAACTCGAAAATGAAAGTCGATGATGCGGCCGTCATCACCGAATTTATTTTCCAGCGACAGAGAGGAAAGTACAGAATTTAATTCTTTTCCAAAATCTTCTTTAAAACAATTCTTCCACTTTATACGAAATATTTATATAAGAAAATACTTATAAATCAAATCAATAAATTTCACAAATTCTTTGAAAGCAGATTTGGAAAAATCCCGGACTTAAGTTCTAAAATCTCCAATTTGATTTATCATAATTTCAACTTAGCTTCAGTTATTATAGATATTTTTATTTTCTAACACCCAATCTATATCAACCAAATATATATATATGTTTATATATAGAAAATATAATAGGCAAAATTATTTCATTCACCTATATTAAAACGGATATTATGTCGGTCTGTCCTATTAAGTGTTTAGAAATCCCTATTGATGTCATAGCGTCCCATGCATCAACCAGAATTTATAAATACAAAGCGGAACAGATTAACACAATATCAAAATCTTTATTAACACTAACAAGTACGCTCTCTCATATATATACACTCAGCGACTCCCATAGGATATTACTACCCTATTAACAAAGAGTCAAACCCCACAAAGCCAAGGTTTATCGCTAAACCAAAGCTCTGATACCAACTGTAACATCCCGCCTTTTTGTACACTTTAAACCGACACACGTGCCAATTCAAAGCATACGCAAGGGCGGATTGTTATGGGGTAAATAAGAAAAACAGAGAAGAAATAAAAACAAAAAAACAGAATCTCACAGCGGAAGGATAAAATATAATAACAAATATACAGTTCATAAACAGTTTACAAAAGCTTGATTCTTCTTTTACAATAAATATCAGAGTTACACATACCAATACAAGCAATGCAGCGGAATAGAAAGAGTGTGGTGTAATACTATATATAACATAATACTTATTCTTCGTCTTCGTCCTCCAAAGCTAAAATCTGCTATCCTGAAATGCTCGGACTGACCCGAGCGAATTTGAAAAGACAAAAACACCCGAGTCAGACTAGAAAATCTTATGTAAGTTAAATAAACAGAAATAAATATGAGTACAGTAACTCAAGAGATGTTCGGGATTTACATCTCCTAAGGATCCGTTAAACTATTTACTATGTAGTATATTGCGCTATTATAATAGTGTCTATAGTAAAATAAACATACTTTTAAATAGCGTTAAGGCTTTACATTTTCCACCTTAACACGTAATAGTCCCAGTAGTCCATCCAATACCATAGCTCCTCCTACTCGGGAAGCAACTAGAGGATACCACACGGGCTACGGGAGAAAACCAAACTCGTACAAGGCTCGATATGGTAGGTGACACGGCACAACTAGGCAATGCCAGGGTAGATATACCAATTGCTATCCAGGCTGGTGGAAACGCGTAGCCGCAGTTACCGCCCACCTCGGACTAACTCCCCAAAATCAAAATATAGAAGTGGCCACTGAATCAAATCCAAGTCAAAGTATAATATCGAAGAGGAGCGTCCGATCAGAGGAATGACCTCATTGGCCTGAGAATCGCTCCTGTTTTAGCCACCTTATGCCAACTCACGGGAGTTGGGTCCACGTATTTACCTTACAGGAAACGTCGCCACCACCTACTTCATTCTGGAATCTCCACCGCGTACACGGTTAGTCAAAGTGGTTTTCGGTATCGACAGAGAGTATGTCAGATATCCGATCCCGGTCTCTTTGCCAACCCATCGTTATTATAACACCGCGGTCATTTAAAAATAGTTTATACTTTTAAAACCAAAATAAAATCCATTTCAAAACCAAAATATTACGATATCATTTCTTCTTTAAAACCCAAAAGATCCATTTGATATTATTTTTATAAAACCCAATCAATGATATCATTTCCCAAATATAAATCTTTCCAAAAATTATGCCACTTTTAAAATTTATAATTCCTTGTAACGAAATATTTGATTAACTTCCAACATAATACTTCGAAATCCATAGTTTTTAAAACCATTACTTTCAAAACTAAATGGTTTGGATATTCAACAGTATATAAAATAAGTGGTTTAACTTAAATGTTACTTTGAAAAGAAATATTTCTCGTGGCTTTACAATACATTTCTTTATTTAAAGTTAAAACCAAAATTTAATATCGCTTCAAGTTCCAAAACCATTCCAATAAATTCATATATATACGTATATCCATTTTGAGTATAAATATTTCAACTAAAGTTGGATTTTATTCTTTCGAATCAAATGTTCTATTAATTAGCCTTGAATATTCACATAGATTCCATAATTAATAAGACTTCAATTTCTAGTAAAATATATATATATTTCCAAATTCAAATTTTACTAGAAAATTCATTTCAAAATATTTTGGAAAAATCCAATTATAAATATCATATCTTTAAAATTTCCAACTTAATATTTAAACATAGGATATAAATCATCAAACTCCATTTTCTTAATTTTCTTCCATTTTTAATAAAGAAATTTATTCACCTTTTAATTTCAAAATTTCAACTTCCTATGTATATAAATATGGAAGAAACATTTATTCAGTATAAAATTTAAGATTTTTATAAACCGTATTCCATCCAAACCATAGAAATCACATTAAAAATAGTTATATATAGACCGCGGTGCCTGTATATAATTTTCTATCCTATGGTCAAGTGATACGGATATTTATCATTTCAATCCGCAATTTAAAAATAAACTGCGGTTGTATATCATTTCAAACCGCAATCCCGAAAAATGTAAAATGCATGATAACTGGCATTTTAATGATATCCACATAAATCATCCATTCAACAACACATCCATCACCCAATTTCAACCATCAATCAATATCAATCACTATCAACCCATATCAATCAATAACAATATTAGTTCGATAATATGCAACGGGTAATAACTGTCAGTTTATTCAAATTAAATTTCAACTATTAATCTAACCATTTATATTTAGAGATAATTTATATAACTGTTAATTAGCATTTCATATGCAAACAAAATTCCTAACAGCAAATTAATACGCAATTAATCAATTTAATTAACAGCTAAATTCAATAAATGCAATTCAACAGATATGGATGAAATAACATGCCAAAAGCTCATAAATAAATTTCTATTCATTTCTAAAATTTATTTAACAAACATAAAAGCTTCTAGTAATTGTGAGTGGGTTAAAACACTCACCTTTGGAATTTAAATCGAATTCAAACCCGATTTAAACCCAAAAATTCGCCCGTCTCAGAATTCGTCCAAACCAGCGTCATCAGATCCGGAATTTAAAAACGAACCTAAGAAAAAAAATCTCGCTTGAATCGGAGATCGTATGTAAAAGTTATATGATTAAACGCTTGGAAACAAAATTTTAAAATAAACAAAACAAACCCAATTAGATGTTGCCACGTCACTAAACAGAGAGCCCCCACCTTCTTCCCAAAACGAAATGTACGCTCGTGCCTGGAAAAGAAACGAACCCATCATTGCTCTGCGTCTTCGACCATACCTTCACTCGGCCCTAGATCTAAGGTCACCATCGCGTAGGCCACGTCACACTCCTCCTACGCCGTGAGTCCATCCACCATTGACGCCCTCCTCCGCTTCGAAAACAGCACCGAACGCCCTCCCCTCTCGCTCAAATTCCATCCGTCTCCAATCACACAAAGGTGGTTCAGCCGTACCGATGTGAAGAGGGGACCAAGCTCTTCAATTTCCCTTTTGATGCTAACTTGAATTATCGAACGGCCTGAGAGATTTTAGTGTTTTAAGTTTGGAAAGTTTTCGGCCATCGAATCTGAGGACGGCGGCTGCACTAAAGCTAGGGTTTTGGAATATTATAATATATTTTTCGAGATGCGTGACGTATTTATATAGTGCGGTCCGAAAACAGCCCGAACTCTGATTCAAGCATGCTGACAGGCTATCCTAACATAAAAAGGCCTTCTGAACGCAATGGTACTGGTTTCGAAGTCCAATTCCATCATTTTCGTAGGTTACCGTTAAATTCAAATTGGTTTGAAATGACAAAATGCCTCGAAAAACACGTTATGCCTCCGGAGTCGAATTGGTTATATCAATATATCCAGATAGGTATTTTAAAATATTCTGAACGCGATGGAAAAAGTTTCACGTCCAAATTCGATCGTATGAAGAAGTTATGCTGAAAACAAGATTTCAAATTTTTTTTTCAAATTGATTTTTAATAAAATTGATTTCAAGGCGTTTCGCGTCCGTACGATCAAACGACAAGTCCGATCGATACGAAACTTGAAACCCTACAATAATTCACCGATACGGATCCGATGAAACTGGTTTCGTCGAAATCCGAGTCCGTGACAAAAATGGCTATTTTTAATATTTATTAAATACATTAAATAAATTAAAAATCCAATTTCTATATTTCAATTTCAAATATAGGCCCCATTTCATTATTTATATACTTCAATCAATTCTAAATTATTTACCTAGCTTGGCTGTGAATAAAAATCTATTAGTTTAAAAATTTGCAGCTAAATATCTGCACTTCCTTATTATTTAGAGATTATAAATTTTATTCTAAACCCAATTATTAAATCTTATACCTTTATTCTCACCTCTTAAATCAAATTAAATAAATACTTGATTCCCATTCCAACTCATCTTTGGATTGCAATTAACCTTTTTACCATAATTAAATTCCAAATTATTAATAACCCTTATTTTCTTAACTATGTATAAATTCCAATCCAATTGAATTCAACACTATAAATTTGATTAATTTATTATATTCACTTCCTTTATATTATTCAAAGTTATTGTTGTAAATACGACGAATACTAACATTAGTTTAAGATTTCACTCAATGTATACAAATTCCATTTCAATTTAATAACGTAATATTTTACGTTCAATTCTATTTTATTTGTCGTAAATACCACTTGTTGAATTAAATACTCAAATCATAAATAAATCTTGCTTCTAAAGTTATACCAACAATGGTCCAGTTAAATTTGAATTAGCTTTACCTTTATTTTATGAAATTAACTATTGCCATAAATCCAAATTAATAAAGAAGGTTAGATTCCTATACTACTACTTTGGTCTCAATTAACCTTTTATGGCGAGTCTGAAATTCAATGTATAATTGAAACTTTTATATCCATTTAAAAAATTTTTTTTTTTCTATCATTCAATATCTACATATTCTAGCTAAATTTCAACTAACATATAAATTAGCTATTCCAACTCCCATTAATTTCGATTATCATACTATAGAAATTAAATTCCCTTAACCACATAAATACAAGTTGATCTCCATCTATTTACATTATATCACGTTTGCATAAATTTATTAAATGGTCACTTTTAAATTAATAACTATCCATTTTCCAACCCAAACGTAAATCTTCCACCTTTGAATTCTTATATTAAATGGAATTTAATATTTACTGATTCAACATTTATATGTTTCTAAAAATTAGCTCCAACCAAATGTGACAATTTACATTTCATTTCTATGCAATATATACTCATCTTATTCCATTTATTTGGTTACTGCATTGAAATCTATTTATTAACCAATACTAACGTTATTATCATTAAATAAAATTTGATTCCCAATTTCACCCTTCTATTCAAACCAAGTATCATGCTATGATAATATTTTACGTTGTTCACACTGAATATAATCAACCTTTTCATCGTTATCAATTAATCATACATTGATTGCACTAATTTAAGGAATTAATTGCCATTGATATCCGATTAAATTTAATAGGCCATATAAATAGGTAATATATATACGAATTAAATAAATTCAATATTTCCATTTCGTTTTTCCTATACTAATATTTATTACTAAGTGTATATTCTCCACTTTATCAATATACCTGAAATTTCTACCTAAAATAAGGATACGTTTCCATTGGAATTTACATTTACCTTACGTTGCAACATAAATCAACTTGCTTAACGTTTTATATGATTTCTATCCTTTACTTCATAAATTAACTCATTCCACCTAAACCCTTATCTACAAAATATTTCAACATCAAATTTCACCACATACCGATTGACCTAATTATTTATTTATTAAGTCATCTCATTTAAATAATTTATCAAAGTGAAACGTTCATTCAAGGTACAGATTTATTACTTGCGTTACAGAATTCCTTAATTTATTCTAATTTCCGTTTTCATTCCTTTACTGCATTAAATAAATTTAATATTCCCATTTATTTCTCATATTAAATATATATACAGGTAAAGCCTTTTCACTACTTAAATTCATTTGAATTAGCTTCGAATTCTATAAGTAGGTTTAATACATATTATTTTCTACTAAATTCAATTACAACTTATTAAAGAAAAACGAATTAAAACCATGAAATAAATGAAATCTTCCCATTTGTTTTCTTATATTAATTTCTTAGCCTATAAATAACAATTTACAGCACTTAAATTTCTCGTCATTTTGTTCCAACTGGAAATTCTTAGACTTAATTTCCCATGGTTTCATTTCATTTAGTCATTTGCTTCAAAAAAATCACAGATCTTAATTTCTTTCTAACTTAAATTATTTAAATCCTATTAAAATGACTAAATTGAACTAACGAAAATTACGGGTCGTTACAGAATGCGGCCCCCTAGCGAACACCTCGACGCTCCAAATCCAATCTCCACCGTTGATCTTCAAGATCTCGATGCCTCTACGAGTTTGCAGTTGAGGTCGAGTCGTAAAAGTTTGTAGATTGAAAGAAAAAGGAGGAAGAAAGGGATGAAATTCTGGCCGTGTATCTTATTAGTGGCGGCTAGGGCTGGTATTGATTAGGGTTTCACAAAATAGAAGAATGAAGGTCCTTTTATAGAAATTCGAACGAAAACACTATTCATCCCAAATTTTCCGAACTCCAAACGAAGCGTGCCGGTTGGCGTTTCTAGGGTCTACCCCACGTTACGGACACAATGGAACGTGTTTCGGAAACTAATTCGATCATATGTGCGAGTTACGGAAATAAACGATCAAATTTAAATTAAATCGGTTAAACTAATTTCTATGCGTTTTAGCTTGCCCTGGACAAACCGTAAGTCCGATTGACACAAAATTTGAAACCACACAATAACATAACATTACAGATCTGATGAAACTGGTTTCGTCGAAATCCGAGACTGTTTGAAAAATGGCTATTTTAACTCATCAATTAAATATTAAAATATTCAATTTTCAAATTTAACTTTTAATTCGATTTTAAAAGTTCTATAACATCATTCTAACTACAATATGATTTAATAAAAATTTACAAATCAATTTAAATCAAATTTCCAATTATTTATGTGATTTCCAATATTAAATCATCGATTTAATTATCCGATTAAATATAGATATTCGAAATAAAATTTATTCGACCTACAATTTCACTTATCAAATATTTTAAATCAATTAAATATATGAATTTCAATTGAATGAAATTCTGGGTCGTTACAAACTTCCCTCCTTAAAAGAATTTCGTCCTCGTAATTACCAAGTAAGAAAAAGTTACAAAATTCATTAACTTTCCCAAAATCCATAGTTAAACTTCTTACAATAACTTTACTAAGCTTTCAAATCATACTTAGTTATCTTTCAAAACCAACTACTATTGTTTAACTTTCAACTCCAAATCAAAATTTAGTCTTCACAAAAAATTTCAGCTTTTCTCAAAAATATTCTAACGCCTTAAATTTTCAGAAAATTTCGCCAGTCTCCTTTGCGCGGCTCGATACGAAAAAAAATGGCAATATATATATCACAAATATACATCTCATCAAGTAATGAGGCATCCCACAGGGAAAAATGTAAAAGCACGATATGTAATCCGAGATATGTACCTTATATATTATTAGCGAGCATATACGGCTAATATAGCGCGAAAGCGAGCTCCAAAAGCGAAGCAAACGCAACCGCACCTACTAAACACTCAACAAACAGATGAGAAACATGTATATAGACAATAATATCGATATAAAATATACACCAACAACTGTATATGCCAATATAGCAAATGCAGTAAAAGCAATAAATCCAACCATCAACCAACTAGCATTCATCTAACATCCATAACCAAATCAATATACATGTACTTCTCATTATATTCAATGAATTGCTTTTCCAATTTAAATTACATTTGATTCATTAACAGTGGATGTTTTTACTAACATTCATTTTCAGTTAGTTTATATTCACTAATTCATATTCAAGTTGGTCCACTTCCAAACCAAATTCAATTTTATTTAAGATTCACTTAACTTCCAATTCGATTTCAATTACTTTAGCTTTCCATTTATTAATTCAATTTCATTAACACTTAATGAATTAGATACAATCAACTAACTATCGTATAACAACCAATGTATATCCAACATTACCAAATTTATTTACTTCGCTTACATTCATTCAATTTGGTTCATTACTTTTAATTAGCTTTAATGAATTAACACTTACATCCATTATTTCATATCAATTTATTTACATTCAATTGATTTACATTCAATTCAACTGCTAATTCATTTTACCATATAAAGTTGAATTTCATTACATAACTCAAATTCATATCCATCACTTCACTTTATTATTTTACTTCGATACCAAAATCAACTTCATTCAACATCACTTAAGTTATATTCCATCTAAACATTATTTGTTTTACTTAACTTATATTCCCACTTATAAATCCAATTTAGATTCCAATTGTAAAGTAAATTCTATTTACTTTTACCAAAGTCAAATTTCGTCACTTATTCAAATTCATTTTTATTTACAACTCATATTTATAAATATATTCATATAGTTTCCCTTCTTATATTATAAGATTATTTCACTTCGTAAATCATATTTGTTATAATTCCATACTTAATAATTCATTTGCTTATACAAATATTCCTTTACAATTGTCGTTTTTATTTAGATTATTCAAACATATTTTAATTAACTTATATATATATATATATATATATATATATATATATATTCTTACATTTTCAACAACCAAACAATCAACTTATATACACTTTAATAATTCTGAAAAATTATTCCTTTATATATAAAATATAATCAAGGTAAAATTATTTCATTTACCCTATTTTAAAACAATACTATGTCGGTTTATCTTGTTTAAGAATTTAGAAACCCTATCTATGACAGTTAGCTAGACTACATCGACCAGAATCTATAAACAATCAACCGATAAGTCAACACAATACAAAACATTTTTTTATATTCAATAACAAATACGCGATCATATCTATTATTACACTCACACTCATTCTAGAGTACTACTGACTCTATTTCTAATGAGTAATTCCCAACAGTGCCATAGTTGTCGCTTAACCATATGCTCTGATACCAAATGTGAGGAACGGGGTTTTCGACTCAAGAAAGTCGATATCAATACGTCCACTGTATCAACTGCCAAGCTGCCGGAAAATCGAATTCTTAGGGTTTTAGAAGAAGAAAGAAAGAAGAAGCAACAGAACAATATCAGAATCTCACAATCGCAGCGGAACCACATATAATAGTTAAATGGATAATCTTTAAATCAAAGAACTATATCGGTTATTACATTATGTCACATTACATTACATTATCAAAGATTACAACAACAAACAGTGGAAAAGAAATACTATATACTAGTCGATACGCCATGCCATCTAGCTTGCCTCCAGATCTCTACAGCAACTCCCGAATTTCAGAATGACCTGATAACCTGACTCTAGACTGCCTTTGTGGAAATTGGTAGGCATCCAGAGTTTAGAAAGGAAACAATAAACTCCAGGTCAGTCATGGGACTGGTGTGAGAACTTAAAACAGTTTATCTTTTAAAAACAAACAGAGAAATATTTTAAAACAGATTCGCAATGCTTTTAGAAAATGAAACTACCATAAGGCCTCCCGCACACACACACAATGCAAATGCAGAACCGGAGGAGATTTCTCCTTATGATAGTTAAATATGCTTGATACGCAGAATCATTTGATTTTTATTATTATTAGTGCATAGTGTAGAAAAAGCATTCCGAAAGCATAATATAAATCTTAGCCAACAAACGACCAGTATCGTATGCCTACTATAGCTACCATCTAAACAGTGGTGACCACCATAAGTAAATGGCAGGTTCTACAACAAAAACCGTACAGGTTTTCGTATTGGGAATTGGATTTCCAACAAATGGTCAGGCCAAGGAACTTCCCATTGCCACATGGAAACGCCTCTGGAAGGACGTCCCAAGAACCTAACCGAATATCACCAACACTAGGCCGGGTTACACCCTAACTGGGTAACTACTGACACGAAGATGCCATCCCCCGGTCGTAACCGACCTTCATCCGAGGATCCTCTAAACCAACAACCACAAAGTAATAAATTTGCAGCAACAACATAGGTTAAGTATCTGGACTCCATACCATGATACCACCTCTATCCAGAAGGAATGACATACACTAAGGGGCGCTACCCCCAATAACCTTGCTACATCTTTCCATTTTTGACCATTTCCGGGGTGTGAGGGTCGACGAAGTCTCGTCTACAAAGCAATGCTTTATACAAAGCCATGCTTCGATGAACAAATGATCAACAACACTTATATACCACATTACCAATTTGGGAATGTATCACTAGTAACCATCAACTACATAACCTCTGAGCTCGTATGTCTTAGAGAAGGGTGTTAAGCTAAGAGAATAAATTCTCCGCCACCAACAGAAATATATTTGATAGAAACATGCTTTACATCTCAAATTGTAATGTCAGACACACATCTATACAAGTCTGTTCCGGGATCGAACGGAACCGAAGGCACTTCCAAAGAAGCCCTTGCAATTTGGGTATTCCCTAATCACGTCCGGATTTCCCATCAGATATTGAATCTCTATACTGGGGCCATTCGGTGCAAAGACATTCGACAGTAATCCTTCTGTTTTCAAAAATATCCGGTCTTCAACACCGGTCTTCAAATGCTATCAATTACGACGTATCACTATTCGGAATGGGATTCATGACCCAAAGGTATTTACCTGGCTAAACCGAATAACGAGTGCTTATTTTAAAAACAAGTGTAGCATTCAAATTCAAGCAAATCACAACAAATACCCATTCAAAGGTAAATACTGATAGTCGGTTATTTAACTATCAATAGATACGCACAACATCACCAGATTCCAAATAATTTCCCAAATTATTTATTTCCCAAAAATATCTTTACAAGATACATATTTTTCCACACTTCAGCCGTTTGAAAAAAAAATTCAAATCACTTTTCAAGTTATCTTTAAAAGATAAAATCCCAAAACATTTCACTTCATATTGGGAAAACATTTCCATACTTATTAAATAATAAGTAATTCACAAATCTATTTATTTTCAGCACTTGGAAAATATTCAATATACTTAAATCATAATTAAGTATATATTTTATTCTTTAAGGAAAACATTCTCTTAAACACATTTATTCGAGTCAAAACGAGTGTTGTGTAAAACATCGTTACGACAACCCAAAATCACTAGTATACGGATTCGAAATTTAGATAGATACATATAAATCCCAATACTATATAAAACATTTCCTTTCAAAAATTATTTACTATAACAACAGTGTTATAGTCCACCATTTCCTTATTTCTCGAAAACGTCTATTTCAACAATGAATGTTGAAATCTATGGTTTCGATCCTTAATACATTTTAATACATCTTTAAAACAATTAACTTCATTTTATAATATTACTTCCCCAAAACATGTCCATTTTATTTAATAATATATTCACTGTCCAAAATCATGAATATATGTGATGCCCCACCTCTATACCCACGCTAGCCAAGAACACTACGGAGTAATGCTGTCAACTAGCGCGGAGAATAAGGCTGTTGAGGAGCGACCATCCATGTAACCTCTTTGGGCGAGCACCAATATGTCAGATAGTAAAGCATGCATTTCATTTAAAGAGGAAGTTCGACATACCGATACAAACTCAAAGCTATCACACGGTGGCTACAAATAATCTTCGGAAACAAACATAGAAATAAGCATAACACAAATCAGTCACAGACATCCATATCATAAAGGCGGAAAGAGATATGAATATATAACTAACACATGAAAGTGTATATCAGAGTAGTGGTCAGAAAGATCCACAATAGTACAAAAGAATAGCAACACGTGCTATACAAAAAAATACATCTATGAGTCTATATCTCAAGTGTATACGACAAAAACTACTAATCTAAGCAGTTAGCCAAAAATCAGTGTAGTAAATCCCTGGGGGAGAAGTCAAGCAGAAGCACCTGTAACATCTCGGTCCGACCCGAGTATTATTTATAAGAAAATAATAAACGGATCAGTCTAGCTATAAATATCAGGTAATATGAGAATAAGACATATGGCATAAACATATAATATCCATAAAGGCATACTATGATAAGTATGAAAATGATCATCAATAAGGGATAAATCGATATCACAAGAATCTTCTCAAAGATCCAAAGAGGGCATCATACCCTAAACTTGTACTCATAACAAGTCAATGACACACCACAAAAATAGGTGATGCATAAAATTTCCAGAAATCAATCACATGAAATCCAGATAAATCATAAAAAGGGAAAGAGGCCTATCACATGACGGTCCGAAGACCATGGGGAGCTACCCCATATGTGTGAGTCGGAATCACACAGATTGAGGTCAAGGCTAACCAAAAATCAAAAAGGTATGTGCGAGTGGAATCACACAAGTGGTGTCTAGTCTAACCTCGCAAACAAAAGATATGTGCGAGTGGAATCACACAAATGGTGTCTAGACTAACCTCGCGGACAAGGAGATATGTGTGAGTAGGAATCACACTAATGAGGTCTAGTCTAACCTTGGAAACAAAGAGACATCGCATAATTTCTAGTCTAAATCATAAAAATGATCGTCATGATCAACGAGAAGTGTCAATTACACTAAGCTAGTAAATATAAAAGTTTAGCTTCATGTCCCATAACCACTTGCTTAACTTAAATATTTACGAACAAACTGTAAATCTTCACTAGAAAATTGTCACAAGAGGTTCAATCGAACAAGTCCAAGAATTAACCGACGAAGCAAACGCAAGCGTTTCATACCACTTGTTTTACTAAGCTGTTTAATTAGATTTCTCATCTGAGTGAGGTAAAGATTTGTATATACCAGTAGATTGGAAAACGGGTTAAGAAAAGAGCTTTGGTATTGAAAATAGAGTTAAAACCATTTTGATGAAAGAGTTTTGATATTTACTGCTAGTATTCAAACCTTCATATTTCTAAAGTTGTTATCCCGCCTTTTTAGCAAGGCCATGATACCATAAAATCGACCGAGAAGCCAAAGATAGTTTGTCTCGAAGAATGGCCAACTCAGCATCTCAACAAAGCAAGTTATATTGAATGTCTTTCAGATAAGATCCCCTACGGAGGGGGGTCCAGGGAGGGTGGCAACCCCCCAAGGTGGGGGTGCAGGGGCAACACCCCCGCTACGGTGTTCGACCTGCCCGGTCAGGTCGCAGGGGTCCAGGGGGCAGCGCCCCCGGCGGGGTGCGGGGCAGCGCCCCGTCAAAACAGAACGACCTAGTGAAGACAAGCGACCTACGACCTAAAACAAAATGAGGTCTAAGGGGTCAAGCGACCTAGTGGTGTTCGCGAGTTAGCAGAAGCGAGCGACCTAAGAGAGACGAACGACTTAAGGGACTCGCGACCTACGACCTAACGAGAAAAAGGCCTAACGACCTAGTGAAACACACGACCTAAAATAGGGGATGGTTGAGCGAGTTATCGAGGTAAACGGTCGAGCGACCTAACTGGAATTAAGGTCATGCGACCTATCTAGGCCACGCGACCTAAGGGTTTAAAGGCCACGCGACCTAACTGCTTAACTAGGCTGAGCGACCTAACAAATGTTGCGACCTAAAAAAGGGAACGACCAAATGGGGAATGCAGGCCTATGTCCTAAAGCCCTAACGAGCTAAGACCTACGACCTAAGGCCCAAATGAGCTAACATTTGTCGCGACCTAAATGGTAACGACCTAACAGGGAAGGCTGAGCGACCTAACACTGTAGATGGTATTTAAGGCCAAAAACGACCTAAGTTTTAGCGACCTAACGACCTATAGGCCAAACGACCTACGACCTAATTCCGAGGCGATGTTTCCAGGCAGAGCGACCTAGGGTGTTAACACGCGAGTGACCTAAGTGCTAACTCGCGAGCGACCTAGCTCCGAACGTGGAATAACGACCAGAACGACCTAAGTGCAGGAAATTCACCAAAACGCTAAAAATAGGAGTTTTTCGCCAATCCAATCCAAACCAAATGCAAATGTGCATGCAAATGTGATAGGGAATCATTCCCAACAGTCCAATATTGTTATAAGCTAGAATTGTGAGATAAAAATCTCACCTTTGCACCAAAAGTCAATGAAAATGAAGCTTTAAAGCAAAGCAAGAATCAATCCACTTCAATCTCAAAGCAAGAAGCTTGGATTCAATATCTTCTCTTTGAATTTGGAGTTGAATGATGGATTTGAAGTTGAAACCTAGGCTTGGAGTTTTAATTTCCCCTTTCCACTCACCATTAATGCAAAAGCTTGAGTTGGTAGGAATTTATGAAGAGTGAGGAAAAGGAGAGGGGTGGACTTGAGTTATAATGGCTAAACTAACCCAAAGTCCAAAGCGGAAAAGTTAGTGAAATTCCACTAACTCCAAACCTATCAATGTTTATACTTAAAAAATTGTAAACGACATTTCGAACTCAATGGAAGTGGTCTCGAGTCCTAATTTGACTGTTTGCAAAAAGTAGCTTTTCGGACCAAAATCCGATTAATGATAAAATATATAAATAAAATATTTAAATATAAAAATCGAAAAATATGAGGGTTGTTATAATATAATTCCCAACCAAACTCTTATTATTACAACATTTAACTTAAAGGATAATTCGTTGTCTACAATCATCAATATATCTCCTTTAATAAACTTCTATGTTTAATTTATCAAATTCAATTGATTTCGGATTTATAAAACAATGTTTATAAATTCCATTTATATTTATAACAACATCAACTTATAAAAGCATTTTATTAACAGATTTTATCCATATCCCATTTACACGCCAAAATCCAAATTGTAAGCAAATTACTTATAATTCTCTATTTACTAATTCATTTTTTTTATAATTTCAAAATCGTAGATTCTATTCTTTTGTAAATCCATTTATATTATTATTTTAAAACGTCTTTAAAATTCCTTTTTAATTCCATCCCTTTGATTTATAAAAATCCAATTTTATAAATCTTATATTTAAAACTTTTATAATAAATTCAAAAATCTCTATTTAAACTATTTTATAAAATCATTGACCCCATATTTTTAAAAATCAACTTTTAACTATATTTCTCAAAAATCATAATTTTTATAACATTAAAATTATAACGTTTATTTATTTAAAATGAATCAATTCCAAAATTTAATAAAACGTATACTTTCAAAAATCACTTTAAAACCCCTTTTAAATTTGAAAATAATTACTTTAAAATCCTTTTAAAATTCCAAAATAGGCCCAATGATGCAACAACACCAAATAGTCAATCACGACATCCAAAAATCATATATCAATATGATAATCGAATATATAACAATATCTGTAAATAAATCAACACGGGTGAGGAACCCAGTTGGATCCCTCCAACCTGTTTCCCTGCATCCACAGACATTAGCACAATACCAATTCCATTTCAAAATGAAAAGTAGCCTGCATTCGAATTGATAGAAAAGCTAAGAAGGCATTGCGATTGTGACGACCTGGAATTTTTGGACATTCAAAATTGGAATATTTAATTAATTTTAAATATTTGAAAGTTAGTTTAACTTGAATTTCAAATATCACTATTTTTTTGACAAATAAACTATTGAATTAAACAATTGGAAATTAGGTAAAATATGAATTCTGGAATCTTCGGTTTTAAGCTTGTTAAAAATAATTTAATGGCTTAGAAAATTTGTATTAATAATATCGAAGATAATAGAACTTTAAAAATTGAATTTAAAGATGATTTGTTCAATTTTGAAATTTTATCGTTTAAATTGATATTTAAAAATAGCCTTCCGAGGCACAGTCTTGGATTTCGACGAAACCAGTTCCATTAGATCCGTAATAGAATATTATTATCGGATTCAAATTTCGTAGTGTTTGGAGTTGTCGTGTGATCGAACGGTAAACAAATGAGATGAAATTTATATCGAAATTCAATATAATAACTGGGTCCAAAATCTACCTTCTCCATATGATCGAGTTAGGACTCGAAAACTTTTCCATTGCGTTCGGAATAGGGGTATAACATTATAAATGCCCAGCGGCATGCCTCGATAGGAGGTCGAGATTTTGAGTTGCGCATTCAAGACAATTTAAATTTGAATTTGAATTTAAATATAAAATATACTTTCTTTGACCTGATCAATTAACCTTCACATCAGAACTTTACTCACTGTAGACCTCAGCCAATAGGTGTCTTCCCAGAGGACACACGTGTTCTTTAAAAAAAGAAAAAAAATGCCGAGTAACGTCTTCCCCTCTCTTCTATTTCGATTTCAAATGCCAGTTTTTATAAAAAAATGGTGAATGAACGAAAACCCCCCTTCACAAATCTAGCGCACGCTAACCCTCGTTCACTCCTTTCTTCTTTTTTGTTCAATACAAACAAAATCTGAACCCAGTTCGAGTTTTAAAGAAGACATACTGTGAAATCTCTTTGTTCTCAATTTTTATCGCGCAATCGATATCAATTGCGACCCTAGTCTCGCGTTGTCATGGAGGTGGAGGCACGACTGTGGGGTCTCCGTGGGTGTTCAGACAAGTTGTGGCGAAGGTGTGATTGTTCGAGCTCGAATCTGGGTTTAGGGGAAGGAAGGCTCTGTGATTTTTGGTCGGGTGATGAGGTGACTGGTCATTGCAGATGGCGGGCAGTGGATTTGGGAATTTTATGCTCGACAGCTCGAGGCAGGTCACGGTGGAAGGAGATGGCGCAATGAGGTATCTGCGTTTTATTTAATTTAATTTAATAAATAAATAAATATATAGGTGAGATTTTAATTTACAGTAAGATTTAAAACAATTCCATTTTTTTTTTAAAATTCAATATGTATATATCAGTGGGAAAGGAAATTTATTTTATTAGAATTCAATATATATATATATAGGTTATTTCTGGTATACGTAGTTTCAAGGAAGAAAAATAAAATAAGTATATATAAATATACCTATTTTTATTTACTGGTCAAATTTTAAAAATAATGTATGATGGAGATAAATTTTTATGAACTTATTTAATTATCTCAGTTATTAAAAGATCTTTAAAGGGAAAATTAGTTTAAAATTTAGTTATTTGTTTAAATTAAATCATTAGTTAAAATTAAACTATTAAACGGTAATTAATTGTTCGATTAGTTCAAATATTAATAAATCATACAATGTTTGTACAAGGTCCAAAAATATGAAAGAAAGCAAGCCGGATTGGAAGTGGGTTGCAGATAAAATAATGGTGAGTTAATCTCACTCATTTGGATTACCATTTAAATTTAAATAGTTAAAATTAAATTATTGATTGAATGATTGAATTGAGTGGAGGTGATATTATATATAGTGTGTATATATATATATATATATATATATATATATTGGAGTGATTGATTTCTCGCATTATATGGCGGATGAGACCCTATGCACCCCCCATAATAGCGGATGACCCTTTATACCACGATAACCCCCTCAAAGTGGGATTGGTATTTTATATTGTGCTAACATCTGTGGATGTAGGAAAACAGGTTGGAGGGATTCAACTGGATTCCTCAAATCATTGAAATTTGTTTTCATAATCTATGATATGACTGATTGACTATCTGTGATTGATTTTATTTGGAATTGAAATTATTGAATGCTATGGCTTGGCTGAATATATATTGGTTTTTGAGAGAATGAAAGATATATAAGTTTGGATTTTTCTTAAAGGAATTAAAAAAAAGGGAAATTTTTAAGTAAAATAATTATAGTGAATTTAGGTAAATTAAAGATTGAATTTGGAAAATATATATATATATAAAAGTTTGATTTTAAATTCTATTAAATAAATTCTGACTATGGGAATAAAGGTAGAGTTTTTAAATAAATGAAAATAAAAGAGTTTCAGAGACTTAAGTGATATTGTCTAAAAATTTAAAGGATTTTATTTTCAAAATTTAAGATTTAAAATGTTTAGGAAGAAATAAAAGGGTAGGATTTTGAATGAAATATAAAGCGGATATTTTAGTTTAAAATAAGATTTTAAATCATAAATATAGAAGTAAGTAAATATGGAATTAATGGGTTTTAAAAATAAATTGGGTAAGTAAAGGATTTGTTTTAAAATGGAGTTAGTTTTGAAAATTAATTTGAAAACTGATTTAGTGTTTGAAACTGGGATTAAAGGAAAATGAGATTATGGAATTTTTAAACGGGGTTTATAAATTAAGTGAAACATTTATCAGAGGATAATTTGGAAGTATAAATTTAGGGTGGGAATTTATAAGGAAAGGGTGATTTGTTTAAAAATAAATAGTGGGTTATTTTTAAAGGTGTGGTAAGGAAAGTGTATTTTCCTGAGAAGCCAAGTATATTTTCAAAAGAAGATTTCCAAGTATAAGACAGAAGTTTTAATGTGATTTTTTGAAAAGAATGTTTTAGAAAGAAATTATTATTTAGTGGTTTTAAATTTTTTAAAGTAAATATCTATTTAGTTAATTATATAAGTTAAATTATTTTAAAGGTTTAACTAGTATTATGATTTAAAAGATAATTATTTAATATTTATACCTTATAGACTAACTTTTATTTTAAAATTAGTTTTGGCTTAAGTTTTACATAAGAAATTATTATCAAATTTCATAACTAGTATTTAAAATAAAGCGTTTTATGTAGTTTTTATTTTAAATGTTTTAAAGTATATATTTTGGATAAAGTGATTTAAATTATTTTAAAATCTATGTATTAAGACTTGGTGAATTTTAGTGGAAATAAACAATATTTGAAAATTTATTCCGCGAGAGAAAAGTGATTTGAAAACTATTTTCAAAGAGTTAAAGTGTAGAAAAATAGCTTGCGAAGATATTTTGAAATAAATAATTTGGAAAATTATGTAAATCTGATGGTTGTTTGTGGATGTTATTTGATAGTTAAATAACCGACTATCAATATTGGCCAATGCGTCGATCGTTTTGAAGATACTGGGATCAGGATTAATTTCTCGAAAACCACTTCGATCCGATTTGAACATTTTGGCGAGGAAGACAAGAGCTTGGAGTCGAAGATGGAGTAGTGAAGTGCAAGGGCTGATCGCCACTAATCCTAAGGGTGATTCCAAAATGGATGTAGTAGGAGTCGTGCCTTCGGTTCCGTTCGGGCCCGGAACAGACTTGTATGGATGAATGCTATCAGAACATCATCAGGAGGACGATGAGCATTCTAAGTGAATATGTGCTAAAAAAGTAACGCATAGCCTCGAGCCTCATCAATCGGGAATGGCTAAAACAGCAGAGGTGCATGCAAGGCTAAGTGGCTAGCAACCAATTAGGGTAAGATCATCCTTGTCTAGATGTCCTCTTTATTCGGCTGTGTGGGCGATTGCTGATCCCAACCCTGGGGTGATCTTATTCGGACTATCCAGTAAGGGGTAGCTCCGGTCTTGTGTAGTAGGGGATCTGGGTGGATCCTCGTTACGGTGGTCTAGACCACGTACTGTGATGGGTGGTACCCCAGTAGCCCTGCCATTATTTGAAATCCAATCTCCAATAAGCGCCTGTACGGTTTTGATTGTGTCCAATTATTGCTGGAACGTGAGATGCAAGCATTTCAGCTAGATTCTATTTATTTTCTATAGACACTATTATAATATCAGACGGATTTGTTAAAAATGTTTTGGTTATCGTAAGGTAAAAACCCGGCATGTTTATTTGTGGCGTGGTCTTATGAGTTACCTTTGATTTTAAAAGAGTTTGAAAACTTTAGTAATCCAATTGAGTGTGTTTTCTCACGCTGGTTTTCCAAACTGACTTGGGTATTGTTTTATTATAATACTCGGGTCAGATCGAGTCATATCGATACAGATTCTGGATGGACGGCTACGGAACTCAGGAGACGAGCTGGATGGCGAGACGTAGCACACATACTTGAAGTATATTCCACTGGCAGTGTAAGCTGTATATTCAGCTTTGGGAGGACAAGTTATTATAACTGTCCTGGATTGTGTTGTTGATTTGTGTTGTACTCTGGTAATGTAATGTATAATCAGCTACAGATTCTTTTGAATAAAAATCTGTTGTTATCTATTATATATTATTCCACTGCGATTATGAGATTCCGATGTTGTTTTGTCTTCTACCCCCTTCTTCTTTCCCTTACAATCTGGTTTTCTGGCACTATATTGTTCGGCAAGTGATACAATGGACATATTGATGTCAATTTTCGAGCGTCGAAAAATCGCTTTGTGACAATTTGGTATCAGAGCCAGGTTAAGCGAGAACATTGGCTCTGGTGGGGATTACTCATTAGGATAGAGTCAATAGTTGTAATAACCTGCAAATCCGTACCTCTTGAGTCGACACTATTCTCCATAATGTCAACTCAAAGTGAACGGAAATACGAACCATTAGGGTTAAAGAAGAAGGATGTACGAGAAGAAATAGAAAACAACATCAGAATCTCACAAACGCAGCGGAATAATATATAATAGATAAATGTCTAATCTTTATATCAAAAAGAACTATATCTGTTTATAACATTACAACATCAGAGTACAACAAAATCCATAGCACACAACTGGACAGTTACCATAACCTGTCCTCATAAAAGCTGACTATGCAATTAACCATACACATCGGAAAATTCATCAAATACATGTGGTACGTCTCGCCATCCAGCTCGTCTCCTGAGCTCCACAGCATCCCATCCTGTATTCTATAATACTAGGTCTGACCCGAGCATTATAATAAAACAATACCCGAGTTAGTCTGGAAAACCATAGTGAGAAAACACACTCAATTGGATTATTAAAGTTTTCAAAATCCTTTTGAAATCAAAGGTATCTCATAAGACCACGCCACAAATAAACATGCCGGGTTTTTACCTTACGATAACCAAAACATTTTCTTATCAAATACTCGGATATTACAGTAGTGTCTATATACAAATACTTATTCAAATAGCCAAAAATTGTTACATTATTAAATTCCAGCAATACCAGGTTCTATAAACAAAACCGTAAAGGCATGTAGGGAGAACGGATTTCCATCAATGGTAGGGCTACTGAGGTATCGCCCATCAAAGTACGTGATCTAGATCACCGTACCGAGGATCCATCCTGATCCCTTGCTACATAAGACCGGACTACCTCTTACTGGATAGCCCGAATAAGATCACCCCATGGTTGGGATCAGCAACCGCCCACATAGCCGAAAAAAGAGACCTCTAGACAGGGATGACCTTACTCTAATTGGTTGCTAGCCACTTAGCCTTGCTGCATCTCCCCTGTTTTAGCCATTCTCGGTTGACGAGGCTCGAGGCTATGTGTTACCTTTTTAGCATACATTCACTTACAATGCTCACCGTCCTCTTGACGATGTACTAAAAGCATTCATCCATACAAGTCCGCTCCAGGCCCGAGCGAAACCGAAGGCACTATTCCTACTACATCCATTTTGGAATCACCCTCAAGATTAGTAGCGATTAGCCCTTACACTTCACTGCTCCATCTTCGACTCCAAGCTCTTATCTTCCTCACGAAAATGTTCAAACTGGATCAAAGTGGTTTTTGAGAAATTAATCCCGATCCCGGTCTCTTCGAAACAATCAGGGCATTGGCCAATATTGATAGTCGGTTATTTAACTATCAAATAACATTCACAAACAACCATCAGACATTACTAATTTCCCAATTTATTTATTTCAAAATATCTCCACAAGTTATTTTCTACACTTTAATTCCTTTGAAAATAGTTTTCAAATCCCTTTTTCTTGCTTGGAAATAAATTTCCACCCAATTATTTTATTTCCATTGAAAACCACCAAGTCTTAATACTTTAGAATTTAAAATAATTTAAATCGCTTAATCCAAAAACATATTTACTTTAAAAACAGTTAAAATAAAAACTACTTAAAATACTTTATTTAAAATACTAGTTATTAAATTTTATAATAATTTCTCATGTAAAACTTAAGAAAAAACAAATTTTAAAATAAAAGTTATGAAATTCTATACAAGTTTTCAAATAAAAACTTTAGCCAAACTATCTTTTAAAATAAAATTACTTTATAAAATATAAATATTAATAGCTATCTTTTTAAATCATAGTACCAATTAGCCTTTTAAAATAATTACTACTATAACTAATTGAATAAATATTTAAGTTTAAATTTTTTTAAACAACTTAAACAATAATTTCTCAAAAACATTATTTTAAAAAAACTTGAAAACTTTTAACTTATACTTAAAAATCTGCTTTGAAAATGTACTTGGCTTTTCACGGAAATACACTTTCCTTTCACACCTTTAAAAATAAACCACTATTTATTTTAAAACAAATAACCTATTCCTTTATAAATTCCCACCGTGAGTTTATACTTCCAAATATCCATTGATATCTTATTTCACTTTATAAACCCAGTTTATAAATTCCCCAGTCTCATCCTCCTTTTAAATCACAGTTTCTAACACTTAATCAGTTTTCAAATCGATTTTCAAAACGAACTCCATTTTTAAAATGAATCCCTTTACATATCCAAATTTATTTTAAAACCCATTAATTCCATATTTACTTCTACATTTATAATTTAAAATCTTATTTTAAACTGAAATATCCACTTCATACCTCATTCTAAATTCTACCCTTTAATTTTTTCCCAAACATTTAAATCTTAAATTTTGAAAATGAAATCCTTTAAATTTTATACAATATCACTTAATTTTTTTAAAATCTCTATCTTTATTTCTATACTCAAAATTTATTTAATAGAATTTTAAAAATCAAACATTTATACTTTTCCAAATTCAATCTTTAATTTACCCAAATTCACCAAAATTATTTTACTTAAAAAAATTTCTTTTTAAAAATCTAAGCTTTATATATTTTTCATTCTCTAAAATTCCAATATATATTCACTAAGCCATAGCATTCAATAATTTCAATTCCCAATGAAATCAATAAAATCCATCACAGATTATCACATAAAGCGCATAGTTGAATAAAAAATAAATCCAACGTTTTGAGGAATCCAGTTGGATCCCTCCAACCTGTTTCCCTGCATCCACAGATGTTAGCATAAAAATTTAAAATACCAATCCCACTATCGAGGGGGATATCGCGGTATAAAGGGTCATCCGCTATTATGCGGGACGCATAGGGTCTCATCCGCTATATAATGCGAGAAATCAATCACTCCAATATATACTATATATACTACTATATATAATATATCATATCCAATCTGATAATAAAATATCAATTCAAGCAACAACCAATAAATTTTAAATTTAATTATTTAAATTTAAAACGGTATCCAAATAGTGAGATTAACTCACCTTTGATTTTTAATTTGCAATCCGATCCACACCGGCTTGATTCTTCATGGTTTAGACCTTGTACAGACATTAGATGATTTTATTACTATTCGAACCAATCGAAAAATTATTTACCGTATAATAATTTTAAATTTGAACTAATGATTCTTCCCTTTTAAAAATCTTTTTGCAACTAAAATAAATTTAATAAGTAAATTAATCAGGTTAATCACCCAAATATATTATTTTAAAATAACAAGTAAATTTAAAATGTATATATGTATATTTATTTTTCCCTTTGAAACTATATATATATACACACTCAGAAAAACAATCTATACAAGTTTAAAAATCTAATTTCTTTTATATAAACCTTACAACCATTAAGAAAGATCCTATATATATATTTATTAAACTAAACAGAACTCCCTTGCTGTAAACTCCCTTTTTCTTCTTTACTGTATATATACAAATATATATATATATATATATATATATATATATATATATAAATCTTTAACTTGAAGAACAAATAGTTTTGCATACTTTACTGTAAAATCAATTTCTATGTTTTCTTTTCTATATTCACACACACACACACACACACAGATATATATATATATATATTAAATTTAATTAGAATAAAATTATCTAGTACCTCACAGCTCCTCCTAAACACGCTTGCGTTAGGTCCAAGCACGTTTCCAACCCTGGCGTAGCTTCGTCTTCAATCTCGAACCACCCCGCGACTTGATACTGACCGGATCCTTGCCTTACCTGCCACCACACTGCCGAACTCGACCCAAACGCGTTCGAGCCACTCTAGGCTCACCACCCATCCTTCAGCGCGACGTGTTCGAGCCTGCTCAGATCGTCGCTACATTGAACCACTGGCATCTCAACCTCACTAGATCAAAAGTCGGCCCGAGCCTCGAGCTTGCTTCGAATAGAAAGTCAAAAATCTAGAGATCGTGAACAAGGTTGGAGGATAGCAATCGAGATTTGGGATTCCACTTTTTTTTTTTTAAAAATCGTTTCGATCGATTGCGATTACAGGGATAAAGAGGGGGAAATCGAACTGAGAGAAGAGGGGATAGGTCGCCATATTTATTTACTCGATTTTGAATTGTTATGAACGAGGACATAGGGTTCTACTCGGCCATTAACATTTTATTTCTTCCATTTTTTAAAAAAAAGGAATGCTCGGCTGAAATTAAAAGGAAAGAAAAGAAACAACGCGTGTCAAACTAAGGAGAATACATGTAATAAATTCTTTTACGTGTCCGCATAGATTTGCAACGATTCCAATGCAATTATATGATTTATTTAAATTTAAATTTCAAATTTAAATCGTCTTGAAAATGAAGTCTAAAATCTCGATCTCCTATAGTGGCGTGCCACTAGGCGTTTATAATGTTATACGCCTATTTCAAACACAATGGAAAAGGTTCCGAGTCCTTATTCGATCGTATGGAGAAGATAGCTTTTTGGACCCGTTATTTTATTAAATTTTCGATATAGATTTTTGCGCGTTTATCTATCGTACAATCACACGACAACTCCAAATACTACAAAATTTGAAATTCGATAATAATATAATATTACAGATTCAGTGGAACTAGTTTCGTTGAATTCCGAGACCGTGCCTCGGAAGGCTATTTTTAAATATCGATTTAAATGATATATTTTCAAAACTTAATAAAACACTTTTAAATTCAAATTTACAGCTTTCATTATTATTTGTGCTATCAATATAAATTTTATAAGCCTTTGAAATATTTTAATCAAGCTTAAAAACCATGATTCTCCATTTTACCTAATTTCCAATTTTTAATTCTACATTTTAAATTATCTAATAATAGTGATATTTGAAATTCAAGTTAAACTAATTTTCAAATATTTAGAATCAGTTAAATATTTAAATTTCAAATATCCAGACATTCTGGGTCGTCGCATTCCTCCCCTCTTAAAAGAATTTCATCCCTGAAATTACTAGTCAAGAAGAATGATCCATAACCCGTTCACTATATCCCAATACAAATAGTTTAACAACACCCAAAACAATCTTTTTATAAAAGATGCTATCATTCTTACTAACTTCCTAAACTCATATTCAACTTCCAAACTATATTATTTACTCAACAATTCAAATTTAAATTTAAAACCAAATTCAAATTATCAAAAATTTTCTAACTCCCTGAATTTCGAAAAATTTCACCAGCGTCTCCTTTGCGCGGCTAGATCAGTACAACTACAAAATGCCTCTATGGGCCCTCAGATTTCAAAAGAAAACAAAAAGTCAAGTGGCTAGATAAAAAAACCATGAAATTTCATATGCCAATTTTAAAAACATACCTTTGGTCGGGCCATACAATTTTGTCTTCTGAAATCAAAATCATCAATTCCCTTTGCTTTATAACACCTCAATATTTTACTTATCAATGATATCCAATTACAAAAATCCAAAATCATTTCATTCATTCTTTTAAAAGACTTCCATATTAGCTTTACTGAAGTCGTACGATGTACATATATCATCCATATGCAATATCAATTCGATCGCTCACTCAATCACACAACTTCACTTCCAAACTAGTATCGTCCACCCGACTTCCTAGTGCGGACTTAGATCTAGTTTCTTGATCAGAAACCGTCATTCTCCTTGCATAGCCACATATTATGATAGAGAATTTTCAGAATCAATAAAAAATCCATATCCAGGGTGCTGTCGAAAATCGAGTAAAAAATCCCAACTCGGATCGATACAACTATCTTGAAATTCTATGCTTGAATCTGGATCAAATCACTATGCGAATAAAATAATATACGTATATCCTACGTATTAATCTCCAATTAATTATTAGCTGTATCAATTTTCTTTTATATTCACATTTATTTTGTTTTCCATTCACTTATTCACAATCATCCTTTCATAACTTTACTTAACCCTTGTTTGGTTTTAATTTAGAATATTTTCCCAATGCCAAATTTTTTTTCTTATGAATTTCACCAATTCTTCTTAAGTACAATATAAATGTTTTACCCACTTAAAAATTTATTTTCACTTCATTACTTACGCTTTCACATCTATTTTATTTAACTTAGATTCTTAATTCCATTCTGAATTCAATTTACCTTTCATTATTGAATTCTATTCATCTTATCTCAATCCATTTTTATTTCCAAACCTTTAGTATTTTTAGTCCTCTTCAAATTAATTTTATAACTTCTCTTTACTTTGCATAATTTAAATTAAATATCATCCCTATATTCAATTTCAATTTATTGGCTTACCAGTTAAATCAATTAGTTTACTTACAAATTTTAATTTCAATACTTTGTTTTGTTTAGTCCAACATGACTAATTTTCCATTTTACTTTATTTAACACAATTTAATTCTAATATTCAACTTCCATTTTACTTACTTACAAATGTAAAGTCCTTTGTTACTTCATACATTTGTTTACAATCTTAATAACCATTTTCCTCAAAGCTCACTTTTACTTAACTAGATTCACTTACATTCTGATTCAATTTAATTTTAACTTCTATAAGTTTTCCAAATTTAATTACATTTGCTAACTTCTTTTAATTCACTTCAATTAATTAGCTTACCTTCCAACTTATTTGGGTTTCACACTTACTTTTACTCCTCTTTAAGTTAAATTTTCCTATTCTAGAAAATTTCAAATTTTACTAGTTATCAAACCCATTTATATTTCCATAAACATTTTAAATAAGATTCCAGAGTTTAAACAATTGCTTAAGTATTCCAAAATCATTTTGAAATCAATTATATCCAAAATCTTTTCGTATTAAATTATCTCTTGAATTTTTAAAACCAACCCAGTTTTGCCAACAACTCCAATTTAAAACATTTTACTAGCAATTCCTCTCTTGGAAACTCGAAAATGAGCATCGATGGTGCTACAGTCATCACCGAAGTTATTTTCCAGCGACTGAAGTGAGTTCAGGATTTTATCCCTTCAAAAAAATTTCAAATATTTTTAAATTCCAAATCTCACCAGGTTTTAAATCCAATTCAAAATATTTCTCAAATACTATCACCATTATTCCTCCAAAACCTATGAAAACCATTTCCAAATCAAATGAATTTAACTTCCAAAAATTTCGAATTCCAGATAATCCTTATTCAAAAATTACTCTGGCATTTTATTTCAATTTATAAATCATATTTATAATTCACATTTCAAATTCCATTTTGTTATTTAAATTTATTTCCTTAACCATTGGTTATGATTTCAATTCCTACTTTAAATTTATTCATAATAATGATAATAGTTTAATATTATCATTCCCTAACAACTAAGCAGCCATATATATACTATAATAATTTACGGAAAATTATTTCTTTTATATACAAAAATAATTTGGGTAAAATTATTTCATTTACCCTATTTTAAAACAATATTGTGTCGCTTTATCTTGTTTAAGAGTTTAGAAACCCTATCGATGATATGGCGTCCCACATATCGACCAGAATCCATAAACACTCAACCGATAAGTCAACACAATATAACACAATTTTTATATTCACTAACAGATACACGCTCATATCTATTAATACACTCAAACTCATTCTAGAGTACTTACAGACTTTATTTCTAATGAGTAATTCCCACCAGAGCCAAGGTTCTCGCTTAACCTTCAGCTCTGATAACACTGTAATAACCAGCAAATCTGTACCCCTTGAGTCGACACTATTCTCCATCATATTAACTCAAAGTGAATGGAAATACGAACCATTAGGATTAAAGAAGAAGGAGGTTGGAGAAGAAATAGAAAATAACATCAGAATCTCATAAACGCATCAAAATAATATATAATAGATAAATGTCTAATCTTTAAATAAAAAAGAACTATA
The DNA here is from genome assembly GCA_030765085.1 of Allium cepa. Taxonomy (NCBI): domain Eukaryota; kingdom Viridiplantae; phylum Streptophyta; class Magnoliopsida; order Asparagales; family Amaryllidaceae; genus Allium; species Allium cepa. The sequence continues at coordinate 445,171,665 of CM060945.1, forward strand.
TCTCTTTATAACATTACAACATCAGAGTACAAAAAAATTCATAGCACATAACTGGACAGTTATCATAACCTATCCTCACAAAAGCTGACTATGCAGTTAAGCATACACAGCGGAAAATTCATCAAATACATGTGATACGTCTTGCCATCCAGCTCGTCTCCTGAGCTCTACAGCATCCCATCCTGTATTCTATAATACTCGGTCTGACTCGACCACTATAGTAAAATAATACCCGAGTCAGTCTAGAAAACCAGCGTGAGAAAACACACTCAATTGGATTATTAAGGTTTTCAAAATCCTTTTGAAATCAAAGGTATCTCGTAAGACCACGCCACAAATAAACATGCCGGGTTTTTACCTCACGATAACCAAAACATTTTCTTATCAGATCCTCTGATATTATAGTAGTGTCTATATACAAATACTTATTCAAATAGCTGAAATTGTTACATTATTAAAGTCCAGCAATACTAGGTTCTACAAACAAAACTGTAAAGGCATGTAGGGAGAATGGATTTCCATCAATGGCAGGGCTACTATGGTACCGCCCGTCACCGTACGTGGTCTAGATCACCGTACCGAGGATCCACCCTGATCGCCTGCTACACAAGACCTGACTACCCCTTACTAGACAGTCTGAATAAGATCACCTGGCAGTTGGGATCAGCAACCGCCCATATAGCCAAAAAAAGAGACCTCTAGGCAGGGATGACCTTACCCTAATTGATTGCTAGTCACTTAGCCTTGCTGCATCTCCCATATTTTAGCCATTCCACGTTGATGAGGCTCGAGGCTATGCGTTACCTTTTTAACACACATTCACTTAGTTAGCTCACTATCCTCCTGATGATGTTCTGAAAGCATTTATTCATACAAGTCCGCTCCGGGTCCGAACGGAACCGAAGGCACTATTCCTACTACATCCATTTTGGAATCACCCTTAGGATTAGTAGCGATTAGCCCTTGCACTTCACTGCTCCATCTTCGACTCCAAGCTCCCGTCTTCCTCACGAAAACGTTCAAACCGGATCGAAGTGGTTTTGGGGAAATTAATCCCGATCCTGTCTCTTCGAAACGATCAGCGCATTGGCCAATATTGATAGTCGGTTATTTAACTATCAAATAACATTCACAAACAACCATCAGGCATTACTAATTTCCCAATTTATTCATTTCAAAATATCTCCATAAGATATTTTCTACACTTTAATTCCTTTGAAAATAGTTTTCAAATCCCTTTTTCTTTCGTGGAAATAAATTTCCACCCAATTGTTTTATTTCCACTGAAAACCTCCAAGTCTTAATACTTTAGAATTTAAACTAATTTAAATCACTTAATCCAAAAATATATATACTTTAAAAACATTTAAAATAAAAACTACTTAAAACACTTTATTTAAAATACTAGTTATGAAATTTTATAATAATTTCTCATATAAAACTTAAGCCAAAATAAATTTTAAAATAAAAGTTATCAAATTCCATACAAGTTTTCAAATAAAATCTTTAGCCAAACTATCTTTCAAAATAAAACTACTTTGTAAAATATAAATATTAATAATTAACTTTTTGAATCATAATACCAACTAACCTTTTAAAATAATTACTACTATAACTAATTTGATAAATATTTACCTTTTAAATTTTTTAAGCAACTTAAATAATAATTTGTCAAAAACATTCTTTTTAACTTGAAAACTTTTAACTTATACTTAAAAATCTGCTTTGAAAACGTACTTGGCTTTTCAGGGAAATACACTTTCCCTTCACACCTTTAAAAATAAAACACTATTTATTTTAAAACAAATTACCCATTCCTTTATAAATTCCCACCGTGAATTTATACATCCAAATATCCACTGATATCTTATTTCACTTTATAGACCCAATTTATAAATTCCCTAGTCTCATCCTCCTTTTAAATCACAGTTTCAAACACTTAATCAGTTTTCAAATCGATTTTCAAAACTAACTCCATTTTCAAAATAAATCCCTTTACTTACCCAAATTTATTTTATAACCCATTAATTCCATATTTACTTCAATATTTATAATTTAAAATCTTATTTTAAAGTGAAATATCCACTTCATACCTCATTACAAATTCTACCCTTTAATTTTTTCCCAAACATTTAAATCTTAAATTTTGAAAATGAAATCCTTTAAATTTTAGACAATATCACTTAAGTCTCCAAACTCTTTAATTTCATTTTTTAAAAATCTCTATCTTTATTTCCATACTCAAAATTTATTTAATAGAATTTTAAAAATCAAACTTTTATACTTTTCCAAATTCAATCTTTAATTTACCTAAATTCACCAAAATTATTTTACTTAAAAAAAATTCCCTTTTAAAAATCCAAGCTTTATTTATTTTTCATTCTCTCAAATTCCGATATATATTCATTAAGCCGTAGCATTCAATAATTTCAATTCCTAATGAAATAAATAAAATCCATCACAGATTATCACATAAAACACATCGCTGAATATAAAATAAATCCAACGTTTTGAGGAATCCAGTTGGATCCTTCCAACCTATTTCCCTGCATCCACAGATGTTAGCATAACAATTTAAAATACCATTCCCACTATGAGGGGGATATCGCGGTATCAAGGGTCATCCGCTATTACGCGGTGCACGTAGGGTCTCATCCGCTATATAATGCAGGAAATCAATCACTCCAATATATACTATATATACTACTATATATAATATATCACATCCAAGCTGATAATAAATTATCAATTCAAGCAACAACCAATAAATTTTAAATTTAACTATTTAAATTTAAAAGGGTATCCAAATGAGTGAGATTAACTCACCTTTGATTTTTAATTTGCAATACGATCCATGCCAGCTTGATTCTCTATGGTTTAGACCTTGTACAAACATTAGATGATTTTATTAATATTCAAACCAATCGAACAATTATTTACCGTATAATAGTTTTAAATTTTAACAATGATTCTTCCTTTTTAAAAATCATTTTGTAACTAAAATAAATTTAATAAGTAAATTAATCAGGTTAATTACCCAAATACATTATTTTAAAATAACTAGTAAATTTAAAATGTATATATGTATATTTATTTTTCCCTTTGAAACTACATATATATATACTTATAAAAATAATCTATACAAGTTTAAAAATCTAATTTCTTTTATATAAACCTTACAACCTTTAAGAAAAATACTATATATATATATATATATATATATATATTAAACTAAACAAAACTTCCTTGTTGTAAACTCCCATTTTCTTCTTTACTGTATATATACAAATATATATATATATATATCTAAATCTTTAACTTGAAGAATAAATAGTTTTGTATACCTTACTGTAAAATCAATTTCTATGTTTTCTTTATTGTATTCACGCACACACACTCACACATATATATATTAAATTTAATTAGAATAAAATTATCTAGTACCTCATTGCTCCTTCTAAACACGCTCGCGTTAGGTCCAAGCACGGTTCCAACCGTGGCGTAGCTCGAACCACCTCGTGACTTGCTCCTGACCAGATCCTTGCCTTGCCTGCCACCACGCTGCCGAACTCGACCCCCATGCGTTCGAGCAACCTCAGGCTCTCCACCCATCCTTCAACGCGATGTGTTCGAGCCTACTCAGATCATCGCTACATTGAACCACCGGCATCTCAATCTCACTAGACTGAAAGTCGGCTCAAGCCTCGAGCTTCCCTCGAATAGAAAGTGGAAAATCTAGAGCTCGCGAACAAGATTGGAGGATAGCGATTGAGATTTGGGATTCCACTTTTTTTTTAAAAATCATTTCGATCGATCTCGTTTACAGGGAGAAAAAGGGGAAATCGAACTGAGAGAAGAGGGGATAGGTCGCTATATTTATTTACTCGATTTCGAATTGTTATGGACGAGGACACAGGGTTCTACTCGGCCATTAACATTTTATTTCTTCCATTTTTTAAAAAAGAATGCTCGGCTGAAACTAAAAGGAAAGAAAAGAAACAACGCATGTCAAACTAAGGAGAACACGTGTAATAAATTCTTTTACGTGTCCATATAGATTTGCAATAGTTCCAACGCAATTATATGATTTAATTAAATTTAAATCATCTTGAAAACGAGGCCTAAAATCTCGATTTCCTATAGAGGCATGCCGCCATGCATTTATAATGTTATATGCCTATTCCGAACACAATGGAAAAGGTTCTGAGTCCTAATTCGATTGTATAGAGAAGATAGCTTTTTGGACCAGTTATTTTATTAAATTTTCGATATAGATTTTAGCGCGTTTATCTATCGTACGATCACACGACAACTCCAAACACTAAAAAAATTTGAAAAATAATACAATATTACGGATTCAACGGAACTAGTTTCGTTGAATTCCAAGAGCGTGCCTTGGAAGGCTATTTTTAAATATCGATTTAAACGATATATTTTCAAAACTTAACAAAAAACTTTTAAATTCAAATTTACAGCTTCCATTATTTTCAGTACTATCAATATAAATTTTATAAGCCTTTGAAATATTTTTATCTAGCTTAAAAACCTTGATTCTCCATTTTACCCAATTTTCGATTTTTAATTCAACATTTTAAATTATCCAATAACGGTGATATTTGAAATTCAAGTTAAACTAACTTTCAAATATTTAGAATCAATTAAATATTTCAATTTCAAATATCTAGAAATTCCGGGTCGTCACAATAGTACTCTAGAATGAGTTTGAGTGTATTAATAAATATGAGTGCGTATTTGTTAGTGAATATAAAAATTGTTTTTTATATTGTGTTGACTTATCGGTTGAGTGTTTATGGATTCTAGTCGATATGTGGGACACCATGTCATCGATAGGGGTTTCTAAACTCTTAAACAAGATAAAACCGATACAATATTGTTTTAAAATAGGGTAAATGAAATAATTTTACCTAAATTATTTTTGTATATAAAAGAAATAATTTTTCATAAATTATTTTAGTTATATATGGATGCTTGTTTGTTAGGAAGTGATAATATTAAATTATTATCATTGTCTAATAGAAATGGAATAAGGAATTGAAACTGTAACTAAAGATTAAGAAAATAAATTCAGATAGCAAAATGGAACATGTAAATATGAATTGTAAATGCGATTTATAATTGAAATGAGATAAAATTCCAGAGTAATATGTGAATTGAAAAGAACTTGAAATTTGAAAATTTGTAGATTATATCTCCTTAGGGTTTGAAAATGATTTTCAAAGACTTTGGAGGAATAATAGTGATATTATTTCAGAAATATTTTTGAATTGGGAATGAAATCCGGTGGGATTTGGAATTAAAAATATTTGAAATTGTTTTTAAAGAAAGTGAAAGCATTGAACTCTTTTAGGTTGCTGGGAAATAACTTCGGTGATGACTACAGCATCACCGATGCTCATTTTTGAGTTTCCAGGAGAGGAATTGCTGCCAATTATTTTAAAATTGGAGTATTTGCAAAGCTAAGTTTGGTTTTGAAATTCAAAGGATAATTTGATATGCAAATGAATTATGTATATAATTGATTTCAAAAATGATTTTGAAATGTTGAGTAATTATTTAAAAGACTCTGGAATCTTATTTAAAATGTTTATATAAAAATAATTGGGATTGCTAACTAGTAAGATTTGAAATTTTCTAGAACAGAAAAATTTAACTTGAAGAAGAGTTAAAAATTTGAAGTAAGTAAGAAAACGAAATAAGTTAGAATGTAAGCCAATTAAATGAACTAAATTTAAAGAAGTTAGCAAATGGAATTTAAATAAGTGGAAAATTTATATAAGTTAAAAAAAATTTGAATTAAAATTGAAGTGTAACTGAATCAAATTAAATAAAGGTGAATTTGAGGAAAAAGTTTAAGTAGACTAAATGGAAATTAGTCAAATTGGACACAAAGGATTGAAAATAAAATTAGTAAGTAAACTAATAAATTTAAATGGGTAAGCAAATGAATTGAAAATGAATATTGGGATGATATTTAATTTTGTGTAAAGAAAAGTGAAGTTGAAGGATTAATTCAAAGTGGACTAAGAATAATAAAGGTTTGGAAATAAAGTCCATTAAGATTTAAAATAAATTAGTAAGTGGAACTGATTAAAGAAATGGTAAATTAAATATGGTTTGAAATAAGATGAATAGAATTCAATATTTAAAAATGAAAGGTAAATTGAATTCAGAATGGAATTAAAATTTGAGTTAAATGAAAATAGATACAAAACTTAGGTGGTGAAGTGAAATTAAATATAAGGAGTATATAAAATATTTATATTGAACTTAAGTAATGAATGGTGAAATTCTAAAGTAAAAAAATTGGTATTGGAAAAATATCCCAAGTTAAAATTTGAATGAAGATTAAGTAAAATTGTGAAATGGGATAATTGTGAATAAGTGAATGAAAATCAAAATGAATGTGAATAAAAAGAAAATTGATATAGCTAATAATCCATTGAGATAAATACGTAGGATGTACATATATTATTTTATTCGCATAGTGATTCGATCCAGAATTTGAGCATAGAATTTCGAGATAGTTATATTGATTCGAGTTGGGATTTTTCATTCGATTTTCGACGGCGAACCCTGGATATGGATTTTTGATTGATTCTAGAAATTCTCTATCTTAGTGTGGCTATGCAAGGAGAATGACGGGTTCTGATCAAGAAACCAGATCTGAGTCCGCACTAGGGAGTCGGGTTAATGATACTAGTTCGAAAGTGGGATTGTGTGATCGAGTGAGCGATCGGATTAATATTGCGCACGGATGATATATGTACATCGTACGGGCTTGAATGAAATAGATATTGAAACTTTTGTAAAAAGGAATGCATAAAATGATTTTGAAAGCTATGATAGGATATTAATGCTAAGTAGGATATACAGGTGTTTAAAAAGTAAAAGGAAACTGGGGTTTTTGATTTCAGAAGATAAATTTGAATTCCCCGACAAAAGGTATGTATTTAATTTATCATATGAAATTTGATGATTTTCTGGTCTAGCCACTTGGAATTTTGTTTTCTTTTGATGTTCGAAGGCTTGTAAAAGCATTTTGTAGTCGTACCGATCTAGCCGTGCAAAGGAGGTGCTGGCGAAATTTTTTGAAAATTTAGGGGGTTAGAAAATTCTGATAATTTAAAATTTGGATTTAAATTAAAATTTGAATGGTTGAGTAAATAGTATTGATTGGAAACCATGGATGAGTTTGGAAAGTTACTAAAGGTGTTAGTGTGTCTTTAATAAAATGATTGTTTTGGTAAAGTTGTTGAAACTGTTTGGATTGGGAAAGTAGTTAACGGGTTATGGATCATTCTTCTTAACTAGTAATTTTGATGTAACGAACACGAATTTTGCCCGCTCGAAAATCGACATCCATACTTCATTCGTACTCGAATGCCGTAGATTCGACCGTTCAAATCCGAGTTGCCGGAGCTTATAACAACATTAAGTAAATAACACAGCAGAAGAAAAGAATAATACATTGATATACAGCTTTGATACAATATCTGGTACAACAGATGATACATAAATATCAATATACATCAGAGATGTGATACAATAGAATAGCAGCGGAAAAGAAAAATAGATAACATCTAGCAGCGGAACAATATAACTCTACGATAGTCTTCAAGGAAGAACTCCAGCAGCAGCACGAACTTCTAATAACGATGCACAAAGATAAGCAAGTGCAGTCCATATCCAAAGACTGAACTAGCGCCAGATAATCCACTGAGCCTAACTATCTGAAAAACCCAACTCTAGACTGCTCGTGTAGAAAAATTTTGAGCATCCAGAGTTTAGGAAGGAAACAATAAACTCCGGATCAGTCATGGGACTGGTGTGAGCAACAAAAGCATTTTATCTTTAAAAATCAAACAACAAGAGAATTTTAAAGTCAATTCGCAATGCTTTTAGAAAATGAGACTGCCATAAGGCCTCCCGCACACACACACAATGCAAACGCAGAATCGGAGGAGATTTCTCCTTATGATAGTCAAACATGCTTGATACGTGAATTTCTTTGATATTATTACTATAAGTGCAAGTGCAGAAAACAATTTCGAAAGTATAATATAAATCTTAGCCAACATACGACCATTATCGTATGCCTACTATAGCTACCATGTTCAATAGCAGGTTACCGCCACATTCCATAGCAGGTTATACAACTAAAACCGTACAAGGATCGTATTGTTTTGTTTGGATTTCCAACAAATGGTCGGGCAAAGGAACTTCCCAAACCGAAATGGAAACGCCTCTGGAAGGACGTCCCCAAGCATCCCAAATGGATCTCTGCCAACACAAAGCCGGTGCACTCCTTGCCCAGGAGTATCGACCTCAGATATACCACCCCCGGTCCTTTTGGACCTTTATACGAGCGCTCGATTCCAATAACACCACATAGTAATAGATATAGTGTATCCACATGAGTAAGTATCTGGGCTCCATACCATGATACTACCCCTTTCCAGAAGGATTGGTCATACCCTAGGGACACGATCCCTGAAAACCTTGCTGCATTCTTTCCTGTTTCGACCATTTTTCGGGTTGTGAGGTTCGACGAAGTCTCGTCCACAAAGCTATGCTTTGGTACAAAGCCATGCTTTGGATCAACAAATGATCAAAGTATGATCACAAAGATAAATGATCAAACAAATGATCATATCACAAATGATCAAACAATGATCATCACACAGCAACACTCAGCATGTCACGCTACCAAATTGGGAGTATATCACAAATAACCTTCAACTACATAACCTCTGAGCTCGTACGTCTCAGAGAAGGGTGTTAAGCTAAGAGAATAAATTCTTCGCCACCAACAGAAATGTATTTGAAAGAAATCTGCTTTGTATCTCAATTTGTAATGTCAGACATACAATCCATTCAAGTCTGTTCCGGGTTCGAACAGAACCGAAGGCACTTCCAAAGAAGTCCTTGCAATCCGGGTATTCACAATTCCGATCGGACTTCCCATCACTTAGGGAATCTCTATACCGGAGCAACTCAGTGCAGAGACAATTGATAGGTCATCATATCGTTCTTGCAAATACCCGGTCTTCACCACCGGTCTTCAAAATGCTATCCACAATGACGAATCACATATTCGGAATGGGTTATACGACCCAAAGGTCCTTTCCCGGCTAACCCGAATAGTGAGCGCAATATTTAAAACATATGGATATGGGATTTCAATCGAGTCACAACTTAATAATTCAAAACTTTCATTCAAATGGTTTAAACAAATTACCATTTTAAATATTTTAAACAAAAAGATTAATTTCACAAAATTCCATTTACGGATTTCAAAACAATTTCCATTTCTTTTGGATTTACTCGTATTAAAATCTTTAAATTAAAGATTTAACTTATAGCTTTCAAATCGTTTCCATAACTTGGAAATCATTTTCATTTCGATCTTAAAATTCTTTTTAACACAATTTGGAAGTTCATTTCCTATTTGAAAGCTTTAATTATCTGAAAACAAATAGTTTTCATTTCAGAAAAATCCAATTTTTATTTATACGAGTTAAATCCTTTGAATTTAAATTTCTAAACTCAATATAGTTATTCAAAATAAATTTCATCTTTGAAATTCCATTTTCAAAAGCTTTTCACATTAAACCCAATCCATTTTCAAAACATTTGAATTAAAATATTCAACTTTTAAACTATTCCAAAATCTGTGACTTAATCGATTTCCTCGTGAAATCCATATTGGTGTGTGTATAAGTGTGGTCCAGGGGTTTAACACAATAGTGCACAACATTATTCAATCATCACCGATTAAAAATATAGAATATAGTTGATAAGCGATATAAATTATAACGCTTATCGTCTATTCACAGATTCACAGAGAATATACGAGGTAAATAAATGAATGAATCATACACAGCTCAATCCACAGTACAACATATCACCGATCAGTTAGGAAAATCAATTCAAGGCATCACATATAATATGATCATCCATAAGTAAGGTTAAGTATTTAATAATCATTTATAAGCAGGATTAATAAATTACTTAATCCTAATTAGATCAATTTATTTCCAATTTAAATAAATTACTTATGAATTAAGCATCCAATCTTGATTTATTAATTACAAACCATTATATATAAATTAATTAATCAATCACCTTATTTAATTAAATTATTTATAATTAATTATATTTATTAAGTTAACCTTTAAACTAATTACAAAATTAATTCTTAATTAAATTACTTAATTAATTAACTCGAATTTATCAATTAATTCTATATTAATTACTTTAATAAATTAATTATTCTCAAATTAATTACTAAATTAATTTATCACATTATCCTTACATTAGCTATTGCTTAATCACTTGATTTATCAACTCTAATTAAATTATCTACATTAACCAATACTCTTAAATTATCAATAATAATTGAATTGGTTTAATTAACTTTACAAATATTCACCTTTAATTTATCAAAGTTTCTTAATCACTCAAAATAAATCTTTATAGTGATTGATCACTAAACCTTACTCTTCAACTTTATTTTAACAAAAATATTTTTCGAAATCAACTTCAATTAATTAAGCATTCAGATTTAACTTTTAACTTTTCTAAGTTAATAAATAACTTTTAATACAAACATTTACCTATTTTAGAACTCGTTTATTTTTGTTTTTAAAACTTGAATTATTTACAAAATCAAACTTCTTTGTTTTTAAAACTTGGACACCCTGTTAAAACAATTGTCCTTGAAAATCATTTACTTTTATCAGTAAAACTTGGTATACTTTTGTTTACAACTTAGAAACTTTTCAACTATCAAATTCTTATATTTAAAACTTTTTAACTTCCTGTAACATATTTCTTAAAGCTTGCTCAGCAAAAAAAAATTCGAACAAAACACTCTTGTTCTCGAAGCAACACGCTACACCCAAGGCCCTGAAGAAAAACGCGAGCAACTCTCCTTCTTTCCCAAACACTTCAACCATCCATGTTCAGGTGCACACGCGTGCACATGTACCCACGACGCGGTCTTCTTCGACCACCCCTGATGGCCTCTACGTGTCGCTGCTCATTCTCACTAACCGTTCCACCACTCAGATCATCAGATTTAACGTGGAATCGAAATTTTGCATTTCGATCGAACTGAAACCCAACTTCATCGACGAAAATCCCACGCGCCAATGATTCCCATCAACGGAATCTCTAAAACTCCGGCCACATCACCGCAACCCAACAAGCTTCCCCCCTCCTGATTCGCGTGAAGCTTGATCGCTCATAGGAGCCGTACGCGTCTCGTTACAGGGACGAAAAAAAACTCCTGTAAAACCCTAAAAGCGGTTCGACCCAATAATCTATACAAAAAAAAATTCTGATAATTTTCCTAGAATCAATGATGTTCATACTCGCTTCGATTTAAATTCCAACATTTTAAATTGAATTGATCACCTGAATTTTGCAAAAATGTAATCATTGTTCATATACAAACTGTTCCTTAAATAGAAATCTAAAAATCTTCATTTTCGTTTTAAAAATCATTTCTTGCAGTGTGGATTCAAGTTATATGAGTGAATCAAGGTTTCGTGACATTTGAATTTGGCACTTTGTATCATTTTGCTCTGTAAAAAAATGTTTCTTACTGTAATATTTCACCAACCTCTTTAAAACCAAGCTTTAGCTCTTGTTCTATGTTTCAACAACCAGGTTTGTTTAAGAATTTAAGCCCAATAATAATTGGATGCAGATGTATTGAGTTTTATATAGTCAATTTCACTCTGAAACCAGGAAAAAACAAAACAAGGTCTGCAATCCTATGGATATTCACAGAGAGTTGTTTTTATTTCAAAACTATTCAGCAAGCATATATCATTCCAAAGCAATACACAAGTTTTAGACTTTGAAAAAAAACAGATGTGTACTCACCAATTTAGAAGAGAATAGAGGTTTGTGTTTTTTTTTCTTTTGTATACTCAGACATATATACTCTGATACTTTGCATCAATACCAACATGAAATAATGATTTCAATCACAAGCATCAGAAAACTCATCACAATCAAGATATAAATGGAGTTGAAAACTGAAAGGGGGTAGTTTGCTCACAATGATTTCCAGAGATAAATAACAGAGCTTCTTTTGAACAGGTTGTAGATTTGTAAGTTGAAGCCTGCAATTTGATTCTCTTCTCTGGTTTGAGTTGATTATGTTTAAACTAAAGTTTGTTGAAGTATGAAATGGTGTTTATTTTTTTCTTCTTTCCTGGCTTTCATTTTTGCTGAGTTTGGCTTTCGAATTAAAATGAAAGGGCAGAGATATATAGTAAAGAGTTGCAGATAGGTTGATAATATTTTATACAAGATAGTGATGTTAGTTTTCTTCCTTTTGTACAAACCAGGTAGAGATCTCTTTGGGTATGAAGGCTGATGATTTTATTCATGAGCTAGAGATATGTAGCATTTAATGCCCTGGTCCTTTTTTTTTCTTGTTTGTACTTGTTTGCCTTTATTTTATGTACATATTACTTTGTTTATTTTCTTGCTCCTTGCCTTGCATTTTTTTTGTCTTGGCTGATATGATGTTATTTTAGCTGGCATTTATTATACTTGATTGTTTACAGCCTACCTACTTTGTTTATTTGTACAAAGACATCTTATTTTACTTTTCTTTGCTATAGATACTTACTTTATACTTCATGCTTATGTTAATACTTGGGTTACTTATTATTTTGCATTGCATACTTTAACTCGGCTGGCATATCTTATTTATGCTGAAGAGATGTTGTGATGGCTTGCATTTAATGATGTTGTACAATATACTTATCTCTTTTGCCTTTTTTTGTACATACTTATATTTATATTTGGTTGCTTTGACTATGCTAAGTTTGATTTCATACTTCAATGTTCTTAGCTTTGCATTTATTTTGTCATATGAACATATTTCTATTTCTATTATGTTGTAAAAAAATTCTAATGTATTCATTAAATAATTTACACAGTTTATTAATATGTTGTTTGGCTTTATATTTTATAAATTTATCTTATATATTAATAAATAACATATTTTATTTGAATCTGGAAAATTTCAAATCAGTTTATCATTAAATTTCTCAATTTTTAATTCAAAAATTCAATTAATTATCAATTTAAATTTAATTAAAATCCGGGGTCGTTATATTCGAGGACGAAATTCTTTTAAGGTGGGAGCAATGTGACGACCAGGAATTTTTGGAAATTTGAAATTGGAATATTTAATGAATTTTAAATATTCGAAAGTTAGTTTCACTAGAATTTCAAATATCACTATTTGTCTGACAAATAAACTATTGAATTAAATAATTGGAAATCAGGTAAAATATGAATTCTAGAATCTTCGGTTTTAAGCTTGTTAAAAATAATTTAATGGCTTAGAAAATTTGTATTAACAATATTGAAGATAAAGAACTTTTAAAATTGAATTTAAAGATGGTTTGTTTAGTTTTGTAATTTTATAGTTTAAATTGATATTTAAAAATTGCCTTTCGAGGCACTATCTTGGATTTCGACGAAACCAGTTCCATTGAATCCGTAATAGTATATTATTATTGGATTTCAAATTTCGTAGTGTTTGGAGTTGTCGTGTGATCATACGGTAAATAAACGAGCTGAAATTTATATCGAAATTTAATATAATAACTGGTCCAAAAAGCTATCTTCTCCATACGATCGAGTTAGGACTCGAAACCTTTTCCATTGCATTCGGAATAGGGGTATAACATTATAAAAGCCTAGCGGCATGCCTCGATAGGAGGTCGAGATTTTGAGTTGCGTATTCAAGACAATTTAAATTTAAATTTGAATTTAAATATTAAATATACTTTCTTGACCTGGTCAATTAACCTTCATATCAGAACTTTACTCACTGTAGACCTCAGCCAACACGTGTCTTCCAATAGGACACGTGTGTTCTTTAATAAAAAGAAAAAAACAAAATGCCGAGAAACTTCTTCCCTTCTCTTCTATTTCGATTTCAAATGCCAGTTTTCATAAAAAAATGGTGAATGAACGAAAACCCCTCTTTACAAATCTAAGGCACGCTAACCCTCGTTCACTCCTTTCTTCTTTTCCGTTCAATACAAACAAAATCTGAACCCAGTTCGAGTTGTAAAGAAGACATAGTGGGAAATCTCTTCGTTCTCAATTTTTATCGCGCAATCGATATCAAACGCGACCCTAGTCTCACGTTGTCATGAAGGTGAAGGCACGAATGTAGGGTCGCCGTGGGTGAGCAGACAAGTCGTGGTGAAGGGGTGATTGTTCGAGCTCGAATCTGGGTTTAGAGGAAGGAAGGATCTGCGTTTTTTTGGTCGGGAAGGGAAACTTTTAAGTAAAATAATTATAGTAAATTTGGGTAAATTAAAGATTGAATTTGGAAAAAAAATATAAAAGTTTGATTTTTAAATTCTATTTAATAAATTCTGAGTATGGTAATAAAGATAGAGATTTTAAATAAATGAAAATAAAAGAGTTTTGGAGACTTAAGTGATATTGTCTAAAAATTTAAAGGATTTTATTTTCAAAATTTAAGATTTAAAATGTTTGGGAAGAAATAAAAGGGTAGGATTTTGAATGAAGTATGAAGTGGATATTTCAGTTTAAAATAAGATTTTAAATCGTCAATTTAGAAGTAAATATGGAATTAATGTGTTTTAAAAATAAATTTGGTAAGTAAAGGAATTTGTTGTAAAATGGAGTTAATTTTGAAAATCGATTTGAAAACTGATTAAGTGTTTCAAACTGGGATTAAAGGAGAATAAGATAATGGAATTTTTAAACGGGGTTTATAAATTACATGAAACATTTATCAGAGGATAATTTGGAAGTATAAATTCAGGGTGGGAATTATAAGGAAAGGGTGATTTGTGTAAAAATATAGTGGGTTATTTTTAAAGGTGTGGTAAGGAAAGTGTATTTTCCCTGAAAAGCCAAGTATATTTTTAAATGAATGTTTTAGAAAGAAATTATTATTTAGTTGTTTTAAAATTTTTAAAAGTAAATATTTATTTAGTTAATTATATAATTAAATTATTTTAAAGGTTTAACTTGTATTATGATTTAAAAGATAATTATTCAATATTTATACCTTATAGAATAACTTTTATTTAAAATTAGTTTTGGCTTAATTTTTACATAAGAAATTATTATAAAATTTCATAACTTTTATTTAAAATAAAGTGTTTTAAGTAGTTTTTATTTTAAATGTTTTAAAGTATATATTTTGGATCAAGTGATTTAAATTATTTTAAAATCTAAGTATTAAGACTTGGTGAATTTCAGTGGAAATAAACAATATTTGGAAATTTACTCCACGAGAGAAAAGTGATTTGAAAACTATTTTCAAAGAGTTGAAGTGTAGAAAAATAGCTTGTGAAGATAGTTTGAAATAAATAATTTGGAAACTTATTTAAATCTGATGGTTGTTTGTGGATGCTATTTGATAGTTAAATAACCGACTATCAGTATTGGCCAATGCACTGATCGTTTCGAAGAGACCAGGATCGGGATTAATTTTCAGAAAACCACTTCGATCTGATTTGAATGTTTTCGTGAGGAAGACAAGAGCTTGGAGTCGAAGATGAAGCAGTGAAGTGCAAGGGCTAAC
This sequence comes from Allium cepa, assembly GCA_030765085.1. Lineage (NCBI taxonomy): Eukaryota > Viridiplantae > Streptophyta > Magnoliopsida > Asparagales > Amaryllidaceae > Allium > Allium cepa. The sequence continues at coordinate 445,187,290 of CM060945.1, forward strand.
CGCTACTAATCCCGAGGTTGATTCCAAAATGGATGTAGTAGGAGTAGTGCATTCGGTTCCGTTCGGACTTGGAACGGACTTGTATGGATGAATGCTATCAGAACATCGTCAGGAGGACGATGAGCATTCTAAGTGAATATGTTCTAAAAAGGTAATGCATAGCCTCGAGCCTCATCAACCGAGAATGACTAAAACAGGTGAGGAGCACGCAATGCTAAGTGGCTAGCAACCAATTAGGATAAGATCATCCCTGTCTAGACGTCCCTTTTATTCGGCTGTGTGGGCAGTTGCTGATCCCAACCACGGGGTGATCTTATTCGGACTATCCAGTAAGGGGTTGCTCCGGTCTTGTGTAGTAGGGGATCAAGGTGGATCCTCGATACGGTGATCTAGACCACGTACTGTGACGGGCGGTACCCCGGTAGCCCAACTATTGTATGGAATCCAATCTTCAATAAGCGCCTGTACGGTTTTGATTGTGCCCAACTATTGCTGGAACGTGAGATACAAGCATTTCAGCTAGATTCTATTTTATTTTCTATAGACACTATTATAATATCAGACGGATTTGATAAAAATATTTTGGTTATCGTAAATTAAAAACCCGGCATGTTTATTTGTGGCGTGGTCTTACGGGATACCTTTGATTTCAAAAGATTTTGAAAACTTTAATAATCCAATTGAGTGTGTTTTCTCACGCTGGTTTTCCAGACTGACTTGGGTATTGTTTTATTATAATGCTCGGGTCAGACCGAGTATTATTGATACAGATTCTGGATGGACGGCTATGGAGCTCAAAAGACGAGCTGGATGGCGAGATGTAGCACACGTACTTGATGTATATTCCGCTATGCAGTGTAAGCTGTATATTCAGCTTTGAGAGGACAAGTTATTATAACTGTCCTGGATTGTGTTGTACTCTGATAATGTAATGTATAATCAGTTACAGATTCTTTTGTATAAAAATCTGTTGTTATCTATTATATATTATTCCGCTACGATTGTGAGATTCTGATGTTGTTTTGTTTTTCTCTTCTTCTACCTCCTTCTTATTTCCCTTACAATTTGGTTTTCCGACACTCGATTGTTCGACAAGTGATACAGTGGACGTATTGATGTCGATTTTCATGCGTCGAAAAAATGTGTTGTGACAGTGATGAAGAAGAATCTGTTGTAAGTGAGGAAGAAGATGATTATGAATGATGTAGAAGTAATTCAGAAAGCGCATAAATAAACAAACATGTCTATTTAATTGTTGTGATACCACTATCTTTTGATCTGACAACAACAACTGACAGTATTATTTGAAAAAACAATTCAGAAAGCTCTCCAAACATTAAAAGATTCTTTATACAACACAATATTACTTAATCAACCACACATTAAAACATCTCCAAGTAAACAATACATTAATGACTGTTACATAACCAAGCGGTCATACTGTTATCTTAAGGCCATCCAAATCTTTCCAGCAAATTTTGGCGTATGAAGTACGCGTCATAGCTAATGAACGAAGTGCAGTATTTTAAATTGTATCGACCGTCATAAGTCAAATGTGTAGTCTCGAACACATTTTCTGATATAACCTCATTATTAACCTTTGTGTACGTCTGACTCGACAACGTACATCGTTGTTGTAAAATTCAGCTAAAGTGTCCCAAAAATGAATTATCTCTTGATTGTCGCACATCTCATCAGTTTGTATGTAGTACTGCATAAACAGCTTCAATTCATGAGACGAAAATGTCATATTGGACATTGTACTTTGAATTATGTTAAGTTTTTAAATGATTTAAACAGATAACGATTTATGGATTTATATAATGGATGTTCCTTGTCTCCACTCATTAAAGATATTAACTGTGGCCGGTAGTGGAACGTGGCTACAGCGTGTGATTTGACCGCACACTAAGCCGCATGTATCCACTCACGAAAATAGGGAATCTTGACCAGTAAATGAACGTGACTATAGTATGTGATTTGACTGCACATTGAGCCACCTTGTCTCCACTCATTAAAGATATTAGCTGTGGTCGATAGTGGAATGTGACTTAATGTATGATATGACCGCACATTGAGCCACATTGTCTCCACTCATTAAAGATATTAGTTGTGGCCGACAGTGGAACATGGCTATAGTGTATGATATGACTGCACATTAAGCCACCTTGTCTCTACTCATTAAAGATATTAGTTGTGGCCGACAGTGGAACGTGGCTACAGTGTATGATATGACCGCACACTGAGCCATCTTATCTCCACTCAAGAAAACATAGAATCTTGGTCGTCCAATGAACGTGGCTACAGTATGTAATTTGATCACACACTTAGCCATCTTGTCTCCACTCAAGAATTAGTCGTATATATATAACCATATGGATCTCATACTTGTTCACCATGATTCAATCTAACAAAACATTATCAAACAACTATCCTCAATAACAATGTCTGAAAATTTACTAAAAGCTATATTGTTATGCGATAGCGACTTAGAAGAAGAAGGGTATGCGTTAGCACATCAACAAGAGGAGAAGGAACTGATGGACATATACCATGAAGCATACGGTTCAACTTCTGGAAAATACGCCGACTTAGTTGTGTGTCGGAAATACATCAACCGTAACCAGCAAACATTTGACAAAACACTTATGCAAGATTTACATTGCCCGTGATCCAACTTACGGTCCAGAGATGTTTAAACGACGATTCAGAATGAGTCGTCCATTTTTTTGAGAATTCTCAAAAGTATCCAGCAGAATAATAATTACTTTGTTTACAAGCAGGACGCTGCAAAAAAAAAGTTTTGAGTGAGCATCAAAAGATGACCGCAGCTTTGAGGATGTTAGCTTACGGTACACCTGCCGATGCCCTTAACGACGCATACCATATTGTAGAGAGTACAACATTGGAAAACCTAGATCACTTCTGTCAATAAGTTGTGGACATTTATGGGATCGAAGTTCTCCAAACGAGGCAAATGTAACGCGATTTGCATGAAATGCATGAAAGCAGAGGCTGGCCTAGCATGCTTGGAAGTCTAGACAGTATGCATTGGGAGTGGAAGAACTATCCAAATGCTTTTCATGGAGCATATAACGGCAAAGAAAAAAAACAAACTATCATCTTAGAAGCAGTTGCCTCTCATGATTTGTGGATTTGGCATGCCATCTTTGGAATTCCTGGTTCTCTTAACGACTTAAACGTTGTCAAACGATCTCAATTTTTTAATGATTTGGCGCAATGTAAGTCAAGTCATGTATCATTTACTCTTGGTCATAACATATATGAGCATGGACACTATCTAGGAGATGGAATTTATCCCAAATGGAGCACGATTGTAAAGACATTTGCAAACCTAATGACGGCAAAACAATAACAATTTGCTGCAATGTAGGAAGGAAAAAGGAAGGACGTAGAAAGGGCGTTTGAGGTCCTTCAAGCAAGGTTTGCAATGGTCAGCAATCCATGTAGATTATGGAAGAGATCAAAAATGGCATCAATTATATTCTGTTGTATAATTCTGCATAACATGGTCATTGAAGATGAGCGCGGTATGGACTATATCGATTTTGAGTATGACGGGGCAAGACAACCCCCTGAATTATCCCGCACAGCCACGTTACGAACTAAAGGACAGTACACAATTCATGTCGACCATCATGAAGTATATCGTAATGCAGCTATTCATAATAGGCTTTAAAAGGATGTAATGGAGCATATTTGGAACTCTTATGGAAATCAGTAGTTCGTGATGGTTGATCTTTATTTAATTACATCTGTTTGCCTTTTTATTTGTGTTTGGTGAAGCAAATTTATAATGATATCTGCAGAATGCATCGAAAAAAATGATATACTATTGAATATTTTAAAACTAAAAATAGTACATGATTGAAAACATAAGCTGAAGGTACATGAATATTTAAACTGCAATAACAAAAAATATTACATGAATATTTCAACTACATATGTTTCGTTCCTGATCAACTCTCAACAATGTGTTGTTTTTACTCCATCTAATATTGCATTGTAATTTGGTCCATTCGGTGACATCCTTTTCCATTACTATGGTCTCTTGGCGTTGCCGCTCTAACTCAAACCAGTCATTCTCAATCTCGGTCAGTTCTTTTAACACGATAAACTTTTCTACACTCCCTCTTTGACGTTCTGCATTTTCTCTTGCATGTTTTTCATGCATTAGGGATAAACAAGAATCGATTTGGGATTGAACAACACTTTTCTTCTTAGTTGCTCGTTTCCTCATCGGTCTAGCATCTTCATCAAATGCAGGTTTATCTTCTCCCTCTTCGTTATCTGGGCATTCATTAGAGTCTATATGAGAAGAATCGCCTAGGCTAGAACTATAATTAGTTTGACTTGCTTTTTTCTTGTCCTTTGACTTCGTCCGGACATCTCTTAAATTTTTTGCGTTGTTTGAGCTCCATTTTTTGATGACCAACAAGCAAGTCATATCAGTTTGCAAACTTATAGTAATGTGGTTTCTTTGCACCATTTTCTCTTGGAAATAATTTCAAGAATTGATCGTTCGCCTTTCTCTTTTGATAAAAAACAAAACATAAAATGATATATTAACAAATTGATAAAATACGAATATAAATTAAAAATGATATTTTTCAAAACGTTACTAGTTCAGCTTCGCCACCCATTGCATTCGGATTTGTTGTTCTTATTTTGTGAATCCAAGACTCGTAGAATTGTGTTTGTCAATTAATCTTCCCAAAATCACCAGTGATTGCAGACATTGACCACGTCTTTTCAACATACATTTCATTGTACGCAGTCATGACTTTCCTCCAAAATGCCTCTGCACTTTGGTCATTTCCCTCGATCAAGTCGTTAGAAAAATGACAGTAAATATAAGACAAATCTTTATCTTTATCCCAAACCATGGAGCAGAAGAATGGAAGGATAGAGGGAGGGGTGGTTCGGGGATGAACATTTTGAACGGGTTGGGAATCAAAGTCCCAGTTCTCCATATTCATCGCTTCGGTATATGATTGAAACAGATGAGACATACTTTCAATATTACGGAACGAGAATATAATTGTAGTAGAAGAAGAGATGTGCATATTACAATCTGAAAAATAGTCTGATATATATAATGAAATCAGAAATATGACCGTTTATATACGTTGTAGTTTGAAATATGACCATTTATAGCCATTAGGGTCAAAATATGACCGTTTATAACCGTTAGAGGCCAAAATATGACCGTTTGTAGCTTGTTGGGGGTAGGAAAAAGGAGTGGGAAATATCCGTTGAGTTAGAGAAGGCCAGGAAACTGCATCCTAAATCTTCAGCTGAATACTCACGGTTGAATTATCGACCGGGAAATTTTTTCTTAATATTCACCCCTGAATCTTGACCACTGGAGTTGCTCTTATGCCAATGCAATAGAAGAACCTACATCCGGTCTATGCCGAATAAAAAATTTATTTTATGCCCTTATCCTAACAAACTACATTCTATCCTCAAGCACACCCAACATATTGCCTTTAAACACATACAACATCTTATCATCAAGAATGCTTAATGAGTAGCTACCCACTCCACTGTCGAATCCATACAAAGCACGGTCACATTATCACATACTGCCTTAGTCACATAATCCACATCTAAAGCACTAACCACGCCATCTCCATTTTCCTTATTTTCACCAACAGTATCTACAATTGAGGCATCGGACACAATATCACCTACTTCCTTAACCACATAATCATCAACATTATCCTCTACATTATAGCCTATTGCCTTAACCCTATAATCCTCATTTGGAGCACTAACTACATTATCACCATTTACCATGTTATCGCCAACAGTACATCTATAGCATTAGTCACATTATCTCCTACTGCCGTAACCACATAATCACTAGCATTATCCAATGTAGTAACATCAATCACATCAACAACATTTGCCAACTCTTTACCATATACAGCCTCTTCTGCATCGAGGTTGAAACCACTCAAAGCATCAAACATATTGTTTGTATAGATTTCAAAACATTTTATTTTCGGCTTGGCCTTAAACTTACTAGCAGGAACAAAGATAGCACATGAATTATTACTATACTATTTGGAGCAGGTGGAGCATGAGCATCATATAGTAGGTTATCGTGTAAATCAAGGGTAACAACCGTTGTTTTTGGATTACTGACGAAATAAAAAAAATTAAAATAGAAATTTTAAATTGAAGTTTGAAAAATAAATTTGCGAAGCAAATTTTGTTAAAAAGTCAGTTGATATTTATAAGTGGTGCACGTTGGAAATGTATTGCAAATTGCTCGTTGCATTGAATATAACTAAGTTGTGTTATATTTTTATTTGCCTTCACGTGTAAGGGCAAGTGTCACCAAAGTAATAAAGCAAAGTATAAACATTCATTGCTGTCAAATTTTAAAACCAAAAGTAGTGAACACTTTGCCTTGGCTGCCACTCATCTTGCAAAGCAAAGTGGACAGTCTTTTCTAAAAACACCAAGTTTATAAAGCAATTTATACACAATTGCTGTCACACTAATTTATAAAGCAAATATTTGAACCCACTTTACTACAGCCATCACCATTTAACGCAAGTGTGTACTTTCTCTCTTCTATTACACGTTGCCTTAAATGCTTTTGTACCCAAATTGCAAGCCATCCTACTTTGCATTGACTTGTTCATATTTTGAAAGAAAGAAGAGAGAGTTGCAACATTTTTCATTTTAAAAAAAAGCTTCAGTAGCAGTGAGAAGTGTATTAATGGCGGTTCACGGAATTTAACTTCAAGAGGTTACTTGATGCTAATTGATTTTTGGAAGCAGGTTATCAGTGAGTGCTAAACTCACAAATGCTAATTTATTCACTACTTTGTTTTGTGCATGCCTTTAGCTGATAATTTCATTTTACTTCAAATTTCGTGTGCATGAAAATTTTCTATTTTTCATACGTACGAAATTGTTAATGTCATTATATACGAATGCAAGTGTCAGGTTGTTTCACTTATAAACCTAACATGCATGCTCTGGCCATTTACTTCATGCTTGGAAGTATAAACACATTTTCACGTCATTAGCTTGATTTCATATTGATGATGCGCATGTATATAAATTGCTCTGGCCCTTTTTATTTTTATATTTTTGCGTGTAAGAAATTTACATATGTTAAGTTTTGATTTATTTTTGCGTATACAAGTAGTAGTGTATAAAACAGGGTAGATTTCTATGAACTATTCGCATGCAAGCATGTTATATATGAAAATAGGGGTCATTTATGTGATCGCTTTGTCCTCTGCATGCATACGTATATTTCATATTTAAGTCCTGGCACTCTTAATTTCATATCAAATTTTTTAACTTGAGTTGCATGCGTGTATTACATATTGCATTGCCTGTTCTTAAAATTTGGTAACGCATACTATAATTTGGTCACGTATGCTAGTATTTTGGGTCAACTTCAATTTTATAAAAGTTAGTATTTACGATTATAGTGCAAACCATGTCTGATTCGGATATGGGTCATGCGCTGCTCATTGTTTCATTTGCCGTGCTAGTGGAACATCATTGTAACTTTTTTTTATAAATTTCATTGTACACTTTCTACTGTTCAAAATAAAATAGAGAAGTTTTTATTTTTATGGACATGAACTGCCTAATCACATAGAGGATGATAAATCTTGCCATTAAATCTTTATTACAGTAAGTACAAACTACTACTCCCTTTTAAAGAGTGGAAGGCTATAAAGGAAGAACTTTTTACATACCATTGATGTCATTAAGATCATTTTTTTAGTACCAGTTCTCGTTTTTTTTAAAATAAGCTTCACTTTAAATATTATGTAATTCAAAAGGGCAAAAAAGAAGCTTGTGCTTTAGAGGGCATGTAATTGCCTTCATCATATAAAGCAAAGGTCTAAGATTTCAGTTTTCGTTTCAGTTTTGAATCTTTTGATCATTTGACAATTTTAAAATTTTGGTCACTTTCATATCGGTAGTTTTGGTCTCAATTTCTATTTTGGTTTTCATGACACTTTCCATAGAAATACATTGATAAACCATGGTTATATGTAATTATAAAAGAAAAACCTGTATTTTATGGCCCAGGCAAAAATATAGAAATTTTTACACCGGTATTATATTTTTGAAGCGTGTTGTTTTGATGATATTTTGACGAATAAAAATTACTGTAATTTCGAATTCAGTAACCGTCAATTTTAAAGTGAATTTTTAAGAGGTTATCCCGCAACACTTATTTGGTATCCGTTTTTACGGTGTTTTGTGAAGCGCAGTTTCCTCGTCGAAATTGCTACAGATGTTGCTGTTTTAATCACTTGTTTTCAAATCGTTTTAAAATAAAATTGTTTCCAAAAATTTCACAGTTTACGCTTTCAAAAGAATGAGGAATCGATTTAAACGTTTCAGCAAAATTAAGGACTATGAACCCTTACTTTTATTGATCCGATTAATTCTGGACTTGTCCGTTTGAGAACGTAAAATGTTATTTATATAAAATACACAATTTAGCACTTTCAAGGAAACGATGAAGAGATTTAAAAAATTGAGCAAAATTGCGGAGTATGAAACCATGCTTTTACTATTTCGGCTAATTCCAGACTTGTTAATTGAAATAATTGCTGTTTGATGATTTTGATGATTTTGTTGAGCTTTCGAGCTACTCTGTTGGACCTTCGGGTCATTTGTTGGACATTCGGGTCATATGATGGACCTTCGGGTCAATTACCAGTATTAGACCTTCGGGTCATTTGTTGGACCTTCGGGTCATTTGTTGGGCGCCAAAAATATAGTACTTGGTAGGCTTCGGCCATATGAGATGCACGTGCGGCGTAGCTAAAACTCGCCATCTGCTGGGATCGATCCATCTTTATGTTGATTTTCTAGTTATCTTATTTTGATTTCTAGATTTTGTGACTGCTGATTTGTCTAGTCATCTTATTTTGATTTCTAAATTTTTGTGTATTGTTGTTTCGAATTCCATTGTGAATTTGGAAATTTATTTTGATGGAGTTTAATGAGATTTCTTCATTTAAACAAGGTTGATTACTATGTTGTATAGTCTCATCCGAGATTATAATTTTGTGTATAGTCTCATCCGAGACTATAGTTTTGTGTATAGTCTCATTCGAGATTATAATTTCGCGTATTGCTGTTTTGAATTCAATTGTGAATTTGAAAGTTGATTTTGATGGAGTTTAAATTGAGATTTCTTCATTTAAACTATGTTGATTATTTATGTTAAATAGTCTCATTCGAGATTATAATTGATTTGGTTAAGTGTTGTTTATCATACACTTATTTCTGAAGTTTAAATTAGACTAATCCATTTATTATTTTCTTTTAAATAATACTCGGGTCAAACCAAGTTATTTCAGGATAATCGCTATCTCTGTTTCAGTTGCTGCTTCAGCTTTTGGGATTTCACATCATCTTTTGTCTAGACTTCGAGATAATTCTTTTTGGTGCATTGACTCTCGTCTCATGTATGTTGATGACATGTAAATGTACATTTAGTTTATGTGAACTATCGATTGTTGTAGCATGTATCCAGACTTGTCTTCCGCTATATATCTGATATTTCTGTTCTGATGTGATTATATTTATCTGTGTTGTTGTTATTATGAGTTGTTTTGAATTTTTTTAGCCACCGTAGTTTCGTTTTAGATTTGGATTGAATATATATATCTTTGGGAGTAATTTACATAACTCCTATCGATGTAATCAGTACTGGTCTAAGGCATAACTTACGGATGGTCGCTTCTAACAAGTCTTATTCTTCGCAATAGCAGACGTTATTGCTTATAATAACCTTTGTTATTGTGAGAATAGAGGTGGGGCGTCACAGCTTGGTATCAGAGCTGAGATTCTGAGCAAATTATATAAACACAGAATAGAAGCAGAATGGAACATGCATTACAACTAGTCGAGGGTTTTATTCGTGCCTTTCTAATCTATTCCTTCGTTGTTCTTAAATTTTTATCCTCTCTAACAAGTTGGAATATGTGTAATGCCCCACTCTGAGGCCCATTCTAACAAAGAGTATTACGGAGTAATACCGTCTGTTGGAATGGAGAATAGAGTATAATGGAAGCGACCATATGTAATCAAGCTATAACTATCTACTGAATACGTCGAAATGTGGTATCGTTTTTTTTTTCAAGTGGTTCGACATATCCAATAGATATTTATAACGAAATTACAATGGCTAAGAAAAATAGGTTTAGAACAAACATAATACTAAATGATAACATCATCATCACAGAACAGTCATAGAACATAGGTACAATATATCGTCAATACAGATCCAAATATCAAAAGGTGGGTACAAAGCCACCGCTCACACATGTGAGTCAAAATATGTAAATAAGAGACTGAATAATCAGAGTATCAAAATAGTGGACAAATATAAAGAGCTATCTATCAGCATAGCAGATAATGTCCAAGCGGAAGCACAGAAAGCTAAGTCCAGAGACCTAACCTGAAACAACTCGGTCTTACCCCAGCGAAAACACTTGGGTCAGGCTATCTAAACAATCAGTAATAACTGAGATATATAATAATGCGGTACATAAATAAAACAGTACTTCTCCAAAGAGAAGAGTATTATGGAATACATGAATATAATGGCGATCCCTAATCATCAATAAACAGTAAAAATCTCCAAAGAGAATATCAACACCAAAGTGTTAAATAAATAAAATCGCCTCATATCATCGGCGTAGCCAAAGCTATATAAAGTTGCCCATAGGCAATAATCCCAAGAGTGACCAAAGTTTGTAATCAATGCCCAAGCAAAGATCGATGCTCCAAAGAGCAATAGGGATATACTGAAAAATCAATGAAATCGAATACTGAAATGCAGTGTCCAGAGACACTGTGAATCCACAAGGTAAAAACACTTACATCGTATGGTTCCATAGAACCAACACCAAATGGCGATACTCGAATGGATATAAAAATCATCAGAAAATACAAGTATAGAACGTGCACTGACCAGAGTCGTTATTGCCAAGTACAGTAGAGCTGTGATCGATCACTTGCACAGATGCGAAACGCATGAGATGGAGAGATCCTTCCCAGAAGGATATAGGCCCAGATGCACATGCCGAAAAACTGCTCCATAGAGCAGGTGTCCAGAGACGGTTGCCTAGAGGCGTGGTGACCAGAGGTCCAGTACTGGCCGCCCAGAGGCTAATGTGTCACAAACTTCTTGGAGAGGAATCCGTAAAGTGTTAACAATGAGTCCCATACCCCACGTTCGCACTAAACGGTTTACTAACCAATAGCAACCTCACACTCCAAATAATAAAAAGTCCACCTCGTATCATCGGTAAACTAGACCCAAAGGTCAAAACGATCAATCGAATAGGTCGGGATTAACCGGAAAGAAAATACACACAGTTCCATAGACCGGAGAATTCCTAACCGTTTAAGCACCTTTCCACTTCGCTCGACGTGCTAAAAAGTGAGTGTGAGATTTTTATTATAGAAAATAATGGTGCGAAATGGATTTGTAATTGATTTTGAAATCACTTTAAAACGGTCTTTGAAAACTCTCCTATTATGGAGTAATTAATATAATAATTAAAAATAATATTATATAATAATTTTGAAAGCCATTTCGGAGTGAAAAATCCTTTTAAAACCTTTTTATAAAGCCCGTGTACGAAATCCAGAGACAAATCTCAAAGAAATCGATAAAACCAGAAAATCACTGAAAATATTCAAAGTGTTGGAAAATAGTCCAAAACTGACGCGAACCCAAGTTCGTAAAATTATTCGGACCAGCAAACTGAATCCGAATGGCATGAAAATTGGTAGGAACGTAGTCCGACATTCCAACTTCAGAACACAAAAAGAATTTCTTGATTCCGACTTCAAATGAAGTTGCAACGACGCTCCAAAGTCGGACCCGGAAACAGTGAATACACTGTTTCAGGCTGAGATCCGGGTCCCTCTTCGACAGCAATTTTGAAGAGTCAAATGAACTCGGATACTAATCAAAGTTTTCATGGTTGAAGAACTCGACCTTATCTTTCCAACGAGACCAAAATCGATAAAATCCGACAAAGGACGAGCCCGGGATGGCGTCGCAAAGTCGGGGTTCGGTACTGAAAACAACGGGAGAAAAGGGACTAAGGCCTGTAGCTATGTACTAACGGACCAGAGATAAAAAAAACAACAATTTTGGCATAGTAAACTTTCAATTCTGACAAAATGAATAAAATAAAAGTTGTAGCTTAGATTCTAAGCTTTTCCGAATGACCAAGATCGTCAAATTCCGATCGGGGATGAAAATTTTATGACTAAAACAATTCTCAGATCTAAATTCTATATCACTGTCGTTGTGCTCTCGGGACAGTAGTAAGAATGCACAGTTTTGACCAAACTAACTTCGAAATTTCATGAAACTCAAAACATGAAAGTTTTTGCCCTAATCTATGCATTCCAGAACATCCAAAATTATTAGATTTGGATAAGAAACGAGCAACTTATGGCCAAGTCAATTTCAGGTTTTTATTTTATCAAACCTGTAGTTTGTTGTAAGGTCAGCGACAAACAAACATGATTTCGACCATTCAAACCTCAAAATTAGGCAAAGCACAAAACATAAAAGTTATAGGCTACAGAATAAGCTTTCCAGAATTTCAAGAAAATCGAATTCCGATTTAAGATGAATGAGATATGCCTAATTTACTAACAGCAACAAACTAACTATAATTTCAGCTAGCATATATTACAAACACCTTATGTGTACACCCCAAAAAGAAAGCAAAGACGATCAAAGAGCTATGATTCACATGTTACATAATAAAACATGTGTTACTAAATGATTTCCGAAATCAAAAGATGGTTAAACACATATTAGAAGATGTTTTTAGCAATATACATCTCTAGAAAGCAACAAAGACCACTATAACATCAACCCAAGTTAGCAAAAGATAATTAGCAGGCTATAAGATCAAAAAACCACATAAAACGTGTGTTACCAAATAAATTTCAGAAATTAGAAAGATATAAAAACGGATTTGAGGTGGGTATTTGCATTACCTTTGCATAGAATGACTTGCATAAGCTAAAACTAGAAGGAGATGAAGATAGAGGCCATTTTTGTTAAGAAAGCTTTAGGAAATGATTAGGGTTTTGATTAGGGATGAATGAATGAGGTTAGGGGAGTTTGAGATAATTTATAGAGGAGGTTTAGCGTGAGTTATTGGGCTAGGTTTAGTAACCCAATAAGAAGAGAGTTATTTACATGTTTCCAAAAATTAGTCTAAGTGTTCATATATGTTTATAAAACTCATTTTTTCTTATCCAAACTCGTTTTAAAATCTCTCCTGAAATATTTAACTTTCCAAAAATAACATTTTATCCTCATTTTAAAATCCCATATTTCCCATTTAATTAAAATAGCCTTTTTCAAATAAATTTTTGTTATCCCAAATCCTTTTATGCTTCATTAAAATAAATAAAAATCCTAACTTTTATTTATTACTTGGTAATGCAAATCCCGGGTTGTTACAGACTCCCCCCTTACGAAAATTGCGTCCCCGCAATGCCTTAAGATAGATGTCGTCTATAACGTCAAATCCACAAAAGAAGTGATAGAGATAAAATAGAGAATTCTCAATTGCAGAAGAAGATGGGAGAAAGCCAAGATAAGAGCGCTCGATAGATTCTCTGGTCTCCCAAGTGCAGTCCTTAGGATTCGGTGGCCATTGAATCTTCACGAGTGGAACCTCTTTGTTGCGAAGGCGTCTAACCTCCGAATCAAGCACACGAAGAGGTTGCTGCTCCAAAGATAAATCAGGTAAGATCTCTAAATCAGGCACGACATGCGGATCAATGATAGAATCAGGATCGCGGACACACATGCGAAGCTGGGAAACATGGAACACGTCGTGTATTCCAGAGAAGTGAGCAGGTAGAGCCACACGATAAGCAACGGGGCCGATGCGTTCCGTAATAGGAAATGGTCCAACATAGCGAGGAGCCAACTTCCCTGTAGAGATGAAACGCACAACCCCCTTCATGGGAGAAACCCGAATAAAGACAGAATCACCAATGGAGAACTCAAGAGGCTTCCTACGGTTGTCTGCGTAGGATTTCTGGCGGTCCTGTGCCTCTTTCATTCTCTGACGGATAAGCACGATCTTCTCAGAAGATTCCCGAACTGAATCTGGACCAAGCATGAGCTTCTCGCCAGATTCTAACCAACAAGCAGGAGAGCGACATGGCCTTCCGTATAGAGCCTCGAAAGGTGCCATGCCAATATTGGACTGATAGCTGTTGTTGTAGGAGAACTCTACGAGAGGTAAGTGATCCTCCCAACTACCCCCGAAATCCAGAATACAATAGCGCAAAAGATCCTCCAAAACATGATTCACCCTCTTAGTCTAACCGTCAGTCTGAGGGTGATAAGCAGTAGAGAGATCAATTTGTGCCCAAAGTTGACTGTAGGCACTTCCAGAAGTTACTAGTGAAAATGGTGTCTCGATCACACACGATAGAGCTAGGAATGCCATGAAGTCGAACGACTTCCTTCACATAGAGCTTGGCCAACTGAGGTGCGGTCCGAGTGGACTTAATCGGAATGAAATGAGCCGATTTTGTCAAGCGATCAACAATAACCCAGATAGAAGTATGGCCTGTCCTCGATCGAGGCAGACCGTCAATGAAATCCATGGATATCTGATCCCATTTCCATAATGGAATCTCTAGAGGCTAAAGAAGACCAGATGGATGTTGATGCTCGGCCTTGATCTTTTGACAAGTCATGCAACCGCTCACATAACTTGCCACATCTCTCTTCAAACCCTCCCAATAATATAGCCGGCACATATCGGCATACATCTTACTCGAACCGGGATGTATAGTGTACTTAGTGCGATGGCACTCGTCCAGAATGTCACGCCTAAGTGATAAATCATATTGTACAACAATACGATTCTTCCTACAAAGACACCGATGAAAATCAAGAGAATAATCCAGCAATGTCTCATCACTGGATCCCAACTCGAGAAGGTGAATAAGATGCAATAAGTCTGGATCCTGCCGCTGAGCATGGGCAATGCGATCCAATAAGATAGGACGAGCTTCCAAGCTAAATAATAAGACCGGAGAATCAGAAGATGGAGCTCGATCTCTAATATCACACATAGATAGGGTCTCAAGAATATCCCACTCGGCAATCATCATAGAAACTACCGCCGAGTGCTTGTGACTAAGTGCATCTGCAACACGATTACCCTTGCTAGGGGTATACCGAATATCTAAATCATATGAGGTGAGAAACTCAAGTCATCGCTGCTGCCTCATATTGAGATCCCTCTGACTGAATAGATACTTCAGCGACTTGTGATTAGTGTAAAGAATGAAGCGTTCGCCTAATAGAAAGTGACGCCACGTCTTCAAAGCAAAGACGATAACTGCCAACTCAAGATCGTGAGTCGGATAGCAAACCTCATTCGGACGTAGCTGCCTAGAAGCATAAGCAACTACTCTATCCTTCTGCATAAGCACATCACCTATGCCGCTACCACAAGCGTCGGTGTAAACAACAAGATCCTGGTTACTCTCAGGAACCACAAGAATAGGAGCATGAATGAGAAGTTCCTTCAGTCGCTGAAAGGAAGCTTGACACTTATCAGACCAAATAAAGTGAACACCCTTACGTGTCAACGTCGTAAGGGGAAGTGCAACTCGAGAGAAATCCTTGATAAACCGACGGTAATAATCCGCCAGACCAAGGAAGCTGCGAATATCATGAACGTTCTCGGGCTGCTTCCAATTCTAACCGCTTTGATCTTGGCAGGATCGACAGAAATACCCTCAGATGATACAATATGGCCCAAGAACTTGACCTTGCTCTCCCAAAAATGGCACTTGGAGAGCTTGGCCTTAAGCTGATGCTGACGAAGAGTATCCAAGACGATCCGCAAATGATGAGCATGCACTGCCTGGATCTAGAATAAATAAGAATATCGTCGATGAAAACTAGAACGAATCTATCGATGTATTCCCGGAATAATCGATTCATAAGATCGACGAAGAAAGCCGGTGCATTCGTCAAGCCGAATGGCATGGCCAACCACTCAAAATAACCATAACGAGTGCGGAAAGCGGTAAGAGGAATGCCATCTTCCGCAACTCGGAGCAGATGAAATCCGGTGGCAAGGTCGAGCTGGGAAAAGACCTTCGCACCGCTCAACCGATCAAACATATCGTCTATCTGTGGCAATGGATAACGATTTCTGATGGTCAACTCATTAAGCTTGCGATAGTCAATGCAAAGCCTAAGAGAGCCATCGGGCTTCTTAACGAAGACCACAGCAGCACCCCATGCCGAAGAACTGGACCGAATGAACTGCTTCGCCTCAAGCTCTACTAACTGCTTCCTAAGTTCCTCATTCTCTTTAGTAGACATCCTCGTTGGAGGACGCCCAACTGGGTGGGAGCCTGGAATGAGATCGATGCGGAACTCAATGGCCCGCTTTGGCGGCAGGCCTGATATTGGCTCGTATATATCGGGGAAATCCCGAACAATAGGAATTCGAGATATGTCCACATCCTCATCTCGTGAATCAAGAGCAAATAAAGTAATATAAGAAATCCCAACATCCTGAAGAGCAATAGCTAACGGAGCGGACGAGTCAGGATGACGAAGAAATAATATCCGCTCCGAACAAATGATTTTGGCGTCGTACTGAGCGAGCCAATCCATGCCAAGAATCATGTCAAAGCCCAAATACTCCATAACGTGCAGATTCGCATGGAAAGAAAATCCACAAAGATCAATATCAACATTCTCACAAAGCAAGCTAAGGATCGTGGATCCGCCAATGGGATTCACAATCCTTAGAGAAGAAACCAAGCAGAAAAAACATCCAAAGACATAATATCAACAAGTTCCTTTGATACGAATGAGTGAGAAGCACCCGTATCAAAGAGAACTCTACAAGATCTACCATGAAATAACATAGAACATTCGAGAACGGAAGGATGCGTACCTCGAGCCTGAGCTGAAGATTTAGGAGCCTTGGCAGCATTAAGCTTGCCAGATCTAGGAGGTACAGTAGGACAAGTGGAATTAAGATGACCCTCCTTCTTACAATAGCGGCAGAAAAGAGGCTTGGGACACTCTTTAAACATATGATCGGTAGATTTAGTTAAGCACGATTCAAAGATAGATAATTCATTAAGGAATATTACGGAATATAATAGATTCCTACACATATTCCTAACTTATTTATCTAAAGGTGGATATGTTCAATTTGGATCGTATTATAACGTATTGTACTGCATATCTGTTCTGTGTTTGTTATGCTTAATTCTGAACCTTGGCACTGATAACAAGGTGTAATGCCCCACTCCGAGACCCATTCTAACAAAGAGTATTACGGAGTAATAACGTCTGCTGGAATGGAGAATAGAGTATAATGGAAGCAACCATATGTAATCAAGCTATAACTATCTACTGAATACGTCGAAATGTGGTATCGTTTTTTTTCAAGTGGTTCGACATATCCAATAGATATTTATAACGAAATTACAATGGCTAAGGAAAATAGGTTCAGAAAAAAAAAATACTAAATGATAACATCATCATCACAGAACAGTCACAGAACATAGGTACAATATATTGTCAATACAGATCCAAATATCAAAAGGTGGGTACAAAGCCACCGCTCACACATGTGAGTCAAAATATTTACATAAGAGACTGAATAATCAGAGTATCAAAATAGTGGACAAATATAAAGAGCTATCTATCAGCATAGCAGATAATGTCCAAGCGGAAGCACAGAAAGCTAAGTCCAGAGACCTAACCTGAAACAACTCGGTCCGACCCGAGCGAAAACACTCGGGTCAGGCTAGCTAAGCAATCAGTAATAACTGAGATATATAATAATGCGGTACATAAATAAAACAGTACTTCTCCAAAGAGAAGAGTATTATGGACTACATGAATATAATGACGATCCCTAATCATCAATAAACAGTAAAATTCTCCAAAGAGAATATCAACACCAAAGTGTTAAATAAATAAAATCGCCTCATATCATCGGCGTAGCCAAAGCTATATAAAGTTGCCCATAGGCAATAATCCCAAGAGTGACCAGAGTCTGTAATCAATGCCCAAGCAAAGATCGATGCTCCAAAAGGCAATAGGGATATACTGAAAAATCAATGAAATCGAATACTGAAATGCAGTGTCCAGAGACACTGTGAATCCACAAGGTAATCGCACTTACATCGTATGGTTCCATAGAACCAACACCGAATGGCGATACTAGAATGGATATAAAAATTATCAGATAATACAAGTATAGCACGTGCACCGACCAGAGTCGTTATTGCCAAGTACTGTAGAGTTGTGATCGATCACTCGCACAGATGCGAAACGTGCGAGACGGCGAGATCCTTCCCAGAAGGACATAGGCCCAGAGGCACATGCCGAAAAACTGCTCCATAGAGCAGGTGTCCAGAGACGGTTGCCCAGAGGCATGGTGACCCAGAGGTCCAGTACTGGTGACGCAGCGGATAATTCGAAAGTTCAAATGGAACGGTGAAATGTAGTAATCGGTGGATTGGATGATACTGAAATTCCCAAATCCGTTGATCTCAAGAGATACCGGACTCTAGCTATCCTTAACACGTTGATCACGCACGTTACCGTGATGAAGGATCTACGATTCTTCGACGTTGATCTTGCGCACAAGATACCGTGAATCGGCTTCAACAAATGAAGATTCGAGCGCACTCGAATGTCGTAGGTGGAGATAGGAGATTTCACTCGACTACCAATTTGTATGACAGCACAAAGCTAACAAAGAAGAATTTTATTCAATTTTCAACAAATCTTTACAAATGACACGACTTGCCTATTTATAGGCTTACAACTCAACAAACGACTTAAAAATTTACAACACAATATGTACATGACTTAAGACTACACAGTACAACGACATAAACAAACAACGCACGCGACTTAACAAATGCAACAGCGACATAAGGAATTCTGCCGCGACCTAGAATCAATCATCACGCGAGATAAAAGGAGCACGGCAAAGACCTTTCGCGAATTAATAAAAATGGCAGCGACTTAAATTTTTCTTCGCGACATAAGAAAATTCGCGACTTATGGTATCTCGGTTCACGACCTAGGCTGGAGGAACAATTCGCGACTTAAGGATTTCTCATAGCAAAGATAAGACGGCCACGACTTAGGTCTTTCGCGACATCTGGGGAAAACGACTCGTTTGCGACTTAGCTGCTGGGATCGATGTAGGGCTTCGAGTGATGAGGCTGCGAGAGGGAATTGGGGATGAGTCGTAGGTCGCGAAGGTGGCTAGGTCGTGAGTCGCGGTGGGGGATGTGTCGTAATTCGCTGTGGGGGATGAGTCGTAGGTCATGGGAGGAGTTGAGTCGTGAGTCGCGGTGGGAGTTGAGTCGTGGGTCGTCGGAGGAGTTGAGTCGTGAGTCGCGGTGGGAGTTGAGTCGTGGGTCATGGGAGGAGTTGAGTCGCGAGTCGAGGTATGTGCTTCATCATCCTCCCCCTGTTGGAAGGAATTCGTCCTCGAATTCACACTCTCATCATCTTCGTCAGGTTCCTCCCCATAATATAGAATTAAGTGTTTGGCATTGAAAACATCCAAAATATGGACCTCTTCCGGCGACCTTAATCGATATGCATTATCATTGATCTTCTTCAAGATTTCTACTGGATCAATCTTTCGTGCTTTCAACTTATTGTAAGTTCCAACGGGAAAACGATCTTTCGTCAATATCGCGTAAACAAGATCACCCTCTTTGAAGAAAACACTTTTTCGTTTCTTATCCGCCATTTATTTATACTTCTCATTTGCCTTTCCCAGTCGTTCCTGAACGATTCTATGGCATTCCGTCAACCCATCAACAAATCAGCAGCCCGCTTAACTGTACCCTTTGGTTGTGGTACTATTGTCAAATCCAACGGCCCCTTTGGTAAGCTTGAATATACAATCTGAAATGGGCTGAAACCTGTAGTACGATTCACCGCATGATTATGAGCAAACTCAGCTTGACATAACTTCATATCCCAGCTTTTCAAATTGTCTTTCACGAGACATCTCAGTAAATTCCCCAACGATCGGTTAACCACCTCCGTTTGCCCATCTGTTTGCGGATGGTAAGCGCTACTAAAATTCAGCTTTGTTCCGACCATCTTCCACAAACTTAACCAAAAATGGCTTAAAAATCTAGTATCTCGATCAGAAACAATAGATTCTGGTAAACCATGCAATCAATACACCTCTTTAAAGAATAATTGTGCCACTCGAACTGCATCCGCTGTCTTCTTACAGGCTATAAAATGTGCCATCTTCGAAAACCTGTCCACCACAACAAATATAGAATCATTCCCCCTTTGAGTTCTAGGCAAACCCAAAATGAAATCCATGTTGATATCAACCCATGGTCTGGTAGGCACAGGTAACGACATATATAATCCCGCATTCGTCGCTGTTCCTTTTGAAATCTGACAGATATGACATCTCTCCACAAATCTCTCTACCTTTTTCCTCATTGATGGCCAAAAATAAGATTGTGAAATTAACTGTAAGGTGCGATCCCGTCCAACATGTCCTTTTTCATGCAATTCTTTAACAATCTTCATTCTCAAGCTACAGTCTGGTATGCATAATCGATTTCCCTTGAACAAGAATCCATCAACCAACACAAATTCATCAGTATCACCATCCTTAATTTTCTCAACAAACTTTGCAAAGTAAGGATCCTCCTCAAACAATTCTGGCAATAATTCGAATCCTGTCACTTCAACCTTCAACGTTGTCAACAAGTGATTCCGCCTGCTCAAAGCATCAGCTACCCGATTTGTCACCCCTGATTTGTGCTTAACAACGAAAGTAAACTGTTGTAAATAGGCAATCCACGATGCGTGCCTTGCTGAAATTTTGTCATGTCCTTGTAGATGTTTCAATGCCTCATGATCAGTGTAAAGAACAAACTCCTTCTGAAACAAGTAATTTCGCCAGTGCTTCATAGCTTGAACAATCGTGTAAAACTCTACATCATAAGTACTATATCTCAACTTGGCTCCAGACAATTTTTCACTGAAATAAGCAACTGGTCTTCCATTCTGGCTCAATACTCCACCAATTCCCACTTTCGAAGCATCAGTATGCAATTCAAACAACAACTGAAAATTCGACAGTACCAGAATTGGTGCTGTCGTCAAGAGCATCTTGATCCTCTCAAAGGCAACCCCTGCTTCCTCTGACCAAACAAACTTCTTTCCTTTCATGCAATCGGTTACAGGTGCCATCACACTGCTAAAGTGTGGAATGAACCTTCGATAAAAAGACACCAACCCATGAAAACTTCTCACTTCAGTAATTGTCTTCGGTTGTGGCCAACTTCTGACAGCTTCTACTTTATTCTCATCCACTTGAATACCTTCCTTCGACAGAACATACCCCAAGAACAAAACATTGTCCGTCATAAACACACACTTCTTTGCTGCTGCATAAAACTGCTCTCATCGTAGAATCAACAATACTTCTCACAAATGCTGGATGTGTTCTTCCGTACTTCCACTATAAATCAGAATATCATCAAAGTAAACAACCACAAACTTTCCAACAAATGGTCTAAAAATCTGGTTCATCACTCTCATAAAAGTACTAGGAGCGTTTGACAAGCCAAATGGCATAACCAACCATTCGTATAAACCTTCCCTGGTTTTAAAAGCAGTCTTCCACTCATCACCCGGTATAATACGAATTTGATGTTATCCACTCTTCAGGTCAATCTTGGAAAACACAACAGCCCCACTCAACTGATCAATCAAATCATCAAACCTCGGCATAGGAAATCTGTATCTCACAGTGATCTTGTTTAGAGCCCGACTGTCCGTACACATCCTCCACGTCCCATCCTTCTTCGGTACCAATAAGGCTGGCACAACACATGGACTCAAACTCTCCTGAACACGCCCTTGTTCTAACAACTCCTCCACCTGCCTTCTTAGTTCTTCATGCTCTTTAGAACTCATCCTGCAATGTGGCTTGTAAGGTAAAATTGACCCTGGCACAAGATCAATCTGATGTTGAATATCCCTCAAAGGCGGTAGCTCCTTTGGTAATTCTTCTGGAAACACATCACTGAATTCTTCCAATATCGGTTTTACTTCCTCTGGAACTTCAACAAATTCAGTAGCTTCATGTCCAATCAACAAAAACACCTTTGGACTCTCCTCTACTTCTTCAACAAATTCTTTCAAAGTCAATAAAGTTTTCAGCTCCTCAATCTCCTCAGATTTTCTCTCTCCCTGTTGTCTCTTCTTTGGAACTAGAATAATCTTAACGTCTTCAAACATAAAACTGTAGCTATTGGTTCGACCGTCATGCTGCACTACACGATCATACTGCCACGATCTTCCTAAAAGCAAATGACAAACATCCATCTCAACTACATCACACCAGATCTCGTCTTTATATTTCTTCCCATTAGAAAATGGAACTCGAACACGCTTATCCACCTTCACTTCTCCTCCTTTTCTCAGCCATGCAAACTTGTAAGGATTCGGATGTTTCTCCATTTTCAACTTCAATTTTCTCACTGCTTCTGTAGAAATAATATTGTCACAACTTCCTGCATCAATCACAAATTTACAAACTTTCCCCAATATAGTGCATGTCGACTGAAAGATGTTACTCCTCAACCAACTAGCTTCATCCTCTTGCTTCGGTGTTAAACAAGACCTCCTCATCATTAGATTACACCCTTCGTCTCCCGATGCGATATCCTGTTCATCTTCTTCCACTGGACTAACTTCATCCTCACCGTCATTCTCACCTTCAATGTCAGCAATCATCATTCTCTTCTTTGGCTTTGGACATTCGTTACTCTTATGACCCATCTCCTGGAAATTGTAACATTTGAACCCATTGCTAACCTTCGCCTTCTCACCCTCCTTCACAACTGGTTTTGCAACAGCTTTAGGAACATTAGAAGTTCCACCGACACCCTTCACTTGATTGTTAGAATTGGTAAACACACCACCCCCACGCCTTCCCTGCTTCTCCCAAGCCAACGCCTTTTGGTGTGCTTCCTCCACAGATCTTGGATCGAACATATTAACCATATCCTGGATCTGCATCCGCAACCCTCCAACAAACCTTGCAGTCAGCTGTTCTTCCATCTCCATAATATCATTCCTTGCAATGAGTTGGTAAAATTCGTCTGCATAATCATTGACTGACTTTGTCCCCTGTCTTAGATTCTGCAACCTTTGGTACATAAGTGATTGATAGTTGTAAGGTAAAAATATAGCTTTCATCAATTTCTTCATTTTCTCCCAATCAACAATCTTCGACTTCCCCATCCGTTCTCGTGTAAGTTTGGTTTGCTGCCACCACGCCATAGCTCTTTCCCTCAATCTAGTAGCAACCAACTTCACTCGACGATCTTTAGGAACCTCCTTGAAATCAAAGATCTCCTCAATATTAGACAACTAATCCAAAAATTCTTCGGCAACCATTCCACCCTTGAACTCTGGAATTTCCATCTTCATTCCTGATTCCCATCGACGATCATCCTCTACATCTCGATACTGACGTTGTGTTTGATCTCTATCTCGGTAATGAACATTTCCCCTTTCTCCATCAAAGTCCTCCTCAAAATCTGATGTATAACATTGTTGTTCACGCCCACCAACATCTCTACCACTTCCGCTTCTACCACCAACATTCCTCCGATCTTCGTTCCTCCTTTCACGATCTGAATGTTGCGATACTCTACTTCCTCCATGGCTCGATTCAGGCGAAACCCTTCTTCGATTTTGATTCATTTCAAGCATCATCCTCTCTAATCAACCAATCCCTTTATTCAGCTTTTCAGTGAAACTCTCGCTGATTCGTTGCTCCATTTCATCGGCCTCTTCTCTTCCATACAAGGCATTAATATTGCGATGACGTTGAGCTCGTCTCGGTGGCATGATTGAACTTCAACAAACTTCAAAAAATTCAAACACTTTCCGAACTTTGATCCAAAATGATATGGATCGAAACTTCCAACTTGTTGCAACTTCACGATGAACACGATAAACACCAAATTCCTTAACAATGGCAAATCCGATCTCCAAACTTCAACTTCTCGAAACCCAAGTCTCCAAATGATGCAAACTCCTTGCGATCTAGCTTTGATACCAAACTGACGCAGCGGATAATTCGAAAGTTCAAATGGAATGGTGAAATGTAGTAATCGGTGGATTGGATGATACTGAAATGCCCAAATCCGTTGATCTCAAGAGATACCGGACTCTAGCTATCCTTATCACGTTGATCGCGCACGATACCGTGATGAAGGATCTACGATTCTTCGACGTTGATCTTGCGCACAAGATACCGTGAATCGGCTTCAACAAACGAAGATTCGAGCGCACTCGAATGTCGTAGGTGGAGATAGGAGATTTCACTCGACTACCAATTTGTATGAAAGCACAAAGCTAACAAAGAAGAATTTTATTCAATTTTCAACAAAACTTTACAAATGACACGACTTGCCTATTTATAGGCTTACAACTCAACAACCGACTTAAAAATTTACAACACAATATGTACACGACTTAAGACTACACAGTACAACGACTTAAACAAACAACGCACACGACTTAACAAATGCAACAACGACATAAGGAATTCTGCCGCGACCTAGAATCAATCATCACGCGAGTTAAAAGGAGCACGGCAAAGACCTTTCGCGACTTAACAAAAATGGCAGCGACTTAAATTTTTCTTCGCGACATAATAAAATTCGTGACTTATGGTATCTCGGTTCACGACCTAGGCTGGAGAAACAATTCGCGACTTAAGGATTTCTCATAGCAAAGATAAGACGGCCGCGACTTAGGTCGTTCGCGACATATGGGGAAAACGACTCGTTCGCGACATAGCTGCTGGGATCGATGTAGGGCTTCGAGTGATGAGGCCGCGGGAGGGAATTGGGGATGAGTCGTAGGTCGCGAAGGTGGCTAGGTCGTGAGTCGCGGTGGGGGATGTGTCGTAAGTCGCGGTGGGGGATGAGTCGTAGGTCGTGGGAGGAGTTGAGTCGTGAGTCGCGGTGGGAGTTGAGTCGTGGGTCATGGGAGGAGTTGAGTCGTGAGTCGCGGTGGGAGTTGAGTCGTGGGTCGTGGGAGGAGTTGAGTCGCGAGTCGAGGTATGTGCTTCAACAACTGGCCGCCCGGAGGCTAATGTGTCACAAACTTCTTGGAGAGGAACCCGTAAAGTGTTAACAATGAGTCTCATACCCCACGTTCGCACTAAACGGTTTACTAACCTATAGTAAGCTCACACTCCAAACAATAAAAAGTCCACCTCGTATCATCGGTAAACTAGACCCAAAGATCAAAACGATCAATCGAATAGGTCGGGGATTAACTGGAAAGAAAATACACACGGTTCCATAGGCCGGAGATTTCCGAACCATTTAAGCACCTTTCCACTTCGCTCGACGTGCTAAAAAGTGAGTGTGATATATTTATTATAGAAAATAATGGTGCGAAACGGATTTATAATTGATTTTGAAATCACTTTAAAACGGCCTTTGAAAATTCTCCTATTATAGAGTAATTAATTTAATAATTAAAAATAATATTATATAATAATTTCGAAAGCCATTACAGAGTGAAAAATCCTTTTAAAACCTTTTTATAAAGCCCGTGTACGAAATCCAGAGACAAATCTCAAAGAAATCGATAAAACCAGAAAATCACTGAAAATATTCTAAGTGTTGGAAAATAGTCCAAAACTGACGTGAACCCAAGTTCGTAAAATTATTCGGACCAGCAAACTGAATCTGAATGGCATGAAAATAGGTTAGAACGTAGTCTGAAATTCCTACTTCAAAACACAAAAATAATTTCTCGATTCTGACTTGAAACGAAGTCGCAGCGACGCTCCAAACTCGGACCCGGACACAGTGAATACACTATTTCAGGCTGAGATCCGGGTCCCTCTTCGACAGCAATTTCGAAGAGTCAAATGAACTCGGATACTAATCAAACTAGGCATGGTTGAAGAAATCGACCTGATCTTTCCAACGAGACCAAAATCGATAAAATCCGACAAAGGATGAGCCCGGGATGGCGTCGCAAAGTCGGGGTTCGGTACTGAAAACAACGGGAAAAAAGAGACCAAGGCCTGTAGCTATGTACTAACGGACCAGAGATGAAAAAAACCACAATTTTGGCACAGTACACTTCCAATTCTGACAAAATGAATAAAATAAAAGTTTTATCTTAGATTCTAAGCTTTCCGGAATGACCAAGATCGTCAAATTCCGATCGGGGATGAAAATTTTATGACTAAAACAATTCTCAGATCTAAATTCTATATCACTGTCGTTGTGCTCTCGGGACAGTAGTAAGAATGCACAATTTTGACCAAATTAACTTCGAAATTTCATGAAACTCAAAAATGAAAGTTTTAACCCTAAATCTAAGCTTTCCAGAACATCCAAAATTATTAGATTTGGATAAGAAACGAGTAACTTATGGCCAAATCAATTTCAGGTTTTTATTTTATCAACCCTGTAGTTTGTTGTCAGGTCAGCGAAAAACAAACGTGATTTCTACCATTTAAAACACAAAATTTGAAAAAGCACAAAACAAAAAAGTTATAGGCTACAGAATAAGCTTTCCAGAACTTCAAGAAAATCTTAATTCCGATTTAAGATGAACGAGATATGCCTAATTTACTAACAGCAACAAACTAATTATAATTTCAGCTAGCATATATTACAAACACCTTATGTGCACACCCCAAAATGAAAGCAAAGATGATCAAAGAGCTATGATTCACATGTTACATAATAAAACATGTGTTACTAAATGATTTCTGAAATCAAAAGATGGTTAAACACATATTAGAAGAGGTTTTTAGCAATATACCTCTCTAGAAAGCAACAAAGACCACTATAGCATCAACCCAAGTTAGCAAAAGATAATCAGCAGGCTATAAGATCAAAAAAACACATAAAACGTGTGTTACCAAATAAATTTCAGAAATTACAAAGATATAAAAACGGACTTGAGGTGGGTATTTGCATTACCTTTGCATAGAATGACTTGCATAAGCTAAAACTAGAAGGAGATGAAGATAGAGGCCATTTTTGTTAAGAAAGCTTTAGGAAATGATTAGGGTTTTGATTAGGGATGAATGAATGAGGTTAGGGGAGTTTGAGATAATTTATAAAGGAGGTTTAGGGTGGGTTATTGGGCTAGGTTTAGTAACCCAATAAGAAGAGAGTTATTTACATGTTTCCAAAAATTAGTCTAAATATTCATATATGTTTATAAAACTCATTTTTTTTATCCAAACCCGTTTTAAAATCTCTCCTGAAATATTTAACTTTCCAAAAATAACATTTTATCCTCATTTTAAAATCCCATATTTCCCATTTAATTAAAATAGCCTTTTTCAAATAAATTTTTGTTATCCCAAATCCTTTTATGCCTCATTAAAATAAATAAAAATACTAACTTTTATTTATTACTTGGTAATGCAAATCCCGGGTTGTTATAGACTCCCCCCTTAAGAAAATTGCATCCCCGCAATTCCTTAAGATAGATGTCGTCTATAACATCAAATCAACAAAAGAAGTGATAGAGATAAAATAGAGAATTCTCACCCGCAGAAGAAGATGGGAGAAAGCCAGGATAAGAGCGCTCGATAGATTCTCTGGTCTCCTAAGTGCAGTCCTTAGGATTCGGTGACCATTGAATCTTCACGAGTGGAACCTCTTTGTTGCGAAGGCGTCTAACCTCCGAATCAAGCACACGAAGAGGTTGCTGCTCCAAAGATAAATCAGGTAAGATCTCTAAATCAGGCACGACATGCGGCTCAATGATAGAATCAGGATCGCGGACACAAATGCGAAGCTGGGAAACATGGAACACGTCGTGTATTCCAGAGAAGTGAGCAAGTAGAGCCACACGATAAGCAATGGGGCCGATGCGTTCCGTAATAGGAAATGGTCCAACATAGCGAGGAGCCAACTTCCCTGTAGAGCTGAAACGCACAACCCCCTTCATGGGAGAAACCCGAATATAGACAGAATCGCCAATGGAGAACTCAAGAGGCTTCCTACAGTTGTCCGCGTAGGATTTCTGGCGGTCATGTGCCTCTTTCATTCTCTGACGGATAAGCACGATCTTCTCAGAAGATTCCCGAACTGAATCTGGACCAAGCATGAGCTTCTCGCCAGATTCTAACCAACAAGCAGGAGAGCGACATGGCCTTCCGTATAGAGCCTCGAAAGGTGCCATGCCAATATTAGACTGATAGCTGTTGTTGTAGGAGAACTCTACGAGAGGTAAGTGATCCTCCCAACTACCCCCGAAATCCAGAATACAACAGCGCAAAAGATCCTCCAAAACACGGTTCACCCACTCAGTCTGACCTTCAGTCTGAGGGTGATAAGCAGTAGAGAGATTCAGCTTTGTGCCCAAAGCTGACTGTAGGCACTTCTAGAAGTGACTAGTGAAAATGATGTCTCGATCACACACGATAGAGCTAGGAATGCCATGAAGTCGAACGACTTCCTTAACATAGAGCTTGGCCAACTGAGGTGCAGTCCGAGTGGACTTAATCGGAATGAAATGAGCCGATTTGGTCAAGCGATCAACAATAACCCAGATAGAAGTATGGCCTGTCCTCGATCGAGGCAGACCGTTAATGAAATCCATGGATATCTGATCCCATTTCCATAATGGAATCTCTAGAGGCTGAAGAAGACCAGATGGACGTTGATGCTCGGCCTTGATCTTTTGACAAGTCATGCAACCGCTCACATAACTTGCCACATCTCTCTTCAAACCCTCCCAATAATATAGCCGGCACATATTGGCATACATCTTACTCGAACCGGGATGTATAGTGTACTTAGTGCGATGGCACTCGTCCAGAATGTCACGCCTAAGTGATAAATCATATGGTACAACAATACAGTTCTTCCTACGAAGACACCGATGAAAATCAAGAGAATAATCCTGCAATGTCTCATCACTGGATCCCGACTCGAGAAGGTGAATAAGATGCAATAAGTTTGGATCCAGCCACTGAGCATGGGCAATGCGATCCAATAAGATAGGACGAGCTTCCAAACTGAATAATAAGACCGGAGAATCAGAAGATGGAGCTCGATCTCTAATATCACACAAAGATAGGGTCTCAAGAATATCCCACTCGGCAATCATCATAGAAACTACCGCCGAGTGCTTGCGACTAAGCGCATCTGCAACACGATTACCCTTGCCAGGGGTATACTGAATATCTAAATCATATGAGGCGAGAAACTCAAGCCATCGCTGCTGCCTCATATTGAGCTCCCTCTAACTGAATAGATACTTCATCGACTTGTGATCGGTGTAAAGAATGAAGCGTTCGCCTAATAGAAAGTAACGCCACGTCTTCAAAGCAAAGACGATAGCTGCCAACTCAAGATCATGAGTCGGATAGCGAACCTCATTCGGACGTAGCTGCACAGAAGCTTAAGCAACTACCCGATCCTTCTGCATAAGCACAGCACTGAGGCCGCTACCACAAGCGTTGGTGTAAACAACAAGATCCTGGTTACTCTCAGGAACCACAAGAATAGGAGCATGAGTGAGAAGTTCCTTCAGTTGCTGAAAGGAAGCTTCACACTTATCAGACCAAATAAAGCGAACACCCTTACGTGTCAACGTCGTAAGGGGAAGTGCAACTCGGGAGAAATCCTTGATAAACCGACGTTAATAACCCGCCAGACCAAGGAAGCTGCGAATATCATGAATGTTCTCGGGCTGCTTCCAAATCTAAATAGCTTCGATCTTGGCAGGATCAACAGAAATACCCTCAGATGATACAATATGGCCCAAGAACTTGACCTTGCTCTCCCAAAAATGGCACTTGGAGAGCTTGGCCTTAAGCTGATGCTGACGAAGAGTATCCAAGACGATCCGCAAATGATGAGCATGCTCTGCCTGGATCTAGAATAAATAAGAATATCGTCGATGAAAACTAGAACGAATCTATCGATGTATTCCCGGAATACTCGATTCATAAGATCGACGAAGAAAGCCGGTGCGTTCGTCAAGCCGAATGGCATGCCCAACCACTCAAAAGAACCATAACGAGTGCAGAAAGCGGTAAGAGGAATACTATCTTCCGCAACTCGGAACTGATGAAATCCGGTGGAAAGGTCGAGCTGGGAAAAGACCTTCGCACCGCTCAACTGATCAAACATATCGTCTATCCGTGGCAATGGATAACGATTTCTGATGGTCAACTCATTAAGCTTGCGATAGTCAATGCAAAGCCTAAGAGAGCCATCGGGCTTCTTAACGAAGACCACAGCAGCACCCCATGGCGAAGAACTGGACCGAATGAACTGCTTCGCCTCAAGCTCTACTAACTGCTTCCTGAGTTCCTCATTCTCTTTAGTAGACATCCTCGTGGGAGGACGCCCAACTGGGTGGGAGCCTGGAATGAGATCGATGCGGAACTCAATGGCCCGCTTTGGCGGCAGGCCTGATACCGGCTCGTATATGTCGGGGAAATCCCGAACAATAGGAATACGAGATATGTCCACATCCTCATCTCGTGAATCAAGAGCAAATAAAGTAATATCAGAAATCCCAACATCCTGAAGAGCAATAGCTAACGGAGCGGACGAGTCAGGATGAAGAAGAAATAATATCCGCTCCGAACAAATGATTTTGGCGTCGTACTGAGCGAGCCAATCCGTGCCAAGAATCATGTCAAAGCCCAAATACTCCATAACGTGCAGATTCGCACGGAAAGAAAATCCACAAAGATCAATATCAACATTCTCACAAAGCAAGCTAAGGGTCGTGGATCCACTAATGGGAGTCACAATCCTTAGAGAAGAAACCAAGCAAAAAAAACATCCAAAGACATAATACCAACAAGTTCCTTTGATACGAATGAGTGAGAAGCACCGGTATCAAAGAGAAATCTACAAGATCTACCATGAAGTAAAATAGAACCTTCGAGAACGGAAGGATGCGTACCTCGAGGCTGAGCTGAAGATTTAGGAGCCTTGGCAGCATTAAGCTTGCCAGATCTAGGAGGTACAGTAGGACAAGTGGAATTAAGATGACCCTCTTTCTTACAATAGCGGCAGAAAAGAGGCTTGGGACACTCTTTAAACATATGATCGGTAGATTTAGTTAAGCACGATTCAACGATAGATAATTCATTAAGGAATATTACGGAATATAATAGATTCCTACACAAATTCCTAAGTTATTTATCTAAAGGTGGATATGTTCAATTTGGATTGTATTATAATGTATTGTACCGCGTGTCTGTTCTGTGTTTGTTATGCTTATTTCTGAACCTTGGCTCTGATACCAAGATGTAACGCCCCACTCCGAGACCTATTCTAACAAAGAGTATTACGGAGTAATACCGTCTGTTGGAATAGAGAACAGAGTATAATGGAAGCGACCATATGTAATCAAGCTATAACTATATAGTGAATACGTCGAAATGTGGTATCGTTTTTTTCAAGTGGTTCGACATATCCAATAGATAATTATAATGAAATTACAATGGCTAAGGAAAATAGGTTCAAAACAAACATAATACTAAATGATAACATCATCATCGTAGAACAGACACAGAACATAGGTACAAATATATCGTCAATACAGATCCAAATATCAAAAGGTGGGTACAAAGCCACCGCTCACACATGTGAGTCAAAATATATACATAAGAGACTGAATAATCAGAGTATCAAAATAATGGACAAATATAAAGAGCTATCTATTAGCATAGCAGATAATGTCCAAGCGGAAGCACAGAAAGCTAAGTCCAGAGACCTAACCTGAAATAACTCGGTCTGACCCGAGCGAAAACACTCGGGTCAGGCTAGCTAAACAATCAGTAATAACTGAGATATATAATAATGTGGTACATAAATAAAACAGTACTTCTCCAAAGAGTAGAGTATTATGGACTACATGAATATAATGACGGTCCCTAATCATCAATAAACATCAAAAATCTCCAAAGAGAATATCACACCAAAGTGTTAAATAAATAAAATCGCCTCATATCATCGGCGTAGCCAAAGCTATATAAAGTTGCCCATAGGCAATAATCCCAAGAGTGACCAGAGTCTGTAATCAATGCCTAAGCAAAGATCGATGCTCCAAAGAGCAATAGGGATATACTGAAAAATCAATGAAATCGAATACTGAAATGCAGTGTCCAGAGACACTGTGAATCCACAACGTAATCGCACTTACATCATATGGTTCCATAGAACCAACACCGAATGTCGATACTCGAATGATATAAAAATCATCAGATAATACAAGTATAGCACGTGCACCGACCAGGGTCGTTATTGCCAAGTAATGTAGAGTTGTGATCGATCACTCGCACAGATGCGAAACGCGCGAGACGGCGAGATCCATCCCAGAAGGATATAGGCCGAGGGGCACATGCCAAAAAATTGCTCCATAGAGCAGGTGTCCTGAGACGGTTTCCCAGAGGCGTGGTGACCCAGAGGTCCGGCACTGGCCGCCCAGAGGCTAATGTGTCACAAACTTCTTGGAGAGGAACCCGTAAAGTGTTAACAATGAGTCCTATATCCTACGTTCGCACTAAACGATTTACTAACCAATAGCAAGCTCACACTCCAAACAATAAAAAGTCCACCTCGTATCATCGGTAAACTAGACCCAAAGGTCAAAACGATCAATCGAATAGGTCGGGGATTAACCGGAAAGAAAATACACATGGTTCCATAGGCCGGAGATTTCCTAACCGTTTAAGCACCTTTCCACTTCGCTCGACGTGCTAAAAAGTGAGTGTGAGATTTTTATTATAGAAAATAATTGTGCGAAACGGATTCATAATTGATTTTGAAATCACTTTAAAACGGCCTTTGAAAACTCTCATATTATGGAGTAATTAATTTAATAATTAAAAATAATATTATATAATAATTTCGAAAGCCATTTCGGAGTGAAAAATCCTTTTAAAACCTTTTTATAAAGCCCGTGTACGAAATCCAGAGACAAATCTCAAAGAAATCGATAAAACCAGAAAATCACTGAAAATATTCTAAGTGTTGGAAAATAGTCCAAAACTGACGCGAACCCAAGTTCGTAAAATTATTCGGACCAGCAAACTAAATCCGAATGGCATAAAAATAGGTAGGAACGTAGTCTGAAATTCCTACTTCAGAACACAAAAAGAATTTCTCGATTCTGACTTGAAACGAAGTCGCAGCGACGCTCCAAACTCGGACCCGGACACAGTGAATACACTGTTTCAGGCTGAGATCCGGGTCCCTCTTCGACAGCAATTTCGAAGAGACAAATGAACTCGGATACTAATCAAACTTTGCATGGTTGAAGAACTCGACCTGATCTTTCCAACGAGACCAAAATCGATAATATCCGACAAAGGACGAGCCCGGATGGCGTCGCAAAGTCGGGGTTCGGTACTGAAAACAATGGGAGAAAAGAGACTAAGGCCTGTAGCTATGCACTAACGGAACAGAGATGAAAAAAACCATAATTTTGGCATAGTAAACTTCCAATTCTGACAAAATGAATACAATAAAAGTTGTAGCTTAGATTCTAAGCTTTCCGGAATGACCAAGATCGTCAAATTCGGATCGGGGATGAAAATTTTATGACTAAAACAATTCTCAGATCTAAATTCTATATCACTGTCATTGTGCTCTCGGGACAATAGTAGGAATGCACAGTTTTGACCAAATTAACTTCTAAATTTCATGAAACTCAAAACATGAAAGTTTTAGCTCTAAATCTATGCTTTCCATAACATCCAAAATTATTAGATTTGGATAAGAAACGAGTAATTTAGGGCCAAATCAATTTCAGGTTTCTATTTTATCAACCCTGTAGTTTGTTGTCAGGTCAGCGACAAACAAACGTGATTTCGACCATTCAAACCTCTAAATTAGGCAAAGCGGAAAACATAATAGTTATAGGCTACAGAATAAGCTTTCCAGAACTTCAAAAAAAAAATCTTAATTCCGATTTAAGATGAATGAGATATGCCTAATTTACTCACAGCAACAAACTAATTATAATTTTAGCTAGCATATATTACAAACACCTTATGTGCACTCCCCAAAATGAAAGCAAAGATGATCAAAGAGCTATGATTCACATGTTACATAATAAAACATGTGTTACTAAATGATTTCCGAAATCAAAAGATGGTTAAACACATATTAGAAGAGGTTTTTAGCAATATACCTCTCTAGAAAGCAACAAAGACCACTATAGCATCAACCCAAGTTAGCAAAAGATAATTAGGAGGCTATAAGATCAAAAAACACATAAAACGTGTGTTACCAAATAAATTTCAGAAATTACAAAGATATAAAAACGGATTTGAGGTGGGTATTTGCATTACCTTCGCATAGAATGACTTGCATAAGCTAAAACTAGAAGGAGATGAAGATAGAGGCCATTTTTGTTAAGAAAGCTTTAGGAAATGATTAGGGTTTTGATTAGGGATGAATGAATGAGGTTAGGGGAGTTTCAAATAATTTATAGAGGAGGTTTAGGGTGGGTTATTGGGTTAGGTTTAGTAACCCAATAAGAAGAGAGTTATTTACATGTTTCCAAAAATTAGTCTAAGTGTTCATATATGTTTATAAACTCATTTTTTTATTATCCAAACCCGTTTTAAAATCTCTCCTGAAGTATTTAACTTTCCAAAAATAACATTTTATCCTCATTTTAAAATCCCATATTTCCCATTTAATTAAAATAGCCTTTTTCAAATAAATTTTTGTTATCCCAAATCCTTTTATGCTTCATTAAAATAAATAAAAATCCTAACTTTTATTTATTACTTGGTAATGCAAATCCCGGGTTGTTACAATATGTCAAGGAATATATCTCGTATTTTCATAGTATTCCATTTGTTAAATTCCTTTTCAATCTTGAATTGTTTTAACTGCTCCAAAGGGTTTCAAATCGGGAAGCTTAATGTTGCTTTAGCTTCTGGTGATTCTTCTCAGTCCAAAGGTTTTACTCCTTCTGTTTAGGAAGGTTTTATTTTATTTCATGGCCATCCTATTAGAGTTCTTTTCGATACGAGTGCATCACATTCATTCATATCAAAGGAGCTTATTGATGTTATTCCTTTGGATGTTGTTAATCTTTGTGACCCTTTGAGGATTGTGAATCCTATTTGTGGATTCGCTATTCTTGGTATGTTGTGTGTTGATGTTGGGATTATTCTATGTGGTTTCTCCTTTCATGCGAATCTGCGTATTATGGATCATCTTGGTTTTGATATGATATTGGGTATGGATTGGCTCATCCGTTTTGAAGTTCGAATCCTATGTCCCGAAAGAACTTTATATCTCAAGCATACCGATGCTAGCGAGCAGTTATCTATTGTATTTCGAAGTATAGATCATACTTCGAATGCTTTCATTTCTTCCTTCGAATCTGAGGATGACATTGATAATATTTCGGTTGTTTGTGATTTTTCTGATGTCTTTGAGCCTATTTCGAGATTGCCACCGAAGAGGGAAATTGAGTTCCATATTGATCTTATCTCTGGTGCTCATCCTGTCAATCGTCCTTCCACGAGGATGTCTGCTAAGGAAAATGAGGAACTCAAGCAACAATTAGCTGAGTTGAAAGCCAAGCATTTTATTCGTTCTAGCTCATCTCCTTAGGGCGCCGTCGGTGTCTTCGTTAAGAAGCCAGATGGTACTCTTAGGCTTTATATTGATTATCGCAAGCGTAACGAGCTCACTATCAAAAATATGTATCCATTACCTAGGATCGACGACATGTTCGATCAGTTAAGTGGCGCTAAGCTCTTCTCCCAACTTGATCTTGCTACCGGTTTTCATCAGTTACAAGTTGCGGAAGATAGCATTCCACTTACCACATTCTGCACCCGTTATGCTTCTGATGAATGACTTATTATGTCATTCAGTTTCCTCAGCTTATTTCATCCATTTTATGAATCGAGTATTCTAAGAATATCTCGATAACTCCATTTGTGTATTTATTGATTTTGGATGAAAACATCAATTTAAAATTTTGCAAATCTTTTTCATATGATTTATTCACAATTATAATTGGATTTGTGCTTATCATATAGAAGATGATTTAGTGATTGTATTGCCCATTGAGTGCTTTAAGAATTCTAGTCGATGCGCTTGATCAACGTTATCGATAAGAATCTCCTAAACGCTTTGGTGAGATAATTTGACACAATAAATTGACCTACAAAAAGTAAATTTTTCTAGAAAATGATTTCATAAAGATAATTGTAATTTTGGAAGATTTATCTCATTGTGATATTAGAGACCGTCCTTCAGTTTCTGATTCTCCCGTGCTTTTATTTAGCATGGAAGATCGTCCTAGTTTGTTGGATCGTATTACCGATGCCCAGAAACAAGATCCACATATTGCTTATCTTATTCAGAGTTGTAAATCTGAATCCCGAAGTGATGATCTAAAGGATTTCGATATTGATATTCATGGTTGTATTCGAAAGAAGGGCAGGTTGATCGTGCCTAATGTTTCTAATTTAGAAGTGACATTCTTGAGGACTGTCATCGTTCTAAGTATATTATCCATCCGGGTAGTAGTAAGATGTATGCTGATATGGAACGCTTATACTATTGGGAGGGTATGAAGCGTGATGTTGCAAGTTATGTAAGTCGTTTCATGACTTGTCAACTTATTAAAGCAGAACTCCAGCGTCCCAGTGGTCTTTTGCAGCCTCTTGAGATTCTATTGTGGAAATGGGATCGGATTTCTATGGACTTCATTGATGGTCTACCTCGTTCGAGGTCGGGCCATACTAGTATTTGGGTGATTGTTGACAGATTGACTAAATCAGCCCATTTATTTCCTATCAAGTCCGATCGGACTGCTCCTTTGTTGGCTAAGCTGTTTATTAAGGAAGTCGTTCGACTTTATGGTGTGCCTAGTTCTATTTTTAGTGACAGAGATCCGCTTTTTACTAGGGGTTTCTAGCAGCGCCTTTAGAAAGCTTTGGGCTCTAAGCTCAATCTCAGTACAGCTTATCATCCATAGTTTGATGGTCAGACTGAAAGGGTGAATCAAGTTTTGGAAGATCTCATTCGAGCTTGCATTCTTGATTTTCGGAAATTTATGACGTATTTCATGTATCCCAGCTTCGTCGATGCCTTCGAGATTTGGATTCTATTATTGATCCTCATATGCTGCAAGATCTTGAGATCACACCCGACTTGTCTATTGTGCAAAATCCTATTTGTGTGCTAGCTTTGGAGGTTAAACGCCTTCGGAATAAAGAAGTCCCGCTTGTGAAAATTCAATGGTCCGCAAACCCCAACGATTGCACTTGGGAAACCAGAGAATTCATCGAGCATTTTATCCGGGTTTTCTCTCCTCTTTGGGTGGGGGTGAGCATTTTTGATCTATCTTTTCTGTTTTAATCTTTGTGTGATGAATATTTTGTGTTATAAACAACTTCTAATATGAAAATTGCGGAGACACAATTTTTATAAGGAGGAGTTTGTAACAACCGTGATTTTTGAATTACTGACAAAATAAACAAAAAATTTAAAACAAAAATTTTAAATTGAAGTTTGGAAAATAAATATGCAAAGCAAATTTTGTTAAAAAGTCAGTTGATATTTATAAGTGGTGCACGTTGGAAATGTATTGCAAATTGTTTGTTGCATTGAATATAACTAAGTTGTGTTATATTTTTATTTTTCCTTCACGTGTAAGGCCAAGTGTCACCAAAGTAATAAAGCAAAGTATAAATATTCAGTACTGTCACATTTTTAAAACCAAAAGTAGCGAACACTTTTCCTTGGCTGTCACTCATCTTGAAAAGCAAAGTGGACAGTCTTTTCTGAAAACGCAAAGTTTATAAAGCAATTTATACACAATTGCTGTCACACTAATTTATAAAGCAAATATTTGAACCCACTTTACTACAGCCATCACCATTTAATGCAAGTGTGTACTTTCTCTCCTCTGTTACACGTTGCCTTAAATGCTTTTGTACCCAAATTGTAGCCAGCCCACTTTGCATCGACTTGTTCACATTTTGAAAGAAAGAAGAGAGAGCAGCAACATTTTTCATTTTAAAAAAAAAGCTTCAGTAGCAGTGAGAAGTGTATTAATGGAGGTTCAAGGAATTTAACTTCAAGTGGTTACTTGATGCTAACTGATTTTTGGAAGCAGGTTATAAGTGAGTGCTAAACTCACAAATGCTAATTTATTCACTACTTTTTTTTGTGCATGCCTTTAGCTGACAATTTCATTTTACTTCAAATTTCGTGTGCATGACAATTTTCTATTTTTCATACATGCAAAATTGTTAATGTCATTATATATGAATGCAAGTGTCGGGTTGTTTCACTTATAAACCTAACATGCGTGCTCTGGCCATTTACTTCATGCTTGGAAGTATAAACACATTTTCACGTCATTAGCTTCATTTCATATTGATGATGCGCATGTATATAAATTGCTTTGGCCCTTTTTATTTTTATATTTTTGCGTGTAAGAAATTTACATATGTTAAGTTTTGATTTATTTTTGCGTATACAAGTAGCAGTGTATAAAATAGGGTAGATTGCTATGAACTATTCGCATGCAAGCATGTTATATATGAAAATAGGGGTCATTAGGTGATTGCTTTGTCCTCTGCATGCATACGTATAGTTCATATTTAAGTCCTGGCACTCTTAATTTCATATCAAATTTTTTAACTTGGGTTGCATGCGTGTACTACATATTGCATTGCCTGTTCTTAAAATTTGGTCACACATACTATAATTTGGTCACGTATGCTAGTATTTTGGGTCAACTTCAGTTTTATGCAAGTTAGTATTTACTATTATAGTGCAAACCATGTCTGATTCGGATACAGGTCATGCGCTGCTCATCGTTTCATTTGCTTGCTAATGGAACATCATTGTAACCTTATTTTTTATAAATTTCATTGTACACTCGAGAAGATTCTGCTATTCAAAATAAAATAAAGAAGTTTATATTTTTGTGGACATGAACTGCCTAATCACATAGAGGATGATAAATCTCGCTATTAAATCTTTATTACAGTAAGTACAAACTACTACTCCCTTTTAAAGAGTGGAAGGCTATAAAGGAAGAACTTTCTACATATCATTGATGTCATTAAGATCATATTTTTATTACCAGTTCTCGTTTTTTTTAAAATAAACTTTACTTTAAATATTATGTAATTCAAAAGGGCAAAAGAGGAGCTTGTTCTTTAGAGGGCATGTAATTGCCTGCATCATATAAAGCAAGGTCTAAGATTTCAATTTTCATTTCAGTTTTGAATCTTTTGATCATTCGACAGTTTTAAAATTTAGGTCACTTTCATATCGGTAGTTTCGGTCTCAATTTCTATTTTGGTTTTCATGACACTTTCCATAGAAATACATTGATAAACCATGGTTATTTGTAATTATAAAAGAAAAACCTGTATTTTATGGCCCAGGCAAAAAAAAGAAATTTTTACAGCGGTATTATATTTTTGAAGCGTGTTGTTTTGATGATATTTTGACGAATAAAAATTATTGTTATTTCGACTTCACTAACCGTTAATTTTAAAGTGTATTTTTTAGCGGTTATCCCGCAACACCGATTTGGTATCTGTTTTTACAGTGTTTTGTGAAGCGCAATTTCCTCGTCGAAATTGCTACAGATGTTGCCGTTTTAATCACATGTTTTCAAATCGTTTTAAAATAAAATTGTTTCCAAAAATTTCATAGTTTACGCTTTCAAAAGAATGAGGAATCGATTTAAACGTTTCAGCAAAATTAAAGACCATGAACCCTTACTTTTACTGATTTGATTAATTCTGGACTTGTCCGTTTGAGAATGTAAAATGTTATTTATATACACAATTTGGCACTTTCAAGGAAACGATGAAGAGATTTAAACTATTTAGCAAAAATGCGGAGTATGGAACCATACTTTTACTTTTTCGGTTAATTCCGGACTCGTTAATTGAAATAATTGCTATTTGATGATTTTGATGATTTTGTTAGGCTTTCGAGCTACTCTACTGGACCTTCGGGACATTTTGTTGGACTTCGAGTCATATGATGGACCTTCTGGTCAATTACCAGTACTAGACCTTTAGGTGATTTGTTGGACCTTCGGGTCATTTGTTGGGCGCCAAAAATATAGTACTTGGTAGGCTTCGTCCATATGAGATGCACATGCGGCGTAGCTAAAACTCGCCATCTGCTGGGATCGATCCATCTTTTATGTTGATTTTCTAGTTATCTTATTTTGACTTCTAGATTTTGTGACTGCTGGTTTGTCTAGTTATCTTACTTTGATTTCTAAATTTTTGTGTATTGTTGTTTCGAATTCCATTGTGAATTTGGAAATTTATTTTGATGGAGTTTAATGAGTTTCTTCATTTAAACAAGGTTGATTACTATGTTGTATAGTCTCATCCGAGATTATAATTTTGTGTATAGTCTCATCCGAGACTATAGTTTTGTGTATAGTCTCATTCGAGATTATAATTTTGCGTATTGCTGTTTTGAATTCAATTGTGAATTTGAAAGTTGATTTTAAATTGAGATTTCTTCATTTAAACTATGTTGATTATTTATGTTAAATAGTCTCATTCGAGATCATAATTGATTTGGTTAAGTGTTGTTTATCATACACTTATTTCTGAAGTTTAAATTAGACTGATCCTTTTAATATTTTCTTTTAAATAATACTCGGGTCAGACTAAGTTATTTCAGGATAATCGCTATCTCTGATTCAGTTGCTGCTTTAGCTTTTGGAATTTCACATCATCTTTTGTCTAGACTTCGAGGTGTTTCTTTTTGGTGCATTGACTCTCGTCTCATGTATGTTGATGACATGTAAATGTACATTTGGTTTATGTGAACTATCGATTGTTGTAGCATTTATCCAGACTTGTCTTCCGCTATATATCTGTTACTTCTGTTCTGATGTGATTATACTTATCTGTATTGTTATTATTATGAGTTGTTCTGAATTTTTCTTTAGCCACCGTAGTTTCGTTTTAGATTTGGATTCAATATATATCTTTGGAAGTAATTTACACAACTCCTATCGATGTACTCAATACTCGTCTAAGGCATAACTTATGGATGGTCGCTTCTAACAAGCCTTATTCTTCGCAATAGCAGACGTTATTCCTTATAATAACCTTTGTTATTGTGAGCATAGAGGTGGGCATCACATCAAGTTCCAAGAATGTGTCAAAGGTCCTCAACAGCACTGCAAATGTGAAAAACCGCAAATCCGTACCCTTTGAATCGACAATAATACACACATGTCCGACCCAAAAAGCACAGACCGACGGAAAGTCAAGAGAAAGAAAAGAAGAGAGAAGAAGAGAAGAGAAGAAAGAGAGAAGATAGAACCAAAACAGAACAATACAAAATCTCACATCGCAGCGGAAAACATATAATATCATATCAATAATCTTTACAAAACAGAACTGTATATACATACATCAATCAGAGTTCAACAATCAATCAATAGTTATCAGCCTGAACAGTTATAATAACTTGTCCTTACAATTGCTGATAATGTAAAACAACTAAGCAATGCAGCGGATAATCAAGCAAATACGGATGTACGAAAATGAAGATCTCCAGCTCTCTTGCTGAAGCTCCAAAAGCATCAAATTTAGACCTGTAAATATACTCGGTCTAACCCGAGCATTCAAAGGGAAGAACATCCAGATCAGTCTGGTAAACCAACGTGAGAAACACACTCAACTGAATTTATTAAATTACCAAACTTTTCCTTAGTTTTCAAAACAAAAGTATCTCGTAAGACACTCCCACACTTAAACACGAACATGTTTTTACGTTACGATAACTAAAACATTTCTTTCATATCAAATCCTCTTATATTATACAAGTGTCTAGTATATACAAATAATATTAATCATAGTCGAAATGGTTACCCATATAGCATTTCGAGGCTATTCATTACACCTTTACAAACAAAATCGCAGCTCGTAGTGGGTTTGGGATTTCCATACAAATGACCAGGTGAAGGTACTACCTTCCGGCAGTACATCTCTAGAAGAATGCACCGAGGACCATCACAAAGGATCCTCTACCAACATAAGACCAGTCCACCTCTATAACTAGATGGTACCGAATATATCATCCTTCGGTCGTTACCGACCTTTACCGAGGGCCCTCTAGCTTACAAACCACAATAATCAAATACATGACGCCATAGCGTGTAAAGATATCTAGAAGATGATGATCATACCCTAATGGGAGCGACCCACTTAGCCTTGCCGCATCTAACCCTGTTTTGGTCATTTCCAGTTGATGAGGCATGACAAGGTAACGATTACCTTTCACAATCACATATCACATCACTTTGAATGCCATACGGCCATTTCCGTTGACTACTAATTGCCTTCCACAAAAATACAACCCTTAAGCTCATACGTCTTAAGGAGGGTGTTAAGCTAAGAGAAGTTGCCTTCTCCGCCACTACTAATGTACGTTTGTAAAAACCAATGTACTTAATCTTTAGAAATGCAATGTCAGACAACATCCACACAAATTGTTCAGGAACAGGACAAACCGAAGGTACTTTCCTACCACATCCTGTCGGGAAATCCCTAGGATTAGTAGCGAAGAGTCCTCGCATTGGATATTTCATAATGAAGAGACCACTGCTAATGGATGCATATTGGGATTTTAACCCCAAACGATCAACAAGCAGTCCCCCACTATGAAACTCCGGAATATCAATATCATCACAAGCAACCTGTACAATTGTCGCATATTCGTTGGTTCGAAGTGGTTTTCAGATAAATCTGATCCCGATCTCCTCGCACCAACAACGCAAAAGAGTTTCTCAACCTCACATAGAAACTAAGTCTCATAGACTTATCATGTCTCCAACTTTCAACTTGCTATTCTTCGGCCAAGAAGGAAGCTCGATAGATTGGCGTAATACTCCTCACTATACGAATCAACATCCTCAATACAAACGATAATCAAGCCTACAAAGAAGGCTACGTACTAAGTGTATGACTAAATAGTTCCCACACCAACTCGAGGAACTAAATTTTGGCCAATTTTGATAGTCAGCTATTTAACTATCAAAACAAGCAAACAAATATTCAGCACCATAATAATCACTAGGCCCTTTTAATTAATCATTTATTAATTAAATCATTTCCCAAATACTCACTTCAAATTATCTTTAAGTAAAGATATAATCACAAAACATTTCACCTCATATTGGAAAACATTTCCATACACTTATTTAATAATAAGTAATTCACAAATCAATTTATTTTCAACACTTAGAAAATATTATATATACTTAAATCACGATTAAGTATATATTTTATTCTTTAAGGAAACCGTTCTCTTAAACATCTTTTATTTGGGTCAAAACGAATATTGCGTAAAACATCGTTACGACAACCCAAAATCACTAGTATAGGGATTCAAAAATAAGATAGATATATAAACCCTAATACTATACAAAAATATTTCCTTTCGAAAA
The DNA here is from genome assembly GCA_030765085.1 of Allium cepa. Lineage (NCBI taxonomy): Eukaryota > Viridiplantae > Streptophyta > Magnoliopsida > Asparagales > Amaryllidaceae > Allium > Allium cepa. The sequence goes on from CM060945.1 coordinate 445,230,905, forward strand.
TCATTTACTATAACAACAGTGTTATAGTCCATCATTTCCTTACTTCTCGAAAACGTCTATTTCAACGATGAATGTTGAAATCTATGTATTCGATATTTAACAAATTTTAAAACCATTTTTAAGACATTTTATTCCATTTAAAATATCACTTCCCAAAACATTTCTTTAATATATTCACTGTCCAAAATCATGAATATAAATCGTTTATCAAATTTAATATTATTTCAACATTTAATTCCAAGGATAATTCACTGTCAAAAATCGTGAATAAAATTCCTTTAAATAAACTTCTATATTTAACTTATCAAAATCAATTGATTTTGAAGTATAAAACAATGTTTATAAATTCCATTCATATTTTATAAAAAAATCAATTTATAAATTCTCTTTACTAACCAATTCTACATATATCTCATTTACAGCCAAAATCCAATTTATAAGCTAATTCCTTATAAATTATTTATTTACAACTTTCATTCTTTTATAACTTCACAAATTCACAAATCTTAATCACTTATAAGATTCATTTATCATTTCATTTTAACACTTATAAAACTCCTTTATAATTCCATTATTTCGATTTATGAAAATTCAATTTTATTAATCTTATATATAAACCTTTTTTAATAAATCAATAATCTCAATTTATACTATTTCACAAAATAGTTAACTTCCTATTTCAAAAATCATATTCTTATTACATTTCCCAAAAATCATAATTTTTACAACAATACAAATTATAACATTTATTTATTTAAAATAATCCATTTCTTTTAACAATTCAAAATTAATAAGATATCTATTCTCAAAATCACTTGAAAATCCTTTTAAATTTGGAAACCATCACTTTAACATTTTTAAAATTCCAAAATAGGCCCAATGCTGCAACAACACTAAATACATCAATCATGGAATCCAAAATATCATATATCATATGATAATAGAATATATATCAATATTTGTAAATATATCTATATTGGTGAGGAATCCAGTTGGATCCCTCTAACTTGTCATCTGTAACAAATATACATATTAGAATATGTGTACAATGTCCGCATCGAGGCAGACGCGCGTACAAAGGGTCATCGGCTCATACACCGGAACGCATAGGGTAATCTGCTCCACTAGGCAAGTATATATCCAAATACCAATCAATATATCATATATCATCCAAACAATCATCAATCATCATATAATAAATTATTTCTTACTTATATAAAAATATTGCTTGTAGTCGTTACGATAGCGATTTATTCCGATTAAAATTAAACAAGCGTTTAATTTTAACCAAAATTTTCACTAGCTCAAATAAATCCCAATCCAGCTCCACAGCGTAGTTCTTGTCAATACGGACATAATGTTATTCGCTTCGTCAAAAACGGACATCGTATGAAGCAGTTATCACGTTTTAAACATTATACGAATTATAACAAATAAATTTACTATTTTCTTTTTTTATTTTTAAACCTTTAATAAATCACGACCGTTGCTTTCAACATTTCAAATCCAGCACATTAGATGTTGCTTCTTCCCCTCCTAGGCTTTCACAAACGAAATAACCCAACACCGCCGTTTTGCCCTAGCTAGCCGCGCCACCATCGTTGATCGCAATGACGATCGAAGATCACCTACGAACGCCCTACGCTTGCTCTACTCTCGCCCTAAATCTCATGCAGCTCGGCCCTTTGATGGCCTCTAAAATCATAGCAAAACATGCGGCCTTTGAACATAATTTTCCGACGATCGGCTCGACTATAATCGATCATAGCCGTTGGATCGATGGATCTCGACGAGCCTGACCATTTTCCAGTTGAAAGTTTCTTGTAATAACGCGCATATTCGAAGAAAATGGAGGAGGAAGATCGAAGATCTCCGGCCATTGAAAAGCTAGAGGCGGCTAGGGTATAAAACCCTAATATTTTGCAAAATAGAAAAATTGATGTCCTTTTGTTGAAAATTTGACGACGCTATTCATCTCGAAAATTTTCAAACTCGAAATAAAGCGTGCCGCTTGTCATTTATAATTTTTTACCCCTATTTCGAACGCAATGGAATATATATCATCTTCCAATTCGATCGTATTTGGAAGATAGGTTTTCGAATCAACTATTTAAATTTAAAATTCACTTAGACAGATTTCTACGCGTTTTAGCTTGCCCCGGAAAAACCATAAATCCGACTGACATGAAATTTGAAATCTTGCAACAATATAATATTACAGATCCAATAAAACTATTTTCATCAAAATCCGAGACTATTTAAAAAATGGCTATTTTTACTCGTCAATTAAATATTAAAATATTCAATTTCTACAATTTAACTTTTAATTCAATTTTAAAAGTTCTCTAACATCATTCTAATTCAAATAGAATTTAAGACAACTTTATAAATCATTTTTATTCATTTTAAATTCAATCTCCAATTATTTCTATAATTTCAAATATTAAATCAACAATTTAATTATCCAATTAAATCACTATATTCAAAATATAAGTTATTTAGCTTATAAAATTTACTTGTGAATATTTAAAATCAACTAAATATATCAATTTCAAATGACTGAAATTCTAGGTCGTTACATTCTCCCATACTTAAAAGAACTTCGTCTTCGAAATTACCAAGTAAGAAAAAACCATAAAATCCATTAACTTTTCTAAAACAAATCGTTCAAATTAGATTACCAAAAGTTTAAACTTTTTAACTTTTCTCAAAATCCATTAGTTAAACTTCTTACAAAAACTTTACTAAGTTTTCAAATACATTCATAGTTATCTTTTCATAACCAAGCACTATCGTTTAACTTTTAATTCAAAAATCAAACTTTAGTTACCAATATTTTTCCAACTTTCTAACGCCTTTAATTTCAAAAAAAATCGCCAGCGTCTCCTTTACACGGTTCGATCGTAGTAGGATCACAACACACACACACACACATCTCATCATCGAGGATGAGGCATCCCAAAGGAAAAATGTGTAAAAGTACGATATGTAATTCGAGATATGTACCTTATATATTATTAGCAGCATATATGGCTAATATAGCACCAAAGCGAGCTCCAAAAGCGAAGCAAGCGCCATACGCACCAACTAAACACTCAACAAACCATAAGAAACATGTATATATGAAAGTAATATCAATATACAACATATATCTGTGACGACCCGGTATTTTAGCAGTATTATTTTAATAGATATTTAATCTAATTTAAATAAAATATAAACTGATCATTTTAAAATGAATAAATCATCTGGAAATAATTGCCATTTGTTTATATAGATTTGTATTTTTGAAAGGGAAATTTGATTTTGAAATTTAAAATAAATCTCTTAATAATATTTATAATAAAGTCTATTAATATAAAATATAAAATATAAAATTTAAGTATAAGTAAACATATGAATATAATTTAAATATAGATAGTTAGAAATGAAAATAACAGAAAAACAAGGATGAAGTAATTTCAATATAAACTGGAAATTTGTAATCACAAGGTATAAAATAATACCAGACAAATATGTGTACATGAATTGTGGAAGCTAGAAAGTAATAAAACAAGATATCTTCATATACAAAAATCCAATGTCTACCTGCAAAGTGTATATATGCATACAACATAAGTTTTGAATTTTAAGAACAAAGTATATAAAAAAAAGGAGAGACAAGTGTACATATATATGAAGTGTGAAAGCAAGAGGACAAATATTTACATACAAAATATCTTCTACCTACAAGTATACATACACATAATTTATGTAAACAAAAGAGGAGACAAGTTTTTAGGCCTAGCATACAACCTTCCTAGTTAAGCCTACAAAACATATTCAAAGTCAAAGCATGTCACATTAAAACAAGTCAGCATACAAAATCTGAAATCTAGCCGACAAAAAAAAAAAAAATATTGCTGTGTACAAACTACAGCCTACTTTTTCTCTGTATATACCTCTACCTTGTTCCATTTTCATTCATTCGAACACAAACTAAACTAAATTAATTTCATACCTTTAAACTGAAGCAAAGACAAGTTCAGGGATTCAACTCAACATAAGATAAATCAAAATCAGTTCGAATCAACATCAGAGTCTAGTTCAAAGAAGTAAAGTTGTTCTCTGTTTCCATAAAACTGTGAGTATCAGCTTTTATAAAAAAAACTTAAGTACCCTTAAGTCTGGTTACATGTTCTTTTGGGTTGGACATTGTATGTTTTGTATGTTTATACAAGTGAATTGATTGGATGTATATATGTGTGCCATTACTGTTATATTATGTACCCCTGTTCTCAGTATTCAAGCTTAAGTTTAAAAATTCATGTACTCTTGATCCATTTGCTGCTAGGACTTAGTTCATAAACAAAAGTTGTTGTTTCATCCTAGATTAAAGATTAAAATTTGATTTAAGTTAAAATTGTTTTGAAATTGCTCTGGAAACTGAGTAGAACAGTGTAAGTTTGATTTATGCTAAAATTCAGACATAGAAATTCACTGATTTAAGCATACAATCTGAAACAGTATCCAAAATCATGATTTTTAAAACTCGAATCACAATTTTTAGAAGAAGATTAAGGGGACAGATCGGGTTTGATCAATTTAGGAGTTTTGGGTTGCCTCTGGTGATCTGGTGGCTTGGCATGGTCGGAATTCTTACTGGTGGTAGTGGAGCCATCAGAGAGGTCAGTAAAAATGTCAGGACGGTGATCTAAGCGTTGGGGTAACGGCGATGATCAATTTTTGTTTCTAACCCTAAATTTTGATGGTGGTCAGTAAATGATCCACCACGTTTTCTCTAGTGGATCGAGTGCTACAAATTTTTGGGAAATCGAGGTGGGTATGTTGGCGAGTGTGTAGCCGGAATTGCAGATAATCCGGTGGTCATTGTGGTGAGTACGAGAAGTTTTCAGGGTAGGTTTTTGGTCCCATTTTTGAGCAGTGACGCTCGATTTTGATTTCGAGATTGATGTTCGAGTTGGATAGTCGTAATCGAGTGTGGAGTGGATCGGTGACTTGTTGACATTAAGGGGTGGATTCAGATCACCGGCGGCCATCTATGCACGTGCACTGGTGCACGATATGTCAGGTGAAGATGTAGATTGGGAAGAAGATGTTGCTTAGGGAACGAACCTGAAGTGCACTAGGATTTTGCTTAAGAAATAGGATAGGATTGCTGGGCTTCGAACTCGAGAATTTGGGTTAGGTTGTTCCTGTCTTGTGTGATGTTGTCCAGTTCTGTCTGAATGAAATATAAGAAGAAGAAAAATTTTGATTTAGACAAATTTCTCAATTCATTCCTTTGAAATGTTAAGTGTTGATTGAGTTTAAGATAAATAAAAAGGTTAGAGATGGATTTTGTTAAATTTATTAAGTTAAAGGTGTTTTCATAATATACACAACCTTTGTTTGAAAATTTACCTTGAATGAAAAACTTGATATTGAAATTAAGAAATGATTTGAAGGTGGAGTGATTTTATATCCTCAATTTAACTTGTAAGGTTAAAGCAAATAAAATGGTGATAGATTAATTTCCTAAAGTCTATTGAATAAGGATTTAAAATAAAAATAAAAATTTAATGAAGATAAAATGGTTTATCTTTTAAATAAATTAAAGTCTTAGGTAATTAGTGATTTATTAATTATGTAAGTAAATAAAGGATAGTAAATACTAAATGAGATTAATTGAGATTAAGTAATGATGTGATTAATGATTATTCGTTAAATGTAATTAATTAAAAGAATTAATTACTGGAAGTAATTAGGGGATCATTAATAACGAGGTTAATTTACAGATAATTAATGTGAATAGTTAAGGCTAAATTATTTAAGTGGTAATTAAAGATTTAATTAATGATCAAAGTTAATTAATTGAAGATGATTAACCAAATGGATAATTACTTAATGAAAGTAATTAAAGGGTAAATTACTTAAGGAATGTAATAAGAAATTAATTAAAGGATTGATTAATTAAGGAAATTAATTAAGGGTTAGTCAATTAATAAGTATGATTAATTAAAGGATATTTAATCAAGGTAACTGGTTCAGGAAAAATTAATTTGTGAAATTTATTACGGATCAGTGCAATTAATGTGAATGGGTGAGAGTTAATTAATTTGTGTAATTAATTAAGGGAAATTACTTAATGTAATTAAATTATGATAAATCAAGAATGATTAATATAGATAGAAAATTAGTGAATCATTAATTAATTGGTTTGTCATTAATTAATTAATGATTAGTAAGTAGGATTTAGAAGTAATTGAAGTAGTTAATTTTGTTCATAACTAGTTAAGTAAATTAATTACAGATGGTGTGGTTGATAAATCTTGCTTATGAATAATTGAATGATATAGTATGCCTAGATTAGTTAATATTTTTGTTATGAGTTGTGTGATGCTATGTGATATAATATGTTTTGGCTAAACAGTGACATCCTTTATTTAAAAGCAAATTGTATTTCACTTGAATAATTTGGGTTAAGATGGTATTGAATTCGAAGAGACCGAAGTCGGGTATTAGTAAATACCCGAAATCCCTTCGATTCTTTAAAATTGATATGTGGAATCAATAGGGTGTAATGGAATGATTTAAGTGAATTGGACCATTTAATCTAAGTTCTGGCACTTAAAAATTGATGTGTGAAATAAGTGATGTCTATAACAACTTGTGAAGTGAAAATTGATATAAGTTACCCGGGTTTATATGAGTTGTATGCTTTGGTATTCCATGTTAGATGGGTTTACTCACGCTGGTTTCCAGCCTGACCCGGGTGTTACTTTAATGTAATGCTCGGGTCAGACCGAGTATTACAGATTTTCAGGTAGGTACGTTTGGAGCTCAGGAGGCGAGCTGGATGGCTAACGTATAGAGTATTTCCGCTGTAGTGTATTATTGTGTATCTGAGACATGATTTGTATATGTCCAGTATCTGTATATATGTGTAACTCTGATGTATATTAAATGTAATTAACAAATTTAGTATTCTTCTTTGAACTGTTATTTATTATTATATTTTATCCGCTGCGAATGTGAGTTGTTGATATTTTCTGATCTTCTTCTTCTATCTCTTTCTTCTTTTTCATAACTATCTGGAATTTTCGGGTTCGAAAATTCCGGTTACAGTTGGTATCAGAGCTGAAGGTTAAGCGAGAACCTTGGCTCTGGTGGGAATTTCTCATTAACTAGAGTTCGAAGTACTCTAGAATGAGTTGAGTGTATATATATGAGAGCGTACTTGTTATTTGCTTATAAAGGTTTTATATGATTTTATATAAAAGTATAGTTTGATATATAAAGCAATGAATATTGAGGTGGATGGTTGTTAAATTAATAGAATTAAGTTAAGAAGTAATATAAAATACAGCCAAACTGAAATCTTAATTCGTAATTAAATTAAATGGTGAAATACAACCAAATTAAAATTAAATACAAATAAGTTTAAAATGAAATGTTGTAAGGAAGTAAAAACATTTGGGTAAGTATAACTTAGAAAATGGAATTGAAAATACCTGAGTGGTAAAATTTTGAATCTAGGTCCAGAATTTGAAATTCGTTTCAAAGTACTGAAAGAAATAATACATAAGTATTATTTGAATAAAAGGGACTTGTTGCAAACAGTGGGTTGTTTGGAAATTTGATTTGAATTTAAAACCAAAGGTGGTTTAAAATTTTAAAATATGGCAGGGAGGGCCAAGAAAAAAAATATGTATAGATGTATGGATATACATGGTATTAAAGATAATTTGAAATAAACTCTAAGGTGTTGAGTTTAGATTTTCCCTGAAGTGTGATATAAAAACCCAGAGTGATATAAGTCTTGAACTTATAAGAGGGAAAGAATTTTAAAAATTAAAGTGGAAACTCGAATTGGGTTGATTGGATTAAGCAAATTGAAATTTAACTTGGAAGAAGTTAAATAAGTTTGAATGAACAACTTGAATAGGAAATTTCAAGATGAAATTGGAATTTAACTTGGTGAGTTGAATGGTTAATTTAAATTGGGAGTTTTTGTGATCTCAAAATGAGTTTGAGATCTGGAAATTGAGAAATGGATGGATGTTTTAAAATAAATTGGATGATACCATCCTATTGTTGTTAAAAATCTTTAAAACGGTGGATCGGATTTGTTTAATAAATGAAAAATGAAATGTGGTTACGGATGTGAAATTACTTAAAATTGAAAATTTAAATAATTGAATTTGTAAATTAAAGTCTGGAAGATAAAATTTAGTAATAAATTAAATTTTAGAATAAATTTGAATTGAACTCTTATTGGAACCTTGAAATGAGTAAGTAAAGATAATTTAAAATGAAAATACTAGAATTTGAGCTCGAAAATTAAATTGTTTAAAAGATTTTAATAAGGGTTAACTTGGTTTAAAAGGGTTAAACCAACTTTAGAGAGTTTAACTCGAATGTATATAATTCGAGATGGTTTAAAAATTTGGGATTGAAATTGAATTAGTCCAAAATTAAATCTGACTTAAATTAATTGGACTTGTGATTGAAGGTGTATAAGTCTTTCAAATGGAAAATTTGGGAATTGAATGGATATTAGCCCAAAGTGATTGGAATAACATGAGATTATAATTTGAAATATAATTTCAGAGAATATTTGAAAATAAAGTAAGATGAAAATTCAAGAGTAATGTGTAAATATGAATTGGATGGATTGGGAGTTTGGAAATTTTGGGAAATTTAAAATTCCTTTGGGTTTGAAAGTGGTTTCCAAAGGTTTTGGAGAAATAATAGGATTATTTCAAAAATATTTTTGTGATTGAATTGAAAATCTGGGAGATTTGGAGTTAAAAATGTTTGGAAGTGTTTTTAAAAGAGATAAAAGCATTGAACTCTTTCGGTCACTGGAAAATAACGTCGGTGATGACTGCAGCATTATCGATGGTTATTTTCAAGTTTCTAAAAGAGAAAATTGCTACCAAATTGTTTTAAATTGGAATTGTAGGAGAGCTGGGTTTGGTTTAAGATTCAAAGGGATAATTGAGTTTGTCAAAGAATATTGAATATAGTTGAATTCTAAGGTGATACCGGAATTTTGGAAATTGTTTAAACTCTGGAATCTTGTTTAAAATGTTTATGGAATAATAATAATATATTGGCTAAATAAAATGTATAATTTCGAGTTAAAAGCAAATGTGAATGTAATTGATTATAAATAGAAGTGTAAAATTTAAATTATAATTAAAGTTGAATAAAAAAAATCAAAAAATGAAAAATAAAAAAAATCAATCAATGAAATGGAATTTGATATGGGATTGGGGTAAGTCAATCTCAAGGGAAATTGAAGTTAGAATTGAATCAATTTAAATGGGAGTGGAAATTTAAATTGAATTGTTGGGAAAGTGAACAGTTTGACTTTGGACTATTTTCAATAAAAATTGTTTTCAATATAAACTTATTTTTCCGAGCTATTAAATAAATACAACCTTTCTTTATTAAAGCCAAATTATTTTATACTTGTTTTACAAATATTTTGGAGCTATTTAACCATTTTTCAACTGTTTTCTGAACTAATTACTATTTTTCAACTAAGTTACGAATTAATTACTTTTTTACAACTAATTTGCAAATGTCTAAGATTTCTATAACTATTTAACTATTTTCCAACTGTTTTACAATTATTTAACTATTTTACAGTTATTTTGCAAACTAATAATTATTTTTCAACTACTTATCTATTTTAAAATTTTCAAGCTATTTTCTAAATATAAACTGGTCGGAGTTCAAACTGTTATTGATTAAATACCCAACTGGGATACGAATTGAGGTAATAATCCAAATGGGATTAAGGAAAATGTGAATAAGTAAATAAAAATTTAAGTGAATGTGAATAGAAAAGAAATTGATATGGGAAAGAGTAATCAAATTTGAATATTTGATTTTGAGTAAACAAAGTTATATCTTTGTTATATATTCTCCCCTTGTTGAATCTATTACTGGAAGAAAAGGATTTTGGGAGTGTTGGAAGTATAAAAGGAGTTTATACAAATTCGAAAGGATCCAAAGTTTTAAAAATTATATATATCTGAATATAAAGGATCTTATGAGGATTTTAAAAGGGTTTTGAGAACCTTTGGTTTGGAAAGGCTTTTGATTTTGGGGTAAAATCAATATTGGTAATTGGAAAGCCTATTTTGAGAATTATCGATTTTGGAATTATCGATTTTGTGTAAAGGAGCTTTGATAAAATTCATACTAGGTGTATGATTTGAAAGATACTATATGTGTATAGTATAAAGTGTTTTGATGATGGCTCTAGGAAAAAAGGCGCTCCCTTGAAATGGACTTCTTAGGAGTACCACTGGGTGGTGCTGCCTTGAGCCCAAGGGGGGTTCTAAAGTTGATCCTTTGAGGAGTCCGGACAAAACTAGTTCCTGAGGATTATGAGTAGTGTACCATAGCGAAAGTCGTGTGTGCCGCTGAGAGCCAACAGTCTGCGTTTGATTTTATATCGGTAGACTGCGACCTATGGTATACCACATAGCGAAAGTCATGTGTGCCGCTGAGAGCCAACAGTCTGCGGTTGAGTTTATCTCGATAGACTGCGACCTATGTAGGAGTGGAGGAGTTTCATTTTGACAGCGAAAATCAGAGGGCCGCTGAGAGCCTGCAGTTACATGGACTTTTGCTGCGATGGCAACGTAACCCTGGATGTAACTGTGATCTGTTGTGTGGGGGTTCCATGGCGCAATCGAGAGTGCCGCTGAGAGCCTGCAGTTACATGGACTTTCGTTGCGACTGCAACGTAACCCTGGTATGTAACTGTGACCATGGAATGAGGGTGATGATTTCCAGAGCATTGTCCCTAAAGATATTTCTCTATTTTAAAAACTGTTTCCGATATTTTCAATAAAAATTTTTCCAAAGCATTCTCACCAAAGAGATTTCCTCTATTTTCAAAAACTGTTTTCTATATTTTTAATAAAATTATTTTCGAAGTATTTTCACTGGATGTTGAAACGGGTCTGCCGAGTGCTTATAGATTTCCGGTCGTACGCTTGATCAACGTATGACCGAATTTCTGTGAGAACAAGGATGGTCTTGTCGAAACATCGAGTTATAAAAGTATTTGTATAAAAACTATTTTAGAAATATTTTATAGAATTTTAAAGTAGTTTTAAAACGATCAAAACAAATTTATCTGATTTTAAGCATTTTAATAAGTCTGACTTCGTTTCTTTTCGAGGACGAAAAGTTCTAAAGGGGGAGGAATGTGACGACCCGGTATTTTAGCAGTATTATTTTAATAGATATTTAATCTAATTTAAATAAAATATAAACTGATCATTTTAAAATGAATAAATCTTCTGGAAATAATTGCCATTTGTTTATATAGATTTGTATTTTTGAAAGGGAAATGTGATTTTGAAATTTAAAATAAATCTCTTAATAATATTTATAATAAAGTCTATTAATATAAAATATAAAATATAAAATTTAAGTATAAGTAAACATATGAATATAATTTAAATATAGATAGTTAGAAATGAAAATAACAGAAAAACAAGGATGAAGTAATTTCAATATAAACTGGAAATTTGTAAGCACAAGGTATAAAATAATACCAGACAAATATGTGTACATGAATTGTGGAAGCTAGAAAGTAATAAAACAAGATATCTTCATATACAAAAATCCAATGTCTACCTACAAAGTGTATATATGCATACAACATAAGTTTTGAATTTTAAGAACAAAGTATATAAAAAAAGGAGAAACAAGTGTACATATATATGAAGTGTGAAAGCAAGAGGACAAATATTTACATACAAAATATCTTCTACCTGCAAGTATACATACACATAATTTATGTAAACAAAAGAGGAGACAAGTTTTTAGGCCTAGCATACAACCTTCCTAGTTAAGCCTACAAAACATATTCAAAGTCAAAGCATGTCACATTAAAACAAGTCAGCATACAAAATCTGAAATCTAGCCGACAAAAAAAAAAGTATTGCTGTGTACAAACTGCAGCCTATTTTTTCTCTGTATATACCTCTACCTTGTTCCATTTTCATTCATTCGAACACAAACTAAACTAAATTAATTTCATACCTTTAAACTGAAGCAAAGACAAGTTCAGGGATTCAACTCAACATAAGATAAATCAAAATCAGTTCGAATCAACATCAGAGTCCAGTTCAAAGAAGTAAAGTTGTTCTCTGTTTCCATAAAACTGTGAGTATCAGCTTTTATAAAAATAAATATAAGTATCCTTAAGTCTGGTTACATGTTCTTTTGGGTTGGACATAGTATGTTTTGTATGTTTATACAAGTGAATTGATTGGATGTATATATGTGTGCCATTACTGTTATATTATGTACCCCTGTTCTCAGTATTCAAGCTTAAGTTTAAAAATTCATATACTCTTGATCCATTTGCTGCTAGGACTTAGTTCATAAACAAAAGTTGTTGTTTCATCCTAGATTAAAAATTAAAATTTGATTCAAGTTAAAATTGTTTTGAAATTGCTCTGGAAACTGAGTAGAACAGTGTAAGTTTGATTTATGCTAAAATTCAGACATAGAAATTCACTGACTTAAGCATACAATCTGAAACAGTATCCAAAATCATGATTTTTAAAACTCGAATCACAATTTTTAGAAGAAGATTAAGGGGACAAATCGGGTTTGATCAATTTAGGAGTTTTGGGTTGCCTCTGGTGATCTGGTGGCTCGGCATGGTCGGAATTCTTACTGGTGGTAGTGGAGCCATCAGAGAGGTCAGTAAAAATGTCAGGACGGTGATCTAAGCATTGGGGTAACGGCGATGATCAATTTTTGTTTCTAACCCTAAATTTTGATGGTGGTCAGTAAATGATCCACCACGTTTTCTCTAGTGGATCGAGTGCTACAAATTTTTGGGAAATCGAGGTGGGTATGTTGGCGAGTGTGTAGCCGGAATTGCAGATAATCCGGTGGTCATTGTGGTGAGTACAAGAAGTTTTCAGGGTAGGTTTTTGGTCCCAGTTTTGAGCAGTGACGCTCGATTTTGATTTCGAGATTGATGTTCGAGTTGGATGGTCGTAATCGAGTGTGGAGTGGATCGGTGACTTGTTGACATTAAGGGGTGGATTCAGATCATCGGCGGCCATCTATGCACGTGCACTGGTGCACGATATGTCAGGTGAAGATGTAGATTGGGAAGAAGATGTTGCTTAGGGAACGAACCTGAAGTGCACTAGGATTTTGCTTAAGAAATAGGATAGGATTGCTGGGCTTCGAACTCGAGAATTTGGGTTAGGTTGTTCCTGTCTTGTGTGATGTTGTCCAGTTCTGTCTGAATGAAATATAAGAAGAAGAAAAAATTTTGATTTAGACAAATTTCTCAATTCATTCCTTTGAAATGTTAAGTGTTGATTGAGTTTAAGATAAATAAAAAGGTTAGAGATGGATTTTGTTAAATTTATTAAGTTAAAGGTGTTTTCATAATATACACAACCTTTGTTTGAAAATTTACCTTGAATGAAAAACTTGATATTGAAATTAAGAAATGATTTGAAGGTGGAGTGATTTTATATCCTCAATTTAACTTGTAAGGTTAAAGCAAATAAAATGGTGATAGATTAATTTCCTAAAGTCTATTGAATAAGGATTTTAAAAAAAATAAAAAAATTAATGAAGATAAAATGGTTTATCTTTTAAATAAATTAAAGTCTTAGGTAATTAGTGATTTATTAATTATGTAAGTAAATAAAGGATAGTAAATACTAAATGAGATTAATTGAGATTAAGTAATGATGTGATTAAAGATTATTCGTTAAATGTAATTAATTAAAAGAATTAATTACTGGAAGTAATTAGGGGATCATTAATAACGAGGTTAATTTACAGATAATTAATGTGAATAGTTAAGGCTAAATTATTTAAGTGGTAATTAAAGATTTAATTAATGATCAAAGTTAATTAATTGAAGATGATTAACCAAATGGATAATTACTTAATGAAAGTAATTAAAGGGTAAATTACTTAAGGAAAGTAATAAGAAATTAATTAAAGGATTGATTAATTAAGGAAATTAATTAAGGGTTAGTCAATTAATAAGTATGATTAATTAAAGGATATTTAATCAAGGTAACTGGTTCAGGAAAAATTAATTTGCGAAATTTATTACGGATCAGTGCAATTAATGTGAATGGGTGAGAGTTAATTAATTTGTGTAATTAATTAAGGGAAATTACTTAATGTAATTAAATTATGATAAATCAAGAATGATTAATATAGATAGAAAATTAGTGAATCATTAATTAATTGGTTTGTCATTAATTAATTAATGATTAGTAAGTAGGATTTAGAAGTAATTGAAGTAGTTAATTATGTTCATAACTAGTTAAGTAAATTAATTACAGATGGTGTGGTTGATAAATCTTGCTTATGAATAATTGAATGATATAGTATGCCTAGATTAGTTAATATTTTTGTTATGAGTTGTGTGATGCTATGTGATATAATATGTTTTGGCTAAACAGTGACATCCTTTATTTAAAAGCAAATTGTATTTCACTTGAATAATTTGGGTTAAGATGGTATTGAATTCAAAGTGACCGGAGTCGGGTATTAGTAAATACCCGAAATCCCTTCGATTCTTTAAAATTGATATGTGGAATCAATAGGGTGTAATGGAATGATTTAAGTGAATTGGACCATTTAATCTAAGTTCTGGCACTTAAAAATTGATGTGTGAAATAAGTGATGTCTATAACAACTTGTGAAGTGAAAATTGATATAAGTTACCCGGGTTTATACGAGTTGTATGCTTTGGTATTCCATGTTAGATGGGTTTACTCATGCTGGTTTCCATCCTGACCCGGGTGTTACTTTAATGTAATGCTCGGGTCAGACCGAGTATTACAGATTTTCAGGTAGGTACGTTTGGAGCTCAGGAGGCGAGCTGGATGGCTAACGTATAGAGTATTTCCGCTGTAGTATATTATTGTGTATCTGAGACATGATTTGTATATGTCCAGTATCTGTATATATGTGTAACTCTGATGTATATTAAATGTAATTAACAAATTTAGTATTCTTCTGTGAACTGTTATTTATTATTATATTTTATCCGCTGCGAATGTGAGTTGTTGATATTTTCTGATCTTCTTCTTCTATCTCTTTCTTCTTTTTCATAACTATCTGGAATTTTCGGGTTCGAAAATTCCGGGGCGTTACAATATCAATACAACAAGTATATATGCCAATATAGCAAATGCAATCAAAAACAACAAATCCAATCATCAAACATCTATCATCCAATAAAGCAATATCCATCCAATCAATCAATAACCAAATCAATATAAACTCATTTTCTCATTAATATTCATTGAATTGGTTTTCAATTTAAATCACTTTTGATTCATTAAAATTGGATTCCACTAACATAATTTATTCATTTTCAATTAGTTTACATTCACTAATTACATTCAAGTTTGTTTACTTCCAAATCAAATCAATTTCATTTCTATTTATTCTTACTTCACTTTCAATTTGAATTCAATTATTTTACTTTCAATTTCATTAATTCAATTCCGTATGAATTTTTATTCAATCAACTAGCATCCATCTAACAACCAATGCACATCCAACATTACCAAATTTAATTAATTTACTTTCATTCAATTATTCAATTTCCAGTTTCATTAGCTTTTAATGGATTAACACTTACATCCACTATTCCATATCAATTCATTCATTAATTCGATTGCTAATTCATTTAACCACTAAAGTTGAATTTCATTATATAACTCAAGTTCATCTTCATCACTTCATTTTATTAATTCACTTTATTAATTTACTTTGATACCAAAATCAACTTCATTTAACATCACTTAAGTTATATTCCATTTCATTCCCACTAAAATCAAATTCTATTTTATTTAACTTTTACTTAAGTCAAATTTTAAATCACTATCCAATTTCAAATTTTGTTTGCTTAACAAAATTGTTTAACCATTTAATTTTTTTTGGTTTTGCTTACATTTTCTCATTTTACAAGTTATACAACTTATTTATCAAAACTTCTAAATTCATATTATATAATCACTTACCCCTTACGTTTAATTTCCATTTCAATAACTTATCTAATCTGGTTCAAATCCAATTCAATTTATTTAACTTCATTAAAGTTAAAATTTCAAATCATATATCTATTATATAACCTCAAATTTTTATTTCACATTATAAATCCAAATTCATTTTACTTGTACCTATCAATTTCAAACTGGATTCTAAATCTAATTTGTTTATCACAACAAAACTGCTAAATCATATATTTTGATTCATGACAAAGCGGTGAATTATATTATATGGATATGCGACAAAAAGAAAAGAAAGTATGCTGTTCAAACTACAAAGGAGACAAGGCTACAAAACTGCGTATAGTATGTTGATTCATTGAAGTTTTTCAGTCATAGAAATGTTAAAATTTATCCTCAAGTAGTTAAGTTAGTTTAAAAACTTTAAACTTTATTAAATGTTAAAAGTGTGATTTGACTCTCAGGTCAGTCGACTGACCGTATATGGCCAGTCGACTGAATCTGTGCAGATGCACATGAACGCTATGTTTTTAAACAACTTTGAACGTTCGGTCAAATGATTGTTTTGGGTCAGTCAACTGATCGTTTACAACAGCTGTTTTTTCTGAATGGACACCTCCTTTTGCCAAGAGTTACGTTCTAATATGAAGAGGTATGGATGCTTCTATTGATCGGTACTCTTCGTGAACGGTTGCATCTCTTTAACTATTTTATAAACACACAAAATCCACTTCACAAATCACCAATTTACTGATTATTTTCTGATTATATTTTCTATACTCTCTGCATTCTAAAAAGCAATCATAACTTACATATATTGCTTGAATCTCTGAATTAACTAATTTATACTTTGATTCAAAGTAATATTTTCCTTTCTAAATCTTTACACACACATACATACTTGAGGAAAGATTATAGGAATGTTATACTATCAAAGACAAAACAGTGTTATCAAGAACACAAAGTGTCAAAGCAATTCTATTGCAACTGTTGAAGTCATGTTCGACTGTTCAGACGGGCGAAGTCCTCTTTCGGTTGTTAGAGGCGGAAAAATCCAGTTCGGTTGTTCAGGTGGTGTATACATATTCCTCTGTGTTAAGAGAGGGTTATTGTGAGAAATTCCAGAGGGAAGTCTAGGACTGGACGTAGAACGGGAAGTTCGAACCAATATAAAAATTCCTGGTGTGCTTATTCTTTTACTTAATTACTATCATTTGTTTCCGCATTTAGATTATAGTACATTCCATATTACACGGTCCTACATTCTTTCATTTGGTATCAGAGCTTGGAAATCCTATAACTGTAACACAGTTATTTGATAATTTTTGTTAATATGGAAAATAACACCAACACAAGCACTGTCACTAACATTAGTTTTATTGAAGGTCAATCTACTACTTGGCCTCCACTATTCAATGGCATGAATTATAATTACTGGTCAACTAGAATGAGAATATATATGCAATCTAGTGGTTTTGAAACTTGGAACATTACTCAAAACGAATATACTACTCCAATAGATATTTTTCAACTTGGACTACTGCATAGAAAACTAATGCTACTACAAATGCAAAAGCAATGAATATACTATTTTGTGCATTAGATAGAAATGAGTTTAATAGAGTTAGTATGTGCACAAATGCTTATGAAATATGGAGAACTCTAACTCATGAAGAAACTAACAAAGTCAAACAAAGCAAAATTTCAATTTTGAAAAATCAGTTTCAAAATTTCAAAATGAAATCAAATGAAAATATAAATGACATGTAGTCTAGATTTCAAGATATATATCATTCTCTATTAGCACTAGGAGAAAAATTCTTTGATTTTGATATAGTATCAAAAATCCTTAACTCTTTAATGGATGAATGGGAAAGAAAGGTCCTAGCTATTGAAGAAGCAAACGATCTTTCAAATATGAAACCAGAAGAGTAATAGGAAATCTAATGTCATATGAAGTAAATTTGCAGGCAAAAAAAGTTCAAGCTCAAGATAAGAAGAATCTAGCATTTCAAGCAGAACAAGATGACTCTAACTCAGATAAAGAGGATATGGCATTTATTGCTAAGAATTTCAAAAGGTTTTTGAAATTCAAAACGAATAACAAGGGGAACAGGTACAAAAATAACTCTAGCAACAATAATAGCAATAAACCATCTTCTTCTGTCATGGAATGTTATGAATGTCATAAGAAGGGTCATATGAAGAAAGATTGTCCAGAAAAATAGAAAAACAAATTCAAGAAGAAAGCATTTTCTGTAACATGGGATGATTCAGATTCTTCATCATCAGAAAGCGACAGTGACAGTGACACAGAGAAAGAAAATGTATGTTTTTTGGCTACAAATGATGATGCAAGTGAACTAAGTTTTGAAGATTTAGTTGAACTTAATTCTGAACTAGAAGATTTTGTAAAACAAACTAAAAAACATAATAAGGAGTTACAAGGAAAATTGAATAGATCCGAATTAGAAATTAGTATGCTTAGAGATGAAAAGAAAATTCTTGAAGAAGAACTTGAAAAATCTCAAGAATCTAATTCTAATTTAGCATCTAAACTTTCTATGATAACTCAGGAATTAGAAATTCAGAAGAATAAAAATGATGTTTTATCAGTTGAAATAAATGATATAAAATCCAGCACAAAAGTTTAAAATTAGAGAAATCTAATCTTAAAACTATGCTAGAAGATATTAATAAAAATATTTCCAATTTTAATAGAGGATGAGAAAACCTTTCTAAAATAATAGAAAATTCTCAGTCCACTTCAAATAAAATGGGATTAGGATTTAAGAAAAATGAAAATCCAAAGAAATCTGAAAAGTTTAAAAAAAATTTAAAAATAAAATTAAGAAAGATTTGAGGAAAACAATTTCTAAAAATGTTAAACTATTAAAATATGGATTCCTAAAACAAATAATAACTTGATTAGGAATAAACATATTAAAACATTTTTGAAAACTGTTCACAAAAATAAAGATTATATTTTTAAAGGGAATTCTGAACCTTCTTGGGTTTAGTTTCCTAAGACCTAACTCTTAGGACCCTAAAAGAAAAGTGGGTACCATCTTAATCTTTATTTTTTGCAGGTACCACTTAAAAAGAGAGGAAAATGGATTCTAGGCAATGGTTGCTCAAAACACATGACTGGTGATAAAGACATGTTAACAAACATAGTCTACTCAAATGGAGGATCGGTCACTTTTGGAGATAATTCAAAAGGTTATGTCATCGGCAAAGGCGATGTGAATAATAACGGTATCTCTAACTTACCTCTCATTACTGATGTTCTATTAGTTAAAAACTTAAAACATAATTTATTAAGTATAAGTCAATATTTCTGATAAAAATCAAAATTTAATTTTTGAAGGTATAAGAGATAAAAATATCTATAGTTTAAACATGAATGTAAATCATAACACAAATATGTGTTTAGTAGCTACAGAAAATGATTCTTGGCTATGGCACAAAAGATTTTGTCACATAAACATTAATACTATTAATAAAGAAGCTAAAAATAAACTTGTTAAAGGACTACCTGATATGAAATTCAAAACTGATAATATCTGTGATGCATGTTGTTAACCGGCATCTTGGCCCGGTTACAAAACGACAGTTGAAGACACTATTATCAGCACTAGACAAGATTATGACCACGAAGAGCCTGGAGGCATACGGGTTTGATGAGGACAACATGTTTGGCATTTAGGCATGGTTCAGCGAGAACGGTTACGCGCACGTCGCTCGGCAAGCTTCGCTCGGCATTAGAAGAATGCTCAGCCTCAGAAGAACGTTCGGCATAAAGGGGCGTTCGGTATTGAATATTGAACGACACCTAAAGAATGTTCGGCATCCATGAACGTTCGGCATACAAGGAACGTTCGGCATCCATGAAGAATGTTACCTGGAGAATCGACCAGGCAATTGGAACACTCGGCAGTACAAAGCTGTACTCGGCATAAGTGGATGCTCGGCATAAGGCCATTCAGCTCTTTACACGGCATTGAAGTACGCTCGGCCTTCCAAGGCTATGCTCGGCATCGAAGGGGGTTCGGCAGACCAAGATTGTACGCGGCATAGGGTCGTCCGGCTTAATTCGCTCGGCACGATTTCTCCTTAAAGGAAGTTAGCTTGCTCGGCTTAAGGTCGTCCGGCATCCAGGCGATAGTTCGGCATCCAGCATCCCACACGGCAAGCTTTTCACCCGGCATGTTCTTCATCTGGCATTCCATCTGCTCGGCATATCCTTTGCCCGGCATCACCTTTGCTCGGCATGTCCTGTGCTCGACATATCCTTTGCTCGGCATAACCTTTGCTCCGCATGTCCTGTGCTCGGCAAAACCCTTCACACGGCAAGCCTTTCACTCGGCACCCACGCTTCACTTGGCATTCTAGCATTGTTCGGCCCGCTTCCTCCATTCAACAGAGAGATCCATCGACTTGGAAAGGAAGGCTCGGCATGCTGACCGTTTGGCCTGTTTCACTCGGCATGCAGGGCGCGTCCTATCTGGACCGAGCTGTCTAGCCATCTGGCCCACCAGGGAAGTCCAGCCCACATTCGTCTATAAATAGAGGGGCAGGGGCACAGAAAAAAGGGACCTTTTTCCAGGAACACTAGGGAGACTCTGCTATTTTTTATACTCTCCACTTTTTATTTCAAACTTGTATTCAAGTGATTGATTTACAGATTGTATCTGTATTCAAGTAATTGAGAAAGCAATAAAAATCAAACTCAAAGTGGATGTAGGCAATTACGCCGAACCACTATAAATCTGTTGTTCTCGTTTTTATTGTTCTTTTGACACTGAATTACACTATTCTTCTGTTTTAACTTAATCTCTTCATTAATCTCTCTACATAACTCTACTCAAGGGTGTTAGTGACCAATTTTGGTGCTAACTTTTTGGTGGTTTCACTGAGAATTGAATTCTCAGCTTGATTGGATCTCATCATCTACTATTGGATTTCCATATTCACGAGATAGATCCAGTTGTCTAATAGAAAACTTCCTATTCTACTCAGATTTGAAAGAAATCTAAAGGAAGCTGATAGCCGTAGATTGGATTCACTTATGTACGCAAGATTTGGCGATTGGATGTTAAAGTTTGCACTCAAGTTGAATGAAGGCCGACCCTCCTCTAAAGGCAATTCAACCGATCGCACCAGAAAAAGTCTATGCCGACCGTTGCAGAAAAGGTGTATGCCGAGTTACACTTGGCCGAACACTCCTGGCCGACCCATCTTGGCCGAACACTCGTGGCCGATCCATCTTGGCCGAACACTCCTGGCCGAACCATCTTGGCCGAACACTCGTGGCCGATCCATCTTGACCGAACACTCCTGGCCGATCCATCTTGGCCGAACACTCCTGGCCGATCCTCTAGGCCGAAAGCTCCTCCAGGCCTAGCGTACCTCTAGGCCGAACGCTCCTCCAGGCCGATCCAAACCTCTAGGCCGAACGCTCTTCCAGGCTGAACATACCTCTATGCCGACCACCTCTATAATGCCGAACGGTATTGTATATGCCGAGCGGCATCCAGACCGTTCCAAACTTAAGTTACACCAGTCTCTTATACGACCCCTATAGTGAATTCAAAACTCAACTTAATAAAGGAACATTCTGTCTACTTCCCTTACATCCCCTGATCGACCGGGGCATAGAGGATCTAGCGACAGCTTCTGAACGACAACAAGGGAGCGGACAAACAACTGCTAGTCGAACGATACTCTCAAAGGGATATTATATTGATCACTTGAGGATAATCGACCTCCATATATATTTTAGCAGCCGGTTAGCTGGAGAGCCTCCAACGACCATGGATCGTCTCTATGAAAATAATGAATCTAAATCAAAGTGTGGAGGAGCAGAACAGACTAAGGAAAATAACAATGAAGGCCCGTTGACTAAGGATGTAGATCCTAGTAGCCGAAACAAGACCTCAAAATTTGGCTCATATGCTCTTTGAAAGATTCAATTGACAACCTCTACTTGAAGACTCACGACTCGGAGTGATATTGGAAACCAACCTCGAGAGAGTACACCAAAGTCTAAAGAAAATCAGGGGAATGTTGTATATTCCCAAATGCTCACTGATCCTAACATGGGCGATTACAAACACCTCCGAGGTGTGATCAAAAAGCTGATCTACAAAGTAAAGCTTCAATAGTATGTACATGTCCTGCAGAATGGCGGGCAGCGAATATTCGATGCCTATTAATAAAGGGCTATGATTATCAATTGGACCGCTGACGGCCGACATCCCATTGAAAGGAGCCAAGGAAAAAAGTCGAATAGAAATTGGATACTCAGATTTGATCACCAACCAATCCACGCAGACCATGATCGGACGTGTGGAGTACATCTAGATGAGGATAATTCAATCGCTCATCATCAATCATGTGCCTTTAATTTAGGGCCAAGAACTAGAGATTGAAAAGCTCATTACGATTAGAGCCCAAATATAAAGTCGACATGACTGACCATCTATTCATTGACCTCCACGTTTGACTCGGAGACCTGAACAAGGCTTGGAATTAGTATGGCCTGATCGCCCACTCAAATCAAGTCATAGAACAAAGTTTGACAAAATACAGAGGCCTCTTCTGAAGCTCAGTGATGCCAAGATCTGTCTAGAGTGGACGTGATTTGATCATCTACACACCAAATCCTGCCTTCAACACAAAAGAAGGAGATACGGAGCAAATTGTAAGAGATTCTGCTATCTAACCCAACACGGATGTGATCCAACCATCTGTCATATACCTCCTTCTTTGACTCGATTGGAAGAGCTATAATTACCAAGAGGACGAGAATCGATCGTCCATTTTTCAAATTTCGTCCCTTGAGCTGGAGGCAAGATCCCATTCCATGAGCAAACGTGGTTCGACTGTTCATTCGACAACATTAGCCTCGATACGGTAGATGAATACAAATTCAAGAGTGGAAATACGACTACTATCAACTTAAACCTCCAAGTCCCCAGAGCGCGGACTGGAGTACTGTAAGTCCCCAGAGCGCGGACAAGAGAATACATGACTTAAACCTCCAAGTCCCCAGAGTGTGGACTGGAGTACGCTAAGTCCCCAGAGCGCGGACTAGAGTATAAACGACTTAAACCTCCAAGTCCCCAGAGCGTGGACTGGAGTATAAACGACTTAAACCTCCAAGTCCCCAGAGTGCGGACTGGAGTACTCTAAGTCCCCAGAGCGTGGACAAGAGTATACATGACTTAAACCTCTAAGTTCCCAGAGTGTGGACTGGAGTACTCTAAGTCCCCAGAGTGCGGACTAGAGTATAAACGACTTAAACCTCCAAGTCCCCAGAGCGCGGACTGGAGTACTCTAAGTCCCCAGAGCGCGGACTAGAGTATAAATGACTTAAACCTCCAAGTCCCCAGAGTGCGGACTGGAGTACTCTAAGTCCCCAGAGCGCGGACTAGAGTATAAACGACTCAAATCTCCAAGTCCCCAGAGTGCGGACTAGAGTATAAATGACTTAAACCTCCAAGTCCCCAGAGTGTGGACTGGAGTACTCTAAGTCCCCAGAGCGCGGACTGGAGTATAAATGACTTAAACCTCCAACTCCCCAGAGCGCGGACTGGAGTACTCTAAGTCCCCAGAGCGCGGACTAGAGTATAAATGACTTAAACCTCCAAGTCCCCAGAGCGCGGACTGGAGTACTCTAAGTCCCCAGAGCGCGGACTAGAGTATGAATGACTTGAACCTCCAAGTCCCCAGAGTGCGGACTGGAGTACTCTAAGTCCCCAGAGTGCGGACTCGAATATAAGCAATTCGGATCTCCTAGTTCCCTGAATATGAACTATGACACAGATGACTTGAATTTGTTAAATCCCTGACATACGGGCTAGAATGTATTCTAAGTGCTCGAAGCACAGAATAGAAGTTCAACAACTCCCGAAGTGTTTCCGAGTTATATGAAGATGGACCGAGAAGTCTATGTTACTCACAACTGCTTGGATCAACATCACAATCACAAAGAAAACTGAACAATAAGAGTCTTTTGTAAGACGGAAAAAGGAACTAAACTTTAATGAGAAATGAGTTCCTATTACAACCCCTCCAAAGTTCGGAGTCGACATTCTATTTACAAGGACTAAGGAAATAGATGAAAATAATTACATGACTTAAACTAACTCTCGTTGAACGAGGATAGTAATCACTTCTTGTACTTCTTCAACTCCTTTCCGGACGGCTCCTCTCCATAGCATTTACCCTTGGTACTCTTCTTTGATAGAGGGGTAGCAACTGAAGAAGTACGGGGAACTTCCATAGGCTTGGACCCGCCAGGAAGGATGACCTTCAACGGCTTGTTCAAAGGATCGTCCAAGTCCACAACTCGGGGCTCGACCTTGACCCTGACCTTCTCTTTCTCGAGCCGCTCCTTCATGCTCAATTCGGATGTGTGATTAGAGGCGCCTGTAATTTCTACTTCATAACCCACGTCGGTATAGGAGGAGGTTCCGGACTTGTCTTCATCAAGCGCTCCAATCACCTGAGCACGGACAGGAGTACTCTAAGTCCCCTGAGTGCGGACTAGAGTATAAACGACCTAAGCACCTCTACATCCCCGGAGCACGGACGGGAGTACTCTAAGTCTCCAGAGTGCGGACTAGAGTATAAACGACTTAAACCTCCAAGTCCCCAGAGTGCGGACTGTAGTACGCTAAGTCCCCAGAGTGCGGACTAGAATATGAACGACTTAAACCTCCAAGTCCCCAGAGTGCTGACTGGAGTACTCTAAGTCCCCAGAGTGCGGACTCGAGTATAAACGACTCAGAAACCTCTATGTCCCCAGAGTGCGGACTAAAATGCTCCTAGTCCCCTGAGTGCGGACTAGAGTATAAACGACCTAAGAACCTCTACATCCCCGGAGTGCGGACTAGAGTGCTCTAAGTCCCCTGAGTGCGGACTAGAGTATAAACGGCTTAAAAAACCTCTACATCCCCAGAGTGCGGACTACGGTACTCTCAGTCCCCAGAGCACGGACTAGATTATAGAAGACTTGAGAAGAATCTCCAAATCCCAGAAGCAGACTAGATTACTCTAAAATAGCAGAATGCGGACTGGAGTATAAACGAGTTGACAAAAATCCCTGCGTCTCGAACTGTGGACTAAAGCATAAACCGTTCGACAAATCTCTAAGTCCCCGGAGCATGGACCGAAGCATGAGTACAAATTGGGCGCGAATCAACCGGGGGGAGAATAACACTAAGTCACAGAATGCAGAGTGGTGTATAAACATCGATAAATAGACGAGTGGATTCCGACCATTCTCTATTACGCAAACTTCGGCATGGAATCGACCGAAGGATTATTAACCCGCTAAGGATGGAGTTCGACCATCCAACTAGTGGCCTGGCCAAATCAATGCTGGGAGCATGGGTACAAATCACTAAAAAGCTGAATACGACAGCTTACTATAGCTCTAGCGTGGCGTTCTTTATAACTTGAAGCAACGACTGCAGGGAAGCCTCAATACAAAACCAATCGAAATGGCATCCAAAGCTACGAGCAATCGAATATATCATACCTCAGATCGAGGGTCAATACCGATCCGCACCAAGCACATACGAATGTGACTCGGATGTTTCTTGAAAAACTATGACCTCCAGAGTGTGGAAAGGAGGGTAAACCATGAATACTTGGTCAAAAATTCTCCAGCACCCTCATTCGATTCGTCAGGAGGAGTATGAAACTGGATGAGCATAACCCGACTGCATTTGTAGCCAACTTTACCCCGAGAACTGATTACAGAGCATGAACCAAAGTGGACGTAGATGGCCATCCACTGTCCAAGTTACGCCCTGAAACTGACGTGGCATCGAAGTATTCCTCTTGGAATGAAAAACCACGATAAAATCCGAGATAGGTGAGACCTAGTCTCCCATCGATTGACATGATCCCACGATTCAACGGGAAAGAGAGTAAAGCTAAAGTGGGCGTGGCTGGCCTTCCTACTTATCGGTATATGCCCCAGACCTGGGGGCACGAGCGAGGAGCAAGATGAATGTGAACCGACTATTCACTGATCACCTCTATGTCTTTGGAACTTAGGTGAAAACATAAACATGGCTAAGACGAGACTTAACCGTCCATGCAGTACATTTATCAACCCGAGACTGGGAGAAGACGCATGGTCATCCTAAAACTGGCTACGATAGCTCAGTATTAAAACTTATATATAGTGCTTACAGTTGCTCAAGGAGACGACCGAAAGGATGCCTAGAGATTGAATCATTGAATTGACACCTTAGCTCATGAGCAATTGACTTTCACTCCAACCCGAAGGACGGGTAAAGGATCATGAATGCATTGAATAGAAAGTGCGTTACTCGAATACACAAGCAAATTCAAACTCATAGCACGATCCAGCTATACAGTTGCACGCCACTCGAGGCTGACCCCCACTCGACATTTCCTTCAATGCGCTTTTAAGCCTGATCTTTGGCCATTTGTTGATAATCTATTAGAGCATTCAGAGTCCTTCGCTATTAGACTTAAAAACTCATGACAAGACTCTGGGGGTCGACTAGAGAAACCATCATTATTGGTCGTCCCAACCATATTTCACATTGAATGTTATGCAAAATAATTACACAAAGAATCTGGGATGGCACCTGCTAAGGTGACGGTCGACATTACACTCAGCCATGGCGACCCTTTCCGGGTGCTGAATATCGGATCACAACTCAGTGTAGTGATGATAAAAGAATTAGTTGAATTTTCTGAATAAATGATGATATGTTCCCTTGGACCCATTCTGACAAGCATATGTGATTTCATTAACTATCTCAAGCCATGCATTGGATATCAACCCGAAGCTACAAAAGCTAGCATAATATCTATTGATTTCACCATGAAAGCTCCACTCTTACTTTTAGGCTCAATCCATCAACGTCTATGCCTACCAGCCGTTGCGACAGGGCATACAATGACCTGAGACGTCTGAAAGACTACTTAAATAGAATATCAAACTAAGCTAATTCGATATCACTTATTTCCCTCGAAGGGCTATCTAAGGATGGAAATCAGCAGACCTCACACCCAAATTCACTACCTCAGAATACTACTCGAAGAGTTGCAGAGAACCAACCATAAGATGGAAAATGTACGCGGATGGAGCATCCAATGATCAGTGTTATGGCATAGGAGTCATGATAATAACTCCTGAGGAACGATCAATCTGCTACGTCCTGAAACTCGATTTACCTATAACAAACAACGATGCTTAGTATGAAGCCTTGGCTGCCAGCCTCAAACTTGCTAGAGGATTTGAAGTGAAAACTTTACATATCTTTTGTAATTCTTGATTGGTAGTATACAAATTTAAGGAAGTTAATCTTACTAGGGGGCATTGTCTTGCTCCTTATATCGACCAAGTCCAAGGGCCACTAACCGACTTCATGTATTACATCATTACACACCTCAGCGAACAAAATGAAAAGGTGTCATGTTTGATTCCATCAAAGACTATCTACAATGAGGAATTCTTACTGAATGGAGGAATGGAAAACGACAGATCCTCCTCAAATCTTCATACCAAATCATCTAAGAATAAGTCGTTTGTCAAAAGGAGTTTATCCATCCCTATGCTTCGGCGCATCGCCCATGATGATATCTTGAGCAAATTCTATGAAGAAAAATGCGGTAATAGCATCAGGGGGAAAACCATAATAAAGAAGATAATTTGCTACAGGTATTACTGGCCAACTATCAATCTAGATACGGTCGATCATGCTAGACAATGCGAAAAGTGCAAGATGTTTGCAAAAATCCAGGAACCCCACCGATGGAAATTACTCAAATGGCTAGTCCACGGCCGTTTCCCACTTGGGGGCTTTGACGTCCTCTTCTTACCAATCCTAAAGGTTGAAGCTATGAACAAAATCATAGAGTTTTTACTGAAGAGGGGTTTGGAAAACTCCTCAAGTGGCTGATTGCAACCCACAGAAAATACAAACAAGGAATCGCAATTGAATTGCAATTAAACTGGACGGAGTTAGCGACGACTTATGAGCACATAAAACGCATCCGAGAGCCAAAGGAAAGAACATATACCCAAACGTGCATGTGTACATCCGAACAAGTCCGAATTCTTGAAATCAACAGAAATTGAATTATCACTAAGGGTTATTAAGAAAAGACCGGATCAGATAGCCGAAGCTTACTAGCTTTGAAGAATCAGACACGGGTGGTCACTGATGAACTACAACCTTGGATTTATAATATTGGGAATCAACCAAACGTCAAGACGGCCAAAGAAAGATATGACAGCTTGGGAGGATAAAGTCGAAGGATAATGACTATTCAGGAAACATGATGGATTTCTTTCTAAAGAAAAGGAATACTCATTGATTCAAAGCGTGCTGTGTTGCTTCACACGACACACTTTGGGGGGCAAATGTTAACCGGCATCTTGGCCCGGTTACAAAACGACAGTTGAAGACACTATTATCAGCACTAGACAAGATTATGACCACGAAGAGCCTGGAGGCATACGGGTTTGATGAGGACAACATGTTTGGCATTTAGGCATGGTTCAGCGAGAACGGTTACGCGCACGTCGCTCGGCAAGCTTCGCTCGGCATCAGAAGAATGCTCGGCCTCAGAAGAACGTTCGGCATAAAGGGACGTTCGGTATTGAATATCGAACGACACCTAAAGAATGTTCGGCATCCATGAACGTTCGGCATACAAAGAACGTTCGGCATCCATGAAGAATGTTACCTGGAGAATCGACCAGGCAATTGGAACACTCGGCAGTACAAAGCTGTACTCGGCATAAGTGGATGCTCGGCATAAGGCCATTCAGCTCTTTACACGGCATTGAAGTACGCTCGGCCTTCCAGGCTGTGCTCGGCATCGAAGGGGTTTCGGCAGACCAAGATTGTACGCGGCATAGGGTCGTCCGGCTTAATTCGCTCGGCACGATTGCTCCTTAAAGGAAGTTAGCTTGCTCGGCTTAAGGTTGTCCGGCATCCAGGCGATAGTTCGGCATCCAGCATCCCACACGGCAAGCTTTTCACCCGGCATGTTCTTCATCTGGCATTCCATCTGCTCGGCATATCCTTTGCTCGGCATCACCTTTGCTCGGCATGTCCTGTGCTCGGCATATCCTTTGCTCGGCATAACCTTTGCTTCGCATGTCCTGTGCTCGGCAAAACCCTTCACACGGCAAGCCTTTCACTCGGCACCCACGCTTCACTCGGCATTCTAGCATTGTTCGGCCCGCTTCCTCCATTCAACAGAGAGATCCATCGACTTGGAAAGGAAGGCTCGGTATGCCGACCGTTTGGCCTGTTTCACTCAGCATGCAGGGCGCGTCCTATCTGGACCGAGCTGTCTAGCCATCTGGCCCACCAGGGAAGTCCAACCCACATTCGTCTATAAATAGAGGGGCAGGGGCACAGAAAAAAGGGACCTTTTTCCAGGAACACTGGGGAGACTCTGCTATTTTTTATACTCTCCACTTTTTATTTCAAACTTGTATTCAAGTGATTGATTTACGGATTATATCTGTATTCAAGTAATTGAGAAAGCAATAAAGATCAAACTCAAAGTGGATGTAGGCAATTACGCCGAACCACTATAAATCGGGTGTTCTCGTTCTTATTGTTCTTTTGACACTGAATTACACTATTCTTCTATTTTAACTTAATCTCTTCATTAATCTCTCTACATAACTCTACTCAAGGGTGTTAGTGACCAATTTTGGTGCTAACACATGTCAGGTAGGAAAATTAAAAAAAATCTTCTTTTAAATCTAAAAAAATCATATCTACAACACAACCACTTGAACTATTACACATGGAACTTTTCGGACCGACTCAAGTTCAATTTATTAATCACAGTAGATATGTGTTTGTTATTGTAGATGATTTTTCAAGATATATTTGGACCATTTTTATAAAACATAAAGGTGATACTTTTTAAAATTTTAAAATTTTTGTAAAAATAATTCAAAATAAAAAGAATTTTAAAGTTAAAAACATTAGAAGTGATCATGGAAGTGAATTTGAAAATGAAGCTTTCGAACATTTTTGTAACAAAAAAGGAATTAATCATAATTTCTCCTTTCCTAGAACACCACAACAAAATGGAGTTGTAGAAAGGAAAAACAAAACATTACAAGAATATGCACGAACTCTATTAAATGGAAGCACTTTACCTAAGCATTTCTGGGCAGAAGCTGTTGCAACTGCTTGCTATGTTTTGAATCGTGTTTCTATTTGATCATTAACAAAACATACTCCATATGAACTTTTAAATGGTAGAAAACCAAATATATCATATTTCAAAGTTTTTGGTTCAAAATGTTTCATACTGAACACTAAAAATCAGCTTGGCAAATTTGATCCAAAATCCGATGAAGGTATATTCATAGGATATTCGGAAAGAAGCAAAGCTTATCGAGTTTTTAAAACAAGAACTAAAATAATTGAAGAAACTCTTCATGTTTCATTCGATGAAAATATCAAAACTTCTTCTAAATATACAAATTTGGAAAATAATTCAAATATAATTCTGACAAATAATTCGAAAGATGATGATATTATTTTTCAAAATAATAATGCTGATATTTTAGAAAATATAAATTCTATTAATAATGATAATATAGTAAGATCTCCTCCAAGAATTCTTAGAGATCATCATGTTCAAAATATAATTGGAGAAGTAAATTCAAATGTAAGAATAAGTCATCAATTAAATCAAATGGGTCACATAGCTTTTCTCTCTATTATAGAACCTAAAAATATTAAGGAAGCCTCAACTGATGATTATTGGATTATAGCTATGGAAGAAGAGCTAAATCAATTTGAAGAAATGAAGTTTGGGAATTAGTTCCTAGACCGAGTGATCAATCAGTCATCGGTGCAAAATGGGTTTTCAAAAACAAAGCTGATGAACAAGGAAACATTACTAGAAATAAAGCTAGATTAGTAGCACAAGGTTATAATCAAGAAGAGGGAATAGACTATGAAGAAACGTTTGCTCCAGTTGCAAGATTAGAAGCTATACGTATTCTACTGGTTTTTGCATGTTTTCATAACTTTAAATTATATCAAATGGATGTTAAAAGTTCCTTTTTAAATGGTTTTATAAAAGAAAATGTTTATGTTGAACAACCTCCTCTATTTACTCACGAAAAATTTTCAAATCACGTTTATAAACTTAAGAAAGCTTTATATGGTTTAAAACAAGCACCTCGTGCTTGGTATGACCGACATAAAAGTTATCTACTGGAATCTGGTTTTGAGATTGGGAAAGTTGATCAAACATTATTTATTAAGAAAACTAAACAAGATATTTTATTTATTCAAATATATGTTGATGATATTATTTTTGTTTCAACAAATGAAAAATTATGTCAGAAAATTTCGACTATCATGACAAATGATTTTGAAATGTCACATATGGGAGAATCATCATATTATCTTGGTTTACAAATAAAACAATTACAAAATGGTATTTTCCTTAATCAAGAAAAGTATTGTAATAATCTAATCAATTGATTCGGTATGGAAAACACGTCTGTTAAACCAACTCCTATGAGTACAACAATACATCTTGAAAAAGATGAATGTGGTAAGAGTGTTGACCAAAAACTATATCGTGGTATGATTGGATCAGTACTTTACTTAACTGCTAGTCGACCTGACATTATGACGAGTGTTTGTTTATGTGCTCGATTTTAAGCAAATCCTAAAGAATCACATATGCGTGCAGTTAAACATATAATTCGTTATCTTAACAAAACCAAAGATTTAGGATTATTTTATCCAAAAGAATGTCCTTTTGAATTAGTATCATATAGTGATGCTGATTTTGGAGGAAGTCGGACAGATAGAAAAAGTACAAGTGGAACTTGTCATTTTACTGGACGATCCTTAGTATCTTGGTTTAGTAAGAAACAAAATTGCATTTCACTATCGACATGTGAAGCAGAATATATATCTGCAGCTTTAGCATGTGGTCAAGTAATCTACATGCAACAAACAATACCAGATTTTGATATTAAATTAAATAAATCTATAATATATTGTGATAACACTAGTGCAATAAATTTATCTAAAAATCATGTCAATCACTCACGAACTAAACATATTGACATTCGTCGTCATTTTCTTCGTGGTAATATTGAAAAGTATATAATAAATTTAGAATTTATCAATTCTGAAAATAAGTTAGCTGATATCTTTACTAAACCACTTAATGAAAATTGTTTTATAAGATTAAGAAGAGAACTAGGAATAGTTTCTTTAAAATAATTATAAACATTACTATCTAATAATTAAAAAAACAAATATATTTTTTCTCGAACTTTGCACCTTGAGTTTGATAAGGCAATGTCATTGCCACCTGACCATTCAATGTTTCACATCTACTCCTTATACATCTTCTCTTTTATATTTTTTAATTTATTTTTGAAAAGATAAAATTTCAGCCACAAACTTTTGGCTCATTCTCTTCCCCAGTCTTTTCAAAATGCACGTAGAACCACCATTTTTTAACTGCATTTCCTTCTATATATTTCAGTTCTCAGTTATCTTTTTCTCCATCAACGGAAATCTGTGTCTCAAACAAATTTTTTCCACTACATAATCTTCTTAAAACTACTTACAAATTCAAAATGTCTTCATCACACGATTCATCAGAAGGATCATCTTACTCATCTATCAACTTTGAAACTCATCTACATCATCGAACCTTCCTACACCTACTCCTACCCATGAACCTTCACAACCATCAAATTATCACACGGGTTATACACCCGAGAAAAAGAAAGCCAGACGGTTCATGTTCTTTGGTTCTCCTCAAACCAAACAGAAAATTGATGATCTTCATCATTACCAGAGAGAATCGATCGCACTATGAAAAAAAAATGAACTCTAGACGTCTGAGTTTTCTTGAGCAGATTGGATGAAAATTCTGCGGTTCATCTTCCTCTTCGGTTCATCAACCAACTCCATCGTCATCTCGAAATCCATGGGATGGGTCGCCACAAGCTCCGCCTGTCTCTCCAAACTCTTGGGAGCGTGGAAACCGTTGGTAACCTCTGCGACCATATGTAGATAAGACTAAAGATGAATCGACAAAATCCAACTCTTCATCAACCTTATCTTCAAAATAATTATGTTTTTTCTATCTTTTTAATTATTTTTAATCCACATTTCATATGCATTGTATTAATAAAAAAAAATATTATTTGCTTGTGCTAAAAAATGACTGAATATGCTGAAATACAAATTCAATTGACTGAAAGTTTGGATCAGTCGACTGAACCTGCATGCTGTATGTTTTCATACACGATTCAGTCGACTGATCAAATACACCCAGTCGACTGAATTACTAAACAGAGAGTATTTTTGTTTACTCAGTCAACTGGACCAGTCGACTATTTCTGAAACAAAACTCTCGGGAAATTGGTTAAGTCGACTGACCACAATCGTTAAGTCGACTGAATTCAAATCTGAGACGTACCTTTTCACCCTTTTAACTATGTTTTTCCCTTAAAAATCCTCTACTTCCTCTTTTACTTTTTACTTTTACCTCCATTCTTCAGTTTTACAAAACCCTAGTTCCCAAATTCTTCCAAATTTTCTTCAGAATTTTGATAAATTCAAATGGCTCCTCGTCATACAAAGAGATTTAGGCATGCTTATTCTTCATCTGAGCCTATTGATTCACAAATCGCTCAATGGCTATATGATGAAACTGCAGTTCAACGATGGAATAAGATGAAAGATGCCCGTTTCTTTAAAGGTTCTTTCATTTACTTTCCTGATTTTACGTCATATAGAATTCAAGATTTAGCAAGAAGAAGTCATCTAGAATCACTTCTAGATCATAACCAAAACAATATCAAGATTAATCATATCTTGGTAAAACTCTTTTATGTGAATTTGAATTTAAGTCTTCAAAACCCAAGCAATCGTGACAATTGCGTTTGGAGTCTAGTATGCGGCCAACAAATATTTCTTTCTTTGGATAGAATTGGACATAGTCTTAATAATTTGACTAGTGGTATTGATTTATAGGAATTAAATGCTACCACTGGCGAGAGAGACGAAGTAAGTCATAGATTCTTAGAAGATGATATGACCGAACTTAAGTCCATTGCATTACGACCTACGGCCAGAATTATGCATAGAGCTTTAATGCACACAATTCTACCCCGTACTGGTTCTTATGAACTTGTCTACCCAAACAACTATAGAGCATTATATGCTATTTGGGGAGAAGTTGATATAAATTGGCCAAAAATCATTCTAGACGAATTTCTTTTGCTCAACCAAGGTCGTATGAATATTATTTATTTTGGAGAATATATTATGCGGCTACTAATGAATCTTCAGGTTCCTATTTCGGAATTCGATACCTCTATTCCTAAAACTTTGAATAGTCGCACCATTAGCCTCATGAAACTACCACCAAGACCTCTCACTATAATAAGCTTTCAAGAATGGAAATCTCGACCTCGCCAAGAAACCTCTACTCAACAACAACATTAATTAAGAGATGGCATCTGTATGCCAACTCCATCCCAAAGCACTCGGGAATCTATTGATTTAATCGTAAGAAATCAAGTTATCTTGGATTTCCGTATTAAAAATATTGATAAGAAAATTGACAAAAAGTTTGATAAAATCAAAAGTTTCTTCGGGATTTTATGGAATGCAATATCATGTTCCTCTTCCACCGCTACGGAAACTTCTCACCGAGATCCAGGCAAACGCCCAGCCCCTCACTTTACTTGGTCAACATCGGAAGAAAACACTAGTTCTGACACAAGTGGCAATGGAGGTGGCAGACAGTTTTCAGGAAGTTCCTCCAGAGGAAAAGGGCCTATGCAAGTTGAAGAAGAGGAGACAAAATCTGATTCTGAGTGAGGTTGTTATCCTTTAGTGGTAGTAAGTTATTTCTTTTTTCGAACATTCTATCTAAAAGTCTGTACTCATAACAATTGGAATATTTTGTTTCTATGATTGTAACTAGTATTTTTTATTCTATTGTGTTAGTTAATTGCTTTACTTATCATTTCCTTTTTGTCGATGACAAAGGGGGAGAAATGTATATGACTAACCTTTTCATGTAGGGATTAAAAATGTCGCCATATATTCAGGGGAAGATGTATATAACTTTCGTTATATATTTCTCAAAAACATAGCATCACTATAACAGGTTGTCATCAATCAAAAAGGGGGAGAATGTTGAATCACATATTTTGATTCATGACAAAGCAGTGAATTATACTATATGGATACGCGACAAAAAAAAAGTATGCTGTTCAAACTACAAAGGAGACAAGGCTACAAAACTATGTATAGTATGTTGATCTATTGAAGTTTTTTAGTCGTAAAAATGTTAAAATCTATCCTCAAGTAGTTAAGTTAGTTTAAAAACTTTAAACTTTATAAAATGTTAAAAGTGTGCTTTGACTCTCAGGTCGGTCGACTGGCCGTATATGGCCAGTCGACTGAACCTGTACAGATGCACATGAACGCTCTGTTTTTAAAAAACTTTGAACATTCAGTCAACTGATCGTTTTGGGTCAGTCGACTGAACCTTTACAACAACTAATTTTTTCTAAATGGCACCTCCTTTTGCCAAGAGTTACGTTCTAATATGAAGAGGTATGGATGCCTCTGTTGATCGGTACTCTTCGTGAACGGTTGCATCTCTTTAACTATTATATAAACACACAAAATCCACTTCACAAATCACCAATTTACTGATTATTTTCTGATTATATTTTCTATACTCTCTGCATTCTAAAAAGCAATCATAACTTACATATATTGCTTGAATCTCTGAATTAACTAATTTATTCTTTGATTCAAAGTAATATTTTCCTTTCTAAATCTTTACACACACATACATACTTGAGGAAAGATTATAGGAAGGTTGTACTATCAAAGACAAATCAGTATTATCAAGAACACAAAGTGTCAAAGCAATTCTATTGAAACTGTTGAAGTCCTGTTTGGTTGTTCAGGCAGGTAAAGTCCTCTTTCGGTTGTTAGACGTGGAAAAATCCTGTTCGATTGTTCAGGTGGTGTATACCTATTCCTCCGGGTTAAGAGAGGGTTATTGTGAGAAATTCCAGAGGGAAGTCTGGGACTGGACGTAGAACGGGAAGTTCGAACCAGTATAAAAATTCTTGGTGTGCTTATTCTTATTTACTTTATTACTATCATCTGTTTCCCATTTAGATTTTAGTACATTCCATATTACATGGTCCCACATTCTTTCTAAAACTTCAATTTTAATTTATTATTGGTAGCAAATCCATCACACAGAAACTCAAAAATAATACTGATGATGCTGTAGTCATCACCCTTATTATTTCCCAGCAACAGTACTGAATTCAGTGCTTTATGTTCTTTTAAAATTCTTTTTATTTACAAATCACATTTACAAATCTTTTTACTTATATAATTTCACTATTTCACTTTACTTACATATGATTTGTTTCAAATTCACTTATCTTATCTCGATTTATAATAATATAACCTTTTTAACTTTTGAAAAGTAACTTCCAAAATCAACGGGATTCAAATTTCACAAATTCTTAACTTAAATTCATTTTTATTTATAACTCATGTTTATAAATATATTCATAGTTCCATTTCTTATATATAAGATTATTTCACAATTGTAAATCATCTCAATTATAATTCCATACTTATAATTCATTTTCTTATATAATTTATCCTTTTACAATTGTTGTTTATATTTAGATTATTCAAACATATTTCATTAACTTATATATATATATTTACATTTTCAAACAACCAAACAATCAATTAAATACACTATATGATTTCTGAAAAATTGTTCCTTTACATACAAAATATAATCGAGGTAGAATTATTTCATTTACCCAATTTAAAATAATACTATGTCGACTTGCCTCGTTTAAGTGTCTAGAAATCCCTATCGATATTATGGCGTCCCAATACTGACCAGAATTCAGAAACAGCTCAACGGATAAGCAAACACAATATAAAATATTTTAATATTCACTAACAAATACGCGCTCACATATATAATACACTCAACTCAATTTAGGGTGCTACTGTCCCTATCTATACTGAGTACACATCAAAGCTTAGGAATATACAAAATCTAAGCTCTTCTACCAGCTGTGACGAACCACAAATCCATACGCTTTGAATCGACAATAATCCACACATGTCCGAACCAAAAAGCACAGACTGACGGAAAAGTCAAGAGAAAGAAAAGAAGAGAGAAGAAGAGAAGAGAAGAAAGAGAGAAGATAGAACCAAACAGAATAATACACAATCTCACATCGCAGCAGAAAAACATATAATATCATATCAATGATCTTCAAAAAACAGAACTGTATATACATACATCAATCAAAGTTCAACAACCAATCAATAGTTATCATCCTGGACAGTTATAATAACTTGTCCTTACAATTGCTGATAATGTAAAACAACTAAGCAATGCAGTAGATAATCAAGCAAATACGGATGTACGAAAATGAAGATCTCCAGCTCTCCTACTGAAGCTCAAAAAGCATCAAATCTAGACCTGTAAATATACTCCGTCTGACCCGAGCATTGAAAGGGAAGAACGTCCGGATCAGTCTTGTAGACCAACGTGAGAAACATACTCAACTGAATTTATTAAATTACCAAACTTTTCCTTAGTTTTCAAAAAAAAAGTATCTCGTAAGACACGCCCACACATGAATACAGACATGTTTTTACCTTATTATAACTAAAACATTTCTTTCATATCAAATCCTCTTATATTATACTAGTGTCTAGTATATACAAATAATATTAATCATAGTCGAAATGGTTACCCATATAACATTTTGAGGCTATTCATTATGCCTTTATGAACAAAATCGCAGCTCATAGTGGGTTTTGGATTTCTATACAAATGACCAGGTGAAGGGACTACATTCTGGTAGTACATCTCTAGAAGAATGCACCGAGGACCATCACAAAGGATTCTCTACCAAGACAAGACCGGCCTACCTCTATAACTAGATGGTACCGAATATACCAACCTCCGGTCGTTACCGACCTTTACCGAGGGCCCTCTACATACAAACCACAATAATCAGATACACGACGTCATAGCGTGTAAAGATATATTTAGAAGGGGATGATCATATCCTAAAAGGAGTGACCCACTTAGCCTTGCCGCATCTAACCCTGTTTTGGTCATTTCTGGTTGATGAGGCCTGAGGAGGTAATGATTACCTTTCACAATCACATATCACATCACTTCGAATGCCATACGGCTATTTCCGATGACTACTAATTGCCTTCCACAAAAATACAACCCTTAAGCTCATATGTCTCAAGGAGGGTGTTAAGCTAAGAGAAGTTGCCTTCTCCGCCACCACTGATGTACGTTTGTAAAACCAATGTACGTAATCTGTAGAAATGCAATGTTAGACAAACATCCGTACAAGTTGTCCAGGAACAGGACAAACCGAAGGTACTTTCATACCACATCCTGTCCGGAAATCCCTAAGATTAGTAGCGAATAGTCCTCGCGTTGGATATTTCATAATGAAGAGACCACTGCTACTGGATGTATATTGGGATTTTCACCCCAAACGATCAACAAGCAGTCCCCCACTATGAAACTCCGGAATATCAATATCATTACAAGCAACCTGTACAATCGTCGCATATACATTGGTCCGAAGTGGTTTTCAGATAAATCTAATCCC
Organism: Allium cepa; assembly: GCA_030765085.1. Taxonomy (NCBI): domain Eukaryota; kingdom Viridiplantae; phylum Streptophyta; class Magnoliopsida; order Asparagales; family Amaryllidaceae; genus Allium; species Allium cepa. The sequence goes on from CM060945.1 coordinate 445,269,680, forward strand.
GGTCTCTTCACACCAACAACGCAAAAGCGTTTCTCAACCTCACACAGAAACTAAGTCTCATAGACTTATCACGTCTCCAACTTTCAACTTGCTATTCTTCGGCCAGGAAGGAAGCTCGATAGATTGGCGTAATACTCCTCACTATATGAATCGATATCCTCAATACAAATGATAATCAGGCCTACACAGAAGGCTACTTACTAAGTGTACGACTAAATATTTCCCACATCAACTCGAGGAACTAAAATTTGGCCAATTTTGATAGTCGGTTATTTAACTATCGAAACAAACAAACAAATATTCAGCACCATAATAATCACTAGGCCCTTTTAATTAATCATTTATTAATTAAATCATTTGCCAAATATTCACTTCAAATTATCTTTAAGTAAAGATATAATCACAAAACATTTCAGTTCATATTGGAAAACATTTCCATACACTTATTTAATAATAAGTAATTCACAAATCAATTCATTTTCAACACTTAGAAAATATTATATATACTTAAATCACGATTAAGTATATATTTTATTCTTTAAGGAAACCGTTTTCTTAAACATCTTTTATTTGGGTCAAAACGAATGTTACGTAAAACATCGTTACGTCAACCCAAAATCACTAGTATAGGGATTTGAAAATAAGATAGATATATAAACCCTAATACTATACAAAAACATTTCTATTCGACAATCATTTACTATAACAACAGTGTTATAGCCCATCATTTCCTTACTTCTCGAAAATGTCTATTTCAACAATGAATGTTGAAATCTATGTATTCGATATTTAACACATTTTAAAACAATCTTTAAGACATTTTATTCCATTTAAAATATCACTTCCCAAAACATTTCTTTAATATATTATTCACTGTCCAAAATCGTGAATATAAATCGTTTACCGAATTTAATATTATTTCAACATTTAATTTAAAGGATAATTCACTGTCAAAAATCATGAATAAAATTCCTCTAAATTAACTTATATATTTAACTTATCAAAATCAATTAATTTTGGAATTATAAAACAATGTTTATAAATTCCACTCATATTTTATAAAAACTTCAATTTAAAAATTCTCTATATTAACCAATTCTACATATATCTCATTTACAGCCAAAATCTAATTTATAAGTTAATTCCTTATAAATTATTTATTTACAATTTTCATTCTTTTATAACTTCACAAATTCACAAATCTTAATCACTTATAAGATTCATTTATAACTTCATTTTAAATTATAAAAACTCCTTTAGAATTCCATTATTTCGATTTATGAAAATTCAATTTTATAAATCTTATATATAAATCTTTTATAATAAATCAAAAACCTCAATTTATACTATTTCACAAAATAGTTAACTTCCTATTTCAAAAATCATATTCTTATTATGTTTCCCAAAAATTGTAATTTTTATAACAATAAAAATTATAACATATATTTATTTAAAATAATCCATTTCTTATAACAATTCAAAATTAATTAGATATCAATTTTCAAAATCACTTGAAAATCCTTTTTAATTTGGAAACCATCACTTTAACATTTTTAAAATTCCAAAATAGGCCCAATGTTGCAACGCACTAAATACATCAATCACGACATCCAAAATATCATATATCATATGATAACAGAATATATATCAATATCTGTAAATAAATCAACACTGGTGAGGAATCCAGTTAGATCCCTCCAACCTGTCATCTGCAACAAATATACATATTAGAATATGTGTACAATGTCCGCTTCGAGGCAGACGTGCGTACAAAAGGTCATCCGCTCATACACAGGAACGTATAGGGTCATCTGCTCCACTAGGCAGGTATATATCAAAATACCAATCAATATATCATAATCATCCAAACAATCATCAATCATCATATAATAAATTATTTCTCACTTATATAAAAATATCAGTAAGGCAGAAAGAGTGAGCTGTACTCACGTTGCTTGTAGTCGTTGCGATAGCGATTTGTTCCGATTAAAATTAAACAAGCGTTTAATTTCAACCAAAATTTTAACTAACTCAAATAAATCACAATCCAGCTTCATTGTGTAGTTCTTGTCAATACGGACCCAACGCAATTTGTTTCATAGAAAACGGACCTCGTATGAAGAAGTTATCACGTTTTAAACATTATATGAAATATAATAAATAAATTTACTATTTTTTTTAAACCTTTAATAAATCACAACCGTTGCTTTCAACATTTCAGATCCAGGCCATTAGATGTTGCTTCTTCTCCTTCCAGGCTTTCACGAACGAAATAACCCAACGCCGCCGTTTTGCCCTAGCTAGCCGCGCCACCATCGTTAATCGCAATGACGATCGGAGACCGCCGTTTGAATGCCCTACGCGTGCTCTACTCTTGCCCTAAATCTCGTATACCACGGCCCTATGATGGCCTCGAAAATCATGGCGAAATGTGTGGCTTTTGAACACAATTTTCCGACGATCGGCTCGACTATAATCGACCATAGCCGTTGGATCGATGGATCTCGACGAGCCTGACCTTTTTCCAGTTGAAAGTTTCTTGTAATAACGCGCCGATTTGAAGAAAATGAAGGAGGAAGATCGGAGATATCTGGCCATTGAAAAGCTAGAGGCGGCTAGGGTTTAAAACCCTAATATTTTGCAAAATAGAAAATTTGACGACACTATTCATCCCAAAAATTTTCGAACTCGAAACGAAGCGTGCCGCTTGGCGTTTATAATGTTTTACTCCTATTTCGAATGCAATGGAATATATATCGAGAGCCAATTCGATATTATTTGGAAGATAGGTTTTCGAGTCGACTATTTAAATTTGAAATTCACTTAAACAGATTTCTATGCGTTTTAGCTTGCTCCGGATAAACCGTAAATCCGATTGACACGAAATTTGAAATCTTACAATAATATAACATTACGGATCCAATGAAGTTGGTTTCACCAAAATCCAAGACTGTTTGAAAAATGGTTATTTTTACTCGTCAATTAAATATTAAAATATTCAATTTCTACAATTTAACTTTTAATTCAATTTTAAAAGTTCTATAACATCATTCTAATTCAAATAGAATTTAAAACAACTTTATAAATCATTTTTATTCATTTTAAATTCAATCTCTAATTATATCTGTAATTTCAAATATTAAATCAACAATTTAATTATCCAATTAAATCACTATATTCAAAATATAAGTTATTTAGCTTATAAACTTTACTTGTGAATATTTACAATCAATTAAATATATCAATTTCAAATGACTGAAATTCTAGGTCGTTACATCAAATGAGTGACAGGCCATCACGTCTGACTCTAGGAATAATGCATCTGGATTGAACGGTGGTGCAACTTTTATGGTCGATTGAAACTGTAGGCTCTCGTAGAAGAGCTGTTTCCTAACTTGAAGACAAACTGATGACTGTTTTTTGCTGCCCGTTGTTATATCTTCGAAGTTGACTAGAGGTCGTTGCAATGGCATTGAATGCTACCAATAGAGCTTCTAGTATATGGAGATAAGGGTGAGCTGTCAAAGGTGGCAATGATGTACGGATATGAGTTTGTAGTTGAATAAATTCAATGAGGAAGTTTAATAGAAGGTCTTTAAAGGGTTTGGATGCAACAACCGGAGGAGATCTTATGCTCGACAATGAAGTGCTACCATTGACATCAATCAATGGTGAAGACTAGTGAAGTTTTTGCAAGGCACAAACAACCTATTTGTGTCCTAGCTTGCCACAATAAAAACATCTGATTGGATCTCGAAAAACTGTTGCGAGTTACCCTGTAACACCACATCCAAAACAAAGAGAGAATCTAGATCGCCGCCAGATCCATGGAAGATTCGATATTTTGATGATCTCAGGTTATGGGAGTGTCGAACTTGGTGTAGACCTGACTTTAAGGCTTCATCAAACATTCGAATAGGAAGACGTTTTGAAATATCAAAGGAAATTTTGATAGGTCATCGGTGGAGATAGGATTGTAAGGGGAAGAAGATGAAGTAGTTGGGTAACGATAATAAAGTATAGCTAATAATTTAGAACAATAATCTATAAATAGCAATATATAAATAAAAAATATACTTAATATTTAGCAATTTATAATAATATTTTTTAGTTTCTCTTTCGTAAAATATTAGGTTCCATTTGGTTTTTCCTTTTTAGTTTTGTGTTTTCGTCCAAAATACATGCATACACTGCTTATTTAGTTTTAAATTTTTTCCTAAACTTCTCCCAATTTTATTCAAATAAAAATTCCACCCTTTGATCTTCATTGCTCAATTTTAAAGCCCGCCATCTAATTTTCACTCCTCGCCTACTTGCTCATTCATATCCTAAATCCCTAATTTTTCACTTCCCATATTCCCACCAAAACAATATTTAGGTTTCTACTACTCAATCTCTCGATCCTCATCAATCCATCTCACTACTCTTACATATGTGCTATCGAGCTAATGTTCCGAGTTTTTCCAGATCTGCTTGTGCATCGTTCCATATCTTTCTGTTCCTTACCTTCTGATGAGGGGGACTATGATTGGTGGCTGTAATATCATCACGTATTTTATTTATAATACAAAGTGTGCATTATAGGAATGGGGACCATTCTAACGTGAGAAATTTGTTATCCTTTGACGATTGGTTATTATAGGAACGGGGACTATTCAAAGAGTAGGCAGCTGCTTGAAAGGTGTTTGGGGGTATGATTTTTCTTTCTATTGTTAATTTGAGTAGCTAGTATAATGACGTTTGGAGAATGTATCATAGACTTAGTTCCTATTTATGCTTAAGTTTATTTTTGTGACAGTGTTCAATATATATGTGTTGTATAGAAAAGAAACATAGGTCAACAATAAACTACCTTTACTATTTATAACCATAAAATAGGATTTTGCACAATATATTTGCAATTTTTCAATTTCCTTTGTATCATTAGAAAATAGTTAGGTTAATCCCTTCAAAAATATCCAACTGAAGATGTAGTGGTGGACAGGGATATGTATCTCACAATGAATAATGCATATTAGTTATAATATGGAATAACTCTTTGATACTTTGATTTATATGATATGATAGATTGGACCAAAATGGAGGTGGACAATATCTTTGAAGAAGGGAGTAGAAGATAAAATCGCAAAGGTTGAAGGAACACAATCCATCATTATTTCCAAAAATACATTGTTTTTGTTATGGGATTCCTTACTCTAAACCACTCAAATCAAAACCCCATAGTACAATAGAAAATGAGATCATGGTAAGAAGTGCAGAAACAACCAAGCAATATCTTAATCCAAATTTCAATCCAATCCAAAACCAACCACACAAACACAAAACAAGTATAAGAAAACCAAAGCAATAACAATAAAATAAATCACATACCGATTTATAGTGGTTCCACTAAAGTCTTGTTAGTGTGCATCCACTTTGAGAGAGAGCTTTTATTAATACCAATAAGAAGAGTACAAGAGATTGATTACAATGATATATTAAAATAGAATAGATTTGTGGAGAAGAGAATTGAAGAAAACTAGGTTTAGATAAACCTTAGTTGATAGGATAAACCCTTGATTGTACCCTTGCAGTCCGTCTCGCTTTGCATCCTGAAAATAGCTTATATATGGAGAGATATTTCATTGTAATATGCCCAAAATGCCCCCATGAACCTTCACAAATCGACACAAAACTGCCTAAGTTGAAAATAGGCTGAAAGTTGTCACAGACGTCTGTTACATTATGATAGATGTTTGTCATAAGTTTCAGAAAAACATTCCCTGAATCCATAAACGTCTATCATAAATTGATAGACATCTGTTCCAAGCCTTAGATTCCAAATCCTGCCGTCACAGACGTCTGTCACTTTAAGACAGACGTTTGTTGCCTGATACCGACTACAACACTCCACCTTCTTCACAGTATTTTCCTCCTTCGAGCATTGATTTGCGAATCGTCTTCTCCATCACCAAGCTACTTTCCACCATTTCAATTCTCCATATAGTGTCGCCAAAATTCAACACTCCACCTTGACACTATATCCAACTCCATCACTGAGAACTGATAGTACCAAACTACCACCACTTCTACCTTCAACCAAATAAGCTTGAATGCTATCTCAATAAGCTCCGGAAAAGCCACCGCCCATTGTAATCCATCAACAAACTTAGGTAAAGCCTCTGCCTACTAATGAAGTGTTGAAAGCACCCAAATCCAAAACCATCTCACCAAAGGACAAAAGCACTAAGGATTGTAAACAAGTACTCGCCAAGGAGATAGAACCACAATATTTTACCAATGCTCTTCCTCATCCATCACCAAGCTCCTTCCTCAACCATGTCATCTCGTGGCGCCTAGCACTTCAACAAGTGAATCAAGTTCGAATAATGCTCAAACTTTCCAACCAGCAATGCCTTAGTGAACATACCCGCCGTGTTATCCTTTATGTGCACCTTCCAAAGATATATTTGCTTATCTTCATCCACGGCTATTAAAAGATAACTTTCTCACTTCAATTTGTTTAGTCCATGAGCTAAATGTCAAATTCTCTGCCAAGTGAATAAAACTATGGCTATCACATCAAACATCAATGCTATCATGTTCAAATCTCAAGTCACACAACAATCGCTTCAAATAAAGTGCCACATTTTCCGCCTCAACCACGACTATCAACTTTGCCTCCATAGTGGATATAGCAACTACAGTCTACAATCTCGATCTCTAACTTATGGCCGTACCACCAAGAATGAAGACATATCTGGAAGTTAATTTTCTCCGATCCTTAATATCGACGTAGTCCGAATCACAATAACCTACTAACTTGCAATTCATCCCCTACCTACGGCTAAATACAAGACCATGAGATGATGTACCTCTAAGCTATCTCAATATAAGCTTCACAGCTTCCCAATGCGATTTCCCTGGATTAGCCTTGACTAACCATCCTGACTGCATTTGTAATATCAGGCCTTGTACACACCATAACATATATTAAACTTCCAACCGCACTAGCATATGGAACATTTGCTATATATGCCTTGTCTTTCTCCAAGATAGGTGATTCCTTGCCCGAAAGATTCCTGTGCAAAGGTAAATATATATTTGACGCCTTTGCATTCTCCATGCTAAATCGGCAAAGCACTTTCTCAATATACACCTTTTAAGTGTGTTTTAACTCAAATCGCTTGTGATTCCTTTCTATTTCTATGCCCAATATCCTTTTTGTTGCTCCAAGGTCCTTCACTTCGAACTCCAATTTAGAATTCAATTTTAACTTGTTGATATCATTTATATCCTAAGAAACAATGAGCATGTCATCCATATACAAGAGTAAATACACCTAACAATCATTTTTCAACTTCTTGAAATATATACAAGCATCCTTGATGCTTCTATCAAAACCATTTTCAACCATAAAATGATCAAATATCTTGTACCATTATATAAATGATTTCTTTAAACCATATAGTGATTTCAACTTGCAAACCAAATTTGATTTACCATCTACAACAGGTTGCTCCATATATATGTCTTCATCTAAGTCACCATGCAAGATGGTGATTTTCATATCAAGTTGCTTAATTCTAAGTCGTGAATAACAAATATAGCAAGTAATATCTGGATTGAATTATGGCGCACAACCAGTGCGAATATCTCATCATATTCCTTTTCCTTCCTTTGTGTAAACTCCTTAGCCACCGATCTAGCTTTGTATCCCCATCGTCCTTTACCTTATATATCCATTTACACCCAATAGAACAGTTTCCTTTAGGAAGTGCAACCAAATCCCAAGTTTGATTCTTCATTAACGGTTGCATTTCTTCCTCCATGGTACAAATCCATTTTGAGCCGTCACTCGGCTCCATGATGTCATCAAGGTCCATCGGCTCATCTTGGACTACATGAAAAGCTTAGTCCAAATTATCACAAAAGTTAATATAGTTCAAATCACCATATCGATCGGCTGGCCTTATAGCACGACGACCCACCCGAGCGGCAATACCATCACCCAAATTCCTTTTGGCTCCACCTTAAACCGAATCCTCTCTAAAGTCATGTACATCACTAACACTACTAGAGGTACCCTATGGACTATGTAAGGTAACATCAATCACTTCCTCCTCATAAGCATCTCCAACAACTCCTTGAATGAATGGTAGGAATAACTTCCTTCTCCTTTAATTCACCATGAACCAAATCTGGAACATCCGATGAGCTCTCATTCTTCTCGAACAAAGATGACTCATCAAAAGTAACATGACAGGAATTCACAACCTTCTTCATTTCCATATTTCATATCCAATAGCCTTATACTCAATCTGTATAGCCAAGCAAAACCCCTTTGCAAGCTTTAGGCTCAAGCTTATCATTTCCTAGATCATGCACATAAATTGGACTACCAAGCATAAAAAGATAGCTCAAGTCAATGATCTTTCCCTTCCACACTTCCTCTAGAATTTTTTTACCAATATCCGAGCACAGAATTCGGTTAACAACATGCACCGCAATTGATAAAGCTTTGGCCCAAAATCCATTAGGCAAACCCGAAGTCAATCTCAAGCATCGATCTTTCTCAAGTAGAGCATGTTTCATCCTCTACGCAACTCCATTTGATTGTGGATCTCTCGGTGTAATAAAATGCTTCTAAATACCATGATGCTTGCAAAACTCCAAGAAATCTCCGAAAACATATGCTCCGCCATTGTCGAACATTATAACCTTCGAAGACTTGCCACTCTTGTACGGATTTCCTTTCAAAATCAATTCTTACAATTACACTCTCGATTTCAAGGCCACGAGGTACACCGCTCCAGATTCACAATCTTCTGGGTAGAGATACTTGATTTTACGGGCAACAAGTTCACCAATTGATTTTCCAGGCTACAATCACACCTTTTTCGCTCGATTGATTACAAAGAAGTCTATAACTCTGAATAGCTCTGGGATCTTGTTGAGATAGTGATAGAGAATTAAACCAGAGATGATCTAGTTAGATTCAATAGTGATTTCGGCAGAGTATTGGTAAAAATGTAAATAAAGAAATGTGGAAGAAGAAGAAGAGGAGTGAAATCAGAGAATATATGAATGTAAATTTGTTTAAAACAACCCCTATTTATAGTAGAACAACAGCCATGTCCATTTGTGAAAGGATATAACAAATATACACTTCCTTTGAAATTTAAACTTTTGAAATAAACTGTCACCTTGTCGACAAGGGTTCTTAGGGTTGTCGACAGGTGTAACGACCCATAAATTTTCGATGTTTAAAATTTGTTAATTTAATAATATTTTATGAGTTAATATTGAAAGAAATAAAAATTTGTAATTTAATAATGGAATAATAACTAAATTAAAATGAAACAATGTTAATACAAGTTAATTGTCAACAATCTTAATGAAACTCCAATTCATTGTAATTAAACATGCTATGCTTGGTTATAAAATTTAATATAAGTAACAAATGTAAATATTTAATTATTGTATAAAATAGATAGTTAATGGTAATTGAATAAGATCAGTATTGTGTAAGGAATTATAATATTTGTTTTATTAATGTGTGCACTGATTTATAGTGGGATGTAAAAAGTAATAAAATAATGTGTAATGGATGGCAATGGAATAAATGTATTTTAATGAGAGTTGTTGTAATAATTGTTTGTAAAGAATAAACTTACAAATGTTTTAAATGTATAATAGTGACAACTATTGTTCGTTACCAATGTATTTAATCAATAGCAATTAAATGTAATTAAACATTACCTTATGTAAGTTAAGATAATAACTGAAAATTTTGAATGTAAAATCAATAGAAATGTTAATTATTTGCATAAGATGGCAATTAATTTAATAAACAATTGAAACCAAGATAAATAAATGAATTGGGATATTAAATGTTAATTATATGTATAAGTGACTAAATTTCAGCATAATGGAAATAAAATAGTTAACACAAATAAAAGATGAAATTAAAATTATATAGCTGATTGGAACATTTGTTGTAATTAATGAACTTTTAAATGTAATTAAAAGTTAAGGGTAACAATTGTTATAAGTTACCTATTTATTTGGTTCATAAAATTTAATTTGAAATCAATTGCAGTTAATTTACATAATTAGTGTAATTAATGTAGATTAAATTGGTAATCGGAGAATGTTAATTCAATAGAATGTAACCAATGAAAATTTTAATCATAATATGACTATTGATTTGAATAAAAAGAATGGAAATCATGTTTGATCAATTTATTGTAGTTTATATTATAATAAATGGATATATTGCAATTGAACGTAAATAAATGTTACATTAATGTGGAATAAGACAATAATTGTAGTGTCAACGTAATAAAAGGTATAGAAATGCAAACTTATTTACAAGGCAATGATTTATGAAATAAAAAGATAGAAACCTACGTTAATAATTTCATAAGGCATTGTTGATTTAATACTAGGAGTGTAAATCACAAAGAATAAAAACGAATAAGTTTAGTAAAGGAGCAAACATATGTTTAATTATTTGAAATGTTTGGTAGCTGAAAGATTGATTGTAAAGACGAGAAACCATTATTCAGTAAGAAATGCATCATTACTGTTTGTATCAAATAGTGTATAAATATGTTTAAATTGTATTAGATCGGAAATAATAGTTCTACTTCTCATTACATTCCTTTAGTCCATTTTGAAACTTAATCAACTGAAATTAATGTAATTGAAAATTTTCAATTAATAGGAGAGAGAATATTGATTGTAAATTAATAGGTGCAATTAAAAGCAGCTTATGTTTTGTGAAAATATAAGGAATGTTTGATATAATGAAAAGAACATTTACATCAAATAAAATGAACGTTTCATTTATGAATGTAGGTTTAATTTCATTAAAATAAAGAATAGAATGATTGATTTTAAAGAAAGAAATATATATTTATTTGGAATATGTTTTAGCTTACAGATTGATTACAAGAATAGGAAAATAATATATTCAGTAAGTTATTTATTACTCTTGTGTATAAACAACAAATTTATAAACGTGTTTAAATAAACGATTGTTCTATTTTTTTCATCCATTTCAGTTGTTTAAAATTTAACTTGGTAAGTAATTGCAATTAATGTAATTCAAATGTTTTACTTAAAAGGAAAGAAAACGTTGATTGCAATTAATAGATTTAATAAAAGAAACGCACGTTATGTGTTAAACAGAAATGGTGATTGAATGGAAATTAAAGATCATTTTGAGAAAACAAAATTGAAAGTTTTCATTTTTGAGGTAAGTATAAATATTTTATTATGCATAGATAAAAACCTAAATGCATATAAATTTGAATATTATTTGAGTTAATGAAGTTAATTTGGTTACGTTTCAAAAAAATTGAATTTCAAAAAGTTGTGCGACGTACATGGTCCCCTCATTTCTTTTATTATTAACTGTTGCATGAACTAATTGAAATAGTTACCTTATTATTAATATTTGATCTGTTTATTTCTCCTTTTATTTAATACCTGAGCCTAGACTTTTAGGTTGTATTTAATTCTTGCCACTTCATTTTCACGTATACAAAATTTTACTTTCATTTGCAAACTTTTCCATTCCTACGTACATTTTCTTATGCATTATCAATGCCCGATGCTTTAAAAATAAAACGTGACATTTATTTTTGTCCCTCCATCTTTATTTTCTAATTATAAATAACATACAGCTTATTTCTTCTTTTACATTTTGTTTCTCCTGACACCTCATATTCAAAAGCTCTTATTCTTGCAAATCCAAAAGCGTTCTTTTATAAAACATGATTTTTTCATTTTTCTTACACTTTCTTCCCTCATCTTAGTTGTTCTTCAATCTTTCCTAAAGCCTCATCTTGAGAAAAACGTAAATATTAAAATTTGTTTATTTATATATAAATTTTTAACGCGTATTTTAATAATATTTCTTATAACATGAATATCTTTTGCGTATAAACTTTGATACACGTGCGATTTCTTCTGTTGGATTCATATTTAAATTCCGGACAACGTGAAATTGATTTAGTTGAATTTGGAGATTGTTGAGTTTTGCGCTTCTGTTTGGATATTTATGGGTTAAAGTCAAAGGTGAGTGTTTTAACCCACTCACAACTTCTAAAATTTCTTATGTTTGTTAAATTGGCGTGATTAGAAATTTAATTATGACAGTTTGGCATATTTTTAATCATCATCTCAGTCAAATTAGATTTATTGGATTAAATTGTTATTTAATTTAATATTGCATATAACTGCCAGTTAAGTTTTTATTTAAAGTATTAGTGCATATAAACTGCTAGTTAAATTAATTTATTATTGAATATAACTGCAAGTTAATTTCCTGTTATATATTATCAGTTATATATTGATATTGATTGATTGTTTGGATGATGATTGTGATGGATGTAAGATTTTATGATGAATGAATGGATGTTGTATTACATATTATTATAAACTGCAAGCTGTTATGCATTTTATTTCATTTGGGATTGCGGTTTGAAATGATATATAACCGTATTTTATTTTAAATTACGGATTGAAATGATAAATATCTGTATCACTTGACCATAGGATAGAAAATTATATACATACACCGCGGTCTTTGTATAAAAATATTTTGACATAATTTCTATGGTTTTGTAAAGAAATATACGATTTTATGAGGTATGGATTTGGATTTTGTATAAATGTATTTTATATATAGTTGTATTCTCGGTTTTAAGCTATGTCTAAAATGGATTTAAAGTATAAAAGAAGTTAAAAATAAAGTTTGATTTTATTAAAATATAATATGGTTAAGTGTTTATTTAAATTTATATTTCTGGAGTTTATAATAACTTAACCGAGAATAAGGTGGGAAGATAATATGAAATTGATTTGAAGTAAATTATTTAAGAATTTTACTTGAATAAATTTAGTTTAAAATGTAAATAAAATCGTGATTTTTAAAGAGTATGATTTTATAACTTGATTTTTAGGTAGAGTGATTTAAATGAATATCAAGTTGATTTAATGAATAGATCAAGTTAAATAAATTGAAAGGATATCCAGTTGTTGAAGTTAATGGTTTTACTTAAATTATATTGGACTTATTAAGTAAACATTTCAAATCTAAATAATAGTAATTGAATTTGATATATATGAAATTATAAAAGAAATAGTTGAAATGGTGGAATATTTAAAGCTTTGAAATATATGGAAATTGAAATGGTTTATTTGGAGGTTCAAATCGGTGTTTGGAATTTATTTGGGAAAATTAGGAAGTTATTTTATTATATTAAGTAATTTAATATTTAAACCATTTAAGTATTATAAGTTATGTTTCAAAGTTATGGGTTTCAAGGTATATGGATTGAAAGTGCTATGATTTTGGAAAAACGATATATTTGAAACAAAAATGATGTCATATTGATTTGGGTTTTAAAAATAGAAATGATATCGTATTGATATGGTTTTGAGATGGATATTATATTCTTGTTTTAAAGTATAAACTATTTTGATATTATATTTTCTCCCGAGCCTCTCCGTACAAAGGAAACTCTGCCGAAATTTTCTGTAAATTTTGGACTTAGAAATTTTTTTTAGAATATTTTCCGAACTTTATTAAGTATAAAAAGATTTAATAGTTGTAAATAGATATGTTTTATTTAAATTATTAAACTTTGTAAATTTATTTGTTTATAAAATTAATACTTTAAATAAGATGTATTGACTACTCAATTTCTTCTTTTCCCTTCTTTTTCCTTTTCGAGGACGAAAAGTTTTGAGTGAGGGAGAGTGTAACGACCCATAAATTTTCGATGTTTAAAATTTGTTAATTTAGTAATATTTTATGAGTTAATATTGAAATAAATAAAAATTTATAATTTAATAATGGAATAATAACTACATTAAAATGAAACAATGTTAATACAAGTTAATTGTCAACAATCTTAATGAAACTCCAATTCATTGTAATGAAACATGCTATGCTTGGTTATAAAATTTAATATAAGTAACAAATGTAAATATTTAATTATTGTATAAAATAGATAGTTAATGGTAATTGAATAAGATCAGTATTGTGTAAGGAATTATAATATTTGTTGTATTAATGTGTGCACTGATTTATAGTGGGATGTAAAAGGTAATAAAATAATGTGTTATGGATGGAAATGGAATAAATGTATTTTAATGAGAGTTGTTGTAATAATTGTTTGTAAAGAATAAACTTACAAATGTTATAAATGTATAATGGTGACAACTATTGTTCGTTACCAATGTATTTAATCAATAGCAATTAAATGTAATTAAACATTACCTTATGTAAGTTAAGATAATAACTGAAATTTTTGAATGTAAAATCAATAGAAATGTTAATTATACGCATAAGATGGCAATTGATTTAATAAAAGATTGAAACCAAGATAAATAAATGAATTGGGATATTAAATGTGTATAAGTGACTAAATTTCAGCATAATGGAAATAAAATAGTTAACACAAATAAAAGATGAAACTAGAATTATATAGCCGATTGGAACATTTGTTGTAATTAATGAACTTTAAAATGTAATTAAAAGTTAAGGGTAACAATGGTTATAAATTACCTATTTATTTAGTTCATAAAATTTAATTTGAAATCAATTGCAGTTAATTTACTTAATTAGTGCAATTAATGTAGATTAAATTGGTAATCGGAGAAGTTAATTCAATAGGATGTAACCAATGAAAATTTTAATCATAATATGATTATTTATTTGAATAAAAAGAATGGAAATCATGTTTGATTAATTTATTGTAATTTATATTATAATAAATGGATATATTGCAATTGAACGTAAATAAATGTTACATTAATGTGGAATAAGACAATAATTGTAGTGTCAACGTAATAAAAGGTATAGAAATGCAAACTTTATTTACAAGGCAATGATTTATGAAATAAAAAGATAGAAACCTATGTTAATAATTTCATAAGGCATTGTTGATTTAATAGTAGGTGTGCAAATCAAAATGAATAAAAACAAATAAGTTTAGTAAAGGAATAAACATATGTTTATTCATTTGAAATGTTTGGTAGCTGAAAGATTGATTATAGAGACGAGAAACCATTATTTAGTAAGAAATGCATCATTACTGTTTGTATCAAATAGTGTATAAATATGTCTAAATTGCTATTAGATAGGAAAAAATAGTTCTACTTCTCATTACATTCATTTAGTCCATTTTGAAACTTAATCAACTGAAATTAATGTAATTGAAAAATTTTAATTAATAGGAGAGAGAATATTGATTGTAAATTAATAAGTGCAATTAAAAGCAGCTTATGTTTTGTGAAAATATAAGGAATGTTCGATATAATGAAAAGAACATTTACATCAAATAAAATGGATGTTTCATTTGTAAATGTAGGATTGATTTCATTAAAATAAAGAATAGAATGATTGATTTTAAAGAAAGAAATATATGTTTATTTGGACTGTGTTTTAGCTTACAGATTGATTACAAGAATAGGAAAATAATCTATTTCAGTAAGTTATTTATTACCCTTGTGTATAAACAATAAATTTATAAACATGTATAAATAAACGACTGTTTAAAATTTAACTTGGTAAGTAATTGCAATTAATGTAATTCAAATGTTTTAGTTAAAAGGAAAGAAAACGTGGATTGCAATTAATAGATTCAATAAAAGAACGCATGTTTTGTGTTAAACAAAAATGGTGATTGAATGGAAATAAAAGATCATTTTGAGAAAACAAAATTGAACGTTTTCATTTTTAAGGTAAGTATAAATATTTTATTATGCGTAGATAAAAACCTAAATGCATATAAATTTGAATATTATTTGAGTTAATGAAGTTAATTTGGTTACGTTTCAAAAAAATTGAATTTCAAAAGGTTGTGCGACGTACCTGGTCCCTTCATTTATTTTATTATTAATTGTTGCATGAACGTTTTAAAATAGTTACCTTATTATTAATATTTGATCCGTTTATTTCTCCTTCTATTTAATACCTGAGCCTAGACTTTTAGGTTGTATTTAATTCTTTCCACTTTATTTTCACGTATACAAAATTTTACTTTCATTTGCAAGCTTTTCCATTCCTACGTACATTTCCTTATTCATTATTAATGCCTGAAGCTTTAAAAATAAAACGTGACATTTATTTTTGTCCCTCCACCTTCATTTTCTAATTATAAATAACCTACAGCTTATTTCTTCTTTTACATTTTGTTTCTCCTGACACCTCATATTCAAAAGCTCTTATTCTTGCAAATCCAAAAGCATTCTTTTATAAAACATGATTTTTTCATTTTTCGTACACTTTATGTCGTCATCTTAGTTGTTCCTCAATCTTTTCCTGGAGCCTCATCTTGAGAAAAACGTAAGTATTAAAATTTGTTTATTTATAAGTAAATTTTTAACGCGTACTATTTTTTTTATTTTAATAATATTTCTTATAATATGAATATCTTTTGCATATAAACTTTGATTAATGCGCGATTTCTTCTGTTGGATTCATATTTAAATTCCGAACAACATGAAATTGATTTAGTTGAATTTGGAGATTGTTGAGTTTTGAGCTTTTGTTTGGATTTTTATGGCCTAAAGTCAAAGGTGAGTGTTTTAACCCACTCACAACTTCTAAAATTTCTTATGTTTGTTAAATTGGCGTGATTAGAAAATTAATTATGACTGTTTGGCATATTTTTAATCATCATCTCAGTCAAATTAGATTTATTGGATTAAATTGTTATTTAATTTAATATTGCATATAACTGCCAGTTAATTTTTTATTTAAAGTATTAGCGCATATAAACTGCCAGTTAAATTAATTTATTATTGAATATAACTACCAGTTAATTTCCTGTTATATATTATCAGTTATATATTGATATTGGTTGATTGTTTTGGATGATGATTGTGATGGATATATGATTTTATGATGGATGAATGTATGTTGTATTACATATTATTATAAACTGCAAGTTGTTATGCATTTTATTTCATTTGGGATTGCGGTTCGAAATGATATATAACCGTATTTTATTTTAAATTAAGGATTGAAATGATAAATATGTGTATCACTTGACCGTAGGATAGAAAATTATATACAGACACCGCGGTCTATATATAAAAATATTTTGACATAATTTCTATGGTTTTGTAAAGAAATATACGGTTTTATGAGGTATGGATTTGGATATTGTATAAATGTATTTTACATATAGTTGAATTCTCGGTTTTAAGCTATGTATAAAATGGATTTAAAGTATGAAAGAAGTTAAAAATAAAGTTTGATTTTATTAAAAATATAATATGGTTAAGTGTTTATTTAAATTTATATTTCTGGAGTTTATAATAACTTAAGTGAGAATAAGGTGGGAAGATAATATGAAATTGACTTGAAGTAAATTATTTAAGAATTTTACTCGAATAAATTTGATTTGAAATGTACATAAAATCGTGATTTTTAAAGAGTATTATTTTATAACTTGATTTTTAGTTTCGAGTGATTTAAATGAATATCAAGTTGATTTAATGAATAGATCAAGTTAAATAAATTGAAAGGATATCCAGTTGTTGAATTTAAAAGTTTTACTTAGATTATATTGGATTTATTAAGTAAACATTTCAAATCTAAATAATAGTAATTGAATTTGATATATATGGAATTATCAAAGAATTAGTTGAAATGGTGGAATATTTAAAGCTTTGAAATATATGGAAATTGAAATGGTTTATTTGGAGGTTCAAATCGGTATTTGGAATTTATTTAGGAAAATTAGGAAGTTATTTTATTATATTAAGTAATTTAATATTTAAACCATTTAAGTATTATAAGTTATGTTTCAAAGCTATGGTTTTCAAGGTATATGGATTGAAAGTGCTATGATTTTGGAAAAATGTTATATTTGAAATAAAAATGATGTCATATTGATTTGGGTTTAAAAATAGAAATGATATCGTATTGATATGTTTTTGAAATGGATATTATATTCTGGTTTTACAGTACAAACTATTTTGAAAGACGCGATGTTATAATAACGTTTGGTTGTTAAAGAGACCGGGATCGGAAGTTGTCATACTCTCTGCCAACTCCGAAAACCACTTTGACAACCGCGTACGCGGTGGAGATTCCAGAATGAAGTAGGATGGTGGCGGCGTTTCCTTTGAGGTATATACGTGGACCCAACTCCCGTGAGTTGGCATAAGGTGGCTAAAACAGGAGCGATTGACCGGCTAATGAGGTAGCACCTTTGATCGAACACATCCCTTCGATATTATACTTTGACTTTGGATTGATTCGGTGGCCACTTTTGATTTCTTTCATTTGGGGGCATTGTTCGAGGTAGGCGATAGTAGCAGCTACGTGTTAGGAACTGAGTTGATGATGTTTTGATGACAACAACCTTATATAGTTATTATACTTTACTTTATAAAATATACACTTTACTTTATAAAATATATACTAACATTTCTATATAGATAGATATATATATGTATATAGGAAGTATATGCAGGTATTATCGAAGACTGATCAGTATAAAAGACTCAAGCATCAAGATGAAGGTTAGAGATTCAAGATTCAAGACTCTAGAGAATCAAAATTTCAAGATCTCAAGATAAGTGTCTAGTATTTTGTTAAAACTTCATAATAGCACTCTCATCTTTCTTCCAAATTTTCTTTTGGGATGGAACCCAATTTCTATCGAAACCGGTGGCTTACAAACCCACGACAAGTAGCTTACGAACCTACGACAAGTGGCTTACAAACCCACGAAAATCAAAATCATTTAAACTACTTTGTACAAGTTCTCGAGTCCTATGGAGGAGCTCTGTAGGAAAGTTCTTGCAATTTCAGTTTGAATAGATTTTTCAAAATGTTTTTAAATCTGTTTTCAAATTGTTTTAGCTTTCAAAATCATGTTTTAAAAATGTTTTCAAACTTTGTTTTAGCCTTGAAATATTCCTCTATTCTGATTTTAAAACTTCTGTTTTTAAAACATCAAAACTTATTCTGATTTTAAATATTACTTATATAATTGACGGTCTATATCAATTATATATATATATATATGTATGTATATATATATTTAAAATAATGTTTTATATTCATTCTCTATCTCAAAATATTGTTTAAACACTTTACTTTGCTCCAGAAAAGTTTCAACGTGTTTTAAATTCAATTGCTTTTACAAAACAACATCTCTACAATTTTGAACTAAGGGATGTCGACATAAGGGGATACCCCATGTCGACATGGTGGCCGTTGGATTCAAAATTCAAATTTTTAAAAGAAATGTCCATTCGTTCGAAAACCTTTCGCCAACGGTTATGACTGTTGTGCATCTATATAAAGGCTTCCAAAACGAATTATTTTAACAACTATTTTCTTATTTTCTTCACTCATTCTTCTCCATCATTCCATATCCATAAAACTTCATATTTCAAATATCGTGCCATCATTCTGCCAAATTCTCAATAGGAAATCATTTAGATACTCACTCTATTTGATTCTCCATCATTCTACTAAAGATCAAAGTGCTATTCAGAGTTATAGGATCAATTTGTATTCAAAAAGTCCATAGAGTCTATCCATTCAAAAGGATTGTTATTAGAAAGTATTAGGGTGATCTTGTGTCCTAAAAATCAAGAGAGTTTGCCCCAAACTCGGAGATAGGAGGGTTCCTCAAGGCCTTAGAAATTGAGGGTTGTAATTTGGATATTGGCTTATAAAAATCTATACAAGGATATTGCCTTGGTGAAGGACTGGATGTAGGAGGATTCCGAACCAGTATAAAATCCGGTGTGTTCTTTCCTTTTACTTGCTTTACATTACTATTTGCATTTGTTATATGTTCTGTGATCTTTCTGTGTTAGAATTCTGTTTAGATTTGTGTTGAAAGTTTTAATTTAGTCATATAGTTCATATATTCTTTAAAACACTATTCACCCCCCTCTAGGGTTATATCTGCCTTAAGATCCTTAATCCGCATCCCCAACAATTGGTATCAAAGCATTGGTTTTCATTGTTTTCATAATCTGAAATTTTGAAAAGTTTTAATGGCACAACACACTAGTAATTCCACTCTTGTCACTACTACTTCTGTCAACACAAACACTAGTTCATTTGTAGAGGGTCAGTCTACTGTCAGACCACCACTTTTTAATGGCTGTAGTTATGCATATTGGGCATGTAGGATGAAAATTTATTTACAGTCCATAAGTTTAGATACTTGGAATATGACACAAATTGAATATGTTGAACCAACCACTAATTTTTCCCAGTGGACTACTGAGCAAAAGACGGTTGCATAAAACAATTCTAAGGCTATGAATATACTATTTTGTTCACTAGATAGGAATGAGTTTAATATAGTCTCTGTTTGTAAGTCTGCATTTGAAATCTGGAAAACTTTGCAAGTAACTCATGAAGGAACAAGCAAAGTTAAACAGACTAAAATTTCCATATTAACTAACCAGTTTCAATTGTTTAAAATGCATGAAAATGAGTTCATTTCCGACATGTATTATCGATTTCAAGATATTGTTCATTCATTAATTGCTTTAGGAAAGGGTTTCTCGGAAGAAGATCAAGTCGGAAAGATACTCAATTCACTCACTCTAGAATGGGATCAAAAGACACTTACTATTGAAGAGGCAAATGATGTTAGTCAAATGAAGATTGTAGAGTTAATCGGTAATCTAATGTCTTATGAAGTTCAACTACAAGGGAGAAAAGAATCTAAGGCAACGGAAAAGAAATCGATCGCATTCAAAGCAACAACTGGAGATTCAGAACAAGATAGTGATGAAGAAATAGCTTTCATGACCAAAAATTTTAGGAAATTTCTGAAGTATAGAAAGATGAATAACTTCAAAAGAAATGATCAAAGGAATTCCAGAAATACTTCGAAAAACAACAACAATCACAGCAACAACAACAATGGTGATAGATGCTACAACTGCAACAAAACAGGGCATTATAAGATAGATTGTCCATATTCAGACAAACAGACATTTCAACCAAACAACGAGCAATTATGGAAAAGAAAGAAGGCATATGCAGCAACTCTTGACGATTCAGATTCATCCAGTGATGACGAGAAGAAAACTGATAATTTAAGTCTGTGCTTCACGGCTATTCTCGAATCAGAAGACGATCGGAGTTTGGATCTAAAAATAGGTACACATTTATTTTAATTTTATTGGATGCTTGCTTGCTTTGATTTTGTTTGCAATTCCTTGAATTTTTAAATTCAAAATCACCCTTTTGAAATTTGAATTTTTAAATTCAAAATAATATTATTTTAATAATATTTTAAATATTAAAATATTTTAATATTATTATATTTAATATTATTACTGGAATTATATATAGATATAGAATATAGATTAGTTCTCTTAAGATTTTAAGAATTTCTTAGATTTTAGGAATAGACACATCTTTTCAAATTCAACAGGCATATGTCGACATGCCTGGATACCCCATGTCGACATGTATCCCAGAAATTTGATTTCAAAATTTGAATTCAAACTTTTGAATTTCCCTCCATTTTTCACTTACTTCAAAATTTTGAAAAGATGCCTCTTGACCAGAGAACATGACTTTAGAGAATCTATTTAATATACTTCTCTTATCATCTCTCTTCACTTTATTCTCATAATTCAAACTTTCTTCATCATCTTCTACTCCTCTCAAATACTCATCAATGGCCTCCTCAAGTACCCCATCAACTATGAGGCTGCCCAAATCCATCAAAAATGATCTTTTCAATGACCCGGAGGCTATCAAAGCTTACATAAGTTATGTAAACTATGGTAAAGTCAATACGGGAAAATTTGCCATATTTGATGATTTTCCTTCTTATGAACTCGATCAACTTTTTGAAGAAAACTCCATTCTTAGCTTGATTGATAACAAGCAAAATGATTTCGTTTATTATCCAAACCTTATCAAAATGTTTTATGCTAACCTAAACCGTGAATTTTATAATGGAAATGAAGATCAAATTTGGAGTAGTGTTAAAGGAA
The DNA here is from genome assembly GCA_030765085.1 of Allium cepa. Lineage (NCBI taxonomy): Eukaryota > Viridiplantae > Streptophyta > Magnoliopsida > Asparagales > Amaryllidaceae > Allium > Allium cepa. The sequence goes on from CM060945.1 coordinate 445,291,679, forward strand.
CACTTATTGTTTTGGATTCCGATATTTTGGGTACTATTTTGGGTTGCAAATCTACCGGAATGAATCTCTCGCAATTTCAAATCAATGAAATCGATCGAGAGACTTTCCATCACATTTTTGAAAGCGTTGACCACATGGATTTTAAGAATCGCTTTTTCCATCCAAAAGCAAGAATGTCAACCTTCTTATTCAACACACCGTTATTCCTAGGTCGGGAAACTACAATAATCCCACCTCAAAAGTGTGTAAAGCTCTTTTTGCTATATTTGAAAAATATGATATTAATTGGGCACAAACTATTTTGGATGAGTTAAGACCCAAAAATTTCACTATGGGAGAAAACACTCTTTATCATGGAATTTACCTTACTCGGATTTTCAATTATTTTGGTGTGGGTGTTAAAAAGGAAGAATTTGTAAGTAGGAAAGTGTTCAATCATGCGAACATTTCCCTTATGAAAATCCCACTTATGTTTCAACCATATGAAACACTTACCGAGAAGGAAGAGAGGCTTGCTCACGAAGAGATGGAAGAAGAAGGAGAAGGAGAAGGGGAAGGAATGGAAATTGAAGAAGAAGAGGAAGAAGAAGAAACCTCTTTAGAAAGTATAGAGTATCCACCAACACCCGCCAATCCGTCCAACAAAACCATACTCAAGAACCAAAAGATACTTGCTCAAAACCAAAAGGTTCTTAAGAGATCTATTAGCAAGAAAATGGATAAAATCTCTACCAAGATCGACAAGTTCTTTGGGAAGATAGGCAGGAAACTTGGCTTGTCCTCATCATCATCTTCATCAAACTAATCCTAGCCATTATCTCTCTAGTTATCGTTTATCTACCTTTGTATTTTCTATTTTTTTTAGTTAATATTATGTAATGTTAACTAATATAAGTAATGTTATCTTATTCTCTGTTTTCTAGCTTTATATATCTCTGATAGTTATTTATTTTAAGTTTAAATAGGTCCACTAGCATAAAAATAAACTTAGAAATCAAAAATAACTCAACTTGGCCATTCTGCCTAGACCATGTCGACATGCCACATCCCCCCATGTCGACATATAACGAACAGAAAGTAGTTACAATTTCTAACTTCAAAATTCTTGTAACTATCAAGTTTCAATTCATTTTGAACGACCAATAACTCCTATAAATACCTATTTCTTCCAGAAAAACTTCTCTAACTCCATTTCTATTCATCTCCTTTCATACTTCAACTTATTTCTTAAATTATGGCTTCTCAATTAAGAATCTAAGTGAAAATCTTGAAGAAACTCTTACTTCTTTCAAGAATATTCTCTCTTTTATACTTAGAAATCAAAGGCACTTAGAATTAAGCCAAATGCAGATGATCAAAGAGCAAGAGAAACACTTCGACGCCCTTCGTTGGATGATCTCAAGCCTTAGCAAAGACGAACCCGAAGCAAATCCACCGGTCACTCTCGACAAAGATGATTGGGATGATATCAAAACTGATCCTATCTTTGGAGAAGATGGATGGGTGGAAGTCCCAAGGAATGTCTGATAATTATGTATATTTGTTTGTTTGTTTGATTTGATTTGACTTAGATTTGATTGATTTGTTTACTTAAGTTTGATTTGGATTTGGTGTGTATATTACTTCATATACTAACAAATGATTGGTTTGCTATGTATGATATTGATTTGATTGCCAAGTTACACTTATATATGTTCATACACTTGATCACTTACACCTATATATGTCACACTTACATATGTTCACACACTTGATCACTTATACGTTCACTTTACACTTTTACTTTATATATATACTTGATTATCTTAGAACAGGTAAATCTTTTATTCCTTTTTGGTGATGTCAAAGGGGGAGAAAGTTATAAAAATATATGTGCTTGGTGTAAGGGGGAGTCATGGAGTAAGGGGGAGTTGTAGTTTTAAGAAGAAGTCACGGTGCAAGGGGGAGTTATGGTATGGTAAGAATATTTTATAAATAAAGGTTGTCATCATCAAAAGGGGGGAGATTGTTAGGAACTGAGTTGATGATGTTTTGATGAACAACAACCTTATATAGTTATTATACTTTACTTTATAAAATATATACTTTACTTTATAAAATATATACTAACATTTCTATATAGATAGATATATATATATATATATGTATATAGGAAGTATATGCAGTTATTATCGAAGACTAATAAGTATAAAAGACTCAAGCATCAAGATGAAGGTTAGAGATTCAAGATTCAAGACTCTAGAGAATCAAGATTTCAAGATCTCAAGATAAGTGTCTAGTATTTTGTTAAAACTTCATAATAGCACTCTCATCTTTCTTCCAAATTTTTCTTTTGGGATGGAACCCAATTTCTATCGAAACCGGTGGCTTACAAACCCACGACAAGTAGCTTACAAACCTACGACAAGTGGCTTACAAACCCATGAAAATCAAAATCATTTAAACTACTTTGTATAAGTTCTCGAGTCCTATAGAGGAGCTCTGTAGGAAGGTTCTTGCAATTTCAGTTTGAATAGATTTTTCAAAATGTGTTTAAATCTGTTTTCAAAATGTTTTAGCATTCAAAATCATGTTTTCAAAAATGTTTTCAAACTTTGTTTTAGCCTTGAAATATTCCTCTATTCTGATTTTAAAACTTCTGTTTTTAAAACATCAAAACTTATTCTGATTTTAAATATTACTTATATAATTGACGGTCTATATCAATTATATATATATATATATATATATATTTAAAATAATGTTTTATATTCATTCTCTATCTCAAAATATTGTTTGAACACTTTACTTTGCTCCAGAAAAGTTTCAACGTGTTTTAAATTCAATTGCTTTTACAAAACAACATCTCTACAATTTTGAACTAAGGCATGTCAACATAAGGAGATACCCCATGTCGACATGGTGGCCGTTGGATTCAAAATTCAAGTTTTTAAAAGAAATGTCCATTTGTTCGAAAACCTTTCGCCAATGGTTATGACTGTTGTGCATCTATATAAAGCCTTCCAAAATGAATTATTTTAACAACTATTTTCTTATTTTCTTCACTCATTCTTCTCCACCATTCCATATCCATAAAACTTCATATTTTCAATATCGTGCCATCATTCTGCCAAATTCTCAATAGGAAATCATTTAGATACTCTCTCTATTTGATTCTCCATCATTCTACTAAAGATCAAAGTGCTATTCAGAGTTATAGGATTAATTTGTATTCAAAAAGTCTATAGAGTCTATCCATTCAAAAGGATTGTTATTAGAAAGTATTAGGGTGATCTTGTGTCCCGAAAATCAAGAGAGTTTGCCCCAGACTCGGAGATAGGAGGGCTCCTCAAGGCCTTATAAATTGAGGATTGTAATTTGGATATTGGCTTATAAAAATCTGTACAAGGGTATTGCCATGGTGCAGGACTGGATGTAGGAGGATTCCGAACCAGTATAAAATCCGGTGTGTTCTTTCCTTTTACTTGCTTTACATTACTATTTGTATTTGTTATATGTTCTGTGATTATTCTATGTTAGAATTCTGTTTAGATTTGTGTTGAAAGTTTTAATTTAGTCATATAGTTCATATATTCTTTAAAACATTATTCACCCCCCACCTCTAGTGTTATTTCTACCTTAAGATCCTTAATCTGCATCCCCAACACTACGCGTTACCACCGGTCTGAAAGCGTAATTGGTATATCTACAATGGCATTGCCTAGTTGTGCCATGCCACCTACCCTAGCGCGCCTTATACGATTTTGTTTTGTACCATACCTATGGAGTGCCCTCTGACAACGCCCAGTACGGGGGTGATTACGGTACTGTATAGACTATGGAAATATATAAATGTGTTATGGTGGAAAATGTAAAGCCTTAACGCTATTTAAAAGTAAGTTTATTTTACAATTAGACACTATTATACTAGCGAAATATTACTACATAGTAAATAGTCTAACGGATCCTTAGGAGTTGAAAATCCCGAGCATCTCTTGAGTTACTACAATCATATTTTTTTTGTTAATTTAACTCACAAAAGATATTTTAGTTCTGACTTGAGTGTTTTGTCTTTTCAATTCGCTCGGGTCAGCCTGAGCATTTCAGGATTCGAAGACTTTAGCTCTGGAGGACGAAGACGAAGATTTATATTACTATTACTTATTATAGTACTCCACTACACTCAAAATGTTTCGCTGCATTATTATTATCCTTTGGTATGTGTAACTCTGATATATATTGTATAAGTATAATCAAACGTTTTGTAAAAACAGCTTCATGAACTGTTTATTTGATTATTATATTTTATCGTTCCGTTGCAAGATTCTATTTTGGTTTTTTTTATTTCTCTGCCTTTTTCTTATTTAACCCATACCAATCCGCCCTTCTGTATGGTTTAAGTCTGACATGTGTGGTTTTATGTCGATTCAAACCGTGCAAAAAGGTGGGACGTTACAACAGGCCTCAATTATTTTTGGTAATTTGTTTTTCTTTGAAAATAACTTCTATCTTGTATTAAAACTATTTTAAACTTTATAAATATATTTAACTATAGTTAAAATACATAAATGAGTACAGTGAATAATATTTTGGTATATATAAAATTTTACTATAATTTTATATTTAAATCTAAGTATAAATATTAAAAGTTAAATATATTATAATTAAAAGATAGTTTAAACTGGGATAATTTGATTTATAAAGATTATTTTGAGTCTAAAAGTATTTTAAAACCAAGATAGATGTTTTTGATTTAAAAAGGAAGATTTTGAAATCATTTTGAAAACAAGATATAATTTTGTAAAACATTTAAATAAAAGTTAGTGGATACAAAAAATGTTCCACTAGATTTTCCGTAGGTTCCATCCTACTTAGGGTTCCATCCCTTTAATGGGCTCGAAGTGGATTCCATTCCATGAATAAAATGGATTTTAAGATGTCAGTGCTTTTCTAGGAGTTTCAACAAAATTCCTAACTAAATTACTTATATTGAAATCTTGAACTCATGATAATCTTGATACTCATGAGTATTGAATCTTGATATCTTCGATCTTGGGTTTATTAGTTCTTGAATCTCTATATTGTACAGTCTTCATTCTTGGTACCTGCATGGTTATATCCTGCATATACATATATGTCTAAACTATAATATTAGCATGTATATTTTATAATCTTATTCTAAGGTTGTTGTCATCAAAACCAACTTCTCAGGGACTAACAATCTCTGCCTTTTTGATGATGACAACCTTTTTTTATAAAATATTACTTCTATCCTAATAACTCCCCCTAAAACTAATAACTCCCCCTTAATCTATGCCTAACCATCCTATTTTATACTTCTCCCCCTTTGTCATCAATAAAAACTAACTTCGAAATATATAACTCCCCTTATTCTTGTACTAAACTACCTGCATTAATAAAATATACAACATAGTATATAATACATAGATTAAGAGATACTTATACTGATAGATATGATAACTAATCAAAGATCATATAATTATCAATGCGTATTTACATATTATGTTTTGCACACCAATTTTCAATCCACACCAAACCAAATCAAATCAAATCAATCCAAGCAATCAATTCAAATCAAACAAAGCAATCAACTAAAATCAAACATTACGAGGAACTTCCACCTATCCTTCTTCTCCAAATATAGGGTCTGCTTTAATGGCATCCTAATTTTCATTTTCATTGTTGAGAGAGAATGGAGGATGTGCTTCATTATCATTTTTTTGCAAGGAGGAAATCATCCATGGAATCGCATCGAAATGTTTTTCTTGCTCCTTGATCATCTATATTTGACTCAACTCTAAGTCTCGCTGACTACGAAGAATGAAAGATAGAATATTTTTGAAAGAACTAAGGGTTTCTTCAAGATTCTCGGTCAAACTATGAGTTGGATCAGCCATATTTGAGTTTGTGAGAAGAAATATAGGTAAAGTAGATAAGAAATGATTTTGAGTGACGAATTCGGGAAGAAATATGTATTTATAGGTGTAGAAATTCATTTGGAATGAATAGACACAAGGTAGTTATTCAAATTTCAAATTTCAAATGAAAAGTCATTTCTGACCAGTACTTATCGACAGGGACTCTGGGATGTTGTCGACGGGGGTCGGTTAATTTTGATGACTCGTTTTGATTTTGTGAATAATTGTGTATATATATATATATAATATACTGACATTTATTCTGGAGATAGGATAAGCTAGATAACAGAAAAGTAATTCACTTTCATTTCATTTCATAATAGAACGATGCAATTATTAAACATCAAGAACTACATGAACATTCAAATCAAAACAAGCTAAAACCAATACAACATGACATGAAAAGGTAGAATTAGTTAGAGGATGACGAAGATGAAGATAATCCAAGCTTCTTGCTGACTTTGGAGAAAAACTTGCTCATCTTGGATGACATTTTATCCAATTTCTTACTAACGGACCATTTAAGAGTCCGTTGATTCTCAACAATGGTCTTTTGATTTTTGAGTAAAATTTTATTGGTTGGATTAGAGGAGAGTCAAAACTTTCCAAGGATGTTTTACCTTCTTCTTCTTCTTCTTCTATTTCCATTTCATCCCCTTCTTCTTCTTCCTCCTCTTCCATCTCCTCATGAGCCAAACGCTCTTCCTTTTCAGCAAGAGTCTCATATGGTTGAAAACCACATGAAATTTTCATAAGAGAAATGTTTGAGTGATTAAAAACTTTTCTTGAAACAAATTCTTCTCCTTTGAAATCTACTCCAAAAAAATTAAAAATCCTAGTGAGATAGATTCCATGATACAAAGTGTTTTTTTCAAAATTTTGGGACGAAGTTCATCCAAAATAACTTGCGCCCAATTAATATCATAACTACCAAAAATAGCAAAAAGTGCTTTGCAAACTTTTGAAGTTGGATTGTTAAAACTCCCCGATCTTGGGGTCAAAGTATGTTGTAAAAGAAGATTAACAATTCTAGATTTCGGTCGAAAGTTTTGATTTATGAATTCAAAGCTATCATTTCCTTCAAAAATGTGATGAAATGTCTCACGATCATTTTCATCGATATTAAAACTAGAAAGATCCATTCCCGTGCTCTTGCAATTGAGAATGGTACCCAAAACATCACAATTTAAGATGATTCTAGTGCCTTTGACACTACTCCAAATTTCATCATCATTTCCATTATAAATCCATGGTTGAGATTTGCATAAAAAATTTTAACAAGATTTGGATAACAAACAAAGTCATTTTGTGAAGCATCAACAAGACTAAGAACGTGGTTGTTTGCAAAAAGAGAATCAATTTCATAAGTAGAGAAATCTTGAAATAAAGCAAGCTTTCTGGGATGGACTTTTCCATAGTTAACATAGTTGATATATGATTTTATAGCCTCCGGATTATCGAAAAGTTGCTCTTTTATATTTCTGGAAAGTCTCATTGTGGAAGGGTTTCTTGAAAAAGCCATTAGAGTAGAGAGTATAGAGCTTGATATTTTGAAATAAGAGTTTGAATTTGAAAATGAAAGTGAAAAGTTGTGATAAGAGATAATAAATAAGTAGATTCTCAAGGGACAAGTTCTCTGGTCAAAAGGTGACTTTTCAGAGACTTGGATGAAGTGAAAAGATGGAGGGAAATTCAACATTTGAATTCAAATTCAAATTTCAAATTTTTGTACCCTTATCGACAACGAGGGGGGCCCTTGTCGACAGGTGTCTCTGAATTTTCATGATTTATTTCTCTTGAGTATTCTAATATATATATATATATATGTATATTATTTTTAATGTCTATATATATCTGGAATATTACTTGAATTATAGTATATCCCATAAAATATTTTGATACGATTTAAAATTAAAAATAATAATAAAATAATAGTAAAGATATAATAAAATAAAAATAAAATTTTTAAAATTCAAATGACACACCAATTCAAAATCAAGCAATCAAACATCCAATCCTAAGCATGCAATTTCAACCAATGTATTGTAAACGTGTACCTTTTTCTGAGTCTGTTTCTCTGAATTCGTTGGAGTCATGAACTTTCGTGAAACACATATTTGAATTATCTGTCTTCTGATCATCATCGCTTAAGGACGGGTTTGAGTCATCTAGAGTAGCGGTAAATGCACGTTTTCGTTTCTTTGCGGAATCATTGTTTATAGGAATATTTTGCTTATCTGGATGCGGACAGTCTCTTTTGATATGGCCTGGTTTGTCACAGTTGAAACATTTGATATAGTTTGGAACAAAATTTTGATTACCACAGTTCTTATAGTTGTTTCTCTTGAGATCATTCATATTTCTGTGTTTCAGGAATTTCCGAAAGTTCTTGGTCATAAAGGCCATCTCTTCATCATTATCGCTGTTTGAGTCTGATCCATTGGCCAATGCATTGAATGCAATTGATTTCTTTTCAGATGCTTTGCTTTCTCTTCTCCCAATCATTTGGACTTCAATCTAAATAAGATTTCCAATTAATTCTTCTATCTTTAAGGTACTGATGTCATCTGCCTCTTCGATCGCAAGTGTCTTTTGATCCCATTCTGGAGTAAGAGAATTTAAGATTTTTCTGACTTGATCTTCTTTCGAATATTCCTTTCCCAAGGATATTAGAGAATGCACAATATCCTGAAATCTACTATACATATCTAGAATATACTCATTAGAATTCATTTTAAATAATTGAAACTGATTTGTGAGCATGGAAATTTTGATATGTTTAACTTTGCTTGTTCCTTCGTGAGTAACTTACAAAGTTCTCCAGATTTCATATGTAGACTTTCAAACTGACACTCGATCAAATTCATTCCTATCAAGTGAACTAAACAGAATATTCATAGCTTTAGAGTTGTATTGTGCAACGGTCTTTTGCTCAGCAGTCCATTGTGCAAAACTAGTTGTGGGTTCAAAATATTCAGTCTGTGTGATATTCCAAGTGTCTAGTCCTACAGATTGTGCCATGCCACCGGTCCGGAAGCGTAATTGGTATATCTACCCTGGCATTGCCTAGTTGTGTCATGCCACCTACCCTAGCGCGCCTTATACGATTTTGTTTTGTACCATACCTATGGAGTGCCCTCTGACAATGCCCAGTACGGGGCTACGGTACTGTATAGACTATGGAAATATATAAATGTGTTATGGTGGAAAATGTAAAGCCTTAACGCTATTTAAAAGTAAGTTTATTTTACAATTAGACACTATTATAATAGCGAAATATTACTACATAGTAAATAGTTTAACGGATCCTTAGGAGTTGTAAATCCCGAGCATCTCTTGAGTTACTGCACTCATATTTATTTTTGTTAATTTAACTCACAAAAGATATTTTAGTTCTGACTCGAGTGTTTTTTCTTTTCAATTCGCTCGGGTCAGCCTAAGCATTTTAGGATTTGAAGACTTTAGCTCTGGAGGACGAAGACGAAGATTTATATTACTATTATTTATTATAGTACTCCACTACACTCAAAATGTTCCGCTGCATTGTTATTATCCTTTGGTATGTGTAACTCTGATATATATTGTATAAGTATAATCAAACGTTTTGTAAAAACAGCTTCATGAACTGTTTATTTGATTATTATATTTTATCGTTCCGTTGCAAGATTCTATTTTGGTTTTTTTTTATTTCTCTGCCTTTTTCTTATTTAACCCATAACAATCTGCCCTTCTGTATGGTTTAAGTCTGACGTGTGTGGTTTATCGTCCATTCAAACCGTGCAAAAAGGCGGGACGTTACAACAGGCCTCAATTATTTTTGGTAATTTGTTTTTCTTTGAAAATAACTTCTATCTTGTATTAAAACTATTTTAAACTTTATAAATACACTTAACTATAGTTAAAATACATAAATGAGTACAGTGAATAATATTTTGGTATATATAAATTTTACTATAATTTTATATTTAAATCTAAGTATAAATATTAAAAGTTAAATATATTATAATTAAAAGATAGTTTAAAACCAGGGATAATTTGATATATAAAGATTATTTTGAGGCTAAAAGTATTTTAAAACCAGGATAGAAGTTTCTGGTTTAAAAAAGAAGATTTTGAAATCATTTTGAAAACAGGATATAATTTTGTAAAACATTTAAATAAAAGTTAGTGGATACAAAACAATGTTCCACTAGATTTTCCATAGGTTCCATCCTACTTAGGGTCCATCCCTTTAACGGGCTCGAAGTGAATTCCATTCCACGAATAAAATGGATTTTAAGATGTCAGTGCTTTTCTAGGAGTTTTAACAAAATTCCTAACTAAACTACTTATGTTGAAATCTTGAACTCTTGATAATCTTGATACTCACGAGTCTTGAATCTTGATATCTTTTATCTTGAGTTCATCAGTTCTTGAATCTCTATATTGTATATTCTTCATTCTTGGTACCTGCATGGTTATATCCTGCATATACATATATATCTAAACTATAATATTAGTATTTATATTTTATAATCTTATTCTAAGGTTGTTGTCATCAAACTAACTTCTCAAGGACTAACATGTCAAACATCCGAATTATATGGAACCAATGCCCTTTGATTTCCAAATAGCACATTATCCATAACTATTGAATTTCTTTCTTTATCGACATAAGAAGGAAAATAATTCCTATTCGGTGTCGTATGATAAGACTCCCCCAAATCGAGTACCTCTTTTCTATCCGAAACATTTGGTGCAACCGCCATCAACACATCTACGTCTCCCTCACCAATTCCACTCTCCACCATTGACAATTTGTGTGTACAGTTTCGTAACACTTTTTGACGTTACTGTCTAAAATTTAATAACACTTTTATGACATCACAATATAACAATTTTGATGCTTTCCTAACGTTAGGAATAACACCATTTGCAAAATAGGTATTTTGTTGTAGTGTCGGTATGCTGGATAAAAATTTGTTCCAATTAATCAATGTAAAAATTAATGTACCTATGCTAGTCGTAGGTATAATGCATTTCAAAGGTAGAGTGCAAGGGAATAATTATAACATATTATAAGAATTAACAGCAACAATATACAGTTCATTCAACATCTTACTACAGAACTTAGAAAATTATGTTATATCTTGTTATATAAGTGTGAGCTCCAATGCATGTATCATTTGGATGTGAAAATACTGTTATATAAGAAAGGATATTAAAATCTAATACATTAGTTTTGTTGGGTTGCATGCTTATCCAAAATATAAGAGGTTAGAACTTAATTTTCTTTTATTACACTAGTATACATCACACGTACGTGCATTTAATAGCTAAGGATATTTAGTTTTTATTATAAAAAATTAATGGATGGATATGTGCTACAAATGCAAAATATTTAGTGGTCACAAAGCTTTTATTTCAAGTAGTTTGTGGTGGTATTGGATGCAAATTAATAGTGAAATCCGTTGATGGGTGGTCAGGAAGAGAATGGTGGTTGAGATTGTAGAAATTCTATTCATTGAATTCCCTTTAATAATAACAGAGATGAAGACATGCCTCATCCCTAATTCATTCATTTATTAAATATGTGGATATTTCTATGCACCATTTATTTATTCAATTTTATCAGGAAAGAATATTAAACTGAATGAGAGAGAATATATTTTTAAAAATATTGAAACATTTCAGTTCCTTTCTTTAAATATTTCGTATTTAATTCTTAGTTAAATCCTATTAAATCCTCCCTTCCCCACATGCACAACCAACTATGGAAGGAGGTAGAGTGGGCCTTAAAAATTTCAAAATCCATTCTGCATTTGTTACATTTAAATTTAATTTAAATATTCTACCGATATCGTATATTGATACATGCATTTGTAACTTTTATATATGTACTTTATTAAATACTAATGGTATAAAAAAAATGAAATTTAATAATTAATATTTCATAAATGTTCATTAATTTAATTAATTTACAGAGATTTTAAATTAATTAAATCATGTAGTTTATTTGAAGTGTTCATCATTTCGATTGTCTGACTCAAAAATTAAAATCAGTCAAAGGTTAATAGTGGACATTTCTAATATTAATGTTCATACGTCACCTTACTAGTTGTGTGACATTTAGGTTGACCGCTTACATGTCTTTTCACTAAAATCCAATTTAACTTATTATAAGCGGTGCTTGGTAGCAATGATTATTTACCAATTCTTTTCACTAACGTTGAGCCTAACAACGACGATCTTTTGATGGCGACTATGTAGCAATTAGAGGATGGGTGACCAATAACTCTTGATATTGATTCTTCTTTATTTGTTGAACATGATTTTTTAACTCACTTATTATATTGGAATATAAAACATATCATAAAATAAAAATAGCTAGGATGAATAATAATTTATTAAAATGAATTTAAATTATTGTTTATTTGGTGAAAGTATTCATCCAAGAATTTTGATTTGGAAATTAGAAATGAATAATTTTAAAAGGTTATGTTTTAATAATTAATGAACAAACAAATTTTTTGATATACATGTCTTGATATGATATGTGAATATAAAGTAATAAGAATATATTGATATTTGTTACATTTAGAAGTGATATATGTTTAAATAAGTTATGAGATGATTGGTTGCCTTATTTTTCATATACGGATTGTTGAATTTTCCGATCATCAAAGTTAAATGAAAATGAGTGTTGATATATGATATTACATGTTAAATTGCTGAACTAAATTAAATATCAAAATACTGATTAATCTGATAAATGGTGATATTTACAAAATAATACACACACACATCTATGTATGTGTGTGTGAGTATATTTGTTTCAAAAATGCAAGGAATCGTAAATTGTTTTGAAATTATTTGAACAATAGAATGATTTGAAGTCCTTTTAAAAATTCTTTATAAGTATTGTTTGAAAGGAAACTTTATTTTTCGAATGTGCCCTAGTATGTGATCCATTGGTTGATATATGAATTGAACTGATGTACTTTGAATGGGAACATTGATCCACTGCAACAATTAGACCTTTTATAGCGTTTAAAAAACATTATTACCAGTTTTGGGACTTTGTGAACGCTATAAAACGACATGTCATAATAGATCAAGGACTTTACGAGCACACTTATAAACGCTATCATACGCTACTATATGATGTCCTTTCCCATATACTGCCGTACTCTATTATATGATGGTGTTTTTCAAAAGTTGTTGTATGCTACTATTTGATAGCTTTTCAAAAAACTAACGTATGTTCAGTTACGATGGTTCAATGGAGCTTTTAAAAAGCTAGGTTGAATCAACTTGTAAATGCACTTTTGAAATCCTACTATGGCACTATCAACATTTCCCATACATAACTAGTTCACTATCAAATTTGCTTGACTTCAATAAATATACATCATCGCAACATTCAATAAAATTTAAATGTTATATTTATCACATCTATACACTCATTACTCACTCATTATATTAATAGAAAAACTAATAAATTAACAAATATTATATTAAAATGCAATCAAACATGCACATTATTCATTTAACAAAACACAAATGTTCATAGTAATTCATATACAGTGTTTCAAGAGTGTCCTAAAAAAGGGAATGTTAATTAAATAATCATCCAGCATTAGAAACACCACTAAAAACTTTTGTATGTGGGTGATTCCTCCCTTTCTTTGGAAGCAATTATTATTTGAGAGAGTTTTTCTGCTATGTCTCTCGTTTTCAGAAGATCCACTAGTTCCTCATCCAACATCAGACCGAAACCTCTGCCATTTGTATTTGTCAACAAAAGTAATTCTTTAACATGTTATATCTTTGTTGTTAAAATGTGGATTCTTATAAACATAGTGCTTCTTGTCTAAGGCCCATGTTCATTATTATACAGAACATACCTTATAAACTTGCTCCATTAGGTAGTTGTTTCCTTGGTGGCCATCAACAATAGCTTCCAACTTCGGTTAAGGATCATCATCTTGAAGTAACCTACGCATCTGTCTGCTTTTACAATTCTATTAGAAATAATATATGATCACTGTATTGAAATTAAAAAAGAAAAAGAAAGGAAACCAGTGCATGAAACTTTACAGCTGAAATAATTGATTTCATCATTGCTTGTTTCTTTATTGTCTCGCATGAGAGCATGACGATGTGTTATCAACTCTGCTGAAACCACTCTAAATGCAAAGACATCTCCTTTAGAGGTCATCTGGAGTTCCCGAACTGATCTACAAGTTTAAGATTGATTGTGATGTGTGTGTGTGTGTCATCTTTGCTTGTTTCTTTGTTGTCTCGCATGAGAGCATGATAACGTGTTATCAACTATATTAAAACCACTCTAAATGCAAAGGCATCTCCTTTAGAGGTCAATTTCATTTAAATTGTATATATTATTTAAATAGTAATAGTAATAGTAGGAGTAATAATAATATGTCTATACATATACACATATCACATACATGTATGTATGTATGTATATGCATACGCATGTAATTCTTATACACTTAGCTATTCTTTATAAGCTTAATTAACTTAGTCAAACTTAGCCAATCTGTAAACTTATTTAATGTTAATAAAATACAACTAACTTAAATATAAAACTTGGTTAATTTTTTTATAAAATTTAATGAACTTGTATGAAATTTGGTTAAGTGTTATAAACTGAATAATTTTTTCAAAAAACAAGTTAACTAGTTAACCTGATTAATCTTTACAAGGCTTGAATTTTTTTAAACTAACTTAGTTTTTTTGAAACTTAGTTAACTTAGTTTATTTTTTATAAAACTTGGTTAATTTTCATAAACTCAAGTAATTTTTATAAAACTTGGTTAAATTTGATAAAACTTTGTTAATTTCTATAAAGATCGGTTAATTTAGTTAATTATTATAAAACAAAATTTATTTAGTTTAATTTGTTTACCGATCATGTTGTAGTTTGAACTATCAACCTATGCATTTTTTATCTTCAGCTTATACAATGAAAATAGAAATATTATACGTATGCCTGCACACACATCCATACTCGCATACACTCACTCTCTACAGTACATGAAAAAATGAGGAAAATAATGATAAATTAAATCCATCCATAAAAGGATAGAAGAACAAATGGAAGAAATTACCTAATTGTAGGGATTGGAAGAAAGAGCATATGTAACTCTTTGTTAGCTCCCCGAGTTACATCATAACACGTGTTCTTCCCCTTTTCAATCAAAGATTTCCTATATGTAATAACAACACAAATAACTGGTCAAAAGACCATATAAACTAAATAGTATAATTACAACAAAAATTTAACTTTATATAAATTTATTTGTTTTTTATTCAACACATATGTCAGACGTTAACCATGTATTGTCACGGATAAACAAATTATGTATCATGGTCATATTCAAGATTATATCGTCATTGACACTGATAGGCATCTCTTAAAGTAGTTTAAACTTATCTGTATTTAGTAGCTAAACTCTTTCTTATTAGAAGGATGGATGAAACAAAGCACATTCCCATAACCACTAACAGGAAAGTACAACATTAATGCATGACCAACTAGCAACTCTTGAAATTGCAACGAACTATGCAAAGAGAAAATGTGTAGTAATTATAAAAGCTAGTTCGGTAATTTCTATGATGAAAATGTCTATGATAGCGCCTAGAGTGACTACCTTCATGGTATCCGTCAAGAAACTCCTAGATGATACGATGATCAGCATGCCTATGAATATGCGTGATAAGTACTTGTTTGACGACAGTTTTTCTATGAGTTAGAAAATCGCTGATAAATTTCAAATTAAAATTACCGAAAGCGCACAACGTACAATTTTAGTACGTGGCGAGTATGGGTCGATCCACAGGGAAAGAATTAATTTCAAATTCCACTCAATCAAATTAAAATGAAATTAGAGAGTATTTTAAGCTAATGGTAAAGTAAATAAAATGAGAATAAAAATTATGGGATTAAAAATCAATTTAGAGGCAAATCCACTTTCCTATTCTCATGAAAATCGAAACAAAATAAATTATGACCTCTTTTTATCTCTAAGTAAGATTAGTGATGTATTTATCATAAGTATGGTCTATCTGTGTTATTAATTAACACAACTTAAACCATCAAAATATAATACACATCTAATCATGCTTTTTTAAACTCCCATGAAAAATGATATAGAGATTGAAACTATTTAAGCATGAATTATTTACTATTAATTAGTAACACATTTCATCAAATTTTGATTATAATTTCACTTCATTGCCATAATCATACTTAGATGAAAATGCAATTCGTGAATAATGTGATAGCATATCCTATTTGTTATGAACCAAATAGGCTACCAAATTCAACACAAAACACAAAATCACATAAACATCCATTTCTCATGAAGCACAAAAGAGATCAAAAAATAGAAAATTATGTTGAATCTACATGATTAAGAGAAAGCTTCGTTACCCCTAAATTGTAGAGATTTAGCCTCTCATTTCTGTTATCATTTCAACACATAGAGATCTCAACATTAGAAAAATCAAAAGAAGTAGAAACTAAACAAAGTAAAGGAGATTAACTAGTAAACCACTTGCGTAAATATAAAACTACGCAACTTGCATGAATGTAAATCTAATTTACTAACAATGAAAAGAAGAGAGCATAGAAATAAACATGAACATAAAAGTAAATAAAAGCATGTAGAAAGATTAGGCTTAGGAAGCCATTTTTATTTCACTTTGATTTTGTGGTTACGAATCACTGATTAAAAGAGATACAAGATCATTTACATGTACATAAGAGGGCTATTTATACATGCGCAAAATCATAATTCAATTTTAGGGAGCTTTTCAAAATTCCCTTTAGGAATTGTAGCCACCAAGTAACCATTAGCTACTAATTAATCTTTCATGAAGTATGCATGAATCTTTAACCTTCACATAGTTGTCCATTAGCTTCTAATTGTAGATTTAGGTAAGTGGGTGGGCGAGGTCCTCAGTGATCATGAGTTTGAATTATTTTCGTCTCCATTCCTTTGGATTCTCTTGTGCATGCGTATATTTCAAGAAAACCTCTTCCATTTGAATCAAAATTCCTATAAAAACCAACAAAATGTCCAAGTAAAAATTCTCAAATTAACACATGCACAAAAATGACCATTTTGCCTCTATATGAAGATGAAAATATGATGATTTGAAAATAATTTTGATTTTTGTTTAAACATGTTAAAATACCCTATTATGACATTTATTTAAATAAAAATAGATAAAATATGAATGTAAATATATGTACGTTTACGTGCACATCAAATACCCCCACACTTATCTTTTTATTAGTCATCGAATAAAGAAAAACTAAGATAAATTCGTTTTCGTAGGGAGCATAATTACATTGAGCGTATGCAGCAAGCCATTAAACCTCTAGGTATCTCTAGTAGGACAAGTGTTGTCTCGTGAGGGTTTTCAGTGGATACTACCCACAAAATCCAAATGCGATATGAGACATTTCCTAAATGCAAGATTTATTTACAATGACATGAATGCAAGTTTTTCGAAAATATTTATAAATGAAGAATTTACTTTTTAAATCAATAAGAGTGAGTTAGATATAAGTTTCGACATCATCATGAAATTTCAGTTATTTATTCATCATAAATGTCAAACAAAAGTTCCGTTCACATTACATTCGAGTCTAGCTTAACCAGTTGTTTCGGTTGAAAACATAGTGCAATTATGAAATGAATTCTTTAATTGATTGTTCGAGTTTGCAAAGTAGTATCGGCATTTCGTTTTATATAACAAATCAAATCCATAAAGTTAAGATGATGCTTTGGTTTCAATTGCTTACACTCTCTTTATTTAAAAGAAATATTAACATTATTATTATATACACACCTAACTCGGGTAAACTGAGGCCAGATATACCACCCATGCACTGCCTTTCGGTCTTATGTGAGGGGAGTACAGAGCATGACGAGTGCATACACTTACGTGCATATACCTATTGACTATAGGTGGTTTTTATTAAGTTTTATTTTATTTACACACCTAACTCAAGTAAACTGAAGCCATACATACTACCCATGCACTGACTTTCGGGCTTACATGCGGGGAGTATAAAGCATGGTGAGTGTACACACTTGCATGTATACACCTATCGAATGTAGGTGGTTTTTATTATTCTTTTTTCTTTTTTTTCCTTTTTTCCTTCTTTTTTTGAAGGAGAGAAAGTTTTGCAAAATCAACTTAGCGCCACCTAACTTTAGAGATTAAAAATGTTATCGCAAATACTTTAAATCAACCACTCTTTTAAAGAAGGATTTCAATTTAGAATAAATTTCATAACTATCACCTACGAATCGACCTATATACTAGTTACACCAAAGTTTCTTGTAATTTAAAATTTACTTTTTATTACTCATTTAGACGAGTAAATTTTCAAAAAAATCAATTTAATGATCAAAACTAAAAGCTTACTCCGTCATGCCTATTCAAAAGTTAATTAAAATGCAATATTTTTTCTTCAAACTTTTGATTTTCTTTGAAATAAAAGTAGAAAAAACAAATTATTGCAAAACTAAACTATGCTAATTCAAAATGAAAATGAGACTCTCCCCCCCCCCCCCCCCACACTTAATTTTTACCGTGTTCTCACAGTCAATGCATGACATAATGAGTGAACGAGAGAAAAATATTTACATAATTACAAGAGAGGGTTAAATTTTCTTACTAGATGTAGTGTGGCTCATGAAGAGTCAACAGCTCCTCATCTCAATTGCTTGGCAATTCCAAGTACAGCTTCAAATAATGACCATTGACTTTGAAAATCGATCCATCCTTAGGGTTTTCTATTTCAATAGCACCGTGTGGATAGATAGTTCGTACCACATATGATCCAGTCTATCTTGATTTTAGTTTCCTAGGGAACAAATGAAGTCGAGAGTTATATAAAAGAACTTTCTGATTTGGAAAAAGCACTTTTCTTAGGATTGACTTCTTATGAAAACCCTTCGATTTTTCCGTGAAATTTTTTGAGTTTTCATACGCATCGCTACTAATCTTTTCTAATTCATTGAGTTGCAATTTTCTATTTTCGCCGGCCCTTTCAAGATCCAAGTTCAAGTTCTTTATTGCCTAAAGCACTTTATGTTCAAATTCAACGGGTAAGTGACATGCTTTACCATACTAACCGAAAAGGTGACATGCCAAGGTTAGTTTTAAAAGCAGTACAGTAAGCCCAAAGCGCATCAATCAATTTCCAAGATTAATCTTTTCGATTCTTGTTAACAGTTTTCTCCAAAATTTCGCTTGGGGAAGAAATTTGTATTTATCTTGTTTTAACCAAAAGAAGGAGTTTCCTTAGTGACTAAGTAGTTCACTATATCGACAAACCATGTGTGACGACCCGAATTTTTAAAGTCTGTTAATTAGTAATTAACTGGATTAAATTATTAAAAACACTGATTTATAAGTCGAATCCATAAAATTTTGATAATTAAAAATATCTGGATATAAATGTTAACTGGTTTAAAACTATAATAAATGTTGAATTATAAAATCTCTGGAGATGATAAATCTTATAGCAAATAAATAAATAATATATTTCATCGTTTTAAATCAAGATAAAATATCCATAAGTATATAGATATATACATAAGCATTTTAATGTTTGAAACACATATATACAAGTATATAAAAGTAGATAAGTATATATAGGCCATATGAATGATATATGGAGTTTGTAAAAATATGGATATATATAATATCAAAATTCACATACGGTATTTTAAATGTTCCAAAGTTATATTTTTATTTCAAAGTTATATTTTGCTTAGTTTCAAAATCTCGAAAATAATTTAAATTTAAACTTTACATTTTAAACACTAATATATATTTATATGGTTATTAATTAAAGTATAAATAACTTAAGCCTAAAATGAAAATAAGTAAAAGGTTATAATAATAAGTAAACTATTGTGCTATAGAAATAAATAAAAAAATAAAAAAATATATGTATAGAGACATTTGTAAGCTAGGAGAAGACTTATGCATACAAGTGTCAAGATTTATGTTTAAGTGTTAATTTCTTCATTTTCAAGAAATAAGAAAAGTGATTTAAAGAGAAATAAGGTGATGTATACTGGAATGTCTTTTATATATCTCTCAAAACTTCTTCTTTATTTTTATTTCAAACTAACTAAAACCAGAAAAAGAACCAAATATCTAAATCAACTACTTCAAGTTTTCATCTAAAACAAAGCAAAGCAAGATTTAAATGAAAATTTAAGCAAAGCAGTAGATTCAAGATCAAATCACTTGCAGTTTTTCAAAGGCCTGTTTCCTCTGTTTAAGTTTGTACTATGAGTAAACTATTTTCAAAACCTAATCTTTTTTTTAGATTATGTTTAATTATAGTTAAAAGTGAGGATATCAGTTTAAAAAAATATGTATATGACTGTATATATGTGTGTGAATGCCTGTATAAATCTTCTTGCCTCTGTTCTTGCTTCTGATAGTTTCAAAGTCTTTCAAAATTTAAATTCTCTTAATCCAACTAGTTATAGATTATGTTGCTTGAAGGATATGTGCTTATATTTGAGTATACCATATTTTCAAATTGATTACTGGAAGTTTTAGTAAATAATGTCTCGGGAAGAGGGTTTTTTACAGTAGAAGATCAATATTTCCAGGAAAATAAATTGTTTTAATTCACGTTTTCATCTATATAAACGAACTTGACTTGGAAAATTATAAATTTTAGTTGGGGAATAGTTTGGGTTTTGGGAGTTGAACGGGAAATGGATGTTGGGTGTTTTCTGGCGAAGACGGGTGTTTCGAGGGTAGGGGTTTGGTCAGAAGGAGGCTCGGGGGAGGAGAAGCAATGGAAAAATGGAGCGGCATTGGCTGATGTAGTGGGTTGTCGAGACGAGGCAAAGGTAGGGTTTAGGGTGGGGTTTCAATGGCCTCGGTCACGGGGCAAAATGGAAGGGAAATGGTGAGGTAGGGGGTTGCGCAAGTGGGGGAAAAGTTAGTGGAGATGTCGGCGTGGGTTTTGGCGAAGAGTGGTGGAGGATGGTGGTTCGTCGCGGTGGGATGAGGCAATTTTGGGATGATGACGTTCGTACCAGGTTGCGTGGAAGGGGTTCAAATTTCAGCAGTGGGTTTTGTAGTGGGTTCCCAGTGGTGTGGTGGACGGGTGTTGCGATTGACTGGGGGCGATGGTCGGTGGCCAGGGAGAGGCGACGGGGGATGTGTGCATGTGCACGGTGCTCGTGTGCACTGGATTTTGCTCGGTAGATAGAAAGAACTGGTAGTAAAAGAATAGGAAAGCAAAAGAAAGAGTAGAGGAAAGGAAGTTGGGCCGAAGAAATAAAAATGGGCGGTAGGAAAATAAAAAGGGATTGGGCCAAGAAAGTCTTGGGCCAGGAATTTAAAAGTAAAGGAAAAGAAAAGTAAAGAAAACAAACAAAGTTTTCTAAAGAAGTTTTAACCAATTTTTTTTTAGTCGAATGTTTTAACTCAAACTTTCGGAATAATAAGTAAATTAAAGCTATAAATTTACTAAAACTTGGATTAATAAATGATCCAAGTTAATGGTTTAACTTAAATTAATTAAGTTTGAGATAACTATCTATATATGATAATTATTTAGTTATCACAGAAGTTATTAAGTAAAATAAAAGAGATGAAATTAGTGAATGGTTTAAGTAAAATAAGTTGTTTGAGGGATTAATTAATTTAAAACCCTTAAGTTCTTATACGGGATAATAATTAATTAATTTCAAATAATTTAATTAAAATGAAATAAATGGCTTGTAATTAGTTAATGATAATTAAGCAAGATTACAACTAATTTATTTTATTTTTAAGTTAATTAATTGGATGATTGTGGTCTACTTTATCTTGCCTATGAATGATTAATTTGAATTGAATACTTTGATTTCTTAAATATCTCTAGTATGATAATTCTTGTTAATTTGAAATATGAAACACCCTGGATTTGACTGTTGGTATAGTTGTGAAACAATCATTTAAATAGATATCTGTGACGGATTTTCTGTTAGAATATGACATTCTGAAATTTAAATTGAATTGTTGTTTTTTTTTACTTAAACAACTTGGCCTAAAGGATGACGTTGGATTTAGAGAGATTGTGGTCGGATATCAGCGATATCCGGAACCATGATTATAAACCACTATAATTCTTTATAGATTTGAATTTAGAATCAAATAGGCTGGAATGGAATAAATTAAGTAAACTTGACCATTTAAACTAAGTAACGGTACTTAGATATATTTTTGTTGAATAAATGTTTGGCTATAGCAAGATAAAACACGCAGCGATGAACGAGTTACCTGAGTTTTTCAAGAAGCTTTACAACTTAAGTATTTCATATTAGATGGGTTTACTCACGCTGGTTTCCAGCCTGACTCGGGTGTTACTTTATTGTAATGCTCGGGTCAAACCAACTATAACAGATTTTCAAGTTAGGACGTCCTGGAGCTCAGGAGGCGAGCTGGATGGCAGGAACATAAGGAGTATATTTCGTTGTGTATTTGAGATTGTATTGATAGTAGTTAGGGACAAGTTATTACAACTGTCTAGTTTATTTGTGAATGATTGTACGCTGATATATTGTATGTAAATTGACAGTTACAGCTTTTCTTTGTATAAATGATGTTATTTGATATTATATTTTGATCCGCTGCGATTGTGAGATTCTGTGCTGTTGTTTTCTGTTTCTTCTTCTACCGCTTTTTCTTCTTTACCCTAACAACACGGAATTTTCGACGTTCGATTGCTCGACACTTCTACAGTGAACGTATTAGTGTCAAATTTTCGGATCGAAAATTTCGGGTCGCTACACCATGGATCGACAGAAACTGAAAGGAATTGTTCATCAGGAAATTTCTTGTTGATGGGTAAAAAAGATGGTGCATTTGGTAGACGAGACAAGTGATTGTCTATGACATTATCGGATCCTTTTTTATCTTTGATTGTAAGGTCAAATTCTTGGAGTAAAAGGATCCAACGAATCAAACGAGATTTAGCATCCTTTTTGGCAAAAAGTTATCAAAGAGCAGTATGGTCAGTGTAGAACATGATGTGTGAACCTATCAAGAAAGGTCGAAATTTTTCGAGCGCAAAAAATACTGCTAGAAGCTCTTTTTCCGCTATTGTGTAGTTGAGTTGAGCATCATTCAGAGTCATACTCGTGTAAATGACATGAAGGATTTTGTTGATGCGTTGTCCTAAGATAGCACCGACCGCAAAGTTAGAAGCGTCACACAATATTCGAATGGAAGATCCCAATTGGGTGCACAAGTGATTGGAGCAAAAATGAGTTCATTTTTAAGACGTGTAAAAGAAGAGACACAATCATAATTGAAATCGATAGGAATGTTTTTTTCCTAGAAGAGCGGACAAAAGACGAGCGATTTTTCTAAAGTCTTTCACAAAGTGTCGGTAAAAGC
Source organism: Allium cepa (assembly GCA_030765085.1). Lineage (NCBI taxonomy): Eukaryota > Viridiplantae > Streptophyta > Magnoliopsida > Asparagales > Amaryllidaceae > Allium > Allium cepa. The sequence goes on from CM060945.1 coordinate 445,315,042, forward strand.
CAGCGTGTCCTAGAAATGGTCGAATGCCCTTGACGGATTTGGGAATGGGTAGGTCTATAATTAAGTCAACTTTCACTTTATCTACCTCAATGCCTTTATTTGAGATGATATGTCCAAGAACTATGCCTTATTTAACCATAAAGTGGTATTTTTCCCAATTCAAAGTCAAATGTTTTTCTCTACATCAATTTAGAACTAACTCGAGATGATGTAAAAATCGGAAAAAGAATCATCATAGATAGAGAAATCGTCCATAAAAACTTCTAGAAAAGGTTCGATCATGTCAAAAAAGATGCCAACCATGCATTGATGGAAAGTAGCGGTGCGTTATATAGTCCGAATGGCATACGTCAATATGAAAAGGTACCGAATAGACACATGAAAGTCATTTTCTCTTGAACTTCGGGAGCGATTGAAATTTGGTTATAGTCGGAATAACCATCAAGGAAGCAGTAGAATTCGTGGCCGGCTAAACATTCGAGTATTTGGTCAATGAAAGGAAGAGGGTAGTGATCTTTACATGTTGTAGCATTTAATATTCGATAATCAACGCAAACACGCCATCCAGTTTGAGTCTGAGTAGGAATGACTTTGTTAGCGTTGTTTGTTGTAACGGTAAGTCTGGACTTTTTAGGCACGACATGAATTGGGCTAACCCATGAGCTATCAGAGATGGATATATGATATCGTTATCGAGGAGCCAAAGAATTTCGTAGCGAACTGCATCTTTCATCTTTGGGTTAAGCCACCGTTGCGCATCACGAGTGTGTTTGACTTCATCAATTAAGTGAATGCTATGTTGAACAATAGCAGGGCTAATTCCCTTAATATCGGTGATGGACCAACCAATTGCGTCTTTGTTTAGAAAGAATCAAAAGAAGAGAAGACTCTTGGTCAAGAAAAAGATCAATGGAAATTATGATAGGAAATGTTTTGTTAACACCTAAGTATGCATACTTAAGGTGAGAAGGAAGAGGTTTGAGCTCCAGCCTAGGGGGCGGCTCAATCAAAGAAATCGGTTGAGATTCGGACTCAACCGTGAGAGGCTCGAAAAGAAGCGTTTTTCGATCTCATGAGGAACATCTTGAAACAACTTCTCATACTCGGCCTCATGTTCATCATTAAGATTCATCGATTCATTTTCAAATTTTTTTGAATGGTACTAACTTCCAACATGTTGTCGAATGTTCCATTCAATTGATTTTCTAAATTAAAGATGTTAAGATCGATGGTCATGTTACCAAAAGAAATTTTCATTGAACTGTTTCGACAATTAATTAAGCATTTGAAGTGGCTAAGAAAGATTGTTCTAGAATCAAAGGAATTTGGCTCGTGGATTGTTTACAGGTTGAGTTTCAAGGACAATGAAATCAACGGGGAATATGAATTCCCCCACTCTAATCAGTACGTCCTCAATTTCTCCTATCGGTTTCATTTCAGAACATTCGGCCAATTAAAGGGTGACCTTAGTCGGTTTAAGCTCACCTAGACCTAGTTGCTGGTAAACTGAATATAGGAGCAAGTTTACGCTAGCACCTAGGTCGAACAAACATTTGTTGATTCTCTAGTCTCCTATTGTACATGAGATCATGGGGCAACAGGGATATTTGTATTTAACGGGAATGGATTGAGACAAGAAATTGCTTAGACCAGCGGCTAAAAAGACTTTCTTTGGCACTTGAGTGTGTCGTTTTTGAGTGCACAAGTCCATTAAAAATTTGGCATAGGTCGAGACTAGTTAGATGATATCTAAGCAGGAATGTTCACTTTGACTTGTTTAAAGATTTCCGACATCTTTTCCATTTACTCCGAATGTTTCTTAGGTCGAAGTCAATTTCGAAATGGGGGTCGAAACTCAGTTGGACAATCTTCTTGAGTTAGAAATGAATTAGTGTCGAGTGGAACATTCAGTGTGATGGCCCGAAATTTTCGACCTCGAAAATTGACACTAATACGTTCACTGTATAGAGTGCCGAGCAATCGAGTGCCGGAAATCCCACATTGTTAGGGTTAAGAAGAAAAGGAGGTAGAAGAAGAAACAAAAAACAAAAGCATAAAATCTCACAATCGCAGCGGAACAAAATATAATATACAAATGGTAGCGTTTACACAAAGAAAGCTGTAATTGTCAATTTACATACAATATATCAGAGTACAATTATTCATAAATAAACTGGACAGTTATAATAACTTGTCCCTAAATCCAGTCTAGACAATATTTACTTCGCAGTAGAAATAATTAATACGTCCCTGTCATCCAGCTCATCTCCTGAGCTCCAAAAAGTCCTAACCTGAAAATCTATAATACTCGGTCTGACCCGAGCATTACAATAAAGTAACACCCGAGTCAGGCTGGAAACCAGCATGAGCAAACCCATCCAATATGAAATAATAAGTTTATAAACTTCTTTGAAAAGCCAGGGTAACTCGCACTTTACTACGAGTTCTTATCTTATTTCGGCCAACCACTTATTACACATATATATTGGTATTTAAAAATAATATCTATATACTGATACTTAATTAAAATGGCTAAGTAAACTTAATTTATTGCATTCCAGCCTATTTGATTTTAAAATCAAATCTATAATGAATTATAGGGCTTATTAAACCGAAGTGGTTCCGGATATCGCTGATATCCGATCCCGGTTCCTTCGAATCCAAATGCCATCTTTTAAGCCAAAACAATTCAATTTCAAAATGTCAACATTAAAAAAAAAATCCATCATAATATCTGTTCAATAAGTGTCTCACATTTTATCAATAGTTCAATTCAGGTCATTTCATATCATAGAATATGACAAAAATAATCATACTAGAAATATTAAGCAATCCAAATCAACCAATTCAAATTAATCATTCGTATGCAAGATTAACTAGTCACAGTCATCCAATTAATTAATTTAAAAATAAAATAAAATAAATTAGTTGTAATCTTGCTTAATTAACATTAACTAATTACAAGCCATTTATTTTATTTTAATTAACCATTTGGAATTTAATTATTAACTTATAAAATCACTTGAGACCTTGATAAATTAAAGTTTAAACATTTTATTTTCCTTAACCATCCACTTAATTTAAATTTAATTTAAATAATCTTGGAAATTAAATTAAATAATGGACATATAATATAATTATTCTAAGCTTAAAGTTAAAATAATTTATTTATAACCTTTAAACCAAATAATATTTAAGTAACAAGGTTTTTGAATTCCTTTATTTAAACTATGGACTTAAGTAAAACATTTAATATTAAAATGAAATGGTTAGAGAATTTATTTTTGGAAAAGCTTGATTATTTTATACTTATGCTTTTACTTTTAAACTTATGTTTTTATACCTATCCTCATCCTTTTTATATTTATTTATATATATCTTAAAGAACGCCGCCTAACCCAAAATCCGACCTACCCTTCCTCCTCCTCTCCTCTCAAATCTCACAACAACACTCACCTGACACGCTGATACGTGTGTAAGTGCACACCGTATCGGAGCATCTCTGACCAGCTTCGCCGGCACCACCAAGACGTCGTCGTCACATTCGATTTACGTAACCACCCAGTTCCACCCAAAAATCTCAAAATAAAAATCGAACAAGTGTTCGCCACTACCAGAAACGAAAACCCGACCTTCATACGCCTCGTACCACCGCCACAGCTCATCGAAACCCTCGCCGACTCGCCACTAACATCGCTTGACCTTCCTCTTCCTATTCCCCTTACTCTGGCCCACTCTGATGCCGCCCACCGCCGCACTAGCCAGAAACCCAACCTCGACTTCGAAATGGCCCCAAACCCTACTTCGCCTCCCCTACGACGCTACGGTGACCAGAAAAATCGCCAATCATTTTTCTTATGATCTTCGACCAACGAGCTTCCTCCAGCCTCAAATCCGACGCTCCCCTAAGCTTCGATTGCCGGAAGTCGACAAAAAATTCAATTCCATTCAACTTGCAATTCCTTCCCAATTACTAACTTAAAAATCATGATGTTGCCACCAAAAATCATCATTTTACCAATCGATTCTGATGGTATAAGCATAACATGAAATTTAAACAATTTATTTTCTGACAAGATTTGTTCTTTCCTGTAAAACTTCCTTTCCTAGATAAATACTTGATAATTCTTCTTGAAATTATGCTTAAAAATGGTATTACATCATTACAAACAACTTTCCTATGATGATCATAACCTATAATTGCTTAGATGAAGAGATACGAATTTTGAATAGTCCTTGAGCTTGTTAGAAAAAAAATAGAGGCATGCATATACATATACACAACAATTCAAACATATATACCAGGCAAACCATTTATACGTCCATGCAAGTCATTTTTGAATCAATACTACCATCAATTATCACATGCACAAGATAATCGGGAAGATTTAGCTTTTCAAAGATAATGTTTACTCACCTTAAAACTTAGAATAGAGAAATTCAGTTTGAAATCTGGAAAACTGGAAGTTGATCTTTGATCTGATCTTGATCTACTTGTTCAAGTTGAACTTGCTTTGCTTAGTTGAAAGCTTGAAGTTGATTTAGTTTTCTCTTTTTGGTTTTGAAAGAAAAAGAAAGAAGAAAGAAGGGAATTGAGATGTATGTTTAAAAGTTAGATACAACACCTGGTTTTTTCTTCTTTGAATCATATTTCTTTTTTTCTCTTTTTTATTTTTATTTTGATGAAGAAATATATTTTAAAGAACAAATTTGCCACATGTATACATATGTCTTCTTAAGCCTACAAATGTCCATTTGTATATATATATTTTTTATTTTTATTTCATGTAACTCAAAGAAATATTATAAACCTTTTATTTATTCTTATTTAAATTTTAACTTAAGTCATTAATATTTTAACTAATAACCATACAAATATATATATAGGGCTTAAAATGTAGAGTTTAAATTTAAATAAATTTTGAGAAATTTACATTGAATTCAATCATAATTTCTATTCACAATCTATATATGAACAATAGTAATTAGAAAGCATATTTTTAATTTTCTGAAAAGATAAGTTTGCCAATTATAATTAATTATAATAGAAGATCATTAAATTAAATTTTTCCAAAATCCCGCGTTGTCCCAATTTTACTTATGTGTATTTTTCATATTATATATATCCACATTTTTACAAACTTCCCTACATTTTATTCTATAAGGCATATATATACATGTATATACATTTATATACTCATATATACTATAAAGCTTGTATATATCTATTTATATATTTATTAATTTACTATAAGATTTATCATTTCCAGAGATTTATAATTCAACATTTGTTATAGTTTTCAAATCAATTTATATTTGTTCAGATATTTCCATTATCAAAAATTTATTTGTTTGACTAATAAAATTAACGTTTCAATGATTTAAACCAATTAATTACCCAATTAACATATGTCAAAAAACCCAGATCGTCACATTCGGCAAGTCATTTGGATTGACAACTTTGTTATTGATTACCTTACCGGATCGTAGCGGTGATAGCATTCATTTGATTCAAATTGCTATCTTGAATGACATGAGCTTGGCTCGAATTCGTGTTCTGATTCCTAGGGTTTGTAATTGGTTGGCTTGGGAATGTACCTCTTTCTCATTCACTCATGAGGTTGGCTAATCGACTCATTTTCATTTCGAGTATAGAGATCGATTGAATCGTATTTTGCACGTACTAATTTAACAAATTCTTCGATTGCGTTGTCACGTTAGTCAAGCTTCAATACTCTTTTCAAGGGAGGTCATTCGTTTGTTATCTTGAGGAATGAAAGACTGTTGTGCTTGGTTTTGAGAAGGAGGCATAAAATTTTGTTGAAATTGTTTCCATTGGAAAGGAGGATTCGAATTTGAAGCGCTGCTCGAAAATGATTGAAAAGATGGTCGAATCAAACTCGTGTTCGGATTATTTTGATTCCAAGCGAAGTTTGGACCAGGCATATACGTTGGAAAAAATGGATCATTCCTAACTTTATTAAAAGCATTGATTTTTTTTCTAACGAGTAAGGACACTGATCGACGATGTGATTTGGATCATTGCATATGTAACATAGGAGAATCTTGGTTCATTTGATTTGAGGAAAGGACACTATTGAATTTTGTTATCATCGCATCGATTTTCACTTCTAAGGCCAAAGAGGATCCTACCAAATGAGCGCTTGATCGGGAATAGATCGATTTCTCGTTAGATAATTCCCATTGTGATTATTTTTTAGACAAATTTTCAAGAAATTTCCAAGCGGCATCGTGGTGTTGGGCTAGAAGGTTTCTTTGGCACATCGATTCTAGCATCATTCGAGAATTGTTATCAAGTCCGTCATATAGAATTTGACAAAGAATCCATTTTTCAAAGTTATGGTATGGACATTTGATTAAAAGTTCCTTAAACCTTTCAAACTATTTTGCAAATGATTCACCCCCGAACTGATGAAAATTTAGAATTTTATTTCGAACGTTTGTTATTTTTTCCAAGGGGTAAAACTTCTTTAAGAAGGTTGCAGCAAACTCATCCCAAATTTTGATCGAATTCGAAGGCAAACTATACAACCATTTTTCAGCGTAATTGGTAAGTACGAATGGAATTAACCTAAGATTGATTCCATCGTCATATAGTTGTTGGATTTTAATGGTTGCAGAAACATGTTCAAATTTGGTTAAAAAGATATAAGGATCATCATGTTCAAGATTGCAGAATTTCGAAAGCGTGTTAATGTGAGTCGAATGAATCCAAAGTGGTTGCCCGTCGAGGCGGGCAAGGTGATGCAAGAAGAGATAGAAACTCGATTGGGGAATATTCTATCCATAAGAGTTCGAGGGACAATCTCATTCTCCATTTCAGGAGGATCGTTTGTTCGGGTTTAACAATTTGTAGAAGGTTCTCGAATCCAAGTATTCATAGAAGTGTCACGAGTCCAAGTACTCATGCACTAGTGAAAGTTGAGAAGAAAAGAAGTTAGAATCGAATTTAAGAGAAAGAAGCAAGGTTTAGGAAATGAAGTGAAAAATTATTTTTTTACCAAGTGAAATTTATTTTTCAACAAAGAGGTTTAATTTTTGTTTTTTTTGGCTTTTCAAACTTTTTATATCTGTATTTCTTTTGAATATTCAAATATTTTCCAAAAAGAATTTTTTTGTTTTTGTTTTTTAGAAAATGGAGATTTGATTTTTGTTTTTGTTTTTGAATTTTCAATTAGTTTTGGTTTTTGAATAAAAACTAGGCTAAAATTTACAATTTATTTTTGTTTTTGGATTTTTGATTTTTTTTTAATTATGCATGAACTAATGTAACTACATGAATGCAAAGAACTTAATTACAAATTTTCTGTCCTTAGTAGCTCATAATCCAAAATTGTATAATCACACTTTGTCCTTAATCAATAAAAATATTCTTAACCAGGTAATGGGCAAGTGTTATAGGTTCACCATGAATCACCGCAGCAATGCAACCGGAGGTTTTAGTACCTTCAGAGAAACAACTGGTATAATATTTACGAATTACCGTAATTTTTTTAACTGGTTATTACACTACCGTAGCCTAAACACCAAAAAATAAACTTGTTCAAAGAAGACAATTGTCAAGATATAATTAAGCCCTAAGTGAGCTTGCGACTCCCTTAAGACAAATGTCTAACCAATATTATTAGTCAAATTCTATAATGAAATGCAATTTGTGGGCCAAGAAAATGGTGATGAAATCCCCTACCTTATGTGAATTTGGGTATTGCCCTTAGAAAAGAAAATAAGGTGAGATGAAATGCAAAGCAGAAAGTAAACATGAATTTACAATGTAACCATTATGAAGTTTGTTTTTGTTTTTGAATTTTGATTTTTTTTATACAAATGCAAATGCAAGCAACCAACAATGCAAATCAAATTAAAAACAAGAGTGAAAGCACGATACCAGAGCGTGCAGATTATTAGCAATCTATTTTTTTTAAGCGGCAATTATTTTAAGCAAAGCAAGCAGAGCAATTTTAGCACGCAATTCTTCTAGATTCTCTGCTTTGGCAACCTAAAAATAAAAACAAGATATATATACATTTTTTTTAACGTTTGAGCTAAAAAAATAAACAAAGCAATTCAAAATGAAACACAAAACAAATTGAAACTTGTTATTGCTTTTTCTATATTGGATTTTTTCAGAAAGGATATAAGAAAACAAAACTATAGGAAAGCAAAACATTTATTTTTAATGAAGAGAGAATAAAACAACTAAAAAAAACTAAAAACAAATCAAAATCAAAGAAAATGGTTTATAACCCGGCCCGATATTGTCTGCTACCTAGAAATCTTATAACCCGAATCCAATATTAATCAACTTATCCAACTTCTTGTTCAAAAAAACTGAAAAAAATCCCAAGACCGTAAACCAAATTTCAATTTAAAAATTCATCGAGTCTGTGTCCTATGTCACAAGGGAAATTTATGTTAAGAGGATTGGGCTTTCAGGTCGAATTGAATTGCAGTTGCAAGTTTGTGGCTTCGGGTTCGAATTGGCGAGGCTGTTCTGAAGGTCCGTGAGGTGGAGTCGTAGGGAAGTAGCGACTTTGATGGTCGGTTGGGGAAGTACGAGGGGAAGGCGGTGATATTTCTGAGGTCGTGGTGTCTCGATATTTGTGACTGGGTGTTAGGATTTGATACAGAGAGGAGGGAGAGAGATATAACGGGAAAACACAAAATAACTACATTGTTATTTCTTACCGTGCTTAAAACAAAGAAATTACAGATAAATAAATAGGCAAAGAACCACTACTTGTTTCTTTCCCTGCAAACAAGGAAAGACCAACTACTAGCACTAATAATAGGAACACATGTAAAACAACGTGTTGACCGAGCCAAACAAAAATAACTTCTAACACCCTCCCTTAAACTAGATGTGCTAACATCCAGTTTACAAAGCAATGAGCTAAGCTACTCAATTTCTTCATCGTCATGCATAGACGAACTCGATCACAACTTTCATCTCTAGCTGGTTGGACATGCTCAACTGTTTCACGTTGATTGGTACTTTAACCATCAACGAATACTCTTGGTTTTCTCTTAGGGATTTACTGACCTCTCCATTCGGGACGTCCCTTGTATTTGTCATCCCCAACAAGTGAGAACAGCAGCACTTCTTCATTACTTGTTGGATGACATAACAACAAGTCTTCCGCATTCAGCCTACTTCACATGTAGGCATGCTCTTCAAACAGTTCTCTCTTGAGCACTCCACAAATGTCCAACCCCATAACCGACGGTCTACCATTCGTCGTCTTCATTTTCATATACACTGCCTTCATTTAAGAACTATCACCCCTTGCCTTCATTTACAGCTTCTCTCGTTGGTCTTGCTTCCCTGACCTCACTGCCATAACTGCATTTTCATTCTCCTTAACACAAAACTCTACAATCATACACCAGACTTCTACAATTACTAGAGCATAGCCTCTACTTTTTGTCGGAACCACAAATCTGTTGTTACCATTTCAAACAACTCACTGCCCCTTTTCGACCATCACCTGTGCACGTTGTTGTGAATATCATATGCCCTGAAAACATTCAAATCACAGCTTCAACACTAACTGCCATACACATAGTCCTCTGCAACTCTCCACATTCACTGTTACAAACAAGACCATATCACTTCAACACTAACTGCTTACTCACCCACTTCCTCTCCATTATCTCCACTTTCTACGCCACGGCCTTTTCCTATCACCTACAAACTGTTCACCACATTTCCTGTCCTCACAACTACTTCACCGCGAACATTGCCAGACCACCTCAACAAAGCAATCACGACAACTGTGCACTCAACACCATTCTCTCCCATTCATATACACATACGTTCACCCCGACCAGACCATACATTCAACCACAACTTCATACCAAACTGTCGCCCGAACCACCTACTCCGACCACATACACATCAGACCACAAACCACTGCCACGGTGTAGTTCGACATCATCCCATACTTCACATCACAGCACCATTCACTTCCCATATATTGCATTGCTACTCAACTAACTATCCTGCACATATTATTTAAATTGCACAAATTCCTCTATCTCACTGATCACCACAAATCACTTCAATAAAATAAAAACCCGAACCACTTCAACAAATAACATTCCTAATTCAAACATACCTTGCCTACTACTGCCTGTAGCCGCTTCCTACCTCAAACCGGCACAGTTCACTAGCTTAACCAATAACAAAACACTTCAAGTAAATAGACATCAAGACTCTACCTTTGTTCTATCACCTGATCACCTTCACTTCCAAATAGTTGCAGCACTACCCGCTTCCCATCGACACTGCAACACCCCTTCCTCAGCCAAACAAAGTACTACCTCGAATCGCCTGAACATACTCCACTTCAACCAATAACGTTCACCACAAAACTCCTTCTTTAGTCTCTCCGCTGCAAACCCATCATCTACTTCAAACTGCTGCATAGCAACCTCCACCTTCGACCATAACACAACCACTTAACAAATCCAGCAAACATCTTCACAAACAAGCCTCTGCTTCCATCTCCCCATACAACCACCCTCTGCCATTACATCAAACCTCCCACAAAATTGCTAAAAAAACATTCATAGACCAATCACGTTCCTCCCCCTTCATCAGCCATTACTGACCTTACATCATACATCTCCAACCACAGTCATCTACTTCATATTACTGCTGCAGTTACCAAAACATTCAAAACTTGTTTGACTGCCTGCTACTTCAACACCTTGTACAAAGTCAACAACTCTTCATCGAACACCTTGCAAACTTTGCCACTCGCGACTTCAACGCAGTTGAACAACCTACCTTTCAATCCCCTACGACCTTAACCACACAGAACCGTCCCATCTACTCCTGCAGCAAACTCCGGCACAACAACTCACCACAAGTCTCTAACCATACATTCCAGCAACTACAAATCCATCACGTTACCACTGTCCATCTACAGCAAACTACCACCCCTGCCAATCATCCACACGACTTGCCTCTTCCAATATCTGCTTCTGCTACTCACGCAACCCACATCACATCACCTTTCGCCCCTCTATCTCACCACGATTTCGATCACCGAACCACAAAATTCCAAGCTTCACAAGCCCAATAAAACATCGAAAATCATCGCAGTAGCCACCCATCGCCTGAATCACCGAACACCACTACACCCAGTCCGCATCTCCACTGCTTGCTCCTCACCAATCCAACCATCACAACATCTACTCACGAAGCCCCCTAAATTGAACATCCAAACCCAATTGCCAACAATCGAACCGAACGCGACTAACCCAAATCTCCGCAACAGTCGGACCAAACAGGAGCGAATTTCAAATCGACCCAAGCGGTTGAGAATTTACAAAGTGCTTTGCAAAATTAAAGATTGATTTTCGAAAACTGACTGAATTCGGGTTGCGATTTTTAATTGTGAACGATTCGTGATTTTGAGAAGGCGATTGAGAATTCACAAAGTGCTTTTGCGAAATTGAAGATTGATTTTTTTTATTGCCACTCATTTCTCTCTGCCCTCTCTCACCTAGCTCTGATACCATGTTAGGATTTGATACAGAGAGGAGGGAGAGAGATATAACGGGAAAACACAAAACAACTACATTGTTATTTCATACCGTGCTTAAAACAAAGAAATTACAGATAAATAAATAGGCAAAGGACCACTACTTGTTTCTTGCCCTGCAAACAAGGAAAGACCAACTGCTAGCACTAATAATAGGAACATAGGTAAAAGAATGTGTTGACCGAGCCAAACAAATATAACTTCTAACAGTTAGTAACTGGTGATGTCGATGTTGGCAATGTCGATTCAGGCGATGGGTTAGTGATTTTTTGGTGGTTATAGGGTCACGATTGATTACAATGGAAGTAAGTTATGGAGATTAGTAGGCAGCGGAGTTGAAATTACGATTTGGGAAGGATTAGGGTTGTTCGACTATCGGTTTTCGGAGTTGTAGTAGTTATCAGGTGGTGGTAGGACACTGTTTGTAGGGTAGATTGTATTATGGTATGCTCTAATCGATGTGATGCAAGGCGGCGCGGCAATAGCAGTTGTATGAAGTTCGTTTTTCTTCTTCTTTTTGGATGTCTACAGTGGTGGTGGAAGAGCTGGAATCGCTGATGATGTAGTTGGAGCAGTTCTTGTATGGTCGTTGGGTATTGGATGGTGATGAAAAAGGGGGAGTATGGTAAAGGAGGAAGGCAGGTTTGGATAGTGGTGTTTCAGTTAAGGTTGGTGATTTGAGAGAAATGTAAAACAGAGATGAGAAGCAAGTAATACAATTTTTTTTTTAAAATGCAATGTGATAGAAACTTGAAAATGTATATGCAATGTGAATAATTGGAGCAATAAAAGAATGGAATGCAAGAACAAAATTATACAATACGCACGGTAGAACTCTGAACAGAAATCCACAGAATAAATTGTAACAAAATGTCATAGTAAATAAAATGTCACAATAAACAAATGCAAAGTAACCAAGGCAGTGTGATTTTTTTATGAAACTAAGAATGCAAATGCATAAAAAAAACAAAACAAACACAAATAAAATGTGGGGAATGCAAAAGAAAAAAACAAAACAACAAAATGCACAAAAGAGGAAAAAAAATGAAAAGAAATGGACTTTTTTTAATGAAAGCTAACACAAAATGAACAAGTGGACAAATGCTAAAAAATGGAAACAAGAGTGAACGACACAACACTATTTTTTAAAAAAAATAACAAAAAATTAATTTGAAGAGTAAAAGGAAAATTAGATTGGTTTCCCAAGCAGCGGCTGTAACGACGCAGAATTTCTATCATTTGAAATTCGTATATTTAATTAATTTTAAATATGCACAAGTAAATTTAATAAGCTGAATAGATTTTATTTCGAATATAGTAATTTAATTGAATAATTAAATTGTTAATTTAATATTTGAAATTGCTGAAATAATTAGAATTTGGATTAAATGTGAATAAAAATGGTTTATAAAGTTGTAATAAATTCTAGTTGAGTTAGAATGATGCTAGAGAACTTTTAAAATCGAATTAAAAGTTGATTTGTAGAAATTGAATATTTTAATATTTAATTGACGAGTAAAAATAGCCATTTTTCAAACAGTCTCGGATTTTGACAAAACTAGTTTCATTGGATCTGTAATGTAAAATTATTGTAAGATTTCAAATTTCATGTCAATCGGATTTACGGTTTGTCCGAGGCAAGCTAAAACGCGTAGCAATCTGTTTAAGTGAATTTTAAATTTAAATAGTTGATTCGAAAACCTATCTTCCAAATATGATCGAATTGGCTCCCGATATATGTTCCATTGTGTTCGGAATAGGGATAAAACCTTATAAACTCCAGGCGGCACGCTTCGTTTGGAGTTCGTAAAATTTCCGGATGAATAGTATCGTAGAATTTTCTATAAAAGCCCTTGATTTTCTTCATTTGCAACAAACCTACGGCAAGCTAACCCTAGCCGCCACTTTAGTGTTAATGGCCAGAATTTCATCTTCTTTCTCCTCTATTATCTTCCAATCCACAAATCGATTCAAGAAACTTCTAACTGCAAAGTCGTAGAGCACGACGAGATCTACAAGATCAACGGCTACGATCGAATTTGGAGCTACGGATCGTCGTCAAAATGGCCGCGTTGGTGCTGCCTTCATGCACGTTTATCTAGGCATAGGCTCGACCGAGCTTGGCTGGTCCTTGGCCGATGATGGGGGCCGAGGCGAGCTTCGCAACGGAGGTCGCCGATCGTTTTCAACTTCAACGTGGTGGCCGTGAAAATTCGTTGAAGAGTGGTAGCTATGGGTTCATATGCACGTTCAAAACCTGGAGAGGGAGAAGAAGCTAAGCACAGCCCAGATCTGAAGTGGATGAAACACACAGCCACGATTGATTCTAGGTTTAAAGTTAAAAAGAAAAATATAAATTAATTATCTTTTAATTCGTACAAATTTTAAAACGCTATAACTTTTTCATACGAGGCCCGTTTCGCACGAAACGAATTGCGTTGTGTTCACTTTGACAAGCACTATATTATGGAGCTAGATTGGGATTTATTTGAGCTAGTGAAAATTTTCGTGGAAATTAAACGCTTGTTTAATTTTAATCGGAATAAATCGCTAACGCGACGACTACAAGCAATGTGAGTACAACTCACTCTTTCTGACTCGCAAATATTTTTATATAAGTGAGAATAAATATTATTTATGATGATTGATGATTGTTTGGATAATATATGATATATTGATTGATATTTGGATATATTCCTGCCTAGTGGAGCAGATGACCCTATACGTTCCCGTGTATGAGCGGATGACCCTTTGTATGCGCGTCTGTCTTGAAGCGAACATTGTACATATAATCTAATATGCATATTTGTTGCAGGTGACAAGTTGGAGGGATCCAACTGGATTCCTTACCAGTATTGATTTATTTACAGATATTGTTATATATTCTTTTATCATATGATATTTGATGTTTTGGATGCCGTGATTGTTGTATTTAGTGCTGTTGCAGCATTGGGTCATATTTTTGGAATTTAAAAATGTTAAAGTGATGATTTCAAATTTAAAAGGATTTTAAAAGTGATTCTGAAAATATACGTTTTGGTGAATTTTTGAATTGTTAAGAAATGAATTTATTTAAGTAAATAAATGTGATAATTTTTATGTCATAAAAATTATGATATTTGTGAAATATAATTGAATTATGGTTTTTGAGAAATATAGTTGAAATGTGATTTTTGAAAATATGAAGTTGATTTTTTTTATAGAATAGTTTAAATGGTGACTTTTGAATTTATTATAAAAGGTTTATGTATAAGATTTATAAATTGGATTTTTATAAATTGAAATAATGGAATTATAAAGGAGTTTTTATAAGTGTTAAAATGAAGTATAAATGGATTTTATAAGTCAATAAGTTTTATGAAATGGTGAAGTTATAAAAAGAACGAATTTTGGAAATAAATGATTTATAAGCAATTAACTTATAAATTGGACTTTGGAATATAAGTAAGGTATAAATTGAATTTGTTAAACAAAGGAATTTTGTGTATTGAAGATTTTGTAAAATATAAATGTGAATTTATAAACATAGGTTTATAAATCCAAAATCAATTGAAATTGATAAGTTAAATTTAGAAGTTATTAAACGAGATATATCCATGATTTTGGACAGTGGATAATCCTTTAAATTAAATGTTGCAATAATAATGATTTTGGTTAGAAAAGTATATTCATGATTTTGGATAGTGAATAATATATATAATAAATGTTTTGGGAAGTGATATTCTAAATGGATTTAAATGGTTTGAAGTTGTTTTAAAATTTGTTGAGTATCGAAACCATAGATTTCAACATTCATTGTTGAAATAGACGTTTTCGAGAAGTAAGGAAATGATGGACTATAACACTATAGTAAATGATTTCCGAAAGAAAATGTTTTTATATAGTATTGGGATTTATATATCTATTTAATTTTTGAATCCCTATACTAGTGATTTTGGGTTGTCGTAACGATGTTTTACGCAACATTCATTTTGACCCAAATAAATGTGTTTAAAGAGAACGTTTTCCTTAAAGAATAAAATATATACTTAATCATGATTTAAGTATATTGAATATTTTCCAAGTGTTGAAAATGAATTGATTTGTGAATTTCTTATTATTAAATAAGTATATGGAAATGTTTTCCAATATAGAAAGTTGAATTGGTTTGAAATATATCTTTTTAAAGATAAATTGAAGTGGATATTTGGCAAGTAATTTAATTAGTAGAAGATTAATTAAAAGGGCCCAATGATTGTTATACTGTTGAATATTTGTTTGTTTTTTTTTGATAGTTAAATAACCGACTATCAAACTTTGCCAAATTTTAGTTTCTCGACTTGATGTGGGAACTATTTAGTCGTACACTTAGTACGTAGCCTTATGTGTAGGCTTGATTATCGTTTTGTGTTGAGGATGTTGTTTTGTGTAGTGCGGAGTATTACTCCAATCTATCGAGCTTCCTTCTTGGCCCGAAGAATAGCAAGTTGAAAGTTGGAGACGTGATAAGTCTACGAGACTTAGTTTCTATGTGAGGTTGAGAAACTCTTTTGCGTTGTTGGTGCGAAGAGACCTGGATCAGATTTATCTATAAACCACTTCGGACCAACGTATATATGACGATTGTGCATGTTGCTTGTGATGATATTGATATTCCGAAGTTTCATAATGGGGGACTTCTTATTGACTATTTGGGTTAAAATCCCAGTATACATCCAGTAGCAGTGGTCTCTTCATTATGAAATATCCAATGCGAGAACTATTCGCTACTAATCCTAGGGATTTTCCGACAGGATGTGGTAGGAAAGTACTTTCAGTTTGTCCTATTCCTGGACAACTTGTATGGATGTTTGTCTGACATTGCATTTCTATAAATTACGTTATTGGCTTTTACAAACGTACATCAGTGGTGGCGGAGAATGCAACTTCTCTTAGTTTAACACCTTCCTTGAGATGTATGAGCTTAAGGGTTGTATTTTTGTGGAAGGCAATTAGTAGTCAACGGAAATGGCCGTGTGGCATTCAAAGTGATGTGATATGTGCTTTGTGAAAGGTAATCGTTACCTCTAGCCACATCAACCAGAAATGACCAAAACAGGGTTAGATGCGGTAAGGCTAAGTGGGTCGCTCCCATCATGGTATGATCATCCTCTTCTAGATGTATCTTTACATGCTATGGCGTCGTGTATCTGATTATTATGGTTTGTATGCTAGAGGGCCCTCGGTAAAGGTCGGTAATGACCGGAGGATGACATATTCGGTACTATCTAGTTATAGAGGTGGGCTGGTCTTGTGTTGGTAGAGGATCCTTTGTGATGGTCCCCGGTACATTCTTCTAGAGATGTACTGCCGAAAGGTAGTCCCTTCACCTGATCATTTGTATGGAAATCCAAACTCCACTACGTACCTGCCATTTTGATTGTATTACCCAATTGGGCTATATGCTGGAATTTAATCAATGTAACAATTTCGGCTATGATTAATATTATTTTTATATAGTAGATGCTATAATATAAGAGGATTTGATATGATATGTTTAAGTTATCGTAAGGTAAAAACATGTCCGTGTTTTTGTGTGGACTTGCCTTACAAGATACTTTTGTTTTGATAAAGGAAAAGTTTGGTAATTTAATAAATTCAGTTGAGTGTGTTTCTCACGCTGGTTTACCAGACTGATCCGGGCGTTCTTCCCTTTCAATGCTAGGGTCGGACCGAGTATATTTACAGGTTCAAATTTGGTGCTTTTGGAGCTTCAGCAGGAGAGTTGGAGATTTTCATTTCGTATACACGTATCTGTTATTGATTATCCACTGCATTGCTTAGTTGTATTTATTATCGACAATTGTAAGGACAGGTTATTATAACCGTTCAAGCTGATAACTATTGATTGATTGTTGAACTCTGATTGATGTGTATATATATACAGTTTCTATTTTGTAAAGATCATTGATATGATATTATATATTTTCCGCTACGATGTGAGATTCTGTATTGTTCTGTTTTGTTCTATCTTCCCTCTTTCTTCACTTCTCTTCTTCTCTCTTCTTTTCTTTCTCTTGACTTTCCATCAGTTTGTGCTTTTTGGGTCGGACATGTGCGGATTATTATCGATTCAAAGGGTACGAATTTGCGGGACGTCACAGCGGCGCCAAAAACTTGTTTGACGACGGATTTTCTATGAGTTAGAAAATCACAGATAATTTAAAATAAAAGTTACTGTTGACATACAATTTTAGTGTGTGACGAGTACGGATCGATTTACAGGGAAAGAATTGATTTTAAATTCTATTCAATCAAATTAAACCAAAATTAGAGAGTGTTTTAACCTAAAAGTAAAGTAAGAAAAATGAGATTAAAAACTATGAGATTAAAAATCAATTTAGAGGCAAATCCACTTTCCTATTCTCATGAAAATCAACATAAATAAACTATGACCTCTTTTTTCTCTCTAAGTATGATTAGTGGTGTATTTATCATAAGTGTGGTCTATTTGTGTTATTAATTAACACAACTTAAACCATCAAACTATAATACATATCTAATCCTACTTTTTTTAAACTCTCATGAAAAATGACATAAAGATTGAAACTAAAATCTATTTTAAGCATGATCTATTTACTATTAAATATTAACATAGGTCGTCAAATTTTGACTATAATTTCACTTCATTGTCATAATCATTTAGATGAAAAAGCAATTTGTGAATAACGTGATAAGCATATCCTATTTGTTATGAACAAAATAGGCTATCAAAATTCAACATAAAACAGAAAATCACATAAACGTCCATTTTCTCATGAAGCACAAATGATATCATAAAATAGAAAATTATGTTGAATTAATATGATTAAGATAAAGCTTCATTACCCTTAAATTATTGCGACTTAGCCTCTCATTTGTGTTATCATTTCAACACTAGAGATTTCAACATTAAAAAAAAGAAGTAAAAACTAAACAATGGAAGAAAAGGAGATTAACTACTAAACTACTTGCATTAAAAATAAAACTACACCGCTTGCATGAATGTAAATCTAATCTACTAACAATGAAAAGAAGAGAGCATAGAAATAAACATGAAGATAAAAGTAAATCTGACAGGCACCATTGTCCCAGTGGTTAAGTGATTCTACTTTGGTGCGAGAGGTCACAAGTCCGAAACTTACGTAGCGTGATTCGAACATTTATTGACATGCGATTTGTGTTATGTTATCCCAGTGACATTTCGTATATAAGTACCATTTCTAATAAAAACATAAAAGTAAATTCGCGTATTAGAAGTCTTTAACCTCGCATGTGATTGTAGCATCTAGCATAATATTGCAAACACAATCTACAAGACCTCATGTAGCTTCTTAATTTCACAAGATATAATCCTAAGGGGTTTGGGTTGATAGTTCATATTAATATCGCTAGCTTACCGTAACAACTAAAAAGACATACATAGGAATTCCATTTAATGAGAAGCCACCCTTTGTTAAAAGGTGCCATTAAAACCTGGTATATGGGAACATGGTTCTTGGATAAGACAAAAGCCACCTCATGACTCTTCATTTTATCAAATGGAAGAGAGATCTCATTCTCAAGTGCAAGTCCAATGTAGTATTTCTTAAACCAGCCAGCAAACTCTAAAACAGATATAAAATGATAAAAACTGTGTTTCCTTTGCCCAATATTGTTCTTGATCCTTTTTTGAGGTGACCTGAGAAAATTAGGGTAACTAAATTAAATCTTGGCATTAGATTTCAAAATAATACAATTTCAACATCCTATTTTACAACCCTAACCTAAAGTTAACAACGCTAGAAAACAATGAGGTTTAGCTCAGAATTCAGTTAATGTTGTCAAAAATGCTTAACAAAATACATTCAGTTGTCACAAAATACCAAACTGAAAAATGCAAATCAAATAATTTACAAGATATTATCTAGTTTGATGTCCGCATCCGCATAGAGATTCAACCTCAGTTTTGATCTTATTCTCATAAGTCTACCTTTTACAGGCTTATTTTATCACATGAATATCGAGAAGAGGAAAAAATGTAGCTTAAGATTTTATTCGCATTCACTAAGTGGGTGTTAATGTAACACTCACGCTGGATTAGTTATACATTATAATTGAAATGTACTAATCAAAAATTTAAGGACAAATCAAATGTAAATAGTTTTCTATCACTCCTTAATTGAGTGCAAACACAATTGCACTCAAGGCATAAGTAAACTAGAAATTTCAAGAATCATGTATGGACACAAGTCTGACATCTAGAAGCATATTTTTAGTATCCTCATTTGACCCACTAACTTATATGGAAACAACGATGAGTTAATAATGTAATTGCACTGATTGAAATTATTATATTTCTAACGAATAACCTAAATCTCCATTCGTATTGTGATTGAACTGATGGAAAAATTCCAATGAAGCGATATTTAAGTTATCCTAATCATTGTGATTATAACATGCAAGGTAGCAAAAATGGATTGTCTTTACACCTTCGTATTTCAATGGGTAGGACCTGCAAGATATTTGGTGTTCATGCTAGAGCGTATGGGCTAAACTAAAATAGAAAAATCCCAATTGAAGTTTACTGAATTTTGTATACAGAGAGGAGTATGATTCATCCTACTATATACTCTGGTCTTCCAATTCCAAACCTTCGTTTCATAAATCCATAGGTGTGACTAGGGAGGTATATTTTACATTTCTCTTTGAAGTAATTGATGATGTCAACTTTGAGAAAAAAGGCTTGTTAGACTACTAATGAGGTTAATTAAAATGCACGAACCTCACAGAAATCCTCGGTATTATTTCTGAGCATTTCTTCATGCATTTCCCAAGATTTTTTATCATTTGTATCGGTATTGAAAACTGATTCACTTTTTCCTATTTATGGACACCAAAAAGTCACAGAATGTCCCATCCTCCTTAAGGAAACAAGTGGATGATCCATTATACCTGAAATTCATAACATGGACTACAAATTAATTTCCTGGTAAATACACCCTTCATAAGTTATTTTAGCCTTTACGAGTAAAACAAGATATTACCTCATTCATAGGCAAGCTTTATGGATAAATGCATTCATCCAGATGGAGAGCATATAATGATTGTTTAGAAGTAGGAATCAAATATTTTTCATTTGCATAATGTTCCTCATTTCCGTCGCCTCCGTCGCCTACTAACTGCTGATGGAAAAAAAGTATACCTCGTATTTATGTGAAAAGTGAATGAAGTAAAAAAAAAAGTATAATACATACATATCATATTTAATTTCATCAAGACTTTGGATAACTTAGCACACATGGTGCCTTTATACAATTATCAAATAATGTTTCATGTACTCTCTACTCGCTGAAAATGGTTTTAATTTGAGTTATTCATTTTTTACTTCCATTCACAAAATTTATTTCACTAATTTTAATTAAATGACATGATTTTAGGAGATGGAGAAAATGGTAAAAATATCCACAAAAATTAAAAAAAAAAACCAATCCTCGATTGGAACTGCGTGATCTCATATAAATGTTGATGAAATCTATTATTCTAAAGAACACTTATTATTTGGAAGCTTGTAGAAGATTAAAATTAGTAAGAGAGACAGGAAACCACATAAATATACTTGATGAAATTTAATACAAATCTGAATTTTGCCTCGTATAGCTCCTCATCAATTTTCAGAATATAAATTTGTATAAATTAGAATTTCTGACATGATTCATTCTAAAAGGCGAAGAAATAAGCTAGACATAACATAAAATGATTTTTTCTTCAAACCTCAATGTAAACTCAAACCTTATGAAATTACATAATTATTGAATAAAATATAACGTTTCCTCATTGCTGTAGTATGACGAGTGTGAAATCTTTGAAAGCAAAAATGTATCATGTATTGTTATACCCGACAACCACACATTATGTTCTGTTTTGAGCACGGTTATCACAGCTTGTTTCTAGCATGACTCGGGGTTTGTTATGTATCCAATAACCTTGAATTGAAATGAGGTTGTTCTACAGTTTGATATGTTCTTATATATGTTATGTGGGCTACGAAATGGAGATGGAGTCGATTAAGATGACAGATGTTCATTACTTAATTGTTTGGGATGGCATTAATTTAATCGGGGTTGTATAACCATGTACTGGTATGGGCACATGAAAAAGATAGTGTACCATTGAGGTATGGAGATGTCTTGAAGATCAGGGATAACTGGGCAAACTAAGTTGTTTAATAATATTTTCAAATCAAAGAAGATGACAAATGAGTGGAGGAGAAACATTTTAGTTCCAATAAGACATTCAAAGTTTCACAAACTACAGAGGATTTATACTTATGAGTCATACAATGAAGCTTTGGAAGAGTCATTGAACATCGATTGAGAAGAATGTCAAGCGTTTCAAAAAAATCAATTTGGTTTCATGCCGGAAGGTTGACCACAGAGGCGGTTTTCTTGATAACACAACTTATGAAGAAGTTTAGGGAGCAAAAGAAGTACCTATATATGGTATTTATCGATTTGGAGAAAGCTTATGACAAAAACCGCGAAAGGTGGTGTGGTGGGCTCTAAAAAAGAAGAAAGTCCCAACAAAATATGTTAACGTTATCAAGGATATGTACGATGATGTTGTGATTAGTGTCAGAGCATGCGATGGTGAAACCAGTGACTTTCTCATTAACGTAGGATTACATTAAAGGTCAGCTTTGAGCCCCTACATTTTTGCTAAAGTGATGGATGAGATTACGAAGGTATACAAGGGGAGATTTCTTGGTGTATGCTATTTGCTGATAATGTTTTGCTAATTGATGGAAGTAGAATTGGTGTTGATAGACAACTGGAGCTGTGGAGACAGATTTTAGAATTAAAGGGTTTTAGGCTTAGCAGAACTAAAACAAAGTATACAAAGTGCGAGTTCAGTGGTGTCAGGTCAGAGAATGGAGATGTCACTCTGGCTGGACAAATAATTCCCAAGGAGGAATCCATTCAATATTTAGGATCAATGTTGCAGTATGATGGTGAGATTGATGAAGGTACTAGTTTTAGAATTCGAGTAGGATGGGTAAAATGGCGACAAACATCTGACATTCTCTGTGACAGGAAAGTCCCATAAAAACTTAAAGGAAAGTTTTACAGAACAACAGTAAGTCCTGTGATGTTGTATGGTGTAGAATATTGGTCTACTATAAGCCAACACGTCCAGAAGATAAGCGTAGCAGAGATGCGTTTGCTTCGATGGAGCTGCGGTTATACAAGAAGAGACCAAATTAGAAATGATGATATACGTGATAAACTTAGAGTAGCACCAATTAAGGAGCTGCTAATTCAACATCGTTTAAGATGGTTTGGACATTTTCAATGGAGACCGCATCAGGCACATGTGCACGTTGGAATTATAAGCCGATTCGAATGCTCAAAGAGAGGTAGAGGTCGACCAAGGTTGACATGGGAGGAAGTAGTAAAAAGGAACTTGAAGAATTAGAGTATATCCGAAGAGCTGATGTTGGACAGGAGAGCGCGAAGTTAGCGATCCAAGTACCGAAACCATAAGTTATGAGTTTTATAACTTTTAGATTATAGAACTAGAGAACAAGAACCTAAGACGTAGCTGATTTTTGACCAATATTACTATTAATACCATTACCACTATTATTATTATTGTTGTTGTTTTAATTTTTAATTTTTAATTTTTAATTTTCTTTATTTTTTATTTGTTTTTTGTTCTTATATACATACATACATATATATATATATATATATATTATTTTACTTAGCTATTATAATTAATTTACTTATTTGACTTTATTTTACAATTGTTATTGTATTGTTATTATTATGACTTTTAAATTGACTTTGTCATTTAGTTTTGGATTCCATCTCTAGCCGACCCCAACTTGTTTGGGAACAATGGTTTAGTTTTCATTATTGTATTAGATTATTAATATGATACATTTGTTATTTTATTCGACTCTGATATTGTTAGCACTAGGTCTGTTTTTATATATCTCTACTTCTGCATTATTCAAATTGGCAACTCATATATGTTGCTTTCTGTCAAGACAAGATACATATTAATTCAGATACGTTCAGGTATTATAACATATCTGTGTTGACACAAACTAGTATGTATAGGAGATCGACCCTTCTAAACCCTTTGATCGGGACTATTGGACGGTAAACTCTCTTTGGTAATTCATTCATCAGACCTAATGTTACAAAATGTGTATTTATTTAATTAAAGTAATGAACCTAGTTAGATAATAGTCCTACGAGTTAAGGATATGATCCTTAACTCGTAAAGCTATTATTCAAAAAGATTCCGCTTACTTTCATTAAGTAACCACACAATTATTCTGCATTTATTAATTGAAAAAGCTATATCCATAAATATTAAACACATCAATATAAGCATATATTATTCTAAGCTTGGCTTGGGAAGAAAAGCAATGTTACTTCACAATGAACTAATTGTGATATTTGATACAAAGCATAGGACCCCAAGTCCTAAGATTTCATCAAAATTGAAAAATTCTAACCTCTGTTACATCCATTTCGTTCTGGCTTCCAATTGCACAATTAAATTAAGTGAAAATTAGGGACACGTCTCTCTTTTACAAACTATTTTCTACATCCCTCTCTTTTACAACCTATTTTCTACATCCCTCTTTTTTGAATGTCCTTAATTTTTATTTCTCTGGTTTCCAAACTTAAAAGCAATCACTTCGACGTGCATTACGGCGGTTATGAGTTATGGACATATACCTTAAAACACATTTTAAAGTTAAATTACCTAAATAACCTCTTGCATTTCACTTTTTTTAAATAGGGATGTAATTTATAATAAAAAATATGAAGGAACCTAATGCTAATTTTTTATAATCATAAAAATGTATACCAAAATTTTCCTTAAATTAATCCTTTGATGAAATCTAATCAAATTTATAAACAAGATGTTAGACCTTTAAACAATTTGAAATATGTACCTTGTTAGACCATTATACACACACATATATAATTCAATCTTTTAACATGATGTAAAGCTTGTGATTTAAATAGCTCACATGTTATAGTTTGGTACATATTTCTCTATACATAAATGATTATCAACTTTTTATTATGACTACGAAATGAATTATTCATTAAAAATAAAATACTTCCTCTCCTCATAAATGTATTTACTCTTTTGTTGCATATGCTTATATCATCTAAAACTACTGTCCCTTATTTTCTTGTTTATGAGTGACAATTCTAATTTATCCATCGCACTATGATATCTCCATGTTTACTTATAATATCAATCACGTCACTTCATGCTCACATTTCACATTTCCATCCATTTTCGTGTTTCCTTTTTGAAAAGCATTTTGCCAAGTACAATGCAATTTATATTCAATTTCCCTTGAGATTCCTCTATTATATAAATGACAATGACCCGCCTTCGATTCATCAGTCTAACTTTAGTTTGATTTGGCATACATCTCTTTCCATCTTGCCATTTTCTTGTATTATTGAATCTAAATATTTAAACTTGTCAATTTCATTAGATTATCTAAGGAACATGAGTGACATGCTTTATTTTAGTTCTTCTAAGTTTAAAATCATTTAAATCTAATGTAGTTTTCCAATTTTCTTGTTTTTTTCTGTCTTTCCTTTAGAAAATTAACCGGCACAATGTCATCAATAAGTATAAACTAGGAACCACACTTGATATAACCCTTCCTCTGCCTCCAGCTAAATGGAATAGAGCAATACAACAATATTGATTTAAGCTTAATGAATAAGGGCTTAACGAATTGACCTTCCATTTTATAATCTGATGTACTGTTTTGTGATTTGACGTGACAAATCACTAATAGGTTGTCATCAATAGAGGATCAAAACATACATACATACATACGTATAGACACACAAACATACCATGATACGAGGTTTCGATCAGAACCACAGATGTTGACCATCTCATTTTGGTTCCAGATGATGCCGGTACAAGATCAGAGAAGAAATACGGTTTCAATTGAAGAACAGCAAAAAAATGGTCGCAGAAAAATAAAAAATGAAAAGCAACTAATTAAAGAAAAAGTGGTAAATTCACATACATAAATCAAGTCGAGCGACAAATTTCTTTTTATAAGAAGCGATCCGACCCGAAACCCTAATTTACTTTTGAGCTGGAAACCCTAATTTTCACAACTCGCATACTTGAGTTCCCTTATATCAAACAAGCCTTACTTATTCAAGTCAATTCGAGGGAGATATTTTCTTTTACTCCTTGTCTTTATTTAATTTTTTACATTGCCTTAATTTAATTGATATTTTGGAGGGATGAATACGTGGAGGGAAAATGATCCGAGTTGGATGTTTTATATTCTGGGTTAGGGTAGGCTGGACCTTTTTTGGTTATTATTAATTAATTGATAAGGGTTGTAGTTAACTTAATTAAGGTTTAGGTTCCCATAGCTGTAATGACGTTTTGGATTGCTTAGTTTAATTAATTATAATTTTAGGCTTGGTTTAACAATAAATATATAACTTAATTAGCGTAGTTTAATTTGATAAATTTTACTTACAAAGAATTATTTCGTTATAGACTATATTTTGAAATTTTTGAAATCGTCTAAAACTAAGAAAATTTCAAATGATCGAAACCGAGTTCTCGGACCTTGATACACACACATATAGTTCATCCTTTATTGTCAAAAAGTCAATTGTTAGGTTACACATATCGAGTAAATATTATATTATAAGAGCAAAAGATAAATAATTATAAACATCAAGATGAAATCTACATGAATGGATAAGAGAATGATAACATCAGGCGACTTATTTGAGCTTCTATTTATAAAAATAAAAATTAAATTAACATAATATAACGTTATTATTGTAAATTAAAGAAATGGATAAAGAATGATAACATCAGGTGACTTATTTGAGCTTCTATTTATAAAAATAAAAATAAAATTAAATATGCTACTGCCTTTTGGAATAATAATAAACTCATCATAACATTCCTTATGAAAGACTTTATATGTCATGTATAGGTGATTTGAAGAGCTTTTTGAGTTATCATCTCATCTAAACAACTAAAAGAGTATCATCGTACTAATTAAGCACTATTTAAATCTTAATACTCATATAAGACATTACTTCTATGCCACTCCAAAACCCATTAAAATCGTTGAATTTGCACATTAGTTCAATTCAGGAGTTGCAATGTTGGCGGTGATAGAACATGTTTCCCTGGTTTCCAAAAAAAAATATAAAACCGAATACTTAAATTTTATCCACAACACATATAAATATCAAAATGGTTTAATCCAAATTAATTCAGGCCTAAATGAGTATTCTTAAATGTATACGTACCATCTAATTTACACATTTTGAATTTAAAACCTTGAGTAGAAATACAAACCAAATGCAAATTATCTTAATACAACCACTTGGATTCTCTAACAAGAAAAGAAATGTTAACAAAACAAAAACTAGAAAAACTACACAACAAATTTTAGATTCAAAATTTATCATGATAGGTATTAAAGATCAAACTTTTTTGTTTTTGTTTAACATGACGCAATCTACCAACAGTCCAATAAAGAGCATTACGTGAATCAAGAAAAAGGGTGAAACTTAGCTTTTGGTTAGCAGCTGGAAGATTGTGATCAACTAAAATTAAAAAATCATAATCCCTACATAATAGGTTTATCGCCGAAGAAAGGGTAGATGCATAACAATTTGACAAGTCCTAACAAAAGAACGAATACATAACCTTCAAAACTTCTTTTCTTCTTTTATGTACTGATAATCGGTTCAACCTAACTTTTTTAACGTTAAAGTTTCTAATTTGAAAATTATGAATAGAAGGGATAAAAGACAAAGAAAACTGAAAGGATTGTGGGCTTTAAGTGTTAGTTGCTCATTTTCCTATCTACTCCAAAAAAACATAGAAAGGGATAAAAGACAAAGAAAACTGAGAGGATTGTGGGCTTTAAGCGTTAGTTGCTAATTTTCCATCTACTCCAAAAAATAAAAACCTTGTAAGCACAGCCACACATAACATAATATTGGCTGCAAACATGTTGATGTTGTAAGATGAGGTTTACACATCATAAACTCATTAATTATTAATTTATTTATCCTTAAAATAGATGTGTTAAATACATTTATCAATATATTTACCAACTTATTAACCATTTATCTCTGAAATAAATATATTTATAAGTTGATAAATTAGACTTATTAATCATTTTAGAGATAAATATATTAATAAGTTAACAAATATATTTGTAAAATAATTAATACATTCATCAACATGCATATTTTGAATTCAAATTATGTTGTTTTCCATCAATAGAAAAGTCTAAACTTCAATATTAGTTATGTCGACTAATCTTCGTTATTTTTGTGTAAAATCTTCCAAATGATTTCCTGAATGGAAATATTTGTGAACGACTACTGCAACAAACTATCGCTTAATGCTAAAATCTATATTTTAGTTGAAATTAAATTAATTTGTACTTGAAATATAATAATTCCTTTCCATTGAATTTAAGAATATATTTTCAAAGAGGAAACATTGCCATTTATATGTTATCAAAAACGCCTAACTCTAATTAATCCTTACCTAAACAAGTATGTTAATTCTATTCATACACCAATAATCACTTAAAATGCATAAGAAAATATTATAAAATAGTATACATCAAAAAATTACTTTATGTACACCATTTGTTATACCGAATTACCATTGCTTTCATTTTGATTATATTCTCACTTTAAAACATAAAATTCATTTACGTAAATCTTGAAACTC
This sequence comes from Allium cepa, assembly GCA_030765085.1. Taxonomy (NCBI): domain Eukaryota; kingdom Viridiplantae; phylum Streptophyta; class Magnoliopsida; order Asparagales; family Amaryllidaceae; genus Allium; species Allium cepa. Next base: position 445,343,388 of record CM060945.1, read on the forward strand.
CTAACACTGAATTTGTTTAAAATTGAACAAAATTATTTAAAATTTTAGTATTCAAGTTAATTTCAACAAAATTAACTTTAATTTAAGAAGAAATGTTAAATACTTTAAAAATTAAGCAATTAGAGGCAAAAGTTGTCTTTACTAATATTGTAGGTTTCAAAATTAAAAAATCGTTAACTTCATCAAAAGTATTTAATCAAATGGCAATGGATTCTAAGAACAAAAATAAAAATGCAACTAAAAAGAAGGATAACTTAGGAAGACCTTTATAAACCAAAATAATGATGTATATTAAGTGATTTTAAGTGTCTGAATATAATTAGCCAAACAGGTAATCCTTAATTTATAATTACCATCTAATTTAGACATTATGAATTTAACCTTGACTAGAAATATAAACCAAATGCAAATTATCTTAATACAAAAATAAACAACATGGATTCTCTAACAAGAAAATACATGTTAACAAAGTAAAATCAAGAAAGTCAACCTTTATTACTTTACACGATAAAGTATATATTCAAACATTCATCATAATCGGCATTAAAGATTAATTTTTTTGTTTTTTAGGTTAACATGACGCAATCTTCCAACAGTTCTAATAAACAGCGTCACGAGAACTAAAAAAGGGTGCATTTTTTTTATTAACAGCTAGAAGATTGTGATGAATCAAAATTAAAAAAATCCAAATCTCTACATGTTAAGGTTTACTGCCAAGGCAAGATTAGATGCATAACAATTTGACATGTCTTAACAAAACAACAAATACATACCTGTGCAGTTAATGCGCTCGGCGGTGGAGGTGTAAAAAGTCATAGCGGGGATACAGCGAGGATATAGCGGGATATAGCGGATGATTCTAAAATAGCATATAAAACTTGTATTTAATGTTTTACAAATATACAAATGGTAATTAAATGAAAAACTATCATTCAATTGAATTATAATTGATACATAAATAATTTTAAATAAAAACAAGTGTGCATATACTTTAAATAAACGTAAAACTGTTTTATAACATAATTGAATTCAGTAGAATATTAGAGTATTTTCATTTCTGAAAATATATTAAAAATAAAATCAAATAAATTAGTTTTATAGTTTTTATAATGTATAAATGCAATTTTTCAATTCATTTTATTAAAGAAGATATAGCGGAAATAGCGGAATATAGCGGGAATAATGGGATATAGCGGAAATAGTGGGGCTTAAAGCGAAAATGCTATATTTTGGGGCTATATGGAAAAATCGTAGCGGTTGAATTCCGCTATGAGATATAGCGGGGTTATAGGCGGGTAATAGTGGGGCATTAACTACACAAATACATACTTACCCTTCAAAACTACTTTTTCCATTATGTGCCAAAAATTAGAGGAACCAAACTTTTAACGCAAGCAGTTTATAATTTGAAAATCGCAAATAGAAGGATATGGAAGACATAAAATTCAGCTTAATTCTAAAAATAAATGAGAGTAATGTGGGTTTTAAATGTAGCCGCTCATTTTCAAAGCTACTCCAAAAAAAACCTTAGGCTCCGCTTGAAAGTTTTATAGTACCGATTATAAGAAGTTTTGAGAGCACTGGTTGACCGTAGATAATCATAGCGATTTTGATTGGCTTATACGAAGTGTTGTTATAACCGACCAATAAATGCTTCAGAGTTGACCATACACCGATTTTGAGAGTTTTCTACTAAATTAATATTACATATATACCCTTATTTTATTTTCCAGTTTTGTGAAGATTAATTATTCTACAATATAATTAGAGGGGGTATAATTGAAAAAAAAATCAAGACGCTTCAAAACACCACAATTTGATGGGTTCAGAATTATCAGCAAAATTACACTGTACCGGTTTTATTATCCACAACAACCGTTGTGGAAAAAACTTACAAACAAGTGTTATGATAACACCCGAAATAAAGAGCCATCCAAAATTAATTAAAATCGGTAGAAAATAAACTAAAAACCAACCTCGGTATCAAATAATACGTAGTGTTTGCTTTAATACCATGCGCTGATAGCTTAGATTTCTACCATGCTCTTGTACTGTCGTTTGCTTTTTCAGTTAAGATTAATAGCGTTCAATAGATATGAACTGAAGCTTGGTTGGGATTCTGACAAGTATAAGACTTCTGCTACCATTATTTGTCTTTGATGAAAGAGGAAAACATAACGGTTGGGAATCTTAAGGAAAGGAAAGAGCAATGTATATTTGGCAATATTATTGACATAAATAACAAGAGATTATCTTTATAACAAATAAAATAGGGCAATATTATGAATAGAAATAATAAGAAATTATCTTTATAACAAATATAAATTTGACAAGTTTAGTTACTGTCCAAAAATAAACAATCATACTTAAGGTTGAACTGCAGATGAAGAAGTGGTACTGCATATATACATCAGTGTGATCGGAGTAAAAACAAAAACAAATTGTAAGATAAAATCAAAAGCTACATACAGAGATAGATATTCATTCTTGCTACCATTAATTACGTAATCCTTCCTAGGTCTAACAACTTTGTTGTAATAATCTTTGCAAGATGGCTGGTAGAAATCCCACAAAACACTCACGTAAGTCAAACAAGGTAATCACATTATGTTGATTAATTTCACAATAAATTAAAGGTTGCTGCAGCGAAACTTATGGGAAAGTCGATATACATAGCTTGTTATTCAAAATGTTGTATTATTAATTGCATGTTTTATTTATACTTGAAATATGTTTAGAAGAAGAATGCAATAATGTTGCATGTATGTACTGTTGGTCACCATGTGATCCGTTGTTCCTATGCTCCAGGGCAAATTAATTACACTCAACAATACCAAACCTTAATTCTTCTTCTTTTGATATACTTATTTTGATTATAAACGTTTAAAATTATTATCATATTTGAACATGTTCTATTAATACCTGTCCTACAGTTATCCCAGGTTCAATTACAATGCATATGTTGTAGGAATAATGTAACATCCCGCCTTTTCGCACGATTTAAAACGACACACGTGCCAATTCGAACCATAGGGAAGGGCGGATTGTTATGGGGTAAATAAGAAAAAAAACAGAGAAGAAATAAAACAAAATAGAATCTCACAGCGGAAGGATAAAATATAATAATCAAAATATACAGTTCATGAAACTGTTTTACAAAACCTTTGATTATATTTATACAATACATAACAGAGTACACATACCATATAACAATGCAGTGGAACAATATGAGTGTAGTGGAATATAAATAATAATAATAATAATAGAAATCTCCGTCTTCGTCCTCCAGATCTAAAGTCTTCGATCCTGAAACGCTCGGACTGACTCGAGCGAATTTGAAAAGACAAAAACACTCGAGTCAGAACTAAAAGATCTTATGTGAGTTAAATTAACAGAAATAAATATGAGTGAAGTAACTCAAGAGATATTCGGGATTTACATCTCCTAAGGATCCGTTAAACTGTTTACTATGTAGTATATTGTGCTATTATAATAGTGTCTAATTGTAAAATAAACTTACTTATTTCTTAGCATTAAAGGGTTACCCATATAGCCCTTAACACGTAATAGTCCCAGTAGTCCATCCAATATCATAGTCCCTCCTGATCGGGAAGCCACCAGAGGATACCACACGGGCTACGGGAGAAATCCAAACTCGTACAAGGCTCGGTATGGTATGTGACGACCGCCCATGACTCCCGCACTAAAACAGGGAAATGGTGCGCTGAAAGGTGTGCCAGGCAGCCATGGACGATAGTCAGGGTAAGATAAAATAGAAAACTCTATCGTACAACTCACAGCGCATGGATAAAATACAATAGAGAAATATAAATATAGTGAAGCTCCATAGAACAGAATAACATCATATAAGCATCATAGAAGTTTGATACAAACATCTAAACAACCCATACATCAAGCCTCACTACATAACACTCAAAACATATACAAGCAGCGGAACATCCAGTACATATAGTAGGAAAACAATATGTAAAAGCCTCCAGCTCGTTTTCGTCATCAGCAACGTAGATAACCAAGGACAGCACCTGTCACCTGCTACCTAGTCTGCCCATCCCAAAATGGATGAATAGCCCAAGGTAATAAGAGTTGAACATAAAACCTTGAGTCAGACAAAGTCCTAGTGAGCAGTAAATCAACTATCAAACATACCAAAAGAGCATAAAGGATAAAAGGAATAGGAACCCAACCATCCCACTCCACCTCTTTCTACAGTGATAGCCCCAGACACACTAAGCAGAAGCAAACATAGCAAAGCAGACATTCAAAGTAAAGCAATTATCACTCGAGTCAAGGTCGGTGTTTTCCAAATACAAACCCCCAAGGCCTAAACCAAGATCAGATAAGCACCCAGAAAACATCGCTCTTGAGTCCGAATGACGATACAACCAAACATCCATGACTCTGGCTATCACTGTTATCATTGCTTCGAAACCACCGTTAATTGAATGACCGGCACATTCTTTCAGCCGTAAGTCAAGGGCTAATGGTAACCCCGGTTCTAGACAAACTCCGCACGTCGTCGCAGCCCGTGCCTAGGACTTACCTACTCTGCCCAGAGTACTCGACTACCTGCCTGTAGTCTTTTGGGTGTCCCGACCACCTACCTGTAGTCGTTTTGGGCGCCCCATGTACTCTTGTTTTGAGTTTACTAGAACCTTCAACAACGATGAAATCCAAGCCTCCTAGTCATCCTCCTCGACGACTATTCTCATACTAGCCCAAGCTACCTCTCGAGCAATCCATTATCAACCAACTCGAACCATCCCTCGAGTTATCAACATGCTTGGAATGATCCCGTCTGTATTATGCCAAGGCTACATCACATCATGCTTCGCCTCATCTCATCATAGCAAAGCTCCATCACAACATCGTCATCAAATCCGTCCATATGAGCTTCATCATCCGCTACATATGCCACGAGCAGCTTTTCTCATCCCTTAGCCTCTCCCTTAGCTTTTGAATCATCTTCGAACATACTTGTCTAGATCCAACCATAAATCAACTAACTCTAAACAATCAATCAAGACAATCATTAATCCAAGTAATCAAGAAATCAAACATGATCTAAATAAACGATTATGACAATAATGGCAATTTCGTAATTAAAGGGTCCAAAATCTAACAAGCATGATGTCTCTACAACTTGATGAATGAACTTGCATAAGTTAACATGTAGTAAAATGGATATCAAGACTTCATAGATGATGGATCTACATGCAGACTTTAGGAAAATGCAAGAAATCACCATTTTAACACACAAACGAGCCACCGATCCAATATACTCCTTTGGGTCTGTGTGAGAGATAACTACCACTCACCAAAACACCTAAACACCTCAAAAGATAACAACTTCAGATCTGGACAGCGAAGAACTAAGCTTGATCCGGCAAAATCTCGCTTCAATCGATGAAATCTCTCTTTGAAGAATGTAGATCTTCAACTTTGGATCTTGGATCTTCAACCTTGATCTTCAATGTTGGATGGATGTAAGCACTAGATTAGAGTGGAGAAAAGAAGTGAAGAAATGTTGTAGTCGAGCTCTCAAAATGGCAGCACTTCGTCGCTTTAAAATCCAGTGCCAAAAAGTGAAGATATGGACGTGTATTTATAGGCTGTTCCTTAAGTCGTCGCCCCCATGATTCGTCCACGACCTAAGAGAATCCCCGACCTACGACTTAAGCCTCTACACGACTCAACGACCCAACGCCTTAACACGTACACGGCATAGCGACTCAACTACAAAGCCGACCCAACGACTCACACACCCTGCCGACTTAACAACTAAACCAGATGCGACTCACGACCTAACACTCATGCGCATCTCCTCCTGAGTCGCCTAGACGACCTAACACTTACACGGCCCAGCGACTCAACGACTTAACTACCTTGCCGACCTAACGACCTATCAGGGATGCCGACCTAACTCGTACGCGACTTAACTAAGACGCGACCTAATGAATTAACACTAAGCCCAAGTCCTTACGACTTACGACTTATACCATAACAAACTTAAGCCTTAGGTCGTTCACGACCTAACTACAACGCAGCTAAATCTTAAGTCGTTCCATTCCCTATACGACCTAACTATACTAAGTCGCACGAACGACCTTCCTACTTTAAGCCGTTAACCCCTAAGCCGTTAACCTACTTAGGTCGTTATCACACTATCCCCTAAGTCGCTGGCTCTTAACTCGTTAACCCATGGGCCTGCTAACTCGTAACTCGCCTACCACCTAAAGTCGCTCCATACTTCGGTCGATCGAAACCTTAAGCCGTTAACTCGCCTAGTCTCTTAAGTCGCTAACTATTATAAGTCGCCTAATACCCTTAGGTCGTTACTTCTATAAGTCGCTCCACCCGACCTATCTTCCTCACGACCCAAGCTACCCACGACTCAACTCCGGACGACTTAAGCTCCGAACGACCCAAGCTTTGGTCGACTCAAACTCTAAACGACTTAAGAAATACTGACGACCTAATGTAACCATTTTACAATTTATCGACATGTAAAATACGGGTCGTTACATTCTCTCCCCCTTAGGAATTTCGCCCCCGAAATTCCAAACAAACAAGAACAATCAAAACTATTCTGCATGCCTACCACTCATAGCAATCAACAAACAATGCATCCAATTTCTACCCTAGCATGCAGAATTCTAAGACTAGAACAAGTTACAAATTCATGAGATGTCACGACACCTTAGGGCCATACCTCGAAGAGTTCAGGATGAGCTGCCTTCATCCTCTCTTCCTCCTCCCATGTACAGTCGTTAATATCATCACTCCATTGTACCTTGAGCAACGTAATCGTCTTCCTCCTAAGCTGTTTCGTGTCGGTTTCCACAACACGAAGCGGCTTACGAGGTCTCGTAACAACTGGATCAACCTCTAAATCTTCACAGCTATCAGCAGAAACCACTGTATTCGAGTCGTGCACATACTTCCGTAGATAAGATACATGAAAAACATTGTGCACACCCGCCATCTTTTCTGGTAACTCCAATTTATATGCGAGCTTTCCAATTCGCTCGATGATCGAGAATGGTCCAACAAATCTCGGAGTCATCTTTCCTTTCTTCCCGAATCGAATAACATTCTTCAATAGAGAAATCTTCACAAAAACCATATCGCCTACGTCGAATTCCAAATCCTTTCGATGATTATCGGCATAACTTTTCTGACGGCCTTGGGCTGCCTTCATTCGTTGCCGAATGATCTTTATGCAATCCGAAGTCTGTCGAATCATCTCTGGCCCAAGTATCAGCTTTTCTCCAGTTTCCAACCAACATGTAGGAGAGTTACACGGCCTTCCATACAATGCTTCCTATGGTGCCATACCAATGCTTGACTGATAACTGTTATTATACGCAAATTCCACCAAATGAAGATGATCTTCCCACGATCCTCCGAAATCCAAAACACATGCTCTCAGGAGATCTTCCAAAACTCGGTTGACTCTCTCGGTCTGACCATCTGTTTGGGGGTGATGAGCTGTACTCAAACACAACTCGGTTCCCAAAACTTCCTGGAAACTCTTCCAAAATCCACTAGTGAACAATGGGTCTCGATCGCTCACTATACTCTTCGGAATACCATGGAATCGAACTATCCACTTAACATACAACTCAGCCAACTTCGATGCAGTCCTAGTTGATCGAACAAGAATGAATCTTGCACTCTTAGTCAAACGATCTACAATGACCCAAATCCCTTCATTCCCTGCCCTGGTTCTAGGTAGACCATCGATAAAATCCATCGATATCTGCTCCCACTTTCATGTAGGAACCTCTAATGGCTGAAGCAATCCACTGGGCTTCTTCTTCTCGGCTTTTACCAACTGGCAGTTCATACATTTGGAAATAAAATTTCCAACATCCTTCTTCATACCTTCCCAGTAGTAGGTTCTCTTCATATCCCGATACATCTTATTTCCACCTGGATGAATTGTCAACTTCGAGTGATGACTTTCCCTCAGAACTTCATTTCTCAATTCATCTATATCGGGAATAACTAGTCGTCCTTGTTTCCGAAGCCAACCCTCTTGATCAACCTCGAATCCTTTATCCTTTTCTGGGTTCAATCCAGATTCCAAATCATGGATAATCTTGACAAGCTTATCGTCTCGCTTTTGGCTCTCGCCAATTCATTCCACAAGAGTAGGTCTTATTGATAAGTTTGCCAACATCTCAGGTTCCAATTCACACCTAGGTCTGAAGTCAAATCTAGCTAAATACTCGAGATTCTTCCATTCTGAAAACATGGCTCCCAATCCAGCATGTCTTCGACTTAACGCATCAGCCACTGCGTTACCTTTTCCCAGAGTATAGGCTATACCAAAATCATATGATGCTAAAAACTCTAACCATCGTTGTTGCAGAAGATTCAGATCCTTTTGGCAGAAAAGATACTTCAACGACTTATGATCCGTAAACAACTCGAATCGAACTCCCAATAGATAATGTCTCCACATCTTTAGAGCAAAAACAATCGCCGCCAACTCCAAATCATGAGTCGGATAATTCCTTTCATGCGGCTTCAGTTGTCGACTCGCATATGCAACAACTTTATCCTTCTGCATCAGCACTGCTCCAAGTCCAGTACCACATGCATCGGTGTATACCACCATCTCATCATTCCCACTTAGAATAGTCAAAACAGGAGCACTTGTCAGTTGCTCTTTCAGGATTACGAAAGCTTGCTCACACTTATCATCCCATCTGAACACTTGGTTCTTTTTCGTCAATCCTGTTAACGGTGCAGCTATCTTGGAAAAGTTTTTGATAAACCGACGATAATATCCTACTAATCCAAGAAAACTTCTCACGTCAGACGCACTCTTAGGTCTAACCCAATCCTGGATTGCTGCCACCTTAGCGGGATCAACCGCTATTCCATTTCCAGAAATAACATGGCCTAAGAACCTCACTTCACTCTTCCAGAAGTGACACTTCGAAAACTTAGCCTTCAGCTGATGTTTCCGTAAGATTTCCATAACAATATGCAAGTGCGCCTTGTGCTCTTCTTCAGTTCTGGAATAAATCAGAATATCGTCCACGAACAAAAGTACAAACTTGTTCAACTGATCTCTGAATACTTTATTCATAAGATCCACAAAATATGCTGGTGCATTGGTCAATCCAAACGGCATTACCAGCCACTCATAAAAACCGGACGGTGTCCTGAAAGCAGTCTTCGGCACACTAACCTTTTCCACTCTTAACTGGTGAAATCCTGTTGCCAAATCCATCTGAGAAAACACCTTAGCTTCATGAAGCTGATCAAACAAGTCATCTATTCTCGGCAATGGATACTTGTTCTTCTTAGTCACCTTATTCAGCTCACGATAATCCACGCACAACCTCAACGATCCATCCGCTTTAGTTGCGAACACAACTGGTGCACCCCATTTGGACACACTACGCCGAATGAATCCTTTCTATAAAAGGTCATCAACCTGCACCTTCAACTCTTGCTGTTCCCTAGGCGTCATCCGCCTAAGAGGCATCACAACAGGTCTGGCTCCTTCAACTAGATCGATACGAAACTCGATCTCCCTATGCGGTGGTAACCCTTTGACTTCATCAAAGACGTCCTCAAATCCATTCACAAGCGGCATCGATGACAGTCCATCCCATGGAACAACCAGCGAATACATGAAGCTCATGAAGACGCCTTCTTCATACTTACATCGTATCACAACCTTTCGCCCTTCCACATTCCCGACTGTCACCTCCAGTTTCTCACAATCAACCTTTTCCACATACATCCTAAGCCAGTCCATATCCAAAATTATTCCAACCCCCGCAAAGTTCAGAACAAAGCAATCACAAACAAAAGAGTAATCATGACTCGATACAACTAGACCACGGCATAGCATACACAAACAAGACGAACCCCCAACTGTATTAGTCACAACCAATGGCCTATCAACAATATCCGGTTCCAAACCCAACCGGTCTACAAGATCATTACAAACAAACGAATGCGACGCCCCAGTATCAAACAATACTCTAACTGGAACACCACATATGGAAAGAGTACCTTGAACCACCACGCTCTTCCCTTTCTCTTCCGCAGTAGGAGCTTTTGAAGATGACGGCACAGCCCCCAAAGCATAAGCTTGCACAATCTGTCTGTCTTTCCTTGGCTCCGGACAATTCTTCTTGATATGTCCCAGCTTATCACAGTTGTAACACTTTCCCGACACCTTGGGATTCTTACAATCTCTGGAGAGATGGCCCTTCTGCTGGCAGTTGTAGTAGGTCACTTCGCCCTTCGGCTTCTTCTGGCCATCCTTACCCTTCTGTTGCTGCTGCTTCCTCTTCTTGTTGCCACCCTGCTGTGGTTTAGACTCCTCCTTGGTCACAGCAACAACAGATCCTTCCTTAGGAAACAGATTCTCATGCCTGAGAGCTTTCTCCACAAGCTTCTCAAATGGATCTTCCAAATGATCCACTAACTGCCTCCCAAGATAAGTGTCCAAGCCTGTTACAAACTTCTCGTTCTTCTGGAAGGGAGATTCAATATACGATCTGGCATACTTGGACAAAGCTTCAAACTCAGAAACATACTCAAGAACTGATCTTCCACCTTGCTTGAGTTCCACAAACTTCTTAAACAAAACATATTTCTGAGCCGTAAAGATGAACTTAGCTTCAAATCTGACTTGGAATTGCTCCCAAGTAATCTCTTCCTCTGGAGTATCAATGGTGATAGTGTTCCACCAATCCAAAGCTCTCCCTTGAAGCTGCCTTGATGCAAGCTTCCTCTTAGTTGCATCCTCAATTCCCAAGTCACCAAAGATCCTTCGACAAGCATCTATCCATCTTTGGACTTCAATGGTTGACTCTGTTCCCAAGAAAACCTTTCCTCCAAGAGCAGTATAGTCCTTGCAAAGCTTAGCAAAATCCACTGGTTTTGGAGCTTGAACTTGAACTCCAACATCCACTGATGGTCCAGAAGCTGGCATCCTTCTCATGATCGAAGTCATCATAGCTTCGAACATCGCAGCATAATCAACAGCTCCATCAGCACGGCCTTCCCTAGCAGTTGGTCTCACTCTTCGACTCATCCTTAATATCTACAAAAAGGAATGACTTAGAACACCTTGAGAAACAACTGCATAAGGAGTTCAAATCCTTCTAAACTACTATATTATATATAGTAACCATCCATCAAAATACAATTACGTCTCTCATACGTAGTTACGTCAGCGAGCGTTGGCTAAAATTGATTAACCAAAGCTCTGATACTGTAACGACCCTAAAATTCAGACCCAGTTTAAAATTTTAAAAATTGCTTATTTAGTGTAGAATTTCAAATTTTCACAAACAAATTCCGATGCTATTCAAACTTCATATTTCGAATGCATCTAATTAAACATAGCAACTGGTAAATTTTTGTTCGAAAGTATGAAAGTTCATTTCGTGCGTTAATTTATTTCAATCTAAATCAGTTAGTAATCGATGAAATTAAACCATTTTCGAAACCTAAATATTTTACATATAAAAATTCGAAATCGTCTTCTGAGCAAGACAACATTTTCGTTTTTTCAAATTCGGACTTCTTTAGCTCCGTCGTTCTTATTTTGCGGCGTTTTACTGCGTTTCCTTCAATAGAAAATTTCAAAATTTTATAATTCAATCGAATCACTGATATCTGTATACCGTTTTGATCGTCTCGCCGCGCTGATCTCAACGGTATATTTATTTGTGTCAGTCGGAGTTCGGCGTTGCAAATTATAATTGGTTAACGGAGTACAAACTGGTCCATTACGCAGCACAAACCGGTACGGTATTAGTGTCATCTCGTTGCCATATGTCCTTTCGTTATCTACTGTGCAACCATACATCAACAAGCTATTGATGATTCTAGGATTTTATGTGCGATCTTTGGTTGTCACTCATTTCAGTTCATATTTGCTGGCTTCCACTATTTACTGATTCATTTTATATTGGTTTATTTCTTTCCATCTCTTTTCTGCCTTTCTTGATCTAACTACTCATCCCCTTGTCATTCACAATTCCTATCCATAGCCAGATCTGGCCTTAAAGTTTTGGAAAATTTATTTTTAGTAAGTTAAAGTGAATTGTTTTTTTGAATATATGAAATTTAGTTTCTTTATTAATTGAGTTTTGAAGTTTGTAACTATGTAAAGAATAAGTGAAATTGAATTTCTTAACAAGAAATAAACGTGTTTTATTGAAAGTAATGTAAGAATTGAAATTTAAGGAATTTGATTTGACAATTTAATTTAATTTAATTTGTAAGTTTTGATATAATGAAGTTAACTTAAGTGATTGATTTAATGACTTGGAAATTAAAAAGAATTGTTTTGGATGTTAAATTAACTTAACGAATATTGAATAAAATCCAAATAAATTTAAATTGATTTGAATGTTAAATTTAATTAATTTAAATAATTTCGGAATGAAACTTATGTACGAACTTTAATCAATATTTGAATTGTTTAAAATAAAATTTGAAATTGAATTGTAAGATTTTGAAATGATAATTCGGAAGTTTTGAAATGTAAATTATGGAAATTGATATAGAAAGACAAATGGAATGTTATTACGAATTCTAATTGAAATTGAAATTGATTGTTTTGAAATATATTAAACGACCAATCGGTGTAATAATACGTAGTTATTAAAGAGACCGGGATCGGATATGGACATACTCTCTGTCGATACCGGAAACCACTTTAATAACTATTATACGCGAAGTGTTGATCCAGAATGAAGTGGATGGTTTGGTGAACGCGTTGACTGAAGAAAGAGAACGATATTGGATGACCCCTGACATGACTAAAACAGGAGCCGCGCCGGGCCATTGAGGTTCGCCACCTCTAGCGGACACACTTCTTCGATACCATATCTATTACTTTTGTGATTCGATTTGGGTGCGCCCCTCGGTTTGGGAGTGTTGTTTCGCGGTGTTGAGGTAGCTGCTGGCTATGCTCAACATCAGTCCGGATCACGCAACTACTAGTATCCTAGTTGGTATCGCCTCATATACCTTGTCATACTGATTATCCTATTCGCGACCACTACGTTTTGGTTTGTGTTATACCTATGGGTACCCTCTGATGACCACTAGTTTACGGTGGGGTTTACGGTGCTGTATAGACTATGGCATTATAAAAATGTGTTAAGGGGGATAATGGTAACGCCTTAACGCTATTTTAATACTTTATATTACTGATAGACATTATCTACTTAGCGTACATTACTACCTAGTAGATAGTTTAACGGATCCTTAGAGGATGATTATTCCAACATCCTTTGAGTTACTTGTATTTCGATTGCTATTTCACTTGAGTTGGATTTATTGATATAAGAATATTAATCCTGACTCGAGTGTTTTGTGTTTTGCTTTACGCTCGGGTCAGACTGAGTGTACCAGTATTCGAGACTCACCTTTGGAGTTGGAGCTTTGCTTGAAGATCTAGCCATCTATTCTGCTTTCAGTATTTGATGATTTCAGTGATGTATTCTGATTTGTAACTGATGTATCATGTCTTTCGTTGTATCTGGTATAACTCTGATGTATCTTATGTATTTATATAGTAGCTTCATGAACTACTATCTCTTTTACTTTCGCTGCATATTATTACTCTGTGTCTGTGATCTGTGACTATTTATTTACTGTATATCTCAGTTTTGCCAAATTTAAATTAACAATTCGGTATTTTGAATTATTCAAGTCCGACATGTGCGGATGCGAATAGTCCAAAATAGCGGGCTGTTACAGTTGGTATCAGAGCTTTTGGTAGCTCTAGGCAAAACTTAGCATATAGGGTAAATGTATTTACAGAATCACTCTTATTCGAGTTTCAATCTCTTCTTTTTGACTCAATTCCTTTGAACTTTAGAACGTTCCCTCGGTTCCAAAATTCATTCTCGTCCCTCACTATTCGTCTTCTTTCAATTCTGAAGTATTCCACAACTCCACTTCGAATGACCCTTATGATGAATCGGCGGTCTTCCCAAACGCCGAATGATTTGTAAATGGGTGAAACTCCTTTACAATAGGCATTGATTTCCCGGAGATTTCTGTATCCTCGGTTTACGATGCTATCTATCTCCTGCTATACCTGAATTCTATTGCTTGAGATCGAATGTTGATTTACCTCAGAATTCAGTATCGATCTTATTCTTGAAGTTACGGTCGACCCGGTTAAGGTTGCCCGTGAATTAAATAAGCTTGTCCATCTCCCAATTCTATTAATTGAATTACCTTATCTTCTATTTCAAACTTATTATCGAATCAAAACTCTCTTTGATTTGATTCCCATCAAATTAAATCTCTATACTTGTTTTGAAATCTATTCTTGTATCGTCAAGCGAGGAAGTGTATTTGTAAATTAATATTTAAAAATGTTTTATATATTGTGTTGTTTGAGTAGTTGATATTGATTTGGGTTTTCGATCGATTCGTCTGATCAACGCTATCGGTAGGATTTCCAAAACACTTGAACAGAGCAAACTGACACAATATTGTTTTCAAAATTGGTAAACAAATAGTTTTGTATGATTATATTATATAAGTATAAATTTTTCTAAAATTAAAATGTTAATGAATCTGTTGTCCGAAATGTTAAAATTTAATTTTCATTTATTATTGACTATTTCATAACCTAAATAAATGAATTTATAAAATCTGGTTATAATTTAATTTGAAGTTTGTAATGAATTTAAATTAGAATTTGGAATTTAATTTCCGGTGATTTCAAACTTTGATTTGAAATTTTTGAAGTGTATAGTATTTAAATATTTTCGAATAGAAATCATTCAAAGAATTTTAATATTTAAATCAGTGCTCTCCTCTTTTGTCGCTGGAAAATAATTTCGGTGATGACGGCCGCATCATCGACATTCATTTTCGAGTTTCGAAGTAGAGAGATAATCTGTAACTTTGCTATGGTTTGTTTTGAAAAATAAATTGATTTGAATTTCTAAACATTACTTGATTTATAATATATATTGAAGATTTAAATTTGATTTAATATATTATGAATATATATATATTTATTTTATCTCAAGTTGTTTGAAGCTAATCGGAAATTAATTCTTAAAATTTGTTAAAAGATGATTTTACAATTTTAAATGAAGCCAAATTATTTCATATAAATACTTAGCTTGAAATAACTAAATTGTAAAATTTTATTTGGATAATACTCAAATTGCATTATATATATAACTTACCTAAAAAAAAAGTTAATTATGTAATTGAATATTATACAGTAGAAAATGATATCAAAGCAAATTTTAATAAAATTGAGTAGTTAAAATAAATGTAAATATACTTAATATATATGTGATAGGGTATATTAAGTAGAATAAATTTAATAATAATTTGGAATAAAGAAGAATTAAATTGTCAAAGAAGGTTTGATTATAATAAATGACTTCAAATTTATGATCTTTGAAGTTGTTAATTTAAGAAATTGGATACTATATAATATAAATTGTCTTTATGAATAAAATGTAAGTGCGTATAATAAATGTTATTCACTTAAATTCTAATTATAAATGTTCATGAGATAAATGGAATAATAAGTTAAATAAATAATAGGTATAATCAATAGAAGAAAATTTTGTTTCGAAAGTTAATAAATTGAATTAAATCAACTTAAGAAAATATCTTGAATTAATTGAATTTAAATTGAATTTCATTTGAAAGGAATCTTTTGTACCTAACAATAATATATGAGAAATCAAATCAATTTTATAAAAGTCTCGAATTTAAAGTTAAATTGTTAAAAATAAATTAATTTAAATTGAAATTCCTATGGTTTAAATCAATTGTTTATTTTGTAATTCAAGTCTATTTCTTCTTGTGGTTTCTATTCTCCTACCTCCTTCCTTTTCGGGGACGAAAAGTTTTGAGTGGGGGAGAATGTAACGACCCTAAAATTCAGACCCAGTTTAAAATTTTAAAAATTGCTTATTTAGCGTAGAATTTCAAATTTTCACAAACAAATTCCAATGCTATTCAAACTTCATATTTCGAATGCATCTAATTAAACATAGCAACTGGTAAATTTTCGTTCGAAAGTATGAAAGTTCATTTCGTGCATAAATTTATTTGAATCTAAATAAGTTAGTAATCGATGAAATTAAACCATTTTCGAAACCTAAATATTTTACATAGAAAAATTCGAAATCGCCTTCTGAGAAAGTCAACATTTTCGTTTTTTCAAATTCGGACTTCTTTAGCTCCTTCGTTCTTATTTTGCGACGTTTTACTGCGTTTCCTTCAATAGAAAATTTTGAAATTTTATAATTCAATCGAATCACTGATATCTGTATACCGTTTTGATCGTCTCGCTGCGCTGATCTCAACGGTATATTTATTTGTGTCAGTCGGAGTTCGGCGTTGCAAATTATAATTGGTTAACGGAGTACAAACTGGTCCATTACGCAGCACAAACCGGTACCGTATTTGTGTCATCTCGTTGCCATATGTCCTTTCGTTATCTACTGTGCAACCATACATCAACAAGTTATTGATGATTCTAGGATTTTATGTGCGATCTTTGGTTGTCACTCATTTCAGTTCATATTTGCTGGCTTCCACTATTTACTGATTCATTTTATATTGGTTTATTTCTTTTCACCTCTTTTCTGCCTTTCTTGATCTAACTACTCATCCCCTTGTCACTCACAATTCCTATCCATAGCCAGATCTGGCCTTAGTAAAATAATATATTTATATAATATCATAAAGTTTGATAAAATAATGTGAGCTTTCCTATATACAGTAGCACATTCTCTTCGTTATCAAACCACTCACCTGCTCCTTTTTAATTATAAATGATATTCATAAATATATTCGATCGTTCAGTTTCTCCTCTTTAGTTAGCTTTCGTTTTTCCCTTCTTCTTCCTGTAGTTGCTCAAGAGACCTGCTTCACCTTTCCCCTCTTCACGGCCTTCCTCCCTCGTTCATTTCCAAATCACCAAACGGCCGCCACACCGAAGAAAGCAGCCCGAGCTCCTCCTCGCTTCGCCTGACCCGCCTTCACCCTGTCCCGAGTTCCAGATCTCCAACCCCCCCCCCCCCCCATTCCGGCTTCGTCCCTCTACATGTGCCATCGAGTCACACCATCTGAAACCACTACCGTGTCCACGCCACGCCAGCCTCCGCCCCTGCCTGCGCCACACCCACTGCCGCACTGCCCCAAACCACTCTCCATCACCACCCACTCCGCCTGTCCCCACGGTCTCGCCTACACTTCCCAACTCAGCTGCGTCTACACTCACTGCCTCATCCCCAAACTTCCACCGAGCTGCACCGCCCCTCCGTGCCTCACAACTGTGCAGCAACCTCTGGCCGCCGAGCAACTACCGCTACCTTCCTTCTCTCTCCCCTCCTGCTGCCCATCGAGCTGGCCAATGTGCCTGGCTTTGTCGTGAAACGCGGTGAGATATATAAGTTCATAAGCTATTGCAACTTGTGTTTACAGTATAGATGTTTACTAGTTTCAGTTTAAACATGTTATATATATGATTAGCGGTTAAATTATATATATGCGAGTGTACAAGGTATTCACATAGTATAATAGTAGCTTTAGGATATGTTCTTGAACAGCAAATATAAAGTATATACATAGGTTTACTTAAGTTTGTATGTATGCTTAAATTTATATTTGAACAGAAAACACGTGAGTAGATATAAATATATAAGGCTGTAACAAAATATATAATTATATTTTGTGTTTCAAATATTTACCTCATGTGGTATGTTGTATGTTGTATTAAAACAAATTTTGGTATTAATATGTGTGTGTAAAATGTAAGTCTTATATATGTTCGTTATATATGCTGTTGGGTTTTAATACATAGGTTTATATTAGATGAACATGAATGGTTTATAGTACATATTGTATGAGAGTTTGATGTTATATAGATTATGTAAGTGTATATATTCTGTAATTTATATATAAGTTTATTTACGTATGAAAATTTATAAAGTTGTATGATCTGTTCACATACATATTAGTATTTTAGCTTATATTTATAATATGTTCAAAATACAATATGAATTATTATACAGTGATGATTTGGTTCTAAGTGTACATACATAAATATGTATATAAATGATCTACAGTTTTAGTTTTGGATATGTATTTTATGAATTTATGATTTGAAATAAACTATGTAATGATTATAGAGGTCTTATGTTATCTGTTTGAATTTTCCAAAGATAAGATAAAGGTTTATTTATGATATATGGTTATAATTCAAATATTAAGAAAGTATATGTTTTAATTTTAAATTTACTTGTGATATACACACACACACACACACGTGTGTGTGTGTGTGTCGTTCTAAGTATGTAATTTAAGTTGAATATTGGTTTTAAGAAGAATAATAATTATAATAATTTCAATTTATATATATATATATATATATATATATATATATTCCATTTGCATCGAGTAAATTTTATTAATGCTCATCGATTCATATTTATCAGCTTGTTCGTCAAATTCGTGCCAATCTAGCATTGCTTTGGAATTCGTGCTTGGATTCGTAACACAACTCATTTTCGTTCATCTCTAGCCTCTAAAGGTGAGCATTCACTCACGACTAATATTCTTCTATTTATTAAATTTAATTTCAGTTGAAACGACAAATGAAATATGCGACTGTCAGTTATTTACACTGTTATATGCTATTACTTGTATCTGTTCACCTATGACATCTGACACCATTATCTGTCAATTATTCATGCGATGATAATACAGTTTGGTTGATAATTGATTGATCGATTGTTGTTTATATTGGATGTCAAATTGTAATGTATAAAGTGATAAATATTATGCAATTGAATTTGACGTAGGATAGATAGCGACTTGAAATTGATACACATGTTGAATTTAATTAGACGAACTAGTATAATATGACCCCTTTTATTTGTTTAATTAATTGACACGTAGAATTTGATAAATTACCCTTTTGAACCATTGAACGTATATTGGATTGATTGTTGTAGTATGAAATTGAAATTTAATGACAAGTGAAAACTGTATAAAATAATAGTGTAATAATCTTTAATCTACATGAAATGATAGTGTAGATTCTAGAAATAATTATATTAATTTGCACAAATAACAATGTGAATTAATACGATTATTTCGGGATTATTTGAATTGATTATTGAATTGTTAGTGATTGTTGCTATTGCTTGTTTATTTACTTTGACACCATCACTGTTATCACACTGCAAGTTCCCTTTGCTATGCTTTGATTTTTGAATTAAAATGGAATCGGGTTGAAATGATATATACCCAAATGAACTTGACTTAGGATAGAAAATTCAATAAAACCCGATTGGTCAATAATTTGATTTAAAATAAAATAATGATTTTATTTGAGTAAAGAATAAGGTTTTGAAATGAAATTGGAATTTGAATTAATGAAAGGAAAATGTTAATATGAAACGAATATTAACATAGTAGTTGTTGAAAGAGAGTTGTTTTGAAATTAATTTTTGACAATAAAGATTTGGAATTATTCATTGAATTAAGTTTGAAATGATTTAATAATTAGATTTGAAATTATTAAAAATTAAGTTGAAATCATTTAATAATTGAATAAGATTGAAGTATTTGATAAGTGAATAAAAATTGAATTCTTTGATAAGAGATTTAACTTTTGAATAAGTGAATTTGAACTTCGTTAATAAATGAAATTAGGTTTCTTGTAAGTTTTGGAAAACTTATTTTAGTAAGTTAAAGTGAAATTTGATTTTTCGAATATATGAAATTTAGTTTCTTTATTAATTGAGTTTTGAAGTTTGTAACTATGTAAAGAATAAGTGAAATTGAATTTCTTAACAAGAAATAAATGTGTTTTATTGAAAGTAATGTAAGAATTGAAATTTAAGGAATTTGATTTGACAATTTAATTTAATTTAATTTGTAAGTTTTGATATAATGAAGTTAACTTAAGTGATTGATTTAATGACTTGGAAATTAAAAAGAATTGTTTTGGATGTTAAATTAACTTAACGAATGTTGAGTAAAATCCAAATAAATTTAAATTGATTTGAATGTTAAATTTAATTAATTTAAATAATTTCGGAATGAAACTTATGTACGAACTTTAATCAATATTTGAATTGTTTAAAATAAAATTTGAAATTGAATTGTAAGATTTTGAAATGATAATTCGGAAGTTTTGAAATGTAAATTATGGAAATTGATATAGAAAGACAAATGGAATGTTATTACGAATTCTAATTGAAATTGAAATTGATTGTTTTGAAATATATTAAACGACCAATCGGTGTAATAATACGTAGTTATTAAAGAGACCGGGATCGGATATGGACATACTCTCTGTCGATACCGGAAACCACTTTAATAACTATTATACGCGAAGTGTTGATCCAGAATGAAGTGGATGGTTTGGTGAACGCGTTGACTGAAGAAAGAGAACGATATTGGATGACCCCTGACATGACTAAAACAGGAGCCGCGCCGGGCCATTGAGGTTCGCCACCTCTAGCGGACACACTTCTTCGATACCATATCTATTACTTTTGTGATTCGATTTGGGTGCGCCCCTCGGTTTGGGAGTGTTGTTTCGCGGTGTTGAGGTAGCTGCTGGCTATGCTCAACATCAGTCCGGATCACGCGACTACTAGTATCCTAGTTGGTATCGCCTCATATACCTTGTCATACTGATTATCCTATTCGCGACCACTACGTTTTGTTTTGTGTTATACCTATGGGGTACCCTCTGATGACCACTAGTTTACGGTGGGGTTTACGGTGCTGTATAGACTATGGCATTATAAAAATGTGCTAAGGGGGATAATGGTAACGCCTTAACGCTATTTTAATACTTTATATTACTGATAGACATTATCTACTTAGCGTACATTACTACCTAGTAGATAGTTTAACGGATCCTTAGAGGATGATTATTCCAACATCCTTTGAGTTACTTGTATTTCGATTGCTATTTCACTTGAGTTGGATTTATTGATATAAGAATATTAATTCTGACTCGAGTGTTTTGTGTTTTGCTTTACGCTCGGGTCAGATTGAGTGTACCAGTATTCGAGACTCACCTTTGGAGTTGGAGCTTTGCTTGAAGATCCAGCCATCTATTCTGCTTTCAGTATTTGATGATTTCAGTGATGTATTCTGATTTGTAACTGATGTATCATGTTTTTCGTTGTATCTGGTATAACTCTGATGTATCTTACGTATTTATATAGTAGCTTCATGAACTACTATCTCTTTTACTTCCGCTGCATATTATTACTCTGTGTCTGTGATCTGTGACAATTTATTTACTGTATATCTCAGTTTTGCCAAATTTAAATTAACAATTCGGTATTTTGAATTATTCAAGTCCGACATGTGTGGATGCGAATAGTCCAAAATAGCGGGCTGTTACAGTTGGTATCAGAGCTTTTGGTAGCTCTAGGCAGAACTTAGCATATAGGGTAAATGTATTTACAGAATCACTCTCATTCGAGTTTCAATCTCTTCTTTTTGACTCAATTCCTTTGAACTTTGGAATGTTCCCTTGGTTCCAAAATTCATTCTCGTCCCTCACTATTCGTCTTCTTTCGATTCTGGAGTATTCCACAACTCCGCTTCGAATGACCCTTATGATGAATCGGCGGTCTTCCCAAATGCCGAATGATTTGTAAATGGGTGAAACTCCTTTACAATAGGCATTGATTTCCCAGAGATTTCTGTATCCTCGGTTTACGATGCTATCTATCTCCTGCTATACCTGAATTCTATTGCTTGAGATCGAATGTTGATTTACCTCAGAATTCAGTATCGATCTTATTCTTGAAGTTACGGTCGACCCGGTTAAGGTTGCCCGTGAATTGAATAAGCTTGTCCATCTCCCGATTCTATTAATTGAATTACCTTATCTTCTATTTCAAACTTATTATCGAATCAAAACTCTCTTTGATTTGATTCCCATCAAATTAAATCTCTATACTTGTTTTGAAATCTATTCTTGTATCGTCAAGCGAGGAATTGTATTTGTAAATTAATATTTAAAAATGTTTTATATATTGTGTTGTTTGAGTAGTTGATATTGATTTGGGTTTTCGATCGATTCGTCTGATCAACGCTATCGGTAGGATTTCCAAAACACTTGAACAGAGCAAACTGACACAATATTGTTTTCAAAATTGGTAAACAAATAGTTTTGTATGATTATATTATATAAGTATAAATTTTTCTAAAATTAAAATGTTAATGAATCTGTTGTCCGAAATGTTAAATTTTAATTTTCATTTATTATTGACTATTTCATAACCTAAATAAATGAATTTATAAAATCTGGTTATAATTTGATTTGAAGTTTGTAATGAATTTAAATTAGAATTTGGAATTTAATTTCCGGTGATTTCAGACTTTGATTTGAAATTTTAAAGTGTATAGTATTTAAATATTTTCGAATAGAAATCATTCAAAGAATTTTAATATTTAAATCAGTGCTCTCCTCTTTTGTCGCTGGAAAATAATTTCGGTGATGACGGCCGCATCATCGACATTTATTTTTGAGTTTCAAAGTGGAGAGATAATCTGTAACTTTGCTACGGTTTGTTTTGAAAAATAAATTGATTTGAATTTCTAAACATTACTTGATTTATAATATATATTGAAGATTTAAATTTGATTTAATATATTATGAATATATATATTTATTTTATCTCAAGTTGTTTGAAGCTAATCGGAAATTAATTCTTAAAATTTGTTGAAAGATGATTTTACAATTTTAAATGAAGCCAAATTATTTCATATAAATACTTAGCTTGAAATAACTAAATTGTAAAATTTTGTTTGGATAATACTCAAATTGCATTATATATATAACTTACCTAAAAAAAAAGTTAATTATGTAATTGAATATTATACAGTAGAAAATGATATCAAAGCAAATTTTAATAAAATTGAGTAGTTAAAATAAATGTAAATATACTTAATATATATGTGATAGGGTATATTAAGTAGAATAAATTTAATAATAATTTGGAATAAAGAAGAATTAAATTGTCAAAGAAGGTTTGATTATAATAAATGACTTCAAATTTATGATCTTTGAAGTTGTTAATTTGAGAAATTGGATACTATATAATATAAATTGTCTTTATGAATAAAATGTAAGTGCGTATAATAAATGTTATTCACTTAAATTCTAATTATAAATGTTCATGAGATAAATGGAATAATAAGTTAAATAAATAATAGGTATAATCAATAGAAGAAAATTTTGTTTCGAAAGTTAATAAATTGAATTAAATCAACTTAAGAAAATATCTTGAATTAATTGAATTTAAATTGAATTTCATTTGAAAAGAATCTTTTGTACCTAACATTAATATATGAGAAATCAAATCAATTTTATAAAAGTCTCGAATTTAAAGTTAAATTGTTAAAAATAAATTAACTTAAATTGAAATTCCTATGGTTTAAATCAATTGTTTATTTTGTAATTCAAGTCTATTTCTTCTGATAGTTTCTATTCTCCTACCTCCTTACTTTTCGGGGACGAAAAGTTTTGAGTGGGGGAGAATGTAACGACCCTAAAATTCAGGCCCAGTTTAAAATTTTAAAAATTGCTTATTTAGCGTAGAATTTCAAATTTTCACAAACAAATTCCGATGCTATTCAAACTTCATATTTCGAATGCATCTAATTAAACATAGCAACTGGTAAATTTTCGTTCGAAAGTATGAAAGTTCATTTCGTGCGTAAATTTATTTCAATCTAAATCAGTTAGTAATCGATGAAATTAAACCGTTTTCGAAACCTAAATATTTTACATAGAAAAATTCAAAATCATCTTCTGAGCAAGACAACATTTTTGTTTTTTCAAATTCGGACTTCTTTAGCTCCGTCGTTCTTATTTTGCGACGTTTTACTGCGTTTCCTTCAGTTGAAAATTTTGAAATTTTATAATTCAATCGAATCACTGATATCTGTATACCGTTTTGATCGTCTCGCCGCGCTGATCTCAACGGTATATTTATTTGTGTTAGTCGGAGTTCGGCGTTGCAAATTATACTTGGTTAACGGAGTACAAACTGGTCCATTACGCAGCACAAACCGGTACCGTATTTGTGTCTTCTCGTTGCCATATGTCCTTTCGTTATCTACTGTGCAACCATACATCAACAAGCTATTGATGATTCTAGGATTTTATGTGCGATCTTTGGTTGTCACTCATTTCAGTTCATATTTGCTGGCTTCCACTATTTACTGATTCATTTTATATTGGTTTATTTCTTTTCATCTCTTTTCTGCCTTTCTTGATCTAACTACTCATCCCCTTGTCATTCACAATTCCTATCCATAGCCAGATCTGGCCTTAGTAAAATAATATATTTATATAATATCATAAAGTTTGATAAAATAATGTGAGCTTTCCTATATGCAGTAGCACATTCTCTTCGTTATCAAACCACTCACCTGCTCCTTTTTAATTATAAATGATATTCATAAATATATTCAATAGTTCAGTTTCTCCTCTTTAGTTAGCTTTCGTTTTTCCCTTCTTCTTCCTGTAGTTGCTCAAGAGACCTGCTTCACCTTTCCCCTCTCCACGGCCTTTCTCCCTCATTCATTTCCAAATCACCAAACGGCCGCCACACCGAAGAAAGCAGCCCGAGCTCCTCCTCGCTTCGCCTGACCCGCCTTCACCCTGTCCCGAGTTCCAGATCTCCAACCCCCCCCCCCCCCCCATTCCGGCTTCGTCCCTCTACATGTGCCATCGAGTCACACCATCTGAAACCACTACCGTGTCCACGCCACGCCAGCCTCCGCCCCTGCCTGCGCCACACCCACTGCCGCACTGCCCCAACCCACTCTCCGTCACCACCCACTCCGCCTGTCCCCACGGTCTCGCCTACACTTCCCAACTCAGCTGCGTCTACACTCACTGCCTCATCCCCAAACCTCCACCACGCTGCACCGCCCCTCCGTGCCTCACAACTGTGCAGCAACCTCTGGCCGCCGAGCAACTACCGCTACCTTCCTTCTCTCTCCCCTCCTGCTGCCCATCGAGCTGGCCTATGTGCCTGGCTTTGTCGTGAAACGCGGTGAGATATATAAGTTCATAAGCTATCGCAACTAGTGTTTACAGTATAGATGTATACTAGTTTCAGTTTAAACATGTTATATATATGATTAGCGGTTATATTATATATATGCGAGTGTACAAGGTATTCACATAGTATAATAGTAGCTTTAGGATATGTTCTTGAACAGCAAATATAAAGTATATACATAGGTTTACTTAAGTTTGTATGTATGCTTAAATTTATATTTGAACAGAAAACACGTGAGTAGATATAAATATATAAGGCTGTAACAAAATATATATTTATATTTTGTGTTTCAAATATTTACCTCATGTGGTATGTTGTATGTTGTATTAAAACAAATTTTGGTATTAATATGTGTGTGTAAAATGTAATTCTTATATATGTTCGTTATATATGCTGTTGGGTTTTAATACATAGGTTTATATTAGATGGACATGAATGGTTTACAGTACATATTGTATGAGAGTTTGATGTTATATAGATTATGTAAGTGTATATATTCTGTAATTTATATATAAGTTTATTTACGTATGAAAATTTATAAAGTTGTATGATCTGTTCACATACATATTAGTATTTTAGCTTATATTTATAATATGTTCAAAATACAATATGAATTATTATACAGTGATGATTTGGTTCTAAGTGTACATACATAAATATGTATATAAATGATCTACAGTTTTAGTTTTGGATATGTATTTTATGAATTTATGATTTGAAATAAACTATGTAATGATTATAGAGGTCTTATGTTATCTGTTTGAATTTTCCAAAGATAAGATAAAGGTTTATTTATGTTATATGGTTATAATTCAAATATTAAGAAAGTATATGTTTTAATTTTAAATTTACTTGAGATATGTATATACACACACACATGTGTGTGTGTCATTCTAAGTATGTAATTTAAGTTGAATATTGGTTTTAAGAAGAATAATAATTATAATAATTTCAATTTATATATATATATATATTCCATTTGCATCGAGTAAATTTCATTAATGCTCATCGATTCATATTTATCAGCTTGTTCGTCAAATTCATGCCAATCTAGCGTTGCTTTGGAATTCGTGCTTGGATTCGTAACACAACTCATTTTCGTTCATCTCTAGCCTCTAAAGGTGAGCATTCACTCACGACTAATATTCTTTTATTTATTAAATTTAATTTCAGTTGAAACGACAATTGAAATATACGACTGTCAGTTATTTACACTGTTATATGCTATTACTTGTATCTGTTCACCTACGACATCTGACACCATTATCTGTCAATTATTCATGCGATGATAATACAATTTGGTTGATAATTGATTGATCGATTGTTGTTTATATTGGATGTTAAATTGTAATGTATAAAGTGATAAATATTATGCAATTGAATTTCACGTAGGATAGATAGCGACTTGAAATTGATACACATGTTGAATTTAATTAGACGAACTAGTATAATATGACCCCTTTTATTTGTTTAATTAAGTGACACGTAGAATTTGATAAATTACCCTTTTGAACCATTGAACGTATATTGGATTGATTGTTGTAGTATGAAATTGAAATTTAGTGACAAGTGAAAACCGTATAAAATAATAGTGTAATAATCTTTAATCTACATGAAATGATAGTGTAGATTCTAGAAATAATTATATTAATTTGCACAAATAACAATGTGAATTAATACGATTATTTCGGGATTATTTGAATTGATTATTGAATTGTTATTGATTGTTGCTATTGCTTGTTTATTTACTTTGACACCATCCCTGTTATCACACTGCAAGTTCCCTTTGCTATGCTTTGATTTTTGAATTGAAATAGAATCGGGTTGAAATGATATATACCCAAATGAACTTGACTTAGGATAGAAAATTCAATAAAACCCGATTGGTCAATAATTTGATTTAAAATAAAATAATGATTTTATTTGAGTAAAGAATAAGGTTTTGAAATGAAATTGGAATTTGAATTAATGAAAGGAAAATGTTAATATGAAACGAATATTAACATAGTAGTTGTTGAAAGAGAGTTGTTTTGAAATTAATTTTTGACAATAAAGATTTGGAATTATTCATTGAATTAAGTTTGAAATGATTTAATAATTAGATTTGAAATTATTAAAAATTAAGTTGAAATCATTTAATAATTGAATAAGATTGAAGTATTTGATAAGTGAATAAAAATTGAATTCTTTGATAAGAGATTTAACTTTTGAATAAGTGAATTTGAACTTCGTTAATAAATGAAATTAGGTTTCTTGTAAGTTTTGGAAAATTTATTTTAGTAAGTTAAAGTGAAATTTGATTTTTCGAATATATGAAATTTAGTTTCTTTATTAATTGAGTTTTGAAGTTTGTAACTATGTAAAGAATAAGTGAAATTGAATTTCTTAACAAGAAATAAATGTGTTTTATTGAAAGTAATGTAAGAATTGAAATTTAAGGAATTTGATTTGACAATTTAATTTAATTTAATTTGTAAGTTTTGATATAATGAAGTTAACTTAAGTGATTGATTTAATGACTTGGAAATTAAAAAGAATTGTTTTGGATTTTAAATTAACTTAACGAATATTGAATAAAATCGAAATAAATTTAAATTGATTTGAATGTTAAATTTAATTAATTTAAATAATTTCGGAATGAAACTTATGTACGAACTTTAATCAATATTTGAATTGTTTAAAATAAAATTTGAAATTGAATTGTAAGATTTTGAAATGATAATTCGAAAGTTTTGAAATGTAAATTATGGAAATTGATATAGAAAGACAAATGGAATGTTATTACGAATTCTAATTGAAATTGAAATT
Source organism: Allium cepa (assembly GCA_030765085.1). NCBI lineage: Eukaryota > Viridiplantae > Streptophyta > Magnoliopsida > Asparagales > Amaryllidaceae > Allium > Allium cepa. The sequence continues at coordinate 445,371,317 of CM060945.1, forward strand.
GATTATTTTGAAATATATTAAACGACCAATCGGTGTTATAATACGTAGTTATTAAAGAGACCGGGATCGGATATGGACATACTCTCTGTCGATACCGGAAACCACTTTAATAACTATTATACGCGAAGTGTTGATCCAGAATGAAGTGGATGGTCTGGTGAACGCGTTGACTGAAGAAAGAGAATGATATTGGATGACCCCTAACATGACTAAAACAGGAGCCGCGCCGGGCCATTGAGGTTCGCCACTTCTAGCGGACACACTTCTTCGATACCATATCTATTACTTTTGTGATTCGATTTGGGTGCACCTCTCGGTTTGGGAGTGTTGTTTCGCGGTGTTGAGGTAGCTGCTGGCTATGCTCAACATCAGTCCGGATCACGCAACTACTAGTATCCTAGTTGGTATCGCCTCATGTACCTTGTCATACTGATTATCCTATTCGCGACCACTACGTTTTGTTTTGTGTTATACCTATGGGGTGCCCTCTGATGACCACTAGTTTACGGTGGGGTTTACGGTGCTGTATAGACTATGGCATTATAAAAATGTGTTAAGGGGGATAATGGTAACGCCTTAACGCTATTTTAATACTTTATATTACTGATAGACATTATCTACTTAGCGTACATTACTACCTAGTAGATAGTTTAACGGATCCTTAGAGGATGATTATTCCAACATCCTTTGAGTTACTTGTATTTCGATTGCTATTTCACTTGAGTTGGATTTATTGATATAAGAATATTAAATCTGACTCGAGTGTTTTGTGTTTTGCTTTACACTCGGGTCATACTGAGTGTACCAGTATTCGAGACTCACCTTTGGAGTTGGAGCTTTGCTTGAAGATCCAGCCATCTATTCTACTTTCTGTATTTGATGATTTCAGTGATGTATTCTGATTTGTAACTGATGTATCATGTCTTTCGTTGTATCTGGTATAACTCTGATGTATCTTACGTATTTATATAGTAGCTTCATGAACTACTATCTTTTTTACTTCCGCTGCATATTATTACTATGTGTCTGTGATCTGTGACTATTTATCTACTGTATATCTCAGTTTTGCCAAATTTAAATTAACAATTCGGTATTTTGAATTATTCAAGTCCGACATGTGCGGATGCGAATAGTCCAAAATAGCGGGCTGTTATAGATACCAAATGTGACGACCGCCCATGACTCCCGCACTAAAACAGGGAAATGGTGCGCTGAAAGGTGTGCCAGGCAGCCATGGTCGATAGTCAGGGTAAGATAAAACAGAAAACTCTATCGTACAACTCACAGCGCATGGATAAAATACAATAGAGAAATATAAATATAGTGAAGCTCCATAGAACAGAATATCATCATATAAGCATCATAGAAGTTTGATACAAACATCTAAACAATCCATACATCAAGCCTCACTACATAACACTCAAAACATATACAAGCAGCGGAACATCCAGTACATATAGTAGGAAAACAATATGTAAAAGCCTCCAGCTCGTCTTCGTCATCAGCAACGTAGATAACCAAGGACAGCACCTGTCACCTGCTACCTAGTCTGCCCATCCCAAAATGGATGAACAGCCCAAGGTAATAAGAGTTGAACATAAAACCTTGAGTCAGACAAAGTCCTAGTGAGCAGTAAATCAACTATCAAACATACCAAAAGAGCATAAAGGATAAAAGGAATAGGAACCCAACCATCCCACTCCACCTCTTTCTACAGTGATAGCCCCAGACACACTAAGCAGAAGCAAACATAGCAAAGCAGACATTCAAAGTAAAGCAATTATCACTCGAGTCAAGGTCGGTGTTTTCCAAATACAAACCCCCAAGGCCTAAACCAAGATCAGATAAGCACCCAGAAAACATCGCTCTTGAGTCCGAATGACGATACAACCAAACATCCATGACTCTGGCTATCATTGTTATCATTGCTTCGAAACCACCGTTAATTGAATGACCGGCACATTCTTTCAGCCGTAAGTCAAGGGCTAATGGTAACCCCGGTTCTAGACAAACTCCGCACGTCGTCGCAGCCCGTGCCTAGGACTTACCTACTCTGCCCAGAGTACTCGACTACCTGCCTGTAGTCTTTTGGGTGTCCCGACCACCTACCTGTAGTCGTTTTGGGCGCCCCATGTACTCTTGTTTTGAGTTTACTAGAACCTTCAACAATGATGAAATCCAAGCCTCCTAGTCATCCTCCTTGACGACTATTCTCATACTAGCCCAAGCTACCCCTCGAGCAATCCATTATCAACCAACTCGAACCATCCCTCGAGTTATCAACATGCTTGGAATGATCCCGTCTGGATTATGCCAAGGCTACATCACATCATGCTTCGCCTCATCTCATCATAGCAAAGCTCCATCACAACATCGTCATCAAATCCGTCCATATGAGCTTCATCATCCGCTACATATGCCACGAGCAGCTTTTCTCATCCCTTAGCCTCTCCCTTAGCTTTTGAATCATCTTCGACCATACTTGTCTAGATCCAACCATATATCAACTAACTCTAAACAATCAATCAAGACAATCATTAATCCAAGTAATCAAGAAATCAAACATGATCTAAATAAACGATTATGACAATAATGGAAATTTCGTAATTAAAGGGTCCAAAATCTAACAAGCATGATGTCTCTACAACTTGATGAATGAACTTGCATAAGTTAACATGTAGTAAAATGGATATCAAGACTTCATAGATGATGGATCTACATGCAGACTTTAGGAAAATGCAAGAAATCACTATTTTAACACACAAACGAGCCACCGATCCAATATACTCCTTTGGGTCCGTGTGAGAGATAACTACCACTCACCAAAACACCTAAACACCTCAAAAGATAACAACTTCAGATCTGGACAGCGAAGATCTAAGCTTGATCCGGCAAAATCTCGCTTCAATCGATGAAATCTCTCTTTGAAGAATGTAGATCTTCAACTTTGGATCTTGGATCTTCAACCTTGATCTTCAATCTTGGATGGATGTAAGCACTAGATTAGAGTGGAGAAAAGAAGTGAAGAAATGTTGTAGTCGAGCTCTCAAAATGGCAGCACTTCGTCGCTTCAAAATCCGGTGCCAAAAAGTGAAGATATGGACGTGTATTTATAGGCTGTTCCTTAAGTCACCGCCCCCATGAGTCGTCCACGACCTAAGAGAATCCCCGACCTACGACTTAAGCCTCTACACGACTCAACGACCCAACGCCTTAACACGTACACGGCATAGCGACTCAACTACAAAGCCGACCCAACGACTCACACACCCTGCCGACTTAACAACTAAACCAGATGCGACTCACGACCTAACACTCATGCGCATCTCCTCCTGAGTCGCCTAGACGACCTAACGACCTAACACTTACACGGCCCAGCGACTCAACGACTTAACTACCCTGCCGACCTAACGACCTATCAGGGATGCCGACCTAACTCGTACGCGACTTAACTAAGACGCGACCTAATGATTTAACACTAAGCCCAAGTCCTTACGACTTACGACTTATACCATAACAAACTTAAGCCTTAGGTTGTTCACGACCTAACTACAACCCAGCTAAATCTTAAGTCGCTCCATTCCCTATACGACCTAACTATACTAAGTCGCACGAACGACCTTCCTACCTTAAGCCGTTAACCCCTAAGCCATTAACCTACTTAGGTCGTTATCACACTATCCCCTAAGTCGCTGGCTCTTAACTCGTTAACCCGTGGGCCTGCTAACTCGTAACTCGCCTACCACCTTAAGTCGCTCCATACTTAGGTCGGTCGAAACCTTAAGCCGTTAACTCGCCTAGTCTCTTAAGTCGCTAACTATTATAAGTCGCCTAATACCCTTAGGTCGTTACTTCTGTAAGTCGCTCCACCCGACCTATCTTCCTCACGACCCAAGCTACCCACGACTCAACTCCGGACGACTTAAGCTCCGAACGACCCAAGCTTTGGTCGACTCAAACTCTAAACGACTTAAGCAATACTAACGACCTAATGTAACCATTTTACGATTTATCGACACGTAAAATACGGGTCGTTACATGGTAGGTGACATGGCACAACTAGGCAATGCCAGGGTAGATATACCAATTACGCATCCGGGCTAATGGAAACGCGTAGCCGCAGGTACCGCCCACCTCGAACAAACTCCCCCAAAATCAAAAATAAAGGTGGCCACCGAATCAATCCAAATTCAAAATATAGTATCGAAGAGGAGTGTCCGATCAGAGGTATGACCTCATTGGCCCGTCAATCGCTCCTGTTTCAGCCACCTTATGCCAACTCACGGGAGTCGAGTCCACGTATTTACCTTACGGGAAACGCCGCCAACAACCTACTTCATTCTGGAATCTCCACCGCGTACACGGTTCTTAAAGTGGTTTTCGGAGTTGACAGAGAGTATGACAACTTCCGATCCCGGTCTCTTCAACAACCAAACGTTATTATAACACCGCGATCTTTAAAATAGTTTATACTTTAAAACCAGAATATAATCCATTTCAAAACCATAATATTACGATATCATTTCTTCTTTTAAAACCAAAACAATTCATTTTGATATTATTTTTATAAAACCCAAATCAATGATATCAATTTTTTCAAATATATGTCTTTTTCCAAAATCATGCCACTTTTAAAATTTATAATTCCTTGAAACCAAATATTTGAATTTTTAACTTTCAACATAATACTTCGAAATCCATAGTTTTAAAACCATAACTTTCAAAACTTAAATGGTTTGGATATTCAACCGTACATAAAATAAAACAGTGGAATTTAAAATTTCTTTAAAGGTACAAAATTTCCACACCTTCATAAAAAAATTTTATTCACTTTAATTCCAGTCTAAACCCATAACTTTTAGATTCACTTACAGTTTAAGTAAACACTTCGATTTCAATATTTTCAAACTTTGAGAATTTAATGAATTTCAAAACTAAGGTTGGGAATTTCAAATCAACGATTCATTTTCCTATTATTTAGTTTGAAAGGTTTATATGATAAATCCATTACCATTTAAAATAACTAAATTTATTAACACTAAAATTTCCTTCCATTTATTCATTAAATCCAGTTATAAATATCATACCTTTAAAATTTCCAATTTTGAATAAGTTAACATCAACTTATGGAGTTAAATTATCAAATAAGCTCAATTCCAATTAAATTTCCAATTTATCTTTCAATCTTAATTTATTTGAATTATTTATAACTCTATATATATATATATATATATACAAGAACTTAAACCTGTACTTAATCGTATAATATAAATTATCAAATGCCATTTTTCAACTTTTTCATTTTATTTAACAGATTTATACATAGCTTGAGTTCAACAATTTAACTTTGTATGTATATTTAAAATATATTTATATCATATCCAATTTTAATATTTATTAAACCATATCATATCCAAATTCAATATTTATTAAACCATATCATATCCAAACCATAAAAGAAATCATTTCAAAAATAATTTTATATATACCGCGGTGCCTGTATAAAATTTTATATCCTATGGTCAAGTGATACGGATATTTATCATTTCAATCCGCAATTTGAAAATAAAAATGCGGTTGTATATCATTTCAAACCGCAATCCCGAATGAAATGAAAATGCATGATAACTTGCAGTTTATATAAGATAGAACACATCATCCATTCAACCAATATCAACATCAACCAATTTATTTCAATCATCATCAATTTAACAAACATCAATATATGACATATACAATATAACAGGAAATAAAGGATAGTTATTAACTAACAGTTTATATTCAAAATAAATTTTATTAACTGTTTAACTATCAGTTTATATGCACAAAAATAATTTCTAACTATAAATTTATATGCAATAAATAAAATAAATAAATAGATAAATAAATAAAAATGCGAATTAACTGAGAAGATAAATAAAACATGCCAAACAATCATATATAAATTTCTACTCATATCTAAAAATCAATTTAACAAACATAAAATATTTTAGAAGTTGTGAGTGGGTTAAAACACTCACCTTTTGAATCTAAATTGGATTTAAATTCAATTTAAACCCAAAATTTGCAGTCTCCAAATTCATCCAAACCAGCGTCAACAGATCTGAAATTTCAATACGATCCTAACAAAAAAAATCTCGCGTGAATCGGACACCGTATGTGAAAATTACACAAGTTAAACGTTAAAGAAATTGTATTGAAAATCATATAAACTAAAATAAAGAATACCTCTCTTCGAGAACTATGACATATAAATTTTTCTGGAATTTTTAGAGGAGTTTGAATTTTTATTTATATTTTGGACTGTAATTGGATCTAGAATTTTGCAGCCATTGGAAAAGAAGAAGTTGAAGAAAAGAACACACGGAGAATTGAAGATAAATGGAGGCTAGGGTTTACACAGCCTATTTATAGACAAAGTGAAAAAAATAGAATAGAATAGAATAGAATAGAATAGAATAGAATAGAGTAGAATAGAATAGAATGGAATGGAATGGAATGGAATGGAATGGAATGGAATGGAATGGAATGGAATGGAATGGAATGGAATGGAATCGAATGGAATGGAATGGAATGGAATGGAATGGGTGGGCACAAAAGGATGTTAATGTCTATTGAATACGTTATGAAATAGTAAATAAATTAATATTTATAAATGTAAATTTAGATGCTTCATTTATAAGTTTCAATATAAATTCACAATTTCATTAAGATTCCAAATTCATAGATAATTTCAATCTTCAACTAAACTTCTAAATTACCGTAATAATTACCTTAGATTTTTATTCATTCTCAATAGATTTAACTATTGTAAATCGACTAAGTTTACATACTATAAAATCCACATTTCTTTGTATATATAGTTTTGAATTCCATACTATACATATTTTATTAATATTTCGCAAATACATAAATTGGTATTGCATTGTTACTTAAATACATAGCCTATACCAATCACTAATTAAACGGGTTACCAAATTTTGGATTGGTTAATAATTATTAATTATTGCTTCATTTCTTAATTATACATTTGCATGGTTTATGCTTGTCTAATTATATTCCCATATTAATTAATGTTTCCAACAAATAATAACCTTTCCTTAGTCCCACCCTTTTTACCAAATATTTCCCCTGCAAATAATTCATTTTCCTATACATACTTTCATTTACACTTAAACTTATTATACCTCTTTATTTTTCTCAACCAATTACAATGGTTTAACAAATAAAAAAGAAGATTTTGAGTTGATAGATTCGTAAGTTCAAACGTTTACCTTACTTCAAAATCTACTAAATTTTGAAATCATAACATAGACTCCAAATTTATTTATAAAATTCTCCACCTATAAGCTACAAATAACAATGAATGTTGCATTTGATTAAGATTCTAATTCAATAAATTTATCCACCATGTTAATTAAGGTTTAAACAATTAATAAATTTTCCTTTAATATATTCAATTTAGCAATCTATTAAACATGGTATTATATTTCACGTAAATGTACATTTAATTACATTTCTTACAATGTTTTTTTCAAATTAATTGAATGAGCTAAGTATATACCTCTTAATATCCACCCATCTTGACTTAATCCCAAATAACATACAAATTAAACTACCTTAAATTTTCAATTAACTCTATCATTACTTTTTATATTCCAAATAAATAAATTAGTAATAGGTTAATTGAATCAGTTTTACAATTCAACTTTAACAAATTGCAATTTATGTCAGTTTGGATTACTTGGTAACTTTAGAATCCTTTAAACAACTTCCTACATTAATTTATTATAGAATAATTCAAAATTTACAATATTAACGTACAATTCCAATTTATGCAAAGATTAAAAACTTAAGTTTTCAAGGAATTTATTTATTTAGGTTTAAATCCCGTTATCCCCAAAAATTGTCATCTCATAGTTACAATCTACATTGGTTGGTATTTATTCCATTCATCTCTTTAGTTATAGCGTAAATTTCTCATTAATACACATTAAAGTCCATTTAATTTCATCTGCCTCCTAATTTCCATTTATAAGTCTTAACACCCTATATTTTGACAACTCCTAACATGGTATTACTTCTCATACTAAATGTACCCTTTATTTAGTGTATTAACATTTATTTCAATTCAAATTTCATCAACCAAATTAAACATGTAACTTATAACTATTTCTTACAATTCAAGATATTGCACCCATTGTCATATTCTGAATGGAGTTAGCATTTAATCTCAAAATTTATCTAAATTTTACATTAAGACAATATTTAATTTCCCTTGATAATATTAAATCCCCAATGGAATCAATATATCCTACTTTACATACTTTACGTGTAAAACTCTTAATTTTCCAATTTCACTTATTCCCTAAATCCAAATAATTACCTAACATAAATCTATGCTTATTTAATTTTACGTTCACCCTTCCGTTACTCTCAAATAAATTACCTAGTAACGTTTATGCTATGTCAGTTTCCTATTCTATTGCGATATTTTATTTATTCATTACTACATAACTTCATTTATTTCATTCTTATCACTCTAATTGATCGTTAAAATAATGCTTATCAATACGCGTCAAATTATTTACAAATTAACAAGGTTTTGATAAATTGACCAATTAATTAGGTAATGCATACTAATATTTATTATACCCATAAATTAATACTTAACTACTTTAATACCTTACCTATATTTTCTATCTTCACATTCTATTCAGGTACAATACTTACACCAATTTATTTATTGAAAATTTATCCATTTTACAAACAAGGCTCAAATTACCATTTGTTCAATTATCGTTCATTTCAATATAAATTTATCACTCTTTATTTATTTCTACTAAATTTTTATTACAAAATTCTATTAAATAACTAAATTAAATCGTCTAAATTTTCGGGTCGTTACACTCTCCCCCACTCAAAATTTTTCGTCCCCGAAAAGGAGAAAGAAGGGAAAAAAGGATTTAGAAATCTATATATCTTATTCAAAACACTACCTTATAAACAATTAACTTACAACATTTGTTACTTTTCTTAAGATATACAAATTTACAACATTATCTTTTTTTTATACTTAAATTTTATTAAAGTTTGGAAAAACATTTCAAAATATTTCTAAGTAGTTCCAATCATTACAACAACCATCAATTTCAACAAACAGCATCCACAACCAAACAAACCAAACAACCATTAATCCAACAAACAAATAGTTGTTCGGGTTCAGAACCTTTTAAATTGTATGGAATGAAGAATAAACTACTAGCACATCCTATACTCAACAGTCTTAGATAAAACTAAGTAGATTATTCATTCACCCAAATCAAATTTCAAGGTATCCTTGCCCAAAAAACCATCAGCTAAACAACAAATCCAAACAACAGTCAATTTTACTTATTTTCAACTTCATTCATATCTTTGTTGTTTAATTATCTTTTTATTTATATAGTGATTCATAGTTTTAATTTACATTTAACCATTAAAGGTTTGCTTCATTTACTTCTTATATTACTTACAATTTCTCCATTCCATTAAATAAGGTCATGCCAGTTTCCCCTTTTTTTCTCGCTATAATTATTTATTTATTTATCATTGCATGTCCTTATTTAGTTACACTTTAATTACTTAAGTTTAAATCATCCAATAGTCATACTCCCTTAATTATATTTACTTGGTAGAATTTCAATTAATACTTAAGTTTATAACATTAAATTCTCATTTAAAATAGCTAATTTATGGAATACTTCATTACCTACTATTTCTTGTACAAATTTCTATTACATTTCTTATTAACATTTCAACTTTTTATATTTGGTAAGTTATATGTGCTAAAGAAAATGCATTTGAACTTATACAAGTTTTTCTCATCTTTTAATTAAATTATATTGTTCCACAATCTTACTCTAGGCTTCATATGTTACAAATTTGAAGGTTTCTTTAATTTCCATTTATAATTTGGCATTAAATCTCTTACCTAAATTAGGGGTTTTAATTATTTACCCTTTATTTTACAACAATAATTTATTAATCGAAAATTTAAGAATTAAATACCGGGTTAGATTTCAAATTATTCTAACATATCCTTACTACATATATCTCTAATTATAGTGAAAACAATTCAAAATTTATATTTTTTCCAAAATGAACCTGCGGTAGGGCTACTACAGTGGCCTTCCCTCTTCGAAACTCGAAAATGAAAGTCGATGATGCGTGCACTCATCACCGAATTTATTTCCCAGCGACAGAGAGGAAAGTACAAAACTTATTTTCTCCAAAATCTTCTTTAAAAGAATTCTTCCGAATCATATTGAAATATTTATATCAGAAAATACTTATGAATAATATTATTATATTCCAAAATTTATTCGAAAGAAATTTCAAAACCCCGGAACTTAAGTTCTAAATTTCCAAATTTCATTTGTCTTATTTTTCAATCTAATTTCTATTATTATTTATGTACTTTATTACCTAACAACCAATCTATTGCAGCCAAATATAGATATCATTTTAAAATTTTATTTTATATAGAAAATATAATAGGCAAAATTATTTCATTCACCTATATTAAAAACAGACATTATGTCGGTCTGTCCTATTTAGTGTTTAGAAATCCCTACTGATGTCATAGCGTCCCATGCACCAACCAGAATTTATAAATACAAAATGGAACAGATTAACACAATATCAAAATCTTTTTATAACACTAACAAATACGCTCTCTTATATATATACACTCAGCGACTCCCATAGGGTATTATTACCCTATTAACAAAGAGTCAAACCCCACAAAGCCAAAGTTTATCGCTAAACCAAAGCTCTGATACCAACTGTAACATCCCGCCTTTTCGCACGATTTAAAATGACACACGTGCCAATTCAAACCATACGAAGGGCGGATTGTTATGGGGTAAATAAGAAAAAAAAACAGAGAAGAAATAAAACAAAATAGAATCTCACAGCGGAAGGATAAAATATAATAATCAAAATATACAGTTCATGAAACTGTTTTACAAAACCTTTGATTATATTTATACAATACATAACAGAGTACACATACCATATAACAATGCAGCGGAACAATTTGAGTGTAGTGGAATATAAATAATAATAATAATAATAGAAATCTCCGTCTTCGTCCTCCAGAGCTAAAGTCTTCGATCCTGAAACGCTCGGACTGACCCGAGCGAATTTGAAAAGACAAAAACACTCGAATCAGAATTGAAAGATCTTATGTGAGTTAAATTAACAGAAATAAATATGAGTGCAGTAACTCAAGAGATATTCGGGATTTACATCTCCTAAGGATCCGTTAAACTATTTACTATGTAGTATATTGCGCTATTATAATAGTGTCTAATTGTAAAATAAACTTACTTATTTCTTAGCATTAAGGGGTTACCCATATAGCCCTTAACACGTAATAGTCCCAGTAGTCCATCCAATATCATAGTCCCTCCTGATCGGGAAGCCACCAGAGGATACCACACGGGCTACGGGAGAAATCCAAACTCGTACAAGGCTCGGTATGGTAGGTGACACGGCACAACTAGGCAATGCCAGGGTAGTATACCAATTACGCATCCGGGCTGATGGAAACGCGTAGCCGCAGCTACCGCCCACCTCGAACAAACTCCCCCAGAATCAAAAATAAAGGTGGCCACCGAATCAATCCAAAGTCAAAATATAGTATCGAAGAGGAGTGTCCGATCAGAAGTATGACCTCATTGGCCCGTCAATCGCTCCTGTTTTAGCCACCTTATGCCAACTCACGGGAGTCGGGTCCACGTATTTACCTTACAGGAAACGCCGCCACTAACCTACTTCATTCTGGAATCTCCACCGCGTACACGGTTGTTAAAGTGGTTTTCGGAGTTGGCAGAGAGTATGACAACTTCCGATCCCAGTCGCTTCAACAACCAAACGTTATTATAACACCGCGGTCTTTAAAATAGTTTATACTTTAAAACCAGAATATAATCCATTTCAAAACCATAACATTATGATATCATTTCTTCTTTTAAAACCAAAACAATTCATTTTGATATTATTTTTATAAAACCCAAATCAATGATATCAATTTTTTCAAATATATGTCTTTTTCCAAAATCATGCCACTTTTAAAATTTATAATTCCTTGAAACCAAATATTTGAATTTTTAACTTTCAACATAATACTTCGAAATCCATAGTTTTAAAACCATAACTTTTAAAACTTAAATGGTTTGGATATTCAACAGTATATAAAATAAAACAGTGGAATTTAAAATTTCTTTAAAGGTACAAAATTTCCACACCTTCATAAAATTTTTTTATTCACTTTAATTCCAGTCTAAACCCATAACTTTTAGATTCACTTACAGTTTAAGTAAACACTTCGATTTCAATATTTTCAAACTTTGAGAATTTAATGAATTTCAAAAATTAAGGTTGGGAATTTCAAATCAACAATTCATTTTTCTATTATTTAGTTTGAAAGGTTTGTATGATAAATCCATTACCATTTAAAATAACTAAATTTATTAACACTAAAATTTCCTTTCATTTATTCATTAAATCCAGTTATAAATATCATACCTTTAAAATTTCCAATTTTAAATAAGTTAACATCAACTTATGGAGTTAAATTTTCAAATAAGCTCAATTCCAATTAAATTTCCAATTTATCTTTCAATCTTAATTTATTTGAATTATTTATAACTCTATATATATATATATATACAAGAACTTAAACCTGTACTTAATCGTATAATATAAATTATCAAATGCCATTTTTTAACCTTTTCATTTTATTTAACAGATTTATACATAGCTTGAATTCAACAATTTAACTTTGTATGTATATTTAAAATATATTTATATCATATCCAATTTTAATATTTATTAAACCATATCATATCCAAATTCAATATTTATTAAACCATATCATATCCAAACCATAAAAGAAATCATTTCAAAAATAATTTTATATATATACCGTGGTGCCTGTATAAAATTTTCTATCCTATGATCAAGTGATAAGGATATTTATCATTTCAATCCGCAATTTAAAAATAAAAGTGCGGTTGTATATCATTTCAAACCGCAATCCCGAATGAAATGAAAATGCATGATAACTTGCAGTTTATATAAAATAGAACACATCATCCATTCAACCAATATCAACATCAACCAATTTATTTCAATCATCATCAATTTAACAAACATCAATATATGACATATACAATATAACAGGAAATAAAGGATAGTTATTAACTAACAGTTTATATTCAAAATAAATTTTATTAAATGTTTAACTATCAGTTTATATGCACAAAAATAATTTCTAACAGTAAATTTATATGCAATAAATAAAATAAATAAACAGTTAAATAAATAAAAATGCGAATTAACTGAGAAGATAAATAAAACATGCCAAACAATCATATATAAATTTCTACTCATATCTAAAAATCAATTTAACAAATATAAAATATTTTAGAAGTTGTGAGTGGGTTAAAACACTCACCTTTTGAATCTAAATTGGATTTAAATTCAATTTAAACCCAAAATTTGCAGTCTCCAAATTCATCCAAACCAGCGTCAACAGATCTGAAATTTCAATACGATCCTAACAAAAAAAATCTCGCGTGAATCGGACACCGTATGTGAAAATTACACAAGTTAAACGTTAAAGAAATTGTATTGAAAATCAAATAAACTAAAATAAAGAATACCTCTCTTCGAGAACTATGACATATAAATTTTTCTAGAATTTTTAGAGGAGTTTGAATTTTTATTTATATTTTGGACTGTAATTGGATCTAGAATTTTGCAGCCATTGGAAAAGAAGAAGTTGAAGAAAAGAACACACGGAGAATTGAAGATAAATGGAGGCTAGGGTTTACACAGCCTATTTATAGACAAAGTGAAAAAGAATAGAATTGAATAGAATAGAATGGAATGGAATAGAATAGAATGGAATAGAATAGAATAGAATGGAATAGAATGGAATAGAATAGAATGGAATAGAATGGAATAGAATGGAATAGAATAGAATAGAATAGAATGGAATGGAATGGAATGGAATGGAATGGAATGGAATGGAATGGAATGAATGGAATGGAATGGAATGGAATGGAATGGAATGGAATAGAATAGAATAGAAAAGGTGGGCACAAAAGGATATTAATGTTTATTGAATACGTTACGAATTAGTAAATAAATTAATTTCTCATATTCCAGTTTTAGTATTTAAAATTTTTATCCCTTAAAGATCCTCAGCATTTACATTGATTTTAAACATATTTATAAATGTAAATTTAGATGCTTCATTTATAAGTTTCAATATAAATTCACAATTTCATTAAGATTCCAAATGCATAGATAATTTCAATCTTCAACTAAACTTCTAAATTACCGTAATAATTACCTTAGATTTTTATTCATTCTCAATAGATTTAACTATTGTAAATCGACTAAGTTTACATACTATAAAATCCACATTTCTATGTATATATAGTTTTGAATTCCATACTATACATATTTTATTAATATTTTGCAAATACATAAATTGGTATTGCACTATTACTTAAATACATAGCCTATACCAATCACTAATTAAATGGGTTACCAAATTTTGGATTGGTTAATAATTATTAATTATTGCTTCATTTCTTAATTATACATTTGCATGGGTTATGCTTGTCTAATTATATTCCCATATTAATTAATGTTTCCAACAAACAATAACCTTTCCTTAGTCCCACCCTTTTTACCAAATATTTCCCCTGCAAATAATTCATTTTTCTATACATACTTTCATTTACACTTAAACTTATTATACCTCTTTATTTTTCTCAACCAATTACAATGGTTTAACAAATAAAAAATAATATTTTGAGTTGATAGATTCATAAGTTCAAAGTTTACCTTATTTCAAAATCTACTAAATTTTGAAATCATAACATAGACTCCAAATTCATTTATAAAATTCTCCACCTATAAGCTACAAAAAACAATGAATGTTGCATTTGATTAAGATTCTAATTCAACAAATTTATCCACCATGTTAATTAAGGTTTAAACAATTAATAAATTTTCCTTTAGTTCAATTTAGCAATCTATTAAACATGGTATTATATTTCACGTAAATGTACATTTAATTACATTTCTTACAATGTTTTTTCCAAATAAATTGAATGAGCTAAGTATATACCTCTTAATATCCACCCATCTTGACTTAATCCCAAATAACATACAAATTAAACTACCTTAAATTTTCAATTAACTCTATCATTACTTTTTATATTCCAAATAAATAAATTAATAATAGGTTAATTGAATCAGTTTTACAATTCAACTTTAACAAATTGCAATTTATGTCAGTTTGGATTACCTGGTAACTTTAGAATCCTTTAAACAACTTCCTACATTAATTTATTATAGAATAATTCAAAATTTACAATATTAATGTACAATTCCAATTTATGCAAAGATTAAAAACTTAAGTTTTCAAGGAATTTATTTATTTAGGTTTAAATCCCGTTATCCCCAAAAATTGTCATCTCATATTTACAATCTACATTGGTTGGTATTTATTCCATTCATCTCTTTAGTTATAGCGTAAATTTCTCATTAATACACATTAAAGTCCATTTAATTTCAACTGCCTCCTAATTTCCATTTATAAGTCTTAACACCCTATATTTTGACAACTCCTAACATGGTATTACTTCTCATATTAAATGTACCCTTTATTTAGTGTATTAACATTTATTTCAATTAAAATTTCATCAACCAAATTAAACATGTGACTTATAACTATTTCTTACAATTCAAGATATTGCACCCATTGTCATATTCTGAATGGAGTTAGCATTTAATCTCAAAATTTATCTAAATTTTACATTAAGACAATATTTAATTCCCCTTGATAATATTAAATCCCCAATGGAATCAATATATCCTACTTTACATACTTTACGTGTAAAACTCTTAATTTTCCAATTTCACTTATTCCCCAAATCCAAATAATTACCTAACATAATCTATGCTTATTTTATTTTACGTTCACCCTTCCGTTACTCTCAAATAAATTACCTAGTAACGTTCATGCTATGTCAGTTTCCTATTCTATTGCGATATTTTATTTATTCATTATTGCATAACTTCATTTATTTCATTCTTATTAATCTAATTAATCGTTAAAATAACGCTTATCAATACGCGTCAAATTATTTACAAATTAACAAGGTTTTGATAAATTGACAAATTAATTAGGTAATGCATACTAATATTTATTATACCCATAAATTAATACTTAACTACTTTAATACCTTGCCTATATTTTCTATCTTCACATTCTATTCAGGTACAATACTTACACCAATTTATTTATTGAAAATTTATCCATTTTACAAACAAGGCTCAAATTACCATTTGTTCAATTATCGTTCATTTCAATATAAATTTATCACTCTTTATTTATTTCTACTAAATTTTTATTACAAAATTCTATTAAATAACTAAATTAAATCGTCTAAATTTTTGGGTCGTTACAAATAACTCTAATTAAAAGTTAGGAAAGTGTATAAGAAGCTTAATTTTTATGAAAAATCTTAGCTTGGATAAAGCTTGAATGATTATCAAAAAGTTCTTGACATTTAACACATATATGTTTTATATTTGAACCATATTTTTGTCTCTTTTTACTGATTGGCAGGTTTACCACATTTGCACACTGTGAATAGCAATTGCCCAACATTTGCAAAGATGACTGATCAAATTATAAAAGAAGAGGCAATTGCATAACAAATGTAGTAAATCTGCCAATCAGCAAAAAGAGAGCAAAATACGGTTCAAATATAAAATATGAAATGTCAGGAACTTTTTGATAATCAGTCAAGCTTTATCCAAGTTAAATTTTTCATATAAACTAAGCTTCCTGTACGCTTTTCTAACTTTTAATGAGTTATTCCTACAACGTATGCATTGTAATTGAACCTGGGATAACTGTAGGACAAGTATTAATATAACATGTTCAAATATGATAATAATTTTAAACATTTATAATCAAAACAAGTACATGAAAAGGAGAAGAATTAAGATTTGGTTTTGTTGAGTGTAATTAATTTGCCCTGGAGCATGGGAAATACGGATCACATGGTGACCAACAGTACAGACGTGCAACATTATTACATTTTTCTTCTAAACATATTTTAAGTACAAATAAAACATGTAATTAATAATACAACACTTTGAATAATAAGCTATGTATATCGACTTTCTCATAAGTTTCGCTGCAGCAACCTTAAACCTTTAATTTATTGTGAAATTAATTAACGTAATGTGATTACCTTGTTCAACCTACGCGAGTGTTTTATGGGATTTCTATCAACCATCTAGTAAAGATTATTGCAAAAAAGTTGTCAGACCAAGAAAGAATTACGTAAGTAATGGTAGTGTAACAACCCGCATATTTATCGATTTCATATTTAAATATTTTATTTAAATATTTCATCGTTAATCGGATTTTGGTGCGAAAAGCTACCTTTTGCAAACGGTCAAATTAGGACTCGAGACCACTTCCATTGAGTCCAAAACATCGTTTGCAACTTTTTGAGTATAAACTTCGATATGTTTGGAGATAGTGAAATTTTGTCACTTTTTCACCTAGGGCTTTAGTTTTGTTTCAGCCCATTTGCCTAACATATGAACCCAAGCTCCACTCTAACTCTTCACCACTTCACTTCATTTCCTAACAACTAAAGCTTCATCAAAATAATGGGGGAAGAGATTGGAAATGGAAATTCCTAAGCCCTAGCTTCATTTGCAAATCCAACTTTAGCTCCAAATTCTAAGAGAAGCCATTAGTAAGCATCTCCTTCTTCTTCACCAACTCATTCTCCTTTCAATTTCAGAATTTCCTAAACCTAACTTAGGAAATATTTTATTTGTAAGCTTAGATTGAAGCTTCTTGAGTTGTTATTGAAGAGGAATTGATCTTAGCTTGTTTTAAAAGCTTCTCCTTCATTGTTTTGGGTTCAAAGGTGAGATTTCTATCTCACATCTTAGTCTATATTTATCTTCGATTGTTAGGTATGAATTCCTAACACTTATTCTTGTGCAATTGCTTTTGGTTTGGATTGATTTGGTGAATATTCCAATTTTTGGTGATTTGTAGTTAAATCTTTAAAAATCTAATCTTTGATGTTTGAACATGTTTTTGGTGATGCATCGAAAAGCCTATAGGGCCGGCTTGCCGATTGGCGTAAACCCTTAGCGCTCGTCGCTCGTTCGATCGCATTTTGGTTTGGATTTGTAGATTTTGAGTAAGGCTGTTGTTTTTTTGCCTAGCAGAGAATTTCAGACGTCTGAAATTAATTTCAGACGTCTGAAACCAAATCCAGACGTCTGGTTGAAAAAATCCAGTCGTCTGGAAAGGGGTCTGGAAAAGGCAGAGACTAAATCCAGACGTCTGAAACAAAATCCAGACGTCTGAAATCAAATTCAGACGTCTGGTTGAAAATTTCAGACGACTGAAATGGCCCAGGAATTAAAAATGGAAGGGAGAAAACACATATACTTCCAGATACTAGGGCCAGACGTCTGGGAACACCTACCAGACGTCTGGAACTGTTTAATTTGCCTATTTTGGCTATTTTTGAGTAAATTTCCAAGGTTTATCGATTTTTGTTGATCCGGTTAGTTGTTATCACTTATTATCGACTTTGATGACTTCTTTTTATGGATTTTTGGAAATATCCACTTTGATGGATTTGTTATCGATTTCTTTGGATTTTATTCACGTCTTCGAATGTGAATTTTGGTGCTTGATTGTTCTACAATCATTTTTGTGATTTGTCACTTTAAAAATATAAAGGTTTCAATACTAGTAGTAAATATCAAAACTCTTTCATCAAAACGATTTCAACACTATTTTATTTACAAAGCTCGTTTTCTCAAACCGTTTTCCAATCTATTAGTATATACAAACCTTTACCTCACTCATATGAGAAATCTAATTAAACGACTTAGTAAAACGAGTGGTATGAAACGCTTGCGTTTACTTCGCCGGTTAATTCTTGGACTTGTTCGATTGAATCTCTTGTGACAATTTTCTAGTGGAAACTTACAATTTGTTCGTAAATATTTAAGTTAAGCAAGTGGTTATGGGACATGAAGCTAAACTTTTATATTTACTAGCTTAGTGTAATTGACACTTCTCGTTGATCATGACGATCATTCTTGTGATTTAGTCTAGCAATTTGCGATGTCTCTTTGTCCTCGTCAAGGACGATTTTTGTGGAGCTTCGGCTCGTTTGGAGGAGCTTCGGCTCGTTTGGAGGGGCTTTGGCTCGTTTTGCGATACACGTGTGGGGAATTTTCATGTTCCCGTTTGTGATAGCCTCTTTCCTCCTTTTCGTGATTTCTAGATTTCTTGTGATGATTTCTAGAATTTGTGCTTCACCTATTTCGTGATTTCTATTGATAAGCTTTATCAATTTTTATGCATTGGTGAATTCGTGTGTCATTGACTTGTTATGAATACATGTTTTGGGTATGATACCCTCTTTGGATCTTTGAGAAGATTCTTGTGATATTGATTAATCCTTTGTTGATTATCATTTACATGCTTATAGTAGTATGCCTTTATGGATATTATGTTTATGCCATATCTCTTATTCTATATCACGTCATCTGATATTTATAGCAAGACTGATCCGTTTATTATTTTTTTATAAATAATACTCGGGTCAGACCGAGATTTTATAGGTGCTTCTGCTTGACTCCTTATCGGACCATCATCTGACTTTTGGCTAACTACTTTAGCTTAGTAGTTTTGTTGTATACATTTGAGATATAGACTCCTTGATGTATAAATATTTTTGTCTAGCACTTGTATCTATTCTTTTGTGTTATTGTGGATCTTGTTAGACCACTACTCTGATAAACACTTTTAAGTGTTGTATATTCATATCTATTTCCGCCTTTGTGATATGAATTATCTATGACTGATTTATGTTATGTTTATTTCTATATTTGTTTCCGAATAATATATACAGCCACTGTGTAGTAGCTTTGAGTTTGTATCGGTATGTCGGATTTCCTCTTGAGATGAAAAGTTAAATTTTTATCTGGCATATTAGTACTCGCACAAAGCAATTATACAGATGGTCGTTCCTCAACAGCCTTATTCTCCGTGCTAGTTGACGGCATTACCCCGTAGTGTCCTTGGCTAGCGTGGGTATAGAGTTGGGGTGTCACAGGTAGCAAAAATAAATATCTATCTATCTTTGTACGTAGCTTTTGATTTTACCTTACAATTTATTTTTGTTTTTACTCTAATCATACCGATGTTTATATACAGTACCACTTTTTCATCTGCAATCCAACCTTAATTATGATTGTTTATTTTTGAACAGTAATTAAACTTGACAAAATTATATTTGTTATAAAGATAATCTCTTGTTATTTCTATTTGCCCAATTTTATTTGTTATAAAGATAATCTCTTGTTATTTATGTCAATAATATTGCCAAATATACATTGCTCTTTTCTTCCCTTAAGATTATGTTTTTCCTCTTTCACGCATAAATCTTATACGTGTCAGAATCCCAACCAAGCTTCCTATTAATCTTCACTGAAAAAGCAACTGACAATACAAGAGCATGGTATAAATTTAAGCTATCAGCGCATACTTTGAAATGGATAATATTGAAAATCAAGCGCTGGACAGCGCAACTTAATAAGCAACTAAGCTGGATATATTACCCATACAAATTTGGGGCAACTATGGAGAAGCTATAATCAATTATCAATTCGAAAATAAAAAAAATGATTAAGAGCTTACTAAGATTGGATTAAATTATAAATATGAGAAAAATATAAGAAAAAATAGTCTGAGGCAGCCAAAGAAAGCGTGAACAGCATAAGCTAAGCCTGGCAAGGCAAAATCTGTTAGACGGCGACAAAGAAATGTATTCAGAAACAAGCTTTTCATTTTCATCATCAACTGCTTGTATTTCTTAAAATTTCAATAAAAACAGACAATCCAGAAATAAAATAAAAAGTGAATGAAAAGGGATCGGTGTCATCGGACCCAGCGGCTTGATTTCCCCAAAGAGAAACAAAAATTGCACAGAGTACAATCGACGTCGATCATACGGGGAAAGGATCGTCATTTCACTGTTTTTTCTTAACATAAACGGTTAATAATTTGAAAATCATGAATAGAAGGAGATGGAAGACAAAGAACATTCGGCTTAATTCTAAAAATAATAAATAAATAATGAGACAAATGTTAGTTTTAAATACCCTTATAAGCACTGTCACACGCAGCAGAATATTTGGATGCAAACCGAGATTTCCACATCATAAATCTCAAAACCAAATGAAGAATTAAATAGATACTCGATATACAAAACGATTATACCTTAATCAATATCAAGAAACCAGACTTGATATCAAACAATATAGCGTTAGATTTATCATGATTTGCAATACGGTTCCTTACAAAAGTAAAAGTTATTTTATTTTACATACTATATGATTTGTAGAAGACTTCTAACCTGTCAGTATTTGCAAATACATAATCCTAACCAAGCTTCAGTTCATATCCGGTGGATACCATTAATCTTCACTGAAAAAAGCCAATGACAATGAAAGGCAGAGCAGAAATATAGGCTTTTGCACATACTCTGTAATAGATAAAATTGAAAATCAAGTGCTGAGCAGCGCAACTTAATAAGCAAAAGAGCTGGATATATTACTCATACAAATTTGGGGCTACTTTGGGAATGTTTTAATCAATTATCAATCCGAAAATAAAAAAACGATTAAGAGCTTACTAAGATTGGATTAAATTATAAATATGAGAAAAATATAAGAAAAAATAGTCTCAGGCAGCCAACGAAAGCATGAACAGCATAAGTTAAGCCTGGCAAGGCAAAATCTGTTAGACGGCCACAAAGAATTGTATTCAGAAACAAGCATCTCATTTTCATCATCAACTGCTTGTTTTTCTTCAAATTTCAATAAAAACAGACAATCCAGAAATAAAATAAAAAGTGAATGAAAAGGGATCGGACCCAGCGGCTTGATTTCCCCAAAGAGAAACAAAAATTGCAGAGAGTACAATCGACGTCGATCATACGGGGAAAGGATCGTCATTTCACTGAATTTCATCCACGATCAGGAAAACAAAACCACAGAATCATAGAAGAAATTAAAAATAACGAAATCTTGGATTTGAAAGCGGCTGGAGAACAAAACGAAGTCAGTGTAAGGGAAAGCTGAGATTATATAGAAGGGTTAGATGAAAAGCTGAAGTATGTTCGTAAAGTTAATGGGTTGGACTGGACTATGTCCACGGTCCATATATTGTTAATTATTTCTTATTTTTGCGGTGGACCGTTTCGTTTGAATCAATAATTATCTCATTGTCCGTCTAAAATGCTTTGCCTTTGTCATTTCTTACATTTCACAACAGAAGTGTCAATAATTATATGTCTTGTTTTCAAAATATCTCAAAATTCATAATATTTCACTAATAATCTTATTACAACAACAAAACACTATAGATTAATACCAATGCATATGTACAGAGTATCTAAAAAAAACTAGTACAAAAAGAATGTATATTTTGTTGAACACGTAATATTGATCATTTCAATTAAATATTGCACACTCATGCGCGCGCACGCAAACACGTGCACGCACACGCATGCGCATGCAGATGTATGTGCGTAATATTATACGACGATTTCTTTATTATAATGTTTGAACAATAGATTAAAAATATCAGTCGTCAAACTATTGTTATTATTTTCCAAAAATGTATTGAGAAACGTGAATCACATCATTAATCAAGATGATCCCATCTATTATTAATAGACTACAAAGATCCAGAATTTTAGCGTTTCTAATGTTAATATCTAATTTATTTAAATATTCAGATTTGATTCGAATTTAACAAATAATAAAGAAAATTAATTATTGATAAAACGACTCGATTTTAATGTCATATTTTTATTTTATTTATTTGATTTTTTCATAATTTTTAATTTGAAAATTATATAAATTATCGTTTGACGATTTTTCGGTAAAAGATGGTATTTTAGGAATTTTACAAAAAAATGACCAGTATGTGCTATTACTGCTTTGAGATCGTATCATATTTTTGAGCGTGGTCATATTTTTGTTTTATCGTATGCGAAATACGCAAGCGAAATTCTGTGCGTCGACATACCGGATACCCAAGTATAAACTAAACGAAGGACTTGTACATTTCAACACTTTCTTTTTTCCTCTCTCATTCCATTTACATTTTTGTGTAACCAAAATAAGTATAATTCACCTTTTTTGAAAATTCAAACCGAAAGGTTTACTAATCGGAAAAATATAAAGTCTTGATCTTTGAACCCATGTAGCCTAGATCTACAATTATATTTGAGTTTGGTCTTGTTCGGCAATGTCTTGTAAGATCGACGGTTTTGGTCAGGGCAAGGAGGTGACTAGGGCTTAGATTTTTGGTGGCTTGAGCAGGAGATAGGTGACATAGTTCGTTTCATCGAATTTCTAGTGCGATGGAGCTTCGGCGAGCAAAATTTGGTGGCATGCGGCACCTAGAAGCAAATCACGGCTGGACGATGAGGGTTTTGGGTCGTGTTTCACCTCATTGGATCGAGCTTCGTGTGGCGAGATGCATCGCGGAGAGGAGAAGAGGTGAAGTTCATTGCAACAATTGGATTTGGATTTCATCGACTGTAGTGGAAACGGGGTGTGCATGTGCGGTGGATTGGAGCTTGGGCACTGGCTATATTATGAAAAGCACGTTTAAGCACTAAATGCATGTACAACGCTTAATTTTTTTTTGAAAAAACAATAAAATTAAGCGATGAGCGATTAAGTGCATTTAATTAGCGTTTATCCGCGCTTCTCTTAAATTTAGGCAATGATTAAGCACTACTAAGCGAAAAAAAGAAACAAGATTATACCAAAAAAGCCACACATTCCCTAACAAAATTTTCTCTATATCATATCGGCCGATGGATAGTGAGTAGATTTTTGCATGAAGATATGGTTATATTTATTTGATAAATGTGCATATTTTGTTTTCAACTCGAATATGCTTACCTTTACTTAATACCGAAGGTCAAATCCATCCCTTGTAACCTATAAGTTTATAAGTTAACTACAAAAAACTTTAATTTCTTGTGGTCAATTTATGAATACATACACCCTTAATGTAATACTTTTACATTAATTTATATTGATATGAGTAATGTAAGCTAGAAAATTAAGCAGCGCTTTGGCGATGCTTAAGCGGCGCATAAGCGACATTAAGCAAAGCGAGACTTTTCTCACCTCGTCTTGCTTAGCGCTTAATATGACATAGGGTATAGGGATGTGGAAAGGGGATATTAGAGTGAAGGAGGAGATGGAGTTTTAAAGGGAAGATAATTTATATAGGTGATTAGTTTTTAATTAAGTGATTAGTGTAAATTATTAATTCAATTCAATCTCAAATCGTATTAAATCATTAGCTTGTTCATACGAAGTCCAATCGAGATGCATCTTTTGCGTTGCGTTCGTAATAGCGAAAGTTATGCGTTAGAACTACTTTCGTCGAGTTTGAAGATTTTAAATCAGACTGGAACGCTTCTGCGTCAAGTTGAATTTGGTGAGCTATCAAACCTTTGAATAACTACTATATATGAAATATAGTAAGTACGAATTATTGTTTTGTGTTTGAATGAATTATTGGTTTGATTTGGTTAAATTCCAGCTTTAAAACGAAAATGCACAAATTATTTTTTTTATGCCTACACGTTTTGCAAGTACATTAGAATGCCTGTACATATTTTTTTTATACACACTAATATTAGAATGCGTGAGCATTATATGTTGTGTTTGTTAGTGAATGCATGTCCACTCGTATCATTTTTTATACACATAAATATTTGTTATGTACATTCACATTACAACTTGCAAGTAAAATAGAATATTTTTATACGTATTACAATGCCTGCACATTCACATTGCATGTACATTTTAATATTTTATACACGTTGCTTTCTTTCTATACACACTGCATGTTCATTCACATTACAACTTGCAAATGAAATAGAATATTTTTATACAGGTTACAATAACCAATATTTTTGTACACATTAATCATTGTGTTAATTTACTTCCTAGGTAATAAGAATAATAAGTAGTCTCACACATTTTGGTATCATGTTGAGCTTTCACTCAAAATTATTGAACCGTTAATGAAAGTCCTTCGAAGAGTGGACGGTGATATACCTTCAACGGGGCGACTTTATTGAGATTTAGAGAATGTGAAGAATGATATTGCTGAAGCACTTAACCATAAAGAAAAGAAATACTAAGCAGTTTGGGCAAAAATGGATAAAAGATGGAATCACAAATTGAAAAATGAGTTGCATTTGAGTGGATGCTTTATGAATCCTATATACTATTATAATAAAAGAGAAGAAATAGAGAACAAACAAGATTTCGTGGATGAGTTTTCTTCTTGTCTTTTTAAAATGTACAAAACTGACCATTTGCTTAAGACAATATTAGTAAACAATTAAGCATTTATCAAAATTAAGAAGGGACGTTTGGAACAGTGCATGTCATAAGACAAAGTAACAAATCTTCGTTTTATCTAGGTACTCTTCTTTACTTAATTTGTTGCTTATCTACTTTGATAATATATGTGACATGTAATTTTCTTATGTGATTCCATCATTATGAAACATCTTTGTTTTAGTTACATGGTGGAAAATGCATGGTGGATCCGCACTAGAGTTGAAGAAAATGATAATAAGAGTTTTAAGTTTACTACTAGCCCATTGGGACGTGAGAGAGCATGGAGTGCATTTGAGATGGTAAACAAAAATATATGTTTTTTATTTGCAAGTTGTAAAACATTTCTATTACAACAACATTCAAAAACAGCGAACAACATTTCAATTAATAAAATTTATCAATCTTTCTCTTATGCTACTAGTCCATTTTCACTCTTGAATCTTGATATCATAATTATGCTCATCATTGGCACCTAGCAATATCCAACCTGAATATATAAAAGAAGTCGGTTTCATCATAATTATTCAACAATTCAGGAAATCAAGTATAGCAGACTCCTTAAGATTTCAATTTTAGTGAATTTTGTAATACATCTCTCATTTTCAATGATTGCAGGCACATACAAAAAAGAGAAATAGACTACATGTCGATAAACTTAGAGATTTAGTTTTTGCCAAATTCAGTTCTTAACTTAAAGAAAAATTTGGTGCAAATACAAGAGATGTTCTTTTAGCTCCTAATAGTCATAAAGGGATGGTGGATGAACGGGTTGGAACATACCATGGGAAATGAGGTGTATAAAAGACTTAAATGAGCTGAAAAGAAAGCTAGAAAATACTATGGGAAAAGTTCATCAAGAAAGTGCAAAGAACATTTTAACAAAGAAGATGAATTAAGTATGATGTCACATGAAGACACTTCATCATCTTCGGAATCTGATTCGGCGTTCGATAAAGAATAACCTTATAAAATATATTAATGACTGTCTTTTTGCTAGTATACTTGGTTTAAATTTAGAAATACAAATGCGCAAAATTTTATTTTATTTTGATTTGGCCATCATGCACTTTTTTGCATGTTTTGTGTAAGAATATATAACTTATTAAGAAATTATGATTAATGCTCTATGTTCTTTTGCATGTCTTTTGTTCTATATTCTTTCTGTGTGCATGTTACATATGTACATACATGTTTTCCGTTCTATGCTATTTTTTATGTTTCTCTTTTCTTGTTATATATGTGACATTATATGTTAACTTATACTCATGACTCATAATTTCTTTGTATGGTGTTGGTCAAACTATTCAATGTAGAAATGGCATAGATGTTCTTTCATGCTATCAATGACAATGGTATATACTGTAATTTTACAAATCAAGTAAGCTTAATTTTTATTTTATTTAAGTACATGTGAATATTACTGAATAATCAAATTAATTTCAAACATAAAATACACTACGAGATGAACTATAAGCTCCGAGATGTTATCCGATATTGGCGCCCGAGATGCACTTGTCTCATCTGAGATCTCTTCCGATACGATATTGAGTCACAATCTACAAGGCAAAACGTGACCTATATCCAAGATTTAAAACCTTGCTCAGTATTAACAAAATAAATAAGGCTATTTAGAAATTAACACCTCCTTTGCACATGTGTTCTAATGATATGATGTGAATGATGAGTATAATGATGACAACTCATATATGTGGATAGGATGTGATATCCTAGTTGATTAGAGTTGCAGTTTTGAATCACGTAGTATAGAGCTGTGACATGTGTGTTAAAACTTATATGATGACAGTAAAATGTGGGCAAGGTATTAGTATAGCGAGCGTGTGACATCTATGATGGAAATAGCATATCATGTACTGTTATACTTGACACTCACACATTATCTTATATTTTGAGTGCGGTTACACTCACAGCTAATTTCTAACCTAACTTAGGGTTTGTTATGTATTCAAAAATCCCGGAATAGACTGAGATTGTTTTACAGTTTGATATCTTTTTATATATGTTATGTGGGCTATGAAATGAAGATGGAGCCAATGACGATGACAGATATTCATTTGGTCGATACGGAGACTCAATTGTTTGAGATGGCATGATTTACTTATGTTGTATAGCCATAAAAATTTTGCTATTTTATTTCCTTCAGTTCAACTAACTCCTTCCCCCACCACAGACTAAATGTTCAACAACCATTCAACAGGGACCGGCTGCCATTTCCACGGACAAAACAAAGCGAAAATGCACCCGTGCGTCAAAGCTTCTATGATCACCTCCTACTGAAATAGTTGATGCTTCTGATCTTAGATCACCGCCTCCAGCTTCAGAGGACGAGTCAGACAAAAGTACAAATGCAAACCGCCTGCTACAGCTTCCCTCCTCCATAACATCACCAAATATTGCGCAGCAACATTTCAAAAATTACGTGACAGCACCTACTACTGCGTAGCAAAACTTCAAGTTATAACAACCGTCTCCATTTGTAGAACAACCGCAAAACTGTAACGAGCACGAACACCGTACACCCTGTGAAGCATATGACAATTGGGATGCTTTCTTCACACCAAAAGTGGTATGCTGCACCTAACTCCCTATAGTTAATACATACTCATATTACTCAACAAATATATGCTTATTCTAATTTCCAACCCCTTTTACCTTCTCTCACAGATCGAAGAGTGCGATAGAGCTATTGAGCATTTTCTTGCAGAGCATTCGCACAACTAATCGTGCTGCGCGCTACTACAACATTTGCTCCTCCTTCTACTCTACCTAATATTTTCGCAATCTACAACTGCCAACAAACTAGCTGCCACAACTCCTCTTCCTTATACAATTTAATACTCTGTATAATCTACTATCCGTCTACCCAACTATTTACTGTACCACTTGCTTATTTTCTTCCACAACATTAACAACCAGTAATCTGCTCTACCAACTTACGTTAAATATCAACTCCATGCTTCGTCTTTGATTATTTTGTTCTATTTACAGTTACATTTTAATGTTTCTTTTACTACATTTCACAAAACTTTACAGTAACGCAACCAATTAACTAACGTTTATACCAACCAACAACAATTTATGATCCTTCATAAATCATCAAGTTTTATACTGTGCAAACGAATGCAAGAGAACAATGCACAACAAATATAGATAAAATTCTCGGTGGTAAATTAACACAGACAAGAAAATATGAAAGTAGGTTGAAGTTGGAACAATTACTCCATCGACCTACACAGGCTCTAATACTGTTATGTACAACGAAGCGCAGTTGACTCAGACATATACTTTAGTTGGACAAAAATTTAATACTTTATTTCTATTTGGTTGCCATATCATTTCCTCCTTTTCTCCACCGCTACCAAACACTTTACCATACTCTTAACAACATGACAACTGTAACAAAAACAAAATTTGCTCTCTTCCTGTTATGCACACGTCCAACGGACATGCCGTCGTACTCATGTGCGTGTGTGCGTGTGTATATATATATAATTTCTCTCAAAGGGTTGGATTAAGGAATTGACTAAATTTTTCCGAATAAAAAGATCCGGTTTGCCATTGAAGAGGCAATCAATGAATGCAACCTTGCAAGTTCTTGCTTTCGGACAATTACAACATACAGACTCCAATTTTCCACCGATTTGGAGCAAAGGCGTATCTTCGATTGGAACTCATCATCAAAATCCAAGATCATAAGGTAGCTAAATCTCAACCATCAAATCGAACACCACCAATTTTCGGGATTCTGCCGTATGTCGTACTCATGCTCTTCCAAACTATCTGTGACGACTCGAATTTTGCCCGCTCAAAAATCGACATCCATACTTCAAATCGTATTCGAATGCCATAGATTCGACCGTTCAAATCCGATTCGCCGGAGCTTATAACAACATTAAGTAAATAACACAGCGGAATAAAAGAATAATACATTGATATACAGCTTTGATACAATATCTGATACAACAGATGATCCAATAGATATCAATATACATCAGAGATATGATACAATAAAATAGCAGCGGAAAAGAAAATAGATGACATCTAGCAGCGGAACAATATAACTCTAAGATAGTCTTCAAAAGAGAACTCCGAGAACTGCAACTCCATTTCCAAGAATCAATCCAGCAATAGCTCGAACTCCCAATAACGATGCACCAAGCATAAGCAAGACTGGTGTGGTCCAAAGACTGAACTAACTCCAGATAATCTACTACACCTAGCTATCTGAAAAACCCAACTCTAGACTGCTCGTGTAGAGAATAATGAGCACCCAGAGTTTAGGAAAGAAACAATAAACTCTGGATCAGTCGTGGGACTGGTGTGAGCAACAAAAACAGTTTATCTTTTAAAACATTCAACAAAAGATTTTCAAAGTCAATTCGCAATGCTTTTTAAAAATGAGACTACCATAAGACCTCCCGCCACACACACAATGCAAACGCAGACTTGGAGGAGATTTCTTCTTATGTTAGTCAAAGATGCTTGATACGCATTAAAAAGAAACATTTGATATTATTACTAGTGCATAGTGTAGAACAAATCATTTCGAAAGTAGAATATAAATCTTAGCCAGCATAGGTACCATTATATTATGCCTGCTATAGCTACCTCCTGAGGAAGCAGGTTCTACAACTAAAACCGTACAAGATCGTATTGTTTCTTTGGATTTCCAACGAATGATCAGGCCAAGAAACTTCCCATTGCCACATGAGAATGCCTCTGGATGGACATCCCCGAGAACCAAACCGGATCTCTACCAACACAAGGCCGGGTTACCCCTAACTGAGTAACAACTGACCGAATATGCCATCCTCCGGTCCTTTGGGACCTTTCAACTGAGCGCTCGTAATCAATTCACACAATCATAAAGTGTTTTCAACATGAGTAAGTATCTGGGCTCCATACCATGATACCACCCTTTTCCAAAAGGAAATGCACATATCCTAAAGGGCGCTACCCCTCATAACCTTGCTGCTTCTTTCCTGTTTTGACCATTCCGGGGTGTGAGGCTCGACGAAGTCACATCCACAAAAACATACTTTATACAAAAGCCATGCTTTGGGTCAACAAATGATCATAGAAATGATCACCAGGATAGACGATCAAACAAATGATCCTATCACAAATAATCAACACAATGATCATTTCACAGCAACACTCAGTATGTCACATTACCAAATTGGGAATATATTGCTGATAACTTCAACTATATAACCTCTGAGCTCGTACGTCTCAGAGAAGGGTGTTAAGCTAAGAGAATAAATTCTCCGCCACCAACAGAAATATATTTGAAAGAAATCGGCTTTATATCTCAATTTGTAATGTCAGGCATACAATCCATACAAGTCTGTTCCGGGCTCGAACAGAACCGAAGGCACTTACAAAGAAGTCCTTGCAATCCGGATATCCACAATCCTGATCGGATTTCCCATCACTTAGGGAGTCTCTATACCGTTGCAACTCAGTGCAGAGACAATCGATAGGTCATACTATCGTTCTTGCAAATACCCGGTCTTCACCACCGGTCTTCAAATGCTATCCATAACGTCGAATCACATATTTGAAATGGGTTATACGACGCAAAGGTCCTTTCCCGGCTAACCCGAATAGTGAGCGCAATATTTAAAACATATGGATATGGGATTTCTATTAAGTCACAACTTAATAATTCAAAACTTTCTTTCAAATGGTTTAATCCAATTACCATTTCAAATCTTTTAAACAAAAAGATTCATTTTCACAACCTTTAATGGTTTAAACAATTTTCACGTTTTAATCTTTTAAACAAAAGATTCATTCACAGATTTTCCAAATCAATTTTCATTTCAATTTGATTAACTCGTTAAATCTTTAAATCAAAGATTTAACTTATAGCCTTCAAAACAATTTCATTTCAATTTGATTTAAACAAATCATCAATTTAAATCTGTTAAAAATAAACAGATTTAATTCATAGCTTTCAAAAAGAATTCATTCATAACTTAGGAAAATCATTTCTCTATTCAATCTTGAAATTCCCTTAATTAACTGGAATCTCAGTTCTTATCTAAAAGTGTTTATCATTTGAAAACAACAGTTTTCATTTTGGAAATCTGATTCATTTATATGAGTTGAAATCCTTGGGTTAAATTCAAATTCCCAAAGCCATACCTTTAAAATGGTTTAAATTCATACAAACATGTTTATAATATCTTTAACCATAATTTCCAATCATTGAATTCAATTCCAAATATCGAATTCAAATTTAAATTGAATTATTTAAATTTCAAAACTTAATCAAGTAAATT
The DNA here is from genome assembly GCA_030765085.1 of Allium cepa. Classification (NCBI taxonomy): domain Eukaryota; kingdom Viridiplantae; phylum Streptophyta; class Magnoliopsida; order Asparagales; family Amaryllidaceae; genus Allium; species Allium cepa. The sequence goes on from CM060945.1 coordinate 445,403,200, forward strand.
AAAATAAATTTTAACTTGAAATTTCATTCCAAAAGCTTTTCACATTTATTCCGATTCCATTTCCAAAACATTTGAATTTAAATATTCAACTTTAAAAATCATTTTAAAATCATTTTAAAATCTGTGACTTAATCGATTTCCTCGTGAAATCCATAATTGTGTGTGTATAAGTGTGGTCAAGGGGTTTTACACAATAGTGCAACATCATTCAATCCTCACAGATTTAAAACATAGAATTATAGTTGATAAGCGATATAAGCTATAACGCTTATCGTCTATTCACAATTCACAGATAATATGCAGATGTATCATCAATAAATGAATAAAATACTCAATTCAATCCACAAAACAAAATGTCACAGATCAGTTAGGGCAATCAATTCAAAGCATCTCATACAATACAATCATTCATAAGTAAGGTCAAGCATTTAATAATCATTTATAAACAGGATTAGTTAAATTAATTTTCTAATTAATTCAATTCATTTCCAATTTAATTAATTACTTATGAATTTATTATCCAATTCTGATTTATAAATTCCAAATCATATGTTACCAATTTATATAATGATTTTCTTAAATTAATTAAAATAAATTAACTTTAATTAATCAAAATATCCAAATTTAATTACAATAAGTGATTAATCCTTAATTATTTATTTATAAAATTAAGTAAATCATTCTTTAATTTCCTTATTGGTTAAATCATATATATTTTCTTCTTAATTATCTCTAAGATAATTAATTTCTGCATTAATGATTTCATTCACATTTAAGTGTATTTTAAACATTACACTTTAAATTTAGGTTTAAATTGCATTTGGGATTTAAAATTCAAAAATGATTATTCTTTTAAACATAAGTTCCATTTTGAAGTTCACTTTATAATTCTTAAAAATGAATGTAAATAACATTTATTTCTTATATAAGGAAAGTTTTTAAGCCAATCTACTTAGTTTTATCATTTGAATCTATTAAATTTAAATACTTGGAATCATTTCCATACTAGAACATTGATTAATTAAAGTTTGATACTAAATTATTTCAAAACATTTGTTAGTTAATTAATTGAATACTAAAACAATTTATATTAATTATTCTTCTTAATAGTCAATTTAAAGCTCTTCTTTAAATTTTTAAAATCAAATTATTATTAACTACAAAACTTTAATGTCAATAAATTTTATATTTAACTTAAAGTATTTACTTAATTTAAAATAATAATTAAGTGTTTAAAACATTGTTAAGCATTAATTAAAAAAATCAAAAACTTAAGTTGTTAAACATTTATTAAATTCAAATGCTTAAATCCTATTGAAACACAAATTGCTTAACTACTTTATATTTTATTTTTTTATTTTATACTTCAGTTAGAAAAAAAACTCGAGACTTCCCCTATTTAAAACTCGAGTTACACTTCGAGTTAATCACCCCATCCTCCCGAGTTTCCTGCAGTTCTTCTTCTTCTCCCCTCTTTTTTTTTCTTTTGTTTCTTTCCTGTAGTTTAAGTTTTACCTAAGCTATAAATTAAAGCATCAGGTTCAAAATCTATGCGCGATCAAAACCCCGAAGCGACCCACCTAAAAACTCGAGCACAACATCCTCTTCCCCAAAGTTTGCAACAACCCAGATACTACATGTGTCAGTGCACCGTGCACACCACCATGTCCACTTCCGATCGCCACCAACACCTCAAGCAAGTCGAAGGTCATCCCCAGCTCCGATTCGTACATCCCAAAACCAATAATCATTGCTACAATGAAATCGAGCCCCTGATGCGAAATCGAAGCAAAAGCCACCATCACAAAATCGCGCGCTCCTCCTCCTCTGACCACCTGAATGTCACCACCCTCCGGCCTCGTCCCTGACACACTCTCGCCTAGCTCCTCCTGAAATTTTGTGCAGCTCGATGCACGAGAGGAGGCGCGGCGATCTCATATTCACGCACCATAAAAACTAGGGTTAAAATCTTCCACGGTCAACCACCCTCGCCGCCACCACTTGTTCGCCTTCCTGATATTTTTCCCGACACCATCGATCACTCCTCCACCTCCCCGAACAACCCTAGCACCTCTAGTACCCCCGATCGCCAGAAATCCCCCAAAAACCCATTTCCGTTCAACTTCAAACTGCTACCAAACTACCCCACTAAAAATCACGAAACCCATCTTAAAAATCATCATTTTCAGTATGAATTCATGTTATATAATTTGATTCAAGTTTCATGATATTCGCATTAATCAAAAAGTTAAGATTTTCCCTGTAAAATAAATTTTTCAGATGTTATAAAGCTCTATTTTACTGATGACCTTCTCCAGATCTTAAATTAAGTATAAACAAACTTGTTTTGTTTAAACTTCAAAGTCTAATGGTGATTTAATGAAGTGAAAGTTGAATTCTAAGTTGATTTTCTTTTGCAAAGAAAAACTTGAAAGCTAAATACAGAGAGTACTCTGTTAATTCACCTGCATTACATATCATTCTTGCCTATGTACTAAATAGTATTGAATTGATATTTGCACATTTCATACTTACTCAAGATGAATATTTCAACAGATATATATGCTTAATCATTTAAGAGTGAGGTTACTCACAGTTTTGAAGAATGAAGATTGAGCACCCTTGTTTGAATTCCTCAGGTTTGTTTTAGTTTGAAATGGATTTTACTTCAGATTCTACTTGAAACTGAGATGAAGTAATATAAACAAAGAAGTGTGCAGGGTTGTTATTATTTCTATGTGAGGTGATATATAGGAAAAGTGTACAGGTTAATTATATATTTTAGTATAATAGGCATGGCTGAAGTATGTTGCATTAATTGTTGAGATGTATGGCATTTATTGCCTTGTACGTATATACTTTCCTCTCCATACTTGTTGTTATTATTTTTATTTATTTGTTTTCTACTTGCATGTATTTGCTCGGCCGATATGTTTGCATTTTAATAATATTTTGCTCATACTTGTTGACTATGCAGTTTTGGTTTTGTGGCTGATGATACTTTGTTTGCTTTGTTTATTTGTTAGCTAAGTAGATTTTTTTTTATTTTATTTTTCCTCTTGTTTTTCCTTAACATGCTATTGTACATTGCTTTATTACTTAAATACATTTTTATGTTGATATTTTGCAGATTTTTGTCTTGTTCATATTCCTACATACTTATACTTATATTCTTTCTTTTGTATACTTTTGTACGTTATTATCTCCTTACTTTAAAATATAAATGAAATTCTATAGTTATTGTGTTGTTTGAATTTAGCAAATTTTCGTTTATTCTTGAGTATATGTATTATCTTTTGTTGTTGTTATTATTATTATTATTATTATTATTAATTTAAATTAAATAAAAATCTAGGGTCGTTACAAACTTCCCCCCTTAAAAGAATTTCGTCCTCGAAATTCGCAGGCATGAAAACAACACAGAGATAGACAGATTAGATCTCCTATAATTCCTCAAACTTAAGATATGAATTCCAAACTCCAGTCAGAATATCTTAGAATACATACCAATTTGTCCCTCTTCGGACTTCAACCAACCCAAGAAATTTCAACAGAATTTCTAATTTAGTTTTAAACGAAATCGTTTTATCGATACAATTCAAAATTAGCTTCATATTCTATTGATCAAGTTAACTCGATTTAAATTTCCAATTTATTTAAAATTTTAATTCCAAATTTTCAACTCATATTCATTAAAGTTTAAATCGAGAAAGTGGTAAGAAACCGATGAAGATATGAAGTAAGAATTTTCTACAACGATTCGTAGAGCCATCATCACACCGAAACTTCTTCTTGCAACTGCCACGAGGCAAATCAAAAGAAATTTGGAAACGAATCAAAGGAGATTGACAGAGAAAGATTGTTTCCACTGTTGCAGGGTATTAACTAATTATAGTCGTATTTTCCTGTCCCCTATCCCGTTCTCCTTTTACACTCATACTCACTATCACTGGATAGTAAGAGAATTTACTGAGGCATTCAAACGGATATCTTAGGGATATACTCATTCTAGGGTTTACTTCACCCTATCTCTAATGAGCTACTTAATGTGTTATACTCCTGAGCTAAAGTTTCACCATAGCTCTGATACCAAATTGGACGACTCAAATTTTGCCCGCTCAAAAATCGACATCCATACTTCAAATCGTATTCGAATGCCATAGATTCGACCGTTCAAATCCGATTCGCCGGAGCTTATAACAACATTAAGTAAATAACACAGCGGAATAAAAGAATAATACATTGATATACAGCTTTGATACAATATCTGATACAACAGATGATCCAATAGATATCAATATACATCAGAGATATGATACAATAAAATAGCAGCGGAAAAGAAAATAGATGACATCTAGCAGCGGAACAATATAACTCTAAGATAGTCTTCAAAAGAGAACTCCGAGAACTGCAACTCCATTTCCAAGAATCAATCCAGCAATAGCTCGAACTCCCAATAACGATGCACCAAGCATAAGCAAGACTGGTGTGGTCCAAAGACTGAACTAACTCCAGATAATCTACTACACCTAGCTATCTGAAAAACCCAACTCTAGACTGCTCGTGTAGAAAATAATGAGCACCCAGAGTTTAGGAAAGAAACAATAAACTCTGGATCAGTCGTGGGACTGGTGTGAGCAACAAAAACAGTTTATCTTTTAAAACATTCAACAAAAGATTTTCAAAGTCAATTCGCAATGCTTTTTAAAAATGAGACTACCATAAGACCTCCCGCCACACACACAATGCAAACGCAGACTTGGAGGAGATTTCTTCTTATGTTAGTCAAAGATGCTTGATACGCATTAAAAAGAAACATTTGATATTATTACTAGTGCATAGTGTAGAACAAATCATTTCGAAAGTAGAATATAAATCTTAGCCAGCATAGGTACCATTATATTATGCCTGCTATAGCTACCTCCTTAGGAAGCAGGTTCTACAACTAAAACCGTACAAGATCGTATTGTTTCTTTGGATTTCCAACGAATGATCAGGCCAAGGAACTTCCCATTGCCACATGAGAATGCCTCTGGATGGACATCCCCGAGAACCAAACCGAATCTCTACCAACACAAGGCCGGGTTACCCCTAACTGAGTAACAACTGACCGAATATGCCATCCTCCGGTCCTTTGGGACCTTTCAACCGAGCGCTCGTAATCAATTCACACAATCATAAAGTGTTTTCAACATGAGTAAGTATCTGGGCTCCATACCATGATACCACCCTTTTCCAGAAGGAAATGCACACATCCTAAAGGGCGCTACCCCTCATAACCTTGCTGCTTCTTTCCTGTTTTGACCATTCCGGGGTGTGAGGCTCGACGAAGTCACGTCCACAAAAACATACTTTATACAAAAGCCATGCTTTGGGTCAACAAATGATCATAGAAATGATCACCAGGATAGACGATCAAACAAATGATCCTATCACAAATAATCAACACAATGATCATTTCACAGCAACACTCAGTATGTCACATTACCAAATTGGGAATATATTGCTGATAACTTCAACTATATAACCTCTGAGCTCGTACGTCTCAGAGAAGGGTGTTAAGCTAAGAGAATAAATTCTCCGCCACCAACAGAAATATATTTGAAAGAAATCGGCTTTATATCTCAATTTGTAATGTCAGGCATACAATCCATACAAGTCTGTTCCGGGCTCGAACAGAACCGAAGGCACTTACAAAGAAGTCCTTACAATCCGGATATCCACAATCCTGATCGGATTACCCATCACTTAGGGAGTCTCTATACCGTTGCAACTCAGTGCAGAGACAATCGATAGGTCATACTATCGTTCTTGAAAATATCCGGTCTTCACCACCGGTCTTCAAATGCTATCCATAACGTCGAATCACATATTCGAAATGGGTTATACGACGCAAAGGTCCTTTCCCGGCTAACCCGAATAGTGAGCGCAATATTTAAAACATATGGATATGGGATTTCTATTAATTCACAACTTAATAATTCAAAACTTTCTTTCAAATGGTTTAATCCAATTACCATTTCAAATCTTTTAAACAAAAAGATTCATTTTCACAACCTTTAATGGTTTAAACAATTTTCACATTTTAATCTTTTAAACAAAAGATTCATTCACAGATTTTCCAAATCAATTTTCATTTCAATTTGATTAACTCGTTAAATCTTTAAATCAAAGATTTAACTTATAGCCTTCAAAACAATTTCATTTCAATTTGATTTAAACAAATCATCAATTTAAATCTGTTAAAAATAAACAGATTTAATTCATAGCTTTCAAAAAGAATTCATTCATAACTTAGGAAAATCATTTCTCTATTCAATCTTAAATTCCCTTAATTAACTAGAATCTCAGTTCTTATCTAAAAGTGTTTATCATTTGAAAACAACAGTTTTCATTTTGGAAATCTAATTCATTTATATGAGTTGAAATCCTTGGGTTAAATTCAAATTCCCAAAGCCATACCTTTAAAATGGTTTAAATTCATACAAACATGTTTATAATATCTTTAACCATAATTTCCAATCATTGAATTCAATTCCAAATATCGAATTCAAATTTAAATTGAATTATTTAAATTTCAAAACTTAATCAAGTAAATTAAAATAAATTTTAACTTGAAATTTCATTCCAAAAGCTTTTCACATTTATTCCTATTCCATTTCCAAAACATTTGAATTTAAATATTCAACTTTAAAAATCATTTAAAAATCATTTTAAAATCTGTGACTTAATCGATTTCCTCGTGAAATCCATAATTGTGTGTGTATAAGTGTGGTCAAGGGGTTTTACACAATAGTGCAATATCATTCAATCATCACAGATTTAAAACATAGAATTATAGTTGATAAGCGATATAAGCTATAACGCTTATCGTCTATTCACAATTCACAGATAATATGCAGATGTATCATCAATAAATGAATAAAATACTCAATTCAATCCACAAAACAAAATGTCACAGATCAGTTAGGGCAATCAATTCAAAGCATCTCATACAATACAATCATTCATAAGTAAGGTCAAGCATTTAATAATCATTTATAAACAGGATTAGTTAAATTAATTTTCTAATTAATTCAATTCATTTCCAATTTAATTAATTACTTATGAATTTATTATCTAATTCTAATTTATAAATTCCAAATCATATGTTACCAATTTATCTAATGATTTTCTTAAATTAATTAAAATAAATTAACTTTAATTAATCAAAATATCCAAATTTAATTACAATAAGTGATTAATCCTTAATTATTTATTTATAAAATTAAGTAAATCATTCTTTAATTTCCTTATTGGTTAAATCATATATATTTTCTTCTTAATTATCTCTAAGATAATTAATTTCTGCATTAATGATTTCATTCACATTTAAGTGTATTTTAAACATTACACTTTAAATTTAGGTTTAAATTGCATTTGGGATTTAAAATTCAAAAATGATTATTCTTTTAAACATAAGTTCCATTTTGAAGTTCACTTTATAATTCTTAAAAATGAATGTAAATAACATTTATTTCTTATATAAGGAAAGTTTTTAAGCCAATCTACTTAGTTTTATCATTTGAATCTATTAAATTTAAATACTTGGAATCATTTCCATACTAGAACATTGATTAATTAAAGTTTAATACTAAATTATTTAAAACATTTGTTAGTTAATTAATTGAATACTAAAACAATTTATATTAATTATTCTTCTTAATAGTCAATTTAAAGCTCTTCTTTAAATTTTGAAAATCAAATTATTATTAACTACAAAACTTTAATGTCAATAAATTTTATATTTAACTTAAAGTATTTACTTAATTTAAAATAATAATTAAGTGCTTAAAACATTGTTAAGCATTAGTTAAGAAAATTAAAAACTTAAGTTGTTAAACATTTATTAAATTCAAATGCTTAAATCCTATTGAAACACAAATTGCTTAACTACTTTATATTTTATTTTTTTATTTTATACTTCAGTTAGAAAAAAAACTCGAGACTTCCCCTATTTAAAACTCGAGTTACACTTCGAGTTAATCACCCCATCCTCCCGAGTTTCCTGCAGTTCTTCTTCTTCTCCCTTTTTTTTTCTTTTGTTTCTTTCCTGTAGTTTAAGTTTTACCTAAGCTATAAATTAAAGCATCAGGTTCAAAATCTATGCGCGATCAAAACCCCGAAGCGACCCACCTAAAAACTCGAGCACAACATCCTCTTCCCCAAAGTTTGCAACAACCCAGATACTACATGTGTCAGTGCACCGTGCACACCACCTGTCCACTTCCGATCGCCACCAACACCTCAAGCAAGTCGAAGGTCATCCCCAGCTCCGATTCGTACATCCCAAAACCAATAATCATTGCTACAATGAAATCGAGTCCCTGATGCGAAATCGAAGCAAAAGCCACCATCACAAAATCGCGCGCTCCTCCTCCTCTGACCACCTGAACGTCACCACCCTCCGGCCTCGTCCCTGACACACTCTCGCCTAGCTCCTCCTGAAATTTTGTGCAGCTCGATGCACGAGAGGAGGCGCGGCGATCTCATATTCACGCACCATAAAAACTAGGGTTAAAATCTTCCACGGTCAACCACCCTCGCCGCCACCACTTGTTCGCCTTCCTGATATTTTTCCCGACACCATCGATCACTCCTCCACCTCCCCGAACAACCCTAGCACCTCTAGTACCCCCGATCGCCAGAAATCCCCCAAAAACCCATTTCCGTTCAACTTCAAACTGCTACCAAACTACCCCACTAAAAATCACGAAACCCATCTTAAAAATCATCATTTTCAGTATGAATTCAAGTTATATAATTTGATTCAAGTTTCATGATATTCGCATTAATCATAAAGTTAAGATTTTCCCTGTAAAATAAATTTTTCAGATGTTATAAAGCTCTATTTTACTGATGACCTTCTCCAGATCTTAAATTAAGTATAAACAAACTTGTTTTGTTTAAACTTCAAAGTCTAATGGTGATTTAATGAAGTGAAAGTTGAATTCTAAGTTGATTTTCTTTTGCAAAGCAAAACTTGAAAGCTAAATACAGAGAGTACTCTATTAATTCACCTGCATTACATATCATTCTTGCCTATGTACTAAATAGTATTGAATTGATATTTGCACATTTCATACTTACTCAAGATGAATATTCAACAGATATATATGCTTAATCATTTAAGAGTGAGGTTACTCACAGTTTTGAAGAATGAAGATTGAGCACCCTTGTTTGAATTCCTCAGGTTTGTTTTAGTTTGAAATGGATTTTACTTCAGATTCTACTTGAAACTGAGATGAAGTAATATAAACAAAGAAGTGTGCAGGGTTGTTATTATTTCTATGTGAGGTGATATATAGGAAAAGTGTACAGGTTAATTATATATTTTAGTATAATAGGCATGGCTGAAGTATGCTGCATTAATTGTTGAGATGTATGGCATTTATTGCCTTGTACATATATACTTTCCTCTTCATACTTGTTGTTATTATTTTTATTTATTTGTTTTCTACTTGAATGTATTTGCTCGGCTGATATGTTTGCATTTTAATAATATTTTGCTCATACTTGTTGACTATGCAGTTTTGGTTTTGTGGCTGATGATACTTTGTTTATTTGTTAGCTAAGTAGATTTTTTATTTTATTTTATTTTTCCTCTTGTTTTTCCTTAACGTGCTATTGTACATTGCTTTATTACTTAAATACATTTTTATGTTGATATTTTGCAGATTTTTGTCTTGTTCATATTCCTACATACTTATACTTATATTCTTTCTTTTGTATACTTTTGTACGTTATTATCTCCTTACTTTAAAATATAAATGAAATTCTATAGTTATTGTGTTGTTTGAATTTAGCAAATTTTCGTTTATTCTTGAGTATATGTATTATCTTTTGTTATTATTATTATTATTATTATTATTAATTTAAATTGAATAAAAATCTAGGGTCGTTACACTATCGCCTAACGCACTGAGGGTAATTTGGGGTTAGCGTGAGAATCTTAAACTCTAAAATATTTTCAACTCATGGTTGCTTTGCCTATTCCTTTAAGGTAGGTCTACAACTATGCTATAGTCGGAATTCTTAGAGTCAAGTGCAAATATGACAGTGATAGATAGAAAATACGAATACTTCTCTCAATTTATCCTAATTCCTCTGATCAACTAGCCTAGCTCTGATACCAAATGTAACAAACCGTACCTCAATGGGCCCAAATTTCGACAAAAATCGAAACTCAAGTCCAATAAAGCACGAATCGTTGAATTTGTCACCTACAATAAATATAAGCATATCAGAGATCGACCAAACTAAACTCATGGGGTGAATTAATATTAGGATATAAATATTAGCAGTGGCTACTACCTCGGAATTTATAGAATTCCTAAGACATCAATTCCCTTGTCGATACCGTGCACGAGAGAGAAGACTACACCATTAACCGACCATATCCAGCTGCATTGACCTGCCTCTCTAATCTCTCTGTGCTATAGTAAGGAGGGGGTCAGAACAACATTCTAGTGACTTGAAAATCTATACACTATTTATAACATAAATTTATAAAGATAGGTTCCCATATTGTTATATCTATTATTTAAGGTAAACCTATTTTTACCATGCGCGTACGATAACATATCTACCTAAAATCTACCTAACTTATTCTAAAGGTATGACTTATGCAATTTAGCCACTTAATACTTCCCAAAATGAAGCGGACCCCCTAGCATAGTCAACGTTGGTTTTTTAGTCCTAGCTACCAAGAACTTCAAGCTCTATACATTGCTTTTTATTATATAATTGTCGTTCTACTAAAGCATCTGTGGCCCATAAAAGTATACCCATGTGAGAGAAAGTAGCCAAGCCATTTAATACCTTTATAACAAGGACTAGGCAAACGTTTGACCATTTAATACTTCAAGAGAGGCGAGTCCTCAAACAACCACTTAATAGCTTCAAAACTCCTAAAGCAGCCCCCATCATCTAATATCTAACCTCAGGTGCACTCCCTAAAGGTACAGTCTAGCTGACGTTGCTTGGAATCTTGCTTCGTCGCTTAATACATTTTAATAGGCAAAGGCAAACCCTATAAGAGTCACTTAAGACCTCAAACCTAAAGCGGACTAGTCCCGAGATACCCTCTACCGCTCTTAACCACATATATTGACCATTTAATACATTTCTAATTAAGGAAAGAGGCGAGCCCTTAAATAACCAGTTAATACCTCGCATCCTTAATGTAGGTCCTTCATTTATTTTCACGGACTAACCATTTAGTACTTCGAAAGAGGCGGGTACACAAATGACCACTTAATATCTTAAAACTTTCAAAGTAGGTTCTTCTCTTTATGACCTATACTCACAATGACATCTCACATTAGTCCTACTATTCGCTGTAACTAGTAGCTAGATTAGCTGGGCTGATTTACCCTATAAAATTTGGGGACTAAGCTCGTGTCATCGCCAAGTACTTATCATAAGAGATATCCCTATGCCTTAGCCATATTTACCGTACTCTCACACACACCTCACTGTGTTAATTGATTAGGCATATAAGAATTCCTTCCTATTTTGCCTTAACAACATTTATTCGGATTTCATAATTGGAAATATCTCACATCAGTAATAATTTTGTGCAACTGCTGGTAGCCTCTAAGTGAAAGACAGACTTCGATTGTGAAACCTAACCGACCTCACATTTTCAACCTAATAAGTCCAATTAATTAACCTAGGCTTATTATTATTATAATAATTTTATTTTTAAGTCATACTATCCTAAGCTTATTATTCTTAAATTTATTTATTTATTATTCCAAGTTGAATATTGGACTTAGCTTACTAATCCCCTTTTGTTATCTAAGGCTATATATGTACCTTAAATATTCCATTACTTACCAATTCCATTTTTAAATACATATCCATAAACGTCAACTTGTCCAATATAAATGAATATCATCTTAAGGATATTCCCTAAGACATTTATATGTTTACTAATATCCAATTAGCAATAACTATTCCGTAGTTATTACTTCAACTTCATTATTTATCAGTCCTATTAATCCATTTATCTCATCAAATTATTGCAACTCCTATGCAATTTGTTTCCCATTTATTTGAGTTACAACCTTGTAAATTTCTTTCCCATTAATTAGTTATCATAAACACAAATATCACCTGTAAGCATCCTTATTCGTTAATTTTTATTTTAATTATTGCAAGCATAGTAAATTATTTGCGAATAACTACTTTTATTAAATATAATCTAGTTATACATCTTTACTAGAATATTCTTTTCCATGCTCAACTGTTGGAATCATATCTAAAAAAATTATCCGCTATAATTTCTAAAAATAAGTCAAAAACAAAAGATTTAATTAAAAGAAAAAGATTACATCGCTTGAAATTACAAAGAATAATCTTTTTTTTTATTGAAACAGGCAGTGTAAACTACAATGAATTCATAATTTACACATCTTTTTTTCTTTTTTCTTGCATCTATTCCTTGTTAGATCAATGTTATATTTTTCTAAAAGGAAAGGAAATCAAAGTAATTTACAAATATTAAACAGACCTAAATTCCAACAATCCATAAAAAGTTTACATAGCAATCAGATTAGTGTAATAATCCAAATTCAAAACATTATTATACAACCTATTTTCAGATCTGGAATAAATTTCATTCAAATCCACATTCTAAATTCAAACTTTTGAGCTTGTATCAGGTTGTAAACAATTCTAAATCAATTCATAAACAAAAATATGTAGGCAATGTTTATTATATTAGGATTATATTCAATTTGTTGCCTACAACTCATTTACAGTTATCCAGTTAGGCATAATAATCATTTAAACACTAAGGGGATAATTTTCATATTATAACAATCCATAAAATTTCTCAGTCACTTTTAAAAAGTGCTTTAATCTTCAAATCTAAAGTAGAACGTTTCATTCAACTCCATATTCTTTTAAATCTATGAAATATGTATAAAAAGGGAATATGCATACGTTAGGATTTCAAATCTGAGAAGAAATTTGAGTTGGAAGGGAATAAAAATATAAATATGAAAATACAAATATAGATTTACCTCGAATTTATGTATTGTAAATTGATTCTCTTCCTTTTCTTTCTAATTTCTATTCTTCTAGAAAAAATATAAGAAAAAAAGGAGAGGGCTGGGTCTGAATTTATAGGCGCTAGAATCAACTAATATTTAAATTCGGGCCGTTGTGGTCTAGGCAAACCCTAACAGCTACACGTCCAGCGGTCGACCGCGTATAGGTTAATGATCAACCGCTAGTGGTCAACAGGACCAAATAATGGATCGGCCTGTGAGTCCGGACGATTAATTATAAACGTTAATTGATTATACCGAATTATTTTCATTTCAAATTTGTTTTCCGTTAGTAACTACTTCGTTTTGGCTCCGATTTCGAAACTTCAAATATAAAAATTGCTCAAATTTTCGTCAAGAAAGCAATGTGTAAGTTCTATGATCAAACTCCACCGTTTGCGCAAATTCCATTTCTGGCAACTACTAACTTTAACAATTAATTAACATAAAATTTGAGGGATGTTACAATGCCCCTTGATTGATCAGTGTTTACTACTTGACAGTTGTATCATATGTCATTACGTATATTCAGACAAAATGAAACAACACAGCAGATAAAATAACTCCTAGCATAGCTAACTTGCCTCCTGCATGTCTTTGGATGTTTTACTCTTCAACCTAGAAATCTGTAAGCATTACTCTCGAACTACTCAAATGTATATCCGAGAGTTAAAGAGGAAAAACAAAAACTTCGAATCAAATAAAAAGTCTGGTGTGAATAATAAAATGCTATCTCGAAAATAAATATCTAGTAAGACCACGGTGCTGAACAGAGAATATGTCAATCAAAATCATGCTTCCAAAATCAAATGGTTAAACAAACATAAAATAATCACATGCATGCATGCCACATCGGTAAATCTGACCAGTCTGTCCAAATCAATAAACTGGTTGTTCCTACGTCATAGCTTTCCCAAGATTACACTAACCTATATAGCAGACTCGAGCCTACAAGATATACCAAATTCTCCAAATTACCGTTAGGAGGAAACTAAAATGTCCGTCCAGACACATTTTTCTTAGTAAACGTAACTATCTGTCTATCTCATAGTTTCGCTAGGCTCACTACGAAACTAATGATTTTGCAGGCTAACAAATAACTTATCTCAATTATAGATTCTCTTCTGCGTGTAAACCTACTATTAGTCTTTACCCGTAACAAAGCCTTACGCACTGGAATCGTGGACCAATATCAACTAAGGGCTAATAGTTCAAGCATAGAACACGACCCTATACCAGTACCATTCACTACTACAATCTTACGGTTTTCTGACGGACTTTTGACGTCGTTATTGCATCGCTAAATTTTTAACGACACCATAACAAGGTTAAAACTCCATCAAATAAACCGGCGTCACTGAATTATTTGATGCCACTATGTCGTTACAAAAAAGTCAACACAATGGCATGCAAAATTTTAGCGATGGTTAAGCCAATTTTTTGATCCATCAAATGCATCGCTAATTTTAAACAATACAATTGCAACGTCCAATTTCGAATTCATTAAAGTCGTCGGACGCCTTGGCGACATCAAATTTCTATTACAAAAAAATATAAATTAATTAATTTTTGATTTCAACCATTATATTTAAACATAAAGATATTATTAGCAGCACATCTCAATTGATGCTCTACGGTTCTATGGCCAAATAGGTTATGATCCTGGTATTGTTACCGTTGAATTACGTTTTGAGTGGGTTATATTCTAATTTTCATTAATTCTGGCCGAACAATTTTAATAAGGAATTTCGTCTATAAGTGAGATGTTTGAGATATAAACAAGTTAAAAGGAGCGCTCATATATACACACACACATATATATAATAACACTGTATTATTTTATACCAGTTCAAAGAGACAACGAGGATACATAATACAACGAAAGGAAAAGTAAAACAGAAAATGAGGAGGAAATCAAAAGGAGGTGGAAACGATCACTGCCATGTCTCGAATGTGCCTTGAACAAAGTCACAGCATCCTCCACGAATGGCAAGAGTTCCCTTTTCGATACCATCTTTCACAAACGGGTATGTTTTTTAAGTTCTCAAGTGATACATTCACAGCCTCCTGTAAAGGAACGTTATAAAAACCGTTTTATATATGTCTCTGGTCGTTGTTATATATGCAGCATGTTTGGTGATTGAGATGTAAAGATGTTACCTTTTCACACTTGGTGGTGCATTGCTTTTCCAAGGACAAATCGGAGAACCGTTGTTTCACCCTTTCCTTAGCAGGTGTGCCCCACTTTCACCCAGTCTTCAATAAAATCACCGCTCATAATGCAAGTTAATTTATTAAACACTAATACTGAAAACATTAATTTAACATAAATGAGAAAAAACTTAAAGGTGCTAATCTTGATTTGGACTATACTAAATATAACAGTCAAAATTTGTGTATAAACTCTGCAGGTAGACTATCTACACTCGTTGATTTTACAAAATTGGAAAATAGTTTCATATGTACATACTTTATGCAAGTATGCATGTGTGTATTATGATAATATATAGTGTTTGTCCGTAGAATATAAGTCAACTAAGATGGATAATGATTGATAAAAAAATGTTGTTTGCCCATATAGAATATAAATTAAACAAGAGGAATAACGACTGATAAAAGAATTCTGTGTTAAGTACAAAGTAGGGCTTATTACATATGGCAACTTTATTACATATACGAGTTACAAACGGTTGTAAAACACGCTCTTACTAAAGAATGATTGGATTTAGCAATGCAAGATTATGTACACAACTTCAATATCTAAACACTGATCAACTAACAGTTTTATGCAGGACTTACCTGAAGTAGCATTGATGCCTTCGAACAAATCACCCCATCAGGCATCAAGACATTAGCAAGGGTCTTTTTCATAGAGTTTGTAGCAATTGTTATATCTTCAATACCGTCTACACTTCCCATAACAGACCATCCATCATCGACGAATCCATTAACAGCATCGTTGAAACCTCTAAAATACACAAAAACGGTAAATACTTCATCATTTAGCATCGTCAAATATTACTTTTAGATTCAAGAAATTACCTGGTCAATTTTTGGCTAAAGGTACGCAAAACAGCAGCTGCCTTCCAAGAGCATGCACTGCTTCACCGCTCATCTCTTGTGCTATTACCATTGATGTTTGTAATAATTTATCATTGTCTGTTTGAAATAATTTATCAATTTTCATTTAAATATGATACTTGATAAGTCCAACATATTCTTGATTTGTTGTCATATTAAAATGAGCAAAAGATAAATTATTACAAACATCAAGATGAAATTACATGGAGAAATAAAATAAAAGGAAAATAATAAAACATTATTATCTTAAATTAAAGAAATCGATGAAAGTATGATAATATCTGGCAACTTATTTGAGCTTTTAATTATAAAAAGGTAAAAAAATTAAACATGTTACTGCATTTTAAAACTATAAAATACTAATCAAAAAATTCGTAAAATTCCTTCTAAAGGACCTTATATATCATGCCCAGATGATACCGATAGCTTCCAACTAATCACTGGCCTAAACCTCTCTAAACAGTATTTATATTCTCGTATAAACATTGGAATGAGTATCATCATACTGTATGATTTGCAGAAGACATCTAACTGTCAGTATTTGCAAATACATAATCCCAACCAAGCTTCAATTCATATCCATTGAACGCTATTGATCTTCAATGGAAAAGAAAATGACAATACAAGAGCACAGTAGAATTATAGGCTATCAGCGCATATTTTGGAACAGATAAAACTGAAAATCAAACGCTGAACGGTTCAACTTAATAAGCAATAGAGCTGGAGATATTACTCATACAAATTTGGGGCAACTATGGAGAAGTTGTAATCAAGTATCAATCCAGAAAAAAAGACAATTAAGAGCTTACTAAGATTGGATTAAATTATTATAAATATAAGAAAAATATGAGAAACAATAGACTCACACATCCAAGGAAGGGACGAACATCATAAGCTCTCAAGCCTGACAAAGCGAAAGCCCTTAGGCAGCCATTGCGAACGTAGTGAGAAACAAGCCTTTCTTTTTCATCGTCGATTGCTTGTTTTTTTGAAATTTCAATAAAAATAGATAATCCAGAAATAAAATAAAAAAGTGAATGAAAAGGGATCAGAACCAGTTGCTTGATTTCTCCAAAAGAGAAACAAAAATTGCACAGAGTATAATCGGCGTCAATCATACGGGAAATGATCATCATTTCACCAATTTTCATTCACGATCAGCGAAACAAACCATGGAACTAAAGATGAAATCAAAAATCAAGGAATCTTAGATTTGATGGCACCTGGAGAACAAAATGATGTCAGTTGAAGGGAAAGTTGAGATAATGTATAAGGGTTAAACGAAACCCTGATTTATATCCATAAAGTTAATTGGACTGATCTATGTCTGCGGTCCAAAAATTTATTAATCATTTATTCACTTTTCCCGGGTGGTATGCTTTTGTTTGAATTAGCAAATTGTCTTCATGTCCGCTTAAAATGTTTTGCCTTTGTCTTTTTTATACATTTGATTTCACTACAGTAGTATCAATAATTTTACATTTAGTTTTCGTACTACCGAAAGTTCATAAAAACTCACTAATAATCTTATCAACAAAGAAACTATTGGTTAATAACGATGCACATGCACTAAGTATCATCACATATACCGTAAGTCCAAAAATAATATAAATTCTGTTCAACATTTAATGTTGATCATTTCAATTAAAAATTACACACATGTGTGCGTGCGCACATGTGCACATACACACACATTGTGCAACGATATCTTTACTATAACGTTTGAACAATAGTTTAAAATTATCAATTGATAAGTTTTTGCTATTGTTTTCTAGAAACGTATTGAAAAATGTGAAAGTAACATCATTAATCATAATGTTCCCCTCTATTATCAACAAGCATTGAAGAGTATTGACTCTACCTTATGTCTTGATGCTACGGAGTCTAAGATGGAACGGTCGAGACCAGTGTAACAAGCACAGTGGCAAAAGGTGGTTGCCGGATTCAAAAAAAAAGTTAGTTAATTTTGATAAAACGTTTTCAAAGGCATTCATGCTTAAATCCATTTGGTTTCTACTTACAGATGTCATTGACAACAAAATATAACAAATGGAACTTAAAGCATAATTTCTAAATAGTGATTTAGAAGTTACCTTTTGCACATCACAAGTCAAAGAAGTTTAGGAGTCGGCAGGAGGGTGATAAAGCTTCTAGAGAGTTAATGTCATTTTCTGGTGTTAATTATGTGCCTAAGAATTGGAATAATTGCTTTAGCCAAGTAGTCAAAATGTTTGGTTCGAGTCCATGTGTTGACAATGCCGGTGGCCATGAGAGCCAAGACAAAGATGTTGCAGCAATTTTTATGCCGAAAGAGTGATCCTTAACTAGAGTAGGGCACCCATAATCATTTATTATTAAAGAGTTTATAGGACTAGTTACGAGCCAAGTAGTGGTTGGATCAGCTGCATTAGCAACGGGGTAAAAATAGTGAATTTGAAAAGAAAAAAAAAACCCTCTTATTAATTTACACAAGAACTTATTTTATGTTTTATGTGAAATTTATTTTATTTATACTAAATCAAATATAATATGTTTTCAATAAAAGTGTTTATATAATATTTTATATTGTTTAACTGAACTAAAATATTTATTTTGTCTATTGATGTTCAAAACAATACAATGGTATAATTTGAAATTATTTTATTTTAATTTTATTTTTTAATATTTATTGATATTCATATTCACAATAAGAACATCACAACAATATAGATATATATAAACAATCTTAGGGGTATAATGGAAAAATTCATCGTTGTATCTTACAGTCAATAAAATGTCAATGTGGGGAAATGACATCAACAGAATAATGCCATAAAAAGATTCATACAATATTTGTTCTTATACTGATATAAACTAAATTAACATATAAATATATTTTTGGCCATTCAAAATTAAAAAAAATAGGTTTTATATTTAATATATGTTGTATGTACAACAATAAATAATCATGTGCCTTTGATTTTCAGCGATTGTTCATAATCCGACGTACGGTGATAAACTGCCAAATGGCATTTGGATGCCTGTTTTATTAAACAAAATAATGTAGTATATCGGTAAGCAAGTACGCGGAGTTTGTATGGTGGCATTAGCCATGGGAGCCAGAGGAGAATTTATGGGAGGTTATGGTAATACACTTTATTTTTTTACCACAACATATACATAATGCAATTTAATATACATATATACGTGTATTATAAAATGTAATTTAAATTCAAAATATTTGCATTTAATTGTATATATAACAAAATAATGGTCGGTTTTAAAATATCAAACAATTTAAAATCAAGAATTTAAAACATTAACTTTAAATATTAATATCTATAATATATTAAAAAAAAATATTGTTGTGATCGCCAGCAAGTATTTTTTTTTTTTTTTGGTTTTTAATTTAATTTCCAGCTTAAAATGTATTTCATTTGAAAAATTAAAAATTTTGATTTTTAAACTAATTTGACTTATAAATGTTCTTTTATTTGTTTACTTAGATGCATAATAATTTTTTTATTTAAAATATCTATATAGAATCTTATACACACACACTAATTTTTTTTTAAACCAAATTAGCGAAGGATAGTTTTTCTAATTAAACACAAAAATGCAATTTTATAAATGGTTATATATATAATATTTCGAACATATCTTTATTTTTAAAATAATTTAAATAAACATATGTAATATATATGTGTGTGTTTGTATAAAAAAAATTATTAAAATATGCATATATACGAAAAAAATTAAGTAAAAATTATGTCAAATGCGTAAAGAAGTGAACGAGGTAGTTTTGCATGAGTGTTAATGTACAAATCTATAGAATAACAATTGAGGAACATACAATTCACCATTGATGTCTTGCCAAGAGCCAAATACGTTGTTTGCTGAATGTTTTTTTCCACAGTCAGTTCGCTAAAAAATACCTTCCATCAAACATCAATATTTAGTTGAAACAGGATTTTATAAACTTCAATCAAATTTGATCTGATGAACGTAACTTGAATACTAATATATGAAATTTAATGAAAGAAAATTTATATTAGACTTGTTAAATTTTAAGTGACTGTTAACAACTAAAAGATTGCGATCAATCAAAAATATAAAAAATGAGGAATGTGGGTTTTAAACATAGCCCTCATTTTCAAAGCTACTTCAGAAGGAAAAAATAATAATAAAAAAAAATAACCTTTAGTAAGCACTGTCACACACAGCAAAAATTTGGCTGCAAGCTGAAATTTGCACATAATAAACTAAATATCAAATGGAGAATTAAACAGATACTAGATGCACAGTGAGGTTGTATCTTAATCGATATCTAGAAACCAACCTTGGTATCAAACAATATAGTGTTAGCTTTATCATGTTTTACAATACGGTTCCTTACAAAAGCATAAATTACTTTATATACTGTGTGATTTGCAGACGACTTATACCTGTCAGTATTTGCAGATGCATAATCCCAATCATGCTTCAGTTCATATCCACTGGATGCCATTAATCTTCACGAAAAAAACTCAATGACTATACAAGAGCAAATTAAAAATATAGACTATCGATGCATACTTTGGAACAGATAACACTGAAAAATTTGTTCTACATGACAAAGCACAAAGTTGGTCTTGGTCAATCATACCACTTAAGACATAGGACATAAAAAACTTCTGAAAGGTAAAGCCAGCTTGTTAACATTGTCCAAAAAACATTGAACTACACGTTAATAAGCTTGATGGGTGCATCATCTAAAATATATAAACTTCATCGCCTGCCATTGTAACACAATCAAAAAGCAGCTAACATTGGAAATCACCTCATCGTCCTTTACAGCTGAATGCAAAATGTAGTTTCACATGATTTGTTAGTAGTATATAACTAAATGAAGAAACATAGGTAATAGCAATGTACCTAGCCGAAAATTGTCCGTGTACCGAAAAGTCATGGGCATTCAGTTGAGAAGTCTGCAATGGTATACGTATTCAAAATGTTATCTAATACACCTGAAAAAATATCATATAACCAAAACTGATTGATATTAAATTTATTTCATACTAGATAACTAATAAGTCATTTGAGCTTATTCGGTACCTAGCTAGCAATTGGCTACAGCAACTGTAAAAAGAGACAAAAGTCTGATTCGCTTGGATAGGTAATGTGTGTGCGTGCGTGTGTGTCGTTACAACTAAAAAGAAAGTAGATACAAAAATCATAAAATACACAAAAAACATGACGTACAGTATGTCCTTGAATAAGAGAAATTGGGAAGAAGCGTATGTGTCTTCTTTTTCATAAAAGTGGAGAAAGCAGAAAGGCAAGTTATAGCACAACTATGATTGATGGAGACGGACTTGAATTTGCAGAGCAGAAGAAACATTTCTCATGCAGGGTTAGAAAATATTTACGCAATGTTAGATGTGGTGGATGATAAGTTAAGCAATGCATGATATGTAGGAAAAGTATAAGAGATTTTACTAAATATGGATACAACAAAAGCTATGTATCAATTTAACAAAAAAGAATGTTATATGGTTAGTGAATCAGCTATATTACAGTTAACACGTCTTCCCCAAAACTGCACTAAACCATAAAAACCCAATTACTGCAGATTGGACTACTGGCCACATTAGTATATCACTTGTGTTGAGGAACTATATAGCTTGGAGAATGTAGTATTCAAGGTGAATGGTTCTAAAGTAGAATAATTATTGTACACGATTGGATATTTTTAGGATTTAATCAATTAATCAATATATGTAGTTTTCATTAAGTATATAGAACTTATAAGCCGTTCATGTTATCTGCTCTAAAAATAATGGCTATCACAAACTTGTAATACAATGATAATGGTCAACATATTGCTGATTATTGTAGAAATACCATTCATGTTATTAACTCTAAACAAACAGGCTATCCAAAATTTGCAATATATTTACCATCTTAACATGCGTGGCTTGACACATGAATTCATGCATTATTTTGATAAATTATTAATAGCATTATTTCATCATGTTGATGAAGGTATCATTTAAGTTGTCATGCTTCTTTTTGTTTGCAACTTTTCATAGTAACCATCTTTGCTGCTTTTATTTCTGGGGCTTTGCACAGAAGGTCCCTATTTTTGGTGTTGTTATAAGAAAAGCCCCTGTGGTAAGGGGGAATTAATTTAAAGGACAAAAATTTATATATTTTTAGCCTTAAGGACATGACCTCAATATTTTAACCACAAGGACAAACATTCTTCTAAAAATTATTCAAAAGAACAAACATTCTTTCAAAATTATTCATAAGAACAAACATTCTTCCAAAACTGATACCGAACTAAAAACTGATACTTTAAAACTGCTACGGATAACTACAAACTGATACCTAAAAAATGCTATCAATAACTAAAAACTGATACCTAAAGAAAGTTGTCATTCGGGCTAAAATACTGAACGTCTGTCCTTCATGCTAAAATGCTGAAAAAATTTGTCCTTCACAATAATTTCCTGTTGTGGTAATGAGTATGTAAATTAGGTCCCTGTTTTTTCTAAATCAGAAAGCGCAAACTAACTTGCGCTTCTTTATAAAAAGTGTAAGTTAACTTGCGCTTTTCAAAAATTTGAAATTTACGAAAATTTCAAAATTTCCAAAAAACAAGTTTAAAATCAGAAAACGCACACTAACTTGAGTTTTCCTGATAAAAAGTGTAAGTTAACTAGCGCTTTTCAAAAATTTCAAAATTTTCTATAAAAATAAATTCAAAGTAAAATAATTGCAAGTTAGGTTGCATTTTCTATCAGAAAAGTGCAAGGCATCTTGCATTATTTGTTTTCAGAAATAGAGACCAAATTTACATATTCATATCTACAGGGACTTCTCTTATAACAACATCAAAAACAGAGACATATGACTCTTTTCTTGTTTATTTCTATCAAGAAACAAATTAAATATAGTAGCTTATTAATTACATATGAGTAGTTCCATGATGAAACATATCCATTATATAATATAAATAAGAAACGTTTATATTAGAAAGATAACCTAACGATATATTTGGACAATGTAGTGGAACTTGTATCCAAAATCAACTAATGTGTACTGAAATCAAACCGTATTCTCCAAATGCATTTGAAATCCTAATAGTAAAATGATCCACTAATTTTAGTTCTATACATTCGAACGATTATTAGTTCACACCTATATACGTCACATAAAAAGAAAGAGAAATTATTTCATCAGAATATTGAGTGAACAGACTTTCATTAAGTTATTATCCTAGCCTTTCTTTCTTTGACCCGTCAAAAATGATAGTGGTTTCAGAACATTGTCAAACATTAAGCCGAAATGACATGCTTACATTGCTATGTAGCACCCACCTAGCAAAAAGACAAAATCTTAGTTGCCATATGCAATAAATAAAAAGCAATTTGTATGGTGTTAAAGTTAAGTAACATAATGAAAACATTTATTCACCCTAATTAAACATCTATAAGTAGAAATAAATATTTAGACATGCCAACTGAATAGATAACTGACATTTAGCATTAGGTAATTTATGTGAGAAGTTGTATTAATCAATGAAGGAGTACTTTTCAAACATGATTTAGTCAACTGATTTTCTTTATCCAGCTAAGTGTGGAATTTCGAAGGTAATATAAGGATAAAAAAAATTGAATTTAGTTAAGTGGTTTTCTTTATTCATCAAAATGTAGAATTTATTCTGTGGAAAATAGAATGATTGCATAATTCAAAGATTAATAACCATTAAATTATGGATTGTGGTTATTCAGCAAACATAACGATTATGAAGAATGAGTAGACCTTTTTTCAAAGCAAAATCAGATTCAACACAACTATAATTTACAAAATAGATTATAAGGATTCAATTATGAACCGTCACAAAAGTAGCACCAATACAATAAAAAACAATATGCCTAACTGCAGTAATAAAAGTCTCAACTCCACCTCACTTTGCAATCGTAGAAGAAGTGTGCCAACGGACGTGCATCGATAAATTGTAGAAGTTAAGAGGGGTGACTCAACAGCTATAATTGAATCGAATGTGAAAACAGTAGAGAAAACAATGGAGAGGAAAAGCAGAAGATTAGTTAGGGTTTTGATGGAGCAGGATAAGCGGGGTACGATTTAGTAATTTTCACAATAGAAAGGAATAAAAAATTGCAACCTTCATGTTCTTATAAAGTTATCCAAGGTATGAGGGCTTAGATTAGCGGACGGCTTTACTATACTCTCCTCGAGAGCTAAACGGCCTGCCAGGTTCTCCTGGGTTTTCAAAAAATTGCAACCTTTCAGTTCAACACTCTCACAACATATGGTTAAGTGAAATTAAAGAAGGCTTCAGAACTAAGAAAACCAAACACGGTATTAAACTATTAATAGTACGGTATATATGAAGTAAAACAACACCTACATGATTTATAACTATCTAACCTTGTGTTTACTAATGTGATTTGGTATTTCCATACATGCTTTAATGTTTGAGTTGTTTTAATATTTACTAAGAACATAGAGTCACCTGATATTATCATAATTTTAACGATTTCTTTGATTTCAGATAATAATAATTTAATCTACTCGTTTAATTTTATTTCCCAATGCAATATCACCTTGATGTTTGCAATAATTTATCATTGCTCATTTAAATATGATATTCACTTAATAAGTGCAACTTATCTCTTGATTTGCTGCCATACCAAAATGAGCAAAAAGTTAATTTTTACAGACAAAGAGATGATACTACATAAAAAAAATAAAATTAAATGAACATAAGAAAACATTAATATCTTAAATTAAGGAAATCGATAAAGACATGATAACATCAGGTGACTTATTTGAGCTTTAAATTACATCATAGGAATAAAATTAAACATGCTACTGCTTTTTAGAACAATAAAAAACTAACCTTAAAATTCCTTCTAAAGGACCTTATATGTCATGATGAAGAGATTTCCAA
This sequence comes from Allium cepa, assembly GCA_030765085.1. Classification (NCBI taxonomy): domain Eukaryota; kingdom Viridiplantae; phylum Streptophyta; class Magnoliopsida; order Asparagales; family Amaryllidaceae; genus Allium; species Allium cepa. The sequence goes on from CM060945.1 coordinate 445,428,319, forward strand.
CTAATCATCGGCCTAAACCTCGCTAGACAATATTTATTTTTTTGATAGCATAAGATCTACTTCATCCAAAAAGAGTACTTTTTTATGTATGGGTAGAACCCATGAACCTCTAAACAATATTTATCTTCTCATCTAAACATGTAAATGAGTTTCATCCTAGTTATCAAGTAATAGTAAATTATTAATATCTTGTATTAAACCTTGCTTCAATTGCTACTCCAAACCCATTAAAACTGCCAAATTTGTAAATTAGTTCAATTAATATAAAACTAAATAGTTTAATTTAATCCACAAATTATCAAAAGCGTTTAACTTTAATTGATCCTACCTACACAGATATTCCAAAAAATTTAGTTGCCATCTAATTTACAAATGAATTTAAAACCTGGACTGGAAATACAAACAAATGCAACTTATCTTAATACATAAACAAATCACAAAAGCAAACCATTTGGATTCTCTAACCAGAAATTACAACTTAACAAAATAAAAACTAGAAAATCCACCTTTTACTACTCCACGCAATAAATTTTATATTTATAAATTTATCACGATAGGCATTAAAGACTAACCCATTTGTTTTTATCTCCCAAACAAGATGCAAATATCATATTTAGTTGAAAGTTATTTTCCACAGACAGTTCATTAAAAAACAACTTCAGTTAAATATCATATTTAGTTGAAACAGGAATCCGTAAACTTATATCAAATATGACTTGATTAACATAACTTGAATACCAATATGTGAAATTTAATGAAAGATAAATATTATTACATTGGTTGAATTTGAAGTGATGGTTAACAACTAGAAGACCGATCAATCCAAAAAAGAAGAAGAAAACCCTAAACGGGTTTATCGCCATTCGCCTAAGGAAGGGTAGATGCATAAAGATTTGACAAGTATTTTCAGAGCTACTTCAAAAAAAAAACCTTAGCAAGCACTGTCACACACAACATAATATTTGGCTGCTAACAGAGATCTGCACATTGTAAACTCAAAACCAAATGGAGAATTAAACATATACTAGATGCACAGAGTTTATATCTTAATCGATACCTAGAAACCAAAATTCGTATCAAAAAATTTAGTTTTAGCTTTATCATGATTTGCAATACGGTCCCTAACAAAAGCATAAATTACTTTATATACTGTGTGATTTGTAGATACCTGTCAGTATTTGCAAATACATAATCCCAACCATGCTTCAGTTCATATCCAGTGGATGCCATTAATCTTCATGGAAAAAAAGCCAATGACAATACAAGAGCGTGGTAGAAATATAGGCTATCAGTGCATACTTCGGAACAGTTAACACTGAAAATCAAGCACTGAGCACCGCAATTCAGTAAGCAACGGAGCTGGAGATATTACTCATACAAATTTGGGGCTACTACGGAAAAGAGCTTACTAAAATTTGATTAAATTATAAATATAAGAAAAACATGAGAGAAAATAGTCTCAGACATCCAAGGAAGGAATGAAAATCATATGCTCTCAAGCATGGCAAGGCGAAAGCTATTAGACATGCTTTTCTTTTTAATCATGGACTGCTTGTTTATCTTAAAATTTCAATAAAAATGGATAATCAAGAAATAAAGTAAAATGGTGAATGAAAAGGGATCAGAACCGTTGGCTTGATTTCTCCAAAGAGGAACAAAAATTGCGCAGCGTATAATCGGCGTCGCTCATACGGGGAAGGATCATCATTTCACCCATTTTCATTCACGATGAGAAAAAGAAAACCACGGAATTACAGAAGAAATTAGAAATTAACAAATCCTGATTTGAAGGCGTCTGGAGAAGACCACGATGCCAGTGGAAGGGAAAGTTGAGAAAAACAAAGAAGGGCTAAGACGAAACCCTGAATTATACGCATCGAGTTAATGGGTTGGACTGGACTATGTCTATGGTCCATATATTTGTTAATTATTTGTTCGTTTTTTGCTGGGCGGACCGGTTGCCTAATTATATTCATGTCCACTTCTAATGATTTGCTCATCTTTTTTAGGCATTTCATTATAGAAAGCATCAATAATTTTACATTTAGTTTTCAAAACACCTCAAAATTGATAAAAGTTCAGTTATAATCTTTATAATTTAAAACAAAAAATTATTGATTAATACCGATGCACAGGCACAAAATATAAAAAAACGAAGCAGTAGCAACAATTACTACTACTTAATCATTATTCCTAAATAATTTAAGGTCGGCTAGAAATGCAACTCAAAACTAAATGACAAAGTCAATTTAAAAGTAATGATAACAATATTAAATTTACACACACACGAGTACTTTGGTACGTGTGATGCGTAGAAGGAATTGGTGTTATAAAACAGTATTTGTAAGATTTCTTTTAATGTTACGAAATAACTTGATATGTACGGAATGCTGTGTTTTCCATGTGCATACATGCACAACTTAACCATTTATCAAACTATGAATGAGACTAAGTTATTTTAGAAAATAATTAATCGAGTAAAGAAAGTAATCATCCATTACATCAATATGCAGAGAAATGTAATAAATATTAAAATTATCATTTCAATAGCTTGGAACTTTAAAAATTTGCAACATCTCTATTTTGGAAAATTATAAAGTAGTATGTTAATATGTAAGGAATTTTTTCTTTTTAACTATAAAGGTCACACCTCACATGAAACTTATTTCCTCACGATCGCTCAATACTTATTGAACACCTCACATGAAACTATAAATGGATACGGACGGATGTTGAATAATTATCCTATCCGCTAATGACCAATAAGTCAAGAAATATAGATATAAATTTTAAGTTTAACATACATTTTCTTCAATCCAATTGATTATAAAAGTGTTTAATATAAACAAATATGGCGATAATAAACAGTTTTGAGCAGTTAATAAGCATAAAGTGCATATAATATAAACTGCTAACTTAATAAAAAAAATAAAAAAAATATTTTATTATACTAAAATACACATAATTTATACTATAATCTTGACAAAGACCGAATGGATAATTTTCGGACGCGGATGTCTTCGTATCCGCATCCATTTTTTTGGATATTGGATATTATCCGCTTTTCAGATATGGATGCGGACGGATTTCAGATTTTTCGGGTATCCATTGACAGCTCTACCTATATTTCCTTTGAATGACTGTGAATTTCAATAACGTTGACATGTGACCAATAATAAAAGAGTTTTTTTATCGTGGACCTAACATTTGATAATTACTTATTTTTATGTGTAGAAACTTCAAGCAAAGGCGTATTCAGCAGTAATGAAAGGTTAAGGCTTTTAATGTTAGCTATGCTTTTTAATTTTGTTACTTAACCTTAATTACTTTTGATGTGAGAGCTTTGTGACCAAAAATCACCCACACCTTATACTTTTGATGTGAAAAGATTTTCAAAATGATCCAAACAAATTAGATATGATTTTCAGTCTTCTTACCATGCAAAAAAATTCTCTACACATTGTTCATTTCATAATTTATAATTATAACTTATTCAGTGCGCTGTTTTAAATAACTTTTAAACTTTTTAAATTTGAGGAGGTAAATATATTTTAAGCGTATATGTTCAAATTGGCGGTCGCTGGAACGGTATATGTTAGTGGATCCAAAAAGCCAATTCTCATTTCATTTTTGTAGCATAAATGAACTATATAAATAAAAATGGCCTTAAACCAAATAACATTACTGCAAAAAGTAAAATCCACATGAACTCGAAGAAGTCATTTTGTGTATAAATTTGGTTATTCTGCAAGCACCAAAGGGAAATAAATAGCTTAATCTAACATGTTGGATAGTAACAAAAAGGGTGTGTTGTTACCACCTTAAAAAAATTGAGAGGTGGATGAATGTCCAGTGACTATGATCCCATGAAAGAGAAATAATATTGTCATCTTATTTTCGTAAAATGTAAAGAGGTATTACCACTTCAGCTTATAATTACTAAAGTATGATGCCATTGTTGTTCCTAAAAATGGTTTGTTGTGGGAAAATAACAATCTAAGAAGCATGTTATTCTATAGCACAACATCCATTCAACATCCATTACATTCTTAATCGTATAAACAAACAATTATATATTTACATCATAATATAACAAACATGATCCTCCTTTATCCACCAAAACAATGTTCACCATCCCCCGCCCACCTCTTCATCCTTTAAGGGTATGACAAGATGTAAAGGGAGTGGTGGATGAATGATGCCAGCAGTATGGAGAAGCAAGGCTGGGAATAGACGTACGGCAAGCAGTTCAGGGAGGTGCATCTGACATGGCAAAGAATGGTGTACACGCATACTGGAGCTGTGGGAAAACATATCTAATCTTCGATTTGGTATTCAAGTAGGAAGGGAAGAAGACCATCATGAGGCACATCGTTGCACGTGATCCGATCAAGGTGAGTGTTCCAGTTAGCATTTCTTTTACCAACTCTGTCCAAAGTCAAATATATCAGGTAAAAAAATGGACTAAAACTATTGCTATCACTCTTTCTTTCCTCAATAATTAAAATTGTACAATTGTTCGTTGACATTTTACCATCTAAATTGTTGAAAAAGCAATTAAAGATTGCGATTTAAATCAATGGAGAATGGGTTGATTTGATAGTTCTTTAATGAACTGATAATAATCGATGTAGGTATACTATATATGTGACGACCCGGAATTTTCGAGCACTTAAAATCGGAATATTTAATTGATTTTAAATATTCAATAGAGAAATCTTAACTTGAATTACAAATATCGCTATTTATTTGATAATTAAATTATTGAATTAAATAATTTGAAATTGGATAAATTATTGAATCTAGAGTTTGAAGCCTGTTAAAAATAATTTGAAGGCTTGTAAAATTCATATTTATAATACTGAAGGTAATCGAACTTTTAAAATGAAATTTGGAACTGAATTGTTCAGTTTTGAAATTTCATCGTTTAAATTGAATTTAAAAATAGCCTTCCGACGGACAGTCTCGGAATTAGACGAAACCAGTTCCATTGGGTCTGTAATATTGAATTATTATCGAATTTCAAATTTCGTTTTGATCGGAGTCATTGTGTGAGCGTACAATAAATGAACACGTTGAAAATTAAATTAAAAAAAGCATTATTTAAATCAAATCAGGTTTAATCAGAGCCACCCTAGTATTTGATTTTCGTCGACCTAGATGTCTCCTCTTCTCGGTTAAACACGCTACCATCTTTTCGTGTCCCCGTTCTTCAAAACAAAGAAATTATAATGGCTGCCCCTTGTTTTCCTTCGATTTAAATTGGAATATATCGAACAAATCTCCTCTCCAAATCAAATAAATGAAATCCAGTAATGGCATCCTCATCCCCAGAACAATCGCGCCTTGGTTTTCTTCTTTCCTCCTTTCATTTCGAAACGAGGCTGACTCCTTCGTTTAAAAAAAAAAAATCGAAACTTTAATCGATTTCCCAGCCATCTGCTCGCGTTCATTTTCCGGGGATGGGAATTGGAAGCTCGCGATCAGGACTTGTTCGAACGGTGAAATTTGTGGCTTGTGGAGGGGAACTCGAACGATTGAATCGAGTTTCTCGAGTCGAAGGCAAATGGAGTGGGCTTTTCAATCTCGTGTAGGTTTTTGACGAGCGACAACGGTGAGGTGTGGCACTGCGAGCAATGGGATTCGAGAGCTTGAGGAGTCGTGGGTCTCGATCGACCTGGGTTTCGATCGAAGGACGATCGATCACGACATTAGGGGTTGCGACTTCGGTGCCGCCGTGACTTGGATTGATCTTGGTCGTGTGTGTTCGAACAGCCGGTAGGGTTTGGAACAGTGAGGTAAATCCCTGTGCTGTTTTTTTTTATTTAAAATGAATATAAATATATATAATTCTTTTATTCAGTATACATTCACAGGAAGCAAGAAAGAAAATGGAAAATAGTTATGTTTTTAGGACACATTTATATATATGAAGTTTGAATCCAGATTTTTGTTTCACAAACTTATACACAGTAGAGAAAAAGATTACTGTTTTAATTTAATAAGATAAACAGTAAAACAGAAGATACTATTTATACGTGATTTTGGGAAGTGTATAGGAATTTAAAATATTGAAAGCGAGTATATAAAAATTGGATAGATTGTTTTTATAGTGGAGCTTCAGAGAAAAACTAAATATATAAATATACATATTTTCATCCACTCAGTTAAATTTTAAATAATGGAAATTAATTTGTTTATTTAATTATTTTAGTTAAAGATAATTTATTAAAGGGAATTTAGTTTTGAATTAAATTCTTAGAGAAATTAACTAGTGAATGGAAAATTTATAGTTCGATAGTTCGAATACTAATAAAATCCTATAATGCTTATACAAGGTCATAAACAATGGAAACGTGCCGGGTTGGACAGAGTTGCAAAACAATATTAAAAGGTGAGTTAACCTCACTCAGTTAAACTTAAATTTAGATTTAAATGATTAAATTTAAATAATTATTTGAATGGTTGAATTGATTGATGTGATATAGTATGGTATATTTTGGGGTTGGTACTTGTGTTGTGCTAACGTCTGTGGATGCAGGGAAAACAGGTTGGAGGGATCCATCTGGACCCCTCAACATTTATATAAATTATTTAATACCCCTGTTGTGATTATTTTATATTCTGTGATGAATATTATTGATTTTTTTGGTAATCAGAATACTGGATGCTACGGTTTACTTGAATATATTCCGGAGCATTTAGAAATCAAAATATATATAGAATTGGATTTTTGAAAGAAAAATAAAGAAGTGAATTTGTAAGTAAAATAATTATGGAAATTTGAATAAATTTAAGTATGAATGGAAAAAGAAATAAAGTAACATAAGAATTTCTAATAAATAAATCTTGAATATAGAAAGGGTAATTTTGAATAAACAGAAGATTGATGAATTTTAAACTTCAGTATTTCCATTTTAAAGGACTAAAACATTTATTTAAAATTTAAGATTCAAATTATTGAAAAAAACAATAAAGAAGAAATTTGAAAGAAGCTGAAATTGGTATATTTCAGTTAAATGGTATAAAATCAAACGGAAAATAATAATAATAAATATAAAGTCCATAATTAATGAATTTTGAGATAAACTAATAAGTAGAGAAATTTATTTCAAAAGAAATAAATTGGGAATCAATTTGGAAAATTGATTTAAGTGATTGAAGTTGGAATTCTCCCTGGATTACCAAGTACGTTTTCAAAGTAAATTTTAAATATAAGTTAAAAGATTAAAAGTTGTTTTGAAAAGCAAGTTTTGGGAAATTTCTTATTTCAAGTATTTAAATTCTAAAGTAAGTATTTTCTCTTAATCTATTATAGTAGCAATTATTTAAAGAATGACTTAATACTATGTTTTTAAAAGTATAAATCTAGTTGTATATTTATTAAGTAATCTTATTTTCAAATATTCATATAGTATGTATTTTTAACAAATTATTGAAGTAATTTAACTTAAACGTTTTAAAGTATATTTCAAAGTATTAAATTAATTTAAAACTCTAGTTTTGTGCATGGTGATTTCAGTGGAGATAGAAAATATTTGAGAAAGTTTATTCTGAAAAGAAAGATGGTTTGAAACTGTTTTCAAAGGATTGAAAATAGAAAATATATCTTGTGAAGATATTTTTGGGAATAATAAATAATTTGGAAAATTATTTATTTTTGGATGGTTCTTTGTGAATATAAATTGATAGTTAAATAACCGACTATCAATATTGGCCAAATGCGCTAATCGTTTCGAAGAGACCGGGATCGAGATTTATTTCTCGAAATCCACTTCGATCCGGTTTGTACGTTTTCGTGCGAAAAACGTGTTCAGAGTCGAAGATGGAGCAGTGGAGTGCATGTGCTAGTCGCTACTAATCCTGAGGATATTTCCAAAATGGATGTAGTAGGAATAGTGCCTTCGGTTCCGTTCGAGCCCGGGACGGACTTGTATGGATGAATGCTTTCGAAACATCGTCAGGCGGACGACGGGCATTCTAAGGGATATCGTTCTAAAGGTAACGTTTAGCCTTAAGCCTCATCAACCGGGAATGACTGAAAATCAGGGGATATGCAGCAAGGCTTCGTGGGTAGCACCCACTGGAGAGTAAGGTCATTCCTGTCTAGATGTCCCTTTTTATTTCGGCTTAGTGGTGCGGTTGCTGATCCCAACCGTGGGGTGATCTTATTCGGAACTGTCCAGTAAGGGACGGGTCCGTCCTTGTGTTGCAGGGGATGAAGGGAGTAATCCTCGGTACGGTGATCTAGGTCCCATACTGTGATAGGTGATACCCCAGTGCCTAGTCATTGTTGGAAATCCATTCTCCATACGTGCCTGTACGGTTTTGATTGTGCCCAACTATTGCTGAAACGTGAGATGCAAGCATTTCAGCTAGATTCTATTTTACTTGCTATAGACACTATTATAATATCAGAGAACTTTAATATAAAGTGTTTTAGCTATCGTAAGGTAAAAACCCGACATGTTTATTTGTGGCGTGGTCTTACGAGATGCTTTTGTTTCCAAAAGGATTTTGAAACTTTAATAATCAATTGAGTGTGGTTTTCTCACGCTGGTATTCCAGACTGACTCGGGTGTTATTTAACTATAATGCTCGGGTCAGACCGAGTATTATAGGATACAGGATGATGATGACGTGGAGCTCAGGAGACGAGCTGGATGGCGATTCGTACTTACGTACTTGTTTATACATCTATATTCCGCTGTGTTGAGTAGCTGTGTATCCAGTTGTATATTATGGATGTTGAGTTGTGATTGGTGTACTCTGATGATGTATGTATAAAACAGACATATTGTTCTTTTGTGTAAAGATCTGTTAATATATATTATATTTATTCCGCTGCGATGGTTAGATTCTGGTGTTGTTTGTTTGTTTTTCTCTTCATCTACCTCTTCTTCTTTAACCAAAATGGTTCGTATTTCTATGCAACTTGAGTTGATTTATGTAGAATAGTGTGACTCAAGGGGTACGGATTTGCGGGTTGTTACACTTGGCATCAGAGCTTAGGTTGGTGATAACCTTGGCTCTGGTGGGAAAATTACTCAATTAGAGTCCGTAGTACTCTAAAATGAGTTTGAGCGTATTAATAGATATGAGTGCGTATTTGTTAATGGATATAAAAATGGTTTTATATTGTATTGATTGGTTTATTGAGTGGCATATGAACCTTCGTTCGGCACAGTCTGGACAACTGTATCGAAGGGGTTTCTAAACACTTGAATAGGACATTTCGGCACAATATTGTTTTTGAATGTGGGTGAATGAAATAATTTTACCCAAAAATATATTTTGATATAAAGAAAAGTTTTTGTAAACTATTTTAGCTAATCTATGGTTGCTTGGATGTTAGGAATGATAATATTAAATTATTATCATTGTTGTGTAAGAATTTAACTAGAAATTAAAATATAACCAAAGGTTAAGGAAATAAATTCGATTATAACATGAAATTTATAAAAATGAATTATGAATGTAATTTATAAATTGAAATATAATTAAATAAGAATGTGTATGAGCATAAGCTATGCAAATGAATTATAGTAAATTTGATTTAAGCAGGATTTGAAAATTTAAAATCCCGGAGATTTTGGAAGTGTTTGTTGAAGTGTTTTGAAGATAAAAATAGCATTGTTGTTTTAAAGGTATTTCTGAAAGGAAATTTGTTTTAAATGGATTTTGAAAGTGATATGCATTGAATTCACTTTAGTCGCTGGAAAATAATCCTGGTGATGACTGCGCAGCATCATCAATATTCATTTTCGAGTCTCTAAGTGACAGAGTGCAGCCAAAATGATTTGTTTAGAAAAACTTGTTTATTTCTTTGAAATTTCAATGGAAATTTGTTGGAAATAAAATCCAGGGTTGGTTTAAAATTTTGAGAAGTGGGATTGGAAGCCCAAAGTAAATATTTTTGGTGAATTGGAAAATGAAATGATAAAAAAAATGTTTTTAAAACTAAATGAAGTGAAATTTGGAATTAAAAATCAAGTATGGAACTATAAATAGGGGAGAACTAATTTGATAATAAATTAGTTAGTGAAATGTGTAAATGGAGTTCAATGTAGTTAAATAGAAGCGGAATGGTAAGCTAATAATGAAGATTGGAAATAAAACTCAAGTTATAAATCCAATTCGACTTGAATTGTTAGTGAAGTAAATGTAATTGAATTGTGAGTTTATGGAATTGGGTGGTAAATTAAAAATGGATAGTGAATCTAGAACTTGAGTTGTAAATTAAAATTTAACTTGAAGTGTTAACAAATTAAATATAATTGGGAATGTATCGAATAAAAATGAAATTTGATTAAAATAGAAATGGTATGCATTGCAAATAAAATCCAACTAAGTGGAAATAAATTGGAAATGGCTATGTAAGCAATTGAATGAGTTAAATCTGGTAATTTAAATTTTGTAATAACTGGTCAAACGAAATTGTAGATTAAAATGAGATTTAAATGAGAGAGAATTAAGTTGAATAGAAGAAAAAAAAATTTACTTGTAAAATGAAAATGAGCTTAAGTATAAAAATTTGAATAAATTGAAGTAAATCAACTTAAGCTAAAAAGATGGAAAGGAGTTGAATTGAATTCAACTTAAACTAAGTTTAATGTTATTGGATTGGATTTAAATCAAGTAAAGATAGATAATATTTAAGGAAATGAAAATTCATAATGGAATTAGTTTTGAACTCGAGTTAAATAAAATAAATTGGATTATCAGAGGAATGGTTGAATTGTAAATAAAATGCAAGTAAGTAGAAATGATTTGAAGTGGCATTGTTATTAATATAATACAATTCAGAAATAAATTATTGGATGTGAATAAGAATTGATATTGGATTCAATAAATATACCAATTAAATTAAAATGGAATGGAGTTAAAAATATTGAATTGGAACCCATTCAAATTGTTGGTAAAACTTAAGCTATTCTTTATTCACATGGATATTGGCAAATCTGCATAAAATAAATCGTCATTTGACGTAAGTAAAGAGAATTACGATTCTATAAGTTGTTAGAAGTTAAATAAATTGATTTTCAGATCAACTGAATTAAATATGAGTTGTTTTGCCAAAATGAATTGAATGAAAGAAATTTAGTGGTAAACCATTTGAATTGAATGAAGTTGTATATAAATAGGTTGTGAGCAATTTAAATTAATGTTGGAACCCTCTAAAATTGCTTATAAGTGTTGTTTAATCTACATGGCTTATTAGAACTAGAATGTTTGCTAGTTAAATATGTAAAATATTGTTAAGTTACATGATTTTGGCACTTACATGTTTAAATTGAGTAAGTACTGGTTTGGGGAAGCCGTTTGGCTGGATTTGGACGCGCAAATTGCAAATTAAATAAGCCGCTTGCTTTTAAATGCTAAATAAAGGTACGCTTACGCAAAAGAATTCAAAATAGGAGATATGAACTGTATATATTGATAAATATTGTGATTTCCGGCCTGAGGCCAATGTATATATATATCTGTGTATCCTGCGATATCGCAGAAGTCCCTCCACAAAGGAGACTCTGCCAAAAATTTTCAGAAATTTTGGGAGTTAGAATATTTTTGGAAACTTTTAGAAATTTTGTTAACGATGAAACAATTATAAACTGAAAATTGAAATAAATTAGTGAATGCAACTAATTTAAAGTAATGATATGAATCAACTATAAATGGAAGATAAAAATTCAATATTTCGAATTAAGATAAATTGAATTCATAAGGAAATGAGAGGATCAATTTAAATAGAAACCGATATAAACTGAAGTGGTAAGGTGAAAGTAAATATAAGAAGCATATAAAATACTTATTCTAAACTTAAGAAAGAAATGGTGATTTCTCAATTGGAAATCGATACTGCAAATATATTCTAAGTTGACATTTGAATGAATAAGTATTGACAATTATAAGGAAGTCGATAAAATGTTTTTGGGAATATTGTGATTGGATATTAGTGCTAAGCAGGATATGCAGGTATTATAAAGGGAAAGGAAATTGATATTTTGATTCCGAAAGATAAATTTGAAATGCTCGACAAAAGGTATGTATTTAAATTTCGGTATGAAATTTGATTGGGTTTTTGGATTGAGCCACTTGGCTTTTTGTTTTCTTTTTGGATTTGGGAGGCCGTAGAGCCATTTTGTAGTTGTACCGAGCTAGCCGCGCAAAGGAGACGCTGGCGAAATTTTTCGGAAATTTAGGGAGTTAGAAAAATTTTGATAATTCAAAATTTAGTTTAAAGTTGAAACTTGAATGGAAAAACAAATAGTATAGTTTGAAACTATGGGAGAGTTGAGAAGTTAATAAGAATGATAATGGGTCATTTATAAAAAGATAGTTAGTTAGATGTTGAATTGGTTGGTTTTGGGAATAAGTAAACGGGTATTGGACCATTCTTCCTAACTAGTAATTTCGGGGACGAAATTCTTTTAAGTGGGGAGGAATGTGACGACCCGGAATTTTCGAGCACTTAAAATCGGAATATTTAATTGATTTTAAATATTCAATAGAGAAATCTTAACTTTAATTACAAATAACGCTATTTATTTGATAATTAAATTATTGAATTAAATAATTTAAAATTGGATAAATTATTGAATCTAGAGTTTGAAGCCTGTTAAAAATAATTTGAAGGCTTGTAAAATTCATATTTATAATACTGAAGGTAATCGAACTTTTAAAATGAAATTTGGAACTGAATTGTTCAGTTTTGAAATTTCATTGTTTAAATTGAATTTAAAAGTAGCCTTCCGAGGGACAGTCTTGGAATTCGACGAAACCAGTTCCATTGGGTCCGTAATATTGAATTATTATCGGATTTCAAATTTCGTTTTGATCGGAGTCATTGTGTGAGCGTACGATAAATGAACGCGTTGAAAATTAAATAAAAAAAAACTTTATTTAAATCAAATCAGGTTTAATCAGAGCCACCCTAGTATCTGATTTTCGTCGACCTAGATGTCTCCTCTTCTCGGTTAAACACGCTACCATCTTTTCGTGTCCCCGTTCTTCAAAACAATGAAATTATAATGGCTGCCCCTTGTTTTCCTTCGATTTAAATTGGAATATATCAAACAAATCTCCTCTCCAAATCAAATAAACGAAACCCAGTAATGGCATCCTCATCCCCAAAACAATCGCACCTTGGTTTTCTTCTTTCCTCCTTTCATTTCGAAACGAGGCCGACTCCTTCGTTTAAAAAAATCGAAACTTTTAATCGAATTCCCAGCCATCTGCTCGCGTTTATTTTCCGGGGCTGGGAATTTGAAGCTCGCGATCAGGACTTGTTCGAACGGTGAAATTTGTGGCTTGTGGAGGGGAGCTCGCGCGATTGAATCGAGTTTCTCGAGTCGAAGGCAAATGGAGTGGGCTTTTCGATCTCGTGTAGGGTTTTGACGAGCGACAACGGTGAGGTGTGGCACTGCGAGCGATGGGATTCGAGAGCTTGAGGAGTCGTGGGTCTCGATCGACCTGGGTTTCGATCGAAGGACGATCGATCGCGACATTAGGGGTTGCGACTTCGGTGCCGCCGTGACTTGGATTGATCTTGGTCGTGTGTGTTCGAACAACCGGTAGGGTTTGCAACAGTGAGGTAAATCCCTGTGCTGTTTTTTATTTTATTTTTATTTAAAATGAATATAAATATATATAATTCTTTTATTCAGTATACATTCACAGGAAGCAAGAAAGAAAATGGAAAATAGTTATGTTTTTAGGACACATTTATATATATGAAGTTTGAATCCAGATTTTTGTTTCACAAACTTATACACAGTAGAGAAAAAGATTACTGTTTTAATTTAATAAGATAAACAGTAAAATAGAAGATAATATTTATACGTGATTTTGGGAAGTATATAGGAATTTAAAATATTGAAAGCGAGTATATAAAAATTGGATAGATTGTTTTTATAGTGGAGCTTCAGAGAAAAACTAAATATATAAATATACATATTTTCATCCACTCAGTTAAATTTTAAATAATGGAAATTAATTTGTTTATTTAATTATTTTAGTTAAAGATAATTTATTAAAGGGAATTTAGTTTTGAATTAAATTCTTAGAGAAATTAACTAGTGAATGGAAAATTTATAGTTCGATAGTTCGAATACTAATAAAATCCTATAATGCTTATACAAGGTCATAAACAATGGAAACGTGCCGGGTTGGACAGAGTTGCAAAACAATATTAAAAGGTGAGTTAACCTCACTCAGTTAAACTTAAATTTAGATTTAAATGATTAAATTTAAATAATTATTTGAATGGTTGAATTGATTGATGTGATATAGTATGGTATATTTTGGGGTTGGTACTTGTGTTGTGCTAACGTCTGTGGATGCAGGGAAAACAGGTTGGAGGGATCCATCTGGACCCCTCAATATTTATATAAATTATTTAATACCCCTGTTGTGATTATTTTATATTCTGTGATGAATATTATTGATTTTTTTGGTAATCAGAATACTGGATGCTACGGTTTACTTGAATATATTCCGGAGCATTTAGAAATCAAAATATATATAGAATTGGATTTTTGAAAGAAAAATAAAGAAGTGAATTTGTAAGTAAAATAATTATGGAAATTTGAATAAATTTAAGCATGAATGGAAAAAGAAATAAAGTAACATAAGAATTTCTAATAAATAAATCTTAAATACAGAAAGGGTAATTTTGAATAAACAGAAGATTGATGAATTTTAAACTTCAGTATTTTCATTTTAAAGGACTAAAACATTTATTTAAAATTTAAGATTCAAATTATTGAAAAAAATAATAAAGAAGAAATTTGAAAGAAGTTGAAATTGGTATATTTCAGTTAAATTGTATAAAATCAAACGGAAAATAATAATAATAAATATAAAGTCCATAATTAATGAATTTTGAGATAAACTAATAAGTAGAGAAATTTATTTCAAAAGAAATAAATTGGGAATCAATTTGGAAAATTGATTTAAGTGATTGAAGTTGGAATTCTCCATGGATTACCAAGTACGTTTTCAAAGTAAATTTTAAATATAAGTTAAAAGATTAAAAGTTATTTTAAAAAGCAAGTTTTGGGAAATTTCTTATTTCAAGCATTTAAATTCTAAAGTAAGTATTTTCTCTTAATCTATTATAGTAGCAATTATTTAAAGAATGACTTAATACTATGTTTTTAAAAGTATAAATCTAATTGTATATTTATTAAGTAATCTTATTTTCAAATATTCGTATAGTATGTATTTTTAACAAATTATTGAAGTAATTTAACTTAAACGTTTTAAAGTATATTTCAAAGTATTAAATTAATTTAAAACTCTAGTTTTGTGCATGGTGATTTCAGTGGAGATGGAAAATATTTGGGAAAGTTTATTCTGAAAAGAAAGATGGTTTGAAACTGTGTTCAAAGGATTGAAAATAGAAAATATATCTTATGAAGATATTTTTGGGAATAATAAATAATTTGGAAAATTATTTATTTTTGGGTGGTTGTTTGTGAATATAAATTGATAGTTAAATAAACGACTATCAATATTAGCCAAATGCGCTAATCGTTTCGAAAAGACCGGGATCAAGATTTATTTCTTGAAAACCACTTCGATCCGGTTTGTACGTTTTCGTGCGAAAAACGTGTTCGGAGTCGAAGATGGAGCGGTGGAGTGTAAGGGCTAGTCGCTACTAATCTTGAGGATATTTCCAAAATGGATGTAGTAAGAATAGTGCCTTCAGTTCCGTTCGAGCCCGGGACGGACTTGTATGGATGAATGCTTTCGAAACATCGTCAGGCGGACGACGGGCATTCTAAGGGATATCGTTCTAAAGGTAATGTTTAGCCTCAAGCCTCATCAACCGGGAATGACTGAAAATCAGGGGATATGCAGCAAGGCTTCGTGGGTAGCACCCACTGGAGAGTAAGGTCATTCCTGTCTAGATGTCCCTTTTTATTTCGGCTTAGTGGTGCGATTGCTGATCCCAACCGTGGGGTGATCTTATTCGGAACTGTCCAGTAAGGGACGGGTCCGACCTTGTGTTGCGGGGGATGAAGGGAGTAATCCTCGGTACGGTGATCTAGGCCCCGTACTGTGATAGGTGGTACCCAGTGCCTAGTCATTGTTGGAAATCCATTCTACATACGTGCCTGTACGGTTTTGATTGTGCCCAACTATTGCTGAAACGTGAGATGCAAGCATTTTAGCTAGATTCTATTTTACTTGTTATAGACACTATTATAATATCAGAGAACTTTAATAGAAAGTGTTTTAGCTATCATAAGGTAAAAACCTAACATGTTTATTTGTGGCGTGGTCTTACGAGATGCTTTTGTTTCCAAAAGGATTTTGAAACTTTAATAATCAATTGAGTGTGGTTTTCTCACGCTGGTATTCCAGACTGACTCGGATGTTATTTAACTATAATGCTCAGGTCAGACCGAGTATTATAGGATACAGGATGATGATGACGTGGAGCTCAGGAGACGAGCTGGATGGCGATTCGTACTTACGTACTTGTTTATATATCTATATTCCACTGTGTTGAGTAGCTGTGTATCCAGTTGTATATTATGGATGTTGAGTTGTGATTGGTGTACTCTGATGATGTATGTATAAAACAGACATATTGTTCTTTTGTGTAAAGATATGTTAATATATATTATATTTATTCCGCTGCGATGGTTAGATTCTGTTGTTGTTTGTTTGTTTTTCTCTTCTTCTACCTCTTCTTCTTTAACCAAAATGGTTCGTATTTATGTGCAACTTGAGTTGATTTATGTAGAATAGTTTGACTCAAGGGGTACGGATTGCGGGTTGTTACAATATATGTGTCATCTAATAGTCCTATTACAATACCGTTATGCTGCTCCAATCTATGTTGATGTTGAGTACACTAAAGGAAATCGTACAAATAAGCATATTGAAAAGAAGGTAATTATTCAAATAATTGTTATCATTTTAAGTTTTTGTACTTTGTCTAATGATTTTATTTTATCCTTATCGAGCTCGGGCAGAAGTTATAATTGAATGTATGCCGATCATGATCCGAAGTTCTCATTATGTGTTAAATGAAAAGGATGAATATGAACTTGCAAAACTTGGTATATTTGCATCTTACTATCATATAATTGATAATTTCTTAATTTAGTTGGTGTGTACTCATTGGCAATGTTATTTCTTAGAGTGCTCACTTGATCTTGGTGGTTACTTTGTTGTAAATGTAACAGAAAAGTACCCGGTTAGTTAAATTTGAATATAAATATTGGTTTATTTCGTTCCTCTTCGTCTTTGTGTAAGTGAAACATCTAAGTAATATATAACCTATAATTAATTGTAATGAGCTGGCATTTCAAACCATTCAAATCGACAATCATCCACACATATCAGACTTGTATTGCTCAAAACAACAGATTGTTAATTTATATTTGGCAAAACTTAGCATGTACAGTAAATAAATCAATCACGAAATCACAAACATAGAGTATTACAACAATAAACAGTAGAACAGATAAATAGTAGTTCATGAAGCTACAACAGAACATCAAAGTCTGAAATAAATACGACATAAATCTCAAATACAAAGTAGTCTCAAATACAATAGCAACTACAAGACTGAATCATAAACAACTAGAAATAGCTGGAAGTAGAATGGATGAAAGATAGACCTTCACGCGAAGCTCCAAGCTTTGAAGGTAAGTCTCAAATGCTGAGACACTCAGTCTAACCTGAGCATAAAGCAAGACACAAAACACTCAAGTTAGGATTAACATTCTTATGCAAGTAAATCAACTTAAGAGAAATGTCAAGTGGAATGCAAATAACTTAAATGATGTTGGGATCCCATCCTTTAAGGATTCGTTAAACTATTTACATACATAGTACAACACGCTATTATAATAATGTCTATAGTAAAGTAAACTATTAAAATAGCGTTAAGGCGTTACTCATATCCCCCTTGACAAATTCTACATATTCGCATAGTCTATATAATACCGTAATTCCTCCATAAACTAGAGGGCTATTAGAGGGCACTCCATAGGTACGGTACAAAACAAACTCGTAGAGGACGCGATCAGGCATGTGACAAGGCACGCGAGGCAATTGAAAGAGTGCTATGCTGTGGATCGTGCAATATGGATATACAATAATGCAGAGAATAATGTAGATAACTATATAATTAATAATGCGGAAAATAAATGCAGTAAAAAATAACACCGGAGATTTTTATAGTAGTTCGGAGCACCGTCCTACGTCCAGTCCCAAACTCCTTTTGGAATTACACTACAAACAATATCCCTCACTTAACCCGGAGGAACAGGTCTATACAACACCTGAACAGCCGAACAGGATTTCTGCCTCAACAGCCGAAGAGGTCTGTCTGCCTGAGCAATCGAACAGGACTTCTACTAGATACAGAAAGCTTTGTTGACTAGTATGTTCTTGGTAACACAGATATATCTTGAAGTACACCCTTCCTATAATCAAATCCTCAAGTGTATTTTGTGTGTGTATTGATTAAAGGAAGAAAATCACTTAGAATCAAAGAATGTATATATTAACTCAAAGATTCAAGCGATATAGAGTTTGTGAATGCTTTGAATTGCAACGAGTATAAAGCATGATTAGATTAAGAGAGTAAAGTAAAAATTCGGTGATTGTGAAAAGAATCAAAGCATGTTTATATAGAGGATATAGGGATGCAATCATTCGTGAAAGATCTCAACCAAAAGTTGAATCCGTTCCTCTTGAAATCGGGTTGAAACCCCTTCATAAAAGAATGTGTCTTTTCAGTCAAATAGCGGTTATTTGCCGTTCAGTCAACTGACTCAGAAGTGCCAGTCGACTGAATTTGGAAAAACATGCATTCCAAAGTAATTTTCTATGCACTGACACAGGTCAGTCGACTGGCTGACCTAAGTCAGTCGACTGACCCATGCTATGTTGCACAGATCACACTAAAACATTATATTTTGAAGTAAAATCTATTTGTGTGTGTGTGACTACTTGAGGAATGATTTTAACAATATTATAACATAACTAAGACTCAAAAGCGAGATAATTATACATAATATATTCTAAATTGAAGTCTTGTCTTGTTTGAAGTTTCATTCTCTTTTTGTCGCTATGTTCCATCATCTTTGTGATCTATGATCATCAATGCTAGGTGATGTTCTTCGTCATGAATCAAAACCATGATTCAACATTCTTCCCATTTTTGATTGATGAAAACATATATAATTGATGATATATAATATGAGTTATAAAGAATTAGTTTTCTTCGTTTTCTCCCCCTGAATGTTTGGCTCTGTAGAAATTGTTAGAAAACACAGTAATTTCTCCCCCTTTGTTATCGACAAAAAGGAATACTTAGAGATAGCCAATATACCATAATTAAACATAATTACATAAAAGTATCATTCATACAACACTTCACAATATCACAAAATATTACATAATTTATAGTCATATGAATTCAAATAAACACCAACAACACAAAAGAGAAATAACTTAATAACAAGATTGTTCTTGAAGAAAAGAAAGAACTAACTAACCATTAAGCCGAAAGAAAACTTACTCTGCGTCGGAATCAAAAGAATCTTCCTCCTCCGGTTGAATTGGTTTCTTCCCTTTAGCAATGTCATGAGATGTTCTGCCAGTGCCACTTGTGCTTGAGCTTGTGGCTTCGGAAGTTGTCCAAGAGAATTGTGGAGCAGGCATTTTTCTAGGGTCCAAATGCAAAAGATCCAGTAGTGGAAGATGCACAAGAGATAGTTTCCCATAAAGTTGTGAAGAAACTTTTAATCTTGTTAAGCTTCTTATCTATTTTATTGAGGCGAGGGCCAAGAATAAGTTGGTTTTGAGCGAGCAAATCAATAGCTTCTCGTGAAGTTTGGCCAAAAACTGGACAACGGATAACCTCTTCTTCGGATTGATGAGGTTGAGAAGAAGATTTGTTCAGTAATGTGAATTCCTTGTCGTCTTTATCGTTGAGTTGCTTGCCAGTCTTGAAAAGTGATAAAGGGTCCCGGACGATCAGGGAGTTTCATGAGTCTTATGGTACAAATATTATATAATCCGACTTTGGAGAATTCAGATTCGGGGGATTTTATACCAAAATCATTTAAAAGTCGCATTATATATTCACCAAAGTAAATCACATTTGTTCTACCTTGATTAAAACTTAGGAATTCGTCCATAAGAAGTTGAGTCCAATTGACACGCAAATTTCCCCATATAGCATATAGAGCACGGAAATTATCTGGATATACTAATTCATATGACCTTGTCCGTGGGGTTATACTCTTAAGAAGAAACTTGTGCGTTAGTCTAGCTTTTGGTCGAAGCGACATAGATTAAACTTCTACAGCATCATCTTCGAGGAATAAATGACTTATATTGTCTCGAATTTTCATATCGCAATTTATATCCCGACGATTAATACCCCCAACTCTAGTTTGAAGCAAATGGTACATGCGATCTAGAGAAAGAAAAACAGAAATACCACATACCGAAGTCCAAATGCAGTTTTCTCGATTTCTAGGTGTTGGTTCTTGAAGATAAAACTTGGAAAAAATAGCTTAACCATTGTATGGTTGATTTTTCTATTGTTCATTTTGCAATCAAGAAAAGTATCCAAAACGCTACTTTCGGAAAGTTCACGAATTCCATAAGAGTTGAAGTCAAGATAATGGACAAAGGAGCCTTCAAAAATACGGGAGTCTTGCATATTTATCCACCTTTGAATGGCTTTGTCATGGACCAGCCAAGTAGAAATTTGAGAATCTATTGGAGTAGAGGAAGATGAAGAAGCCTTTTTGACGCGTTTTGTTTGTGTAGGGGCCATGGAGAAAGAAGGAAAAAGTTGAAAAAGTGAAATTTGGTAATGGTGGGGAGGTGAATTTCGAAATATAGGGCTGAAGGAATGAAGAAGAAAGATAAAAAGGTGAAAAGGTGTGTAAAAAAAAGTAGGTAGAGGCAGTTAATATCTAGAAAATCCTGATCATTTGACTGAAGTACCTGAGTTAGTCGACTAAATCTGCACCCGAGAGTTTTTCACTCTGCATTCAGTCGACTAACTCAGTCTATTCAGTTGACTGATCTAAACTCGAGAGTTGTTCATTCTGCCTTCAGTCGACTGACTCAGTCTACTCAGTCGACTGAATCTGAACTTAAATTGAGATCAGTAATTATTTGCTTATAAAACATAGAGTAATTTAATTATAACATAATATTGATGAAATACAAACAATAATATAACACATATGTCATACAAACAATAAGAAAAAAATTAGTATAGTTGTTTGTCTTCGAACTCTTTCAATATGGTTGAAATGGAGTTGAAAAGAAAAGAAAACATTATTTAGAGGACGGACTTGGAGTAGATTTATCATTTTTCTTGGTTGGTGTCTCATTGTGAATTGGTGACTATCCCTGTCAACGTTCCCATGAGTTCGGTGATACGGGTGGTGGTTGTGGGCTAGGAGACCAAGGATTTTGAGCCCGAACCGGTTCTTGAACACTAGAAGAAGAGGAGCCACAAATTTTGTGAGCTACTTGCTCTAGAAAAGATAGCCGCCATGAAATCATTTTCTGTTCATACCACATTTCTTTTTGAACATCCAAAGATTGTTGTTGATAGTGATGAATTTCATCCACCTTTTGTTTGGTGGAAGGTGATTCAAAAAGTAATGAACATTTTGGTTTCTTTGAAGGAGGCGTATAACCAGTATGATGATTGTGATCTCTAATAATGGGAAGTTGTTCATGAATGTGTGTCAGAGTGTGAGGTGAAGCTGTATTAGGAGAACCGAAAGTGATAGAAATATAGGAGAGTCTAGAGTCTGAGCTGTTAGTGTTCAAGGAGTTTGATGACATACTTTGAGGAAAAAATTTATTTAGAGTTGTTTGGTGTAGATGAATATATAGAATTCAATATGAAAAGAACGAAGAAAAGTTGATAAATTTATAGGCAGGGAGAAAACAAAACAAAGAGTGGTCATAAGGATTCAAGGAATTTCCACCATAATTAAAAATAGAAAAAAAATTAGTGGATAAAACATTAGATTAAACAAGAGGCTTAGATTATTTTATATTAAACCTTATAAACTTTTTTTTTAAAATTTTGTTCAAAGAAAAGGTATATAAACTTATTGTCATAAAAATCATAAATCTTTAGATGAGATAATCCCAAGTTCTCGTCTTAATTTTATGAAAACGTTTTCTATTAAAGGTTTTGTGAATATATCGGCCAACTAATTTTCAGAGGATACAAATTCAAGATTTATTAATTCTTTTTAAATACAATCACGAAGAAAGTGATGACGAATGTCAATATGTTTTGTTCCTGAATGATTTATTGGATTTTTAGATAAGTTAATAGCACTTGAGTTATCACAATAAATTGATGATTTATTTAGATTAAAATCCAAATCTTGAAGTGTTTGTTGCATATATATGACTTGAGCACATGCCAAAGCTGCAGATATATATATTCTGCTTCACATGTCGAAAGTGAGACGCAATTTTGTTTCTTACTAAACCAAGATACAAGGGATCGTCCAATGAAGTGACAAGTTCCACTTGTACTTTTTCTATCCGTCCGAATTCCTCCAAAATCAGCATCACTATATGATACTAATTCAAAAGGACATTCTTTCGGATAAAATAGTCCAAAGTCCTTGGTTTTACTAAGATACTGTAGTATACGTTTCACTGCTCGCACATGTGATTCTTTGGAATCTGCTTGAAATCGTGCACACAAGCAAACACTCATCATTATGTCAGGTCTGCTAGCTGTTAAATAAAGTAACGATCCAATCATACTTCGATATACTTTTTGGTCAACACTTTTACCATTTTCATCTTTATCGAGATGTATAGATGTACTCATAGGAGTAGGTTTGGTAGAAGTATTTTCCATACCAAAGCGTGTGATTAAATTGCTACAATATTTTTCTTGATTTGTAAAAATACCAGTTTGCAATTGTTTAATTTGTAAACCAAGAAAATAATTTATTTCACCCATATGTGACATTTCAAATTCTGTAGCCATTATTTTTAAAAATTCCTGACATAATTTTTCATTTGTGGAACCAAAAATAATATCATCAACATAAATTTGAACAGTTAAAATATCTTGTTTATTTCTTTTAATAAAAAGAGTTTGATCAACCTTTCCAATTTCAAAACCAGAATCTATTAGATATCTTTTGAGATGATCGTACCAAGCACGTGGTGCTTGTTTAAGACCGTATAAAGCTTTCTTTAATTTATAAACATGATCTGGAAACTGTTCGTGAATAAATAAAGGTGGTTGTTCAACATAAACATTTTCTTTGATAAAACCATTTAGAAAAGCACTTTTTACATCCATTTGATATAATTTAAAATTATGAAAACATGCGAACGCTAATATGATTCGTATTGCTTCTAGTCTAGCGACTGGAGAAAATGTTTCTTCATAGTCACTAGGCCTTGGAACTAAATCCCAAACGTCATTTTTTTCGAACTGATTTAGCTCTTCTTGCATAGCGATAATCCAATAATCATCAGTTGAGGCTTCCTTTATATTTTTAGGTTCTATGTTAGAAAGAAAAGCTACATGGCCCATTTGATTTAATTGATTTCTAGTTCTTGCATTTGAATTAATTTCTCCTATTACATTTTCTACAGGTGATTTCTTAATATCCTAGGAGGAGATCTTAATTCACTATTATTATTATTAAAAGTGTTTTCATTATTTTGAAAAATTATAGATTCTGTATTTGTGATATTTTCTTCATCATCTTTAATACTTGGAATTTGTTTAAAATTTTCATCAAACGATACATGAAGAGTTTCTTCGATGATATTAGTTCTTTTATTAAAAATTCGATAAGCTTTGCTTCGTTCCGAATATCCTACAAAGATTCCCTCATCGGATTTTGGACCGAACTTGCCAAGCTGATCTTTTATATTTAAAATAAAACATTTTGAACCAAAGACTTTAAAATATGAAATATTTGGTTTTCTTTCATAAAATAATTCATAAGGTGTATTCGTAGTTAGTGGTCGAATAGAAACACGATTCAAGACATAACAGGCGGTAGCAACAGCTTCTGCCCAGAAGTGTTTTGGCAACCTGCATTCATTTAACAAAGTCCTTGCACATTATTGTAAGGTTCTATTTTTCCATTCTGCTACTCCATTTTGTTGAGGAGTTCTTGAAAACGAAAAGTTGTGAATTATTCCTTTCTACTTACAAAAATGTTCAAAAGCTTCGTTTTCAAACTCACCTCCATGATCACTCCTAATATTTTTAATTTTTAAACCTTTAAAATTTTGAATCCTTTTAACAAAAGGTTTAAAATGATCAAAAGTATCACTTTTGTTTTTCATAAAAATTGTCCAAGTATATTTAGAAAAGTCATCAACAATTACAAACACACATTTACTATGTTTTATGGATTGTACTTGTGTTGGTCCAAATAGATCCATGTGTAGTAATTCGAGTGGTTGCATTGTTGAAATTACCTTTTTAGACTTAAAAGATGTAACGTACGCGACTTTTCGTCGCTCGAAAATCGACATTAATACATTCACTGTATCAACTGCCGCATAATCGAATGCCGAAAAACCGAATAGTTAGGGTTAAAGAAGAAGAGGTAGAAGAAGAGAGGAAAAGATAGAAGAAAAACAACAGAAACAACAGAACAATATCAGAATCTCACAATCGCAGCGGAACAACATATAATAGATAAATGAATATCTTTAAATTAAAAGAACTATATCAATTATTACATTTTATACATTTCATTACATTACATTACATCATCAGAGTGTACAACAACAAACAGCGGAAAAGAAATACTATACTAGTAATATGCTACGCCATCTAGCTCGCCTCCAGATTTCTACAGTAACTCCCGAATCCAGAATATCCTGATAACCTGACTCTCGACTGCCCGTGTGGAAATTGGTGGGCACCCAGAGTTTAGGAAGGAAAATAATAAACTCCAGGTCAGTCATGGGACTGGTGTGAGAACTTAAAACAGATTATCTTTAAAATAACACAGGATAATTTTAAAGTCAATTCGCAATGCTTTTGGAAAATGAGACTACCATAAGGCCTCCCGCCACACACACAATGCAAACGAAGATTTGGAGGAGATTTCTCCTTATGATAGTCAAAGATGCTTACTACGCAAAACAAATCAATTTGTTTTTGATATTATTATTAGTGCATAGTGTAGAAAACATTTCAAAAGTAAATATAAATCTTAGCCAGCATAGTTACCATTATAGTATGCCTACTATAGCTACCATATTAAATGGCAGGTTCTAAAACTAAAACCGTACAGGGCTCGTATTGCTTTGTTTGGATTTCCAACAAATGGTCGGGCAAAGGAACTTCCCAAGTAAAATAGAACGCCTCTGGAAAAACGTTCTCGGATCCTAACCGGACCTCTGCTACACAAGGCCGGGTTACCTTTAAGCTAGGTAACAACTGATACGAGTATGTCACCCCCCGGTCGTTTGCGACCTTTATCCGAGCGCTCGACAACCAACATCACACAGTAATAAATATAGTGTGTCCACAAAGTAAGTATCTGGGCTCCATACCATGATACCACTTATAATCCAGATAGGAAATGACATACCCTATGGAGGAGCGACCCCCAAATAACCTTGTTGCCACGATTCCTGTTTCGACCAAAACCGGTATGTGAGGCTTGACGAAGTCTCGTCCACAAAGCTACGCTTTTTCACAAAGCCACGCTTTGATCAACAATGATCAATAAATAATCATCACACAGCAACACTCAGCATGCCACATTACCAAATTGTGAATATATCGCTGATAACCTTCAACTACATAACCTCTGAGCTTGTATGTCTCATAGAAGGGTGTTAAGCTAAGAGAATAAATTCTCCGCCACCAACAGAAATGTATTTGAAAGAAATCTGCTTTATATCTCAAAATGTAACATCAGACACGTAACCATACAAGTCTGTTCCGGGTTCGAACAAAACCGAAGGCACTTCCAAAGAAGTCCTTGCAATCCGGGTATTCACAATCCCGATCGAATTTCCCGTCACAAAGGAAATCTCTATACCGTAGCTAACGGTGTAGAGACAATCGATAGGTCATCCTATCGTTTTCATAAATACCCGGTCTTCAACACCGGTCTTCAAATGCTATCCATTTCGACATATCACATATTCGGAATGGGTTATATGACACAAAGGTCCTCTCCCGGCTAAACCGAATAGCGAGCGCTTATTTTAAAAATAAGTGTAGCATTCAATTCAAGAAAATCACAACAAATACCTATTTAAAGGTAAATACTGATAGTCGGTTATTTATCTATCAATAGATATGCACGACATCACCAGGCTCCAAATAATTTTCCAAATTATTTAATGCCAAAAATATCTTTACAAGATATATATACATATTCCAAATAATTGCCCAAATTATTTGTTTTACCAAAATATCTTTACAAGATATAATTTCCACACTTCAACCATTTGAAAACAAATTTCAAATCATCAAATAAATCCTTACCGATTTATTTAAATCTTACGTTCCAAATCCGTAAATTCATTTCCATACTTATTTAATAATAAGTAATTCGCAAATCTATTTATTTTCAATACTTGGGAAAATATTCGATATACTTAAATCACAGTTAAGTATACATTTCATTCTTTAAGGAAATCATTCTCTTAAACACATTTATTTAGGTCAAAATGAATGTTACGTAAAATATCGTTACGACAACCCAAAATCACTAGTATAGGGATTCTAAATTAAGATAGATATATAAATCCCAATACTACATAAAACATTTCCTTTCAGAAATCATCTACTATAACAACAGTGTTATAGTCCACCATTTTCTTAATTCTCGAAAACATCTATTTCAACAATCAATGTTGAAATCTATGGTTTCGATGCTTAACACTTTTTAAAACATCGTTAAAACAATTAACTTCATTTTTTTTAATATCGCTTTCCCAAAACGTATCCATTTCATTTAAATAATATATTCACTGTCCAAAATTGTGAATGTACTTCGTTAACCAATTTCAACATTTCTACGCATTTTATTTAAAGAATTATCCACTGTCCAAAATCGTGAATATAATTCCTTTCATATATTCCTATATCCAACTTATCAAATTCAATTGATTTCGGATTTATAAAACAACGTTTATAAACTCCATTTATATTTTTATAAACTTCTATTTATAAAAATCCTTTTTATATCTCATTTTAAATGCCAAAATCCAATTAATAAGTTAATTACTTATAAATCTTTTATTTTACAAATTCATTCATTTTAAAATTTCACAATTTATAAATCTATAAATTGCATTTACATATGAAATCCATTTTTATTTCATTTTAACACTTATAAAAACTCGTTTTATAATTCCAATATTTTTAATTTATAAAATGTTAATTTTATAAACCTTTTATATAAATCGTTTATAATAATTCAAAAATCTTAATTAAAAACATTTTAATAAATTCATCAACTACTTATTTCACAAATGAGATTTTCGGACATATTTCACAAAAATCATAATTTTGATAACATAAAAATTTATAAAGTTTATTTATTTAAAATGAATCAATTCAAAAGTTTAATAAACCGTATACTTTGAAAAATCACTTTAAAACCCTTTTACAATCAAAATCGTTACTTTAAAACTTCAAAAATGGATCCGATGATGCAACAGCACCCAATAATGAATCATGGCATCCAAACATCATATATCGATATGATAATCAACAAATATCACAATATATGTAATCAAATAAATACTCTGAGGGATCCAGCTGGGTCCCACCAACCTGTTTCCCTGCATCCACAGATGTTAGCACAATACCAATTCTGCTTCAAGACGGAATATCGCAGCATATGGGATTTACAAAATACTATCCGCTATTATGCGGCGCAATAGGGTCTCATCCGCTATACAATGCGGGAAATCAACTCCAAGTACATAAATAATACCAATTTCACTGTACTGTGAAATATTCGTGGTATATGTTTTTAATAAATAACGTCCACTTACTAACGACGCATAATGTCTATTTACATTCAACAGATAGCAAATCATTCAAACATACATTCAACAATTTTAAATCAAACAATTTAAATTTTAAATCGAAACTATTTCGATTGAGTGAGAAGTTCTCACTTTGATTTCAATTCCGTTCCAGCATTTTATTTCGAATAAAATTACACGAGCATTTAATTTTACCCGAAATTCTCACCGACTCCAAACGCTTCCAATCCAGCTCCATTGCGTAGTGCTCGACAATACATTTCCAACGCAAGTCGTTTCGTAAATTTCTGACCTCGTATGACAAAATTACAACGTTTTAAACATCGCACAAATTTAAATAAAATAATTTACAAATTTATTTTCTAATTTTTAAACTAAACACTATCTGGGCCGCATATTCCAATTGCAAGCATCCAGGCCGTGACCTTGTTTTCTTCCTCTCCCACCAGTTTTTAACGCACACGACCTAACCCATTATTGCCGCCGCTAAACCCTAATATCGCAACTACCATCGACAAACTTGCCGGCGATCAGAGACCATGGCCTCGAAGCCCTTGCCACGCTCCACCATCGCGCCCAATATCATGGAGCTCGGCCCCATATGTAGCTTGAGAAACGAGGACGAACTACAGCCGAACGCGCCTCCCTAGCGACCACCACAACGCCCCAAATCCGATCATCACCGTATAGAATCGAAGCTCTCATCGAGCTCTTCGATTTGCTAGTTGAAAGTTTTCAAAAATACTGAATGGATTGAAAGAAATTAAGGGGAGAAGATTGGCCATTTTTGGCCCTTGATTTTGAAGTGGCGGCTGCGTTTTAAAACCCTAGGGTTGATATTCTTTTGCAAAATGAAGATAATATCGTGCTTTTATAGAAGTTTCTCGAATTACTATTCATCCGGACTTTTTCGAACTCCGAATTTCGCGCGGTGACCGGCATTCCTAGGGTTTATCCCGCGTTCCGGACACAATGGAATAGGTTTCGGAAGCTAATTCGATCATATGTGCGAGTTATGGCAATAAACGATCATTTTAAATTAAACCGATTAAACAAATTTCTAGGCGTTTAGGCTTGCCCCGGACAAAGGATAAATCCGATTAACTTGAAATCTGAAATATGACTAAAATATAACATTAAGGACCCGATGAAACCGGTTTCGTTGAAATCTGAGACTGTTTGAAAAATGGCTATTTTAACTCGTCAATTAAATATTAAAACAATTTCGATGCGTTTCGAGCTGCCACGGTCAAACGAAAACTCCGATTGCTACGAAAATTGAAATCCCATAATAACAAACTATTACGGATCGAATGGAACTAGTTTCGTCCAATTCTGAGACTGTTCGAAAAATGGCTAATTTCACTAGTCGATTAAATATTAAAATATTCAATTTTCACAGATTAACTCTAAATTCAATTTTAAAAGTTCTATAACGTTATTATAACTTCAATATGATAAAATAAAATTTTAAAAATCATTTTCAATCATATTTAACCCAATTTTCAATTATTTCTGTAATTACAACTATTAAATAATCGATTTAAATACCCAATTAAATCTAGATATTCAAAATAAAATTTATTCGATCTATAAAATTATCTTTTAATTATTTAAAAATCAATTAAAGATACGAATTTTAATTTACGGAAATTCTGGGTCGTTACAATCTCCCCCTTAAAAGAATTTCGTCCTCGAAATTACCAAGTAAGAAAAATTTACAGAATCCGTTATTTTTTTCCAAAATCTGTAGTTAACTTCCTACAATACTTTACTAAGTTTCAATTCATGCTTAGTTTTATTTTCAGATCCAACTACTATTGTTTAACTTCCAATTCCAAAATCAAAATTATAGATTTCAAAAACTTTCCAATTTTCCCAAAAATTTGCTAACACTCTAAATTTTCGAAAAATTTCGCCAGCGTCTCTTTTGCGCGGCTAGCTCGGTACGACTGCAAAATGGCACCATGGCCCCTCAGATTCAAAAAGAAAACGAAAAGCCAAGCGGCTGGACAAGAAAATCACCAAATTTCATACTGAAATTGAAATACGTACCTTTTTGTCGAGCAATTCAATTTTTTATCTTTGAAATCAAAATCCCAATTCCATTTCTTTTAATACACCTGTATATCCTGCTAGCCATAATATCCAATTACAATATTCAACCACTTTGCCAATTCCATTACAAAATTTTCAATATACACTTCTTATACACATTTTTTTATTGAAGTTATATATCCATTTTCATTCAATCTTACATTTCCAATTTCATTTGAATTCAATTTACACTTTCAACTCTAATTGGATTCAATTTACCTTCTGAATATGGAATTTTATTAACTATCTTTTATTCACAACTGCACTATTTTAAATTAGTTCCAATTACTAATTCATTACAAGTACTAATTCATTTCATCTTGCACAATTCAATTTGGTTGTCAATATTCAGTTTTCAATTTCAGTTTATAACCACATATATTTAAAATTGGATTTCAAATTCCATATGAATTCAATTTACTTCATTTATAATTACTGAATTCAATTCTTTTCATTTTTAATCAGTTTCATTTACTAAATTTTATTTCAATACTTCACTTCGTTTATCACAAATCGAATCCAATTTCCATTCAATTCTTTTACATTTGATTGATTAACATTCAATCCATTCATTAATTCAATTGCTAATTCCCTTTTACAATAAAGTTGAATTTCATTACATAACTCAAGTTCAAATTCTTAATGACTTCATTTCATTAATTCACTTATTTAATTCATTTTGATACCAATATCAACTTCATTCAACTTTACTCAAGTTATATTCCATTTCAACATCATTTGTTTAACTTAACTTAGATTTCCACCAATAAATCCAATTCAGATTCTAATTCTGTTTATCAATTTTTTTATTTAACCTTTACCAAAGTCAAATTTCATTACTTATTCAAATTCATACCTCATTTTGCTTAACAAAATTGTTTAACCATCTTAATAATTGGTTTCACTTACATTTTCACACTTTATAAGTTATACAACTTATATTCAACAATTTCCCCTTGGATTTTATTGATTCACTTATACTTACTTTAATTTAACTCCGTTCTTTAACTTAAATTCATTCTATCAAAACTCAAATTGTATAAGTTATCGACTCATTTATCATTCCATAAATATTTTAAATAGGATTCCAGAGTCCTTTCAACCTTTCAAAACCATTTTTGAAATCAATTCAAATTTTCTTTTGAATTTCCAAAACCAAATCCTAATTTCCAAATAACTTTTATTTAAAATAATCTGGCAGCAATTCCTCTTTTGGAAACCCGAAAATGAACACCAATGATGTCGCGATCATCATGGGAATTATTTTCCTACGACCGAAAAGAGTTTAGAGCTTTCATCTCTCAAAAACAATTTTCCAAAATATCTAATCCTTTCAAAACACTTCTCTGGAATTTTATTTCAAATTATAAATGACATTTACAAATCTTTTACTTATATAATTCCACTTCTTATATATAAGATTATTTTACAATTGCAAGTCATTTTAATTATAATTCCATACTTTATAATTCATTTTCTTATACAATTTATTCTTTTACAATAGTTGTATTTACTTGGATTATTCAAACAACTGGATTCATTTATATATTTATATTTTCAACAACCAGGCAATCAATTATATACACTTCAATAATTCTTGAAAAATTATTTCTTTTATATATAAAAATATAATCGAGGCAAAATTATTTCATTTACCCAATTTAAAACAATATCATGTCGATTTGTTCTGTATAAGTGTTTAGAGACACCTATCGATAGAGTTGTACAGACTATACCGACCAGAATCCATATACTACTTCACAAACCAATCATCACAATATAAACATTTTATATTCACTAACAAATACACGCTCATATCTATTATTACACTCACACTCATTCTAGAGTACTACTGACTCTATCTCTAATGAGCAACACCCAACAGAGCCATGGTTGTCCCTTAACCATATGCTTCGATACCAAATGTAACGTACGCGATTTTTCGTCGCTCGAAATCAACATTAATACATTCACTGTATCAACTGCCGCATAATCGAATGCCGGAGAACCGAATAGTTAGGGTTAAAGAAGAAGAGGTAGAAGAAGAGAGGAAAAGATAGAAGAAAAACAACAGAAACAACAGAACAATATCAGAATCTCACAATCGCAGCGGAACAACATATAATAGATAAATGAATATCTTTAAATTAAAAGAACTATATCAATTATTACATTTTATACATTTCATCACATTACATTGCATCATCAGAGCATACAACAACAAACAGCGGAAAAGAAATACTATACTAGTAATATGCTACGCCATCCAGCTCGCCTCGAGATTTCTACAGCAACTCCCGAATCCAGAATATCCTGATAACCTGACTCTCGACTTCCTGTGTGGAAATTGGTGGGCACCCAGAGTTTAGGAAGGAAAATAATAAACTCCAGGTCAATCATGGAACTGGTGTGAGAAGTTAAAACAGTTTATCTTTAAAACAACACAGGATAATTTTAAAGTCAATTCGCAATGCTTTTGGAAAATGAGACTACCATAAGGCCTCCCGCCACACACACAATGCAAACGCAGATTTGGAGGAGATTTCTCCTTATGATAGTCAAAGATGCTTACTACGCAAAACAAATCATTTTTTTTTATTATTATTAGTGCATAGTGTAGAAAACATTTCGAAAGTAGAATATAAATCTTAGCCAGCATTGTTACCATTATATTATGCCTACTATAGCTACCATATTAAATGGCAGATTCTACAACTAAAACCGTACAGGGCTCGTATTGTTTTGTTTGGATTTCCAACAAATGGTCGGGCAAAGGAACTTCCCAAGTAAAATAGAACGCCTCTGGAGAAACATTCCCGGATCCTAACCGCATCTCTGTTACACAAGGCCGGGTTACCTTTAAGCTAGGTAACAACTGACACGAGTATGTCATCCCCCGGTCGTTTGCGACCTTTATCCGAGCGCTCGATAACCAACATCACACAGTAATAAATATAGTGTTTCCACAAAGTAAGTATCTAGGCTCCATACCATGATACCACTAAAATCCAGATAGGAAATGACATACCCTATGGAGGAGCGACCCCCAAATAACCTTGCTGCCACGATTCCTGTTTCAACAATAACCGGTCTGTGAGGCTTGACGAAGTCTCGTCCACAAAGCTACGCTTTTTCACAAAGCCACGCTTTGATCAACAATGATCAATGAATAATCATCACACAGCAACACTCAGCATGCCACATTACCAAATTGTGAATATATCGCTGATAACCTTCAACTACATACCTTTGAGCTTGTATGTCTCAAAGAAGGGTGTTAGGCTAAGAGAATAAATTCTCCGCCACCAACAGAATTGTATTTGAAAGAAATCCGCTTTATATATCAAAATGTAATGTCAGACACGTAACCATACAAGTCTGTTCCGGGTTCGAACAAAACCGAAGGCACTTCCAAAGAAGTCCTGCAATTCGGGTATTCACAATCCCGATCGAATTTCCCATCACAAAGGAAATCTATATACCGTAGCTAACGGTGCAGAGACAATCGATAGGTCATCCTATCGTTTTCACAAATGCACGGTCTTCAACACCGGTCTTCAAATGCTATCCATTTCGACATATCACATATTCGGAATGGGTTATATGACACAAAGGTCCTCTTCCGGCTAAACCGAATAGCGAGCGCTTATTTTAAAAATAAGTGTAGCATTCAATTCAAGAAAATCACAACAAATACCTATTTAAAGGTAAATACTGATAGTCAGTTATTTAACTATCAATAGATATGCACGACATCACCAGGCTCCAAATAATTTTTCAAATTATTTAATTCCAAAAATATCTTTACAAGATATATATACATATTCCAAATAATTGCCCAAATTATTTGTTTTACCAAAATATCTTTACAAGATATAATTTCCACACTTCAACCATTTGAAAACAAATTTCAAATCATCAAATAAATCCTTACCGATTTATTTAAATCTTACGTTCCAAATTCGTAAATCCATTTCCATACTTATTTAATAATAAGTAATTCACAAATCTATTTATTTTCAATACTTGGAAAATATTCGATATACTTAAATCACAGTTAAGTATACATTTCATTCTTTAAGGAAATCATTCTCTTAAACACATTTATTTAGGTCAAAACGAATGTTACGTAAAATATCGTTACGACAACCCAAAATCACTAGTATATGGATTCGAAATTAAGATAGATATATAAATCCCAATACTACATAAAACATTTCCTTTCGGAAATCATCTACTATAACAACAGTGTTATAGTCCACCATTTCCTTAATTCTCGAAAACATCTATTTCAACAATCAATGTTGAAATCTATGGTTTCGATGCTTAACACTTTTTAAAACATCGTTAAAACAATTAACTTCATTTTTTTTAATATCGCTTTCCCAAAACGTATCCATTTCATTTAAATAATATATTCACTGTCCAAAATTGTGAATGTACTTCGTTAACCAATTTCAACATTTCTACGCATTTTATTTAAAGAATTATCCACTGTCCAAAATCGTGAATATAATTCCTTTCATATATTCCTATATCCAACTTATCAAATTCAATTGATTTCGGATTTATAAAACAACGTTTATAAACTCCATTTATATTTTTATAAACTTCTATTTATTAAAATCCTTTTTATATCTCATTTTAAATGCCAAAATCCGATTTATAAGTTAATTACTTATAAATCTTTTATTTTACAAATTGATTCATTTTAAAATTTCATAATTTATAAATCTATAAATTGCATTTACTTATGAAATCCATTTTTATTTCATTTTAACACTTATAAAAACTCGTTTTATAATTCCAATATTTTTAATTTATAAAATGTCAATTTTATAAACCTTTTATATAAATCGTTTATAATAATTCAAAAATCTTAATTAAAAACATTTTATTAAATTCATCAACTACTTATTTCACATATGAGATTTTCGGACATATTTCACAAAAATCATAATTTTGATAACATAAAAATTTATAAAGTTTATTTATTTAAATGAATCAATTCAAAAGTTTAATAAAACGTATACTTTGAAAAATCACTTTAAAACCCTTTTACAATCAAAATCGTTACTTTAAAACTTCAAAAATGGATCCGATGATGCAACAGCACCCAATAATCAATCATGGAATCCAAACATCATATATCGATATGATAATCAACAAATATCACAATATCTGTTATCAAATAAATACTGTTGAGGGATCCAGCTGGGTCCCTCCAACCTGTTTCCCTGCATCCACAGATGTTAGCACAATACCAATTCCGCTTCAAGACGGAATATCGTGGTATATGGAATTTATAAAATACTATCCGCTATTATGCGGCGCAATAGGGTCTCATCCGCTATACAATGCGGGAAATCAACTCCAAGTACATAAATAATACCAATTTCACTATACTGTGAAATATTCGCGGTATATGTTTTTAAGAAATAACCTCCGCTTACTAACGGCGCATAATGTCTATTTATATTCAACAGATAGCAATCATCATTCATACATACATTCAACAATTTTAAATCTAACTATTTAAAATTTAAATCGAGACTATTTCGATTGAGTGAGAAGTTCTCACCTTGATTTCAATTCCGTTCCAGCGTTTTATTTCGAATAAAATTAAACGAGCGTTTAATTTTACCCGAAATTCTCACCGACTCCAAACGCTTCCAATCCAGCTCCATTCCGTAGTACTCGACAATATGTTTCCAACGCAAGTCGTTTCGTAAATTTCCAACCTCGTATGACAAAATTACAGCGTTTTAAACATCGTACAAATTTAAATAAAATAATTTACAAATTTATTTTCTAATTTTTAACCTAAACACTATCTGGGCCGCATATTCCAATTGCAAGCATCCAGGCTATGACCTTGTTTACTTCCTCTCCCTCCAGTTTTTAACGCACGCGACCTAACCCATTATTGCCGCCGCTAAACCCTAATATCGCAACTACCATCGACGAACTTGCCGGCGATCAGAGACCATAGCCTCGAAGCCCTTGCCACGCTCCACCATCGCGCCCAATATCATGGAGCTCGACCCCATATGTTGCTCGAGAAACGAGGACGAACTACAGCCGAACGCGCCCCCCAAGCGACCACCACAACGCCCCAAATCCGATCATCACCGTATAGAATCGAAGCTCTCATCGCGCTCTTTGATTTTGTGACGCCCCACCTCTATACCCACGCTAGCCAAGAACACTACGGTGTAATGCTGTCGACTAGCACGGAGAATAAGGCTGTTGAGGAGCGACCATCCATGTAATTTCTTTGCGCGAGCACCGATATGTCAGATAATATAACATGAATTCTATTTCAAGAGGAAATCCGACATACCGACACAAACTCAAAGCTACTACACAGTGGCTATATAAATCCTTCGGAAAACAAATATAGAAATAAGCATAACACAAATCAGTCACAGACAATTCATATCACAAAGGCGGAATAAGATATGAATATTACACTAGAAAGTGTACATCAGAGTAGTGGTCTCAAAAGCTCCACAATATCACAAAAGAATAGTTACATGAACTACACAAAAGAATAAGTATACATTATGGAGTCTATATCTCAATGTATACAACAAAAACTACTAATCTAAGTAGTTAACCAAAAGCAAGAGAAATCAATCCCAAGAGAGAAGTCAAGCAGAAGCACCTGTAACATCTCGGTCTGACCCGAGTATTATTTAATAAGAAAATAATAAACGGATCAGTCTAACTATAAATATCAGATGAAACGGTATAGGATAAGAGATATGACTAAACACATAATAATCACAATGCCAAGCTGTGATATATATATATATATATATATATATATATATATATATATATATATATATATAAATATATACTTAGTTGATAATCATCAAGAGAATTAATCAATGTCACCAAATCTACACAAGAATCAAAGAAACGTCATACTCCTAATTTCGTTCACCATACCATAAATATTGACGATAATATCAACGTCAATCACAAAAGTCAATGACACACAAATTCCAGAAGACTACACAAGAAATCCAGAGACCACTAAAGTCAATGACACACAAATTCACCAATGCACAAATATTGATAAAACTTATCAATGGAAATCACGAAAATTGGTGAAACACAAATTCTAGGAATCTACACAAGAAATCCAGCAATCACAAAGGGGGGAGGCCTATCACAAACGGGAGCATAAAGCTCACCAACACGTGTATCACAAACGGAACGCTAATTCCATGGTCGCTAACCATCACAAATTGAGCCGAAGCTCCACAAACGGCCCGAAGACCATGGGTTGCTACCCCATCACAAATTGAGTCGAAACTCCACAAAACGGGGTTTAGTCTCCCTCGCAGACAAAGAGACATCGCACATTGCTAGTCTAAATCACAAAGATGATCGTCATGATCAGCGAGAAGTGTCAATTACACTAAGCTAGTAAATATATGAGTTTAGCTTCATGTCCCATAACCACTTGCTTAACTTAAATATTTACGAACAAACTGTAAATCTCCACTAGAAAATCGTCACAAGAGGTTCAATTGAACAAGTCCAAGAATTAACCGACAAAGTAAACGCAAGCGTTTCATACCACTTGTTTTACTAAGCCGTTTAATTAGATTTCTCATACGAGTGAGGTAAAGCTTTGTATATACTAATAGATTGGAAAACGGTTTTATAAACGAATTTGGTATTAAAAGAGTATTGAAATCGTTTGAGTAAAGAGTTTTGATATTTACTACTAGTATAGGAAACCTTTATATTTTTAAAGTGACAAATCACGAAGAAGATTGTAAGAACAACCAATCACAAAAATTCATATACGAAGACGTGAATAAAATCCAACGAAATCGATAAAGGATCCATCGAAATGGATATTCAAAAATCCCTAAAAAAGAGTCATCAAAGTCATAATAGATGATAACAACAAATAGGATTATCACGAATCGATTTAAGTTAGGATTTCAGTCCAAAAAGGCAAATTAGACTCAAACAGCAGGTTCAGTCGACTGAACAGAGATTTTCAGTCGACTGACCCTGTACATGGAAATTTTTCAGGTTCAGGAAACTTTCTGTTTCCAGTTTCAGTCGACTGTGCAGAAGTTTTCAGTCGACTGAATCATGCCTGGAAACTATCGGGTTTCAGGTTCAGTCGACTGAACAGAGATTTCAGTCGACTGAATCATGCCTGGGCTATTTTTCTGCCTTATACAAATGAAGAGCAAACTCTTCCAAAATGCAATCGGACGAACATTGGCTCTAAGGGTTTATGCCAAACGGCAACCCGACCCTATATGCTCCTCGATGCATCACCAAAAGCATGATCAAACATCCATAAAAGGATTTTACACAAATTTGACTTAAAAACCCAAAATTGGAATATTTACAAAACCAATCCAAATCAAGAGCAAATTCTCATGAAGAAGTGTTAGGAATTCATACCTAACAACCAAAGATAATTATAGTCATAGATGTGAGATAAAAATCTCACCTTTTCACAAAATCGAACAAGAAGAAGCTTGAAAGCAATTGGAGAATCAACCTCTCTTCAACCCAACCCAAATGAGCTTGACTCTAAGCTCGAAAACAAGAACATTCCCAAGATTAGGTTTAGGAATTTCTGAAATTGGGAAGAGAATAAGTTGGAGAAGAAGAAGAGAAGCTTACCAATGGGTTCTTCTTGAGTTTGGAGCAAGGAATTTGATTTGCAAGAGAAACTAGGGTTTTGGAATTTTAATTTCCAATCTCTCCCACCATTAACACTCTAAAAACTAAAATGAGAAGAGAATGAGGGTGAGTGGGGAAGAGTGGCTCAGATTTGAGCATAAGTTAACATAGGGTTGAGCCCAAAAACCAAACCCAAAGTAAAAAGTAGCAGAAATCAACTTTTTCCAAACATATCGAAGCTTATACTCAAAAAGGTCGCAAACGGCATTTTAAACTCAATGGGAGTGGTCCCGAGCCCTAATTCGACCGTATGCAAAAAGTAGCTTTTCGGACTAAAATCCGACTACCGATAAAATATTTAAATAAAATATTTAAATATAAAATCGACAAATATGCGGGTTGTTACAGATTTACTAGTTGAAAGTTTTCAAAAATACTGAATGGAATGAAGAAATTAAGGGGAGAAGATTGGACATTTTCGGCCCTTGATTTTGAAGTGGCGGTTGCGTTTTAAAACCCTAGGGTTGATATTCTTTTGCAAAATGAAGATAATATCGTGCTTTTATAGAGGTTTCTCGAATTACTATTCATCCGGACTTTTCCAAACTCCGAATTTCGCACGGTGACCGGCGTTTCTAGGGTTTATCCCGCGTTTCAGACACAATGGAACAGGTTTCGGAAGCTAATTCAATCATATGTGCGAGTTATGGCAATAAACAATTAATTTTAAATTAAACCGATTAAACAAATTTCTAGGCGTTTAGGCTTGCCCCGGACAAACGATAAATCCGATTGACTTGAAATTTGAAATCTTACTATAATATAACATTACGGATCCGATGAAACTGGTTTCGTCAAAATCTGAGACTGTTTGAAAAATGATTATTTTAACTTGTCAATTACATATTAAAACAATTTCGATGCGTTTCGAGCTGCCACGGTCAAACGAAAACTCCGATTGCTACGAAAATTGGAATTCGATAATAACAAACTATTACGGATCCAATGGAACTTGTTTCGTCCAATTCTGAGACTGTTCAAAAAATGGCTAATTTCACTAGTCGATTAAATATTAAAATATTCAATTTTCACAGATTAACTCTAAATTCAATTTTAAAAGTTCTATAACGTTATTATAACTTCAATATGATAAAATAAAATTTTAAAAATCATTTTCAATCATATTTAACTCAATTTTCAATTATCTCTGTAATTACAACTATTAAATAATCGATTTAATACCCAATTAACTCTAGATATTCAAAATAAAATTTATTCGATCTATAAAATTATCTTTTAATTATTTAAAAATCAATTAAAGATACAAATTTTAATTTACGGAAATTCTGGGTCGTTAAAAAAGATGACTTGGTTAATTTTCCTAACTGACTTGCATCGCAAATATGGTTTACTTTAAAATTCATTTTTGGTAATCCTTTTACTAAATCATTTTTAGATAATTTTGAAATAGCCCTAAAATTAATATGACAAAACCTTTTGTGCCATAGCTAAGAATTATTTTCTTTGACTAATAAGCACATATTTGAATTATAATTTATATTCATATTCAAAACATAAATATTTTTATCTCTAAATCCTTCAAAAATAAGATTATTATTTTGATCAAAGATGCTACACTTTTTTTCAGAATAATTGATTTTGAATCCTCTATCACACAATTGACTGATACTAAGTAAATTGTGTTTTAAATTTTTAACTAATAAAACATTGGAAATCAGAGGTAAATTAGATGTACCGATATTGCTGACGTCGCCTTTTCCTATGATATATCCTTTTGAATTATCTCCAAAAGTGACCGAGCCTTCATTTGAGTAAGTAATGTTTGATAGCATATTTTTGTCACCGGTCATATGTTTTGAGCAACCGATGTCGAGTATCCATTTTCCTCCCTTTTTAAGTAGGACCTGCAAGAAAATAAAGAATATCATTGGTACCCACTTTTTGATAGGGTCCTAAGAGTTAGGTCATAGGAAACCAAACCCAAGAGGGTTTAGTATCCATTTTGAAAACATAATTTTTATTTTTATGCACAGATTCAAAAAAGAAATTTATATATTTCTTTCTAATTAAAATATTGTTTGTTTTAGGAATCCATATTTTTGTAGTTTTCAGATTGGATTTCCCTTGTAAAGGTTCTTTTGTAGACCAAGGTTTATAATCATTTCTCCTTTTGTTTTCATTTTTAGGTGGAGCTTTTGATTTCTTGACATAACCTAAACCATTTTTGTTTGAAGCAGGTTGAGAATTTTCAATAATACTGGATAAATTTTCTCTTCCTTTATTAAAATTAGAAATATTTTTAGTGATGTCATCTAGATTTGTTTTGAGCCTAGAGTTATCTAACTCAATATTTTTGATTTTTTTTAGCTCATGATTTTCAGAAACTAGAGCATCATTCTCTTGTTTTTGAACTTTATTTCTTGACTTAAAAGAGCGAGTTGAGAATTTTTAGATAGTGAATCTTGATTTTTCTCAAGTTCTTCTTCTAATATTTTCTTTTTGTCTTTAAGCATATCTCTTTCGAATTCTGTTCTTTTCTGATTTTCCAAAGTTTCTTTATATTTCCTTTTGAGATTTTTCAAAGTGTCTAGAAATTCTGAATTTATTTCTATCATATCATCAAAAGTTAAATCGCTAACCTCATTATCTTTAGCCATGAAGCATACATTTGCTTGTTCATTATCATTGTCGCTTTCGCTTTCAGAAGATGAAGAATCTCAGTCGTCCCATGTTACTGAAAAATCTTTTCTCTTGAACTTGTCCTTCTTATATTTGTTGTTGTATGTTTTCTTTTGTTCTGGACAGTCTTTTTGGATATGTCCCTTTTTGTGGCAGTTGAAATATTCTATTACTGAGGTTGATGGTTTGTTGTTGAAACTTCATTTTCCATTATTCTTGTTCTTTTTTCTATATTTCAAAAACTTTTTAAAGTTGGCAATGAATGCTAGGTCTTCCTCATCTGAATCCGAGTCTTCTTCTTCAGCATAAAAAGCTATATTCTTCTTGTCTTGTGCTTGTACTCTTTTAGCTTGTAAATTTACTTCATAGGGAATTAGATTCCCTATTAACCTTTCTGGTTTCATGGTAGAAAGATCATTAGCTTCTTCAATAGCTAAGACTTTTCTTTCTCATTCATCCATTAAAGAGTTAAGGATTTTTGAAACAATATCAAAGTCGGAATATATTTCTCCTAGTCCTAATAAAGAATGATGAATATCTTGAAATCTGGAGTACATATCATTTATAGATTCATCCTGCTTCATCCTAAAATTTTGAAATTGATTCTTAAGCATAGATATTTTACTTTGTTTAACCTTGTTAGTATCTTCATGAGTGACTTTTAGTGTTCTCCATATTTTATAGGCAGTGTTGCACATAGTAACACGATTAAATTCATTTTTATCTAAAGCACAAAATAACATGTTCATAGCTTTGGTATTAGAAGAAGAATCTTGTTTTTGTGTGTTTGACCATGTTGAATATTCAGTTGTGGGTATGAGATATTCTGATTGTGTAATGTTCCCTGAATCAAAACTATTTGCTTACATACACACACACACACGCATTCGTGTAAGCCAATAATTATAATTCATGCCATTAAACAGTGGAGGTCGTGTTGTGGATTGACCTTCAATAAAACTGGTATTAGTGTTACTATCCATATTATTATAATATCGAATAACTGTGTGACGGTTATAGGATAACCTTATGCTTTGATACCAAATGAAAGAGTGCTATGTTGTGGATCGTGCAATACAGATATACAATAATGCAGAGAATAATGTAGATAACTATATAATTAATAATGCGGAAAATAAATGTAGTAAAAAATAACACCGGAGATTTTTATACTGGTTCGGAGCACCGTCCTACGTCCAGTCCCAGACTCCTGCTTGAATTACACTACAAACAATATCCTTCACTTAACCCGGAGGAACAGGTCTATACAACAACTGAACAGCCGAACATGATTTCTTCCTCAACAACCGAAGAGGTCTTTCTGCCTGAGCAACCGAACAGGACTTCTACTAGATACAGAAGGCTTTGTTGACTAGTATGCTCTTGATAACACAGATATGTCTTTAAGTACACCCTTCCTATAATCAAATCCTCAAGAGTATTTTGTGTGTGTATTGATTGAAAGGAAGAAAATCACTTAGAATCAAAGAATGTATATATTAACTCAAAGATTCAAGCGATATAGAGTTTGTGAATGCCTTGAATTGCAAAGAGTATAGGGCAAGATTAGATTAAGAGAGTAAAGTAAAAATTCGGTGATTGTGAAAAGAATCAAAGCATGTTTATATAGAGGATATAAGGATGCAATCATTCGTGAAAGATCTCAATCAAAAGTTGCATCTGTTCCTCTTGAAATTGGATTGAACCCCTTCATGAAAGAACGTGTCTTTTCAGTCAAATAATCGTTATTTGCCGTTCAGTCAACTGACTCAGAAGTGCCAGTCGATTGAATTTGAAAAACGTGCATTCCAGAGTAATTTTCTGTGCACTGACACAGGTCAGTCGACTGGCTGACCTGAGTCAGTCGACTGGCTAAATCTATTTGTGTGTGTGACTACTTGAGGAATGATTTTAACAGTATTTTAACATAACTAAGACTCGAAATCGATATAATTATACATACTATATTCTAAATTGAAGTTTTTTCTTGTTTGAATTTTCATTCTCTTTTTGTCGCTATATTCCATCATCTTTGTGATCTATGATCTCAATGCTAGGCGATGTTCTTCGTCATGAATCAAAACCATGATTCAATAGCAATGCCAGGGTAGGATTCCACCGTTTGCACTCTCGGACTTCTAGTAACGAATAGCAGCTACTATCGCACACCTCGAGACACACTCCCAAATCAAAGGTGCGCTCAATCAAATCACAAAGTAATAGAATGGTATCGAAGAAATGTGTCCGATAGGGGGAGCGACCCCACTTAGCCCGGTATAGCTCCCGTTTTAGCTACATCAAGCTGACTCGTGGGAGTTAGGGCTGCGTTAATACCTCATACAAAATCGGGACTAAACCATCCTATTTCGTTCTGGAATCTCCACTACGTACATAGTTGTTAAAGTGGTTTTCAATATTGGCAGAGAGAATGAAAATATCCAATCCCGATTTCTTTAATAACCAAACGCTTATTTCACATCGTGGTCAATTTCATTTTAAACGGTTTATTCTTCATATCAAATTATCATATTCATTTTAAAATCATATCACTTTCGAAATCATATTCACTTTTGAAATTATATCACTTTAAATCATGTTCACTTTCGAAATCTTATCACTTTAAATCATATTCATTTCCAAAATCATAACCACAAAAATGAGTTAAACCATCGTATCAAAATATTCGCATTTAAATCCATTAAATCTAAATCATAATA
Organism: Allium cepa; assembly: GCA_030765085.1. NCBI lineage: Eukaryota > Viridiplantae > Streptophyta > Magnoliopsida > Asparagales > Amaryllidaceae > Allium > Allium cepa. Next base: position 445,472,538 of record CM060945.1, read on the forward strand.
GTTCCAACTTAACAGTTTTAATATTGAAAGTAGTTTATATATTAGAATACTTATTAAAATAGTTTATTAGGTTATAGATTAAAATAGTTTAAATATTAAAAATAGTTTATATATTGAAAAATATACATTTAAAATTGTTTTTAAATTTAAAATAATATGTATTAAAATTGTTCCTACATTGAAAATGGTTTCAAATTAGAATTATTTCTTCCACTTTCACAAATCAATTCAAATTCTCATTAAACCATTTTAATTTATATCGATTTCAAATCTAGGTTTGAGTTACAAATCTAAACCACTCCCAATTCAATAGGTTTGATACTTTAAATATTCAAAAAATTTACAATCAATTTGACAAATTTCATTTATATTTCATAATTCAACCTTAATTTTATTTAACTGTGAAAATATTTACTTAATCAATTTTCTAACATTTAAATAAAATATCAAATTACAAATTTAAATCAATATTAAATATTCAATTTCAGTTTTATTTAAATTTGTAAATATTCATTTAACCACCTTTAATCAAAAATCCAGTTATCAAGTTATAAAAATCATATCTTTAAAACCTCTAAATTAATAAGTTTTCAAATCAATTTTTTTGTTAAATACAATTCTTAAACAAATAAAATTTCCGATCAATTTCAATTTATCTTTCCCTCTTTATTTGTTAAAGTTAATACAAAAATCTATTTAAAATATTAAAATAAATTTAAATAAATATTTTAAACATACTTTATATATATATTAGTTAAATTAAATTTTTATTTAATTTATTATATTAATTATTATTAGATAAATCTTATTATTATTAAATATATTTTAAATTATATTTTATATATTTTTAAATTAATAAAGTTATAAGTAAAATTTATAATTTACATTTTAAAACTTAACTATAATTTTAAAATTTCCAAAACATATAATTTTAAAAATCTAAATTTTACACATATTTTATAATTAAAATATCTTTATATTATATTCTAAAAACTGATACACATATATTTTTCCTCTTCAAAAATTTGGAAGTCATTTAAAAATAGACCAACGGTGTTCGTATATAGCTTTCTATCCTATGGTCAATTGATACAGATATTTATCAATTTGATCCGCAATAATTTAAATTTTTACGTGTACATATCATTTCAACCCGCAATCTCAAAATTTCATAATCAATAAAATCGCTTGGGTTTATCATTTCAACCCATAATGATTATTACTGTAACGACCCAGAATTTCTAATAATTTAAAATTGAATATTTAATTAATTTTAAATATTAATAAGTGGAATTTATAAGTTGGATAATTTATTTTTTGAACATTGGATTTAATTTGATAATTTAACAAGTTAAATTTCAAAAATAATTGAAGATCGAGTCTAATATGATTGAAATTGATTTGTAAAATTTTATTATATCATATTGAAGTCATAGTGATGTTATAGAGCTTTTAAAATCGAATTTGAAGTTGAATTGTGAAAATTGAATATTTTAATATTTAATTATCGACTGAAAAATAGCCAATTTTCGAACAGTCTCATAATTGGACGAAACTAGTTCCATTGGATCCGTAATAGTTAGTTTTTATCGGATTTCAATTTTCATAGCAATCGGAGTTGTCGTTTGACCGTGGCAGCTCGAAACGCATCGAAATCGTTTTAATTTTAATTCGTCGAGTTAAAATAGTCATTTTTCAAAAATCTCGGATTTCAACGAAACCAGTTTCATCGGATCCATAATGTGATATTATTGTAAGATTTCAAATTTCAAGTCAATCGGATTTATCGTTTGTCCGGGGCAAGTGAAAACGCATCGAAATCAGTTTAAATCGGTTTAATTTAAATTGATCGTTTATTGCCATATCTCACGCAGACGATCGAATTAGCTTCCGAAACCTGTTCCATTGTGTCCGGAACGCGGGATAAACCCTACGAACGTCAGTTACCGCGCGTAAATCGGAGTTCAGGAAACCCGGATGAATAGTGTTCGATAGACTTCTATAAATAGACGATTTAATCACAAAAAAAAAAAAAACTAAAACCCTAATTTCATCTTCAGAGCCGCCATCTACAATACCAATGGCCGACATCTCACCCTCTTCTCCCTCAAATTATGGTCGATCCTTTGAGAATTAGCAAAAACTTCCAACATGAACATTGTAGAGCTCATCGAGATCTTTCAGATCAACGGTCATGATCGTTTAAGGTCGAGTAAATCAACGGCAAAATGCCCGAGAAGGCCTCGCGTTCGCACGCATTTTCATGCAGGAAGATACGACCGAGCTTGCTCATGTTTGGCGCGGTGGTGAGGCTCGTGTAGCTCGTTCGAATGGCATCTCCTGATCGGGGTATCGATGAACGTAGGTGGTCGCGTGCATAAGGGAAGAGGGTCGACGTTGGGTTCTTTCGTACTGAAGCAAAGACGAGTGATGAGGAAGATGGCATGCAACGGCCATGATCTGGGGAGACAAATGTGAACGGCAGATGTGGATCTAGGTTAAAATTATAAATGGAAATGTAAATTAAGTTTATATTAAAATTGTTCGATCTTTAAAATGGTATATCTCTTTGCTGCGAGGTCGAAAATTCCCGAAACGAAAAGCGTTGGCTTCGTATTAACGAGCTCTACGCTATGCAACTGATTTGGAGACGATTGGAGTCAATGAAAATTTTGGGTAAAATTAAACGTCCGTTTAATTTTATTCGAAATAAAAGCTGAAAAACAGAAATAAAACCAAGGTGAGAACTTCTCACTCAATCGAAATTGTTCGATTTATATTTTTAATAGTTAGATTTCAAATTGTTGATTGTATGCCTGAATGATGATTGATATTTATTGACCGTTAAAAATAGACATTATACGCCGTTAGTAAGCGGATGTTATTTATTAAAAACATATACCGCGAATATTTCACCGTATGTGAAATTGGTATTATATATGTATAGCAATATATATATATTGGTATATGTATATATTGCAGTTGTTGATTTCCCGCATTGTATAGTGGATGAGACCCTATTGCGCCGCCTATTAAGTGGATAATATTATTAATCCTATATACTGTGATAATTCCGTACTGGAGCGGAATTGGTATTGTGCTAACATCTGTGGATGCAGGGAAACAGGTTGGAGGGATCCAACTGGATTCCTCACCAGTATTTAATTTATTTCAGATATTGTGATATTTGATTGATTATCATATCGATATATGATATTTGCTGTCATGATTGACTATTTGATGCTGTTGCGTCATCGGATCCAATTTTGAAGTTAAAAATAACGATTTTGAATTTTAAAGGATTTTCAAAGAAATTTTTGAAAGTATATGTTTATTTAAAATTTTGAATTGCTTTATTTTAAATAAATAAACGTTAAAATTTTAAAGCTATAAAAAAATTACTATTTTTATGAAATGTAAGCAAAAAGTGATTTTGGAAGTAAATAGTTGATTTAATTATAAAATGGTTTACATTGGGATTTTTGAATTATTATAACGATTTATATAAAAGATTTAGAATATTGATATTTATGGATTAAAAATATAGGAATTGTGAAACCCGTTTTATAAGTGTTAAAATGAAGTATAAATTGTTTTTATAAGTAAATGAAAATTTATAGATTTATAAATCGTGAAGTTATAAATATAAATAGGTTTTGTAAAATAAAAGATTTATAAGAAATTAGCTTATAAATCAGATTTTGGCATTTAAAATGAGATATAAAAAGGGATTTTATAAATAGAAGTTTATAAGAATATAAATGGAGTTTATAAATATTGTTTTATAAATCCAAAATCAAATTGAATTTGATAAGTTGGAAATAGGAATATATGAAAGGGATTATATTCACGGTTTTGGACAGTGAATATATTTCCAAATGAAATTGGTTAGAGTTTTATATCCACGATTTTTGGACAGTGGATATTCTCTAATAAATACGTAGAAATATTGAATGTGGAAAACGTTTTTATTCACCATTTTGGATAGTGAATAATAGATTGAATAAAATGGATATTTTTGGAAAGTGAAGTTTTAAATGGAATTAAAACGATTTAAAGAAGTTTTGAAAAGTGTTCAGCATCGAAACCATAGATTTCAACATTGATTGTTGAAATAGACGTTTTCGAGAAATAGAAGGAAATGGTGGACTATAACACTGTTGTTATAGTAAATGATTTCCGAAAGGAAATATTTTTATATAGTATTGGGATTTATATATCTATCTAAATTTCGAATCCCTATACTAGTGATTTTGGGCCGTCGTAACGATGTTTTACGCAACATTCGTTTTGACCCAAAATAAATGTGTTAAGAGAATGATTTCCTTAAAGAATGAAATGTATACTTAATATAAATTTAAGTATATCGAATATTTTCAAGTGTTGAAAATAAATAGATTTGTGAAATACTTATTATTAAATAAGTATGGAAATGTTTTCCAATATGAAATGAAAGGTTTGAAATTTTATCTTTTAAAGATAAATTGAAAAGTGAATATTTGAAACTGTTTTCAAATGATGAAGTGTGGAAAATATATCTGGTATAGATATTTTTGGAAAATAAATAATTTGGGAAATTATTTGGAATCTGATGATGTTGCACATCTATTGATAGTTAAATAACCGACTATCAATATTTACCTTTGAATGGGCATTTGCCGTGAATTGCTTGAATTTGGATGCCACACTTATTTTTAAAATAAGCGCTCACTATTCGGGTTAGCTGGGAAAGGACCCTGGGGTCGTATAACCCATTCCGAATATGTGATACGTCGTTATGAATTGCATTTGATGACCGGTGTTGAAGACCGGATGTTTGTGAAAACGAAAAGATTACCGTCGAGTTACTCTGCATCGGTTGATCTCCGGTACAGAGGTTTTATCACCCTTAGTGACGGGAAGTCCGATCGTGATTAATGAATATCCGGATTACAAGGACTTCTTAGTAAGTGCCTTCGGTTCTGTTCGATCCTGGAACAGACTTGTATGGATAGTATATCTGACATTACAAATTGAGATATAAAGCTGATTTCTTTCAAATATATTTCTGTTGGTGGCGGAGAATTTATTCTCTTAGCTTAACACCCTTCTCCGAGACATACGAGCTCAGAGGTTATGTAGTTGAAAGTCATTAGTGATATACTCCCAATTTGGTAGTGTGATATGCTGAGTGTTGCTGTGAAATGACCATTGTGTTGATCATTTGTGATAGGATCATTTGTTTGATCATTTATCTTAGTGATCATTACTTTGATCATTTGTTGACCCAAAGCATGGCTTTGTACCAAAGCGTGGCTTTGTGGACGAGACTTCGTCGGACCTCACACCCCGGAAATGGTCAAAACAGGAAGAATGCGGCAAGGTTATTAGGGGGTAGCGCTTCTTTAGTGTATGTCATTCCTTCTGGATAGAGGTGGTATCATGGTATGAAGCCCAGATATTTAACCTATGTTGTTGCTGCAAATTTATTACTTTGTGGTTGTTGGAAATCGAGGATCCTCGGATAGATCGGTTACGATCGGGGGATGACATATTCGTGTCAGTTGTTACCCAGTTAGGGGTAACCCGGCCTTGTGTTGGAAGGGATCCGGTTAGGTTCTCGGGACGTCATTCCAGAGGCGTTTCCATGTGGCAATGGAAAGTTCCTTGGCCTGACCATTTGTTGGAAATCCAAAGAAACAATACGATCTTGTACGGTTTTAGTTGTAGAACCTATCATTCACTTATGGTGGCGCCCCACTGTTTGGATGGTAGCTATAGTAGGCATAAGTGCGAAATGCCTATGCTGGCTAAGTTTATATTATACTTTCGAAATGTTTTTCTGCACTATGCACTAGTAATAATATCAAATATTTCTTTTTAATGCGTATCAAGCATCTTTGACTATCATAAGGAGAAATCTCCTCCGATTCTGCGTTTGCGTTGTGTGTGTGTGCAGGAGGCCTTATGGTAGTCTCATTTTCTAAAAAGCATTGCGAATCTATTTTAAAATTATCCTATTCTTTGTTTTAAAGATAAATAACTATTTTAAGTTCTCACACCAGTCTTGCTTGTCTTAGTGAAATGTGATGGGGGGTTCTCGCTTCGCGGTTTGGTGGCGAATGGGAGACTCTTACCCCCACACGGCCTCTTTACGGGGTTGGTTAGGCGTAAGCCGTGACAGTCGAGAGGCTGGCCGTAAAAGCAAGTTTGGGATACCAGTGTAAGCCACGGTGGGGCTGGGATGGTTGAAAAGCCTACCGGTTGTGACCGCTGCCGCGAAAATTTTCGGGACGTTACATTTGGTATCAGAGCATATGGTTAAGCGACAACCATGGCTCTGTTGGGTGTTACTCATTAGAGATAGAGTCAGTAGCACTCTAGAATGAGTGTGAGTGTAATAATAGATATGAGCGCGTATTTGTTAGTGAATATAAAATTGTTTTATATTGTGTTTGCTTATCCGTTGAGCTGTTTGTGAATTTTGGTCGGTATGTGGGACGCCATATTATCGATAGGGATTTCTAAACACTTAAACGTGGCAAGACGACATAGTATTGTTTTAAATTGGGTAAATGAAATAATTTTACCTTGATTATATTTTATATATATAAAGGAATAATCTTTTTAGAATTATTAACTGTATATAATTGATTGTTGATTGTTGAAAATATAAATATATACAAGTAAATAAAAGTTGTTTGAATAAGTTAAATAAAACAACAGTTGTAAAAGAATAATTGTATAAGCAATAGAATTATAAGTATGGAATTATAATTAATATGATTACAATTGTGAAATAATCTTATATATAAATAGTGAAATTTTATAAGTAAAAGGTTTGTAAATGTGATTTATAATCCAAAATAAAAATTCCAGAAAATTGTTTTGAAAGAGATGAAAGCTCTAAACTCTTTTCGGTCGCTGGAAAATCATTCTGATGATGACCGCGGCATCATTGGTGTTCATTTTCGGGTTTCCAAAAGAGGAATTGCTGCCTGATTATTTTAAATGAAAGTTGTTTGAAAAAAAAGTTGGATTTGATTTTAAAAATTCAAAAGAAAATTTGAATTGATTTTGAAAATGGTTTTGAAAGGTTGAAAAGACTCTGGAATCCTATTTTTAAATATTTATGGGAATAATAAATGAATTGACAACTTATACAATTTGAATTTTGGTAGAATAGATTTAACTTAAGGATAAAGTTAAAATTAAAATAGTATAAGTGAATCAATAAAAATCCAAGTGGTAACTGTTGAATATAAGTTGTATAACTTATAAAATATAAGTGAAACCAATTATTAAAATGGTTAAACTATTTTGTTAAGCAAAATGAAATGTGAATTTGAATAAGTGGAGAAATTTGACTCTGGTAAAAGTTAAATAAAATTTATTTCAGAATTGGAATCTGAATTGGATTTAAAAGTGGAAACTTAAGTTAAAGTTAAACAAAAGATGTTTGGAATGGAACATAACTTGAATAATGTTGAATAAAGTTGATTTTGGTGTCAAAGTAAAATAATAAAGTGAATTAATGAAAAGAAGTCATTAATGATGTGAACTTGAGTTATATAAATGAAATTCAACTTTATATTGTTAAAGGAATTAACAATTGAATTGATAAAAGAATTGAAATTTAATCAATCGAATGTAAATAAGTTGATATGGAATAATGAATATAAGTGTAAATTCATTGAAGCAAATTGAATGGAAGTCAATTTAATAACTAACCAATTGGAATTAGAAATGTTGAACCAAATTGAAAGTAAATTTGAATAAGTTTGGTTGTATGAATATACATTGGTCGTTATATGATTGTTAGTTGATTGTATGTAATTCATTAAGCGTTAATGAAGTTGAATTGATAAAATTGGAAGCTATGTGATTAAATTCAAATTGAAAGTAAATAAATCTGAATAAAATTGAATATGAATGTGATTCGGAAGTGAACTAATGTGAATGTAATTAGTGAACAAATACTAATTGGAAACGAATGAATGAATGTTAGTAAAATTCCAATGATAATGAATCAAATATGTTAATTGGATTATAGTTGTTTGATAGTTGCATTTGTTGTTTTGTTGCATTTGCTATGTTGACACATGTAGTTGTTATGTTGTTATATGCTATATATTGATTTTATTTTCATATCTACATGTTCTCATATGTTTAATTGAGTGTTTAGTAGGTGCGGATGGCGTTGCTTTGCATTTGGAGCTCGCTTTCGCGCTATATTAGCCGTATACGCTCGCTAATAATATAAATAAGGTACATATCTCGGATTACATACCGTACTTTTACACTTTTTCCCTACGGGATGCCTCATCACTTGATGAGATGTATAATTGTGATATATATACACTGTCATTTTTTTTTCGGATCGAGCCGCGCAAAGGAGACTATGGCGAATTTTTCCGAAAATTTAAGGCGTTAGAAAATTTTTGAGAAAATTGGGAATTTTTTTGAAAACTAAGTTTGGATTTGGAAATTTAGTAAAGATTTTGAAACAAGTTAACTATGGATTTTGGAGAAGTTAAACACTTAAGAGATTAGTAAAATCTAATTTGAATGGTTTGTTTCTGAAAGTTAATGAATTATGTAACTCTTTCTTACTTTTTAATTTCGAGGACGAAATTCTTTTAAGGGGGGAAGATTTTTTTTTTTTGGCAAGGCTTTTAAGGGGGGAAGATTGTAACGACCCAGAATTTATAATAATTTAAAATTGAATATTTAATTAATTTTAAATATTAATAAGTGGAATTTATAAGTTGGATAATTTATTTTTCGAATATTGGATTTAATTTGATAATTAAATCGATAATTTAATAAGTTAAATTTCAGAAATAATTGAAGATCGAGTCTAATATGATTGAAATTGATTTGTAAAATTTTATTATATCATATTGAAGTCATAGTGATGTTATAGAGCTTTTAAAATCGAATTTGAAGTTGAATTGTTAAAATTGAATATTTTAATATTTAATTATCGACTGAAAAATAGCCAATTTTCGAACAGTCTCAGAATTGGACGAAACTAGTTCCATTGAATCCGTAATAGTTAGTTATTATCGGATTTCAATTTTCATAGCAATCGGAGTTGTCGTTTGACCGTGGCAGCTCGAAACGCATCGAAATCATTTTAATTTTAATTCGTCGAGTTAAAATAGTCATTTTTCAAAAAGTCTCGGATTTCGACGAAACCAGTTTCATCGGATCCGTAATGTGATATTATTGTAAGATTTCAAATTTCAAGTCAATCGGATTTATCATTTGTCCGAGGCAAGCGAGAACGCATCGAAATCGGTTTAAATCGGTTTAATTTAAATTGATCGTTTATTGCCATATCTCACGCAGACGATCTAATTAGCTTCCGAAACCTGTTCCATTGTGTCCGGAACGCGGGATAAACACTAGGAACGTCAGTTACCGCGCGTAAATCGGAGTTCAGGAAACCCGGATGAATAGTGTTCGATAAACTTCTATAAATAGACGATTTAATCACAAAAAAAAAACTAAAACCTTAATTTCATCTTCAGAGCCGCCATCTACAATACCAATGGCCGGCATCTCACCCTCTTCTTCCTCAAATTCTGGCTGATCCTTTGAGAATTAGCAAAAACTTCCAACATGATCATTGTAGAGCTCATCGAGATCTTTCAGATCAACGGTCATGATCGTTTAAGATCGAGTAAATCAACGGCAAAATGCCCGAGAAGGCCTCGCGTTCGCACACATTTTCATGCAGGAAGACACGACCGAGCTTGCTCGTGTTTGGGGCGGTGGTGAGGCTCGTGTAGCTCGTTCGAATGGCATCTCCTGATCGGGATATCGATGAACGTAGGTGGTCGCGTGCATAAGGGAAGAGGGTCGACGTTGGGTTCTTTCGTACTGAAGCAAAGATGCGTGATGAGGAAGAAGGCACGCAACGGCCACGATCTGGGGAGACAAATATGAACGGCAGATGTGGATCTAGGTTAAAATTATAAATGGAAATGTAAATTAAGTTTATATTAAAATTGTTCGATCTTTAAAATGGTTATATCTCTTTGCTGCGAGGTCGAAAATTCCCGAAACGAAAAGCGTTGGCTTCGTATTAACGAGCTCTACGCTATGCAATTGATTTGGAGACAATTGGAGTCAATGAAAATTTCGGGTAAAATTAAACGTCCGTTTAATTTTATTCGAAATAAAAGCTGAAAAACAGAAATAAAACCAAGGTGAGAACTTCTCACTCAATCGAAATTGTTCGATTTATATTTTTAATAGTTAGATTTAAAATTGTTGATTGTATGCCTGAATGATGATTGATATTTATTGACCGTTAAAAAAAAGACATTATACGCCGTTAGTAAGCGGAGGTTATTTATTAAAAACATATACCGCGAATATTTCACCGTATGTGAAATTGGTATTATATATGTATAGCAATATATATATATTGGCATATGTATATATTGCAGTTGTTGATTTCCCGCATTGTATAGCGGATGAGACCCTATTGCGCCGCCTATTAAGCGGATAATATTTATTAATCCTATATACCGCGATAATTCCGTACTGGAGCGGAATTGGTATTGTGCTAACATCTATGGATGCAGGGAAACAGGTTGGAGGGATCCAACTGGATTCCTCACCAGTATTTAATTTATTTCAGATATTGTGATATTTGATTGATTATCAAATCGATATATGATATTTGCTGTCGTGATTGACTATTTGATGCTGTTGCGTCATCGGATCCAATTTTGAAGTTAAAAATAACGATTTTGAATTTTAAAGGATTTTCAAAGAGATTTTTGAAAGTATATGTTTATTTAAAATTTTGAATTGCTTTATTTTAAATAAATAAATGTTAAAATTTTAAAGCTATAAAAAATTACTATTTTTATGAAATGCAAGCAAAAAGTGATTTTGGAAGTAAATAGTTGATTTAATTATAAAATGGTTTACATTGGGATTTTTGAATTATTATAAACGATTTATATAAAAGATTTAGAATATTGATATTTATGGATTAAAAATATAGGAATTGCGAAACCCGTTTTATAAGTGTTAAAATGAAGTATAAATTGTTTTTATAAGTAAATGAAAATTTATAGATTTATAAATCGTGAAGTTATAAATATAAATAGGTTTGGTAAAATAAAAGATTTATAAGAAATTAGCTTGTAAATCGGATTTTGGCATTTAAAATGAGATATAAAAAGGGTTTTTATAAATAGAAGTTTATAAGAATATAAATGGAGTTTATAAATATTGTTTCATAAATCCAAAATCAAATTGAATTTGATAAGTTGGAAATAGGAATATATGACACGGTTTTGGACAGTGAATATATTTCCAAGTGAAATTGGTTAGAGTTTTATATCCACGATTTTTGGACAGTGGATATTCTCTAATAAATACGTAGAAATATTGAATGTGGAAAACGTTTTTATTCACGATTTTGGATAGTGAATAATAGATTGAATAAAATGGATATTTTTGGAAAGTGAAGTTTTAAATGGAATTAAAACGATTTAAAGAAGTTTTGAAAAGTGTTAAGCATCGAAACCATAGATTTCAACATTTATTGTTGAAATAGACGTTTTCGAGAAATAGAAGGAAATGGTGGACTATAACACTGTTTTTATAGTAAATGATTTCCGAAATGAAATATTTTTATATAGTATTGCGATTTATATATCTATCTAAATTTCGAATCCCTATACTAGTGATTTTGGACCGTCGTAACGATGTTTTATGCAACATTCGTTTTGACCCAAAATAAATGTGTTAAGAGAATGATTTCCTTAAAGAATGAAATGTATACTTAATATAAATTTAAGTATATCGAATATTTTCAAGTGTTGAAAATAAATAGATTTGTGAAATACTTATTATTAAATAAGTATGGAAATGTTTTCCAATATGAAATGAAAGGTTTGAAATTTTATCTTTTAAAGATAAATTGAAAAGTGAATATTTGAAATTGTTTTCAAATGATGAAGTGTGGAAAATATATCTGGTATAGATATTTTTGGAAAATAAATAATTTGGGAAATTATTTGGAATCTGATGATGTTGCACATCTATTGATAGTTAAATAACCGACTATCAATATTTACCTTTGAATGGGTATTTGCTGTGAATTGCTTGAATTTGGATGCCACACTTATTTTTAAAATAAGCGCTTACTATTCGGATTAGCTGGGAAAGGACCTTGGGGTCGTATAACCCATTCCGAATATGTGATACGTCGTTATGAATTGCATTTGATGACCGGTGTTGAAGACCGGATGTTTGTGAAAACGGAAAGATTACCGTCGAGTTACTCTGCATCGGCTGATCTCCGGTACAGAGGTTTTATCACCTTAGTGACGGAAAGTCCGATCGTGATTAATGAATATCCGGATTGCAAGTACTTCTTAGTAAGTGCCTTCGGTTCTGTTCGATCCCGGAACAGACTTGTATGGATTGTATATCTGACATTACAAATTGAGATATAAAGCTGATTTCTTTCAAATATATTTCTGTTGGTGGCGGAGAATTTATTCTCTTAGCTTAACACCCTTCTCCGAGACGTACGAGCTCAGAGGTTATGTAGTTGAAAGTCATTAGTGATATACTCCCAATTTGGTAGTGTGATATGCTGAGTGTTGCTGTGAAATGATCATTGTGTTGATCATTTGTGATAGGATCATTTGTTTGATCATTTATCTTGGTGATCATTACTTTGATCATTTGTTGACCCAAAGCATGGCTTTGTACCAAAGCGTGGCTTTGTGGACGAGACTTCGTCGGACCTCACACCCCGGAAATGGTCAAAACAGGAAGAATGCAGCAAGGTTACTAGGGGGTAGCGCCCCTTTAGTGTATGTCATTCCTTCTGGATAGAGGTGGTATCATGGTATGGAGCCCAGATATTTAACCTATGTTGCTGCTGCAAATTTATTACTTTGTGGTTGTTGGAAATCGAGGATCCTCGGATAGATCGGTTACGATCGGGGGATGACATATTCGTGTCAGTCGTTACCCAGTTAGGGGTAACCCGGCCTTGTGTTGGCAGAGATCCGGTTATGTTCTCGGGACGTCATTCCAGAGGCGTTTCCATGTGGCAATGGGAAGTTCCTTGGCCTGACCATTTGTTGGAAATCCAAAGAAACAATACGATCTTGTACGGTTTTAGTTGTAGAACCTATCATTCACTTATGGTGGCGCCCCACTGTTTGGATGGTAGCTATAGTAGGCATAAGTGCGAAATGCCTATGCTGGCTAAGATTTATATTATACTTTCGAAATGTTTTTCTGCACTATGCACTAGTAATAATATCAAATGTTTCTTTTTAATGCATATCAAGCATCTTTGACTATCATAAGGAGAAATCACCTCCGATTCTGCGTTTGCATTGTGTGTGTGTGCGGGAGGCCTTATGGTAGTCTCATTTTCTAAAAAGCATTGCGAATCTATTTTAAAATTATCCTATTCTTTGTTTTAAAGATAAATACCTGTTTTAAGTTCTCACACCAGTCTCATGACTGACCTGGAGTTTATTGTTTCCTTCCTAAACTCTGGGTGCCCACCAATTTCCACACGGTCAGTCTAGAGTTTGGTTATCAGGTTATTATGGATTTAGGAGTGCTATGGAGCTCAGGAGGCGAGCTGCATATCGAGACGTACCACTTGTATATGATATTATACTATGTATTATTCCATTGTGTATTCTGTATGAGGACAAGTTTATATAATTGTCCATTGATGTATTGACTCTGTTGTCTATTGTTGTTGTAAACTCTGATAATGATGTAATGTAATAACTGATATAGTTCTTTGATTTAAAGATTATTCATTTATCTATTATATGTTGTTCCGCTACGATTGTGAGATTCTGATATTGTTTTTGTTCTGTTGTTCCTTCTGTTCTGTTCTTTCTTCTTCTACCTCTTTCTTTTTCTTTAACCATAACATTTCAGTTTTCCGGCATTCGATTGCTCGGCAGTCGATAAAGTGAGTATCGATGTTGAATTTTCGAAAGTCGAAAATTTCCGGGACGTTACAATTACCTAAACTATAATATCATTTAGGTATGTATCATTTCAACCCATAGGAAATTCCTAACTATCAGAGAACTTGCAGAGTGAGAACAATAAAATAATAATATAAACTGACATACACATTGATAGCAAGCGTATATCATAATCAACAATTTAAATATATACAACAGGTTATGGTGTCATATGTCAATTAATATAGGTAAACAATTAAAGATAACAACATATCATATTTTGACAATTAAATTACTAACCAGTTAAATTTAACAATACATTTCAATCGTCATTTCATGTGAATATAAATTCACTAACATAAGAACGTTAATCGTGAGTGATTGCTCATCTTTCGTGGCTAGAGAAATTTGACGATGAAATGAGCAACGAATCCAAACACAAATTCCAAAGCACAGCACGATGAACACGAATTCGGCGAACAAAGCAAAGCACGACGGACTTGAATCGATGAAACAAAATATATAATTTTTTGAAAGTCTAAAATTTACACCCATATTTAGAATAAAATTTTTATATAAATTTTAAAACCAATTTTCGTTTACAACACATATAAAAATAATATATATATATATATATATTTTAAATCAATATTTAGTTAAAATACATATTAAAATAAAATCTTTCCAAATCGATATTTATTAAACACATATATAAAATCAAACTATCTATATATCGTTATTATTTTTAAATCTATATTTACAAATCAATATTAAATAAATCCTATAATTTTTTTATGTAAACATAATACTTATATATATGTTTTAAAACTCATTACAAAAATCCATTTCAAAAACATCAATTTAAAATAAATAAACATATTATATACATACAGTTCAAAATGTTTAACATTAAGATAAAAACATAAACATGTATTATATATATAAACAAGAGGAGGCTGCTTGGTCGCAGCTAGTTGCTGGTGCTCGGCTGGAAGGCTGAGGTAGCGAGGTGAGTGCTACATCTAGATGAATGGCGGACAAAAAGAGAGTAAGGCGAAGAGGCGCAGGCGATTGTGAGATGGAGCACGGCTATTGGTGGAGGAACGTATTGTTCGGCTGGGGGGAGATAGGGTGGGTTGCAGTAGTCTTTGGCCATAAACAGCAGTAGGGTGTTGGACAGGTATGTGCTATGGTGAGAGGATGGCTGTGCTAGAGCAGACCAGCGGTTAAAGTGAAGGGGCAACGTGGGTGAGTTGTTTGCTGCGATGACGGAAAGGTGGGTGAGGGAAATGACTCGATCGTGAAGCTTTAGCTATGGGCAGCGGGTTCGCAAGGGGGTCAGGTGGGTCGGTTTTGGTGGCTGGGGGGTTAGGTTAGTGTGGAACAAGCGAATCAGGTGGAGAAGCCACTGGATTAGGCTACTGGAGGCGATGTGGCTGCTAGGGGAGGGAGATGGCGGGGGTTGGAGGGCTGGCGTATGGCAAGGCTGGTGGACAGGCGACATGGTGCTTGGATCGACAATGAAAAAGTGGTGAGTGGGCATGGACTTCGGTGGGGTAATGATGGAATGAGCTGCGGCCTGAGGGGACGTGCGAGGAGAACAGTCTGGGAAAGGACGTGTAGGTGGTGGAGGCAAGCGGTGCTCGGCGATGGGAGTTATAGGTGGAGAGAAAAGAAATGGGTGCGATGGTTAGCACCTACGTGTGGAGGTATGCAAATAGGAAGAGGAAGAACAGCAACGCAAATACATATAAACTTCAATATATATTTTTATTTTCCTTTTTTTCTTCAAAATAAAGTATAGACAATGAAAGAGAAAGGAGAGGTAGAATGGAGAAACTGAAAGTGAATGAAGCAACAGAATATAAATTGAGATGATGGGAATGGTAATAGTCAGAAGTTGAATTCAGTGAATATTAATAACCAGTGACCATTTATTTTCTCATGGTGGGTAAATGAATCGACACAAGGAAACCTAAAAGATTTAAAACGGGTACCAATACGGCTAATTGTTTTGTAGATTTCGCTGTGTACCTGACGCCGAAATGCACGAATAAATTATTATGGAGATCAGCACGACGAAATGAAAAGAATGGTATACAGATATTAGAGACACAACCATCCTATCAAAACTGGATATTTGTTGCCAAACCACTGCTAATCCGCCGAAAGTAAGATTAAAGGAGCTATGGCATTCCAAATTTGGTGAAACGAAATACGACATCTCACTCAAAAAATGATTTACATTTTTATTATATAAAAATATTCAGATTTCGAAAATATTTTATTTCCATCAAATTTACTGATTTTAAATTAAAAATTGAAAATTACAGAACAGAATTAACATTCATATTTTCTTATGAAAATCTGTCATTTGCTATGTTTAAATAGACGCATACCAAATATCGAATTTTCATTGTCAAATTTTGTAGTTTTAATTTCATGAAAAAATTAGTTAATTACATTATTATAAATCATTCAAATTTACGGGTCGTTACACTCTCCCCCTGTAATGACCGGGTGTTTTTCGACCTTCGAAAATCGACACTAATATGTTCACTGTATAGAGTTCCGAGAAATTGGGTGTCAGAAATACCAGGTTGTTAGGGTTTTAAAAGAAAAGAGATAGAAGAAGAAATCAGAAATAACAACATAGAATCTCACATCGCAGCATAACAAAATATAACATACAACAACAGCTTTTATACAAACGAATCTGTATCAGTTAATATACATACAGGTTATCAGAGTACAATCACCAACATATAAATTTGGACAGTTATAATAACTTTTCCCTAAATGCTGAATGTATAACCTACAATACACATCCGAATATAATCAAATACGTGCAACACGCGTCTGCCATCCAGCTTGTCTTCTGAGGTCCAAAACATCCTAACCTGAAAACTATAATACTCGATTTGACTCGGACATTACAATAAAGTAACACCCGAGTCAGGATGGAAACCAGCGTGAGTTAAACCCACTTAATCTGAAATACTTAAGTTATGAAAAATCTTTTGAAACCAAGGTAACTCGTACAAACACGACGGGTTTTTATCTGATTATAACTAAAACACTTTTACAGAAATCCATCGATATTACAATAATGTTTAGATACAATATTTAAAATGGTCAAATTTATTAAATTTATTCAATTCAAGCATATTAGACTCTATAGTCAAAGTTGTAGAGGTTCGCAGTTATTATCAAATTGAAGTGGTTCCGGATAACACTGGTATCCGATTCCGATCTCTTCGAATCTAAATGATAAATATAAAAGGCTAAATTGTTTAAAATAAACAATTTATATTTAGGGTGACAATATTCATATATGAGAAAATTGTTACATATGTATATTTTAATTAAAGCATGCTAACGTTTTATTCCAACTTTTCAATTCCTTTGACTCCTTCATGGCACAAACAAGAATAATTGAATTAAATATCTAATAACAATAAACCAAAGCATATATGGTTAATAATTTAATGATTAATAATTAATATTAATCAATTCACAATCTAAATTTAATCAACTTAAATTAAACGAATGCACTTATATTTTTACCAAATTAATTATAAATTAAAGAAATTATAATATAATTTATTATTAGTTAATTAAATTAGACGCTCTATTTAATAACTCCTTTATTAATTATCATAAGATTTTGGAAAAATAATAATATAATTAATTACCCACTTTAATTATAAAATATCATTAAACTTTAAATTATGGAAAAATCCGTAATACCAATTTATAATACCGAGGAGGAGGATTTAAGCCGCAAAATCTTCCTGCTGATTTGGATTTTAAAATGACAAATAGAATTTGAGTTTTTAATGACTTAATTTATTATATAAAAAAGAGTATACTATCCATTTTCTTTCCTCCTTTTTTTTTCTTTTTCTCCCTTATCCTTTTTCCTTTTACTTCCTTCCTTTCGGCCCAACCCACCAGCCCATTCTTCTTCTTTCTAGATTTTACCCTCCTCCCGTCTGTTCCATTGAAAAGCAAGAAGACGTGCACGAGAGTGGGTATGTGCACTTGCACACCCATGCTAACTAACCAACCATGCCGCCGATTTCCCTCGCGAGTCGCCTACGACCACCGCACTTCGTCTATCCACCTAGAACCACCGCCCACCCTCAAATTCAAAATTTTCGACTTCCAGACCAAACCCGGTAACCGCTGAAGCCCATCAACGCCTCACCACACCACCGCGGCCCACCGTCCTTCACCAAAATTTGCCTCGAGCATCGCCATCATCACCTTGGCCCTTTCCTCCAGGTGCACACGTCTCCCTCCTTTTCCATTCTTTGCCATTGCCACATGAACCAAGCCTAAAACAATGCACTCAAAACCCTACAATTGCCTCGACCAGACAAACCACCTAAAAGAAAATTCATATGCCATTTTTCATGAGTGCGTTACCCCCGAACCACCTCCAGGCCGTCCACCTCCCCACGAAATCGATCAAGCCACCGCAATTTCACTTTTCGCCCAAAACAGATCATCTCATCATTTCATCCTCCACACTTCATTAAAATATTCCAAGCGACTCTCAAAATTCACTATTTTCAGCAACAATCACACTCATATAATCAATTGGTGAAAATATGATAGTTGAGTTTTGTTCATCTCAAGATTCTTTACTGTAAACAATATTTTTCTTCTCCTATACTCAATGATATCGAACTTAATAAATTTTAATATAAAATATGCTAAAAAAGAATCGCTTTTTCTTTTAGAACTATAATCTATAACTGACTAGATCAAGAGATATTGATTTTTGAAGTTGCAAAATATCAACCTTTTAAGAAAAAATAGAGGTGCTTTCTATGTACTGTGATTTTTCCAGATGTATAACATGACTAACACTCATATATGTAGCATACAAACTAATTAACCCATGCATACTTGACTAAATACAAGAATTCTTATAAATTTCAAGGTCTATAGGTGTCTACAAGAGTTACAGTATCAAGGGTTTATATTTTACTCACAGGCTTTTGAAAATGAGACACTTTTCTTTGTTTTTGACTTACTTCCAGAGCATGAGTGCCTAGTTTCTTAGGGTTTTGAAATGGCAGATTCTTCTTTTGTCTTGTTTACTTTTTTTTAATGATACGTGAAGGGAAAATGAATAAGAGAACAATAGGTATGGCTATATAGATAAGAATGGAAGGGAAGCACTTCAACAAGAAAAAGGATGAGATGATTACAGGCTTCCATTTTTTTACTTTAGATTTGAGAATTTGTGAATTGATTTGATAAAAAGATTAACTTGAAAACTTGAGTGATTTGATCTTTTATGGCATGATTAAATGTTTCGTATGCTTTGAATTTAATGTTTGCCATGATGATGTTTCCCCTATATGTTTATATATACACTTTCATTTTTATATAGATTTATATGTATACATTTACACTATTTTACCATATATATCTACATACATTTAAATACACACATGTTTTACATATATTCACATATGCAATTGTTTTCAAACTTATTCACACACATATATTTTGCCAAAAATACCTATACACTATTTTATATAACATACATATATATACATTTACTTGCATATATTTGTCATCATATATGTATATATTTACATTTATAAATATTTTCATATACATTATTTCCTATGGCCATATATATACATATACATATACATATACATATATATATATACATATAGACTTGTATATATTATCAAACATCATAAAGCATATATATATTTATATATATACTTGTATATTTATATGGATATTCCATCCTAAATTTTTAATGGTGGAGTTTATATTTATATATATAATTTATCATATCCAGGACGTTAAAATTTAAAATTAAATATAATTTCCAATCTATATATAGGTTCATATATTTTAAACATCGGGAAATTTATTTATTCGACTAATAGAAATTAATATTTCAATAATTTAGATCAGTTAATTACCCCAATAACAGGTGACTGAAAATCCAGGTCGTTACACCCCCATTCAAAACTTTTCATCCTCGGAAAGGAACGGGATAGGAGAATAGAAGCAACAGAGAGGGAAGATAGATTCGATATAACATAATATCTGATACAACAACAAATTCAAAACCATTTAAATTTCATTAGTTTTTAAATTGATTTATATTCAATTTATTTGGTTTCAATCCATCTATTCAATTAATAAATATTCAATTGTATTTATATGTGGTTAATTTCAGTTCAATGTATTTTCCTTCAGTTGATTTGATTTCAATTTATTAACATTTGTTACAAAAAATTTCTTTCAAAAAAGAATTTATGTTATTATTGCTTGAAATTACAAAGAATAATCATTTTTTTATTATCGAAATAGACAGTGTAAACTATAACGAATTCATACTTTACACATCTTTTTCTCTTTTTATCTTCATCTATTCCTTGTTAAATCAAATGTTGTATTTTTATAAAAGAAAAAGAAATCAAAGTAATATACAAATATTAAACGGATCTAAATTCCAACAATCCAAACATAAAAAAGTTTTGTAACATCCCAAAATTTATTAATTCAAATTTGGTAATTTATTTGAACTTTTGGAATTCAATTTGAAAAGTTTCAAAACAAATAAAATATGTGTTAATTTATATGAATAAAACTTCAATTTCTTTTGATTGACGTAATAAATGTTTTAAAAATAACTTGAATTTATAAAAATATATCTATGTAATTTATTACATTATTAGAGTTTACAACAGCAAACAGCGGAAAAGAAATACTATATACTAGCTGATACGCCATCCCATCCAGCTTGCCTCCAGAGCTCCACAGCTACTCCTGAATTCCAGAATATCTTGATAACCTGACTCTAGACTGCCCGTGTGGAAATTGGTGGGCACCCAGAGTTTAGGAAGGGAACAATAAACTCCAAGTCAGTCACGGGGCTGGTGTGAGAACTTAAAGCAGTTATACTTTTAAAACAAATAAAGAAATATTTTAAAATAAATTCGCAATGCTTTTAGAAAATGAAACTACCATAAGGCCTCCCGGCACACACAATGCAAACGTAGAATTGGGGGAGATTTCTCCTTATGATAGTCAAACATGCTTGATACGACAGAATCATTTTATTTTTATTATTATTAGTGCATTGTGTTGAAAACATTTTGAAAGTATAATATTAATCTTAGCCAGCATAGGTACCATTATAGTATGCCTACTATAGCTACCATATTAAATGGCGGTTCTACAACTAAAACCGTATAAGGGTTCGTATTGTTTCTTTGGATTTCCAACAAATGGTCAGGTCAAGGAACTTCCCATTGCCATATGGGTACGCCTCTAGAAATACGCCCCGAGAACCTAACCGGATCTCTACCAACACAAGGCCGGGTTACTCCTAGTTGGTAACTACTGCCACGAATATGCCATCCCCCGATCGTAACCGACCTATATACCGGGATTCACCAACAACCACAAAGTAATAAAATTGCAGCAACAACATAGGTTAAGTATCTGGGCTCCATACCATGATACCACCTCTATCCAGAAGGAATGACATACACTAAGGGGCGCTATCCCCTAATAACCTTGCCGCATCTTTCCTGTTTTGACCATTATCGGGGTGTGAGGTCCGACGAAGTCTCGTCCATAAATCTACGCTTTATATAAAAGCTGTGCTTTGATCAACAAATGATCATCAGCACTTCGTATACCACATTACCAATTTGGGAATGTATCACTAGTAACCATCAACTACATAACATCTAAAGGTGTTAAGCTAAGAGAATAAATTCTCTGCCACCAACAGAAATATATTTGATAGAAACCAGCTTTACATCTCAAATTGTAACGTCAGACACACATCCATACAAGTCCGTTCAAGGATCGAATGGAACCGAAGGCACTTCCAAAGAAGTCCTTGCAATCCGGATATTCAGTAATCACGACCGGACTTCCTATCACAAAGAGTGATAAATCTCTATATCGGAGATCAGCTGATGTAGAGACATTCAACGGTAATCCTTCCATTTCAAAAATATCTGGTCTTCAACACCAGTCTTTAAATGCTATCCTTTACGACGTATCACTATTCGGAATGGGATTTATGACCCAAAGGTCCTCTCCCGGCTAAACCGAATAACGAGAGCTTATTTTAAAATAAGTGCAACATTCAAATTCAAACAAATCACAACAAATACCCATTTAAAGGTAAATACTGATAGTCGGTTGTTTAACTATCAATAGATATGCACAACATCACCAGATTCCAAATAATTTCCGAAATTATTTATTTTCCAAAAATATCTTTACAAGATATTTTTTTTTCCACACTTCAACCGTTTGAAAACAAATTTCAAATCACTTTTCAGTTTATCTTTAAAAGATATAATCTCAAAACATTTCACTTCATATTGGAAAACATTTACATACTTATTAAATAATAAGTAATTCACAAATCTATTTATTTTCAACATTTGCAAAATATTCAATACACTTAAATCACAATTAAGTATATATTTTATTCTTTAAGGAAAACATTCTCTTAAGCATATTTATTTGAGTCAAAACGAATGTTGCGTAAACCATCATTACGACAACCCAAAATCACTAGTATAGGGATTCGAAATTAAGATAGATATATAAATCCCAATACTATATAAAACATTTCCTTTCGGATATCATTTACTATTACAACAGTGTTATAGTCCACCATTTCCTTCTATTTCTCGAAAACGTCTATTTCAACAATGAATGTTGAAATCTATGGTTTCGATACTTAATACATTTTAAAACATTTTTAAATCGTTTTTAATTCTATTTAAAAATCACTTCCCCAAAACATTTCTTTAATATATTATTCACTGTCCAAAATCGTGAATATACTTCGTTAATCAAATTCAACATTTCTATACATTTTATTTAAAGGATTATCCACTGTCCAAAATCATGTATATATCTCATTTAATAAGCTATAATAATTAACTTATCGAAATAAGTCGATTTCGGATTTATAAAACAAGGTTTATAAATTCCATTTATATTTTATAACAACTTCAACTTATAAAAAATCACTTTATTAAACAATTCTATCCATATCCCATTTACACGCCAAAATCCAAATTATAAACAAATTACTTAAAGTTCTCTATTTATAAATTCATTTATTTTATAACTTCAAAATTTTAGATTCTATTCTTTTATAAAATCCATTTATATCATCATTTTAAAGCATTTTCAAAACTCCTTTATAATTTCAATTATTCGGATTTATAAAAATTCAATTTTATAAATCTTCTTTATAAACCATTTTACCAAATAGTTAACTTTCTATTTCAAAAACCATATTCTCATTATTTTTACCAAAAATCATAATTTACTATAATCCACACAAATCACGATTATAACATTTATTTTTTCAATATAAATCAATTCCAAAATTCAATAAACGTGTACTTTCAAAAAAAATCACTTTAAAAAATCCTTTTAAATTAGAAATCGTTCCTTTAACATTTTTGAAACTTCAAAATAGGCCCAATGATGCAACAACACCAAATAATCAATCACGACAACTAAAATATCAATATCATCATATGATAATCAACATATATCACAATATCTGTAATCAAATAGATACTGGTGAGGAATCCAGTTGGATCCCTCCAAACCTGTTTCCTTGCAACCACAGATGTTAGCGCAATACCAATTCCATTTCAAAACGAAATATCACGGTATATGGGATTTATAAAATATTATCCGCTATTATACAGCGCAGTAGGGTCTCATCCGCTATATAATGCGGGAAATCAACTCCAAGTACATATATAATACCAATTCCACTTCAAGTGGAATATCGCGGTATATGTGTTTAATAAATAACCTCCGCTTAATATACGACGTATAGGGTCTATTTCAATACAATAGATAATAATTTATCATCCAAGCATACAATCAACACAGTCAAGCAATTTTAAATCTAACTATTTAAAATTTATATCGAAACAATTTCGATTGAGTGAGAAGTTCTCACCTTGTTTCCAATAACAGTTGCAGTGTTTTATTTCGAATAAAATTAAACGCACGTTTAATTTTACCCAAAATTTTCACTAGCTCCAATTGATTCCAATCCAGCTCCATCACGTAGTATTCGACAATACGATTCCAATCTAGCTCCATCGCGTAGTATTCGACAATACGATTCCAACGCAAGTCATTTCGTCAAATTCCGACCTCGTATGAACAAGTTATGATGTTTTAAAGTTTAAACAAATTTAAATATTTAATAATTTACAAATTTATTAACTTTCCTAACCCTAACCAATCAGAGCCGTTCGTTTCCCAAAACAAGATCTCGGCCGTTATCACTTTCTTCTCCATTCACGTTGATATCCAGGCAATTCGAACCCACGAGCCGCCTTCATCTCGCAATTATCGAGCCACCATCGTCGACTTCCACGTCGATCAAGAACCACCTCTCGAATGCTCGTCTCATGCTCCACTACTGGCCAGCGACCGGTCGAACTCGGCCCTATCCTTCTTTCGAAATTCGTGCCTAAATGTTTGACCTTTGCATCGAGATTCAGGTCGATCCACTCGACTAAAATCGATCATCACCGTTGGGTATATAGTTCTCTCGATGCTCTTTAACTTTGCAATTGGATGTTTGTTGAATCGATTTGCGGATTTGAAGAAAATTGAGGGAGAAGGATTGAAATTTTCGGCCATTGATAATTTAACTGGCGGCTAGGTTAAGAAACCCTAGTTTCTTTGCAAATTAGAAAATGTGATGTCCTTTCATAGAAAATTACGCGACACTATTCACTCGAAATTTTTCCGAACTCTAAACGAAGCGTGCCGCTTGGCATTTATAATGTTTTACCCCTATTCCAAACGCAATGGAATATATATCGGGAGCCAATTCGATCAAATTTGAAAGTTAAGTTCTCGAATCGAATTATTTAATTTTAAAATTCACTCAAACCGATTTCTACGCGTTTTAGCTTGCCTCGGAGAAACCGTAAGTCTGATTGACACAAAATTTGAAACCACAATAATTTAACATTATGGATCCGATGAAACTGGTTTCATCGAAATCCGAGACTGTTTGAAAATGACTATTTTATCTTGTCAATTAAATATTTAAATATTCAATTTTCACAAATTGACTTTTAATTCAATTTTAAAAGTTCTACAATCATTCTAACTCCAATATGATTTAATAAAACTTTACAAATCAATTTTAATCACATTATACCCAATTTCAAATTATTTCTGTAATTTCAAATATTAAATTATCGATTTAATTACCCAATTAAATCTAGATATTCGAAATAAAATTTATTCGACTTACAAATTTTACTTGTTAATATTTAAAATCAATTAAATATACGAATTTCAAATGACAGAAATTCTGGGTCATTACAAACTTCCCCACTTAAAAGAATTTCGTCCTCGAAATTGCCAAGTAAGAAAATGTCTTGAAATCCATCAACTTTCAAAACCATTTGTTCAAATTAAATTTCAAATTCATTTAAACATTTTAACTTTTCCAAAATCCATAGTTAAACTTCTTACAATAATTTTACTAAGTTTTCAAATCATACTTAGTTATCTTTTCACAACCAACTATATCGTTTAACTTTCCACTCCAAAATCAAAGTTATAGTTTTCAAAATTTTCCAATTTTCTCAAAAATATTCTAACGCCTTAAATTTTCAGAAATTTTTGCCATAGTCTCCTTTGCGCGGTCCGATCCAAAAAAAGGGCAATATATATATATATATATATATATATATATATATATATATATATCACAAATATACATCTCATTAAGTGATAAGGCATCCCGTAGGGAAAAAAGTGTAAAAGTACGATATGTAATCCGAGATATGTACCTTATATATTAGTAGCGAGCATTTACGGCTAATATAGCGCGAAAGCGAGCTCCAAATGCGAAGCAAGCGCAATCCGCGCCTACTAAACACTCAACAACAATGAGAAACATGTATATAGAAAATAATATCAATATACAACATATACCAACAACTATATGTGCCAATATAGCGAATGCAGTCAAAACAACAAATCCAACCATCAACCAACTAGCATCCAACTAACATCCATAACCAAATCAATACACTTTCACTTCTCATTAATATTCAATGAATTGGTTTTCCAGTTTAAATCACATTTGATTCATTAACATTGGATGTTTTTACTAACATTCATTTATTCATATTCAATTAGTTTACATTCACTAATTCATATTCAAGTTGGTTCACTTCTAAATCAAATTCAATTCTATTTAAGATTCACTTAACTTCCAATTTGATTTCAATTACTCTAGCTTTCAATTTCATTTGGATTTCTATACAATCAACTAACCATCATCCAACAAACAATGTATATCCAACATTACTAAATTTCTTTACTTTGCTTTACATTCAATTTGGTTCAAAACATTTAATTAGCTTTAATGAATTAACACTTTCATCCATTATTTCATACCCATTTATTTACATTCAATTGATTTACATTCAGTTCATTCATTTAATTCAATCGCTAATTCATTTAACCACAAAAGCTGAATTTCATTACATAACTCAAGTTCATATTCATTTAGTTCACTTTATTATTTTACTTCGATACCAAAATCAACTTCATTCAACATTCAATTTCATTTACTTGCAATTGTAAATTTATTTATCCATTCACAATTTTATTTTCATAATTCAAACTTACTTCCAATTCATTTGTTACTAACCCAAATTTATTTTTAACTTAATAAATTTTCTTTAAGTAATCATTTCTCTTAGCATCCTTTAAGTTAAATTTATTCTATCAAAATTCAAATGGTATAAGTTATCAACTCATTTATTATTGCCATAAATTATTTTAAATAGGATTCCAGAGTCTTTTCAACCTTTCAAAACCATTTTTTAACCAATTCAAATAATCTTTTGAATTCAAAAATCCAAACCAGTTTTTCAAACAACTTTCATTTAAAATAATTTGGCGGTAATTCCTCTTTTGGAAACCCAAAAATGAACACCGATGATTTCACGATCATCATCGGAATTATTTTCCAGCGACCTAAAAGAGTTTAGAGCTTTCATCCCTTCAAAACACTTTTCCAAAACCTTTGAAATTCATTTTCAAAATCTAAAGGATTTAAACTTTCCAAATCTCCAAAATTTTCAAATTCTTTTCAAAACATTTCCAAAAACTTCTCTGGAATTCTATTTCTAATTATAAACCACATTTATAATTTACATTCTCAAATTTCATTTGTATATGGTTTTTATTTCTAAATTTTTGATTATTATTCCAATTTCTTATTCAATTTCAATGATAGTAATTTAATACTATCACTTCCTAACAAACAAGCAGCCATATACTACAATAATTTACAAAGATTATTTCCTTTATCTACGAAAATAGTTTTGGGTAAAATTATTTCATTTACCCTATTTTAAAACAGTATCGTGTCGAATTGTTTTGTACAAGTGTTTAGAGATCCCTATCGATAGAGTTGTACAGACTATACCGACCAGAATCCATATACCTCTAACATCCCTAAAATTATCAATCAAAATAAATAATATATTTGAACTCTTGGGGTTTGATTTGAGAATAAATTTGAAAAAAATCTAAAACAAATAAAATAAGTGAAAATATATGAAATAAATTCCTAATTTATTTTGGGTTTAAAATACTGAGATGATAAATGTTTTTAAAAGTCATTTGGATTTAGAATGATTATATTTCAAGTTTAAGATTTAAGTTTGAATTTAAATTTGGAATAAATAAATATTTTTAAAATTAAGTAGCATTGAAAATCATTGAGAAGTAAAGTACACAATGGTCAAGACAACTTTTCTTTTAAAACATTGTACATATGCATATATACAACAAATGAATAAAAGTATGTATATTGGTTTATAAAAGTATATGCATATAATATAAGAAATGAAATCTATAAATTTCTTTTGCTTTGTTACATCAAAAGCTGAAACTTACCTTCACAATAAAATTTAATAATTAACAAAATCTATGTTTTAAGATCTTTTCTTACAAATGGCACAAGATATCAATTCCTTAATAAAATAATCAATAAAAAAATTTCAGAAACCTCTTCACCTTCTAAAATTCGAAATTTTAAATCCCCTAACAAGCTGTTGTTCAGTAACAAAAAAAAAATATTTGCAAGTGTTACTTCAAACATTCAGAGAAAAAAAAAAGTTCAAAAGAAAACCAAACTGTCTTCTTCCATTCAAGCTAAAAAAAAAATCTGAAAATACTTTCTCATGCTTCATGACAGTAGTGTGATACTTTCAGGTAAGCTTTGTTTTAAAAAATTTATAGTTATGAAATTTTGATTTTTGAATCAAGTGTTGACAATCAATTCAAAACGAAAATTCAGATTTGTGAAGGCAAGAAGTTTCTGGTTTCAAAGGCAGTGCATAGTTTTCTTTTCTGGAAATAAGTTTAAAAGGCAAGTGACTTTTCTTTTTAAAGTTTGAACCTGAAGTTATAACTTCTTATAAAGAAAGAGTTTAATCCAGTAATCTTTAATCAAATTATTTGCAGGGGGTCAAGGATTAAAAGCTACCGTTTGGTTTTGGTTTTCAAGTTCTGTTTTTATAAGTGCAGAGAAAAGAAGCTCCTCTGATTTTGTTTCAAAACTGTAAGTAATCTGGGAAATTTGTTATTTTTTTTAATAAATGAATATAACATGGGGTTAATACAATAATGTTCAACCATTTGTAGAAAAATAAACTCAAGAATTTGAAGCTGTTACTAGCTTTCAAGTAGCAGGAAGGAGGGAGCTCTCTGTTTTATTCAAAAATACCTTACTGTAAGTCAATATATATATATATATATATAGAAAGAAGTTCTGTTGTTATTGATTAACAAAATGCATGGATACAACTACAAATAATCACAGATTTGTACACATCAATTTCAGATCTAAGACCCCCAAGAGAATTAAAGAAAAAAAGAAGTAGTAGGCTCATCTCTCTGTTTGGTAGAACTGTCAACAACTTTTAGAATCAAGTGAGTAAACCTTGATTCTCAATCTTTTTGATTGCTTTGTATGCTTGGGTGATATAGGAAAATTAAACTTGTTTGCATGCAAGGATTTTGGAATATGATTGTAGTTAACTGTGCATGCTGATGTTTTCAAAATACTAGTTACTGTAAAACTATAGGGAAAATTATAATTTTAAAATTATGGACTGCAAAATAAGTTTAAGTGTAGCTCAAAACTTACACAGTGCTTTAGATTTAAGCAAAACTTAAGTAATTAAAGCTATGAGTAGATCCATACTTGTTCAAATTTTGTGTGTGCTTGAATCCCTGTATGAATGTGTTGGCTTTGAATTGAATGAATGATAGGCTTGGTTTTGATTTTATGTAAACATTGTTCTTGTTTTTCTTTCTTATGTTTTTGTTTTTCTCTGTATAAAATTTGAGTTACAGGGAATGATGTTTAACAAAAAAATAAAGAAACCCTCTTCCCAGTTCTTTTGAAAAGAAATCGAATTGTAAAGATGGGTAGAATAATAGGCACATCAAAATCAACCCAATCCTTCTTTTCTCGTTTCTTCTAAAATAAAATTGCAACAAGTTGAAGTTTATGTTTGGACTGGCACCATGCTTCAGAAAACAAATCGAAACAGAGTTGTAATTTTACTAGGAATTAAAGAAAAAAAAATTACATCTGAGTTACAGGTTTGGAAAAGGTAACTCACATCAAATTTAGAATCCTTCTCTTCCTCTTTACTTTTGAAAAAGGTTGTAACAAGTAAACTTTGGTTAGAAACCTGTTTTACATTTTCAGAAATGAATTAAAGTAAGTGTAAGCTTTGGTTTAAAAAAAAAACCCTGTTAAATTCTGGAAACAATGGAGCACTGTCACAATGCAATTTTTCCAAGAAAAATTCGAACTTCATGCATTTCAGTTTCAATAATACCAGGTGAATCTACTATAACAATGATGATTTTAAAAACAAAAATCATAATTTTTCATTCACTCTTCACTGAGAAAATGGGGGTTGGATTGAAAATGAATTTTTGAGCAATTCTAGTGATCTATGGAATATTGGGCGTTGAGATTGTTGTGGCATCATGATTTCATGTTCGCAATCATCAGAAAAATACTGAATTAATTTATAAACGTTTAGATTTTTGATTTGAAATCAAACTAGGGTTTAAACCCCACTTTATGTTCACGATAGAGACGACATTGCCGCACCACCCACAGGTGATCGGACCGTGTGCCACCGGGGGGAATCGAAGCGTGACACGATGTCGAGGCTAGGGACTGAGTTTGGTGGCCGATAATGGCCTGGGGAGGCGGCGCGTGGCAGTTTTCGAGGACGTTCCTGATGATGATTTTTGGGTGTGATGCTCGATTCGTAACTTTGAAACAAATATCGAGATCAGGGTGTTCGTATCGTTTTAGGGGACGATAGGCGACTCGCTCGTGGCCTTGGCTCTGACCATCGGCGGCGGCTCTAGCTGTGCACGTGCACGCGTTTAGGTAGCGTATCAGTGTGAGGATCTGGGTAGAGAAGGGAAGGCCTGGGTAGTTTGTATTGTGTAGAGAAAAAAAAATATTTTGGCTCGGGTAAATATTGGCCTTGACTCGAAGCAAGGTAGCATTTTCCTCGGGTACGACCCCAAGCAAGCCTGGGGTTTGCAAATGAACAACAAACCCAGGTTTAACAATAAATTGAAAACACAAATTTATTTATTTTCTGGATAAATTAATAATGATAGTTGTTAATAGAATGTGAAACTAATAATATTTAAAATTTTATGAAGTTGAAAATATTTTAAAATTTATAAAAGTTGTTTTAAAAAAAAAGTTTAACTTTATAAGAAGTTTAAATATAAACTAAATATACAAGTATAAATTTCAAACCAAGTTTACAATGATGAAGTAGTGATTAACAATTGATGTTTCGTAACGATTTTTTAAAATTTAAAAGAAAATTTTAATAAATTAAAGAATAGAAAGTTTATAATATTAAATAAACTTAATAAATTAACGATTAAGAATTTATGATTTAAAAATAATTAACTAAAGAATAATAAATTAACTTAACCAATTAAATTAATTCAAAATTAAGTAAAATTTACCATTAATTTAAAATGATTAATAAAGACAATCATTTGGTCAATTCATTTTAATTACAATCATCTTAATCAACGATGATTGACCATCATCAAATACTCTATACTGGATTGACATTTTTGTTGTGATGCTGTGATTGCTTTGTGATGAGCTATGATTTATGATTTGTTACTATATGGATGTGAAACCCTTTTTGCCCGTAAAACGGCATTTTAACTTCGATGCGACAGGGAGTCGGATTTCAGTTTGTTATCCGAAACCCACATCGAACCTTGAATGTGAACCTTTGTGATTGATACACCCATATGTTTTAAATTTGAGCGCTCACTATTCGGATTAGCCGGGAGAGGACCTTTGTGTCATATAACCCATTCCGAATAGTGATTCGACGAATGGACTGCATTTGAAGACCGGCGGTGAAGACCGGGTGTCTTCGAAAACGATAGGATAACCTATCGATTGTCTCTGCACCGAGTTGCTCCGGTATAGGGATTCCCTAAGTGATGGGAAGTCCAATCGGATTTGTGGACGCCCGGATTTGCAAGGACTTCTTCCTTTATTGGACGAAGTGCCTTCGGTTCTGTTCGAACCCGGAACAGACTTGTATGGTCGTGTGTCTGACGCTACGCTTTGAGATATAAAGTCGATTTCTTCCAAATACATTTCTGTTTGGTGGTGGAGAATTTATTCTCTTAGCTTAACACCCTTCTCTGAGACGTACGAGCTCAAAGGTTATGTAGTTGAAGGTTATCAGCGATATACTCCCAATTTGGTAGTGTGGCATACTAAGTGCTGCTGTATAGTGATGATCATTTGTTGATCATTTGTGATCAAATCATGGCTTTCGTGTAAAGCGTAGCTTTGAGGACGAGACCTCATCGGACCTCACACCCCGGAAATGGTCGAAACAGGAAAGATGCGGCAAGGTTATGAGGGTCGCGCCCTTTAGGGTATGTCATTTCCTTCTGGAAAAAGGTAGTGTCATGGTATGGAGCCCAGATGCTTGCCTATGTGGTTGCTTCAATCTCATTATTCTGTGTGGTTGTTGCTTTGTGATGGAGGACCCTCGGATAAAGGTCCCAAAGGACCGGGGATTGGCATACTCGAGTAGTAGTTACCTAGTTACAGAGGTAACCCGGCCTTGTGTTGGCAGAGAGCCGGGTAGGTTCTCGGGACGTCCCGCCAGAGGCGTACCCATGTGGCATAGGAAGTTCCTTAGCCTGACCATTTGTTGGAAATCCAATTCCCAATACAAACCCCGTACGGTTTTAGTTGTATTACCTGCCATTTACTTATGGTGGTCACCACTGTTTAGATGGTAGTTATAGTAGGCATAGTTCAGAATGTCTATGCCGGCTAGGATTGATATTCTACTTTCGAAATGGCTTTCTACACTATGCACTAGTAATAATATCAAAGAATTTTCCCGTATCAAGCATATTTGACTATCATAAGAAGAAATCTCCTCCAATTATGCGATTGCATTGTGTGTGTGGCGGGAGGTCTTATGGTAGTTTTATTTTCCAAAAGCATACCGATTTTTCTTGTATAAAATCTGTTTTATTTGAAGGCAATTATCTTTGTTTACTCATACCAGTCCCATGACTGACCCGGAGTTTATTGTTTGCTTTCTAAACTCTGGGTGCCCACCATTTCTACACGGGCAGCCTAGTAGCAGGTTTTCTGTATTTTGGCTCTAGCTACATTTTGGAGTATTTTGGTTTGGAGATTTGTGGTTTTTGGAGGCTCATACCTTAGAGACATTTTGGAAGCTTTTAGATCTCGAGGTGCTTAGTTTGGCGTTCACTATCATTCTCTATCCTTTCAAAGACTTTGACATATGATATGTAGTTGTTCTATTATGTCATTCTATTTGGAGATGTTATCCATGTATTATTATACTCTGATGTTGTAACAGATATTATTGTGGTGTTGTATCTGTGATGTGATGCATGTTATTCATTTTATTTCCACTGTTATATATCCATCTAATGTTGTTATAAGCTCCATCCGACTGGAGTTCGATGTTTGAATCATTGACGGTCGAGTACAAGTGAGGTATTTGACGTCAATTTTCGAACGTTGAATTTCGGGTCGTGACATGTGGTATCAGAGCTAAAGGTTGAGTAAGAACTTTAGCTACGGAGTATAACACATTAGATGGCTCATTAGAGATAGGATGAAGTATACCCTAGAATGAGTATAATTGATCAACACCTCAAATCTTTCTTAGTCTACTTCCTTTAATTGCCGATATTTCTTAAGATATCTCTTCCAAATATCTAAGCCAATTTTTCTTACTAATTACAGATAGTAAGGATGAGCGGAAGAAGAGGCAGAGTTAGGGGGCGAGGAAATGCCACAGCACCTAGCCAAGTTCCCCCCACCACCGAGGCAGCTTTACCTATTCAGAATCAGCCGAATCTGGCCGACTTATATAAGAACTTCTCAAGGCTTGGGGGTAAGCCATTCACCGGCAAAGAGACGATTATTGAGGCCCAGGCATGGATTAGGTCTTGTGAGAAATTTTTTAAGGGGCTCAAGCTATAGGATGATCAGATGCGTCTCATAGCTACTTGGCAACTTCAAGGTGAAGCCTTAGCTTGGTGGGAGACAGTCACTATTGATGAGCCTGAGGACGAGTTCACTTGGGGCAGATTCAAAGAAGCATTTGAGAAGCGCTACTTGCCATCATCCGGGATTTCTCGTATGTACCAAGAATTCATGGACTTGAAGCAAGGAAGTTTATCATTCGAGGAGTATCTCAACAAATTCAATGAATTGTCACGCTTTGGTCCAGAATTAGTGAACACACCGTTGAAGAAGAATGAGAGATTCATTCGTGGGATGAATAAAAAGTTCCACGAAAGGATGACTGGCCACGTCAAAGAATCCTTCTCAGATTTGGTTGATATGGGATACCGTTATGCTACACTAGACATGCAAGAAGCACCGAGGGAGCAAGGAAACTCAAGCAATCAGAACTGGAAGAAGAGAAAATTTGGAGGCAAGAAACCTTGGCACGGCAAGGAGAAGAAGAAAAGCAATCAAGGGAGCACTATGGAGAATGTCACTTGCTATAATTGCTCGGAGAAAGGCCACTATTCTACCAGCTGCAAAAAGCCCAAGAGAAATCAATCCGCTCAAGGAAAGCCTAGGAAGTGCTATTATTGTCAGAAGGAAGGACATGAAGTTAAGAATTGCCCAATTATGAAGCAAGCCCAAACAGCTAAAGTATACTCAGTCAAAGACAAGCCCACATCTTCTAAAGCGGAGAAGGGAAAGGGAGTCCTGGAAGGTAATCTTACCATTTATGATAGCATTGTTAGAGTTCTTTTTGATACTGGAGCTACACACAGTTTTATCTCTCAACAAGCTATTAATGAATTGAATATTGAACCTGATTTTGTTGATGAGCCTATATGTGTAAGGAATCCAGTTGGAGGTCCCGCAAACCTCTGTCTTCGATGTAGAGATGTTCCTATCTCATATTCTTGCCACCAATTCCCTATTAGTCCTTTTGTTCTAGACTTCAACGAGTTTGAAGTCTTGCTCGGAATGGATTGGCTAGCAAAATATGAAGCCAAACTGGATTGCAAAAATCGATTGATCTCAATCAAAACCGAATTTGAGGATTTCATCGAAGTTTCTTGTGAGGACCCTAGCCCTAAAAGGGAAGGGTTGATTTATAATTTGGGTTATCCTGAACCCAACTTGCAGTCTATTCCTATTGTTAGAGATTTTCCAGATGTGTTTGATGAAGTGAAATCTCTACCTCCTCACCGAGAAATAGAATTCAGAATCGACCTTGTGCCCAATGCCCGTCCTGTCGTTCATGCAAGTCGCGGGATGGCACCTAGAGAAAGGGTTGAACTAGTCGAGCAAACTAGAGATTTACTAGAAAAAGGGTTGATTCGACCCAGTGTATCTGAATGGGGCTCATTCGTCGTATTTGTTGCTAAATCAGACGGATCTTTGAGATTGCGCGTGGATTACCGCGATCTCAATAAGCAGACTCTCAAGAATAAATTCCCACTGTCCAGAATTGATGATTTATTTGATCAGTTGCACGACGCTTGT